>OX638260.1:4031777-6431777 GCA_951806755.1 Brenthis hecate | reverse complement strand
GAGGGTGAGTCGCTAGATATGTAATTATATTGTAACAGGTAATGTACACATATCGAAATATATTTTATAATCAAGTTTAAAAAAAATATGTAATTATTTTATTTTTTCAACACTTATGTACTGAAAAAAAAATAACACGCCATCTAGCAAAATATTTAAGAACTATGTAGTTTTTTTATACAAAATCGTACTACTGATAAAGCAGTACATACACACGCCTCTGTTGTGACAATTTTTATACCTATTGCCAGTTACGTAAAGTCTGTTTAATTTGAGGAAAATCAACAAAGTAAAAACTATTAATAATATTGTGTAATGTGTAAAATCCAATTCATTTAGCGAGGAGTGATATACGAAGAAAGTAGAAGTTCTCAAAAAAAAATTCAATGTTACTCAATATAACTTATAAAAATATGGTGTAACTTCTTTATGCCAAATCAGAAATCAAATAACATTAACTAAAAAATAATTTGTCAAATAATTTTTTTTCTGTAAAAACAAATGAGAAAACACAACAACAAACAACTTTATTCATTTGTTTTTAAAAAGAGAAAAACTACTGCCATTAAAAGTAATAGAATTTTACTTTTACCTAGTTGAAACTGACTACTTCGCCCAAGATCACAAGCTCCATTTTTGGTGTCACTATAAATAATATGTACTATCACTTATCAGTCTATGAACTTATTTCTATACAGATATAATAATGTTACTGTAAACTTTCATTAGTACCGAAAAAAATAGACTTATAGACTAAAAAAAATCACTAACTGGCAGCACAGTACAGGACTGCCATGATTTGGCGTTTGTCTAAGTCTTGTCAAGTTGTCAGTTCACTGTGACTACGATCGCTACGTCTCGAAGTTAATAAAATACCAAGATGTGTATTTTAAAACATATTTTAAATGCGTTTTTCCTTTTATTCTTACTGTTAAGTCCCATTTTAGCTGAATGGAATACTAGGGATTATATTCGACGAGAGCATTCACTTACAAAACCTTACCAAGGTGAGTGACCTGCACATTGACTTTGAACTGAGTCTTTTCGAATAATAAAATAAATTGGTTAATTCCAGGTAGTGGTATGTCAGTGCCGTACTGGGACTTCTTAGGTAATACGATAGTTACAACAAATTATGTACGTTTAACGCCCGATATGCAGTCAAAGGCCGGTGCTATCTGGAATACTGCGGTAAGCTTTGAACTCGCTATATACTAGGTATAACAATAAATATCACACATTGATTTATTTATAATCTAATTATGAACAGTAATGAATAATGAGTAGTGATGCATTATGTTATTTTTATATATATTACCTAAATTAAATTAATTAAATTTAATCAATAATGTTTGATGTGGTTTTATAAGGCTATTAATAGATAAGCAGCTACTTAGTTGATGCTTACTTAGAAATATTAATTAAAACGTAAACATTGACAAATGACTTCAAATAGTTCTAGAGTAAACAGTTAGGCCCTCATGTAAACTTCCACTTAAATTTACAGTTATCATTAAATATTATGATTATAAAATAATGTCGACTAAAGCAATAAAAATAGCACGTACATACTATTTTGAAATTGTTGGACGGTAATAAAACATTGTATGGTTTTAAATTCCAACTGATAATCTTGGTGATAAAACTCGTGCCAATATTCATACTATTTTAAGTGTATCTATTTTAAAGCTATTTAACAATGTACATACAAAGACTATATCTGTGCTACGAATGAGGTCATCAAATATAATCAAGGTTATATAAATTTTTCTGTACTAAATTTTATGCAAACATAACTATTTTTAATTTTTAGGTCTCTATAAGAAAATGAAACTTTTACATTTCAACAAGAAATCGAATAGTTTGTTCTTATCTTATTATGTTCACACATGTGTGTGGAACATGGTACTTACTTAATTTTCACTTTCAAATGGTGCTAATTTAAATTCAGTTATTTTCAAAAAAATTTTTGCTTGCAAAATATTAGAACAAAAAAATGTGAAATGTTTATCCAGACATAAATGCATTTCTCTACAAAAGATTTTTAAATGGTCATTTATATAAAATGAAAATAATAATTTCACATTTTTTCTAATTTATATACTGTTACTTATTAGATGTGAGTAAGCAATATGATAGGCTTGTAATTAAAAGAAGGAAAATATTTTGCCTACACAATATTTTCTATTACATTTAATCTGTTTGTTGATTTTATTTATCTGACAATCAAATTTAGAGTATATGTATAAATAAAAACAAATGTATAAACAAAAATGTTATTGTTTTAAACATTATGATGTATTTCATTCAAAAACAGATTTCATTAGGTTATTTATTTATATAAATCAATTGAACAAAGTACCATAGCATGAAGTTATTAAAAAAAATAGTGTAGGTAAAAGACCTAAAATATGGTCCCTTTTTAAGTACTTTATCTTTTTTTTTATTGAAAATTGCTAGTATTTACCTAACTTTTTTATTACAGCCATGTTACACACGGAATTGGGAGTTGCAAGTGCAGTTCAAAGTTCATGGTCGTGGCAAAGATTTGTTTGGAGATGGCTTCGCCATCTGGTATGTTCGTGATAGGATGCAGACTGGGCCTGTCTTCGGCAGCAAAGATTATTTCCAAGGACTAGCAATCATACTTGATACATACAGCAACCATAATGGCGCCCATAATGTAAGTTTTAACTTGCACAACTTTATTTTTAACATATCTCTGGTGTGAATTACCATTAGGAGAATATATGTGGTACTATTGGTTGTTATCAAAGTTAGCTGCAGGTATTCTGTAATTTGTTCTCAACCAAAATTTGCACATGCTTAGTATCCTAGCCTACAACAAAATATTTTGATCATTTTAAAATGTCCATTAACCTATCAATGGCTGAATGAACAATTTTTCAAGTAACTATAAAGTTCGACAGGTTAAGTGTTGATATGGAAAGTTTTCCTTATCACTCCATTCCTTTTTGTAGTTATTTGCTATAGACAAACTCAGTTAAAACTTTTATTATACATCACTTGCTACTTACCCTCACGTTGCTTGGATGCGACACTAAGAACCTTAAGAGTAGCCTATATTATGTTACTTCAGGTCATAATCTATCAGTGTTCTAAATTACTCGAAGTCTGTCCATCCATTTTAGCATGAAAAAGTAACAGACATACATTCATACTTTCGCATTTATAATTATATTGTCATATTATTTAATATTATTCCAGCATCAACATCCCTACATATCGGCGATGGTAAACAACGGCACTCTCCACTACGACCATGACAGAGACGGTACACATACTCAGCTTGCTGGATGTGAGGCAAAGTTCCGTAACTACAACCATGATACCCATCTCTCTATTATATACAAGGATGATACACTTGTTGGTAAGTTTTTACATCTAAGATTTATCATTAGCGAATATTAAAATATAATGAAAATTAGATAATGTTGATCGAGTACAGTGGCTTGAATAATTCTAATTAACTAAAAAGTTGTTTTCTTTAGTTACTTCACTGACATTACATTACATTTTTCGTTAAATTAATGTGGACCCTTGGAGGGTTGGTAACCCTATTTATTGAAAACTAGCGACGCACCTTTGCTTCGCTCGGGTTCGTCTCTAGGTTCCTTCCCCATACAAACTCAGCCCATTTTCACCCCCTTAAGCGATGATTTCCGGGATATAAACTATCCCATGTCCTTTCCAGGGTCTCTAACTATCTTCTTACCAACTTTCATCAAAATCGGTTCAGTAGTTTCGGAGCTTATTCGGTACAAACAAACAAACAAAAAAATCTTTTCTCTTTATAATATTAGTATAGAAACGATCAAAGAAAATTGATTTTCATAATTGGCAAAGAAATTGTTACAGAACAAATAAAATACATCCAAAAAAACTACCTCCGCATTTTTTGAAGCCATTCAAAAATTATTTTAAGGATATTTAATTACTTTCAATATATAAATATGAAATATTGGTCAGTCACTGTTTAGTCACGACTTGACAGCTTTTTAAAGTTAGAATCATGGGTAGAATTTTTGGAAATTTACAATTTAAGGACTAAAAGAATTTGCACATCATATGAAAGTTTAAAGAAAACCTTCAAAGTGTACCAACTAATTATTTAAATCAATATCTTCAACAGTATCAACAGACTTGGAAGGCAAAAACGCATGGAAAGAGTGCTTCAAAGTGGAGAACGTACTGCTTCCAACAGGTTATTTCTTTGGTGCTTCGGCAACTACTGGTGACCTTAGCGACAACCATGACATTATAGCTGTTAAGATGTATGAATTGGATCTGCTTGATTCCGTTAGTAATTGAAAACATTTCTTTTTTTACTTTTATTAGCCTTTTTTTATTCCAAATACATACTTTCATCCCCATTTTCACCCCCTTAAGGGATGATTTCCAGGATAATAACTATCCAATGTCCTTCCCAGGGTCTCAAACTATCTTCTTGCCAAATTTCATTTAAATCAGTTCAGTAGATCCAGAGATTACCCCCTACAACGTCACAAACTCGCAAACTTTACCTCTTTATAATATTAGCGTATATTTAAGTTTTAAGTGTGGATATATGAGATCAATTGTGAATCCACAATATAGTCTTTATCTCAAAATTGCTTGGTACATTATATTAGAATTTATAATATTTCTAACTAGCTTAACAGTAGCCTGTTTTAATGACTCCAGATATATAGTCTACCTGTGTGCTATAATTCATCGATATATTCTGTCCAGCCATTTTCTTAATACTAGTGCGATTTTATATGTGACTGTTCATACGTAGTGAAGTTCACACATAGGGTACATCCATAAAAAGCAGTCTTATGTATTAATCGTGAATATAAGCTACTATTTTTAATATTACAGCATGAACAAGGAACACTCCCACTCACTTATTTTTATTTAAATTAATAATAATAGAATTTATTTTGAATTTAGTATTTAACAAGAATTGAGAATAAATAAACAATATTTTTTTTTTGTGATGTAAAACATTTACCAGGATTTTCGACTTAGTTTTATGGACAAAATAAGTAATAATAATAAATTAACAATATTATCATTTTTTCTTCGCATTTCAGCAAAACAAAGATGAAGACAGATCACACATAATACCCTCAGCGGCCTCGTTCGAAGCACCGAGGGAACGTATAGAGGACTCCAAGCCAGCCATGTCCGGAGTAAAAACTTTCCTTTGGATGATGTGCTGTGCCATTATTGTTATCGTTCTAGTTGTTGTAGGCATTATGTGGTACCAAAAGAGGCAAGAAAATTCTAGAAAAAGGCTCTACTAATTTTTTTAGTGTGAGTCTAAAAAATGTGTTGTATGAGTTTGTGAGAAATATGTTGTTTGTAATACCATTGATTCAAAGTGATAAGATATTAATTATTTCACAATGAGTTGACATCTTGAATTTAAACCAAAATTTATCTCAATTAAATTTTCTTGTTAATGGCTTCAAAGCGTGCCAGAAACTTATCTGAGTATCAAAAATTATGTTATTAAATTAATATAATTTATCTGTTAAAATCTAGCAGCAAATTATCATTTTTATTCAATGAGAGATGAGGGTTGCCCTTGCAATAAAAATTCTAAAGTACAATTCAGATTTAGCTGGTTTTAAATATATGATTAAAATTATTTTTTAAAAACGTTGTTATTTCACTACATTCTTGAAATTTTAAATTTCATATTATCAATCTCAGAATTATATATTCTTCCACAGCACATACCTTTTTAATGTTAAAATCATACAAATATCATTTAATGCTAGTTTTGTGTATATCCTGCGTAATGAAGACTGTTACAATATGTATAATGTAAGGAAATAATATGACTGGCTAATATTATATATGTCAGGACTAACTAGCTTTATCAGCCGTTTAATTGGCGGCCTAGCTTTTTTGAAGTTATACTTCTTTTGACACGTTAGAAAAAAATTATGAGAGTAAAATTTTTACGATGCGCGCGCACACCGACAGCCAAAAAGCGACATGATGAAGTTAGCGGCATTGAGTTGTGAGTTGTGACATACGGAATTAAATCTTTAGCTATATTTGTTCTGCTACGCCAAAGAAGTATAACTTCGTACGTGCGTACATAAGTACACACATGTTTTTTTATCATTGAACGGCGCCGTTTAATGAAAAGTTCTAAATGATATTCAGCCAATGCGACAGATGCTTAGGCCGATCATAGAATAAGGTAACCGTGTGACGAAAATATACGAAATATTTAATATTGAGAATTATTTATTTTGTGTAAAATAATTAAGTGATCAGTTAATTGCACGGTTTATTATAATTACTCAAATCCGCTTAAAAACTACTAGAACTTTTAGAGAAACAAGATAAAATAAACTTAATTTAAATGACTTGGCTAGACAAGTCATTAAACGATATTGAACCAATTAATTTGTCTAGCTATTAAATTAAATGCCGTAATGTCATTTAGCCGTATAGCCGTTTTCATTAAACGGCATCGTTGAATGAAAAGGCTAGGCCACTAATTAAACGGCTGATTAAGCTAGTTCGCTGCAACATATACATTATTTTATTAGGTGAATTACAGCGATTTCTCAATGCCGGATCCTGTAAGATAATTTATTTATTGTATTGATATTAGACATAATATAAAACTTTTTTTTCAAACCTTTTTCATGAATACTTATATAAATTAGAAGTTTTGACAGATTCTATATCATCACAATATTAGGTTATCTATGAAAGAAAGCCATCTCCACAAGAATTTAATTTTTTCGTGCGATTGATTTGTGTGTAATAAACAGAATTCATTATTTTAATGTTTAATCTAATTATAGACTTATAATTGCAGTTCTTTGATATATAAAAACATAGATAGATACACATTTCCTAACAAATATCTCTTTAAAAATGGTTTTGATTTAATCAAATCAAAAGAAAATTCTAAATTCGAAAGTTCTAATTGTTTAAACAAATTCGAACTTACGTACACCACATAAAGTAAAAGAAACGAATTAACGTGCGCTTTATTTTAGTCATCCGAAAAGCAATGAACAAAAGAGATTTGAAAAAAGCGCAATTTCATTTCGAATGGTGCACTTTTTTTGAGAACACTTTTGGGAAGCTAATTGTGTATCTTGAGTTTTTGTGTATCAATGTTGCAGTTGAAATAATTTTACTTTTGGTGGTAGTCATTCCTATTTCCTAAGAAATTAAATAAATGATATATGTATTGGAAATCAATAAACTTATGTTAGATATGTTTATATGAATAATTTAATTAAAATAAAAAAATATTTATAATTTTTAGTCTTGAGTAGAAATGAGTCTGTGAAGCGTAAGTACTATAAAAACTGGATGAATGAAACTTAAAAAAAAATGTTAAATTTAACTTAACGGGAATAGAACGTGTGACATGAGTATAAAAGTATTTAATGGAGTTGGCCATTGATGCTTTATCAAGTTCAGGAAAAAGCTAGTGTGGTACATTAAAGGTATTGAAAATAACGAATATGTTTGATTTATAATCCATTATGAATTTTAAAAGGAGATAAAATAAACTTAGCAATTCAGTAAACATCAAAAGAACAATGTGAGTAAATGATAAAAATATTTTCATATTGTTAGTGGTGTTTTCCTTTTAAATTTTTATTGTTTGCTCAATTGTTAACGGTTTGTTTAATTTGAAACTATGGCTATGGTTTTCTTTTGTTTTATCCGAAAATGTTTTTCAACTCGCCTGTTAATTCGGTTTTTGTGTAGGTAACTGATTTACTAATTATTAATATTTTATATTAATAATAATTAATGTATCAAATGTATGTTGTTTCACAAAAGTTAACAAGTTTTTTTTTTGTATTTTTGAAGTTATATTTCTTTTGGCACGTTTGAAAAAACTGTGAGAGTAAAATTTTTAAGATGCGCGCGCACACCGACAGCCAAAAAGCGACATGATGACTAGCTGCATTCCTTTTACAGAGTTGTGACATACGGGTTGAAATCTTTAGCTATTTTTGATCTATTACGCCAAAGAAGTATAACTTCATACGTGCGTACATATATACACACACACGTTTTTTTTTTTAATTGGAAGAATAATTTGATCTAAATCTAAGCTTGGTTAATTTTGATAGAAAAATTATTTTTTATCAAATTTAAAGAAATAGAAAAATTTCCATTTATAAACTATATTATAAATTGATATGATGGATGGTGTATGTTTTGCGTGTTTTGAAATAAAGTGGTTTATAATTTTTTAACCCTGACCGTGTTTTATTTATCTAGATTTTAAATAGAAACTTATCGTTAAACGATATACTTTATCAATGAATCTTATCTATGATAATACTAGATACATGTTTGCCACTTTGTATTGTGGCATTTATAATGTACTAGCATTGCCCGCGGCTCCGTCCGCGTTCAGGTGACCAAAAACCAAATTTTTAGGTTTTACATACTAGTAACTTTTCTCAGAAATGACATATTTTCCCGCGGTAAAAAATATCCTATATGTTGACCCGGATAACCAGCTATCACCATACCAAATTTCATCAAAATCCCTCCAATGGTTTTTGTGTGCTGCGGTAATAGACAAAAATTCTAAAAACCATAGTTTCGGCCTCTGTATCGATAATAAACATTTTATTTCAATAAAATTTTCCAAAACTAATGTACAGATTCGGCTTATTTACAATTTTATTATATGTATAGATATTGTGCTTGTTTTATATATACATAATATAGTCTCTGAACGACCGATCTTCGCACGGAGTTCTTTTTTGTTATTTGTCAATCTTGCGCCTTGGCTGTTTGACCACGATGCTTATACCCGGGGGTGCGAAATTAGCGACCATAATTTTGCGTGGACTAATGCGAATGAAAACCGCATGAAAACTGGAACTGTTTTCCCAGACATAAGACTAATCTAGATCGATTTTTCGCCCCAGAAAAATAGATATCCAGAGACAGAGCACCCTTGGGGTACCTGAATCACCCCATGTATGTTTGGTCAACGATTGTTCATAGTTTTTGAGTTATGATTTTTTTTCTGAATTTTTGAGAATTTTGAAACTGAACAACTTAAAAAAGTTCTAAGAAAAGTAGAATACTTTTTCGAGATTTTTTTGCAACTGAATCTTCATAAGTTTTACTTGTATGCTTAAAATAATCAGCTTCGTAACTTTGATGGAAATTATGAACATGTTGGTGTAAATTAAAAAATTTACGTTCGGTGAATTATGACTTAAATTTTCAACTTTAAATTAAAAATTTAAACAGGTGACTTCATGATTCCTAAGTAGGTTTCAAAAGTTTTCTAGACTCTCAACTTTCATAATCATTAAAAAAAGTAGTACTTAATAGACTACTTTAGCTAAAATCGACCTTCAAAGATAGCGAGGTGGAAAATATTTAAAATAATCAATCTGATTACAAAAAAAAATTTTGGCCTTTCTTTCATTAACTAACCAAAAATGACTGCAGGAAAGCTAACATTTAGAGTTTTTTTAATGTTTAAATTTAAGTTCCGACAATAATTGTCGGAAGAAATAAAACCCGATTGCGGTGAACGAATGTGGATAAATTGTTTTTAATATTTAAGAACAATATAATCAATCATATTTGTACAAGTATTACATAATTCGTTGGCTCAATATTACAAGGTTCTATGTTACAATTTTAGTACTTATGTAGTTATGAATGCTACAAGGTTCTATGTGTCATTGGCTACAGTTTTGCAAAAACAAACCACTAGATAGCAGCACTATACCTAAAAAATATTCAATTTTACATAGCTCTATGTTGTAGTGTATCAACTATCTGGTATCCATAACACAAGCCTCGTAGCTTACCATGGAACTAGATGGTGCTGTGTGTTAATATCCCAACATATTTATTATTATTATTATTTATTTTTTAAATCACAAAATAACGAAGTTCTATGTAAAACATAGAACCATTGAATTTAGGTTTTTATATTTTTTTGGAATAGCAAGGTTCTATGTTAAACATAGAACCATTCAATTTTTGCTTTTTTAGGATAGCAAGGTTCTATGTTAACAGAGGACATTGCTTAGAGTTTTATTTAAAATTAGAGTTTTAAATAAAAGTGCTTAGAGTTTTATTTAAAATTAGAGTTTTAAATAAAAGTGCTTAGAGTTTTATTTAAAATAATGAAAAGCACAAACAGGTATATCCCACGGAAACCGTTCATTTTTCCGGGATGAAAAGTAACTTGTTGTTAGATCGGCAATATAAGGTATCAGCATGCCAAATTTAATAAATTGGGTGCATAAGTTGTTGTGTACTAAGTTGAATAAATTACTATAGTTTTTTAACTATTTCACGGGAACTCCTTAATTTTCCTGAATGAAAAGTATCTTAGATGTTGACCGGGGATATAAGGTACCACCATGCAACATTTTACTTAAATCGGTCCAATAGTTTCAGAGATTAGCTCGTACAAACAGACAAACAGGCAGAGAAACAAAAAAAATGAAAAATCTGGATTTGTTCTATTTCTCTTCTTACGGGATGTAAGAAGAGAACTTACTCGGTTTATAGCATTTTTTTTCTTTGTACAGACATTCGACTTCTAGTTTTATTATACATATACGTATATATAGATAGAATAAATAACGTGTAATAAAACAGTGATATACGAGCATAATAATGAAAATAATTATAGCGAGTGTACCTTTGGAAATAGACATATAATAATATTGAGAACTTTTCTATAGACCTTTTTAAGAATTACAATTTTCTTGTACAATGTTTTGATCTATCTCTTAAGTTGGAGCCAGCGTTAGCCATATAAATTTTTAAGGACGATTCGATAGAACCAGAATTTGTTGTTGAACCGTGGGAATGAATAATTTATCTGTCGTAAAAGGTATCCTAAATGTTGACTCGAGTAATAAGTTATCACTTCACCAAATTTGGTTGAAATTAGAGAGTTTTACCATCAAATAAAACTTACCTATTATTTTTTCATCAATATCCGGAATCCATCTTGAGTCAAGCACCTGTCTTTCTGTCTGTTGTCAATGTTTTTTCTACTTCCTCTCCGCTGGTGGCGCCGCCTATACTTGCATTTTGGCGCCAATAACCGGCAGCGCGCACCGGGTGACCGTATGATTTTACCATTATAGAACTCATGATGCACCAGGTAGACCTTACCTGGATTCCGGATATTGATGAAAAAATAATAGGTAAGTTTTATTTGATGGTAAAACTCTCTATTATTTGTTTTGTATCAATATCCGGAATCCATCTTGAGTGATGTGTTTGTTATCACCTGGTGCGCTGAACCCAAAGACGCTATAATGTGTATGATAATTAAATATTGGGTTAATAAAACGCTATGTTTTGATGTACATGTATTAGAACAATTAAACAAGTATAAAATATTTCATATACTTACAAAACACCACTTCATATAAAAGAAGAAACATATATAATGTTATACTAATATTCTCATTTCACAGCATCAAAATAATTAGATAATGATACAGAATTATTCACAAAATTAGAATCATTGTAAGTTATTAATTCTCTTTGATAATAGTTTTGAAAAGTATGAATCATTTTCCAGTTACTAGTTGCTAGAATTTGATCAATTGGAAAGTTTTCTACAAAATTGAGAGAAGCCACTGCAGATCTTACTGAACCCGGTGTTGCATTAATACCACTATCCTTTAAGAGAGACCTCACCCATCCACCAATAACAGTTCTAGATGCAGGCTTTATATCACCTCTAGCTGTAATAAACAAGTGATTTAAATTTTTTCGACGGTTAACAGTTATATGTAACAATTGCCTTAACCAATAAATGAGATTTAATTTTTTATCAGGGTGCTCTCTAAGCCTCCATCCAGACTGTCTATGATTATGGCTATCTGTCTTTGAACCAAATACAGGCCAAAGCACAATAGAGGTTCCTTGATCAACTAAACTAGTACTATCAACTCGCAACAATGTAAGGTCGTGAACCCTGCGGCCTGATGCTAACAGTAAAAGAGTAGCAACATGCCTTGATACTTGGTAGAGATTATTTTCATTAAAATTATAAGAGCTCATGTATTGCAATAACACTTTAGGATTCCAAATAGGTGGCTTAGCCGGCTTCTCTCGTGCTACAGAAATAGCTTTTAATACATGTTTTATAAAGAAATTATTCGACAAGTCAACATTACCTGTTAAATGTGTGAAGGTTGAAATAACAGATTTATGCACCAAAATAGTTCTGTATACAAGACCTATATCACAGTGTAAATGTGCTAGAAACCGAGCAACTTGATCCGGGGTAGGATATTTATAATCAATTGAATGAGACTCACACCATTACCTCCATCTGCGCCACGCGGGTTTGTATGTATTGATCGTAGAGCATCTCCAGCCTGACATGAGAAGTTGTTGTTCTTGATCTGTCCATTCTGTCAACATATCTGGCCACCCGAAATCAGCCATGCCTCCAAGTGTAGGTCTTGCACTCGTGGCGGATGCGTCCCAGTTCTGGTATCTATAAGAGCGTGTGCCAGATCTGGAATTAGATACGGGGGATGTCGAGTTCGCTGTTGAACGTCTGCTTGCCAAAATACCTTGTTCCACTTCGGGGCAATCAATATGTAGTCCCCTCTGGCGTGGTTCAAGTGTCTGAGAACTCTGGGTATCAGATTTGGGGGCGGAAACAACCAAGCTAGGTCGTAGTGCCACTGATGACAAAACGCGTTGTGGTGTTGTGCTTCCTGATCGTCTACGTCCAACGATGCATACCTTGGTACTACGTGAGCTGTCTTCGATGCGAATAGGTCTATCTCTGGCGTGCCCCACATTCGAAAGATTTTCTTGGTCGCTGAACTCGTGAGATGCCATTCTGGACAAGTTCTCTGCCGAGACAGAGCATCTACTTCGGCATTGAATCTGCCTGGGAAATAATGCGCTGTCAGATGAATAATCCGCTTGTCTAGAATTGCCAGAAGTTGTCGAGTCTGTTGAAGAAGCTTCTTGGATTTGGTGCCACCCTCCTTGTTTATATATGAGACTACTGTCCGATTGTCGGTTTGCAATAGTACCTGTGCATTCTGGAGCTGATGTTGATTCTGGCGTATAGCAGCATAAACGGCGAACATTTCTTTCTTGTTGGCATGCCAGGCCCGCTGCGAATCTGCCCAGGTCCCCATAATATTTATGTCGCCGAGCTGGGCACCCCAACCGATGTCTGATGCGTCTGTTGTCAGTAGGTGTGTCACTGCACTTACGTGTATCGGCATAGACTTTCCTATAGCTTGGCACCACCACTCCATCTCCGACCGAGCAGGTTGAGGAATGGTCATGAGCCGGTATGGGTGTTTCGCCGGCAGCTGTCGGCTGTAGTATTGCAGAGTACGACAGTGCAGGCGACCTCTTGGTGTTACGAACGTTGCAAAGTTGAGTCTCCCCATTAGACTTTGATACTGTTTGAGGGACCACTTGCTTTTTCGAAGCTGTTGATGAAGTGCTTTGCGTAGCGTTAAGCACTTCGGTTCCGACAAGGACTTTGCGTTGCGTTTTGTGTCCCATGTTATGCCAAGAAACTCGAGGCATTGTGTCGGAACCAGAACAGATTTTTCGAAGTTGATCGTCCAACCTAGTAAATGCAGTATGTTTATCGTGAATGCGACGTCGTCTTGTAACTGCACCTTTGACCGATTTGCTAGAAGAAAATCGTCCAAGTAAACTACGCACCGGATCTTGTGACTCCTCAGAAACTCTGCGACCCAATTGGTTATCGAGGCAAAAGTTCTGGGTGCCGATGAGAGACCGAACGGTAAACAAGTCATTTGAAGCAGTTGATGCTGATGTGTGTCTTGGTGATAATTCAGTCTCAAGAACCTGCGATGTTGTCGTGCGATCGCTACGTGGAAATAAGCTTGACTCAGATCTAGCTTGGCCATCCAATCTTGTGGTTGTAAAAACGATGGTACTCGGAAGTGGCTGAATAGTTGAAATGGTTTGACTACTACGAACTGATTTAGTTGTCTCAGATTGAAGATAGGACGAAAGGTCTGATCCGACTTGGCTACCAGGAAGAACGTGGAAAGATAACTCGGTGTCAGTTCTGCAGGTTCTAGCACGCCGGACTTCAACATGGTTTGAATCTGTATGGTCATATTGGGCGAAGTCTTGGTTCTGTATAATTTCATGACTGTGGGGCTCGGAAATATTAGTGGTGGTTTGAGGATGAAGGGTATACGTGCACCATTCAACAGGCGGCATATTTTGTCTGGCGCACCCAGATTGCTCCAAGCACATAGAAATCGTTTCAGACAGCCGCCTTGAAATATCTGATAGTCATTCACGATGCTTGTTTTTAAAAGAAGCCTGCGATTTCTTTCCTCTAGGTTTAACCCTGGGATTGTTTGTCTTGTTTTTGTTTTGACGAGACGCCTGAGGGGAATGTTTTTGACTTCTTGTGAAGGTATCTCGACGAAAAAATCTATTATCAACTTGCTTACTAGTAGATGGCTTCTGGTTTTGATAAAAGTTATCCTTTGAATAAGTCTGGGGAACTGATTTTGTTGATGTAGTTAATTTATCCGGCCCGCCTATTTTTTGAAGGTATAATTGAACGGCTTCATCATTAAAAAGCGATTCGGTACTAGGAGGAATTTTATGTAAAACATCACGATGAAAGCCTTCAGATATCTGGCGTAACATAGCCTCGCGACGTATATTTATAAAATCAGCTCTTCTACCGCACACTATTTGTAATAAATCATCCGTCAACTTACTATACGAAGATTCTTTAGAAAATAATTTTTCAACCTTTTCAAATAAAGAACTAGGCGTCAAAGATTCCCTAGACTCATTAGACCAATCCACCAAAGATTGTAAAGTTTTATGCAATTCATCTTTTTGACAAAGTATAGCATTCGTCAAAGCCGCAAAAGATCTTTCTAATAAATATGAACGTGAATCCTCTTTAAGCATTGCCGATTCAAAACGCTTTAATTCGTCATTAACGCTTAACTCGACAAAACCGGGGGTAGCTAAATATTTCTTTTGTGCATCCGAAAAACGAACGGCATACCAATCCTCACATTTAAAACGTTGTAATTCCGATAATTTTTTAAGAAACGTATCATTTGCCTTAGGGTAGATTGGGTCTTTTACCGTCGTACTAATTTCCGACAAAATTTGAAGTTTACCATTCTTATTTATATTATCTTCAGGTCGCCGCAGATTTAATTCATTTATCGAAACGGACGTAGTATTCTTATTAATTGAATTTGTATGTTCAGTGTCGGTATTTTTAGATATTAGGTTAGCTAAGAACGCTATTTGCTGCGATAAAAACTCAAAGTGTGCATAACTCACGGTTTGAGAGTCCCTTCTTGATTTAGGTTTCTTTGGTCTGGATCCACTACTCGAAGAAGAATCACTATCACTATCTTGAGCACTTGTTATTGGCGAATGTAATCGCTTACGAGATGATGAGCCACCATTAACACTCTCTGACTCCACATCATTATTGAGATTTTCCATAATAACAACGGAGAGGAACAAAATTTAATCGAACTATAATTATTTTATAATAATATAATCAATTAAATATTATTTAAACTATAATTAAGAAAAAATAAGTAATTTCGCGAAGTTTAAACAACACTAACAACTGAACGGCGCGAAAAACGACGCTATAATGGTAAAATCATACGGTCACCCGGTGCGCGCTGCCGGTTATTGGCGCCAAAATGCAAGTATAGGCGGCGCCACCAGCGGAGAGGAAGTAGAAAAAACATTGACAACAGGCAGAAAGACAGGTGCTTGACTCAAGATGGATTCCGGATATTGATACAAAACAAATAATGGTACATTAATTATCGCGTGAAACGCGCACACAAAAACAGACATTACAGGCAAACAGACAAAATTTTTAATAACTATAGTTTTGGGGTCTGTGTTGTGTACATAATACGTTATAAATAAACATGAAGATTTATCCCACGGGAACCATACATTTTTCCGGGATAAAAAGTAGCCTATTTGGTATTCTGATGTATGAACTACACTGTATTTTATTGTAAAGTTTCATCAAAATCCAATCAGCTTAGTACACAAAGTTTTTGTGTACTAAGCTGTATAAGTTACTATAATTTTTTGAGTATCCCACGGGAACTCTTTAATTTTTCGGGATGAAAAGTAGCCGATTTGTTATTGTCATGTATGAACTATATTATTGTAAAGTTTCATTAAAATCTAATCAGTAGTTTTTGTGTACTAAGCTGTATAGGTTATTATAGTTTTTCAACTTTTCCACGGGAACTCTTTTATTTTCCGGGATGAAAAGTATCTAAGATGTTGCCCGGGGATATAAGGTACCACCATGCAAAATTTCATTTAGATCAGTCCAATAGATTCGGAGATTAGCCCGTACAAACAGACAGAGAAACAAAAAAATTGGAAAAAATCTGGATTTGTTCTATTTGTCTTCTTACATCACCCTGACTCGGTTTTTAGCATTTTTGTTCAATGTACAGACATTCGATCTCTACAGTTTTATTATAGTATAGATAGATTTGAAGTGAGCTTTAGATGTTCACACACAGCAGAATCTATGTATCGATGGATGCCTACAGTGGACAAGGAGTTCTATGAGGCAATATTCAAAGTGTAAACCATTTTTTATGATAATAAATTTCACATATGTACAAGTAATGTTTTTAATGGTACTGAAACATGATAACATATTATAATAGTTCAGATGACTCAAGAAAATTAGTACTTAACTTGGACATAAACTAATATCTTTTACTTATTTCAATGAAACGAAGTCCTAAGTTCTGGTTAAAATAAATAAAAATATTTTTTTGGTATCACAAAGTTCTATGTTATTTTAATTTCGATAATATTGCTTAATATCCAAGTCAATATCCAATTGTTAGTTCCTAGAAAGCATCACGTAGCCCTTAATTATGCTAATAAACTGTCACTTAGGGATTAAGACTAATTAGTATACATTTTTCGAAAGTCAAAATTTTTAAAGTCAAATTACTAAACTTCATTAAAATAACATAAAACCTTGTAAAAGTGGGCCAACGATATAGGTAAAAATGCGAAAAAATATTAAAAAAAAAATTACAACGAAAAAGTTGTCGATCTGTAGTCAGTTTTTTTTTTTTAATCTCTCTCGTGGAGGCCCCGGGGCTGTAGCCCCGGCTGCCCTCCCTGCTACCTGTTAACACGCTTAATGTCTGCTTTGATAAAGTAGCTTTGACAAAAAACTTTGAAACAAAGTTCTCTTTAATAAAGTCCACTTTGATTGAACGCTGACATCAAAGTGCGCTTTGATTGCTCGTTTACACGATAAAAGCAGTTATCAAAACTACTTTGTCAAAGCAGGCTTTGAGAAAAGTAGAACACCGTCCAAGTTTACTTTGATTAATGTCCACATCAAAGTGCGCTTTAATTGCTCGGTTACATGATCAAAGTTGCGTCAAAACTCAAAGTAGACCCCAAAACTACTTTGTCGAAGTAGACTTTGAGTTTGATCGTATCAAGGCGGCAATTCATTCATAGGAAATCTTTTAATCTCAACAATCGTAAAATGCGTTTTTTCTTAACTTGGCCGCTGCAAATAAAATTAAGATTTAAAAAAAATATTAAAAAAAATATAAGATTTTTTTGATATATTTGGTTCCTAGTTCTCAGGGCCCGAAAATAGGTTTCTCCTTTCAAAAACTTATAATAAATTAGAATTTAGATGTTTGTTTTATCTGTGGATGTGTTGATGTAGATACTAGATTGTAGTCTCCTTAATCTGTGGTGTTGATTTGTAATAGTGATGTTTGGAGTTTATTATTTTATGATTATTTTATAAAATGAATATAGGTAATAATTAGCAATTTTCAGTATGCTCGAATTGAAAGTATGCATGGTATGCTTAAAAAGTGATGTGAAAGTTTTTAGTATGAATACAGGTCAACTAAGAAAGGAATATAATTTAGCATCAGGTTTAAAGGTAAGTTTTTAACATAAAACTTAATGACAACTTGTCTAAAAAATATCGTAAGTCGAATTGCTTTATTTTTGATATAATTTATTACGTTTCATTAGTTTTTGGATATATTCATATTTATTTATAATTATAGATAGAGAAAATGTATATAAATATACTAATAATTTTTAGACTTGTATTTTGTTAAAAATTAATTTATATACAATAAAATTATGAATCTTTTATTACAGACCAATAATCATAACGGATTACCTGAGTATTTGTGTTATCAATGTGTAGCTTATGTAAGAAATTTTAAGAAGTTTAGAGATAAATGCCAACGTACATATTATGCTTTGCAAGAAGTACTACATAGAAATAAAGAGGTAAATTTTAAGTCATCTGCTTTCTATATTCTATTCCTTATATTCCTCCGAAATTATAGTTGTATACTACAAAAAGTTTAAAATAAATTATAATATTGATAGAGCATACTAAAACTTTAAAATTGTTGCTTTAAAAATATATCATTAAAAATATTTGGTGTACTATGAGTAGGTATTATTTTGATAGCTTTTATTGCCATTTTTATTTGATTTTAGATTACCAAAACTATTATCGAGGAAATAGATACAAAAATATTAAAAATAGAGCCAACTTTGTCATATTTGACTCCAAATCATTCAAGGACTAAGTATGAAAGAGCAAAATTTAAATGGATAAAACATAACCGAGTAGGATTAAAACATCAAGATGAAATCTCAGTATTCCAATACACTACAACATCTGATGATCTCATATTTGAAGTTCCTAGAAAGAAACCCAAACTTTTGAAGGACTTAGTTGAAGAATGTATAAAACAAGAAGATAAAACTATTGCATCTTTGAAACCGTCACTTGAAAATGAAAAAGCTGTTGAAATAGAAGTTAATGATAGTATCTTTGATAATAATTTTGATAATTGTGATGAAGAAATTATTGATATTGATAATATTGACATTAATGTTACTAATGAAGTACAATCAAAAGGAGATGAAGATGTAGATGGAATGAATTTAGAAGAAGAATATGCCACAATGTTTCCCATATCAATAGTAGAAGCAGAGGCCGTTGCAGATGTGTATAAATTGTTTGCACAGGGCAAATTTCAATGCACTGTGTGTAAGAAGGCTTATTATAATGAAAACCGTCTTAGTGCTCACATGAGAATGCACGATACAGTAATTATTTTATTTATATCATAATTTTTAAAAATTGTCTAAAATATGAAGTATTTGAAAAATTAATATTTCAATAATGCTTTTTTATTATTTTCAGCATACAAGTGGGTCATACTTCTGTGGTCTCTGTTCTTATTACTACAGAACAGAATTTCTGTTAAGAACCCACATGACTGAAAAACATATGTACAAATATTTATGTAAAAAGTGTCCTGAAGTAAATTTTGATAGGTTTGTACAATATATGTATATTAGATGTAGCATTTAGTTATTTAATATAATAAAATGGTACTTTAAACTGTGATTAATATACCTATTTCTTATTGAGTCTTTAATAATACATGCATAATAGAATAATTAAAATTGTAATTGTAATCATTTTCTAACAAATATGTATACATCTAATTTAGTGCTCAATTATTTCAAATTTTTTATCTTTATATTTTGATTTAATTATGTTATAGAACATCAGCAAAACAACATTTTATATGGGCTCATCTACAGAAGGGTTCGAAAAAAGATGCAAACTGGTATGAATCTCAACCTTCAACAGCTACTAAAGGCAATAAGAAAAATAAGTTATTTATACGACCTATAAGAAATAGCCAGAGATTACCTCAAGATTTCCCTGTATACTCACCAATTAGCCAAGAAGAACAATATGCAATAGTCAAGGAAAGGCAGAAAACTAAAAACTACATAGACTCGCCATTTAAATGTGAATACTGTTATAAGGGCTTTAGAGAAGTGATCACTTATAAAAAACATATGAAGAAGCATGATCCTGTAAGTTTTTTTATGTATATTTTTATTATTTACTTATTGAATTAATATTTGTAGGAAAATAAATAATATATTAAATGGAACTTGTTACTGGAATTTATGTTAAACCTCAGATGACAATATCTATATAAGAACAGATAACCTATTCCATGCAAAAAATTGTATGGCACTAAATTGTCCTATTCTTTGGTTTATTTTTTTTTTATTAATATTTACTGTGAAATTCGAACATAATCATAACTAAAAATTGTGGAAAACAAACAATATAATTTATCTATGTATCTATTTAAAAAATACTGTTTCCAATTTTTTTTATTAATTTAGCTTGCCAATATAAGCTGGTGGTAAACAAAAAACAAGAAAGAAAATCGGTAGACAGAGATATGAGAAAAAAGTACTGAATTGTTTTGTCTTTGTCTGTTTATATGACATACTTGTACATATGTACTAAAACACATTACATATTATGTATAATCTACTTTACAATATTTAATAAAATTTGACTTGACTAAAAACAGTGCCACCATCTAAGAATATGTAGTACAAAATCATTATTTAATCACTTATTTTTCAATCAGAATTATTAGGAATATTTTATTTAAGAACACATTTATTTCCTTTTGCTTAAGACTATTTTTTTAACCAGAATACTTATAACATTTAGAACTATTCTCTGTTTTTATTAATTTTACATGATTAGCAAATCGATAGATACGATGCCATCTATTGACATTTATTTGATTTAATTTATCTTTGTTCCTGATAAAACTTCATGGTTAAATAATGTTTATTGTTTATTATTTCAGGCACATTCAGGTAAACTACAATGCGATGCTTGCAAAATATACTGTCCAGATGCAAGAAAAATGTACAAACATATGAACATGAGTCATTTATTCAAATATTCATGTCAAATGTGCAGCTATGTTTGTTTCAGCAGGTACTTTTTGGTTTACTTATTTGTGTGAACTTATTAAAATTACCATAGTATGGAATAGATAGACTATATTGTATGATATATAGTCTATAGTCTTTCTCAATAAACGGGCTATCTAATGCAAAAAGATTTTTTCAAATCGGATTAGTAGTTCTTGAGATTAGCGCGTTCAAACAAACAAACTCTGCCTCTTTATAATATTAGTATAGAATATAGATATAAAATAATGTTTTTTTTATTACAGAGGTCAAGCGAAAATGCACTATAAATGGCATAAAAATGTTACATACTCATGTCCACACTGCAATAAAGAATTTACGTAAGTGATTCACACTAGTATGAAATACTAGATAAATCATATAATGTGAAAGTTTGTATTTAGTTTAAGTTTGTATTAAGTGTGTATTTATTATAATCACACTATAAGAGGAACTAATGATTGTTTTTTTTTAAACTTGTTATATAGACTTTTTTAAATTGAAGTAAATATCGTAGGTTTTTTTTGACAAATATCAAAACAAGGTGGTACAAAATTTTGATGTGTTTCTTTGTTGTGCGATATCTTCGCAAATTGTGAACCGATTTTCATGGTGAAATCCCTCCAGTGGCTTTTCTGTGATGCGCTAGCATATATGTACCTATAGATTATACCTCAAGGGTGGTCTAATATAAATTTTAAGAAAACTCATCCCTGACAGTGAAATAATCACTTTTAAAGCTCATGTATATTTTTAGTCAAAAAGTGCCCCTTAGGTGCCTAACAGTAGCCTATGTCTTACGTCAGGTCAACATATCTTCGAACTCGAACCAAATCCGTCCAAAATGTTTAAGCATATAGCTTAAACAAACACCCATACACACACACACACACACATATATATATATGAAATTTTGCTTTTATAATAGTTGTTAGATCACTTTTCAGTTCTAAAACTGGTTAATAAAAAACATTTATAAATTTTCCAGCAAAGCGTCAACAAGACTAACCCACATACGTATCAAGCACCCGTCCACCTACATCTGCAACCTCTGCGGGCACAGCTTCGTAAGCGTCACGGGCCTTTACTGCCATAAAAAGCTTGCTCATACAAAGCAGGTATATTATTTAACACAATATTTGTTACAGAGTTCATTACTTAATAACCAGATGTACCCGTAAATTTATTTTTGTTTTTTTTTAATATGTAATTATTGAATATGCTATATTTCTAGCACGTTTTTGTTAAATTTTCAAGAAAACTTCTAATCTAATTTTACTACAGATATATCTATTTTGTGCATTAGATATTAGCAAATTCGCTTTTGTAAATGTCTGATGGATTTTAATAAAGTATCTGATGGATTCAATATTTTCTCTTGTAATTACAGATTAGGTTATCTAACCTAAACTAATTCTAAGCAAATGTGTTAATGAATGACATATATTCAGTGAGTGCTTTGAGTTCTTATTAATTACTCATACATTACAGGAGAGAAAAAAGACAGTGGTAACCCAGTGGTAACGTGCTCGCTTGGGAAACCGAGTGAAGCGAGTTCAAATCCCGGGTCTTGCACCTCTGATATTTTCATGTGCGAATCATTTATAATATGATTACCACTTGTCTTAACGGTGAAGGAAAACATCGTGAGGAAACCTGTATATCTAAGAGAATCTAGCAAGTTTTCGAAAGACATGTGACGTTCGCCAACTTGGCCAGCGTGGTGGACTATGGCCTGATCTCCCTCGTATTGAAGGGAGGCCCGTGCCCAGCAGTGGGACGTTAAAAGGGCGAAATACATACATACATAAGAGCTTAGCTTTGAGTGTACATCCTTATTAGTTACTCGTACATTACAGGAGGTAGAGGAGAGTGCGGGCGCGCCGGATCCCGCGCACGCGCTGTACTGCGCCGAGTGCGACGTGCAGTTCCGCGACGACGCGGCTCTCGCTACGCACTACGGCTCCTCTATCAAGCATGCTGATACTAACTTGTGAGTAGACCTCACTAGATCATATTTAAGTTATATTAGTCCACACTAGTTTATATGAGCCCACATAAGATCATACTAGCCCATAGTAGATCACACTAGTCCATATAAGAGCACACTAGCCCACACAAAATCACACTAGCCCATACGAGCCCACATTAGACCACATTTGACTGTAGGCTGGTCTGCCAGCCCAATTTAGACACATTAATCCTTGTGAGGCTACATTAGATAACACTAGCACGAGCTAGTCTAGTGTGGGCTAGTTGCGCACTAGAACATACTAGTCCACATTTTACTATATTAGCTTACACTAAACTGCACTACCCTTTCCGTAGGGATGTTGTAGTTAGGGATGTGACTTGGAGGGGAAAAAATCGATTACTAAATAATCGATCGGCTACACGCCCGGAGGTCCTGGGTTTTAGTCTCGGGTCGGGTCAAGTTTAGTTTTGAGTCTTTCTGTATAGTAAGTCTCAGTAACAGCCCGGAGTTGGGAAATTGGCGGTGTTTCACCCCCGTGCCTCGGAGAGCACGTAAAGCCGTCGGTCCTGCGCCTTAACTCTCACTGGTCGTGTCGAGCAGTCGTCCCACCGGAGTATGAGAGTGACAGGAATAGAGAGTGCCCTTGTGTCTGCGCGTACAATTGTGCACTATAATATCTCCTGCGCAGTTGGCTAGTCTCAATGAGATTGGCCGCCGTAGCCGGAATCGGTCAAGAGGTCTTCTTACCTTATAGTTAAAAATTAATTTTAAATTTTTAAAAATCATTATTATGACTGAAAAGAAACACTTAAAATGACAAGACTTATTTATGAAACCATATACCAATTTGTGAGGAATAAAAAACTTTTCAATTGTAAGCTAAAATACCTTAGGGCTTACCATATAATCCATTAAGAAAATAAATTTTGAGTACCTAGCTTAGTTTTAAATTGTATAATAATTTTGTTTGTGATAATATGATATAGCTTACCTATATATAAGTATTAGCTAAGCTTAAATTTTAAATTATTATTATCAATAAATAAATTATTATGTTTTATTAATTATCTATCATTTTAAAATGATTCCATTGACATTAAGTAATATGATCAGGCACTGATAGCGAACTAGTGAGGATATAAATATGCGATATTATAATTATTTCAGATCTATTAAAACATTAAAGAAAGATGGCGCGGGCATCCGTCGCGGGAGGCCGCGGCAAACGGGCAGCGGCATCGTCAATACAGGAGTGCAAACTTCCACTACTTGTGAGATTGTAAGTTACTTATGCACTAACCTACGTAACTTACCTATGTTTTTCTCTAAGTCATAGTCTGTCTAGCTGTCCGTGTTTTATCAAAAAAGTAAACACACACACACACGCACGTACGCACGCACAAACACACTCACAATGACAAGTTTCACTAGATTGCTCTATCTGCTAACATTATAATCTACTAATTTTATCAGCTGTTAATACCCGAAGTGCTCATAGTACAGGTTCTCCTAGTACGAGTTTCCAAGCTCTCCTTCTGGATTATTATAACGTTTTGACATTAAAATTTATTGTAAGGAGTATATTTTTGTAACCTGAACAATATCTGTTCAAGAGTTTCTTGTAAATTGAAATGTGCAGAATTAAATACTGAATACTATGCGGGCTCGCTATACTCAATCTTTAAAAGAGCAAATGTTGAGTTTCTCTACTGCTCTTCTCAGCAGAACTGCTTTCTGAACCGAACTGCTTGACGATACAAAAGTGCTGTATAAGTCTAATTGAATAAAGTCCAAATTTAATTGTCAAATAAACGATTAAACTCTTAGTGTCACGAGTACCTGTCCAACGACGCTCAAGCACGCCGCCATTACGAGGCGGAGCATCCCGGCGCGCGCTATCTCAAGAGATATATGTGCGATATCTGTGGGCACACCACTAGGGTGAGTGTTCTTAGTATATATTTTGTGTTTAAATAATACTATTGATTTAAAAAAAAAACCGCTGACCGATTTGACACTTTGAAACAAAAAAAAATATTCCCAAATCGGTTCAGGCGTCTTCGAGTAATCGGTGAACATGCATAAAAAAATCCCACGAATTGAGAACCTCCTTTTTGGAAGTCGGTTAAATAGAGTTTAAATTATATAATTTTTATTTATTGTATTTTATTTTAAACTTATTCTGAATTATGGCTACGACAATTTAAATTTTTTGGTTATTTAGAGAGTTATTAGGCATAATATGAAAAATAAAATTCTTTATGGATTTTGTTCATTTTTATAAGTATAACTTCTTTTTTGTGACATCAAAGTTAGATTACACAAATTTTTTGAGTTATTATGAATTCCGATTGAGCATTATTTGGAATCTGACCTAATCATTTCGATACATTTAAATATTATAATTAAAAAAAAAACTTTTATAATAATAAAAATTTAACATATTATTCATAAATGAATGAAACAATAATTTGACGACATGTTTGGCTCAATTTGTATTGACCCTACTTGCTGTGCCAGTGGTCGCGGGTTCGAGTCCCGTTGGGAGCATTCATTTGTGTGATAAGCACGAATGCTAGTACTCCACTCATGGCTGTATACATATATATTTATTATATAGTGTGTATTTAAAGTTACACATGTGTAGTGTATCAACTATCTGGTATCCATAACACAAGCCTCGTAGCCATGGAAGTAGATGGTGCTGTGTGTTAATTTTCCAACATATTTATTTATTTAATATAATAACATCTAACGTACAGTATGTTAATTCCCCAGCAATACGCCAACCTGACGGTGCACATGCGCACGCACACGCTGGAGAAGCCGTACGCGTGCCCGCACTGCGAGCGCCGCTTCAGCATGCCCAGCAACCGCGACCGGCATCTTGTGGTGAACACCTATTAATATCTATCGTTATTTATATATAGTACCTGGACGACGGAGCTTTTTTGGCCAAAAGTATAATTTTCTTTAAAAAAAACAAAAGTAACTTTGTATCCGACCGGGATTTAAACCCGGACGGACACCTGTGATTGTCAATCTTGCGCCTTGGCCGCTTGACCACGATGCTTATGACCCGAGTGTGTGTGTGAATTTCGAAATCTATTCGGTTTAGCGCAAAAGGTGTCATATATAAAAATAATGTACAATAAATTGTGAACAAAAATTGTTTCGTGCATAATCTTGCTAAAGTGAATGGTTCCAGAGTTACGGAGGATGTAAAAGTAGCAATTTTTCGTATTTATTAGATTTTTTGGAAAAAAATTAGACATTATTAATGAAACTTATACATATATTAACTTACACATATACTTATTAATAGTGTAAATCATGATATAAGGCTATTTCTACTCCGAATTTCATCTAAATCGGCTGGGCCGTTACTACTCATTCACTCGCTTTTGGTTTTATAATGTTAGTGAGATATGATATGGTGTTCTTTATTTAATAGTAGAGTACAGAAAGTATAATAATTATAATCCTGCTCTCCAAACACTGTTAACATTATTTTTTTGTCCAAATAATGATACGTATGTGTAATGTAATATGTAAAAATCAGTTTTATTCATTGTTAAAAAAATCTCGACAAAACATAATTCAACAGATTGACTGGTTTTTTTTATAATATATTATTGATTTTCATACCCAACAGGTCCACACGGGTGAGAAGCGCTACCAGTGCCAACACTGCCACCGGCGCTTCACACAGAGCAGTGCGGTCAAACTGCATATACAGACTGTACACCTCAAGATCCCCTACGCGCCCTGGGATAAGAAGAACCGCAAGCGTCGTAGAGACCCCGATCCTTCCAACCCCCACATGCAAGTCAACCCCAATCCCAACCAACTAGCACTTCCCACGGGACTCGCACCGACCTCCCATCCCGCACAGAAATTCCTTCTAGACTCGTCCCACGGGAACTACCTCAGCGCTTACATCACATACAATGAGTAGGATACGGGTATAGTCTGTGGCATGTATCAATTACAAAAGGGCTTCATTTTAAAAGTTTGACAGATACTATAACGTTATTAATATAATAAAATTATAATGGAATGTGAACATATAACTTGACTAGCATTGCCCGCGGCTCCGCCCGCGTTCAGATGACCAAAAACCAAATTCTTAGGTTTTACATATTAGTATACTCTTACGTTGCAGTTTTTGTATTTTTTCTCAAGAATGAGACATTTTCCCGCTGTAAAAGTATATGTGTATCTATATGTAGACCTGGATAACCAGCTATCGCCATACCAAATTTCATCAAAATCCCTCCAGTGGTTTTAGTGTGATGCGGTAACAGAGACAGACAGACAAAAATTTTAAAAATTATAGATTCGGCCTCTGTATCGATAATAATGTTTATTTCAATAAGATTTTCCAAAAAATATTTAATGTACAGATTCGGCTTAGTTATAATTTTATTTTATGTATAGATTTAATTTCCTTTTAAACTTTTGAAACTTTGGCCCAGTAAAATTGACATTTAGAACTGTCATCAAGACATACATATATGTATATGATGATACTCTCGCGACATTTGGTTGTTAAGCCCTTTTCACATTTACCCGTGTAAAGGGTTTTGTGACAGACACATAGATGATAAAATTGTGTACGTGTGAAGAGAGCGTTAGTTGAGCCTGATTACGAAGCTTTATTCTATTGCATAGTCGAAGAGAACATTTTATGAGACTGCCAGTGCAAAAGTGGCCGCCTATCCTTAAGGCTTTTACTTAAATTGGGTGATTATTTAATCAAATAATATATCCATTTTTATTAGTATTATGTTATAAGACATCGGTTTTATTTTCAAAATATATGTCGAAATTAACTTGGGCTATTTTTGTGCTGAAATCTGAAGGCAATATCTAGCGCTATCGCCGTTTAACTTATTTTAGTAAATTAATTTTATTATACTGTATGTATTATCATACTTTAATATGTGCAAAATCAAACTCAATACATACTTATTTTAGTTGTTTACATTGATATTTGTATACAATAAAAATATTTTAAACTTTACGTTTTAAGATTTTATTTTTGTATCAACCAACGTTTGAACCTCTTTAATGATAATTTTACAATTAAAGAAATCATTTTTTATGTAGATTTTGAATTCAGTTTTTCTAAAGTAAAGACTTTTTAGAGTTAGTTTATTTGATAAATAAAAACTTTTTAACAAAAAAATAAAAACCGACTTCAAACAAAAGCACTTTGCTTTGTATGGGCTGGCACCGATTTCGAAAATATTTGATTAGGTATGTATTTAATAGGTAGGCTTTAATTACTTAGCCAAAGCACACCGACTTCGAAAATATTTTATTAGGTATGTATAGTAAATGAAAACTACCAATCAGTTATTTTTTACTTTTTAGTGCTTTTGTTTGAAGTCGGTTTTTATTTTTTTTGTTAAAAAGTTTTTATTTTTCCCTTTTTAGTGTAGACAGTAGTAGCAAAGTAAGAATTCTAACGTGTTAGGCTTGTCAAATCAAACAAAATAAGCCCAAACTCAAAGTATCTACTATTAGCCGTTGAAGAGTTCCACCTATCCACCTTCTGGCCTTGCCATCAGATCAGGTCAACAACACCGAACCACTGTACTATCAACGGAAATAGAAATACTTGCAAAGTTTCAAGTCAATATGACAATTAGAAGTAGGTTAAATTCATCATTAGTTGTTTTTCCACCCTTAGGGGTGGTATTTTTTTTTTAATTTAAATGGGACCAATCTGGAAGTATACCCTTTCAAACAAAACAAAAATTGTCCAAATCGGTTAATAAATGACGGAGTTCTGAGGTAACAAACATAAAAAAAAAAAACATACAGTCGAATTGAGAACCTCCTCCTTTTTGAAGTCGGTTGAAAAGATTAAGACAAGCCTGGCTAGCTAATACTTTCTTAGATTTACTCAAATATTTGACGACTTTAAATAAAACTATCTTTTCGGATTTTTTCGTGGATTTACTTTGATTATAAGAAATTATAAAAATGTTTAAAATTAAAATTGACAAATATTGTAAGGTACTTTGGTGCCATTTTCTATTTTTTGAATTCATTTTGTTATTTTGTGGGTAGGCTGTCTGTAACAACTTTTAAGACATCTAAAACCTAAGTCTCTCCCATGACCATAATTGCTGTAAAGAATTCGAAACGTGAACCAAAAATCAAAATAAATTCACTTAAAATCCGAAAAGATAGTTTTATCTAAAACGCTGGATATTTTTTCCAATCGTTATTAAACCCGCAGTCTGATAAATTTTTCATTACTAAAATGTTACAATGATTTTGATCAGGACGGCAGTTAAAATAAAGAAATCAGCTAATGCAATATACATAGTGGCTTCTAATTTAAAAATAATCTCCGTAGTAAATGAAATCTCCTAGCACAGTGGCGAAACTGGCCTTTTGGACCCCAATGCAAAAAAAATGCAATTGCCCCTCTTTTCCTAGTTTTGAAACGAATGTGGTCCACAGAAAAAGTATTACAACTTTTTTCAAACCGCTCTCACGGAAGAACGGGTAGAGTAAAATTAAGTAAAAATACTGAGCTTAGATATCTCAGAGATGATATATTTCCCGCATTAAAATGTACCCTATATGTTGACCCGGATAACCAGCTATCATCATACCAATTTTCACCAAAATCTGTCCAGTGGTTTTCTCGTAATGCGTTTCCACTAGTAAAAAATAATAATAATTGTACAGATTCGATTTCGATTCAGTTAGAATTTTATTATATGTATAAAAAAAATCTATTAAATATAAAAAATAAGGTTAATTGAGGTAAAAATAAATTTCATTTTAAATAATAAAGTTTATTTTGTATATTTATAACATTAAATTCATTTTAAACGTAACAGGGAACAGCAGATTATTGTCGCTCTATAGCTTAATTGACTTCACAGCACGGCTCGAGCCAGAGTATATATAGTAAGCAGTAAATGCTACAAATTAATATTGCGAATTTATTGCTAAAATAACAAATTGAGCATTTCAAATTGATTTGAAGCATAAACATCAACAACACAATAAATAACAATAAAAAATATTTAAATAATCGTATAAAAAATTAACTTTCAAAACAATACTCAGATCTTTAAATAAATAATAAATCACATGTGGGAATGTTTCGGTGCGAACGTCTGTTCGTTGTAAACTGCTAAAATGCGTCTAAAAATTATATAAAAAAAGGCGACTACAAACTTCCTTCTTAAAAAAAATTTCAGGTTTTTCTAATCTTCAATGCATTTGTCCTATATTTTACAGGCCCTTGTTGAAGTACACTTCGCTAATTTTGGGATGATTCTTCTTTACGGTTTCCTGTAATATAAATTAATTTATTTAATTTAAAAAATAATTTATTAAATACTTATTATGTACGTATATTTTATATATAGTATAGTCTAGTCAACGAGTGCCTTTTTAGTTAACTTTTTTCAGCAGTTTCAAAAAAATTCAGAATGGCATGTAGATGATTTTTGAAAAAAATCAAGTTCCGCTTTCAAAAATAGCAAAAGTTTTAAACGATTAACTCCAGATAAAAAAGTGGTTTAGTTTTCTGCAAATATATCAAAAACTAATTGACATTTTTCAAATCTAAAAAAAGATTCAAAAAGAGGAGGAAAGTTCCTAAAAAAGTCTCGACTTTCGGAACTGCAGTACCAATATTTATATTTTTCCCAGAGGAATAAAAATACGGCCGAAAACGGCTGCTCTGGGCACTTTATTACTACTTCGGGCACTTTATCAATAATTTTTATAACAAAACAATTATTCTTATAACAAAACTAGCCAAGCTAAGCCAAGCACCTTAAGCTCCGGGTCCAGGCTGTCCACGGAGATGGCTGCGCGCTGGTCGAAGAGGGCACAGCACAAGGGCGTGGCGAAGGTGACGCACAGCCCTACGAGGAACAGCTGGAAGGGTATCACCGTCCAGGGTCGGCGGCAGAACAGCCCGCGCCGGGTCGCGATGTTAGTTATCATAGGTGTTACCGCTGTTTATAACGAGATAGGATCGGTTATTACACATATTGTTATTGTGAACTAGCGGCTCACCATCGCTTCGCTCGGGTTCGTCGCTAGGTACGTTTTATATAGATATAAATAGTTATCATCCAGCGTTAACCATGTAAATGTAATATTTTTTCGTTAATTTTTTCGATGTTTTAATACTTATTATCCTATTCCGGACTAAAAGAAATCAAAAAATCCAATATCATAAATATTGGTCCAGCCGTTCTTGAGTTATAAATGGTATAACTAACACGATTAACATGTTTGACATTTTAAATAAAACTATCTTTTCGGATTATTTCGCGGATTTATTTTGATTTTTGGTTCCCGACGTTTAGAAAACTTTACAGCAGTCATGGTCGCGGGAGAGACTAAGGTTATAGACGTCTCAAAGGCATTATATAGTTTATGGGGAACGAAAAATCAAATAAATCCGGGAAAAAATTCGAAAATATAGTTTTATTTAAAATGTTAAAACGTAAGTGATTAACAGTAGCCTATGTGTTACTTCACGTCATACTCTAGTTGTGTACTTTTTATTCAAATCGGTTAAGCCGTTTCAGCGTGAAGGTCTAACAAACAAACATACACACAAACTTTTAAAAATATTTTAGTTTATCAGATTTGCCACCCAAAGAGAAATCACAGAGGCGCTTTGAATATAACAAAGAAACTTTTTTTTTTGGCAACTTAGCATATCCACCCTAAGTTGTATTACTCTGAGTGGATAAACGGGGATTTTAATTATAATTGTTATCCCGCAATTTGCATAAAATATTTTACATATAATTACGTGTTAGTTTTGTTGCAATTTTTTTATATATATATATATCTATATATATATATATATATATATGTATATATACATATACATACACATATATATATATATAAAATATTTGTATGTAAAGTTAATACTTATTACTTGATTTTTTTTAAATGAAGCAATTGAAATTTCAATTAATTTGTTATTGACGAAATGACCTGGAATCAATTGTATCGTTGTGACACGAGATATGTCTTATTCTAGACTAAAGTATGTTGATCAGTTTATTTAAAGCAATGACGATAAATGATACAACTAACGTCTCGTTTATTTGAATAAGTATACTTTTAATAAAAAATACTAAACTACACGCTTTTGACAATGGACTGCATTCGTCAAAACGAATCTTATGAGCTCAAATTCGAAGATAATATTTGTATAATGAATAATTATTTTCTTAAATATAGCTACACCTTTTTTTATTAAAGCAAATTACAAATATACTTAATTATATATACAAAACAAATATAGGTACACTTAGTATTACTGTACAAGTCATGTCCGCGTGGAATAGTGGCAAGAATGCTATATATCTACACATACGAGTCTTTTCAACTGTAAATCTATTTTAATTATTCTCTTTCAATGAATACCGATAATACAATAAATAAAAAAAATAAAAAATAAAAAAAGAAGTGATTTGAAAATCAAATTTAACTCAAATTCGGTGTACGATCAGCATAAAACGTCGGTCGATAGACTAAAGCTTAGTAGGCAGAAACACTAAAACCCAAACTATAAAACAGTACAAACTCACTCATTCCGGGCAAAGCCATGAGTACCCTGGATATGCAGACCAGCCCGATGCCGTACTTGGCCGCGCGCTTCGACTCGCCCAGGCGCGTGCCGTCTGCCGTGAAAACGGGCGTGCCGTTTATTAGCTCCCTGGGGAAAAGGGAATCCCTTATATTATTTATTTTCTACACATAAAAATGTATGTATTTTATTAGTTAAAATTGCGGGCTAAAGTGGACTTGACCTTCAGTCAACCTATTAGGATTAGAAAGATAAATTTAGCGGATCAAAATAAAAAATAATAAGGATACCGTAATAATATAATTAATACATACGATTATGTGTATTCTAATGATTTAAGAGTTTTCTTAGACTTACACGGATTTGACATTTTAAATAAAACTATATTTTCGGGTTTTGTCGCGGTCTTGGGCCAGTATATTGTGTTAGTTTCCGACATTTCGAATGCTTTATAAGTAAACATTGTCACAGGAGAGACTAAGACGTCAAAAAGCTCTCTCTCGTGACCATGTTTGCTGTTAAAACTTTGAAACATTGCATTGGGAATAAAATTTAAAAATAAAAAGCTAACTAAAAAGACGAGCACAAGTTAGCAAAAAAACACAGTATTATACAGTCATTTGTAGAGCTAGTTACATAGAAATATCTTTTAGTCTTACCCGCTTCTCATCATGGGGATATTGATGAAGTTGGCGCCGCACACTGCCGCGAAAGGCACCAAGCGAGCGTAGATTGGGCTCATGTTCTGAAAATTAGAAATAAAAGTAGAATTAATTTAATGAACGGCTAATTAATACCTATCAGTTTATTTTTATCGCACTAACATTATTAAAATTCGTTGTTTTTTTGACATTGAATGAATTCATAACCAATTTCTAACTGGTGAGAGTCACGGGGGTGAAATACCGCCGGCTTTTCTATTTCGGGCTCAGAATTTCTTTACAGAACATTTGGCTCGAGTCAGGACTCGAATCGACGACATCCAGTACTGCAGCCAACAACGAGACAAAGGCGAGGCCGCGGAGGACAACAACACATCAGTGACAGTATATAATTAGGTTATTAGACCTAAATATTTGTGGTCAGAGGTGGAGTTGCTATTGATTATTAAATAAATGAATAAATATGTTGGGACATTAGCACACAGCACCATCTTTGTTCCTTGGTAAGCTACGTGGCTTGTGTTATGGGTACCAGATAGTTGATACACTACACATATATAACTTTAAATACATACATATTATAAATATAAATACCCATGATTAGAGTACAAACATTCGTACTTATCACACAAATGAATGTCCCCAGCGGGACTCGAACCCGCGACCACTGGCATAGAAAGTAGGGTCACTACAAACTGATCCAAGCGTATCGTCGACATATTACTTGTATTTTCAACGTAGGAAGTCGAGGTTCGATATTTGCACAGATGAATGACAAAGATAAAGCGCAACCTTGATGACCGTTAACTATCGCGCATTTTCTTAATACGAAGAACGACAAAAGAGAACGGAGTCATTAGATAGAGTAATCTTAGTCTACAGTGTAGACTCTACACCATCCCTACAAACAATTATATTAGTAGGTATATTGTATTATTATATAATATATTATAAGACTTTTTGAACAAAGCAGTAGAACCTACGTTAGTTAGATTCATTTTTGTTCATTTCAAAATTAAATTAAAAATTTTAGGACAGTTTTCACACTATAATAACATTTTTAAAAATCAGGTGCTTAAAATGAAAATAGAATTATTTATGCACATTATAGATAGATTATCACTATATATTTTATCAGTAGATAAGCTTTACGTAAGAAGGCGGTGTCCGTGACGTAGATATATTGTATGAAAATAGAATAGAGTTATGGCGAACTTTATTTGCCGCGTCATTATGAGCGTGATAAGTAGAGTGCCATGAAACTCTGTTTACACAGTCTTGTTTGTTTGTTCGTCGTTGTCACGTACAGTCTGATATTAAAATTAAAGGTCGTTTTATTATTTTATATACATATAAATAGGCTATTACTATTAATATAGTAACAACGTTTCGCCTGCGGCTTTGTTTACGTTTATTCCTACTTACTCATTTTTGACTTACTAATCTATACACATAATAATAGAGGTCGAATGTCTGTACATTGAAAAAAATGCTAAAAACCTAGTCAGGGGATGTAAGAAGAGAAATAGAACAAATCCAGATTTTTTCAATTTTTTTGTTTCTCTGTCCGTTTGTTGGTTTGTACGGGCTAATCTCCGAAACCGTTGGACCGATGTAAATGAAATTTTGCATGGTGGTACCTTATATCCAGGGTCAACATTTTAGATACATTTCAGTCCTAAAAATTGTCGTAAAAGAGTCATTCCAGATTTCAAGAGTAAATCCCTTAGGATAGTTAAAAAACTATAGTAGCTTAGTACACAAAAAATACTGATTGGATTTTAATGAAACTTTACAATAATATATTTCATACATCAGAATAACAAATAGGCTAATTTTTTTCTCGGAAAAATTTACGGTTCCCGTGGAATAGATATGTTTTTATTTGTCTAGAGGCGAACTCGAGCTCAGCGAGGGTGAGCCGCTAGTTATTAATAATTGGACTGAATTTTTATGTGTGTATGTTACGCAATAACTTCGGCAATTACGAATCTATCTTCATAACCTATTGTAAATGAAAAGGTTTTACCACAATGGTGGTAGCATATTAAGTAATTTCTAAAAAAGTTCACACCTAAGGGAAGAATAAGTAATTATTTTTAAGTGGTTTTGAAGACGATGTACCTATCTACAGTTTTTCATTCGATAAGCAACAATGATCGTCGCTTTAAATGCTCCCATTAAACTATTACGTAAAACTTTATCGAAAATTCTGCGACAAAACACGTAACATTTCCAACGTCCTTTTTAACTGAAACTCTTTCTAGTAGGAGAGCGCGGGGCTAGAATGAATGTAGGGGGCAAAAGCATTTAAAAAACAATTTAAACTATAAGTATATTTTATTTTTGCTAATTTAAATATTTTGCAACATTAAATAATTATAATTGTATTCTAAAGTTAAATGCTCTATAAAGGACGCAAAACACTATCTATATTAATACCTATATATTCAATATTCATATAGCTTTTGATACCTTTGTAATAATCAGGTAAATTAATCAGTAATGAAATTAAAAAAAAAAACAGATTAGTTTAAACAAACAGATAAGTGATAAGATTTTCAGTGCCACACGTAACGACGAACATGTTACAGTAGGTATAATATTATATGATCTGTGGTGTTACGTTAATTAAAATTACGAAATATTACAATTTACTTAGTAAGTACTAAGTAATAGGCACTTCTTCTTAATAAGTTTTACCACCCGTAAAAATATTTATGTATTCAGCCCTTTTTAACGTCCCACAGCTGGGGGTGGGCCTCCCTTAAGTACGAGGCGGATCAGGCCATTGTCCACCACGCTGGCCAAGTGCGGCTTGGCGGACTTTAGTTGGCGGTTGGCGTGAAAATACCTATACCTAATCAAAAGTAAATGAAGTCTAATTTGTCAATGTCAAGCAAGTGTACCTTATGGCAGATTGATTTATCGAACCTAAAAAATGTATATCTAATGATAAGCTAACGAAAAAAAATCCAGTGACATTTCGCTATTTTGGATTAATTACGGAAATATTCAATTCAATTAAGTAGGTACTTTGAGATAACATTCGACAATAAATATTGTTACCTAGTGAATGTAATGAGACCTTTTTTTACAATTCCCACGTTGAAAAAAATTAATTGCTTAGAATATCATTTTCGGCGACGACGTTAACGACGTCTGTATTTTCTGATATCTCTTTAACTGTTTACTGAGTCATTCAGTTTTTAAACTAAAAATCGACAAACACTGTAGAACTGATAAATGTTTATATATGTAAGTATATAGACTCAGAAAAATATTCAAATATTCTATGTAAAAGACTTAGCCAAGACAGTCTACAATCGATATAAGTATGAAATGGAGATGGGCCGACTATGAGTTTTGCCGACTAGCCGACTTGGTTGAAAAAAAGCCGACTAATCGGCCGACTGGTCGGATCCTGCCTCTAGGTTATCTTTCTTTTAATAATAAATACATAGTGACTGAAACTGTGATTCAAAAATAAATAATAAACAGGAGATTTCATATCTTTCGTCAGAGTTGTAGAAACTTGCGTTCAAAATTTATATCTTAGTCATATAAGTACCTACTAAGTCTTCTATTCCTTCCTTCGTTCCTATTCCTAGATTATATTGCCAATTGTAAGACTGATACTAAAATATAAACAATAATCTATACTAATATTGTAAAGAGGTAAAGTTTTTGACTTTGTGACGTTGTAAGCGTAATCTCTGGATCTACTAAACCGATTTAGATGAAATTTGGCGAGAAGATAATTTGAGACCCTGGGAAGGACATAGGATACTTTTTATTCAAGAATCATCCCTTAAGGGATGAAAATGGGGATAAAAGTTTGTATTAGAAAGCAAGCTAGGGTCGAACCCGAGCGAAGCCAGAGTGAGTCGCTAGTTAATAATAATAAATAAAGAAGAAATTTCATTTCAATCACCCTATTTTAAGAATAGTAATATAAATAAAGTAAGGGCCCAACTAGTAGTAGTAGACAGTTGGCTTTCCAGACTATCGGCCAATACATCTACATCTCTAGTACGAACATTTTAGGCAATATCTAAGCGTTTCATTGCGTGGTTAAAAAACATCTCTGGTATTTCATTTATAGTCTTCATTTATAGTCTTCTTATAACAGTATCGAATGTGGAAAGTCACCATTTCTCAAGAAGTAACAGCCAGACTATAATAAGTCAACATTTTATGATCCACATTATATAATGGAATGAGTAATTATCAAGAGAAAATAAAATTAGTGAGACCAATGAGAACTGAACTACCAAAACAAACTAAAAAGTACAAAATTAGTATACCTATTACCTACTGGTCAATATAAGTATAATAATATACACTTTTATTTTATAGATAACTTAGATAGTCGCCCTTCATGAAGTACTAAATGAGAGTTATCAATAACAGAATGGACAAGTATGACGTGAACTGTAAAAGATGTTTTAAGGCTCTAGTTGTTTGGATAAATATGTTATATAAGTATATTTTGTATGACGCGTTACACGACACACCTCTTTGACGTTTTTGGGGAATAAACATTGAAATAATGATAAAATAATATATCTAAATATTATGTCAATGATACTGTTAGTGGAATTTTGCTTTTCCTCTTCAATCCTCATGACGTTTGAGGTGACGTTTCACAATTATCTTCTACACACATAATAAAATTCTAACTGAAATTCGATTTTTTTTTTTGGAAAATCTTATTTAAATAGTCTTTATTATCGATACAGAGGCCACTGGACAGATTTTGATGAAATTTGGTACGATGACAGCTGGTTATCCGGGTCAAAATATAGGATACTTTTTACTTGCGGGAATACCTACATATATCTCATCTCTAAGAAACCTACACTAAACGTTAAAACGCAACTATTGGTTGATAAATAATTTGTAGATATTTTCCGTTTAATAATTAATTCATTAATTCTATTAGAACACTAGAACATAGTTTGTTTAATCAATAAAATGAATATTTTAAAAAATATATGCTTAATCTATACTAATATAATAAAGAGGTAAAGTTTGAGAATTGTGAGTTTGTGACGTTGTAGAGGGTAAGCTCTGGATCTACTGAACCAAGTTAGATGAAATTTGGTAAGAAGATAGTTTGAGACCCTGGAAAGGACATAGGATACTTTTTATCCCGGAAATCATCTCTTAAGAGGGTGAAAATGGGGATGAAAATAAAATATGTATTGGGAAGCAAGCTAGGGACGAACCTGAGCGAAGCGAGAGTGAGTCGCTAGTATTCAATATTACAAATTTTATTTTATATTTAAAATTTTTGAACATTTTTTTTAAGATCGTAAAGGAACTACATTTCTTTTTATAAATAGCTAGATAACTGTTCTTTTAAATTATATCAGGCAAATTCACGATACATATAAAATAGGTAACTACTCACTACTAATTGCTTCATTAAATACTTCATTATTCAACTGAATGTTATTTCTGTTAAGTTACGCTTTTCACCATATATATATATATATATATATATATATATATATATATATATATATATATATATATATATATATATATATATATATATAGTAACATATACTACTTTTAACCGCAAAAGATAATCTCATTCCACACAAAAACACGTTATTTATATATAATACAACCCAAAAAATACTTATAATAAGAATTGCCTACTTGAAACAATACAATTGAATCTTCAATACAATTGAATAAATACGTGTTTTAGCATTTCTCGAAATTAATTCCATAAGGGGGTGAATGAGAGGATGGAAATTTATATGAAATCTACCTTTTTAGATTTTTTTCTATAGTTTTAGCGTGAGCGAAACCGCGGGTTCTACTAGTAGAAGTTTTAAATAAAAAACGATAGCAAACTCAATGGCAGCTTTGTTCATATTATCGACCATCCGCAAAAATATTATTTAAAAAAGTAGTTATTAGAAAATATTAAATCGTGCCAAAAACGTACTAAGTATAATATAAAAATAATATCATACTAATCATTGACTTGACAATTTGTTAACAGCATCCGGTTGTAAAAACTGTGATAAAGTAATGGGATTTTTGAACTCTACCGATAAGTGTCCAGATGTCATGCGTGGTCAGGGGCTACGATGCTATGTGTATACATTTATTTGAGCGACGAAAAAAGAGGAGGTTTTCCATTGGACAAGCATATTTTTTTATTATGTTTTAATTTTTATTGAATCGTTTCTAATAAATAGCCAGCAAGTAACACTATATTTTTCAACATTAAGGGATTTATTATATCTAACGTGATAAAATGTACATGATAGTTTAATATTATTTTTATCAATAATATCTTATCTGTATGTATCCGTGCAGCAATATTATCTACATATATGTAGTTTTTAATACATTTTAATTAAAATTATTTAAAAATGCAATATAATATTATTTAAAGCACAATTTAAAGAGCAAGAAAACTTGTCTAAGCTATCAATCTAAATTTATATGTAATTAGCGACTCACCCTTGCTTCAAAAAAACAAAGCTCTCTCACGAGACCTGTAAACTTTTCCGAGATAAAAAGTAACCTATGTGCTAGACTATAATCTATCTCTGTGCCAAATTTCATCCACATCCGTTCAGCCGTTCTGACGTGAAAGAGTAACAAACATCCATACATCTATTCTCAAAAACTTTGGATTATTTTGCTACACAGGTCTCAGAGGAATAATATAGACTGAGTGTCATAGAACAAAAAATTAAGCATTATTTCAAAATAATGTGTTTTAAAACAGAATACAATTATTAATAAAATAATCATTATTTTGATAAATCAAAAAGACGATAGACGGTAAATAATAACAGCCGACACATATTGTTATAATAAATGTACAAAAGAATATAGTTTTTTTTAATTCATATTTTCTTCTCAAAAATTGTAAACCTGATTTTATTTATAACTTTCTTTAACGATACCATAGGTTATATCTAAATGGTGGGAGGGCTCTGTAGCGTCTGGCAATCCAGCCGGGCGTAAAGCCAAAAGACATTCTAAGAAGCGCTAGATGTACCATAATGATTGTTCCTGGTACTTCTCTGATAGCAGAGAAGACCATTGGAGCAATCCCATGGCTGTTGTGGTCTGCCTCAGCAGGCAACCGTCGGGATGTCATGGTTGAGGTTGGTTGCGTAAGCGAACCTGAGGTTCCGTTGGGTTTCAGTAGGTAGTACTGGCTTTTCTTGTCGGTGAGTTGAGTACGTGTAAATGAATTTTCCAACGTAAAAAAAATCTCTAAATAGTCCCGTTTAAACTTAAAATAAAAACATTCCTATTAGTGGTATAATTATATTTGTATGTTGATGCTAGATCGATAGATAGATGTTGATGATAAATAGATGTTCAGGTTAGTTTCCGTAACTCGACGACTATGCGCCCATTTTGCGTGTATAATATATTTAAAGCTTAAACGCGATGTAGGTACCTTCTTAATTGGAAAAAAAAATACATCTACCTAATTGGTAATAAAGGCAACAATTAGTATATATATATATATATATATATATATATATATATATATATATATATATATATATATATATATTATTATTCTGCCTTATCTTTTTTTTTTAAGAGTTATTATTTGTTGGGTTTTTTTTAAACCTAATATGAATATAATATAAATATATATAAAAAAATATGTTATCTCACCTTAACTTTGCTGTTGAGGTAGAGAGCAGTGGAAAGGGCGCCGCCACACGCTGCACAGTACGAGGCTATAAGTTGTCTGCGAAAATAGAAAGAATTGTTTTGGTTTATACTATGAAGGCTTTTGTTTATATTATATTCAGTCCCTTTTAACGTCCCACTGCTAGGCGCGGGCCTTCCTTCGTTACGAGGGGGATCAGGCCATAGTCCACCACGCTGACCAAGTGCGGGCGGACTGAGCATGTCTTTCGAAAACTTGCTAGGTTCTCTCAGACATGCAGGTTTCCTCACGATGTTTTCCTTCACCGTTAAGATAAGTGTTAATCATGTTGGAAAAGATTCGCACATGTAAATATCAGAGGTTCGAGATTCGGATTTGAGCCCGCGTCACTCAGTTTCCCAAGCGAGCTCGTTACCACTGATCTATTACTGCCTTATATTGCTTATATTCATTGTTTATATTGCCGTTTGGAAAATCCATCTGAATGTAAACAATTAGTTTTCACATTACAAAATGAGCACTTTCCTTTAATTTGCCATACATTATCACCTTAGAGAGTATTGTTCTTATCTAATTCTAATATTACATATAATAAAATAGTAAAAAAGCGAAATCTGTGAATGAAATATTTTTTTAAAAAGAATAACTGTTACGTATTATGCACAGATTGGTGTATAAACCCCAAAACTTTTTGTCTGTTCGTCTGTATTTTTGTATCATTATTTAAAGTACATACTAAATTTCTTACTCGGGTCAACATTTAGGATACCTTTCACTACAGGAAAATCTTTCATTTCAACAGGAAAACAAATACACAATTACTGGTTCTATGGAGTCATCATAGAAATTTACATGGCTAACGCTGGCTAAACCTTGATCTCAATTCGAGTTAATCAATCATCGTTCTTTTTATCTTTAAATAAATACAACAAAGTTTTTTATCAAAAGTAACGACATAACACCTTAAAAGTTAAAGGAAATTACAATTCAAATGAACATGACAAATAAATACTATAGGTTTATGTACATTGTGTTTTTTTAAAGACACATGACACGAATTTGAAAATAGAAAATTACCAAAAGATTACGATGTATAATATACTCGTATTATAAAGCTAAAATAAAATCTATTGATCAGATTTAAAAAAAAATGTTTTATAGCCTATTTCTTGATAAAGGTTATTTTACATTAACACTACAACCTACGAGAGCAGAGAAATTCTGTAAATATAAACGACACGGACGGAGCCGCGAGACAACGCTAGTGATACTATAAATACACAAGTCACAACGCAGTAGGCACACAAGAGTAAAGCGAGATTAATGCCCGATTTCACCAACAACCCATAAGCTACCACCTACGTATGGGATCCGTAGCTTAAAAGTCCCCTAAACTAGCCCCTAAATTAAAATTCGTTTTACCATCGTCAGATTGTCTTTCGAATTGTATTACTAGTACCTTTATTTAGGTGGCATTTTAACATTTAGGTGACCCCTAACTGTCGGTGAAACAGAAACTGTCCCTTAACAGCCCCCTAACTATGCTTAGGGGATCCCTTAAACTTAGGTGACGTTGGTGAAATCGGCCGTAAGTCATTAGTCTTATGATACCCAAATATTTAAAAGCTACTTCTAATTTAGTAGGTTTTTAATGTAAGTTTTTACTCACGAGGTAGGTAGCGGTGCGTCGCCAGATCTGTTGGTGTAGTTGACGACCGCGTTAAAGGTCTGATTAACCCATTGCCAAAACACCGTGGCCGCAGTCGTCTTGTAGAATGTTATCATACCTGAAAGGCCCTTACTGTAAGCAAGCTTCTGTGCATTTGAGTGAATAAGTATGTTAACAGTGTTGGATTTACACTAGGGGCACTGGGGGCTAGTGCCCAGGGCGGCAAATTTTTAGGGGCGGCAAAATTCAGAGGGTGGGAAAAAAATTTTTCCTTCGCGTTATCGAAAATGCTTTTTCTATTTTCCCAAAAATGAATTTAAAAAAATTACTAGTACATTTTTCGAAAAATGTAGGTATAATTAAAAAAAAAGAGTCTTTATCAAAACTACCTATTTTATGAAAAATTTCAATAATAAGGCGGCGTTTTTTACTATGCCCAGGGGTGGCGCTAAGGTTAAATCCGGCACTGAGTATGTATAAACTTAGTAGAGTAGTGGCTAGCACGTCCTGGGTTCGACACACAGGTCGAGTCATATATACTTATGTAGTTATTACTTATTGGGTGTTTTGTTAAGAAAGGCTCCGTTATCCGTTCCGTTATAATTTTGAAATTATCTGGTACAAAGAGTCGATATAATACTACAACGATTGTTTATACGTTTTGTGGATTGTTGTTTGTTTTAACTCAACAACCATACGAATTCAATATGGCATGGCTGTTTAGAAATCTTATACATATATACTTTATTTACGAGTAACAATTTTGGCTGGAATGAGGAAAATTATCTGAAATAATTTTAATGTGTTTGCTTTAATTACAAAAAAAATAATGTTTATTTTAATATTACCTTCAACCTATCCATACTAATATTATAAATACGAAAGTAACTCTATCTGCCTGTCTGTCTGTTACCTTTTCACGCTTAATCCGCTGAACCAATTTAGAAGAAATTTGGTATGGAGATAGTTTGAGACCCATGGAAGGACATACGATAGCTTTTACCCCAGAAATCATCCCCTAAGGGGGTGAAAAGGGGGGTGGAACTTTGTATAGGGAATCAATTATTTCTCAAGTAAGGGATATAAAAGCGAGGGTGAGCCGCTAGTTATTTGAACTTACATCCAGTGATGATAGTGTTCATGGGGGCCTGGGCGGACATGCGGCCGAGCACGAACATTTTCTCCCCCGTATCTGGATGGAACGCGCTATCGTACAAGTACTTGGTTGCCCATAGCTTGTCTTCATCGTAGCCTGGCGGCATTTTACGAGACTTCCTATTTCATAAAATTAAAATAACCATTTTTCATGTAATTTTTAATAATTTTTCTATATTATTTACATTTTACTTATATTTTCAGCTAAGTTTTTCTACATGTATTCGCAGTACGCAGGTTCGATTCTCGGTTAGATATTTGTATAGAGCATGATCAAGTTTTAATAAATAAATGTACTTGTTATAAAATAAATAGGTATTACTGTATTTTAAAACAATATTTTCTAAATATCTTTTAAAGATTTTGAACCTTTACGTACTTAGTATTTTAATTAGATGTTGAACTTATTTTGCTGAAACTACTGTTTACCTGAATTCAGTGACAATTTTCCGAGCTTCTTCCAGGTCGGAGTTGCTGGCAAAAGCGTTGATCGGGTTTGTCAACAAGAGGAAGTGCTTTGCACGTCCCATGTACGTGCCCTGGTCGTACCGGGGCTTGTCCAGATTTATGTGACTCATTTTGTGGCCGGTGCTGCGTATAGAATTATTTCAAACTCACCATATTGGTATATATTTTAAATAAAAAACATTTTAAAATACATGTCGATGATTTTCGTAAATGCTTAATCCGATCAAGTGAACAAGTAATTTCAATAACTGTTATTTAGTATTCCTATTTATGAGTATATTTTCGTATTGCATTTCCATACGTCATAATTGCTACAGATATTTATAGGTACATATATGTAAATGTACATAATACACGTGTAAATATATTACTAGTTAGTTTCTCCATGACACGTAAAGTTGATATAATATTTGCTAATGATACGCTGAGAATAAATAATGCAGATAAAAACCCGGAAATTCTATATTACTTATCTACTGAAACGAATTTTATAATATATGTAATAAAAATAATGAATTGATTTCCAAATATCTTAGTTTATTAGTATTGTATTTTTCTTTACCAAATTCCGATAAACCTATATAGGTATCATCTAGACTAGGCTCTGAAAGGTAAAATCAATATTTGATATTTTTTAATGATTATTATTGATATACATATTATATTAAAACTATATATTTTAATGAAAATTTAATCTGAAATTAATATCGTTTGTCTCTACATATGTATTACTATTATTATAAGAAAAAAATGAGTTATATTTTTTAAACTTCAATATCTAAGGCAGTGTAGCTCTATTGAACCTGCAACTAATAACAAAAGGTTATGTTTGGGTAACTTGCGAGTAGGTAGTTCGTTTTTATCGATTCTTTAAGTAGCGACTATGGAATAATACCTATACGCTCGTTCTTGTACGTGTTGTACCTAAGTGTTTTGGAAGTGTTGAATTTAGATTCGGGTACAATATTTTTATTTAATATGCAAATAAATAAAAAATATAATCATACCTAATACCTATAGGTATTATATTAAATTTCCCAATATACATAGGTTGGTCAATTACTTGTCCTGGACTGATTCCATTCTCTTTCTCAGATTTTTATTTTTACAACGTATTTCTATACAGACATAGGTAGGTTTTTATATTCATCTCCTAAATTCTAAAACGATGTACGGGTGGGGATGAAGTGTGGTCATTGTTATTGTAGAATTCAATATTATTCAGGAATCAAATTATTAAAGAGCAGCCTGGATTATTAGGTCTTAAAATATTTTTTTTAAGTATGGGATATATCTATCTAAATAAAAATTGAGAAAGATACAAATTTATTCAGACGACGTTACTGCTTCATCTTTATCGCTTAACTGCTTCATACAAAATATTTAGTGAAAGTAGTAGTTAGGAAAATTAAATCTTTAAGTAGTTACTAATCTACGTATAAATAATTCCTTTGTTCTAATTAATGTATCTGAACTAAGATAACTTAATAATGTAAACAAACTAACAAATGTCATGGACATGGTCTTATCTTACAAAATTCTTCTGCAATGAAAACGATAAAACTGCTTTATCTAAGCAATAGAGTAACTATATTAAATCATCACAAAAATCATACACACTCAATAATAAATGTTTTTTTAAAATTTTAAAAACTTTATCTGTTCCGATCTCTATTGCGACGTTAAAAAGTTTATAGGTATTTTTGTAAAAATCTTTTTGCGTTAGCCCGGTCCTTAAAGAAGGTTATATAATTATTGACGAAAGGTATGAATACCCGTCTATGTATCAGCTTAATTTCGCTTTACAAGATTATTTACGGAAATAGTCAACTTTCAGATTTTTGTAGTTTCAATTGAAGTAATGAAAATATAGAGTTCATTTTTCGTAGGCTAAATATAATTATTATTGAGGGGAAAGCTGCGGTTATGTCATAAGTTCCTAATAAATAACTTTTAGCTTATCCTTAGTACCAAACAGTAGGTAAATGAAAACGAGTATAAGTATTAAAAAAGTAAAATATATACTTAATTCAATAATATTTTTTTAAACCTGATTCAAGGCACGTAGATTCGTGGAATTATTTAATAAATGATTTCAATTATGTATTCTAATTAAGTGTTTAAAAGTTTAGTTTAATCGATGTAACCAAAAATATATATCAACCGTACATTTATATCATTTATATTTTAATAAATTATGATTTATTCCGAATGCTCAAATACGCCCTTGAGTGTACAATTCATTCAATATTAAATATCGCGAAATATGTACATAATATTATATAATATTTTCGCCTAAAAACTGCTAATTGTGCTATACTAATTTAATATATTATTTTTAAGAATTTCAGCAACTGGTACTAGAGTACAAATGTGTAGTAAAAAAAGGAAAACGAATAATATCGAAAGCGTGCACTCTATAGTAAATATCTTATTTTTTTATATAATGATTAGTTATTTTTTTGAATTACAAATATTTAATGTTAATTAAAAATATAACACTTGATCCTTACTATAGCCCTTATTATTTCCGAAACACACTATATTCATTTATAATTAAATATGGAATAAATTTAAGGAGCACATCAATGCTACAAATGTATGAATAAAACTCCGTATAGATCTTATTGTACTCATATATATGCAAATAAATTACAAATAAAGTAATCTCTTATTGATTGGAGTAAATTATTATATAAATCAAAATTATTTAAATAAAAGCTTATGATTAAACTAAAAATAATAACTCACCGCAATATTTTTGGAAGTAATTTGAAATTAAAATTTATATATTTACTATAAATGTAGTCACTATTGCTTAATCCTAATAGGCATGTTTTTTGGGTTGTATCTTCACTTCATAAATTTATCGGAATTATAAGTTCAAATGTTGCGCCGTCAAAAGACCTCGAAATATGACGTAAAAATCAATTCGTCCGCTGCCTAGCCACCTAAAAGTTGCCACTACTTAATGTGTGTATAAAAGTAAATAATAAAAATATCCTTTAACTTAGTCTTGTATATTAGAATAATAGATGTTTTTATTTTAGCATTTTTTATGATTCAAGTACTTTCAATAAATTTAAATATCATATAAAATATTATAAAATCAAAAGTTATTAGAAGTGTTTATATTCGAAAAAAATCATATATCCATTTCATTTCACGCAGATGCAGTTAATGCTATTAAGTCCCGTCTTGCTTAAAATAATAAGCGGCTATTTAATTTGTTCCTATTTTAATAGCACATATATTTTAATTAAATACTTACATAAATTACTATAATTTTCTTTAAATAATAATAACATTTTTGATATTTTTGATTATGTAGGTTTTGTATGAATAAGATCCTAAGTAACTAGCGTAAATTGAAAGGAGTGTGCAAAATTACGTCTTGTCAAGCAAGACGGTCCAAAAATATCATACTAATTAATAACCTTTTTTAAAGGTTTTATATATTTTTAAGATGTCTTTTATAACCAGGAACGTTTTTCGTAGTTTGGTTCAGGTATGATAAACATTTGCTTACTTTATTTTGTTTAAAAATAAAATTTATTTTTTCGAAGACTGTTTCGTAACTACTTGTACTTTATATATTGAGCTTTTAGATATACTTTGTAGGATACAATAATTGTTTTTTATAAAATTATTGCATTTCATCGTGCATTTCAAAGTCATGTTGCTTTTGTCCTCAAGGTATCAAATATCCTCACGTGATGTCACATATATAATTGATAGACTGAAGGAATTTTATATTATTGCGACGTATGATTTTCAGGGCTCTCAACATGTTGGCAAAGGTTTGCACACGAGCACGGTAAACGCTGATAAAAATGTACGTTTTGCGCCCCTTAACATCAGCAACTTGGTGAGAATACTAACTGTTTTACTAATATTTACACCCTACTTAATAAAGCAAAGCTTATTAGCTGTTATATTTCATATTTTTGTTTGTAAAATGTTCTTTTCAGAAAATATCAGCATCAGAAATTTTTATTAATATTTTCTACAATTAAACTTCCTTTGGGATATTATTCTTTAAACACAAAAATGTAGAAAAATATTGGTATTATAAGTACTTATTTTGCTTTATTAGTCGACTCCTAAATATTTTTTTACAATATTTTTTTTTTTCAAATGTAAAACTGAAAGAGTAAGAAATGAATATGACATTAATTTTGCTATATTATTAGATTCCTAAATAATTTATTTATGATATTGATTATTTTAGAACAAAATTGATATTATAACTATAATTGGTATTAAAAATTTAAAATGCAAGAAAACAAAAAAATAAATGTTTAATTATTTTTAAGTTTATTTACCAGGATCCAATTTTTCTTCCCAAGATGAAGCCGTAAGATTATTTATAGATTGCATGAATTTATTTTGATGTAATAAAATGCCATTCTATTCAAAGGCAGATAATTTCTTACAAAAAATATTAAATCAACCTACTTTACTAAACATTGTAATAAAAACATTAATTAGTTTGATGCACACATTTGTAAAATATACACTATACAGATCATTGGTATAATATTTTTTAAGAATGGAATGGTTATATGTACTTGGCATGTCCATTTAATGACTAGATTAGATACAATTAAATGTTGAATAATAAAGCAGATCCAGGAATATATAAAACTGTCTAAAATATGATAAATATTTTTTATAATTGGCAAACTTACTTAGAAAACAAAATGAACACACAATACATTTGCTGTTTTTTTTTCAATAAAATTGAAAAATAAACCAATTATCCTGTCTAAAACAGGTTTGCTGGATCTGTTATTTCATAGCATGTGAAAATTGCACTCCCATGCAATTCAAGCCTTTGTGTTGTCCAAATACATTGTAACAAGTAACACTATGTTATGTGTTGTCCACAAATATCCATATTACATACATTCCATAGGTATATTATTGTGTAAATTTGGGGTGTTTACATTATGAGTTTAAAACATATTATGAATTTTATGAAAGTGACATAATGGATAGTAAATACTTGTAAAACTTGTGATATTTATTATTAGAATAATCCACCTTAAAGTTGAATAAAAAATAACATTTGATCTTATTTTACAACCAGAGACTCACACTCATACAGAGATGAATGAATCAGCTATCAACGTACCAAATTTCATCAAAATCTGTATAGTGGTTTTCTCATGATATCTTCCCAGACACACAAAAATTCTAAAAACTAAAGATTCGGCCTCTGTATTGATAATAATGACTATTTCAATAAGATTTTTCAAAAAATATTTAATGTACAGATTCGGCTTACTTACAATTTTATTTTATGTATAGATAAATGAACATATCTAGATTCAAATGTGTGATATTATTACTTTCTAAATGTGCCATTTGCCACATTTTTTTTTACTTGTAGAATTGTGGCAAAATAACTATTAAACCATCGGAAAAATTCACGAAAAAGAAAATTTGAAAAAAATATCTATTCCATACTAAGCATTCAAACTTACCTAGGGATGAACCTGAGCGAAGCGAGGGTGAGTCGCTAGTGTTAAATTAAGAGGACTCAAAGTTAATTTAAAAATCAATAAAAAAATACATACACTATTATTTTGTTTAAATATACACAAAGGTAGGTTATACAAAGTTACATAAAAAGGATTTTTGTTGGCACAATATATTATTATCTAGAGCTATTTAAAGTTAAAACTGATATGTTTAGGGTACCTATGTATTCAAATTGTTTAGGCTAAAATAAAATAAAGTTTTATGATACAGCAAACAACAAAGGAGGGTCGTATTAAATGCACCCTGATTCCTGGAGATGGTGTCGGCCCCGAATTGGTTTACTCCGTACAAGAAGTATTCAAGGTATGTTCTTTATATGCTATTATTTTAATATCCTTTATTTTATTATGCCTATTTAATATTTTGGTACACTCTGTAGCCTGAATGTTTTAATGATTTTTTTTTATTTGAGGTACTGTTAGATTTATCTTAAGTTTGATTTTCAATCTTGCGCCTTGACCACGATGCTTATCCCCGAGCGTGCGAAATTAGCGACCATATTTTGAGTGGAATAATACGAAAGAAAACCACATGAAAACTCGAAAACACGTGTTTTCTCAGACATAAGAATAATCTATATCGATTTTTCACCCCCGAAAACCCCACACGCCCAACGGCGAAATCGTTAGAGCCGTTTTCGAGATCGCATGTATAAATATACAAGAATTGCTCTTTTAAAGGTATTAAACTATGCTAGTGACATAGGGTATATAATGCAAAACATTGTCAGCAAATCATAATACAGGGTTTTTTAAAACCATTTTAACACTTATATCATTATTTTTATACAAAAAAATCGGTCTGTTGTAAAATATCTTTTTTGGTAATATGTATTACTAATTTACACAATGTTATAGCATAGTAGTTTATATTTTATGCAAAATATTTATTCAGGCGGCAGGCATCCCAGTGGACTTTGAGTCTTTCTTTTTCTCTGAAGTGAACCCAACTTTGAGTGCGCCCTTAGAAGATGTAGTCGGTTCCATTGCCAGGAACAAGATATGTATCAAGGTTAGTCACTTATAATGTTTGATAACATTGCTATGTCAAGTTTGAATTTAATTATACAAGTAGATAAAATAAAATTTAGTTATATGTATATAAACATGGAAGATAACCTTTTGTTGACTTATAATAAAGTGGGATAGAATCACGTGACTAATCTTCAAAATTTAATTGAAATTCATGCCTTAACATAGTAGTATAGTTAGATTTTCATTCAGTTCATAAGTTGTACAATGTTAAATTTTCACATGTCTGTTGCTTCTATAGCTCAAATTCAATTTTGGTTTTATATTGCTGCCAAACAGTACCCCATGAGTACCCCAGGGTGTTCTTTTGATTTGAAAACGTTTAATTTTACTATGTTTGTAAACTTTTAAAGAGACTGTGGCCTTGACATTTTAATTAAATGAACAAATTGATGCAGATGCCAAACGGTTTTTTTAGCTAGTGTTGAAGAAATCTGAAGAAATGTGTAGAGCAATATGGAGATTACTTTAGCAAATAAAAATATTTTTGTGACTGGGACCCAAACTTTATCAATCCTACCTCGTAAAATTTAACTTCTCTATTAATAAGAATAAAACTTTCAAAAAATATATAAAAACGGATAAAACCTTTTCATGAAAACAACCTTAAATTAATTTAAATAATGCCAACATATGATCCCATTAAAATGATCCTTTTAAGATTTTTTTTTTCATATTCTTAATTCCAGGATATATTATGTGGTCAAGTACCAAGCTTTTTTTTTCGTATTCCAGGGTATCTTAGCCACTCCCGACTTCTCCCACACCGGGGAACTTCAAACCCTGAACATGAAGTTGCGCAACGCTCTAGACCTGTACGCCAACGTGGTGCACGTGAAGTCCCTGCCCAATGTGAAGTGCCGACACAACGACGTCGACTGCATCATCATAAGAGAGCAGACTGAGGGAGAGTACTCAGCTTTGGAGCATGAATCTGTGCCTGGTATGTAGTGGTATTTGTTTTTTTTTTATGTATTTATAGTGATTATTTTTTTTTGCAGGTTCAAACTTAATAAGCTTCAAACTTAAGTCTGTCATTTTAAATATTTTTTTTGTTTAACAGATAAGCAATAATAATAATCCAGTTTAATCCCGATATAATCAATCGTCATTCCGAATATCGCTCAATTTGTAGATTAATTATAGTGATAGCATATTTTAGTACTTAACTTAAATATGATCTTGATTTTATATATGACCGTGCAGGATGATTGGTGAGGCATTAAAGGTACCTTTGTCTCTAATATAAGAATAAAAAATTGGTACCATAATCGATTTTTTTTGAATTTGCATGGCACTCTTTTTGAAATTCTCCATCTTGGTTTTTTATTATTCGTTGTTATCACAGCAATAGAAATACATAATTAAAATTTCAACTCTACCTATTACGATTCATGAGTTACAGCCCTTTGACAGACGCACGGACGGACGGACAGCGGAGGTTTAATAATAAGGTTCCGTTGGCACTCTTCGTAGGGTACAAACGCACTCGCACCCTACAAACGAATCTTGGTTACAATTTTAACTGAGACTTACCAAAATGTTATTGAAATCTGCCCTACTGCAATATAAAATTCTGCAAGTCTTTAGAAGTCTACATCATATATATATATAACCTAACCCAAACAATAAAATTGGTGCCCCAACAATTAATACATGTATAAATTATTGTATAAGTAACTAACGATACATCTTATTTTTTTTGAGCGGAACCCCAATTCTTTTCCTGAAATAAATGTAGCCTTAGTACTCTACTCTACTACTCCTAGTGTACTCTTTATAACATCAACTACCTGTCAGTGAAAGTCCCGTCAAAATCAGCCTAACCGTTTCGGAGATCAGCCGGAACAAAAAGACAGACAGACAAACATTTTAAAAATAGTGTTTTTTTATAAATACCGTATATAATTACATATGCATTTAGTAAAAAGCTGTTATTTTGACATTACAAACACATAATACTTTCTTAGATTTACGCGAATACTTGATATTTTAAATAAAATTCTATTTACCTTCAATTTCTTCAATTTCAATTTTATTTATCAAAAAAAACGCGAAATAATTAATTCAAATTCCAGGCGTAGTGGAATGCTTGAAGATCATCACGGCGGCCAAGTCCGAGCGTATAGCGAAGTTCGCGTTTGACTACGCGGTGAAGATGCGCCGGAAGAAGGTGACGGCCGTACACAAGGCCAATATTATGAAGCTGGGCGACGGCCTGTTCCTGCGCAGCTGTGAGGAGGTCAGTGCTTCCTTCTAGATACTTCTTTAATAATACATATGGAATTAATGAAGGATCCTTTTTATAGTATAGGTTACTTTAAACCTTTAAAGTTTGTTACAAATTATTAATGATCTAATGATTTTTTTGAAATATCGGCCTAACCTCCCTTGAGCTAAAATCTCTAGAAATAAAAAAAAGAATTGCGAAAATCCGTTAAAAACACACAAAAAATAGTTGAATTCGCTCTAGCTTTTAAGGTTCACATTACTGAGCTTCAATTAGTTACTTTTAGATTTATATATAACATTGAATAAAGTATCATCAAAAAACCAAGTAATCGTTTATTTATTTATACTACTATACTATAACAGTGCATTATATGTACATATGTTTTGATATATTGACAGATGGCGAAGCTCTACCCACGTATCCAGTTCGAGAAGATGATAGTGGACAATTGCACGATGCAGATGGTGTCCAATCCCAAACAGTTCGACGTGATGGTGACGCCCAACCTGTACGGGAACATCGTGGACAACCTCGCGTCTGGGCTGGTGGGCGGCGCGGGCGTCGTCGCAGGCGCCTCCTATAGTGCCGACTGCGCTGTGTTTGAACAGGTATGTGATATATACTATACACACACATACATACATATAGAGACACACGCTCACACACATACACACAAGTGCACACGCATACGTGCACACATGCGTACACGTATAAATGACACATCAACTAAAGTTACATTATACTGCTCAATTATATAATGTACTTCTATTGTAGTATAGTAAACTATTATATTATAGATTTATTATCAATCGAGATATATTATCGATTTATATTGGTTTTTGGTTCACGACGTTTCAATTGCAGAAAATATGATCAAGGAAAAGACTAAGTTTTCGATGTCTCAAAAGTTATTATATATTATACTAGCGACTCACAAGGGGGTTTCTGGATATAAAGTATCCTATTTCCTTCTCAAACTATCTTATCAAATTTCATCTAAATCGGTTCAGTACATCCAGAGATAATCCCCTACAACGTCACAAACTCACAATCTTACAAACACACAAACTTTACCTCTTTATAATATTAGTATAGATAATTATACAGATGGTGTCTACCCACAATATTGTACTTAAATTAATTATTATTCTTAAAAAAACGTGTGTGTATACTTATGTACGAACTTAAGAAGTTATATTTCTTTGGCGTAACAGAACAAAAATAGCTAAAGATTTCATCCCGTATGTCACAACTCTCTGTTTGTAAAAGGAATGCAGCTAACTTCATCACGTCGCTTTTGGGCTGTCGTTGTGCACGTGCATCGTATAAATTTTACCCTCATATTTTTTTCCAAATGTGCCAAAAGAAGTATAACTTTTAAAAAAAAATATATAAAACATACAAAACGTCGGGTACCAAAAATCAAAATAAAAGCGAATAAAATCGACAAAAATAGATTTATAACAATCATTCTTATCCAGGGTGCCCGCCACATCTTCTCCGGCGCTGTGGGCAAGAACATAGCCAACCCAACCGCCATGCTGCTGTGCTCAGCCAACTTGCTCGCGCACGTCAACCTGCACTCCTACTCGAAGATGGTCAAGAACGCTATCAATAAGTTAGTTATTCCTTTGTATTCAGCCCTTTTTAGTGTTCCATAACCTCAAAAGGTAAAAAAGCAATCCTTATAAGATCACTCTCTTGTCCGTGTGTCACCACCGATCTTTTTCGTAATGGGTGGACCTAGCAAGTTTATACCAGACATTGAGGTCTATAGTCCCTATTAAGTGTATAAAAATCAAGGTCCAGAGTCGACACAAATTTAGATTTTCGCGAAAACTTGTCAGTATCAGAATTTAACTTAATTTTTATTTTATTTTTTATTTTTCGGAATTTTCCCTTTACTTGTGCTGTAACACCTTGCTTTTAACCACAATTGACAATTATAGGTCAACCGAAAGTACCCTATAGGTTTTGGGTCGAAAACCTATATGGTAGTTCCCGTTGACCTAGAATCACGAAATTTGTCTTACAGGACAAATAAAGGAAAAAATCCAAAAAATAAAAAAAAGAAAATTAAAGTTAAACAGATTTCCCACAAATCTGTACGGAACACTCGGTGTGCGAGTCCGACTCGCACTTGTCCGGAATTTTTTAACCTCTCAGTGCTGGGCACATGCTTCAATATGAGAGTCAGGCCATAGTCCACCACGTTGGCCAAGTGCGGGCGGACTGCAAACGTCTTTCGAAAACTTAAGAGATTCTCTCAGACATGCAGATTTCCTCACGATGTTTTTATTCACCGTAAGACAAGTGACAACGACTGAACGGATCTGGATGAAATTTGACACAAAGATAGATTATAGTCTGGAGTAACACATAGGCTACTTTTTATCCCGGATAAATTTACGGTTCCCGTGTGATAGGTTTGTTTTTGTTTTTCTAGAGGCGAACCCGAGAGAAATGAGGGCGAGCCGCTAGTATTTAATAAATTATATTTATTATACTCCATAAGTAAGGGAGGCATATACACTACTACAGCCTGACGGACCTTACATGGCTTACTGTTTTGAAAGGATTTACCCCTAAAATTATAGAAATATCAACCCCTAAAACAATTAGAATTTTAAACACTAAAAGAATGAAGCAAAAATCTTTGTATGGAAAATATATTTTGCCGGGTGTGATAATATTAGAAGAGGTAGGCGGATGTATGAGTGGAAGTGTGTCTTTTTATTTGTCGTCCTTTTCATCTTTCATTTTGTCGCGACGTTTTTATTGAAAAGCCAATAATAACCCCTTTATTATTATTATTTTTTAACTGTATTAATTAAAAAAGGTCATTTTTAAGTTTTAGATGTTATATAAACCAAATTAAAGTTCGAAATCTTTTATCGACAATACCTATTTAGAAAATATAATTATTTAATTTCTATTTCAGAGTATTGTCCGACGGAAAAGTAAGAACCAAAGATCTTGGAGGCCAATCGACTACAAAGGACTTCACCAACGCAGTCATCCATTGCCTCGTCTATTAATTATATATTTTAGTATCAAAAAATAGGTGGCGAACCTTGTATAAGTCAATAATTATGAAAGTACGTACGTACTAGGGACGTACATTCAAATCGAATTATATAATAATCGAGTATTAAAAACATCAATTGAATGTTACTCGTGTAGTTGTATGAATTCGGATTACTGAGATTCTAATATTAGTATTTTTTTTAAATAAGAAACCTTATTTCAAATCATTTGTTTTGAATGATATTTACTAAACAGTATTTTTTTGGAATATTTATTTTTATATACTTTATTTTCTTAATAATGTAAACAAATATTGCAAAAATTACAAATGGTTCGTCACCTCAAGCATAGACAATTTACTCGTAGAGTAATAAGAGTAACTTATTTATATTATTTAATCATTTTCTGAATGTGATCTGTACCATAGACAACATACGTCAGTATTGTGTAAGTATAATGTTATCAGTTAAAATTAAATCCTTATTGTTTGTTTCATATGTTGTTTTAATTCTGCTTTTTTTATCTATTTTGATTCTTACTTTACAATAAACGATTTAAATTTCGCATTTCAATTAGGTTCATAATATAATTTTATTAAGTTTTTTTTTTCATTGAAACATACTAATTGCGACTTATTAATTTCTAACTGACCCTAAAGACGTGATTCTGTCTACAATAATTTGTTTCTGATCTTTGAGATCGTGCAAGAAAATTATTAAAATATTTAATAATAGAATTAATAAACCCGACTGTGAAAAAAGTGGACTAAAAAGATGGCAATAAGTTAATGGAGAGACATTGTATAATGCATCGGAGCCCTCTACACACAATCTATAAAACATGTACATATGAATGTCTCCGACTGCATAATACTATGTTCCTTCATCAACATGTTTTATTCTAGTCGAGAATCTCGCTATATATATATATATATTAAAATATGTTTAGTATTTTTAGCGCTAAATGCACACAGACATCTAGACATAGACAAAAATTTCAACAATGGTTTTGGGGTCTGTGATCTGTAGGTACTCAATACATAAGTCATTTTTTTTAAATATTTCATATACAGATTTCGCTTTGTTACGACTTTATTATATGTATGGATATTTTATATAAGCGAAGTTGATTACGTAGGAAAGTAATTTCCAACATTTTTATAAAGACATTGATATACTCGTATAATATTGATTGATCGATATATATTATAAATAAATTAAACACAATTTGTTATTGCATTCTATTTATTATTGTGTTAGCTAACCCATCCTTGTTATTTTGTAACAGGATTGTATATATTTTATTAGTTGGACGGATGTCTAGAAGGCCTGCGGTATAACTCTGTGAGCAGCTAGCTTTTTAATTCTGTCCGATATAACGTACTTTAGAGCGTTGGATGGCACCTGTACAAAGAAATATAAAGATTGTATAAAAAGTTTATTTTATATTATGTTAAATATTTGATTTAACGCGTTAAATCTATAAATATAATTTGAACAAAAAATATTTTCAAACATATTTTTTTTTATATATCAATTTTTTTATTTTAAAAATAGAAGAGTTTGTATATAATATGTATAATGTATGTATGTGTTCGATTCTTTTTCGTGTAATATCGGCTCAACAAATTTTCGTGAATTTTACAACGTATATTGATTATATGAAATATACGTTTATCGACGTGTGTAGAATTAGAATTTTTGTCATAATAAAATAATATATTGAAAAGTGCTGTTACCTTAACGGGATCTCTGTACCACGCTTCTTTCGATAGTCTTCTATACACTTTAAACTCGGGCATTTGGCATATTTGGTTGATTCTTGGTAACAAATGTTCCAAGGCTTTGCCTTTTCCTCTCTGAAATTAATCAATGAATCGTTTCAAAGAACTAAAATTAAATGCTACAACTAGTGTATACTCCATTACTCTAAGAAATAAGTTAAAAAGTTTTTAAATGCTGATTTTATATGTAACTAGTGACTCACCCTTGCTTCCCCATACAAATTGATTCCCCATACAAACTTTCATCCTCATTTTCACCCCTTAAGGGATGATTTCCGGGATAAAAAGTATCCTATGTCCTTCCCAGGGTCTCAAACTATCTTCTTACCAAATTACATCTAAATCGATTCAGTAAATCCAGAGTTTACCCCCTAGAACGTCACAAACTCACAAACTTTACCCCTTTATAATATTAGTATAGAAAAACGATATCTATAACTTCATACTCTAAGAGGAGGCGGTCTGAAATCCTTCTTGGGTCCAGCTATCTGACTGATATAGTCCATATGTTTCTTCCACTCGCTCTCTGTCCAGCCTCGTTTTTTCTTCACTTCCTTTGTATCTTGTTTTTTCAGATCGAGCACACAATTGGCTAGTTTTGAATAACAGGTGGCGTTAGCGGCTTCGATCATTCGATCGATACGTTCTATTCGGTCAGTGCTGAATCGATTCTTATACATCCGTTTTATTATTAGGAGCCGACTAAAATTAGAAATAAATATGCTAAATCAGTCGTCTGTTGATGGCTAGATCGATGGGTTATACTGTACTTATTATGTTTACTAATAGTAAATGTTTAGAATGTATCGTGTTACATGAATTATGTACATATAATCAGCGCCGGAATCAACTTTAGCGCCGCCCTTGGGCAATGTAACAAATGCCGCCCCATTATCGAAATTTTGCATAAAATGGATAAAGCTTTGATAAATTCATTTTTTTTAATCTTTGATAAATGCAAAAAATAGTTTTTTTTATTAATTATTCATTTTTTTCATTCATTAAAAAAACATTTTCGATAACGCGAAGTTTTTTTTTATTTATCCTTCGAATTTGCCGTCCTGGGCACTGGCCCCGAGTGTAAATCCAGCGCTGCGTATAATATTAGTCGCAATCGGACGAATAGGGGAATATGTAACACGATATGTGCACAAGTGTTAAGAAAACGAAGATTAAATGTATCTACCTAACATTTAATCTTCGTTTTCTTTAATATTTAAGTTTAAAGTATTTATCGATTTATAGTTATGCCGTTCTAAGTACGCTATTAGGTCTTTCATAAACACTAATTGCAGAATGAAGTAGAAAGAAGCAGAAAAAGGTAGGTTTCATATAAACTTTCATCCCCTATTTTACCACCTTAAGGGATGAATTTCGAAAAATACTTAAATACGTATATATTTAATTGTATTGAAGAGCATTAATACCAAGTTTCAAGTAATTCTAATCATAAATAATTTTTTGAGCTGTGTTTTAACGTCCTTAACGTGTGAAAATGAGATGATCTAATCTCTCTAATCATAATAGCCAGTGTCACTCTCCAGCTCTCCAACTCTCTCCACACAAAAAATCACGCTAATCCGTCACTTAGTTTCGACGTGAAAAAAAGGACAAACAAACACACTTTCCCATTTATAATATTAGTATGGATACCTACAGTCATACTTACCGTAAATAAGGCCACGCAACATCGTTCACTCTATCAGATAAATGGCTATTCAACGCCGACTTGCGTATCCCTCTTGGCGTCAATGCCGGCATACCTTCACCAGTATCTACGATGCATTTTCTAGGAACACTTAGCATATTTAATCTTTTTGGTATCTTGTATGGAAACGTGTTGGTTGGTGGGTCATATTTTGGCTTGCCCATGGTGCTTTATTTTGTACTTTGTTATTGTATTGCTAGCTAATCAAAGAATTATACAGATTGAGGGATGGACCGGGTTTACATTTTGCTATTAAAATTTTATTAATTTGCGTTGGATCCCATTGTTTGTCGTTTTGACAAATTGAATGTGACGTAAGTTTTATTTTTAAATAATGACCTAAATATTAAAAGGCATGCATTGTATACTGCATAATTAAAATTACAGCTTCGTTATGTGCCCAGCATGAACGAATTGTCTCTAATTCGTTCTGGTGCCCAGTTATACATACAATAAAATTTGCAGTCAAATCTGTAGGTATATTAAATATAACCACTGGACAGATTTTGATGAAATATAGTATGATGATAGCTGGTTATCCGGGTCAACATATAGGATACTTTTTACTGCGGGAAAATGTCTCATCTCTGAGAAATCTATACTAAATATAATCTTACTATTATTGCGGAAGTTTCTATTTGTTTATATGTTTGTTACTCCTTCACGGCTGAACGGATTATTATTTTCTATGGCCTGAAGTAACACATAGGATACTATTATTGTCTGGCACCCAGCGACCTGCAATCGCTAGTAAATTATATTTTTAATAATATCATTGACTAAAGAAAATGTAGTTTCCAACAGATATAGAGCTCTTTTTTTATAATATATTCAGTTTAATTAATAATTCAATAATATTTTAGTGGGTTTATTATATTTTTATACAATTAAAATTATTTGAACAAATTATAAAAAGAAATGATCGTTTACAACAATTTTACCTATTTATGTATGTGTATCGAAAGTAAATCCGTGTAGTCAGTAATCAGTACAGTAATGGGAAAAATGTACGTTGTTTTATTATTATGAAACTATTACTCAAAAAGTACACAAATAAATAAAACTTTTATTTATAATAGGTAAATGGGAAAATAAAATCGCATAAATTATCTCCAACATACTCTATTTTTTTTTTCATAAATACAAAGACATTCCATAACAAAATACTGATCTGAACAATCTTTTCAATAATTAACAACCTTTTCACATCTGTTTCACCTATAAAACCAGTCATGTGAAATATTCCGACTCTACACCAAGATGAATGTAAAATAAAAGAAAAATGCGATAATATAAAATAATAAAAATAAATATGTATATATAAAAGCAATTATTACTGTTTAGCACTGGACAAAATTATTTTTACACCATAATTGTGTGACACTATTTAGAAGTAATTAACCCTTTATATCACCGTGGGACAGTACTGGAACATACCAAATTATTACTTATAAAAACTAAAGCAAATGACTTTTTCAGTTATAAAACAGAGTTCCCACTTCGGAACATACCGAGCTTCAATAATTAGCACAATTCATACTCCTGCGATGTTGCTTTATCAACACAAACGAATGTGAATCCGTTTGATTCCCGGTTGCGTGAAATAAGTTTGTTTTAAAATATTGAAAATCGACGAAAAATATATATACTGTAAAAAGTGTGTATTTGTGGTATAAATCTCTGAGGTAAGTGTATGTTTATTGATATTCATTGTAGTTATTGAAAAATATTTCATAATTTTTGAAAATAATTGCCAATTTGTGTTTGTACCTGTTCTGGCACATTGTGTTACTAAGTATACCTAGTGTCATACATTGAGTACTTTTTTATTCTTTCGACAGGATAGCTTCCAGAGGTCTAAGAGAAGAGGAAATAGAACAGTTCTTATTTGATTATGCAGAGAGTGAAGATGGATTCGACGATGATGACTACAGAATCGCAGATCCTGATTTTGTTTCGGATTTCGAAGTGCCAATGGAAGTCGATGATTTTGAAGAGGTGATGGAGTGCAAATTGACACCATTATTGAAAGCATTGAAAATCCTAGTAGTACAACCCAACGCCAGGTCCTTCTGAAACTCTACCTCAGCCAGGATCATCCTTTAGACCTGGACCATCAGTACCTAATCAAGTCAAGCAGAGATTGAATCTACGTTGGAAACAAAAGAACCTGGAGCTAAATGAGCAGCAACTCTGTTTTACAGGTAATGAAGATTTGCCAGCAGAGTTTCTGAACTTGATAGTCCGGTACAATTCTTATTTAAAATATTTTCCAAGGAACTTTTGGGAAAAATTGCCAGCCAAACTAGTGTCTACATTGTGCTGAAACATATTATCATACCGTTTCGCGTCACAGAGACCGATATCCAGCAATTTATGGTCCTATTTCCATCATGTCATTAATACATCTTCCAAGAGTGACGAAACATTGGAGTGGTGGATTAGGAACACCTCTAGTAAAAGACACAATGCCTGTAAACAAAATCGAAAACATCATACGAGTTATTTACTTCAAGGGTAACTCGAAAATGGTTCCTAGCGATTACGCGAACCACGACCGTCTCTGTAAGATCAGGCCAGACGAGACAGCTATAAAGCAAGAGATGACAGGTTCGGATATTTTACCATTTCCTGGACCTTACCATGCCCATTGCCTGGTTGTTATAAAAATGGGTTCATAAGACCAAGAATATGAATGCACTACTGCTGGTATTTGCTGACTTTCGTAAAGAGATTTGTGCGGTGCTCTATAAGATGGGGATAAACGCTCAGATACAACGTAGAAGCATTGAATTAGATATCCTGGACAAAAAAGGTTCAGCTCATTTTGTACCTCCAGCAGCTGTTCGCCAAGGCCAATTCAGTCACTGGCCAGTATGGGTCGCAAAAAGGATCCTATTATATATTCCTAAATGCTCTGGCAAATCACAAACCAATTGTGAAAAGTGTGGAGTGGCATTATGCAATAACAAACATAATAACTGTTTCAAAACATTCCATACTTCGTAGAGGAACATATTGCTGCACTGTTCCAGTTATGGCACACTCCCCTTTTTTTGATTTTGTGGAGTAAATAAACAAAATTTTTAAAAATTAAAAAATACGTGTTTTTTTATTTTCCAAATGCTATATTAAGACCATGGACGAATTAGAGACTGGACCTGACATAAAATACAAATGTATGAAAACTAGTTCAACCAAGTGACGCATAACGCACACAAAGATTTTATTACATTATTATAAACACTGATACACAATACAATATTTCTAGTGCTTGAACGTAATCGATGAAATACATATATCGATGAACCAATGAATGACATTTTAGACATTAGTTAGCATAGTCATCATATTTTACATCTTTTAATTTAAAATATCTGTATTTATTATAATAAATTAAAATAAATGAATTAATTAAATTAAAGTGATTTTGTTGATTCTGTTATTGAAATATTTTAATTGGCAATTGATTGCCTCGGGTAGTTATAAAAATGTGACACTGTCCTAATATTGCTCAGTTATTAATAAACATTTGTGAAATTAGGAAAAAGAAAAAGTGATTGCAAATTGTGAAAAAGTGAGTGTTGGATCGTGAAAGTAAAATAATTAGTACAAGTGGTAAAGCGTTTTATTACAAATCGCCAACCCAGAAGTTTAGTGCTAAAACATTATTGTTTGATTTTGTGTAATTTATGTGTTGAAATAAAATGATCTTTATTATTATTACAATGGAATAATATTCCAAAGTATATAAATGTGGTATAAAATAAAATAAAAACTTAAGTACACATACTAATTATAATGTTTGCATTTATATTTTTATTTGATTTAGAAAATATTTTTATAAATTTATTGTCATCAGATTGTAGGATACTGTGATAAAAGTATTTTATGTTATTGTACTGTACAAATAACACAATTCGCTCAGTTATTTCGTCAAATATCGATATATTTTTCGACATTGTCAAGCACTAGTCGATGTCAAATGGACTCACTCGACAGTTTTGTCATTTGTTCTGAATGGTATAATCCAGCCCGTTTATGATGGTTGTCAGATGTCAACAATACATAGAAATATCGACTATATTTAACATAGTTGGATAATATGACATTTTATTTTACATTTAATTAAATTTTTGTGATAAATAACAATAAATGTAATAAAATAATGTATTTACAAGTGAAAAGAAATAGTGCTGCTTCCACCGTTATAGTTTTTACACCATTTAACAGAACATTTAGTCATTTTTGGGAGATGTTTTGTTGACAAGTAAGTGCTTGAGACTGACACAAAAAACAAACGACCTAGGCTAAAATTCCCTGGTTACTGACATGACCGTTAAAGGTACGTCCGCTTATATGTCTGGTCCAGTGGTTAATTCGTTCATGATTAAGACCTACTTTTTAATAACTAATATGTTATTGAGTTATAAAGGGTTAATAAAAATAAGTTAAAGATATTTGTTTATTTTTTCAATTTGTTATTGAATATGAGAAAATTTGAAAGAAAAACTAACATTTTATGTTAATGCAAAAAAAAAGGAATGAAGGTCAAGACTACTTAATAAGGTCATAATAAATGCTTTATTAATCTTTGTATATTCCTTTGATAACTCTAAATAGTGTCCATTTATAAATTTAAATACAAGAAATAGCGCAGATTTTAGATAATGAATTCCTGATTATTTCTAAAAAACTTTTATTACTTAAAAAAATTAAAAAAATACCCAAAAATTGTATACAGGAAAAATCTGCACCATGTAGGTGTAAGGATAAGTAAAATTAAGTATTGTCTTAAAATTATCAGATTGAATGCTCTTAAGATATAATTCTACGCCTATATTTTTAATAAATAAAATATGTAATAAATATGTATGTAGGACTGGCAAAGTTATTTCAAATGAATATTGACAGATTTTTTATAGGTGAAATCTTACCAAGGCATATGTTAACACGTAAATGCTTCGTTTTCCAAATCAATATATGTATTTAAAATTATATAAAATTAGTAACAAATTTTAAATAAATTACTTCACTTCCAATTAACAAATTAAACCAAATCGTTTTATGCCACAAAGGAATGTTTTTTTTGTAAATGGACAATATTTAGCCAAAACATATGAAGGCCTTGCCAATATATATATATATATATGAAAATAGAAGTTTAAAAACTTTGATAAATCCATACTTCAAAATTTAATAAGTATAGAAAATAAATTGTCTAAATTTGTTCTTAGTCTCTTCATATAAAAGTGTATATTTTACAAAATTGTTTTAATTTCTTATAGTTTAAAGCAAAATCATTTTATTTAATATCACTGATAAAAAGATATTAGATATTTTGATATTCCCAAATTAGCTACCAAATATATCTATAAAGTAGTGCATAAAAATTGGGTAGTTATCACCATCGACCACTTGACATACTTTTTATGAGTTGTCATTGTCAACCCTATTCAAAAACTCCAATAGGGAGGGTCTCATGAAAAGCGACAAAAGCCACATAGAAAATAATTAATATTTTATTGGAGTTTTAAATAGGAAAAGCGCGATTTTCTCATACATTTTGTATTGCAATAGCCTGTAACCTCACTCATGTACCAATCAAATTGACTATGTAAGGTTATAAAGTCCGTAAAAAATGAATTTTACTGTTAATATTCAAAATTAGTTCAGTTTTCAAGGCTAAAACTGCGTTCAAAGTCTACTTCGACAAAGTAGTTTAGAGGACTACTTTGACGCAACTTTGATCATGTGAACGAGCAATTAAAGCGCACTTTGATGTGGACGTTAATCAAAGTAAACTTGGACGGTGTTCTTCTTTTCTGAAAGCCTGCTTTGGCAAAGTAGTTTTGATAACTACTTTGATCGTGTAAACGAGTAATCAAAGCGCAATTTGATGCCAGCGTTCAATCAAAGTGGACTTTATTAAAGATAACTTTGTTTCAAAGCTTTTTATCAAAGCTACTTACTTTGTCAAAGCAGACTTTGAACGTGTCAACGCGGCTTAACATAATGTTTTTTTTTATAAAAGTTGTTTTGGAATAATTGCTACCCAATTGATAATATTAATAAATTTTATAAATGTTTTTGCTTTAAACGGGAAAGTTTTGTGTGAAACGGCAGTTATAACGGGTACCAAAACAGTATGAAAATGGATACATGATAATCCTACGAAGCCGACGACGCAGTGTCCTCCTATGGATTAAATAAATCAAATTATTTACCAATATCACAAAATATGTATTAATTGATGGTTAAAACTAATAAAAATATAAACCAATTTAGACTTTTTATAAAATTTGTTAAACAAATATAACAGTATGAAATGGTTTATAAGAATTGTAAATATATATATATATATATATATATATATATATATATATATATATATATATATATATATATATATAAAAATCCATATACTAAATAAACATAAATTTTAGCACCTTTCTTTATAATCATAGTTAAACTTAATATAATAAGTCTCTGTATGTTACCATTTTAAGTTTAAACCGCTAAACAGATTTTGATGAAACTTGTCCAGGACAAATTACGTCCAGGGGACGGAAATGGGCTATCAAAAATTAGTTGATAACCATATAATATATAACTTTTCATTTTATTATACTTACTCCATCGATATAGAACAACATTTTAACTCAATATTGAGATCATTGAAAAATAGAAATGAATTTTTCATATACTATTTTAAGGTCAAAATCAAGCTTGATCAAAATTAATATTCAGTCGTAGCAAGTTAGTGTTATATAGGTCAACGGTAAAGCCGTTTCCCGACTGTCATATAAAATAAATAAATATGTTGGGACATTAACACACAGCACCATTTAGTAACTAGAACAAGTTTCGTAATTTACCATTGGACTAGATTCTTGTTCAATGGTAAGCTACGAGGCTTGTGCTATGGATACCAGTTAGTTGTTACACTACACACATCAAATTTTAAATACATACATATCTATATAGATAAAAAAACTTAAAAAAAACCCGACTTCCAGGCACTAAAATGTAAAAAATAACTAAACGGAGGTTTTCATTTAGAATAGATACCTACATAATCAGATATTTTCGAAGTCGGTGCCAGCCGATGCAAAGCAAATCTAATATGTTTCGATACGTAAATTAAATTAGTATATATATATATTAAATATTACACCTGGCTATTTGACATCAATGGTTGCAACGACGGGAGCGTTGGATACTGGTGTGATGTCATCTGGCATTTTTTTGTGGGCATTTCTGTTTCGCACGCTGGAAATTATAATACATAATTATTATAATTTATTCTTTTTAATTATTTTTTTGCAGTTTATTTACAAGGCAAGACGCGTTTAACACTAATTATTATATTTTTGATGAAAAGGAAAATATATTTGATGCTTTTTTTCAATAAATATTGTTTATCGCAAGAACTACTAAGTTAGTAATTCTGTTACATTGAAATTTAAATTAATTTAATGGGAACATAAGAAACAAATCAAATAAAAAAAACGACTGTCACGTCTCACATCGATACATTTTACATTCAAAAAGTTTGAAGACGTTATGACGGAAAAAAAAACATACATTCATGCTAAAAATATAACACTATTTTGGACAAAAATATAAAACAATATGCACTTATATCATATTGTTTGACAAAATATGTGATATATACTTGTCATAAATTATATATATTGCATATAATGTCACGAATATAAACATTAACACCACATAACAGATCAAGATTTCATCAGATTTCGTTATAGCTGAAAAAGTACATTGAATTCAAGTTTTCTTTAAAAGTAATTAACAATATACTTAACTATATATAATATGGACGATTTTTAAACATTTTCATATTACGTATCCTTACATACAAGTTAAACACATAACCCTCCTTTTTACTTGCCCACAGTCGGATAATAAAGCATTTTTATTCAATAATTTCTCATGTTCCGAATAAAAAAAACTAAGCAAGCAAACATAAACCCAAGCGAGTCCCACCACCGTATGGTATATATTTGAATACGTACGGTCACATCCCCAGCTATGTCGCGAATGAGGATGACATTGTATGGAAAATAGAAAATATAAACTTAATACACACTGTAGTGAACAAACATACTGACTGACACACACGTGTAAAATGTGCGGTTATAAAGTGATAAGGTTTTAAATATATTTTAATTATTGAACACACTAAATTATATAATTATAAAAAAGTACCGTTAAATTATCTATCAAATAGTTATTATCGTTGATCATTAAATCATGATTGAATTTTAAATTAATTTATATAAAAACGAATCTGTATAAGCATAAATTAAAAAAAATTAACGATTTCGATGAAACAAAAACTCTAATGCTTATAAAAACAATAAATTAATAAATGAACCCAAAACAACACACAAAATTATTGATAAAAAATGAATCCCAATAACAAAATCAAGCATGTTAGTCCAGTTTAAGATTAAATATTTTTTTATCCATATATAATTTATATATTTAAAATTTCCAAATATATGTAAAGTTTGCAAACACACACACAGAGACAGTACGCTGTAATTCACAATATACATACCATGTGCTTATTTTCTGGTAAATGTAGATAGCCGTCATCGGCACAGGTGTCATAATGGCCACCGATACTGGCACAACTAAAAATTAAATAAAAATAAATAATAATAACATTAAATTGAATCATGCAATTTATGAAAAATGCATGAAAATGCAAAATGTAACGTTAATAAAACAGACTGCTGTTACTTCGAAAACTTTCTAAGCATTAAAGAAGAGTAATTATCTCTTCTGATTTTGTCGCGGTTTTATTTTGAATTTTTGTTCCTGACGTTTCGAATGCTCATAGTACTGAACATGGCCAAGAAAGCTCGAAGCGTTGGCAATAAAAATTCACAATAATACCATTACATAAACGGGAACGATTGTCTCATTTAAATTGTCAAATGCTCGCGTAAATCTAAGAGAATGTTACGCTAAATATCGCTTAAAATTACATGTTGGTTAAATGGACAGGTATTGAGGTTCTCAACCATCCCTACCATGTATGTGGGTGTGCTAAGTGAGCATATGTGTGGGTGTGCTTAGTGTGTATGTGGATGTGTGTGCAGCGCTGGATTTATACTAGGGGCACTCGGGGCTAGGTGCTCAGGGTGGCAAATTTTGGAAGTTGGAAAAAAAAACTGTTCGCGCTATCGAAAACGCTTTTTCTATTTTCTAAAAAATGATTAATTAAAAAATTGAAATCATTTTTAAATTATTTTTTTTCAAAAAATAGTATTTTTAAAAAAAATAATTAATTAAAAAAATATCAAAACTTTACCCATTTTATGCAAAATTTTGATAATGGGGCGGCATTTTTTATTATGCCCAGGGGCGACTCTAAGGTTGAATCCGGCCCTGTGTGTATGTGTGTGTGTGTGAGCGCGCGTGTGTGTGTGTGTGTGTGTGTGTGTGAGCGCGCGTGTGTGTGTGTGTGTGTGTGTGTGAGCGCGCGCGTGTGTGTGTGTGTGTGCGTCGTGGGTGCACCGACCGGTGGTGAGGTCGGCCTCGGGCTGCGGCAGCGCGTAGCGCAGCAGGAAGATGGCGATGCCGGTGTTCTGTATGCCGGTCTCTATGGAGATGGCGAGCGCGTCGGCGTGCGGCTGGCGCAGCGCGCGCGCCAGCAGGTAGCCCGACGCGTAGCCCAGCCACGGCACGCCCATGCCCGCCACGACTATCTGATGTTCATATTAAATTACATTTTATTTATTTATACTAATATAAGTGTATTTGAAAATTTTACATCTATATATCTATCTATCTTCTATATATTATATAAAGTCAGAAACTGACTGGCTGAATGATTCACTGACTGATCAACCAACTTTATTATGTATGTAAGTACTCGTATTATTATTTAAAAAGAAAAACCGGTTTAAAATATATAATTTGTTTGTACGGAAAATAATGCTTCATTTATAAAACACATTGTTAGCGTAAATTTCAATTAAATTAATTGTACACGTCACATAGTATCACAATTGTTGTAAGACATTGTATAGAAAAAAAAATGTTAAGCTATTTGGATAAAATTTTGTATTTAGTTCAGATTTTACTTTTTAAATTTATCTCCATTCTAGTGACTCGCCCTCGCTTCGCTCGAGTTCGTCCCTAGGTTGATTCTTCATACAAACTTTCATCCCCATTTTCACCCCCTTAAGGGATGCTCGAAACCTTTCCTATGCCGTTCCCAGGGTCTCAAACTATTTTCTTACCAAATTTCATCTAAATCGGTTCAGTAGTTTCGGAGCCTATTCAGTACAAACAAACAAACAAAAAATCAAATCTTTCCTTATAATAATATTATAGAAGTATAGATATGTATAGGATCTTTTCTGAAAAAATGCAATTTTTATATCTTTTCTGAAAAATGCTCGCTAAAAAGCTAGGTCACTCAGGTACTAATAAATTATATATAAAAAAAACACAAACCTGCCAAGTGAATAGCTCGAAGATATACAAATTAGTCACAATGGCAAATATTATGATGAACAGAAGTAATGTAGTTGAGAATCCCTTTAGGATCCTGACCATGAATGCGGCAAGTCTTGGCGTAAACTTCTGCATGCCAAGACCTATGGCCAAGGGGACGATGAGGCCGACCACGAATGTGGCTATACGAGCGTATGGAACCACTATGTTTGCATTAGCAAATACTACTTGGCCTAATGAAAACAGCCAAGCTGGCATGAAACCTGAAAACAAACGAGATAACATTTATTATTTCTTATAAATTAAAACATGGTTTGCTTTACAGAACACAGAAATTATAATAAAAATAAATTACGTTATTGTTAATTATTTAAATAGCTATTTCCGATTATCACAAATGGAAATGTACAATATACGTGTAAGAACATGAATGCATTCAATTCGACCGTATATTGTGAATCAATTTTCATATTTCTTGTTTAAAGAAAAAGTCAACAAAAACATATATTTCTAATAAATTATACAACACACACCGACCTGACAAACATAAAAAATCACACTAAATCACTTTTTTTTTATTGAGACATTAACACACAACACCGTCTAGTTCCATGGTAAGCTACGAGGCTTGTGTTATGGATACCAGATAGCTGATACACTACACATATATAATTTTAAATACATATAATATACATATTATAAATATAAACACCCATGACTGGAGTACAAACATTCAAGCTCATCGCACAAATGAATGCCCCCAGCGGGACTCGAACCCGCGACTGCGTGCACAGCAAGTAGGGTCACTACAAACTGAGCCAAACGTGTCGTCAGATAACTAATATAAGATAACTTTACACACAATTTAGAACAAAAATTTAATATAAATTAATTACCAAAGCAAGCCAAAGTAGATATAGACGTCATAGTGAGTGACAAATCTAAGTTTCCCTTCAATATGAAGGTCCATATGTTAGAGGCACCTCCACCCGGAGATACTCCAGTGAAAAACATGCCGAGACGCATTGCAGGAGATTCCGGGAATATTAGGAACCCTAGACCGAACGATATCTGGAACCAGATGTATTGTATGTTATCAGAAGTTAGTCAAGAATTTATAGGTTTAGCTTTTCATTAAATTCCTAAAATATTGAGCTTAGCAGTTTCAGGGATTACTTTATATTTTTTAATATCCTTAACCTAATTAAAAAAAATGTTTAATCCGATAACGAAAAAATAAAAGTGATGTAAAAAATACGAAATTAGCAAAAAATTTCATTCAGAAATCAAGACATAGATACAAAAATGGTCAAGGTATAGCCGTGGTCTTTTGCCGTAGTCGGGTAAAATTACAAAAAAGTTACAAAAAATACGGAATAAAACAGAAAGTAATGCTAAGGGATCAGACGAGTTTATATGACTACTATATTTATTTGCTCTTACAGAAAATTGTGCACGCGATCTCAAATTACATATATTAAATATATGTAAATTACTTTATATGAATCTTAAGTCTTAATACTTTCTTAGAATTTCTTTAGTTTTTCTCATTCATATTTTTATTTCATAATATGTGTATTTACTGAAACTACCTACCAAGGGCATGAATAAGAATTGCCCGCACATCCCGATGACTGGTCCTACAGGTTTCCTTATGACACCCTTCACGTTGTTCCAGTTCATTGCACATCCAAAGTTTATGAAGATCAAGGACACCTATTTTATAATAATATCCTATAAGTAATATCAACAAAAAAAAAGTCGGTCTTAAGACTTTATATTGAAATCTACACATCTACACAGAGAAGAAAAATGGAAGTATCTTTTTGTAATGTCAAAATAACAGCTTTTTACTAAATGCATACAAAGATATATAATACGGTCCTTATTAAGAAAAAACAATTCTTAAAATTTTTATCTGTCTGTTTCAGCTACAGATAGAAATGGCTGGACCGATTTTGGCAGAACTTTCATTGACATTGAGTGAGGGTTGGCAGACTTCACATGTCATTCGAAAACTTACGAAATTTTTATTCACCTTATGACAAGTAGTAATCACATTGGAAATGATTCGCACATGATTGGTGCGAGACTCAGGATTTGAACCCGCTTCACCCGGTTTCCCAAGCGAGCGCGTTACCACTGGGCTACCACTGCCTCAACCAATTTAATCCAAGCTCTTATTGTGATCAAAATATTTAACTTTGCTATCTCGAGAGAGTAGGTATACGATTATGTCAAATGAAAAGATAAAATTGATATTGTAAATAATGATAAATTCGTTTCACATCATTATTTTAAGCTACTTGATTACTTGTATATTAAAGTATATATATTTAAAAAAAAACAGGTAACATTTTTTTTAGGAAAAAAATTAAACAAAGGTTATTTTTAATGTTCATTGAAAGGTTATTTTAAGGTTGATTGTTAATATTATTATTATTAAAAGAACTAAGATAATTTAAACAAGGCATAATAAGTAGGTATATATAATAATTGTCAGTAAGGTATAGACATTTTTTTTTACGATGTAGAACTTAAAATATTCCGTTTTTGTTGAAAAATAAGTAAATATTTTGGTTTTCCTGCCTTTAAAAAAATGTTTGTTACAAGTTACCTTGAAATAGCTGTATTTGGATGAAAAGTATACAGATCCACTATGGACTTGGAATAACACATAGGCTACTCTTATATATCTAGGCAACCGAGCGAATTGAATGCAAGTCGCTAGTTGTAAATTAATATGGACTTGGAATAACACACAGGCTATTCTTATAATATACTCTTATATATCTACCCTATTGAAAAACTCCAAAATGATCTCATCAAAAGCGACAAAAGCCACATGGAAACCAAAAAATATTTGAGGACACGTTTGGCTCAGTTTGTAGTGACGCTACTTGCTGTACCAGCGATCGCGGGTTCGGGTCCCGCTGGGGCATTCATTTGTGTGATGAGCACGAATGTTTGTACTCCAGTTATGGATATTTACATTTATAATATGTATGTATTTAAAGTTATACATATATGTGTAGTGTATCAACTGTCTGGTATTCATAACACAAGCCTCGTAGCTTACCATGGAACTAGATGGTGCTGTGTTAATGTCCATACATATTTAATTATATTAATTGGTTTCTATGTGGCTTTTGTCGCTTTTGATGAGATCCTATTGGTGTCAAGTCGCTAGTTGTGAATTAAAAAAAAAAAATAAATGTACTTACAAAAAGTGCGACACTAGATACGAACACCCTGTCTATAATTCTTTCAGGTCTGGTAACCGTGATAGGTAAAGTACCGTTGATTGGTTGTTGACTGGCGTCTCGATGCAATTCTACTACTAAATCTGTTCTACCTATTGAAGAAGATAAAGTAAAAATTAAATATGTATTTATTAGGTTTATGTTTTTTTTTTTATATTTTAAATAATTTGGAGGTTAAATATACCCCTTGTATTGCTTATATTTGATATAATATGATATGGGTGTAAAGAATCTTTGACAGTTAATCAATTTTATTAAATGATTATATAACTTTTTATAATTTTTTGTATAATAATTTTATGTATTTACTATTTATTCAAACTAGTGATCGCCACGTGGTTGAAAATCAATCATAATTCATTATGTTTGATCCATATTGAGGTTCTTTTTTCAAAGTTATATATAGATAGCCTAAAAGTCCAAAAGCATTTTGAAACGGATGGGATTTTGCACGTACAGACAAACAAACTTTTCATCTTTATATTATGTACGTACTCGTATAATATTTATGAAGGTTACCTAACATCATGTTGCATCTTTTAGCACTGAAGTAATTATATATAAATAAAATACGCGACCAGATTTGCGGGTAAAAGAAAGTCAATAAATGGCTTTCTGCAGTCCTTCTCTGTATAAACTTTAACTATGCCAAAGCTCATCCTCCTCCGTACATACAATATGCTCAAAAAGGGGTTCAAAGTTTTCTGTTCACGTATTTATATATAGATTAGTTCTATGGAAATAATTATAATATAGTATTTAATAATTGGTATGCTATTATTTATAGCAACAAATTGTTTATAAACGTGTAACTTTTGAGTTATTATATTGTTTGGAACTCAAAAAACCAATTTGTCGTGACTGTAGTGTAAATATCTATAGGCTACCTTTAATCGCCCTACAAGAATAAAAGGTGCCCAAAAACTCAGATCAAAATAAATGCTTCAAACTTATATTTGAAAACGTAATAATATTGAAAACCTTGATAATACGATTAGAAATGAGCAGTAATTGCGTTCTCTACAAATAGATAAACGATAATTATTAGTAAAAAAATATAAAGCAATTTATAGGTAAGAATCTATAATAAATAAAAAGATAAATTAAAATGGCTATAATATCCTTCCTTTAATTGAAAAACTAATACTTACATTTATTTATAATAGATGAGAAAATTAATTTTCAATTGTTTTAATTACTAATATTATAAAGAGGACAGATTTGATATTTTGTTTGTTTGTTTGTTTGTTGTAGATGAAATTTGGTAAGAAGACAGTATGAGACACTAGGAAGAACATAGGATAATTTTCATCCCGGAAATCATCACTTAAGGGGGTGAAAATGGGGATGAAAGTTTGTGTGAAGAATAAACCTAGGCACGAACCCGAGCGAAATAAGGGTGAATCGCTAGTGATATATATTCCGGGGACCAGTATTCATAAAAGTGAAAAACATGGAAAGTGGACCGTTTTACACCATGAAAACTATAATAAATAATAATTTATGTTACTATTAAAACGTACACTCAAGATATTATTTTTATTTAAAGATAGTAATTCTATTGATTTGTTTTTACATAATGCTACTTTAATAAGAATATATATACCATATATCGTAAATCAATGAAAAAAATATGATAATGATCGGAAAATTTCATTAAAAATATTGGGCGAAATAAAAAATCATATGCGAACTTACCGAGAAAATGTCCATCTACCCTAAATTTGCCTTCAAATTTTTCATTAGTCACCTGAAGCTCAGTGAGGCGATATGTTGAATTCCATTCTGCCGTGGCTATATGCTCATTTGTTGTTTTTAAATATAATACGTCGTCTACTCGAAATCCTGATCCTGTAAAAAGTGTATAAGTCTTTTTATATATATATTTTGTAGTCATTCTGTAATATCCGAATAACTTTTTACTGTATTTTCGCAGCTCTTGATATTTAATGTAGAAAAACATCATTTTAGATTACTAAAATGTCTCAGTAGATATAGTAGATTTATCATTTTAGACGTTTGTCTCAGTCGGGAACTGCATCAATATGCATATCGCAGTGCGGACAGGGCCTAAGGCCCTGTCCGCACTGCGATATATCACCGCGCGATTTTTATTCTCGCGTATTATATTCCGTGATCGAAATTGTACTTATTACACACTGCGAATAAAATTTCGTACGATTTTTGTCAGTTTGATGCAGTTCCCGACTGAGACAAACGTCTAAAATGATAAATCTACTATATCTACTGAGACATTTTAGTAATCTAAAATGATGTTTTTCTACATTAAATATCAAGAGCTGCGAAAATACAGTAAAAAGTTATTCGGATATTACAGAATGACTACAAAATCATTCGATAAACCAATAGCGTCGGTGCACGACTGAGCGAAACGCGCGAATTTTATTTCGCAGTGCGGCCATAGCCATACTTCTATATACTGTACAAAACATTCGCGCGAAATATATCCGCGCCGCATCGCGTTCAATTTGCATCAAATCACAGATTTTTTTTTCCGCGTGAATTTTAAACCGCCAGTGCGGATACTCCTATAAGATTCAATGTGTTACAGAATTGCGAGAATAAAAACGTGCGGTGAAATATCGCAGTGCGGACAGGCCGTAAAAGAGGGAGATGTCGATGTCACCTGGGTTCACTACTACTAACTTGAATTAATTTTAACATTAAAAATATTGAAAACCCAATGCTTAAAAAACAACTATTGAATTTATTGCCAGCTTTTCTCATAAAAACTTCTTTTCATCACCATTCGGGTGATGAATCACGGACAGACTACTCTGACTATATTAAAATTAAGCTTATGTTCCATCTCAAAGGTATTGAATATAAGAATAAACTTTCCTACAAGTATAAGCATTACGTATGACCACTTTCGTACATGAGATTGCGATACCATCTCGGACGTTCCCACGGTAACAAGGTCATATTATATAATATAGTTTTTGACATTATATTATTTTTTACTAATAGAAATTTGTGACATCGACCAATGTGATATGTTTTAAAGTCAAAGTTGTTTTTAAAGAAAAGTTCATGGCTAATTTCAAAGTTTGAATTTTAATCCCTCATGTTTTATCCATACAAGACTGAACATGAAACATGTCGAAATCAATGAATAACCCATGAGATATTGTCCGTTCTAAGAATAACTATACGTAGTGACTACTGGTATAAAGTAGGTTGTATAGTTATGTTTTAGTAAATACACGTGTAGCTACTCCGTCTTAATAAATACTGACGTATAGGTAGGTATAAATATTTCCACCAAAAACGATACGTACCGCGTAAGCAACAATGTACAAAGTATTATTATTGGGACTAGAAAACGCTGTATTGATGTTATTCATCTATAGTTACATATAAAAAAACGAAGTGGATATCCATTATTCCAGGAAAGTAATGAGATCCTCGCGGATGTCTCGGATATTGAAAATTCAACAAAGCATTCATAATTTTATAAATATCCGTTTTACATGTAAATATACTTGAAATATGCAGAAAAGGAACAAGTTTAGTATATGGGACGCGGCCCCTGGAGAAGTGGGTGGTTGGTTAGTTAAAAATGTTGTAACTTTAAGTCTCAATAACTTTTGACTCTTTCGTTTCCTGAAAATAAATTTTATATATTTGGACTCCCTATGACCTCCCCTATCCAAAAATACCACCCAACGCTCTAGGGGCCGCGTCCCATATACTACACTGCAGCCGCAGAAAATAGCTGAAAATTAGGCATCTTTGCCATAACTAGTAGAAAAATAGAATCTTTTCTTACCTATAACATTGACATCGACATAATAATGGTCATTCATGTGTACTTGATCGACTTCTGTCAGGAATTCAGAAAGGAGATTCGGCGCTGCCTGGCAGAGCACCCACAGAGGGCATAACACCAGTATATATAATATTATCAAATGCAGTGGCCATATCGGACACATCTTGCTTCCGTACACTGTAACAAAAAATGTATATTCAATAATAAACCAAATTACCGCTATAAAAAGTTCTAGCACAAAAAAGTTACTACGTGTTCTGTAACAGAACGTTTAAATAATACTGACGTGTCCGTTTAAATTTTAATAATATAATATAGGTACAAATAGTCGTATAAGAATACTAATTTAATAAAATTCGTGAACACTCCATTTTCGCCTAGAATTCGAAATATTTATTTATGCTATATTCCATAAAATATCACAATCACATATCGGCAATTACACTTTATAGGTTGACATTTCTCACTCACTTTTTAATAAAAAAATATAGGCAATAGGTACAATTTTTTTTTACTAACAATACATTCCTAAACTACTACACAAATAATATAATTAATTAAAATTATAAACAATGTCCATCTGGACTCGAAGCTAGTTTTAAAGAGATTTTCATTTTATTTGATCCTTTCGAAATCAGCTCTCTTACGCCTTTATCACATATGTCCTTATTTTAAGGGAATAAGGTTGAAAATTGATAAGAAATTTTAAATTATAGTCCCGTCGTGGTCGATGTCACGTAGAGATATCGTCTGATAAAAAAGTATTTAGCCGCTTATATCGCAAATTAATCATAGTTATCAACGAATAATAAATAATAATTTAAATTGAATATTTCCATCAGATGAAATTTTGATAAACACTCAAATACTACTTTTTCGTGTTTTCCGAATTTTCCGAAATTCTATTCAACATTTTAAAAAAATATGAAAATCGACTGATGCAAGTCTTTAGCAAAACATATATATTTTTTAATTTTTTAAGATGATAAACAAAAAAAAAAAGCTTTTAAGCTAAAGCAGAAACTCCTTGGTGCGGTGTGAATAATAAGCAGACCGTAATAGTGTTACTTTTATTATATGACCTAACCAAAATTATGAAATGAAATTCTAAAAAGATACAAAATTTTCTTTTATTCTTTTTGAAAGTTGTGGTTGTATTAGATTAATTAGTGAGAGTTTTTATGTACATATTTTAACCGAATTCGATAACGAGGACGAACTCAATTCTGAACTTTTGTCTGTAGGTGTGTTACGCGACCTTCGCCAATTTTGAACCGATTTTTACAATCTTTTGTGCTGCCATATAAAACATTCCACCCCTAAGGAAGGAATTACTACTTGAATTAGATGATTTTGCAGGTACTTAGTGTTTCTCTTTAAGTAAATTTTAATGTTATTTAATGTTGCAATAGAGGATCTGGATGTGCCATGGTCAAAAAAATAACTTATGGGATAAGCCTGTGGCTCCCCTGTTCGAAGTCAGTTAGACGTTTGGATGAAACAAAATTCAATAAAGATTCTATTAAATTGATATCATCTATACAAATTAATAAAAATAAAGTGTTCGTTTGTATATAATGTCAAAATAACAGCTTTTTACTAAATGCATATAAGAGTATATACGGCACTTATACGACAAAAACATTTTTTAAAAGTTTTGTCTGTCTGTCTGTCTGCCTGCCTGTTTGTTCTGGCTAAACTCCGAAATGGCTGGATCCATTTCGACAAGACTTTCACTTTCAATTAGCTGATGTCATAAGGTGTACCTAACTTAGGCTACTTTTATTTTAGAAAAAGAATTAGGTTTTCGCGCAAAAAATTAAAGCCCATGAAATTGTGAACAAAATGCATTTACGCATACCACCGGTATACATACAATTGGTTATGTGGGACTCGCCGGCTTGAAAAACCAGTACTGCCCACTAAAACCCAAAAAAAAAAGTGAGTTGATTAATAACATTGGAACGACTTTAATAACACAAAGTTCTTGTAAAATAAATACAATGTAAACAAGGCGAAAGGTCAGCATTTTTTATTATTTTGCATGACTATGCAGAATTTGCCTTTACACTCTTTATATATATACTTATATATTAAATATTACTTAAATAGTAGATATATGTATTAAAAATATAACAAGATATAAAGTACTTGAAAGATTATCTCAATGTTAGACACAAACAACAAAGCATATTTCGTCTAAATCAAGTATTGTATTGTAGATAAGTCATCATTTTTTTATGCCTATATCCAATATAACATCGATGCATGCGAACATGCGATGCTAAATAAAATTAAATAATTTAATATTTAAAACAACATATACATCTACATATATCCTTTCTTAGATTTACGCGAATATTTGACATTTTAATCTTTTCGGATTATTTCGCGGATTTATTTTGATTTTTGGTTCCCGACGTTTCGAATGCTTTACAGCATCCATGGTCACGGGAGAGACTCTCCCGTGACCATGAATGCTGTAAAGTTAAAATACATATATCCTATTATTAAAACTATATGAAACGTTTCAACAACAAATAATACTTTCTCTGGAATGATATTTTATTCTGAATTCGTAAAACAGAACTTTACGGGGTAATAATTTACTTAAATATTTAATTAAAGGCGTTAAGAATTTATAAAGAACATAAATATTAGCGATATGTATATTTTTTTAAGTAGTCACACTGAAGAGCTCAAATATGATATAAAACAATAGAAATTAGAATTACCATTTCAAATAGGTTCGTAATTGAAATTTAATTGTAAATTAACAAATTTCATACTTACATGACTTCATATTAGTTCGACCAATATACTTTTATTATTTTTTATATTAAAAATCGTAATATCAACAATGGTTACTTCGTCACAATAATAACATTCCATGTGTGGAATAACATTGATTGTGTTATCTATAAGTATATTCAAGTGCATTTAAATAAGTATGAGATAATGAACACTAAAATAAAACACGAAGTTCAATATAATAAAAATATTTGATCTCCAAAGAGCAAGGTTTATAGTAAAATAAAAAATACGTTTAGCGTAATAATGACGTACCACAATCCTATACATATAATAAAATTCTGAGTCGAATGTGTACATTAAATATTTCTTGGAGAATCTTATTGAAATAATTATTATTATCGATACAGACACCGAATCTATAATTTTTAGATTTTTTTGTCTGGCTGTCTGTTGGACGCATCACTAGAAAACCACTGGACGGATTTTGATGAAATTAGGTATGGATGATTGGTTATCCGGGTCAACATATAGGATACTATTTACTGCGGGAAAATATCTCATCTCGGAGAAATCTATACTAATTTTGTGATATAGAATACTATATCACAAAATTACGTAAAATCGAATAATCATACATATGCTTTTAATTAATCTTTTAATTATCACATTAATACCTATAAGTTTACTTCATTCCTTTTTGAAGTATATTGTTAATAGAAAAAATAAAATAGGAAAACACATGGAAAAATATTAATTTTACAAATGGAAATCTTATTATTTCCTAATTTTTGTAATACTTAAATTGACTATGAAGCAAGAGAATGTCTCCAGTTACTGGGCTTAATAATAGGTTATTTCGGCTATGAATACTTCACTTTCTCTACGATCTTTTAAAGACGTCTTCAAAATTTTACACTCTACAGTCCTCACATATACTCGTACTAACCCACAATTTCATTGTTTATGTACATCTGCATTTCTTGTTGGTTTTACAACACTGTTATGAGTTTTGTTATATATTATCTATACTAATATTATAAATTAGCGACTCACCCTCGCTTCGCTCGGGTTCGTCCCTAGGGTATGTATACAACTTCCCTATTTGAATCGGATATTATTAAATTTCTCATTGGTTTTAATTTTTTTTCGTGGGACCCTATTTTTTTTTCTAAAATAAAAGTAGCCTAAGTTACTCCTTATTACTTCAGCTATCTAGTGAAAGTCCCGTCAAAATCAGTCTAGCCATTTCAGAGATTCGCCGGAACAAACAGACAGAGACAGACAGACAAAAATTGTAAAAAATGTTGTTTTGGTATATTTAATTTTATAATATGTATAATGTATATACATCCATATGCATTTAGTAAAAAGCTGTTATTTTGACATTACAAACAGATATTTCAATTTTATTTATCTGTATAGATGCGAAAGTTTGTGAGGATGTATGGATGTTTGTTACTCTTTCACGCATAAACTACTGAATATATTTTAATGAAACTTTACAATAATACCTATAGCTCTTACGTAAGAATAACAAATAGGTTACTTTTTATTCCGGAAAAATGTACGGTTCCCGGGAGATAGATTTGTTTTTTTGTTTTTCTAGAGGCGAACTCGAGCGAAGCAAGGGTGAGCCGCTAGTTTAAAAAAAAACTATCTCTTCGTTTTTTTCGCGGATTTATCTTGATTTTTGGCTCCCGACGTACGTCTCAAAGACATTATATACATAGTTGTTACCGACACTGCCTACCCACAAAATTACAAAATGAATTAAAAAATACAAAAATGGCACCAAAATACCCTGTAATATTTGTTAATTTTAATTTTAAAACATTTTTTATAATTTTATCCAAGCCATACTAATGTTCTTTAATTATTTAATTTAAAGAAAGTTTAAAAAAATGATATATAGAATGTAGATCTAAGAGAGTATTATGACGTTTTATTAATCAAAGAGTAAACAAAAAAAAATATTATTATTATTAAATAGAAAATATAGATAAAAGAATAATAGATAAAAGATCATTGAAAATTATCCTTTTTGTCAAATTAAAAAAAATCTATCTGATGATTCTAAAATCAATACAACCATAATATTATATGTATTTACAAAGTTTTCCACTCATTTCACTTAAGTTTCACTGGTTTTTAAGTTTAATATTATTTTGTCTTTGTAACAAAAAATGAATCCTCAGGATAAAATTACTACGCTTCGATCTATTTCTAGCATGAAATGTTATTGACAATATCACGAATTTTTTTATTGAATTAAGATTTTGATATGATTTCCACTCGTCTTTCCTGTTGACCTAGATTTCACTTCAACAGTTATTAATATAATTGTCTACAGGTGCCTAATTACATATCTGTATAGGTACTTATTAAAACTACTATTATAATTACTATTATATTAAATACTATTATAAACAACCCTGACATTGCTTTCTATTGCTAGTAAAATTCATCATTAGTTTCTTGAAAATTATTTGTCGTAAATAAATTTAGATATAATTTATTTTATATCTAAATAATATAATAGACATTATTATTATTACAGAGGCCGAATCTATAGCTTTTAGAATTTTTGTCTGTCTGTTACCGCATTACGGAAAAAACACAAGAGGGATTTTGATGAAATTTGGTATGATGATAGCTGGTTATCCGGGTCAACATACCTATAGGATACTTTTTACTACGGGAAAATATCTTAATACTGTGAAATTTATAACTTTAAAACGTAACTAGGGACGAACCCGAGCGGAGCGTGAGTCGCTATATATATTTCGATGTGATATATCGCAATAAAAGATTAATGAAGACATTATTGTTGGTCGCAAATCGCAATGAATTCCTAAACAATGGGTGCTTGTATAGTGACTCTGAGGGCCTCGGCTGTTATTGTTAGACACGATATTCAAACATTTGACTTAACCATTCAATTCAATAACATGAAGTTTAAATTTGCAATGATCGAGTTTAAAAAGTCTTTATATTATAAAACGCCTTTAAATATCATAAAACGCCTTTAAATTAGGTATGTAACTTTGTTACAAGTTTGATGATACACTGTTATTCTAAAATGAGTTCAATATGTAACAGTATGTGGCTTTTAGTAACGGTTTGAAAACTTATTCAAATTCACCATAAGAATTTCTTTTTAGCTATATTAGTACGAGTAGGTATTCTAACAAAAAATGTATTTTAATAGCTTATTTGAGAGGCATGCTTCGTAGACCATAGATCGCTAAGATGAATAAAATTATATTTCATCACACAGTCATACTTATGATATGATCTAGGTTATCAATTATTTTTAACCCACTTCCAAAAACGAGGAGGTTCTTAATTCGTCGGTTTTTTTATGTATGTTCACCGATTACTCGAAGACTTTGCCGGCAATATTTTAAGATATGAATATCTAATAGGTAAATATGTATTTTACGTATCAAAATATATTAGATTTCCTATGCGTCGGCTGGCACTGACTTCGAAAATATCTGATTAGGTATCTATTCTAAATGAAAACCCCCGTTTAGTTATTTTTTACATTTTAGTTCCTGAAAGTAGGTTTTTTTTTTTAAGTTTTTATTTAACCAAGAATTCTTTACTATTTTGGTCTGATTGGCTGTCGCTAACCAGATAACCTTGAAAAGCCGATTGTAGTGGACAAAGTGGAAGGCAAAGGACCCCGTGGCCGATTACCTTGCCGCTACAAACGTTATTTTGTCGAACTGATCTCGTGGTAAAAACTGTGCTGAAACAGTAAATTAAGCGAGAGGGAAGGATAAAACTACGAATATAAAGCATAATTTCACAGGTTTACAGGTTTATACAGTCTTCAGACATAAGCAAAAACAGTCAGGTAAAAGGAACCTTAAAAGAATTTGCTATAAAAATATTGCCCGAATTTCATTTCATAAACGTAATATGTATTCAAACAAATTGGACATAGTAAGTTAGCTTTCTTATTTAACGGCTAAAGAAAATCTCAATTGGCTGCAAGCAGTGATTTCGTAAACAAATCTGATTACAATTTTAAACGTATTTAAAGTAACATTTACAAATCTGGCTCTAAACCAAACTAACACAGCGTGACAAATACACATACGCTTTGACGAATACTATGCAGAAATCGAATCCAGGACTTCAAATAGCAGATCGTGGCAATGAAAAACAAAATAAAATAACCTTACCACGACTTAACGATTGCCAGTTATACTTTCAACTTTTGATGTTACGTACAGTATTTCAACATATATCACAAGGACAGAGCGAGTACTATGTGTGCAAAACATACCTACATGAAATGCCTTGCGATCACTCAGTATTAGTAACAGTTTAAAAGGATTACAGGATATAATTATAAACCTAAAAAAATATTTTAAGCTTCATTCTCAGATCATCGTTGTAAGTTGAAATAAAACCTCATAGAATGAATATGAGATGATTACTATTGACTATTTATTAAAAGAAAATAAAGCATTAAAATGACTTCACAATTGATAAATATGAAACATACGTATAAAAACGTACATGTACATATAAAAACATGTACTTATATTGAAACTCTCCTCCTCTTTTTTAAAGTAGGTTAAAAAGTCTTACGAGTACGTGCTCTATGGAGAAAATGTAAAATCCAAAAAAAAAGACTAATTTTCTTAATTACTTCGGGACTGTCCGTAAACCTTAACTAGAATCCGGACCTTGAACTTCGATTATTGTTGATAACACCTAATAGAATAGGGTTTCTACTTTCTGCTACTAGATAAGAAATATAACAGCGACAACGTTTGAAATAGTGATTAGAAGGATGTATTTATATTTGTTATTATATTTATATCAATGGATCTATTGTACTATTGTTGTACAAAATTATTTTTGTTTTTGTTATAGATAATATTATTCGCGATCTAATCTATACTATAATAAAACAGTAGAGGTCGAATGTCTGTACATAGCAAAAAAATGGTAAAAACCGAGTCAGGGGGATGTAAGAAAACAAATAGAACAAATCCAGTTTTTTTTTTTCAATTTTTTTTGTTTCTCTGTTTGTTTGTTTGTACGGGCCAATCTCCGAATCTATTGGACCGATTTAAATGAAATTTTGCATGGTGGTACCTTATATCCCCGGACAACATTTTAGATACTTTTTATCCCGAAAAATTCAATAGTTCCCGTGGGATAGTTAAAAAATTATAATAACTTATACAGCTTTGTACACAAAAACTACTAATTGGATTTTAATGAAACTTTACAATAATATAGTTCATACTTGACAATAACAAATCGGATACTTTTCATCCCGGAAAACAAAAAGGTTCCCTTGGTATAGTCAAAAAACTATAGTAACTTATACAGCTTAGTACACAAAAACTACTGATTGGATTTTGATGAAACTTTACAATAATATAGTTCTTACATCAGAATAACAAATAGGTTACTCTTTATCCCGGAAAAATGTACGGTTCCCGTGGGATGGATGTTTATGTTTATTTGTAACGTATTATGTACACAACATAGACCATAAAACAAAAGTTATTAAAATTTTTCAAATTTTTTGTTTCTCTGTCTGTGTATCTGTTTGTACGAGCTAATCTCCGAAACTGTTGGACCGATTTAAATGAAATTTTGCATGGTGGTTACCTTATATCTCCGATCAACAGCTTAGATACTTTTCATCCCGGAAAATTAAAGAGTTCCCGTGGGATAGTTAAAAAAACTATAGTAACTTATACAGCTTAGTACACAACAACTCATGCACTTAATTTAGTAAAATTTAACATTCTAATACCTTATATTGCCGGTCAAACAACAGGTTACTTTTCATCCCGGAAAAATGAACGGTTCCCATTGTAACTAATAGATCTCTTTTAGTGTTTTCCTAGAGGCGAACCCGAGCGAAGCGACGCGAAGGTGAGCCGATAGTCAGTAATAAATCTATACATATAATAACATTTGTAACTAAGTCGTATCTGTACATTACATATTTTTTGGAAAATCTAATTGAAATAGACATTATTATCGATACAAAGTCCGAATCTATAGCTTTTAGAATTTTTGTCTGTCTGAAACCACTGGACAGATTTTGATGAAATTTGGTATGATGATAGCTGGTTATCCGGGTCAACATATAGGATAATTTTTACCGCGGGAATCTTCCCGCGATTAGATATCTATCTCATTTATGAGAAAAAATACAAAAATTGCATTGTAAGAGTATACTCAATTATGTAAAACCTAAGAATTTGGTTTTTGGTCATCTGGACGCGGGCGGAGCCGCGGGCAATGCTAGTAGGTAACTTATAATACTATAAACGGAAGAGCTGGAATGTGACCTTTACTGAGTGTACAACTGGACACTTCAATGAGAACATGACTCTTGATTTGGATATATGTACATCGACTGCAGAGAATGACTAGTTTACCTGGAAGTGAATCTTTGTCCAGGTCGGGCAGCTTAATTGAAGCTCGCTTTAGGAAAATAGTTTTAAAATTAAAAAAATATTGTAAGGTACTTTGGTGCCATGTTTCAATTTTTTGAATTCATTTTGTAATTTGTGGGTAGGTTGACTGTAACAACTATATATGTAATACCTTTGAGACATCTAACACTAAGGTCTCTCCCGTGACCATGGATGCTGTACAGCATTCGAAACGTCGGAAAACAAAAATCACAATAAATTCGCGAAAAAACCCGAAAAGATAGTTTTATTTGAATAGATTTCTTAATTTTAACCCAATAACTTTATAATAAGCACTCAAGTTTATGAGAAATAAAAACTTAAAAAAAAAACTGACTTCAAAAAAACACTAAAAAGTATAAAATAACTGATTGGTAGTAGAATTCAGTGAAAAATTAGTCCCTATTTTCTACACTGGATTTTTTTCAAATAAAAAAAAAATTATCGAAATCGGACTACACAAAATTTCGATTTACATTGTAAAAATAAAGCGTGATCAAACATAAATTAAACACGTGTCGAATTCAAAACCTCCTCCTTTTTTTCGTCGGTTACAAATAACAGCCATTAACGGTAAAAATACAAGATAAGTTAGGAATTGTCTACGTCGTAAGTAATAATTCCTATTTCCTACTTTGTAATTATTGACTTATCTAGAGGCAAAATTATAATTAGCCGATTTGACAGTTATAGCGCATACTGTTTAATTGCAAATGGGGAAATACGAGTAGTTGTTTATTTATAATAAGAAGTGCATACTAATCTATACATGCTCGTATAATAAAATTGTAACTAAGCCGGATCTGTACATTAAATATTTTTTTTACAATCTTATTGATATAAACATTATTATCGATACAGAGGCCGAATCCATAGTTTTAAGAATTTTTGTCTGTCTGTTACCGCATCACAGAAAAACCTCTGGAGGGATTTTGATGAAATTGGGTATGGTGATAGCTGGTTATCCGGGTCAACATATAGGATACTTTTTACCGCGGGAAAATATCTCATTTCTGAGAATACAAAAACTGCAACGTAAGAGTGTACTAATATGTAAAACCTAGAATTTGTTTTTTTGGTAATCTGAACGCGGGCTGAGCTGCGGGCGATGCTAGTTTATAATAAGAAGTGCATACTAATTAAAAATACTTCAGAATATATAGTAGTAATAATGAATGAATAAAACTAAATAATTTTAAACAAAACTTCTATGTGGAAAATTGAAATAAAAAATATATAAACAATGCCTGTAATTTACTAAAACCAAAAGTTATCCAAAATTTGCTCTATATAATTTTTTTATATAAATATTTATACATTTATTTGTACAATACCAAAAGTCAATTTATTGGAAAGTCTCTGTTTGTCTCTTCTTATTTTATCATCGAACCTATGACGCCTTGCTTAGACTATGTGGGTATTGCTGGTTATATTCATATAGTATGAACTCTATCTGCTCGGTACTAAATACAACTGCTTTGGATGAAGGTAGGCCAGCCGTCGGAACGTCATGGTCGAATGCGTAAGCGATCTTGCGGCGCCTCATGAAGACGGGGAAGGTTCCCATGCGTTTTTAATGGGTAATCCTGACTTATCTATCCGGTAAATGATTAACACATTTGACGGCACGTTTGGCTAAGTTTGTAGTGACCCTACTTGCTGTGCCAGCAGTCAAGGCTTCGAGTCCCGCTGGAATTCATTTGTCATGGGTGTTTATATGTCAATGGGTAAAGTGTATCAACTATCTGGTATATATAACACAAGCCTCGTAACTTACCATGGAACTAGATGGTGCTGGGAGTTAATGTCCCAACATATTTATTTATTTATAACCTAAGTATAGTAAACAGCTGGTATTGGTAAAAGCATTTCCTAACATACTAAAATAAAAAAAAATAACTAGGGTAACTTACAGTTTAGTAAGAAAAAAAAAAATAATTATCCAGAGAAAAGCGACAGAAATTGTATGAATAATTTTAAATCGGTCATCATTCAGTCATTTTACAGATTACAATCTAATTTGATTTTAATGATACCTACTTACGATAATATTTATGTTCCATAGCATGCATGACTTTTGTAAAACTATACATGATTTATGTATGTACTTAAAATCCATAATATATATTTTCCGGCGGAATAATTCAGTACTTATGACAAAATACATATTAGTATTTGGTTTATGTTTGGTAGTATTGATTTACGATAGTGTGTGTGTGGTTTTTTTGAAAAGTTTACGCGCAAAGTCACGGACAATACTAACTTATAAATATTTAACTTTGTAAGAAATCAAATATGTATAAACTAACGGATCTCCGTTCTCATTCCTTTAAGAAGCTTTCAAAGTAAAACACAGTATACGCAATCATGTGTGAATGCACATACGCAACATTCGATACATATTAGCCCTTATCGAGGACGGCCATAAAGTTATACATTCTCGTACGAAATAAGCCTTGAGAACAAGTTTGTTGTATTATGTTATATTTTGGTACCTATATAATAATATTTTGCAATATATGAATAGGTATTCCAAATTATCTTTGAGATATAATTTATTAAATCCTTATGTTTTTAATTTTATTTTAAATACACTATAACTAAGGAAAAACAAGTTGGCACGATAATATAATAATACGCAACTTAAGTATCACTTGGTAATGTTAATAATTACAAATGCAAATAACTCCAGTACGTATGTAACGTTATTTATTTGCATTTTCATTAATTATATATTTTAACATAATTAAAAACGTACCTCTACGGTACGGTAGGTTTAATATTAAAAAAGTATTCTACTTGAACTTTACAAGAATTTTAACTTGTAAAACTTGTAGTACTTACGCTCAGTAAAAAAATATATACCTATGTGTTATAAACTAGCGGCTCACCCTCGCTTCGCTCGGTTTCGTCTCTAGAAAAACAATAACAAATCTATCCCTCGAGAACCTTATATTTTTCCGGGATAAAAAGTAGGCCTATATGTTATTCCAGAGTCCAGACTATAATCTATCTCTGTGCCAAACATCCAGACCCGTTCAGCCGTTCTGGCATGAAAGAGTAACAAACATCCATACTCACAAACTTTCACATTTATATAGGAGTAAGATAAGATGTTTAATAAAGGATATCAACCTAGATGAGTGCAATTACAAGTACAAACAAAAGCTAAATTAAACAATTACTACACTACAAAAGTTTTTGCTAGATTCACACAGGTAGTACAATACATCGTGTCACGTGCTACTCACCTAATCAAATGACGTAACACAATAAGATACTATTTAGATATAAAAGAGAAAGTAACACTAAATAAAACTTATATTCCCATACATGAGACGGCCAGCGCGGGCTGGCGGGGTTTAGTCACTGAGGTATTTGCCCGCCGCCGAACGCATTCGCACGACCAATCGGACGTATTAGGCTCATTATAAACGAACGCACTGCATAATTTGCAAGCACCTGCTCGTTATAAGGTTATAGAACAGAATAATATTATTCAATTTAAGGTTTGTGTTGAAGTTAAAATTATCTTCCCCATTCTACGTGACATTGGTAAAGTAATCTGTGCTCAACTGGCACGCTTTGAAGCCATTAACAAGAGAATTGAAGTTAAAATACACACATATGTATATAGATACCTATATGAAGTTATACCTATATAACCTAAATACCCATATGAATTTGTTAGTTGAGTGTACTACCTACATCGCAAGCGATCTTTTTTTTTTAACGTTGGGAAATACATTTAGGCATATCACCTGCATGCACACAGGTGGTTATGTGGGACTCACTCACCGGCAAAGCCACTTCTATCCACTAAACCCCAACGGAAGCGTCGCAGGGTCGCTTACCCACACCAACCACGACGCCCCGACGGCAGGTCTGCCGAAGCTGACCACAGAACCAAGGGGTTGCTCCCACGGTCCACTCTGCTGTCAGAGAAGTACCAGGAGCAACCCGCATGGTACACCGTCCACCGAGGTGGGCCGCCTCCCAGGGCGTTTCTTGGCTTCGCGCGCGGCATGGATTGCCGAGCGCTAATGAGCCCGACACCACGACAAGGTGAACGCACATTGGGGGGAATAGCAAACGATCCTACAGTATCCTAACAACGCAACGACAGGTTACTGCTAAAGGAGAGTAAGAGTCTCGCAGTGACGATCGCTGTTCTTTGTTCAGTGACGATCAGTAAAGGACTCTGAAGGGGTTCCTCATTACAAAAAAAATTAAGTGTCTTAATTTAAAACTTATAAAAATGTGTACTTTAAATAAAGCTGAATATTTTATAAAATTTCATTAAATAGTAAATATTATATTGTATAAAGTAATACATTGAAATCATATATATAAAATTATAAGTATGATTTAAAAAAGCAAAAGATAATGATCAGAACAAATCTTTGTAATTTAATGTGATGATAGCCTTATTATTCCCCCCACTTAAGAACCAATGCCACATTCTGAGAAGCTGGGATTGTAGGAGCATATATTTACAGAAAACTTAACAATTGCAGGTATAATTAAATACATTTAACTCTTATGATCATTTTATATGTATGTAAATATTATGTAACAAAAAATATTATGGTTTGAATATCTAATGTATCTTATAAACAATATGATGATTACAACCAATAAGAAAAAATGAAGGAATAATTTATAAGCACTATATTTTATAAAGCAAATTATTAAGGTTATAATAATATTTGATCAGGCATTTACATAATACAATGCGACTTCATTTAAGTAAGGATAAATAAAGGCAGATCATAAACTTTAATTATTAAAACATCTAAAATGTAACTAACTTAATTTTAGATTTAAAAGCTTTTGCACAAAAACAAAAGTTATTTTTTTGGTTTTTGTGCACATGCAGACTGTATCTTATTATATTAAATGAGCAATTCTTGTATGTATGTATGTTACGGGCAATCTGTATAATCAGGTATTCTATACAATACCTAGGCAATGTATAGAATACCAAAAACGTTCAGGTACTCGTAGTGTATGAAATATTATTTATTTTACACTTTGTCTAGGTCTTGTATACAATACCGAATATGCAGTTGGTAATGTGTGTAAAAGATGAGAGAAGGGAATGGAGATGGAGGGATTTCATAAGTAATAAAACGTAATGTTGCGCGCCGCGTGCAATGAGCGCATTGCTTAATCTTCACTTTTTTTCGGTTTCGTTAGTGAATTCATTTGCGCTGCAATTTAATATATGACATGGCTTCTGGAAGATTGAGTGATATTATTAAATAGGGGAGGCAATAAAGAGTCTAAATTATAAAAGAATATTTTGAGGAAATAATGGTGTCAAGAGTTTGGAGACTTACAATTTTTCTGATAAATGTCCAACACTATAATTTTCAAGTTGAAACTATCACCAAATTTAAAATAACCTAGGTACTGTATAGACAGGCCCGGATCTAGGGGGCAAGCAGGGGCCCATGCCCCGGGCGGCAAATCAAATTCATAATTGATTGACAACTCATCATTAACGCAACTATGACCACTGAGACGTCCAGTACTTTAAGAAGTACAATAATAATAATTTTTCGCGGAGCCAAAAAGAACTTATCTATACATATAATAAAATTGTAACTAAGCCGAATCTGTACATTAAATATTTTTTGGAAAATCTTATTGAGATTATCGTTATTATCGATGTAGAGGCCGTATCTATAGTTTGAAGAATTTTTGTTTGTCTGTCTGTCTGTTACCGCATCACTGGAGGGATTTTCATAAAATTTGGTATGGTGATAGCTGGTTATCCGGGTCAAAATATAGGATACTTTTTACCGCGAGAAAAAATACAAAAACTACAATGTAAGAGTATACTAATATCATGAACGAATTAGCCACTGGACCAGACATATAAGCGGACGTACCTTTACCGGTCTTGTCAGTAACCTGGAGATTTTAGCCTAAGATCATCAAAACAAGTTCGTACGTGTATTTAAACGAGTGTTTTGTTTTGAATTTGTGTTTATCAATTAAATTATGAAACATTAGTAATCTGACTGATTGGTCTAATTGTAATTTGTGAATTACATAATAAAGAAATGATTATTTTTTACCAGTAGGTAAATCACAAAATCACAAACTTTTATTATCTCTAAACCAACCATCTCTATGATATATGATCAACTTCTATATGAGACAGTCAATATAAACCTTCAATATTGAGGTTATTTGAGGTATTGATACAAAATTAATTACTGAGTGCTGAAAGAATATAAACCTTCGGCTTCGGCTTCGGCCTGTGTCAGTGGTTACTGTCTACTGACAGTAACCACTGACAGGTTAACCTTAGTAATGAACCGATTTCAACCAAATTTGGTGAAGTGTTAACTTGTTAGGTACTCGAGTACACGGGAAAAAAAAACTGGTTTTATCGAGTCCTCCCTAGAAACATTCCGCTAGCTAAATATTACTTAAATTTAATAAGTTGTGTGTGCCATAGATTTGTTTGCAGAACAAAAGGCTCGAAGAGTTAAATTATAATTTCAATTTGCAATACAATAATATACTAAATTGATTTTTATTTATAATCTTACGTTTTATTTCAGACCCTATCCTGTGCTATCCTAAATAATAAATATGTTCTACACGTCCTTGTTCATACATATTTTTGTAAACTACCAAAACCCGCGGCTTCGCCCACGATCAAAATACAAAAAAATACATATTCTTCTTTCCCTTCCCTTTACAATAATATATGAAGGTCTGCCCGGTTTGTTGACACTTATGATTACTGCTCCGCTCCCTTGGGTAGTAGCATGATGTATATAGCCTATTAGACTTCCTTAATGAACGGACTATCTAATGCAAAAAGAATTTTTCAAATCGGATTAGTAGTTCCTCATATTAGCGCGTTGAAACTAACTAACAAATAAACTCTACCTTTTTATAATATCAGCATAAATAAATAGGCTTAACACAGAAAGAGCAACACTAGATAGGTTCTTATGGCATTCTTTTCGGGAGGCCTATGTCCATTAGTGGGCGTCTGATGGCTGAAATGATGATGATAAAGGTAAAAATATAGGCGGGCGGGGGTGGCATTTTCAGTTTTTGCCCCGCCTCGAAAAAATTGAAGATCCGGGGCTGTGTATAGAATACCTTAATTATACAGATTACCAGTAACATACATATAAATTTATTTCATGTATCTTGGAAGCAGCTCTAATGATTTTGATCAAATTTTATATTTAGATAAGGTGCTGCCTTTTAAATTTATCTACATTGGTGTCTTTTCTAGTAAAAACACCATTTTTATATCTTTCTGAAAAAAAGCAAGAGCAAAGCTCAGTCACCCAGATACTTTTCATTTATTTAAGAACATGTTTTGATTTAAAACATTTGCCTTAATATTTATAAAGCCTTATGACATAAATATGATGAGACATTGTTGTTATTTGTTTGTTAATTTTTTAACCATCTTATGACTTAAAAATATGGTAAAGATCTAAAAATGAATGTATGATTCCAAAAAGAATAAAAATGAAACTTTTTTCTAATTAAATTCAGTTTAGTAATTGCAATTATTTAAAATTCCTTAGTTTACATAATAAATAAAGTATTTGAATAAAAAGGTTTTTTCTAATTAAATTCGGTTTAGTAATTGCAGTTATTTAAAATTCCTTAGTTTACATAATAAATAAAGTATTAATGCATGTCTTGCAACCTAAGTGGTTTTTGTATAATATTTATGATTCATATAAAAATATACTTTGTAATATTATATAAGATACGTTAAAAATAAATGTTATTATGTTCAATTAAATAATAAATAATATGTAATAAGTGCTAAACACTTCTTGGATGCATTAAAAATGTTAGGATATTAGAAAATTAAAATCTGTATCTATTAATCAAAATGTAAAATATATTGAATATTGATTATAGAATAGTTATTAAAATGTAGTTTACTAGCATACTTTAAGTTTCCATTATGTAAAAGAACGTGTCTAATTTTGAATGACAGGTTATATCACCGAAGTTATGTAAATTTAATGAAGTACCTACATTTACAACAATTGTAACATGATATAACATTAATAAATATACAGTAAAAATGTCTATTTTTTATATCCTATAAATTTAAGAAACAATTTAAACACTCACCTCAATAGTAAGTACTTCTAACAATCTCTACTCTTGCTATAAAATATTCCCTTACCCTCTCTTTTTTTTCATATAAATTATTGTGATTTTAACATATGCTTATTACTACTTAAATTACTCAATTATCAAAACAAATTTAATTCATAAATATTATTAAAAGTATGTAATGTAGCGCAAATTACGACACTGCCTGTAATTTATTTTATATCCCCTTCGAACTAAAGATGTGTCATCTGTCAACTCGATTAACTAACTCGATTAACTAAATCGATTTAACTCGAGTTGGGCTTAACTCGAACTAACTCGAGTTGGGCTTAACTCGAATTAACTCGAGTTGAATTTTCTCTGACTCGAATTTGGATTGGCGTGGTAAATGAACGAATCAAGCGAATACGCGATTGACGCGCTCTCAATCTTACGCAAGCGCAGCGATTCATTCGTTGTGTGCACGCTTTGTACAGTCGTCAGCACTTCAGACTATACATTTATGTTGCAAAATCGCTCCTATTACAACCGAATAAAATGCCACAGTGTTTAACTTAAATAGCTGTCGTCCATACTCCCGCAATATCGTGTCAACCGAATGACAGCGTTATAATATCCGAACTAATATAAAAACCGACTTCAAACAAAAGCACTAAAAAGTGAAAAATAACTGATTGGTAGTTTTCATTTACTATACATACCTAATCAAATATTTTCGAAGTCGGTGTGCTTTGGCTAAGTAATTAAAGCCTACCTATTAAATACATACCTAATCAAATATTTTTGAAATCGGCCCCAGCCCATACAAAGCAAAGCACACCGACTTCGAAAATATTTTATTAGGTATGTATAGTAAATGAAAACTACCAATCAGTTATTTTTCACTTTTTAGTGCTTTTGTTTGAAGTCGGTTTTTATTTTTTTGTTAAAAAGTTTTTATTTTTCCCTTTTTAGTGTAGACAGTAGTAGCAAAGTAAGGATTCTAACGTGTTAGGCTTGTCAAATCAAACAAAATAAGCCCAAACTGAAAGTATCTACTATTAGCCGTTGAAGAGTTCCACCTATCCACCTTCTGGCCTTGCCATCAGATCAGGTCAACAACACCGAACCACTGTACTATCAACGGAAATAGAAATACTTGCAAAGTTTCAAGTCAATATGACAATTAGAAGTAGGTTAAATTCATCATTAGTTGTTTTTCCACCCTTAGGGGTAGTATTTTTTTTTTGAAATTTAAATGGGACCAATCTGGAAGTATACCCTTTCAAACAAAACAAAAATTGTCCAAATCGGTTAATAAATGACGGAGTTCTGAGGTAACAAACATAAAAAAAAAACATACAGTCGAATTGAGAACCTCCTCCTTTTTGAAGTCGGTTGATTATAATGTGAAATTGTGTTTGTTTGTTTGTCCTTATTTCACGTCGAAACAGAGTGACGGATTAAGGTAATTTTTGAGTGAAGATAGTTGGAAGGCTGGAGAATGATATAGGCTACTTTCTACCGCAGAAGATTATCTCACTCCCACAGGAAAACATTACTTAGGAAAACACTACACAACAAAACTTGGTATTAACGCTCTTCAATACAATTAAATAAATAATTTTTTTAGCATTCTTCGAAATTTATCCCGTAAAGGGGTAAAATAGGTGATGAAAGTTTGTATGAAACCTATCTTTTTAGAGGGTTTTTTGTAGTTTTAGCGCGAGCGAAGCCGTGGGTTCTGCTAGTAATAATATATATAAATAAATATTATTTATTTATTATTAATATATATAATTATAACTGTCCCAAATAGATATTTCTTACGAATCCGAGTCATTAAATTGGTACAAACAAAACAAATCATTCACTTCATTTTTCATCCAGTTAACTAGAGTTACGTAACTCGAGTTCAATTCGAGTTACGTGAACTTCAACTCGAGTTAAATCGAGTCATATTTTTTCCGAGTTGGTACATCACTACTTCTAACTTTAACTTTTTAATGTCTTATCTCATAAGTCATTTTCAATGTCAAATTACATGTGTCCACAAACTAGGTACCATAGACCAGTAATAACAAGACTAGGTACATGCTACGCACATGTGTCATTTAATCAAGGAGACAGAGCTACATCTTAGTCTGAAATATTAGTCTCGAAATTGTTTAAAAATTGAAGCTATTATTATTTTTATATTAAAGATAATATTATGACATTTAACGCCTCCGTGGTTAGTTTCCGGGAAATCAATTGTTAACTGCCATAAATAAATGCCTAAAAATAAATAAATTGTAACGGCATGTTCGCGACCATTGAAGCGTTAAAATGGAAAATGATGAAAGATACCTAAAAATGATTTTTAAATACCTATTAAACGATACTCTACTTGATATAGTTCGTCGATTTTCATTTTTTTCTTTTTCACATTATGGCGCCTGAAGTCCATTCTGATTCTTTCTAATTTTAATGCTCTCTATCACATTTGCACCATCATGACGAATCAAATGATGTGTCATTTATCAAAATTGGCCCAGGCGTTTGGTCTAAATAGTGCCACAAAAGTATACACTCACATATATAGGCTGATAAACAAATTACCCTCCTTTGCGTCGCGCAGTCGGGTAAAAATGAGCAGGGCATGGAAGAAAAGTACCATCTTACAATTATAGAAAATCCTAATATCTCATAATTTGTACATATCGCCTTAATTATCATCATCGAGAGTGCTTAAAAGGACATACTGTTTAAAAGAGGTGAAATAATCCGAGTAGACTTGGAATTTGAGACATTTGAAAACCAACGTTTCAATAATTATTTCTAAAAAAGCAGTATCAGAAATTTAAAGATCGAATGTTTACACGGTTTTTTTAAATATAACTAATTAATAAAATTTATTATATCTTATGACTGCTAATAACATCAACATCTAAGGGCTTAATAATTATTAACATAATACATAGAAATATATAAACAAGATTACACTTTAATCCTTACAAATATCAAATAAGTAATAATAAAATAGTTCAAGTTAAAAAAATGATGACACACAACAGAGAGAGACAGAAAACCCAATATATAAATTGATTATAAAATACTTTTCATATTTTAGCAGCGAGTACTTCTCATATATTTTAAATTGAACGCCCTGTGTCGCCTTTTATGTTTATCCAGCCATATGGTTTTCAGTTTTGACATACGTACCTAGGTCCTAGCCACAAACTCTAAAGAGATGCTACGCATCCTAGCTTTGTGGTTTTGACCAGTTTTTACTATGGAGGATATCCTCCATAGCTTTGAAGTTTGACGTAAAATTTGACATATAGATTAGATGTCAACCGTAATGGCAACTTATGTGGGGATAGGAAAGTCGTGTCGTCGTCTTGCGGGAGTTGAGTGACAAAAACTAACACATTACACACCGAATGTAAAAGTCATACACATAACGAAAGTAATTAATTTAAAATTCTCTTTCTTGATTTTTTGTAGTTTAATTTTTTATTTTGTTTACTCGGCCACATTGATTGTGTGTAACGTGCGTTGTGCAATTTAGTTTCTATCCACATTACAATGTCTGATGAAGACACTACAATTTTTAAACAACAAGATTCAAATGAAATGGATTATCAGGCATTGCAATCTGCAGAGGATGATAATGTTAAGTCTTGTTGGGTATGCTTTGCCACGGAAGCGGATGATAGACTAGCTGCCTGGGTTCAACCATGCAAATGTATTGGTACAACGAAATGGGTAAGTGCTACCTTCGTAGGCCACCATTTTATTGTATATTTATTGTGATAGTAGATAAATATGGAAGCTATTTTTTAGTTCATATTTATGCTCATTAATTAAAAATGTTTAAATATATTGACAACCCTGCTATATTTTTTTATATTAAATTAAATAGTTAAATTGTTATGTTTTACAAATCACTATTAGTACACACTAGTAGTACCTTTATTTTTTACTATTTTGTTATTAGAAAATACAGTTTGTTATGATTGTTTGTCTATAAACAGATATTATTTATACTAGATACATCATGAATATAAATTTAAAAGATAATATTAATAAATTGTTATAAATATTTGCAAGTAGCCTTAATTAAAAATAAGATAAAATTACAGTTGGTATATTTTTATAAAAATTTTAGACACTATAAACCAATCATATTAACACTTTATTGGTCAGTAAAGTTTCAATTAGTAGTAGTTCCTGGTTAATTAAATGATATACAGAGTGTGGTTAAAAACGTTTTTTTTTCTTTATATTGATTATTCTGAAGTTTTTTACTTAATCATAATTTATACTACATATTCTATGATGTTCACATATATGAAGCATAAACATAATATATGAAGTTCCTTACTCCATTCCGTTCTCTTCATTATATGAAAGGGCACATTTGTTTCTCATGTGTATTTTGCTGCCTACAAATGTATATAAATAATATCTAGTTTTTTTATATGTTGTTGCTTTATTAATGCAAAAATGTATTTATAGATGTTTTTATTCTTTAATGTAGAAATGGATTACTATATTTGTAAAGAAATAATAAATATACATGAGAAATTGTGAAAGTGTTCTATTTATTGCAATATAATAAAGATTGCAAATTTAAATTAAATAAAATATTATTTTTGGTTAGTGCATACATTTATATGTATAAGTTTATAACATTCACAAGGTAATAAATATAATGGAAAATGACAAAAAACCTATTATCCAATAATTATGATAATGTAAAAATTTAAATATTATATATAATTTTTTCGCAACAAAGAATAATTATATATAATTATTCTTTGTTGCAAAATATAGTTTTTTTTTTATCATAGTTAGCTTACAAAAAATACGATAATCAAATTAATTACAGCTAAATTAAAATTGATAGACAGGAAAAACAAAGAGCACTGAGTATGTTGTGTTGCTTTATATTTACTAAATGTAATGAATTTTCTATGTTACTTTAATTAATATTATATCTATTTATCAGTAATGGAGAAGTTTCCCATTTTTAGTTAGTATAAAAATTTCAGCAAAATATAACAAAAATATGAAAGATTTAATGAAACATCTCAACAAAAGAAATAGTTATAAAACAAGTTGCGCTTGTAAGAATAATTTCATGACATCACACGACCTGAATGGTCAAAATTTAAATTAATTTCTCAGTCTATTATTGATAAATTAAAAAAAAAACAGATTTATTATTAGTTTTGACATTATATATTTATAATTCCATTGTGTTAAATATGATATTAAGAACATCAGGAAACTTGTTCATAATGGATTTATTCATTTTATAACTATAGCAATACATTGAGTATGTTTTTGTATATTAATCAGTAGTATTAATATAAGTAATTTCCATTATTACAACACAGCTTTATATCAGTCATGTACAAATTATTGTTCATTATTTTAAAGTACTGAAAAAATATATGAAATGAATGTTCCTTTAATGTGGAACAGTAATTAATCAATTTGGAATAATAATCAAATTGAAACTCCATTCAATATTTCTAACTAATTATTATAAACATTGCGGAAGTTTGTGAGGATGGATAAATGGATGTTTGTTACTCTGTCTCGCAAAAACTACTAAACAGATTTTGATGAAACTTTACAGAAATATAGCATATAGGTACATCAGAGTAACATATAAAGCTATAATTTATAAAGATATATGTAGTAATAGAAGATTTACTATGCCAACACTTTTTACATTATTTTTAATTTAAAATATGCATTAATAGGAGCATTTAGAATTGATATACAATATTTGCGTCATTATTTAAGTATATCTTCTAACAAATAGCCATAAATAAATTTTCTGATAGTATTATCTATATTTATGTTTACTTTCTTATAATATGCGGTCAGCCATTGAGATCAATGCATTCTTATACCTTCCTGGACCTGATATCATATCAATTTATCAAAGTTAAAAACATTAGCAATGAAATTTATAATGAACATAACTAGACTTAGATTTAGAGTGCGTAATGAAATACACAGAGAACACTTTTGTGAATACACACAAGTTTAATCATGCTTATTGCTTTGCAACTTGTAGAAGAAATAAGAGACTTTTGGCATGGCACAAATTCTATCACATATCTTAATTGGTTTTTTATATTGAAAGGAAGTGTATATTCATTCAATAATGTGATGAATAAAAAATATAGTGTAATATATTGTGACTGTGACTATTTTTATGTTTCTATTAAAATCAAATCTTAAGTTATCAAGTTAAATAGATTTTTAAAAATATCGATAATTAAAATTTTAGGTTTGGAATAAGATCGAATGGATTTAAATTAAAAATATTTATCGTCCGATAGGTTAGATTTATTTTATTATGACCCAGTAATATTCTCCTAAGAAAATCCATTTTCAGCCGCGTAGGTTAGAGAGCTTTTCTTTTTTTACACATAAAAACTCTTGAATTGAATTTAAAAATCGTTGGGATTTAAAAGAATAAGTATTCTCGGTACGTTAACTTTTTTTTTCATGTAGAAACTCCTGCACCTAAAAATCACTTATTTTACTTTAGGAAATAAAAAACGTGGTCGATATTCGTACAAATCAACATTAGTTGGACGAATGATATATAATTTTTTATTCATCCGGTTATCGGACGAATAGCAACAGCCATCTGCCATATTGAAAATGTAAGCACACATGTAAGGTGCGATCTGACAAGTTTTAAATTCCTCTTAAATTGGAGGATAAAAATTGAAAATGGATCAAATTGATCTCGAAGCTCTTAAACCTATGTAACCAAAAAAGATTTGTAAAGTGTCATGTTGTTCTGGATAAAACAATGGCTATAATTCTCCATAGCTTAACCTCGACCTCCTACGCCAGTTGAAGCTGCTCTTAATCACTTGCCGACTGACAGACGCACCTGACAAGGCGTAGATAACTGTATATTATGTAGAATATAGACCGTTAAAGGCAACCGTTAACTTTTTTCGCAATAATCGATTCAAGAGGTTGGATGATGGTAAACTCTATGTCCTACTTTTGATATGACCTTGAGCAAATGCACTTATAATAAACAAATGCGATTATAATGTGGGTATGGTACGGGCGCTGACTTTGAAGATTGACCGCTAGTCACTCAGCCTTATCGATGTCGTTAGCGATAGGCGAATTATTATCGGTCGTTGAGACAAGACAGTTCCGGAGAGTTCTAGACAGTGACACGCATGCCAACTGCCAAGTGCAATAGCGAGATCATCCGACGTTTGAAAGTTAGAGATTTATCACACCAGTGATTTTCCTCAGCATCCTCTTGTTGACATCGATTACAAAAACATCGCCTTACGCCTTCCGAGACCGTCCAGCGTTTTCCCTTATTCTTTTCCTACCTCATCAGTCGAGAATATTATTCTAGCTATAACACTATTTGTGATATTATTATAAGTGATTTCTAACGTTGAATTTAATGCTAACGCGATCTAAGTCTGTTCTTCCATCAATTATTATTAAAAACTTAATAGCGCCGTCAAAGGTAATTGACCGTTTTCCTGTTCAGTCGCATTGTACTCGAGATCTGCTGGATGGATTATATTACTAGCTTTGCCCGCGGCTCTGCCCGCGTTCAGATGATGAAAAACCAAATCCTTAGGTTTTACATATTAGTATACTCTTACATTGCAGTTTTTGTATTTTTTCTCAGAAATGAGATATTTTCCCGCGGTAAAAAGTATCCTATATGTTGATCCGGATAACCAGCTATCACCATACTAAATTTCATCAAAATCCCTCCAGTGGTTTTTCTGTGATGCAGTAACGGACAGATAGACAGACACTCAGACAAAAATTTTAAAAACTATAGATTCGGCTGCTGTATTGATAATGTTTATTTCAGTAAGATTTTCCAAAAAAATCTAATGTACAGATTCGGCTTAGTTATAATTTTATTATATGTATAGATAAGTATTCGCCTATACTGGTATTAACATATAGAGAATAATGAAATTTATGACTACCAAGCCAACTAATATAAGGTCCATCAATCGGCATTTTTAGGTTTCACTCGCATAAGAAATTTTTGTTTTTATACTTCAAACAACAATTAACAAAATAATAAAATCCACTAAAAATGGAATCATTTGTAGGTTTTCGTTACAATTCATAACATTTGTGTTTCAGGTCCATCAAAGCTGCCTCCAACGATGGGTCGATGAGAAACAACGTGGAAACATAAGTCGAAAAGTGCTCTGCCCTCAGTGTAAAGCCGAGTATATTCTGGTGTTTCCTTCAATGGGAGCCTTTGTAGCGCTATTGGACGCTTTGGAGGAGATCACACATAAAGTTAGCCCTTTCATAGCGGGCGGGGTTTTACTGGGATCGATTTACTGGATAGCAATCACATATGGAGCAGTAACTGTAATGCAGGTAATATTATTATTTTTGTTTAAGATCGTACGTCTTAAAAAGTTCCTTACGATATCTGTCTTTCTTTCATAGCCTTAAAAGGTGTCTAAGCTGCGGGCTTAGAACAGATATAATTTTACAGCGGTTCCTTCCAAAACAAAAATAAAAATATATGTAAATAGCATGCCTAGAGCGTTATATTTTACGTTTTGATATCTCTCTCTGTTTTCTATTGTAAATGTTGATTGTAAAAACTAGAAAGTCGAGTTGTTTAAGGAGCTGTCTGCTCAAGATCACCTCACAGCGCCAAAGCGCTGTCAGTGCCTGTAGGACTATCATAATGTTATCAATATGGTCTAAGTATCTGAGGCTGTAATTTTTTTTTATTGAAATATATAGGTGATTCTTGTCCTTTAAAGTTTAAATATAACACCCTAAAAAGACGGTAGACCTAAAAAGATGGTACATAAAAATGGTTTTTGCAAAATATCGCATAACAAAGAGACATCATACACTCGTCATAAATATTTTCTAAATTTTTGCCAACTATTTATGAGAATTTATTATCCTTAAGTAGACTAGACTGTAGATTATTAAATACTTTAATTATTATTAATATCATCTGACTATTTTTTTATTTTTTAGCAATAACTTGATAAAATGTAGGAACAATTAATTTACACTTGCTTTAAAGTTTATTTTTATAAAGTTTTTACCATGTATTGTTTTTATTAAGTACTAGCGGCTCACCCTCGCTTCGCTCATGTTCGTCTCTAGAAAAAAAAAAGAAATCTATCTCACGGGAACCGTACATTTTCCAGGATAAAAAGTAGCCTATGTGTTATTCTGATATATAGACCATGCCCTCGATTGATATCTTAGTTTTATTCTGGCAATGCGTGTCGGATAATAATTTAACTTTAACTCAAATAAGTCTGTACCTATAATCGATTACCGTATCTATACTAATATTATGAAGAGATAATGTTTGTGAGTTTGTTAATTGTGAGTTTGTGACGTTGTGGGGGGTAATCTCTGGATCTACTGAACCGATTTAGATGAGATTTTGTAAGACGATAGTTTGACACCCACACATATTTACATCGAATATTTTTTATCCCGGAAATTATCCCTTAAGGGGGTGAAAATGAGGATGAAAGTTTGTATGGGGAATCAAGCTAGGGACGAACCTGAGCAAAGCGATGGTGAGTCGCTAGTTAAAATATATTTGAAATATGGAAAAATATTTCGTACACGAGTCAGATTTCATTTTTATGTTAAACTCAAGGACATCTTTGATTTTTGTTTAGCTGACTAGTAGACTAATATTATGTAAGTACGAATGAATTCGATTTGTTATGGCTACAATAAATAATAAGACGTACGAAATGCCCGTATCGGACAAAGTGTTTGTTTTATGCTTAAATAATGTCTTTTTCGTATACCAATATTTGTCCACAATACGTCCAAAATTAGGGATTGGATAGTGTACGAAAATAGACAAATTCCATAGATTTAATGGTATAAATTAATTGGTGATAATTACAATTGGAGAAAAAATCTGAGAAAGTTTTTTCATCTGGCATTTAGTTTAGTGAGTAGTCGCAATAACTTCCTGATTTATATGATCGCCGACTTACGTGATTACTGGAAAGTTCATGAACTTTGAAATTATAAAAATATTCATTAAAATTAAATTTCATGTTATCAAAATGTAAAAACCCATTTCTAGATAGCTAGCGTACTTTTATTGCTAATATTTACTTACTGTACTTTTATAATCTCTCGCTTGTGGAAATGATACATCTATTTTTGAATATTCTAACAAAAGAAAATAAACTCAATATTGAATCTATGACTGTTCATATCTGGCTTATAACGGGAATTGTCGTGAATAAACATTTAGCACTTAGCAAAGACCGTGTTCTTTTGTATTTAGTATCTAGAGAATAAAAAAATACATCATAAAATAATTATAATTATTGGCTTAATTTTTTAGCAGCTTTGAAGAAAGGACTATAGAATTTAGTATTCTATAAATTAGAAAACATGTATCGAAATTAACATAAGTTATATTAACCTATTCAATTTCATCATAATCGATATATGAAAAACAAAAACAAATCTATCTCACGGGAACCGTATACTTTTATATATTATATTATATATATTCCGTATATTCCAGACTATAATCTATCTCTGTGCCAAATTTCACCTAGATCCGTTCAGCAGTTCTGACGTGAAAGCGTAACAAACATCTATACTCACAAACTTTCACGTTTATATTATAATATTTATATACAGATTATACAGATTTATCAATCACCACATTATTCTGCGAGATGTTATCTGACCTCTTAAAGACATCATGAGCTATGAAAGGGATAGGAAAGATAAGCTATAATAAATTATATTAAATTGGATTTCATAATCTTACTATTGTCAAAAAAGGGCAAAGAAAAATACATATGAATAGTTTTTTGTTTGTTGACAAAATAGGAAAGTGACCAAGCAACTTTGCAAACAGTGAAAATGTATAATAAACGGCTTTTTTTTATTTATTAAAATAACTAGCGATTACTAAACTATTTAATAATTTGTTCCTAAACTCAGTTTTAATTTCTACATTATTGCAGACGCTGGTGAAAGGCAATCATTTTAGGTCTTTACATAATATGAAATTGGCGTTTTGTCAAACTGGCCACTTTGATCTCAAGTATCAGGCGTTTGGTTAGGAATTCCAAATTCAAATTTATTTAAAATTTAGGCTGTGTATTTGTGTTTCGAATTTAGTAATTCATTTGTTTTCGCGCCATTTGATTTGTCTTTGACATCGTTCTGCTCACAATATGGAAAATTTAAAATATCGCGTTATTTACGAATACGACTTCTACCGTGGCATCACCGTTGCAGAAACAGCTTGAAGGATTATTGAGGTTTATGGGGAAGCTACTGTAAAAGAAAACAGGGTACGTTTTTGGATTCAACGTTTTCGTTCTGGAAATCTTGAGTATGTCTTCGACACCCACCATACTCCCTGGACCTTGCTCTAACAGATTACCACTTTTCGGACAATTTCTTGCTAGGAGAAATATTCAATTCTCGGTCCCACAATTTTTTCAGCAAAGGAATCAATGAACTACCTATAAAATTGCGAAAGTGCATAGATAACAATGGAAACATACTATGATTATTTTTTCGTTTTGCTTTTTTATTTAAAAGATAACAAACAGACATCTTTTCACATTTTAACCGCTGAACAGATTTTTATGAAGTCGTGAAAGGACCCATCACATATTTTTAGTCTTTACATAATATGAAATTCGCGATTTAAATGAAAAATACGGTTTTTTCATGTTTATAATGTTAGTATGGACTTATAACTTAGTTTCAATAAGCTAATTAGAAATTTATTATCTAAATAGTACGATAGCCACTAAAACATTGTATTTTATAGCAGCTGTTTATAATCAATCTTATCTCAAGCAATTAGGTCCAATTTATTGGTTATGTGCATGACCTAAGTGTGTGTAAAACAGCGCTTATTCAGTGTTTTTGGGCTTTTAATCAAAAGTTTATTTGTACCCTGTAAAATAAAATATGTACAGTTCTTGCCAAATGCCGATAGAACTTGCAATAAAATCTAGCACAAACAAAATTTAAGCATTTTTTATAATACTCCAAACATTTACATTGGAAGTGTGTATTCCCAGAAATCGTAATTACGTATTTAGGGAAAATGGAAAATGTACTTGAAGCTAAATGTGGGTGGATATAAATATAATAAAGTACAGATAGACTGAACGGACTATGTGAAAGAGGATATGTTTGTGTGAAAGGTGTGTGTGCTGACTGCTGAGATAATAGAGGGAAGTGGAACAAGGAAACAATAAAAAGACTTTCATAGCATATATTATTACGTGTATGTTACTGTATAGCTTAATATTTTATTTGGTACTAGCATTGCCCGCGGCTCCGCCCGCGTTCAGATGACCAAAAACCAAATTCTTAGGTTTTACATATTAGTTTACTCTTACATTGCTTTTTTTGTATTTTTTAAGATTTTGTATTTTTTGTATTTTGTAAAAAGTATTCTATATGTTGACCCGGATAGCCAGCTATCACCATACCAAATATCACCAAAATTCTAAAAACCATAGATCGTTAATAATGCTTATTTCAATAAGATTTTCCAAAAAATATCTAATGTAACAGATTCGGCTTAGTTACAATTTTATTATATGTATAGATAATGTCAGAAAAAACTAACTATGTATTATCAAAAATAAAGTCAATTCTTAGCGCCTCAAATTTGGTGACCAACTTGTTTGGAACATTTTTCATGGTGTGTAATAAATGCTATGCTAGCAGTCTTATAAATCATCTAATTATTACCCAAGTATTATATATAAAAATCAGCTTTTATACTATAACGTAAGTAGAATTATGATTTCATGAAAAGGGTGTCTGGCAAGGGTTTGCCACGATGTTAAGTGTCTGGCATTGAATGACGTGATTTTTAATAATATTGTGAATTTGTTGGTAATACCAAAAAATCACACTTTATTATTTGACGAATTTAGATCGGTATTTTACACACCTTTAGTACCGTGTACCTGCCAAAGCCACCATAGCCTGAACTTCATAATGGTCCATCGTTCTTATCTGTGTTGGGAGCATGCGCTGACAAACTTTCAGCTTTTATAAAATGACGAAGGTCTGGCGTTCACGGGCTCTTCCTCTATATATAAAAGAATCGCTCTACAATCAATCTAAATCGATAATATTAATAATTTAGCCCTTTTTTAACGTCCCTTTGTTGGCAAGGTCTCCTTACAATGTAAGAGGGATCAGGCTATAGGCACAACAAACAAAGTGACCTAAAAATAGTTACTGGAACCTAAATAAAGTTTATTATTTTAATTATTTCTAGGTTGTCGGGCACAGAGAAGGTTTAGAAATGATGGAGTCAGCCGACCCGTTGGTTTTACTGGTGTTACTACCAACGATACCGGTGACACTCATCAGCGCAAAGATGTACAATTGGGAGGACTCAGTACTCCTCTTCCTGAGGAAGTACTGCGCGAAAATACCTGCCCTCTCCTATATATTGCCGTTTGGGAGGTTAGTATTTTTTTTACAACAGTTTATTAGATATATGGGACTAACTCATATTCATAAAGCAGTTGTGCACAAGATGATTTTTCTTTTAGGATTTAGATGTGTAAGAATTTAAGAATATAAAAAGATTTAGATCAACATATTGTTTATTACATATTGTGTGTAAATAATTAACAGTTTTATCAATAAATGTTTATTATGTTTATACATACATGTATATATTTTAACTGATTGACATTTTAAAATAGTATTTCGAATTTTCGTTTTCGTAGTAAGTTATTATCGTTTTTTTGTTTATTGGTGATCCGCTATAACTTCGCTTTGGTTCTAACTACAATGTGCAAAAAGCTCGTAAAAATTCTATTCCATATCTCACTGACACATGCTCCTGTTCCTTACTTTTAACCGAACCCTCCAATCGTCTGCATCACTAAAAAATCTCTCGCTCACTTTAAAAGATAAAATTATTTCGAAATCACAGTCAAATTATTTTATTTATAAATATGTGTAATTATATAAAGATAAAATGAAAAATCATCTTAAGTTTGCTATAAATGTTGGGACACGTTGGGACTTACACACACAGCACTATCTAGTTCCATGGTAAGCTACGAGGCCTGTGTTATGGATACCAGATAGTTGATACACTACACATATATAACTTTAAATAACTTTAAATACATACATATTATAAACATAAACACCCATGAGTGGAGTACAAACATTCGTATTCATCACACAAATGAATGCCCCCAGCGGGACTCGAACCCGCGACCGCTAGCACAGTAAGTAGGGTCACTACAAACTGAGCCAAACGTATCGTCAAAGAAATATTTTTTTAAGTGACTTTAAAATACACAAAAATACGTTAGGCCTCTAACAAATAATCATGGTTATGCCTAACAATAAGTCTCGAAACAATGGAACAATCAAAGAAAACACCACTTCTCCCCACGTTTTTGTGTATTGAGAACTTGCACAAACAACTAGTACTTGTTGTATTATACAATAAGTCATCGAATAAAATTTTCTTTGAATTATTAAGTTTCTGAAGTTAATATTTATATAAGTAAATGCAATAAATGAGAGGGACGTCACTATTATACTATCTCTATCACTTCATCCATAGATCAAGAAAGTACTAGATACACAATCCTATGCAAAAGTTATCTTAAAACTGTCACCAATTGTGTTTAGGTAATTATTCTAGTTGAAATAAATATATAACAAATTGGACCTTAAATGTTTAAAGTTGTTTACAGTGAATGAAATTTAAATTAAAAGCGCGCACAAATATTCAAATGAACGCTCATTCGGTGACGACATTTTTAGTCGCTGATTGTGTATCTAGTATTTTATTGATCGATGACTTTATCTCTAATGTATTTTAAAAATGTTATAATTTTAATTAATCATTTTTTTAGTTATATTTTGTATTTTAAAAACTATGATAATTTTCAAATGTCTTGGGACATTGAATGGGTTAATAATTATTATGCATTTAAAAAAAAAAATCTTTATTTCCAGTGTGGAGGGTGACAGAGGGGCCATCGTTTCCGGCCAACAAAACAACAATACTAACAACAGGCATGCACATTTGTCACCCACAAGAATTTTCTGCTCCGCATTACTTCTACCGACAATTTCTACAATCATTGGAAAAATATTCTTTCGATCAGTAAAAAATAACCTCCACAGAACCATTTTGGGCGGTCTCACATATATCACAATTAAAGGCGCCCTGAAAATATATCACAAACAAATGCTTTACATCAGGCATTCGAGCAGAATAATTCTAGACTACACAGAGTCTAATCTAAAACTGTACAGAAGTTCAATGAACCCGAATAACACTGACACAACATCGAGTAACAACGATTCCGAACAAGTAATATAATCGATTTTATATCGATTTCTGTTGTAAATGACAACGTGTACTTGTAATACATAGGGCATGTGATAAAACAAACGACTGTTTTTTTTTTATTTAAACGCTATAAGGTCAATTTTATAAATATTCGAGTATATTTATAATGACAATATTTTGTAATGGCAATAATAATTTATTTTGGCAACTTTTAGATATAGATGATGAGTTGTGTATATGGGATTTTGTTATTTACTGGTGTAATTAATCTCTCAATGTTTACATATCAAAAAATATGTTAATTTATGCTCTCGATATTTTTAATACCTCATGAATATTAATATTTTAAATTTTGAATTAATAAAGCATTTATCTATAAATTAAAATTATATGTTACAACATAATTTTCTAACTGCCATAACATTCTTGCCTTATAATTTGATATATGAATTTATAATTGCAAATGACCTTGTATACTTTATTGTAATATATATTTTATTGTAAATACTAAAATTAAACTGTTTCATTACCCCTAAACACATAAAAACGTAGTACACATGCCTGGAAAGCATATATGAATGGACAAAGTATACATTTAGATAAATATTATATTTAAAGCTACTTTTTTTTATTTATATATAAAATGAAATACTGGCAGTTAAAATGTTTGTACCTGAAAATGATCGTTGGTACATGTGTTAACCGATTTGCAAAAAAGAGGAGGTTATTGTTTTAATGAAGATAATATAGGTACTATTTAGTTTTGTCATATATGCTTAGAAATATTTTTTTTGTTTTCTTTAACTTATCATTCTTGAACATTATTTATCAATAATTTTGTAATTTTTTCGATATACAATAATTTTAAATTAAGTTATATAATAATTACATGTTAAGACAACTATCAAATAAAAAACAAGCTCAATTACTATTTTTTGTTTGAAAAATTTAATACAGCTTTAGTTTTTATCAAAAACGGCCTCGTGACTCCATTATTTTTCTCTATTAACTCTAGTCTCAGATTTCGCGATCCACTTTCCCTTAAAAATTTCAGTTGTTTACTATGACTAAGAAATTTTTACAAGTATACTTAGTATACTTTTATCATATAAATTGTGTGTTTCTATAGTTTTATTTGTTCTAAACTACGCTTGGAAATACATATATAAACGAACAGAGAACTGTACGTACGAAATTTGTAATATAATTCACTTATTTATTTAAATAAGTTGATCGATATATTGCCATGACAGTAAGCACTTATTATTTTGTTTATATACAACACTGAACATTATATTTTAAGGTGTTAGTGTAATTCTACAAAAAAAAGATTGGCATAACAGACACACTTAATATCTCTTCTACCATATATATAATACTATATGTACATCTGTATATACATATATTATATACTCTGTAAAACACTAAATAAAATAACAAAATAAAAAATATATATTTGTAATTATCTGTGGAAGGACAGTAAATAGCATGCCCAAATTTTTATGTATGAAAAACATCCATAATAGGTACTTATAAAAAAATAAATGTGTGTTAAGTACACACGTTTGTTGTACGCACAGAAGTTATACTTTTTTGTTTTTTTTAGAGCATTTAAATGAAAGCTGGTTTTTTAAAATCTTTTTTTAATATGTTGTTTACTTTTTTTCGTATTCTTCTCAGCAAACCCTTTCATTTGATATCCATATCATGGAGGTGCATAAAAAAACAGTCCGCCATAATGAATTTACAATGACGTCACTTTAATTATTTTGTTTCACTCATCAAGCCCTTTCTTAAGGGTCACATTTGATGCCCATATCTTAAGGGTCACTGTGGAAATGATGAATCGCTATTTTATAAAGTCCGCCATATTGGATTAAAAATGGCGGCATTAATGAGGTAATCGTGCATTGTCACGAGAACGAAACGCGTGTGCCTTCACACTCTGCTAAAGGGAGATTTCACTAATAACTTCACACTGTACTGTAGTCTAAATCTGTCGCATCCTAAAAAAATCACTCTCATCATTCATTTTTCATAACGCCCCAAAAGAAGTATAACTTAAAAAAATAAAAACAATAGGTAGTTGATTAAATAGAGTATTATATAGATATAAGATCTTTTTTAAAATACCTATCGGTTAGATATTTTAAATAGTAAATATTATATCTGTCGTAAAGTATAATATTTTTTTTGTATATAAATTGGATGTCTGTCCGTCCAATATTGCATGTCTACGTTGTTTTGAATAATAATTTTTATATATCTTGTCATAGCTATATTATGGATATAAATAGACATATATATATATATATATATATATATATATATATATATATATATATATATATCCGTGATATTATGTAACTCTCTTGTGAAAAGGCATAATATACAGTTGTTAAAATTACTGTAATTTTAAATTTACTATATCCATGGCTATTAGAACATAAGTAGTCTAAAAATGGGACTTTTATGAATATAATGTTATTTTTGTACTGATTTAGATGTAAAAACCACATTTTAACAATTTGTACTTTGCTTTTTAATGAACTACTACTGATCTTTTAGTTTAGAGTAATTGGAAATAAAGATTTATTCATAGCATTATTAAAAATATTTGTAATGTTTTTTTTGGTTAGTGTTGCTAGATTTTTAAAACTTTGGTTATATTTAGACCAGTAATTTCTATAAACTATTACATAATTGTGTTTTTATTATTTGTACAGTTTAAGATTATAAATATTTAAATACGGGCCTGTGTTGTTATTTATTATATTATATTGATGTTTTAAAAAGTGTAATTTTTTCTACCCACATTCCGGTGTATGTATTTATGTGTATGTTCTTTTAGTTTTAAGAAAATTGAAAATGTCCAGAAAAATTACATTTTGAAACAAGAAATCTATACTAATATTATAATTGTGAAAGTTTGTTTGGATGGGTGTTTGTTAATCACGCCTGAACGGCTGAACGGATCTGGATGAAATTTGGTACAGAGATAGATTATAATCTGGAATAGCACATAAGCTAGTTTTTATCCCGGTTCTCGTGGGATATATTTGTTTTGATGGGATCTCGTGGGATAGAGCGAAGCGAGGGTAAGCTGCTAGTAATAGATATACAATTCATGTAAATTTCAGTAGTAATATTGATTTATATTTAAATTTGTTACCGATTTCTATTAACAGAAATAGCTAATAAAAGAGTAATGTTAAAGGTAGTATGGTGGTAATGTCTTCTTAAATCTCCATTATTTTACGAATTTACTGCCTTTAGTTAATAACTTTGCACTGCATATACATTGATGGCGATTTTCTATATAAAATATATAACAAATGAAATGAAACTTAACGGGGCTGAAACTTTATATTGAACCGATTTCGAAATGGGTGGAAGACCATAATTAGATTGGGTCTTTTTTCTGTTTTAGGTACGTAATACCTATTCTACCTGATGTGGACGTGTTCCTCTTTTTATTAATTTGAATATACTATTCGAGCAACAGCTTTTAAATTTCAGTAAAAAATTTGCGCTGCATAATTCGTTGGCTTACTATTACAAGGTTCTATGTTAATTTTAATAAAGTTTAGTAATTTTTACATAGAACTTCGTTATTTTGTTATCGTAAAAAAAACAACATTGAACTATGTAAAATTGAATATTTTGTAGTTAAAGTGCCGCTATCTAGTGGTTTGTTTTTGGAAACTGTAGCTAATGGCACATAGAACCTTGTAGCGTTAATGACTAAATAAGTACTAAAATTGTAACATAGAACCTTGTAATTGTGAGCCAACGAATTATGTTAATGAAGAAACGATTGACTTTTTATGAGTTTGCTAAAACAGCACATTTTACGTACACGCTTTTAAATGTATTGAAAATCTGTAATAATTGAAATTAAAATTTTAGTTTGCACTTGGCCTTCATTTTCAGAAAAAAAACGACCAACAAAAAGATCTATATTTCGCTCATAATTTATTTTAATAACGTCTAGACCCTTAAAAATTCTAGACAGTATTATTTCCGGGACATATGCACTTTTAACAGAATTAAACAGTATCATTAACCTTAAAATGATTATCTAAATCATTATCATAAAAGCTTTTATCATTGATAAGTATATCTTATCTTATCACTGACGGTAAATAGAGATGCAGTGTAAAACAATTTGCACATATGTTAGCGCGTCTTATCGGTAGCGAAAAGATTGCATTTAAACAAGCTTATTAAGTGGGAGCAATTAGACGAAGTTTTTTAACTTAGGTGTTTTCTAATAGTGACTGTCTTAAAAGAGGTTCAGTGACTGTTAAAATATAGCATTTTTATTAGGTAAGTGAATGTTTAGTTTGTATTGTAATTTAATTTTGAGATTTTAATATTTTATATTGTGTTCTGTAACTTTGTACGTTATATAAGTTGATAAAGTGACTTAAGTAATGAATAAAAGAATTTATCAGATGCAAACCATTAAGTATTTTCTAGTGGTTTCACTGTAGGTACCTAATTTAGTTACGTGCATTACTTATAAATAAATAAATATGTTGGGACATTAACACACAGCACCATCTAGTTCCATGGTAAGCAACGAGGCTTGTGTTATGGATCTTAGTTGATACACTACACATATATAACTTTAAATACATACATATTATAAATATTTACTAACACCCATAACTGGAGAACAAACATTCGAGCACATCACACAAATAAATGCCCCCAGCGGGACTCGAACCCACGACCGCTGGCATAGCAAGTAGGGTCAATACAAACTGAGTCTGAAAACTGAAACTGTCCAAGTTTTAGTACAAAATATCATATCAAAGTGTATGGCTTGAACTAATCAAATGTTTGTTTTGCCTTCAAGCACTTTCAAGTACTTACACATTGTTTAGTTAACAATTCGCACTTAAACCGGTTCTTAGTGAAAGATTAAATAATAATCAAAATAATGTAAAAAAACTAACGCATTAATATTGTTGTTTCAGATACAAATTATGACTCGATAACAATCATTATATATACATAATAGGTAAATAGTGTATTTATAATATGGCGAAGCTTATAAAGTCTATTTTCCATACGAGCGAAAGACGTAAGTCGCGATATGAGGAGGGCGAGGAGGATAGAAATAATGTTGTACCTCCTATGGATGGGAGAAGAAAACTGTCAATTTCAAGATCTGGTAGAATGAGACAGGCAAATAGAAAGCGTAACTCGTTGTGTTTGGAATTGTATAATCAAGTAAGTAATGGTATTCTGTAAATTAATATCGTCTTTACTAATATTATAAACTCTCTGTCTGTATATGACTCCAGTTTTTAGTCTGTGTACTAAACTTCATTCAAATCAAATCCATCCAGCCATTTTATCGTGAGAGAGTAACAAACATACAAACATATATGTATACCTACATCTTTAGGAGCTCGTGAAGGAAGCAAGGCAAGTCACGAGTAGATATAATAAGTATGTAAGGTAACATTGCCCAATAAGTAACATTGGCTAATAATATAATATACACTTATAATAGAACCTGTGACCTGTGATAGTTCGTAAGCACCAACTTGTAAGTAATAGGTAGTTTTACGTCAATCGGTCACTAATAATGAAACGACAAATCATGATTATAATTTGTGTTAATTTAATACTTTCTTATCTTTATATGGGATTATAGGCATCGGTCATAACTCATAACGACAAAATTGCAGCTGCGAGGAACAATATTGCAACTTTAAATTTGAAATTTATTTATTTTTCTATGAATTAAAAAAAATCGTTTACGTTTTTAAAAAGTTCCGTCATAGCCGTAAATTATAGTACCTATATAAGATGAATTCATTTAGATTTTTTTACCTAGCTTTATAAGTATATTTTCTTTTATATTACACATATAGGTACATATACAGTATATTTATATAGCATACACACATACTTATTTACATAGGTATTCTTTTTTAATAGTACCTACTCTGTTATATGAAAACCTTTTTGGCTTAATGAAACACACGGTAGATATATCATAAACTAGCGACTTAACCTCGCTTCGCTTTGGTGCGTCCCTAGATACACAGATTTTGTTCACAATTTTATGGGGCTTATTTTTTTTTTCGCCGAACCCTGATCTTTTTTGTAAAATAAAAGTAGCCTAAGTTACTCCTTATAACATCAGCTATCTGCCAGTGTAAGTCTTGTCAAAATTTGTCCAGCCGTTTCGGAGATTTGCTGGGACAAACAGACAGAGAGACAAAAATTTTAAAAATTGTGTTTTTCTTATAAGTGCCTTATATAATTCTTTATGTATTTAGTAAAATGCTGTTATTTTGACATTACAAACAGACATTTCTATTTTTTTGATCTATATAGATAATGTCCTTTAATTTCAGGAAATCCAAATGACTGAAAAATCTAAGAATACGGAATTTCATTCAAATCAAAAACAAACGATGATCGAAACTAAACCGATGTCAAATTTGCAAAGAAGTCAAAGTACCGAGATGAAATCTCCCGAAGAAGAAATAGACAGTGCATTCGAAATTATTGATAAAGTGGAGTGTTAAAAATAATCAATTGTGTTTCGTCTAAGAATATTTACTGAACTTTTGTAATTTAGTTCAAGTGTTAGTTCTTATTCTAATTTTAATTGGTAACTCATTACTTATTGACATTTTTTGTTATTTTTGAGTGTCTCTTTATAATTATGTGGATATTTTAAATAAGTATTTTTTTTGAAGTAAACGATTAGGACACATAAATCGGTCGAATGTGAAAAACAAACCTAGTAATGAAAGGTATGAACTTTTATAATAATTAACTTAGCCTAACTAAATTTCGACCTTGGTGGCCAATCTTATTGGCAATGAAACTTAATGTAAGCAGCAGAAAATATTATAGTGCACTAGTTAGGTATAGCAAACACTATGTGCACTCTATATTTCCGTCAATGGTGGTGGTAGGACGACAACTCGACACGACATGTGACGTATCAGGTGAAGGCGCGTTTACCTTTTATAATTTGTGACATGGATTCCATATTGTATGAGATTTTTTAAAACAACATTGTCTAAATTTACCAAAACAAATATATAAACTTATAGTTAGTTGTAATTAGTTAGATTTGACTATTCTTATAGTTTCATATGTTTTTCGTCCTTTTAATTTTTATTTTATTTGCCCAATTTGTCATCTAAAAATATCAAATCTGTTATTAGGGCAGTATGCCCCACTTAACCAAAAACAGATTACTACTGTATGTTTTTTTCTTAGATATACACGTATTTGCCATTTTTAATAAAATTACCTATTAAATTTTTTTTGCGGATTTATTTTCAGTTGTTACATTAATAACATGAACGAATTAGCCATTTCGTTCATGGCTAATAAATAATGACCTTAGTCTCCTCCGTGACCGATAATGCTGTAAAGTATTCGAAACGTCGGAAACCAAAAATCAAAATAAATCTGCGAAAAAATCTGAAGAGATAGTCTTAATTGTATATTTATTTATAAATATTCATAATATAATATTAACAAAAATGCTTCCAAGATAATATTTAAAAAGTAATCGTTTCAATTTCTTTTTAACAGTATTATGACGTCACGTCACATAGCTCTTATCAATATTCGACAGAGCGTTTTAGCGCAGATGAAAGGTATCAATATTATCGCTTTAGATTTAGACATGTTATATTATCTAAAATTATCCTATTGTGCTATTATTGCTCACCATTGATGTTGCCAGGCTGTGTTTTTCCTTAAATTAAACTAAAATTATTAGGTATGTCTTTAATATAACTATCTTTTCGAATTTTTTCGCGGTTTTTTTTTTGATTTTTGGTTCCCGACGTTTCGAATGCTTTACAGCAATCATGGTTCACGGGAGAGACACTCCCGTGAAAAGATAATTTTATTTAAAATGTCAAAAATTCGCGTAAATCTAAGAAAGTATTAGGTATGTCTTACTTAATATCAGACTCAGGCAACACTGAAATACATATAAAGATTTATTATGCCTAAAACATACTCTATATTGATATTTGCCTACGTAATTTATTTTTTTCTATTACATACTAGTGATGAAACCACGGAGATTGGTCGGTTAAATGAAAATGCACCTATGGTTTATTTATATTAAGTAGGTAGGTACCTACGTCATGCAACGATAAATTTCTTTGTTTTCATTATCTGCCTATCTGTATTAAATAATATAATAATCATCAATTGGATCATGGGAACAGTTTTCGTCATAACTTTGAATTTTTATAGCAAATGTGTACCTAAATAGTACATCTAAGCTATTATACATAATACATACAATAGGCACACCTACATATAGTCAAAAGTTTTTTATTGTCCCTCTACAATCAATAATTATAATAATATATTTAAAAATTGACTCAAATATCTGATATTACTTTCATTGGTAGGTAATTAAATAAATTTTCGACATATTGTCCAGACTGGTATCTGATTATAATCATAATAAGTTATCATTTTAATTACATTTTGTTTTATAAATAGCTAAGTACCTACCTACTTACTTACCTTCTTTAAAAATTGGATGAACTTTCAATTTTTATCAAAACAAACATGGCATTGCTCTGCCTGCTTGTGTTGATAATAACTACTTATACGTATAATTCAAAACGTATACAGGTAGATATATATTAGATTTGTGCATTTTAAACTGCAAAGGTACTCGGTAATTAAGACTAGGTATGATATGTCATTTTTGATTGGTCATATTTATATCTTGCATTGGAGATGAAGTGACTAAAACTGTGTATTAAGTTGTTTTTTTTTTATTTTAACCTGTAACCTGGTTAAGGACTAAAATTTATCTCACGTATCAAAACGCTATGCTATATTCGTACCAGTTAAAACTAAAATCTAATCCAATTACTTCATAATACGGTAGATGAACCTATAGTTATAAGTTTTATATTTTACTCTATTTTAAGAATCAATACATTTGTGCGAGAAGGAAAAATTAAAGACTGATTTCACAAGTTCACATGACTTTTATTGTGCCTTGAATTATTTTCAATTCATACTTAATATTATAAATTTGTAAGTGTGTTTGTTTATTTGTTTGTCCTTCTTTCACGTCGAAACAGAGTGACGGATTAGCGTGGTTTTTTGTGAAGCTAGTTGGAGGGCTGGAGAGTGACATAGGCGTTTTACTGCGGGAGATCATCTTATTCCCATTTGTTATTTGAATACAATCTAAAGAATTACTACCACCACACGTGAGTAATTAGTTCATATTAAGTGTACCTACTTTGTGAGGCGATCTTTATTTAAGCAATGTATTGAAATAAATCCCTAAACGACCGCGGACACGCCGGCGTTACAGTTAACAATAGATTTTTTAGAAATTTATCTAATTTCTAAGAAACGTACCTGGAGGTGTTAACAAATAAAATCACATCTCTCATATTTCGTTTGTGAAAATATTTTTTTTTTTATTTTTATTATTACCTGTATCCTAATTTAAAGGCTTTCGCTATATTAATTTAGTGTTTTTTATCGTATTCTGTTTGATAACCATGTCATGGAGGTGGTTAACGAAATTATTATGTTTCTTTACTTAAAGTATCCGACAAATTTTGACTATTTTACCAGCACAAGTAGTTAGATCTCACCACCCTTTGTTAATACGAGTTGAACGTCGTTTTCTCAGAGTTCCTGACTTTCTCACCCCATAATCAGATTAGTTCCATGTCACCATAATATTGCATTGTCAACAGAGTTACATGTACGAGAAAATTCAGCTCAAACTCCGGGTGTGTCAATTCAAAGTTGTAATATTTGATTAGGTACATATAGACATAACGGGATATGTGGTTTTAAAAAAGTTAGTAGGTATATTGAAAAATGAAAGTGGAGAGTAAAGTGTCGAACATTGGTTTAAATAAACTAACTGTTCACTTTATGAAAGATAAATATTTAAGAGCTTAAGAACATTTTAGTGCAGACAAGGTCATTCACTTCTGCATTCTTTATGCTGCGTGAAATTATTCTTCAAAATTATGTACATACCAAAACAATAAAAATTTAAATTAATAATAATAATAATATAATTTTGATTAATTTAAAACAACTTCAATAAAAAGAAGGAAAAACGAATGCCGCCTAGAATCCGCCATTTTCATTTTTTAATGATCGACATAAATATACCCTATGGCACTTGCGTTATCAAGACAAATCTAACGACGTATGAAACATCAAAATCGGCTGTGCCGTTTAGAAAGTACGAGAGAGCATATGTCGGACATACATACAGGTCAAACATATTAGTATAACCTTCCTTTGCGCTTCGCCGCAATCGGATAAAAATGGTCAAAAGTAAAGTATTTGTGTATTAAAATTTAAAACTATACTATATTTTGAATGTATATACTCAAGAAGTTTAAACTTTAAAGCAATAAACTAGCTAATTATATGTTATATACCTATTTTTATCACTTTTACATATTTTATTGGTTTACATGATTATGCTATTATTGTTGTCGGTATCTTTTCAAATGCATTATAAAAGCCAAGTTATCTTCGTCTTATCGATAATTATTATCTGTGATAAAAACGATATATAATATAATATGATAGATATAGTATATACGTAACGATACATACATATATGGCATAGTAAGTTAACGATGGGTGTAAAGAAAAAGTCTACAAAACAAACCTTGGTTCTGTTTTTGTCCTCTCTATAATAAGGAAGTAATAAGTATCAAAAAATAGTGATAATTTTAAATTTTCAGTATATATATTTAAATTTAATAATGATCGAAATTTTGCAAATTTATTTAATGAAGTGAAAACTTCTATAGGCAGGTTTGGATGGAGTAAATTCGTGTAAGTCACGACATGGTCACGTGACGTGTTAACGCTAACACTAAGTGCCGATAGATGTCAAAACCAGATAAATGTAAACAGTTTTAATTTACAAATTTTTATTTAAGATCAAACAATTAATGTGAATATTCAAAAATAACAACGGTTTGTTTATAGTTTTAAGTTTTCTACGTTTTCTATCGGCAGTCCTCATGACTGCTTTTTTACGTAGTGATATTAGGTATGTTTATTGAAATAATCACAGATAAGAAATATACGCATCTGTCTGTCCCTTTAATGTGTATCTACGGATGATATTAAAAAAGATAAATAAATAAATATGTTGGGACATTAACAGAAATCATCATCTAGTTCCATGGTAACCTACGAAGCTTGTGTTATGAATACCAGATAGTAGATACGCTACACATATATACTTATTTATACTTTAAATACATACATTTTATAAATATGAACACCCATGACTGGATTACAAACATTCGCGCTCATCACACAAATGAATGCCCCCAGCGGGACTATAACCCGCGACCGCTGGCACAACAACTACAAACTACAAACACACAGTACTACAAACTAAGCCAAATGTGTCGTCAAAAGTAATGATGGTGAAAAAAAAAATGGGTCTCAAAGCATTTATTATATTTCTTAATTTGGTAAAATTAGCTATATACAGATTTTAATTAACTTATAATATGCTACATTTTCATTTTCTTCTTCTTAGGCTTAATAGGAAGAGGACCGGCGGTTTTAAATACAGTACTGAAAAAGAAAACAAATTATAATTTCATAAAATGTTAATAAACCTTCTATACCACACTACTAATCGTGTTTAATTTGTCTTCCTATATTGTAGTTTTATCTTGCCTGCATACCGAATGACACATGATGGGAGCAGTTAAGGTACCTGTCCTTACTGTCCCGTCTTAAAAATCCATCCCTGTATAGTTGAGAATATTACGACATACATAATAATTTCATTTTTGATGATTGTTATCATTTTCATATTCGACGCGGCGACCTTCAATTATCTCGGAAACGTTACATTTTAGGACATTATATTTCCGATATTTTTTCCAGTGTTATTTAACTGTATATTATACTTGTTTCGTGTGCAGCAAGTTTAGAAAAAATAAAAATGGCCGAATTTCGACAATTTCAGAAAGGATTTCTCTTTTATGAAATTTCTACACGACAACGTTCAAAAAAAAAACGAGTACCTAGTATACTTTGTACATAGATTATATCTAAGCACTAGTTTGATAAATTGATATTAATATAAAACGTTACACGTGAGTCATGCACTCTAGGGGCTAAAATCTGTACTTATAGATAATACAAAATAAACATGCACAAAGCCAGAACAAAACCCGCTAACTATTAAAATACAATAGGTAGTGCTAACGACCCACGTGCTACTGCCCACGACCACTATCCGTTCATAGTACGTATGTACTATCAATTTTGATTCTAATCTCTTTAAATTAGATGCAGACAGGCAATATAACATAATTTACTTTTTATAATCCATTGTTGTTTATTCCAATTAAAAACCAGACTATCTCACGAATCTTATCAATTTAATACATTTTTCTTGGTAATGTATAGATCTTATCAATCAAATAAAAGTATTATAGTAGCAACTAGGACTTACCCTCGCTTCGCTCGGGTTCGTCTCTAGTTACTGTTTAATTTTTTTGAGCGGAACCCTAAAATTTTTTCTAAAATAAAATTAGCCTAGGTTACTCCTTATAATATCAGCTATCTGCTAGTGAAAATCTCATCAAAATCAGTCCAGCCGTTTCGGAGGTTAGCCGGAACAAAAAGACAGACAGACAACAATTTTCACATTTCACATGCATTTAGTAAAAAGCTGTTATTTTGACATTACAAACAGACACTTCAATTTTATTTAGTTGTATAAATATGTAATAGTATTATCACACTTACTGACAAGTCGTGCAAATCGGGCTGAACTTGCAAAACACTGAAAAGAAAAAAAAATTGCATAAAAATCGAAATATGACTGTGTTAGAAAAACAACATTACATTAAAATAGTTTATATTTTTACTAGCTTTAACTTATCCTTGGTTCGTTCGGATCGTGTTTTTTGTATGTATCACTACATAGTATAAAACAAAGTAGCTTTCTCTGTCCCTATGTATGTTTAAATCTTTAAAACTACGCAACGGATTTTGATGCAGTTTTTTAAGTAGATAGAGTGATTCAAGAGGAAGGTTTTAGTATAAAATTTGTTAAGTTTTTGTATACATTGGCTAAAATATAACGATATTTGTTGGAGGTGTCGGAAAAAGTAAGACATCTGGGAGCTTTCAACGAAAACGCTGCCTAAACCCTTTGAGATATAACAAAATAATGTATGGTGGAATTGTGTATCTTTTATATGTCTACAGAAAAGTCCGCGATGGCATATGTCTATCTCTTAAGGATAACATACTATATCCATTTTAATTTAAAACGTACCTAGGGACGACCCGAGCGAAGCGAGGGTGAGTCGCTAGTAATATTATAAAAATGAAAGAACAATTCTAAAATTTTGTAGTTTGTTTTTCAATCTCAGCGACTAAATTGACACACGCAAATGTAAAATTTACAAATAATGTTGCCAGCTCTTTTGTTCAGTGTTCTACCTGCGATACCGGTGTCCTGAATCGTAACTTTTTATCTTTATTAGACGATTCGCTTCAAAGTTTTATATTCCAAAGCGTATTCTTAAAATTCACGTTATTAAATTTAAATTTACATTACGATTTTGTATTATTACCTTTTAAACGAGTACCTACATATTATTTCAGGATAACTTATTATAAAAAAACGATACTTGATTTTATTAACGTTAATTTTCGATAGTAGCACATCACTATTTAAGAATTGCAATAAACTGGCAACCCACGTAATGTCAGTTTTGTCTCTGAGATTAAAAAACAGACTATAATTACACAAATAAAATTTATTATTAAACACTTGTATTAAATTCTGGTTTACAAATACAATTCTACAAAAAGCTATCTCAGTGATGCGAATCGTTTTTCGCGCCACCTCGAGCAAAAGTAACGTCAACTCGACAAAGACACGTGACAGCTGATGTAATGACACTGACAGATTATCAAATGTCAAAATAGTGAGTAATATGTTCTTATGCCCCGTTTTCCAATTATAGAGCATAATGCTGCACTTTGGCGCACAAACACGAACAACGCATAAAAACACTTCTTATATTTTTTAGTATCCATTGCGCGCATCACACCAAAAGGAATACTTTTCAAAGTGCTCGATTAAGCGGAGCGTTGCTGTAGGTGAAAAATTAAAGGTTAAGTATTATGCTGCATAATGCGCTTTAGTGCTGTAATTGGAAAACGCCCATTATATTACACACAGGTAGCAACAATCTTTTGTCAAATTTTCCGGCGTGTCGAGTTTTCAGCCGGGCGTGAAGCCAAGAAACGCACTGGGGGATGGCCCACTTCGGTAGACGGTGTACTATGCGGGTTGCTCCTGGTACTTTTCTGACAGCAGAGAGGACGTTGGGTACAACTCCTTGGTTGTTGTGGTCTGCTTCGTCAGCCTGCCGTCGCGTCGGGGCAGAGTGGTTGAGTGCGTAAGCGATCCTGCGACGCCCCATTAAGATGGGGGGAGGTTTTGTTGGGTTTTAGTGGGTAGTACTGTCTTTCTAACCGGTGAGTCCCGCATAACCACCTGTATACAGGTGTTATGCGTAAATGCATTTCCCAACTTTAAAAGAAAGGTCTAAATCTGTTAGTGTATTAAACTTCATCTAAATCTGTCTCACTGTTCAGGGTCAAGGAGTAACTAACATACACATCATACAAATATTTGCATTTATTCCTGTTGACTCACCACTCCTTCTGTCATGATATTATCACTCTAACGGTTATTCCTATCCACTCACCACTGAGACAAACGGAGCACACATAGCCTATCGTGAGCAATTCGCGGTGGCAGAAACAGGCGGCGCGGTAGTCGACCCGCCCACGCCCTGGCAAGACTAGTTCACGCCTCTCGCTGGCTTCGGGGAGGAATACCCACTGTTGGTTTGTAAATATAATGTTATACATATTATGTATGCTTATCTATATATTAATACGACCTTTTTACGAAAATTGCGCGGATGGAGGAGCATGAAATTTCCCACACTTATAAGTTTATATGTAGAACGAGTGTAGAGTGCTAATATTTTTTTTTATTATGCATAAAAAATACATTAAATAAAAAAAAAACATTACACACACTACCATGTATTTGACACACACACATGCAGATAACCTCTTTTGTTTATTTGTTAAAGTATGTGATCAAATTGAGAATTATGTATAAATACATTATGTTTAAAATAATTTTATCCTTCAACTATTGTATTCTAGAAGTTATAAAAATAAATAACTTACCAATAAATATTGTAATAGTCCCTCTAAAGATGGTACTTTTAAATAGAGACCATCAGTAATGTCACAGCCTTGTTGTAGTAAACTCAAGTGCTTGTCCAGCGAGCACACATCTAGTAGTACTTGTTGTTTCTAAAAACAAAATAAAATATTTTTTAGTTTTATTTAATTTTAAATGCGAAAAGTAAGTTATGAGTGAGTAAGCTGTGAGTTATTGAGTATAATTTTTTCTTCATGTCATATAACCTAAAGAGATTACAGTGTTTGAAATAGAGATATGCCATACATGCCAACTGCATTGCTTGAAGCATGAAGTATGACGGCACGCTTGGCTCAGTTTGTAGTGACCCTACTTGCTGTGCCAGCGGTCACGGGCTAGAGTCCCACTGGGGACATTCATTCGTGTGATGAACATGAATGTTTGTACTCCAGTCATGGGTGTTTATATTTATAATATGTATGTATTTAAAGTTATATATGTGTAGTGTATCAACTATCTGGTATCCATATAACAAGTCTCGTAGCTTACCATGGAACTACATGGTGGTTGTGTTTTAATGTCCCAATATATAAATTAAGAAGTACTATAACATTATATGTATAGTCATTTTAAATAAAAATATATTAAGGTGTTTTATACTTTGTAAGTTAAACTTGTTAATCTAAGTCTATGTGAAAATAGCTACTACTTGAGTTTTCTATACCAAAGAGGTCATCATAATCTGATTATTACAAACAATTTATATTATGCACCAAGTTATACTTAAGTATGTACTTCATCTTACCTGTGCTGTAAAGAATACATTCATATAGTTAATATATTGAGCGGCAGTATCGGAGCTTCCTGTTACTATGAGAATACGACTGCTCATGCGAAGTCCAGGAGGTGCTTCACGACGCATCTTTAAATGGAGGTAAATTCTAATTAAATTAAATGTTTTATTGAATATCTTTTCTAAGAAAATACCTTAAGTAAATATATTTTAACTGGTTCATTTATACCAGCACATATATATATATATATATATATATATATATATATATATATATATATATATATATATAAATGAACTAACAACTCACTCTCTCTTTACTTTGGGTTCGACTATAGATAAAGACAAATCTATCCCTCAGGAACCATTAATTTTCTGGGATAAAATGTCTATTGTGCTATTCCAGACTAGAATCTATCTCTGTGCCAAATTTCATCCAGATCTGTTCAGCCATTCTGGCGTGAAAGAGTAACAAACATCCATCCGCACAAACTTTCACATTTATAATATTAGTATGGATTAATTTGGATACACCTAAATTATTTAGTTTATTTTAGGCATATAAAGATATGTAATAAACGATAAAGATATGTAATATACTATAGATATGGTACAATTTATTACTTACCCTAGAAATATAACACAGTCCCATTGCCATAGCACCAGCTAGAAGAGATTCACCAGGTCTTTCTTCTTGGGGTTGACTTTTTATTAAGTTTACAAGCCTGAGAAGTTATATATGTACAATTAAAATTAAATAAATTTTAGTTTTTATACTTAGCACAAAAAATTCTGGAAATTTATTTTTCAAACTATATTGTACTTACCTCATTTTAACAGTCTTTTCAACCAATGTAAACAATTCATATTGACCATCAATTTGCCGAACATCCAATGGCTTTCCAGGAGAAGGGTACAGGTATTCACTTAAAAAATAACATATAATGAATAGGTTAATAAACTACATACAAAAATGTTTCATTACAAATATTATAGATGTATTTATTAAATAGGAAAATAAGACCAATTTACTATAGAGTTGTGAAATCCTACCTTTTATGGAAATGACATCCTATAATAGCCAATTCATTTCTAGATTTCTGCATCAAATGCGAGTTAGCGAAAGCTATGACCGCATCAAGACAATTTGTGAGTATCTTTGGATCCTCTGTAATATACCTCTGATTTGGATTTGTATCCACAATGATCACTAAAAGACTGCTATCTGAGGGTGCTTAAAGAATACCAGATTTAACTTGTTTTAATATTACTTATATTTCAGATATTAACAAACAATAAATTATTTGCGAAGGTTATGTTGTTTACTTACCATCTTCATCAGCCATAATTATAATTTATAATGAAATAGCGCACCTATTTAGATTCTAAAACGTATGATAAGAAATGTGGAGAAATATAATTTAAGGTTGACTTTTGACTTCAACGTATTGTTATTAATACATAAATTGTTTATTTTCAAAATTCACTTCATACACCGGTAACGAAATGAAAAGCTTCATCGGTCATCTATCATCTACAATTCTACAATTCAATGACATTTACGACTTGTCAGTTGTCACTTGACTAGGTCCACACTTGACTAGGTCCACACTCCACAGAATACATAAAGAGAGATAATAAGGTTTCCGACATTTAATTTGACAAAATATGAAAAAAAATTACGAGCCACTGGTAAAATAATTGAATTGAATTAGTGTTGGCATTGAAAGATTGCCGTTGAACGAAGTAGGCTTTATTCATCTTTAAAAACATTACGTTACATGTACTTTGAGACCATTATAAAATACTCATATGACTAATATTATGATCTATCTAAAATTATATTTTGGTGCTTCGAAATAGAATTGATTTTAATGGCGAAAATTTTATTATTCCAAACATTATACATAACCACTTTTTTTGTTTACTTATATCGCATCCTTCAGTTGTGTACATGGAATACCTACTCGTATTATTATTATTTCTTTGGCTTAACTGCACCGTTGTCTATCGACTTACAGAGATCTTATTATCTGAGTAAAATAAAATATTATAAAATCCTCTCTAGGGTTGATATTTGGATATATTTTGTACAACAAGCGCCTGTAGCAATTCTATTTTTCTTTTAAATATAATTGCATTTATTATTCATTAGGCAAACTTTAGTCGTAAGTAGATAGTTTGATATTAAAAATATAATATTTCTAGCTTAAATGACTGCAAATCGTGAAGTCCTGATTTTGACTCTCGAATCTGATAAAAAGCTATTAAGTTTCACAATGAGAGAAGTTCTTTGACGCACGTTGTATCAATCACTTGGTAAGAATAGCGAGAACACTAATAATATCTCCCGATTCCCGTATTAAGAAATTGCACAAGAGGATATAATAATTACATATATTACATGTTGCATAACATTTATAATAAATATAAAGTAGAGTACTTAAAGTATTTAATCACATGAAAATACAAAAGTAGACATTATGATGAAGAAAATTTCGCATTGGATACCGCGAATTACTTTTACGATATACATATAACTATCGAAACATTGTATGCCTATGTTCCTCGTTCATTATAGTTTTGTAGAGTCTGTGAACCTGTAATAGTTTTCTAGTAGTGTATGTCCAAAAAAAGTCGACACGAAACTAAATACATTGTGAACTAATTACAACCCGAGTTTGTTCGATGTTATCTATACCAGCACGAGTCATAACTAAAACTTCAGGGCATGATGGATTTAAGCTTCTACATTATAAGCATGTAACGTAATAGGGTTGTATCTAAGATAGTTTTTAAGTTAAGAGTTTTAAATATGGAACACGTATACACACTTATTACGTAGAAAGTATTATTATGATGTCAATTAAACTATAATAAACCGATTAACTTTAAACGTTCTCGTCAAGGTTACGAAAACAGTTCCTGCGAAATTTAATTATAAAATTATTAAATTAAAACAAGTTAATATTCTTAATTAGTTACAGTATATAATATTTATGTATTAAAGACCCACAGCCAGATCTGACAGATATTAAAGTTAAAAGTAAGTAAAATGCTTCGATTACCTATTAGATGTTTAAGACACAACTGCCTCGGTGGTGTAGTGGCTAGGATATACGGCTGCACACCCGGAGGTCCTGGGTTCGAGTCCCGGGTCAGGCCAAGTTTAGTTATTGAGTCTTTCTGTATATTAAGCCTCAGTAACAGCCCGAAGTTGGGAAGTTGGCGGTGTTTCACCCCCGTGCCTTGGAGAGCACGTAAAGTCGTTGGTCCTGCTCCTTAACTCTCACTGGTCTTGTCGAGTGGTCGTTCCACCGGAGTATGAGAGTGACAGGAACAGAGAGTGCACTTGTGTCTGCGCGTACACTTGTGCACTATAATATTTTCTGTATAATATTTCCAGTTGGCTAGTCTCAATGAGATTGGCCGCCGTGGCCGGAATCGGTCAGGAGAACATCACATGTTTAAGACAACCTTAGAGCAGCGTTATACAGCGAACATATTTGAAAAATACTGCAAAGATTTCAAGGTTTTTGGATTTTAACATTGTTTGCTTACACTTGTTAATATAATAAGTTATGATTTTTGTGCTAGCCCTACATACATAAAGTTTGGTTGCGTGGACAAGTATGTGTGGAATGTCCATTTGACAAATACGAATCTATGACATACTGACATCTGTCCACGAGTTACCATCGTACAATTAATTATACGAATAAATTCTTGTAAACGCTCCGATATGTAAGTCATCGTTTTGAATATGAATTAATACGTGTCGAATTTAATATAATATTAAAGTAATTGATTACTTTCCTATATTCTTAATCATAAAACATCGTTATTAGTTAATTATTTTTAAAAAAGGTTTTATATTTATTTTATTTTTTAATATCCTTACTGGCAAATAAATGGCAGATTAGTTCTGCTTTTAAAACTACAATGAATGAAACAAGTCGATGACTTTCATAGACATACTTTCATATTCACATTTATTTATTAGTCTCTACTTTATATATGTACTTTTGTAGAGTTGGGTTTATCTGTTTCTTACTAGCGACTACTATGTTTTAACGTTTAGTATAGATTTCTAATAATAATAATAGATAAGATTTTCAAAAAAATATTTAATGTACAGATTCGACTCAGAATTTTATTATATGTACAGATATAGAAAGATTAGAATTTTTTTTTCAAGAGAATAATAAAACGACGTAAAATATTATTATATTAGGTACTAGAGACGAACCCGAGCGAATCTAGGGTGTATGCACTACGTTTTAACGTTTAGCTCAGAGATGAGATATTTTCTCGCAGTAAAAAGTATCCTATATGTGGACCCGGATAACCAGCTGTCATGATACAAAATTTCATCAAAATCTGTCCAATGGGATTTTAGTGATGCGGTCAATGACAGACAGGCAAAATATCTAAAAACTATACGTCCGGCCTCTATATTGATAATAATGTTTATTTCAATAAGATTTTCCAAAAAATATTTTATGTACAGATTCAGCTTATTTAGAATTTTATTATATGTAAGTATAGATAATGCCGGTAAATAATAAATAATTTGCAAAAACTTCGTCGGATATCATTATCGAGTCTATATATTATGTAAAAGTATAGATCAAAACAAGCTCAGACGATCAAGTACTTAGAACTATTTCTATTGAGATGGTATCGCTAGACAAATAATAGTTTAAAATAATAGATATGAGAAATATTTAAGTGGAAATTGAAAAAACTAAACAGGTACATAAATAGTAAATAAAAACTCGCTATTGACCTAAAATTTGTTAATTAATAACACAGATCGTAAAAATAATATATTTAAGTTGTTTCCAAAACACTCATCTAATTACCATCAATCAATCTCTCAACAATACGGAGTCGAACCGAAATACGCATTTGGTTTGTCACCATAATACTTATAGTATTGACAGTTTAAAGTCTAAGGTAATTGATTACTGATTAGTTATAATGAGTAGGTACCTACTGTTGTTTAGATAATAACTAGTAATTAAATAAAAATTAATTAGTTTCCGATGCCATACGCAGTTTTTTTTGTATTATTATTAATTGATTTAGATTATACATAGGTGCCCTTCCTCTCAAATTTAAGGTCAAATTGGCCTAAGATAATAAGTTTCTCTAGACTATGCTTGGATGATCGCATTATGTGTCCAAAAAATGTTAGGGGTTTTTTTTTGACAGAAAGTGGAGATCCGCTGCGTGATCTTCGTGATCCTTGTACATATACAATAATTTAATATTTTAATAAGAATTACTTTGTTCTAAAAGAAAATTAAATACTTTTAATATATCCGGACAATTGAAACAATTGAAACAATGTATTACTAAATGCGTTTTTAAGTACATCTCGGTTTTTCAGCCAGTAGGTAATTGTGACCAAGTTTTTATTATATCACAAATATTAAGCCATAACTCATTAAACAAAGGTAGATAAATTATTTTTGAGCTAAAAAACATTCCATTGATTTACAAACCGCTTTATCAGTAAGACGGTAGCTTATTATTGGTTTCAAATTGTATTTCATCGCGATGAGGCTCCCAGATATGACACAAACTTATGTCATCTGTCAAAATACATGTTAACAGAAAGCGAAGATGTGGACAAGAGATACGCCGAATAATACAGGATTGACAGTGCTACATGTCATTTTACGACATTGTTTGTACAGCTAATGATATGCACCATTTAAATGTAGGTGGTCTAAATAGAAAAAACAGTGTTTTTATACGAGGTTCCTCATATACTTACATATTTTTAGTTATGAATTATGCTTTTACTTTTACTGGTTATAAATCATCTTAATTTATACCTATGTAGAGTGGTTTTGGAGTTAATAATAAAATGTGTATTGATTTTCATCTTTCGCTGGATTCATTAATATATCCTTAGCATATTTTTTCTAATCCTTATTATTTCCTACTTCATTTAAAAAAAAAACCATTTAAATTGTTAACAGCTATTTACTGAATTAAAAAAAAATCTTTGACAATATTATATCTGATTACGTTCTCTATGTCCATAGGCTCTACAAAGAGCATAAAAATATTTCTATTGCAGAACTAATCAAAATTCAATCGAGCTTTCAAAAATGCTTTGTTTATTACTAGGCAATTCAAAGTAAGAATAATTAACAATTCACAGCCTATCAGTATAATAAACACGGTTGGTAATTCAATGAGGTTTTACGAGAACATTGTTTACAAGAAACACTTCGTGCCAGAGGGCAGCGACGGTACATTAGCGCAAGCTTTCGAAAACCGAACTGGGAAAAAGAAAAAAGGCGGGAACGAAATAATTATGCACGTTCCGTTTCGTAATGGCATCGCGCTACCGTTTCGCTTTAATAGCTCGCTTGTTCTCAGAATTTAATTATACTCACAGCGTTCAGATTAGCTGCCCGCGATCCTCTTTGTTAATAACTCTAATAATGGATGACGCTCGCACTTTTATGTTTAATCTTTAGACCTTTGCCATCAACTCCGTTAATTACATTGAAAAGTGCTGAATATATTTTAGCTTTTCTTTATTCATGTACTTAAACGAACGAAGCTCCATTACTAGTTATGATATCTACATAACATATAGGTAACATTAATATTAATAATTCAATAACGACTTTCCAAAAACAAATTGTCTAAACGATAAGATGTCCGACGAAAACAAAACAGAACGATCCAACCTTAATAAGAACCGGGGACCGAGATGAACACAAAAGAAAAAGATAACGGCCTATTGTTTTTTATCATGTTGTCAATATCACGCGGCCAAATTTTCTATATTGGAATGCCACGATTCGCCAATAAGAAGCGGGGAAGAATTGATTTATTGTCCAATTAGCGTCGGTCAGGTGTGCCAACTGCCAAGATAGCATCAGGCCGGCCAACCTAACTCGGCCGTAACTACTATTTCTTTGGGTGTTTTCCGTTTAAATGGCATATTGGAATCAAAAAAGAACCTTTACACGGTGCTGCCAGCTTGCTCTGAGGTCAATTTGAAATTCTGATCGTTCGCGGCCGAAACCCGCTTAAGTGGAAATCGATTTGAATTAATTGCGCCCCAGGTTTTTATTGCGTAGGAACTTTAATTTGATAGGGATTGTTTTAGTTCGTTACATATACATCGAGGTTAATGCGTTCATTAATAAATATAATTAATGTATACTATTAATGTGTCATCAGTTTGTAGGTTATATGTTTTTTCGAAAGATTTATGAGGATTTTTATGGTGCTTTGGCTGTTTAAATCATTTTATTAATTGTGACAGACAGCGCTAACAGGTGTTATTGCTACTTTAATATATTTTTATTTTGTCACATTTATTTGTGTATATATATGTCATATAACTCATTGCGTCATATTCATGCCGGAATAGTTAAAAGAGCTCAAAGCTATCTGGATCGTCGCACCTTTTTGTTTAATGTCAATTTTAGTTTATTTTTAATGGTCATTAACGTGAAAGCGATAAGCATCTAAAGATTTCTAAATCGATATGATAAACAGATCAAATAATAATAATAATATATTTATGCGCCAAAAAACGGTTTTTGTACAAATCAATGTAGGTAGGTACTAGTCAGAATCTTAAAACAATTATAAATAAATAAATATGTTGGTACATTAACACACAGCACTGGATCTAGTTCCATGGTAAGCTACGAGGCTTGTGTTATGGATACCAGATAGTCGATACACTACACATACATTTATAACTAAATACATACATATTATAAATATTCGTTGGGCCGGATTTAGGGGTGTGGAGGTCCCGGGGCAACAAAGGAGTGGAGGCCCCTAATTATTTTCCGAATAAAATGATCAATTTTTTAGTCAAGTGTTTTAAGTATTTATTGCGAAACAAATGAAATTATTTTCAATAAACATATGTAGATCTATAGTCAAATGCAAGAATTATTCGAAATTAAATTACAGTGTTAAGGAATGGAACCTTTTCGCTAAACACTAATGCTTTTTTTATTATGGATAAAAGCCTTAAATTACCCTTTAAAATGACCATATGTGTAAGTTATAAGCTTAATGCAAGCATAAATATTCTATGATAAAGTTAAATTTTCAATTAAGCAAATAAAAACTTTTTAACAAAAAAAAATTTTTTTTGCTTTTTAGTGCTTTTTTTGAAGTCGATTTTTTTTGTTAAAAAGTTTTTATTTTTTCATTTTTAGTGTAGACATAGTAGTAGCAAAGTGAGAAGAAAGTATTTTAATAAAATATTTGCTTAAACCGTTTAAGTTACTTTGATGCTAATTTTAATATGAAGATTGACAAAGTAAAATTCACTTTTATTAGTAACATTAAAAATTCTGGCTCTAAAATCCGATCCTAACGTGTTAGGCTTGTCAAATCAAACAAAATAAGCCCAAACTCAAAGTATCTACTATTAGCCGTTGAAGAGTTCCACCTATCCACCTTCTGACCTGACGTCAGATCAGTTCAACGATACTGAAATACTGTACTATCAACAAAAATAGGCACACTTGCAAAGTTTCAAGTCAATATAACAATTAGAAGTAGTTTAAATTCATCATTAGCTATTCTTATAGCGATAAGGCCGCCTCCTGTGCATCATCTATTGTTTATATGTACTTTTTGTATATTTCTTTGTGGTGTACAATAAAGTATCTATCTATCTATCTTTCCCATCCTTTTTTTTGAAATTTAAATGAGAGCAATCTGGAAGTATACACTTTCAAAAAAAAAACAAAAATTGTCTAAATCGGTTAACAAATGTCGGAGTTCTGAGGTAACAAACATAAAAAAAAACATACAGCTGAATTGAGAACCTCCTCCTTTTTGAGGAAGTCGGTTGAAAAAGCAAACATCTATATTATATAATATCAGCATTCAGCAACAGCATATAATCCAAACTTATTCATTATTTTTATTATTAAATACTTATTATTATTATTATTAATACTTATTATTATTATTAAATATGGTGGACTGTATTTAAGAGTTTCAAAATGAAACTCCAACCAACGGGAGTTTTTCCTTGATTAGCTTTTCTTGCTAGTTGCCTCTTCTAAGGCTATCCGACAATGGTGCACAATGAGCAAAACCTCGTTTTTTTCATTTCTAATTAACAATCTTATTTAGAGTGAGTCTAAATTCTTATCGTATAGTACATTAAAGGGACGTAACTTAAGCTAGATTCTGCCGTCGTGTAGACTCGTTGTTCGTAACATACATCATCAATTTAAATATTATATTGTATATAAATTTGTATAACTCTACATCAATTTTATTGTGGGTGATGTTTTGATTGTGGGTGAATTCAATATATTAATGATTAAAAAAATGCAGTTATTTTAACTATAACTACAGATAAATAAAATTGAAATGTTCTGTTTGTAATGTCAAAACAACTGTTTATTTTTTTATTTAATGCATATGAAATGCATAATAAATTTCGGAATAAATTTTCTAGCTGTTTGTTCCGGCTAATCTCCGAAACGGCTGGACTGATTTTGACGGAATTTTCACTGGAAGATAGGTGATGTTATAAGGAGTAACTCAAGCTACTTTTATTTTAGAAAAAAATCAGGGTTCCGAACAAAAAATTAAATCCCATGAAATTGTGAACAAAATCCGTGCACCTAGTGACGCACTCGAGCAAAGCGGGGGTAATTCGCTAGTTGACAATATGTGTTAAATTTTTTGTAATAAAAGGTTAAGTCCCCATGAGTTCTTTGTTTACCTTTAGTCAACTACCTAAACCTATGGAGTAAATATAGGAAAATATTATTTTTGAGTGCATGCCCATTTGATAATAATATTGCAGACCTTAAAACTATAAAATAAATAAACTCACGCAGAACCAAAAAAAACGCATGTATTCAGCCCTTTTTAACGCCCCACTGTTGGGCACGGCCATAGTCCACCACGCTGGCCAAGTGCGGGTTGGCGGACTTCACATGCCTTTCGAAAACTTGCTAGGTTCTCTCAGACATGCAGGTTTCCTCACGATATTTTCATTCACCGTAAGGCAAGTGATAATCATGTTGGAAATGATTCGCACATGAAAATATCAGAGGTGCCATACCCGGGATTTGAACCCGCGTCACTCGGTTTCCCAAGCGATCGCGTTACCACTGGGTTACCACTGCCTAAAAAAACGCATGGTTATAATTAATTAATCATAATCCCTCTGTAACCTCTTTTTACCTGACTGCGATGAACTGCGGTGAACGAATATTATAGATAAAATGTTTTAATATTTAAGAATAATATAATTAATCATATTTGTATAAGTATTATAGGTTAAAGTGAGAAAAAAAATGATTTTTTTAATTTCTTTTGTGGGGGCCCCTCTCTTGTAGAGGCCCCGGGGCTCTAGCCCCGGTTGCCCTCCTCTAAATCCGGCCCTGAATATTCGTATTTTTTTGTCAACTTTATTACTACCTAAGTACCTACTTATCTCTTAATACTATTTACAATTTACTTTTATCCTAAGATAAGTGCATATCTTGGTGATATCCTCCTGACCGATATTATAAAGCACAAGTGTACGCGCCGATATAAGTACACTCTCTATTCCTGTCACTTTGATACTCCGGTGGCTGACGGGGTTCCACTTGGTCACGACCAGTGAGAGATCAGATGCAACACCGCCAATTCGAACCCAGTACCTCCAGAAATGCAAGTCTCTAGACTACCGAGGCAGTTACAGATACAAAACAATACGCAACTTAAGTATCTGTTTTTAATAAAATCTGTCATAAATCAAAATACACAGCGTGAATAGGGGTAAGCTAAAATGCGAGCCATGTAGAGGTTGGACTTTTAGTTGTCTAGTATAAATGGAACGCACTACTTTAAATACATACACTAAAAAAGTACTTAGTATTAGTCATCAACAGAAATAATAATTTATACATATAATAAAATTGTAACTGAGTCAAATCTGTACATTAAATATTTTTTGGAAAAACTTTTTGAAATAGTCATTATTTATTTATTTATTTATTTATTTATTTATTTATTTATTTATGTACCATAAAATATACGTTATACAATATAAAATAACAAAATGTTGACAAAGGATAACTTATCTCTTTAAGAGATTTCTTCCAGAAACCCTTCAGAAGTGAGAAAATAAGTTATATAGTGCGGTGTAGGTACAGTACAGCATTGAATGGAATTGTCTTAATATTAAAATACATATATTAACTAAATATTATGATTTTACAAATATTTATATATATATATATATATATATATATATATATACACACAGATACATACATACAAACACATATACTTACATATAAATACATACTAATCTACAATAATTTATGTCTGATTTGATAAATAGTACTGTTTAATTCTAAACTTAAATGTAGTGAATGAGGGATCATCTTTGAAAATATAATCAGGCAGTGAATTCCACAAACTTGCTGCCGTAACAGAAAAAGATTTTTTATAGAACGTAGTATTGTAGTGAGGAACCACTAATTTGGGCAAATTGACACAAGAACGCACTGGTCTGCATCTAGGAGACACTAATGTGAAGCGTTCACTTAAATAAGAAGGTGTAGAAGTCTTCAAAATATTGTAAAGCACACATAATACACGAACGTTTCGGCGAAAACGAATAGGGAGCCACTTCAGCTGCCGTCGGAAAATACTTATATGATCAAATTTGTGCAATCCATATATAAAACGGATGCACAAATTCTGAAGGCGATCTAGCTTGTCGAGTAGTTCCTCGGTTGCATCAAGATAGCAGACGTCGGCATATTCGAGTAGAGGGATTAGCAGTGATTGAGCTAGGGTAATTTTAGTTTGAAATGGAAGAAAATTCTGTAAACGTTTCAAGGAATGAAGTGAATAATGTACGCGCTTACTGACCTCGTTGACATGCGCAGCCCAGGACAGGTTGCAGTCGATTGTTAAACCTAAGTTTTTACACGTGTCTGAGATATTAATGCAAGTGTTATCGTAGATGATGTCAGGCAGATTGTTGAAGTCGATTTTGTTCCGCAACTGCTTACTACCAATGATCATGGCCTAAGACTTTATTGGATTGACAAGGAGTCCGAAAGACTTTGCCCAATCTTTGATTCTTGCCAAATCAAGGTTTATCCTGTCTATTTCAGACGCTAAGTCCCCGACCAAAGCATGTCTATAAAGTTGCAGATCATCCGCATATAGGTGGTAGTTAGAAGAGAGTACCTGTGGGAGTTGGTTAATGAAAATTGAAAAAAGCAATGGCGATAACACACCACCCTGGGGGACGCCTGCGAAGAGATTGGACCACTCTGAGATAGTCTCGTCGCAGTAGATTCTCTGCTGGCGATCATAAAGATATGATTTAAACCAATCAATCACAGAAGACGAGAAGTTAAGGGAGGCAAGGATAGAAAGTAAAACATCGAAGTCCACTGAGTTGAAGGCATTACTAAAGTCAAGCAAAATAAGAATAGTCACTTTCTTATTATCCATGGCGAAACGAATATCGTCAGTGACTTTTAGCAAAGCAGATGTCGTGCTGTGCGAAGGACGGAAGCCAGACTGAAAAGCATTTAATAGGTTATTTCGTAATAAGTACTGACACATCTGCTTAGAAACTAAGCCCTCAAGAACTTTCGACAAAATGGGAAGAATTGAGATAGGACGAAACTGTGAGGGAACAATAGGATTGGGAGATTTAGGTAAGGGGATAACATGTGCTAACTTCCAAGCCGCGGGAAATGAGCTAGAAGACAATGAAAAATTAAAAATGTGAGTTAATATTTGGCAGATGTAATCAACTGTTACAAGCAGCATATCACGACTAATTTCATCACTCCCAACGGCTTTAGAAGTAGTAGAAAGAATGCCTCTCTTAACATCGTCCTCTGAGATCTCTTGAAAAACAAAAGGGTCACAGTTAGGTTGGTTAGTCATAGCAAGTTGCTTAATGGTTAACGTCTTCTCGATATTAGAAATTTGAACAGGCGGAGTTGAAAAATGTTGATTCAAGCAGTTGACATTGACGGACTCAAGAGACAAATGTTGTGATTTACCCACACCTAGCGACTTAAAGAAAACATTATTCTAGATACAGAGACCAAATCTATTGTTTTAAAATATATCGTCTATCTGTCTGCCTGTGAACGCATCACGAGAAAACCACTGGATAGATTTTGATGAAATTTGGTATGTGGTAGTTGGTTATCCGGGTCAACATATAGGATACTTTTTACTGCGGGAAAATATCTCATCTCTGAGACATCTATACTAACCGTCAAAACGTACCTAGGGACGAACTCGAGCAGAGCGAGGGTGAGTCGCTAGTAATTATACTAACTTGTTTCTATAAAATTTTATTCTTAATGTTTTTAGTCTGACAATTAAGACTGTGAGTCTTAATTGTCAGACTAAAAACATTAAGAATAAAATTTATCGCATGGGGGTATCAAGTTGAATATAAAATATCAAATATCAATATGTAGGTACCTACGAGCACTTAGGTCGGTACTTAGTCGGCCTTTAGAGCTATTAACATTTTTAGTAGTATTGAGACTGCATAATAAATAAGTTATTTTTATAGTATTTTTGATTTCTTGAAAAAAAGCGATTGTGCATGCTCAAATATTTTTTTATTTCTAATCTGATTTATTGCGCAAGTTAAAATATGTTAGTTTGGTACGGAACCATCGGTTCACGAGTCAGGCATCTTTTCGATTTATTTAATTTGTAATAGTTGGATAGTACCTACATATTTCACACAATTTTTGAATTTATACTTCTTTTGGCGCGTTAGGGAAAAAATGAGGAGAGTGAATTTTTCACGATGTGACAGATTTAGATTACAATATGAAGTTAGTCATTATTAGACTACATGTATGAAGTTAGTCGTTAAGCCCGTTAGTACATATAGTGTGACGTCTATATTCAAGATATGTATGCCCGTATTTCTACATACATATTACGTGTTTTATATCGATAAAAATAAAAAAATATTACAAGCTTTTATTTAGTTTCACCTTTCCCGGTGTCTGTCTGTTATCAAATCTTACAAGTTAAATTTAATCCACTTCCCAATGTCCGATTGAGCTGAAATTTAGTACACACCTTTGGTTCTTGTGACAATGCACGGTTATCTAAATGCCGCCATTTTTAATCCAATATGGCGGATGTTACAAAATGGCGATTTATTATATCCATAGTATCCCTTATGATATGGGAATCAAATGAAAGGGCTTGATGAGTGAAATACAATAAAAAAGGAACGTCATCGTAAATCTAATATAGCGGACTCCCAAACATGGCGGCCCATGTTTTTTTATGCACCCCCATGATATGGATATCTAATGAAAGGGTTTGCTGAGAATACGATTAAAATAAAAAACAAACAAGCTTGTATTTAAATGCTCTAAAAAAATAAAGAAGTATTACAACTTCTTACGTGCATATAAATACACTTTTTTGCATAAAATTTGCGGTACTTATTTTTATTTCAAAATCTATTTTTATAATGGAAAAAAAAAAACACTAACAGTTTTACATTTTCTACTAGCATAAACTCAAAGCTTGATAAAATTACTTAATTTCCCACAGTAAATATTAGCTTGGTTAAATAATAATGAAAACGATCTATTAAACAGTGTCACATTATCGGCCGAGAGGGTGATTGTGATTGTATTACGACGTTAATAGCTCTTGTATGCCTTCTCACGTTACACAAATGGTTCATACTATATTTTTTATTAAGAGCTATCTTCTTTTAACACGCTTGACTTGTAATTAAATATGTTGTCAAGTCTCACCGGTCTCGATTTTCACTTGCTTCAAATTATCGTATCAAATCGAATAAAATATTCCGATATCGAATGAAATATTCCGATAATAACCGATTTCTATTTTATCGATACAGAGGCCGAATCTATAGTTTTTAGATTTTTGTCTGTCTGTCTGTGACTGCATTACGAGAAAACCACTGGACAGATTTTGATGAAATTTGGTATGATGATAGCTGGTTATTTGGCTCAACCTGTAGGATATTTTTTGCTGCCGAAAAATATCTCATTTCTGAGAAATCTATGCTAAACCTTAAAACGTAACTAGGAACGAAACCGAGCGGAGCAAGGATGAGTCGCTAGTGTACTTAAACTTTCAGATGATGATATAAGCATTTGATTCCATCGAGCTGATCTGATGATATAGCTTGAGGGAGGATAGTGGGATTCTTCAATAGCGTCATGTAAAATCTAATTTGGGCTTATTTGATACATTTTGACGCGGCTCATACATTAGTCTCGCAAAAGTGTGTTTTTATTTTTTATATAGGTGTATCAAGTGTTACCCTTTAAAGTCTAAGTTTTTCATTTAATTAGTTATATTATCTTTTATCATATAATGCTAAACTGAAGTTTAATAGAAAAATAAAATATATTATAGAAAAGTTATAGTAATAAGTAATTATGTCGAAGTTTTGTATTTTATACAATCAATTTATTTGCGTGTTTTTATTTTAAATAATTACGAATTATGGACAAAGTTTTAATCGATACAACTCATTAATTTTAATTAACGTGATATTTTTATTTTAACAGCCGAATTAAATATATCAATCAATATTTGTTATAAATGACCTAATATAGGCAACATAATCATATTTTATACTTAAATTTATTTTATTTAATCTTTTAAGGGTTAGCCATATTTTGAACAACATTACTCTAAAGTTTAAGGCAATGTGAACTCATATTAATTAATAGTGTTTATTTTCTTTTCATTTTTAATTGTCACGTCAAAAAATATATTATTTACGTTTTTATCCTATGCCCTATATTTTTGAGTTATTTAAAACGCGCGACATAAAGTTAAAAATATTTTGCACAATATCTGGATCTCGACAACAGGGCCGCCTACCGAGTAGGTATAATAGCTACGAACTATCCAGGTGATCCCATAAGCACACAAAAAAATCCATTAAAATTGGTCAACTTGTTTAGTAGGAGAAGGATTACGAACACATGCACACGGGAATCTTAGATGTATATATATTAAGATAGTCGTCTTAGTTGAGATTTCATTTAGCGTAGCTAAGAGCGCTTTCATCGCTACTCATATTACATGGGACTGCGCCAAATGGCTTAGCAAATTAAAGGATATTTATATAGACGTTACCACAGTCTATTGAAGATATGGTACTACGATTTTAATTGTAGGAAAACTTCCGTTAAATGTTAAAGGTGTTTTGCTAAATTTTATAAGTACTCGTAGGTATCCATTATAATTTAATTATGTCATTTTATCTAAATATTTGTAAGCGAACTTGTTATTTAATTAGTAATAAATTATTTCTAATCAGGAGCTTTGTTCTGATTTATGGTTAAAATGATTTAACATTTACAATAAATTAACTATAGTTTATTTTTATTACTTGCTCGTGGTTACACGTATGTTGTTTTTTTAATATTTTGTATACCACTAGCGACTTACTCTCATTCTGCTCGTCTCTCTAGGTGCCTTTTGTGTTTATAACGTTACTAGCAACTCACCCTCGCTTCGCTCTTCTTTTATTCGCTCGGGTTCGTCCCTAGCTTCCTTTCCAATACATACTTTCATCCCCATTTCACCCCCTTAAGGGATGATTTCCGGGATAAAAAGTATTCTATGTCCTTTCCAGGGTCTCAAACTATGTTTTAACCAATTTTTATCTGAGTCGGTTCAGTAGATCCAGAGATTACCCAATAAACTCACAATCTCACAAACTCATGAACTTTACCTCTTATAATATTAGTATAGATATATGTACTTACATGCAGTGTCACCTTAAGCCATACTTTATTGCTAACAATACTATAGGTATTACTAGGGTATAGTCTAGCTGTGTATATCGAAATCTATCCAGCTTTTTCAACGTGATGGGTATCAAACACACATACACAAATTTTCGCATTAGCGTAATTTTTTATTCAAAATTTTTAGCGTCTTTTATTCAAGATTTTATGATCTGCTGTCTTACATGCATGCTACATTACATAATGTATACATATATACAATATAGAAACTAACATAAGTGAAGCTATAAAATATAAGAGCTATATAAATGTACAAACACCGAGTTAGCTTTCAATTTAGCTGCAAAGTTGCTGACGATTGTCTACGGGCAGTCAATAGGCCCGGTGTCCAGGCAATTGATATTATGGACGGAACCGTTATTGGATCACTTAATACTACTTGTATACCATTGCTTTGCTTTTAATAAATAAAAAGTGTACGTTTGTTTGTATGTTACAAGAAATTGTGATATATTAATAATATCGTAGGTCGTACTTACCTTAAATAAATGGAAATGAAAAGAAAAATATGATTGTAGGTTTTTCCATCTTTAACGCAGTAACGACGTAATTATTTACAATGTTGCATAGATTTTGAGGGCTGGACAGCTACTTTTATCGGTACATTAAAACGTGTCATAATAGTAGGTACCTATATAAAAAATACTAAACACAAACAAACCTATCCAACGGGAACCATACAGACTATAATCTATCTCTGTGCCAAATTTTATCCAGATCCGTACAGCCGTTTTGGCGTAAAAGAGCAACAAACACCCATACTCACAAAATTTCACATTTATTATATTAGTATAGATTTAAACACATGCGGGATGTAGAGTCGCTAGTTAAGTATAATTATAAATAATGATCTTAGAGTAATAGTTAAATTTGACTGTGGTTGTAAAATTGATTTCTAGTAAGTATTAGTTAGGCAGTGGTAGCCCAGTGGTAACGCGCTCGCTTGGGGAACCGAGTGAAGCGAGTTCAAATCTCGGGTCTTGTACCTCTGATATTTTCATGTGCGAATCATTTCTAACATGATTACCACTTGCCTTACGGCGAAGGAAAAACATCGTGAGGAAACCTGCATGTTTGAGAGAACCTAGCAAGTTTTCGGAAAACATGTGAAGTCCGCCAACCCGCACTTGGCCAGCGTGGCCTGATCCCCCTCGTATTGAAAGGAGGCCCACCCCCAGCAGTGGGACCGTTAAAAAGGGTTGAATACATAGGTATTAGTTCGGCAAAACTTGATCTTCTTACATTCACTCTGGCTATCTAAGGCACAAAATTTTATATGAAAAAAGTAAATATAAGGCGACTTTTTGATTTAGTCAACTAAAAAGTTTAAAGTACAATAATACTAGTCTAAGTATAGTCGCGTTTGTTTAAAATTTTAGTCTGTAATAATGACCAAAACATTTCATAGCGTGTCTTAAAATTGCAAAATTGATCACAGTTAAAAAAATTACGAACACAAAACTGCTCATTTATATTTGAATGCTTAACTTTTAATCGGAGCAACTTGGTCCATTGAAAACTCTCACGAACTAGAGATATTGAAACTATCGACATTGTACGATTGAGAACTTTGTAACTAAATTAATATTGATGTTATTGGATAGCCGTGAACTAAAATGATATAAGTTCATTTAATTGTAATTAATATTATTTTACAAGTGATTGGATATACATTTGAATTTATTTTATACAATATTTTTATCAGTATTTTTGGCAAAGGAAAAAAAAGGAAATGTAATTTATAATACAGAAAAAGCTACACAATGATTTGAGAATTAAACAAAATTACAATTTGCCGTGCCCACTGCACTGCATTAAATTTGTTTGGCACCGTTTCCTAACACCCCGCTTCACCGCCATCTATTAAAAGTCCACCACACGACCGACAAAGACAGCACACAGTGCCTCGCCCGCATCCCACGGCAATGTACGGGAAAGAACGAGACGCAGTAATAGCCGGAAATTAGCACTCGTCTATCTTTCATTTTACACCCCAAATTTTCTTATTCCAATTTCCTCTCGCTACGAGCGTCCTCCAGATTACTCGCCGTAACTACTACAATTTACATAAACTAACAATGAACTGTATACAAATAAGGAATAAGGTAGAAAATTCGATGGTGTTAAGCGAAACTTTTGCAGCTTTTCTCGTTTAGAAGCACTTTAGAACACTCTGTCATTTGAAATGAGTCATTTTCTGATAAGAATGCCCTATTGGGTGAGACGTGTGCGATTCGGGCCGCTCGGCCGATAATGCCATTTCCGAATATAGATAGCGAATAAGTCGGGTGTCGGTTTTTGTCGGAGTTTTAATAAAGCATAGAGGGTGGCCGAGATATGGAAATGAGCGTGTGGAGGAGAGGAAATTTGAATTTATATACCAGCTAGTTTTATTCATGAGGGTGCGTAGAGATTACCTTCTATAGGGATGATTTCTGAACGTTTACGACTTCTAAAGATTTATATTTTACGATTATGAGGTTAATTATGTGGAAATTTGACTGAATTTCTATACAGGTGGATTATAAAGGTAGTCGATTTTTTTATAAGGCGTGGGAACGTTATTGTGTATTATGTCAATGGCAGAGTGGACTTCGATTTTGCACAGACGATTTAATTTTTAAGCATGTAAAGGTTAGATTGATGATAAGTGTTTGCGGTCGACACGATGTGCTAATTTTTTAATGTCGTAGAGCCGTGAGATATACAGAATTAATTCATATAAATTTTTGAACTGTGAAGTTTTGACTCACTTCAAGAAAAGTAGAATTCGTATATGATTTTTTGCATATGTTACATGATATTTTCTCCAAGTGTACCTGTTTTTAATATATATATATATATATATATATATATATATATATATATATATATATATATATATATATATATATATATATATATATATATTATCTATAGCTAGTTAATATAGTAAGTATTCTTTATTATTATTATTAAAATATTTATTTTTGCAACGATATGTAATTCTAGTATAGAGGATAAAATTCATATATTACAGCTGTATAATAAATTAATAAAACGTTTTAAAATGGTCTCAATTAGAGTTACAAGTTAAAAAAAGGTTATTCACAAGATAGTGAGGTGCTATATTATTATGAATCTCACTTTTCAACCTTTGTCCCGCACTTCCATTCAGACAATGCTAAACCATAAATAATATTATTCAACAAAACAAATTTTTATCGTCCGAGAACTCGCCTACGGTACAAGTGGTCCATTCATCGATTCATTCATTCATGAAGTGCAAAAAATAGCATCTCATATATCGTATTGTGAACAGTTAATCTATTACGTCTTCATTTTAGTATCCCGTGGGATTTGGGAATATGATGATGAATTTCAATTCATTCTTCAATACATTGGGAATTATGAGTGTATAACCTTTTCCAATTTTATTGCTTTAAAAAAAGTCATTGACATTTTAAAATTGCCTGACATTATTTAAAAGTGTTAATTTAATTTAAACAGTTGTGAGTATTTATCTACGAGTACTTATTATCTTTTCGTAGAGGCCATTTTAAATGCCAATACCTATAATTGGAAAAAAGTAGTATACCTACACTTGAATAATCAATTTGTATGTTGCAATAGCAGAACAAACATCATATTAACATAAATGAAGAACGTTGAAATTGTTCATAATTTAATTATGTCCATACGACGACTGAATGCCAACTTATAATTATCGTAATTATGAATCCAATTATAAAAATTGCTACAAAAACGGTCATTATACTTATGCCAATTGTTCACTTGACATTTTTTCAATGAAACAAACTGGTCTGAAATTGTAATTATTATAATATCAATCATATAAAAGCCTAAATGTCAATAGCGTTGTTAAATAACGTAAGAATAAATGAAGCGTGAAGTGTAAACAATGAAAAAGGATTTTAATTATATACTTCTATTGTACTCTGGTTTTTGTGTATATTGCATACATATATATTTATACACACAAATATACACACGTTTGTGTTCGTATAGTGTAATGCATATCAAGTTATTTCATAAAACTTAATAAAATTTCATCATAATTTAATGAAAAACTCTATAATTAAAATTATACACAGCACAGATAAAATGATAAATATACAATATAGTCATTTTTATAAATATAAATATGTTAAGATAGTAAGTATCTAAATACTAAATTTTGCTAAAAATTTCCACTTTAAGAACGCTTTCAACCGTATAAAATAGGTACCTATATAAAATGCAATTTCAAATGATCGATTTTCCTCGCATCAGGAGTCTTCCGTTCCACGAACGATACGACTCTATAAACGTTTTTGAAGTGAAACGTAAACGTTTTAGATGGTTTAAAATAAAAAGAATGAATTGCGACATGTATTGTTGATATTGGTTTAATATTGGACTTTATTTAATATTGGACTGTCATTGTAGGTATAGTAATAATTAATGAGAAAGTACTTCCATATAAAAAAACGCGTGTGTGTGTATTTATGTATGTACGCACGTAAGAAGTTATACTTTTTTGGCGTAACAGAACAAAAATAGCTAAAGGTTTCATCCCGTATTTCACAACTCTCTTTTTGTAAAAAGAATGCAGCTAACTTGTGTCGCTTTTAGCTAACTTCATCATGTCGCTTTTTGGCTGTAAAAATTTTACTCTCACAATTTTTTCCATATGTGCTAAAAGAAGTATAACTTCAAAAATGTAAAGAAGTAATATACATAGGTGGTATATATAGTCATAATTTTTTTGTTTTCATGATTAACAAATTTAACAATCAAATCATAGGGTGTTTTTATTCATGTGCAGCTTCGCACGAGAAGAGAGGGATCAAAAACTATTTATTAACATAATAAGAACTAGAGTAAACATAGAGAATAAAACTTGTGACGTCGCTCGAAATTATATTTTTATTTACCCCAAAACACTAAATGTGACCACCGCTCCAGCTTAAAATGTATCTATTGAACTGTCTATGCTCTAAAGGAAAGGAAGGAGATCTGAAAAACTTGAGTGATACGCAAGGAAAAAGCTTGACAGTTTTTTTTAATAAAACAAACAATTTTCCTTCTATTATATCCCAAATATAGCCCTTCACAAAATTTAATGCGTAATAAAAGATATAATTGGACAGCAAATTTAAAATGATATTTTTAGTTTTTAATACGAAGATGTAATTTTTTAATTTGTTTTCTGTTAGTAATATTATAATATTCTGGGGTCAGAAATAAAGAACTATTCATTCATTATGCATAAACGTACTGAAAATAACCACGCTTCATAATAATTAAAAATGCTAAAGATTTTGACGCAGAGTGAGTGAAAAACCTAAAGCTTATCAAAATACATTTACGCGAGTGGAGCTGCGTGTAAAATTGGTATGTAAGAAATTAGTTTCGTTAATACATATCTACGTCATACTGCATACACGCTTTAAGTTTGATAAATATTATATTAATTGGATAGAATAAAAGCGAGAAATCGTGTTAATTGGATCTGTGCAACGAGTCTAATAAAAATAATTGAGTGAGTGTTTAGTATTTAAAGACTAACTATGTTTTTAGGGTTCCGTACCCGAATATGCCTCCGCTGTCCAACGGTCCGTCTGTCAGAGGGCTGCAACTCATGAACCGTAATAGCTAGAGAGTTGAAGAAATTTTCACTGAGTATGTATTGCTATTGCTGCTATAACAACAAATAATAAAAATAAATAAAAAAATAAAAATACAATATTTTTTTTTAACGTTCGTAATCGATTATTGGAGTTAATATACTACATACATAGAGTAAAGGTTATATTAATAAAAAGTACATGTACGATGGTACGAAACCCTTCGTGTGCTAATTCAACTCACATTTGACCACTTTATTTTGAATGTACATGACAAAATGTTTAGGCGTTTATGTGACTATTACCTACCATATTTTTTCGTTCGTCAATAACTTGAAAATGTATTTCTAAATCAATAGAAATGATTCAATTTTGAAGTAAATTTCAAAATTGAATCATTTCTATTGATTTAGAAAATACAGACATTTGAGTTATGATAGAGATAAGAATGGATTTGATTTGAGGGAGTTTTTTATATTATAGGTCAAATATATTTTAGGGCTTAGGTACCATTGTGTAGTGGCGAGCGCGAGGAACCGACTTCAGACACGAGCGAGTAAAGATAACAATACACTGTAATGAATCATACTTTCAGTATTCAATAAAATTAAATATAATCTGAACGCATCCATGGTTTTATTGTTGGCTAATGACTGTGCATACTTGTGTACTATTACTGACATGGCCGGGAAGATTTTCTTTTTTTTTAAGTAGGTATGTAGTCATTTTTATTAAATTAATTAATTCGTTGTTAAACTAGGGTTGCTAGTGAAATAAATGTAATATAATATACCTACATATAATTTTTACATTAAATGTAAAACATAATGAACGACTTGCGTCTTGTCAGTTTTAATTGAAAGTTAATATTTTATGGGAAAATAAATTCTAAAATTTTAGTTTCGCTTTAGGAAATCTTAACTCTTTAAATTACCATTATATATAATATACGGAACACTTTTCCTCGAACTGTTCTTTGGCACTGCCTCAAATTTTATAGAATACTTTTCCTTTCTGACATCAAATATTAAAATTCAAAATAAATTCATATATGACAACCCTAACGCAATAAAGATGGCTGAAAAACATTTTTTTCCCAGCAAGAATGTTAAGTAGCTCAGTGCCAATCTGCTAACGATTCTCGTTATATCGGAGGCAGTTTTTGTCGCGTTTCTACGCCAATACAATGTTCGAGGCTACAATTAAATGGTTATGCAACGGTGGCGGGCATGGTGTTGTATATCAATATATCTAACACTTTACGACCATATAGGTCTTTATGTAAAAAGGAGTTTATATATATTAAAAGTTTCTATATATATTGTAAATATATAAATAACAGAAAACAATATAATTAAAACATTGTTTATATTTTTAACATGTTACATGTTTTATAGCAAAAATGGGACTCGTATATATTTAAACAGGTGAAACCTTTAATATTTCAGTTTATTATAAAATTCTGATATAAGAAGTACATAGTATATTTAATTTTATTTGTTTATTAATATATTTAATGTTATTAGTATTTAGTAGGTACTTACCTATAGTAGTTTTTGCTGGATTAGTTCAAAGTGATAAAACACACAAATTCACTCACATCTCGCTATGCCCCTAGCGGGGTAGTTAGAGGGAGTAGAGTGTCAAGCGCTACGTTTTCTACTTATCGCTTTCGCTATTTTCATTGTTATTATTCTCGTCATACACTCTCGATAAAGAGTCCACAGATAGACAGGCAAAGTGATAAAAGTAATTTTTTTTAAGAGCTAATTAAATTATTACTAGTATAGTAGAGGAAAAAAATATATGAATAGAAATTCTATATAAAAACCTTTATGTTTTTAAATTTTTATTGATAACATTAAAGATCGTCAGTGTCTACTAAAAAAAAAAAACACCAGATAACCGGTTGACAAACAGAGCAGAAAAAGGTATTGAATTTTTTTGTTTTTGCCTATGTATATATATATCGTGGACTAATTTTTTTAATGGTTGGCACCATATAAGATTAAACGAAAAAACAAACCCCTAGCAGTGGAATAGGTAATTAAATATTTTTAAAATTATTTTAAAGTTCGTCAACCTTTTTAGTTCAAAAGTGATTATTTAATGATTGTAAGGTTATTTTCACGCAAATAAATAATTAAACGAGATCAAGATATGAGAAACATTTAATTACGACACTTCTACAGGTCACAAACCAGTAAAATGTGGCAGTTTATGCTAGCAAAAAGACCAATGAGATAGTTAATTTTAATTACCTACTTATACAATATAAAGAAACACTGCTATTTACTATAACTTGCTAATAACAAAGTTCCGTAAATGTATTCATTCGCACTGAGTCAGTTTCGCATTATTGTTCTCAATGAGAAGACGTTCGATATTTTTACGTCATTAAAACTAGGCATTCCTATCAAATATCTATTGTTCAAATGTTATTAACACATTATAAATAAATTACAGAAAGAAATACACATTGTCTAAGCCAATTTACATAGTTAATGTGATATATTTAATTTCTTTACACTATAATTACTCATATTTAAGTGTACTTAGAATATATTCAAAGTATATTTATAACAGTATATGGAAAAATATTAATTTAACGTATAAGTGTATATTTTATAAAATAAAATTGCTCTTGGATAAGTTTTCTAAAATATAAAATGTCTCTGATAGTATGTATAGCTAAAGGTTTATGAATATTATATCAACATTTTTTATTTTTGAAGTGAAACTTCTTTAGAGTCGTTGTGATTTGAAACTCGATGAAACGAAAATGAAACGGAAATGTGACACTAAAAAGAGATAAACACATAAATATTATAGGATTAAGCCGGCGAGAGAATGAGATAGAATACATTGCCATGTTGCCATGGTAACCGTTGTAATTATTTGATAAATATATCTACCATGTGTGAATTGTACACACACGCAATATTTTCGACTTTTTTATGTATGACCTCATTTGATTCACAAGTTTTTTTTTAAATTAGCCTCAAATAAAATAAACTGATGGACTGAAAGTAAGATATACCTATGAACTTATTTATTTACATAACTGTATTATAAATTTTAATTTGTTTACCTTGTAGGTACTTTATCTTTTGAATAACTTATCTGAATATTGAGCAATCAGTGTTCAATGATACAAACTTATACAAATATGTAAGAACTAGCATTGCCCGCGGCTCCACTTGCGTTCAGATTATCAAAAATCAAATTCTTAGATTTTACATATTAGTATACTCTTACATTACAGTTTTTGTATTTTTTCTCAGAAATGAGATATTTTTTCCGCGATAAAAATTATCCTATATGTTGACCCGGATAACCAGCTATCACCATACTAAACATCAAAATCCCTCCAGTGGTCTTTCTGTGATGCGGTAACAGACAGACAGACAAAAATTCTAAAAACTATAGATTCGGCCTCTGTATCGACAATAATGTCTATTTCAATAAGATTTTCCAAAAAATATTTAAAGTACAGATTCGGCTTAGTTACAAGTATGTATAGATATGTGAAGTCCGTATAAAAGCTCGAGATGATAAAAAAAATGTACCTACTGATCTCATTCTTCAGTGTACTCTGCAGAGTTTCGTGAAACAACCTGCTGAGATATTGTAAGCTCGTCCGTTCATGTTTACGTAAACGAAACTGTGAATGGCATCTAACTCGACTTGATCGTTGATAGTATTTAAAACTTTTAATATAAACTTAGGATTTGTCCTTCTTTGGATGTGACTTTAATTATTAATTAGAAACATAACTTTTTTTGTAAAGTAGGTAATTAATATATTTTTATTTTAATATTTAATAAAATAATATTACTAAATTAAGATTTTTTTGTACGTTACATTAAATTGTAGATTTCCAATCATATTTGATATCTATATACATATATAAATAGGCCAAGACAAAATAGTTCAGTGCCTTTCTCTCCTCTGTTTGTCAATAGATTTTTTTTGTTTATCTTTTACTCTATCTATTTAGCATTATCAAAAAAAATAATAATAATGATTATAGTTGAATTTCGATCACTGGGCTAATATTAGTTAGAATTAAATGGACTAAAACGCTTTGCAAAAGTTTCAAAACTGCTCACTCGCTGTATACAGTCATTTTTGCAATATTACACCTCGAATTGTACGAAAATACAAATATATTCTAAGAATAGTAAAATTTGACCAATGTTTTGATAAGTACCACACGCAGTTATTTTGAATTATTATGTCTCTTTTGACAGATAATACATTAAATGGTGCACCAGGTAGGTCAAATATAAAAGCATAATGTAAGATATTATGTATTTTCTATAAGTGATAGGTGTATAAGTGACTTATTTCGATTCATTCATATTTTTTGTGTGCACACGCCTCGCAATTACACATTCTCTGCAAAGATGGATTATAAAGTGCCATGTTCAAACACATTAATTGATGAAGTATTTAGATGATTTTCTAATAATATTTTTATAAAGTATTAACTTGCAATGTTTGTTAGTTTGTATGTTTGTATGGGTCAAATGCAAGCTGAATTAGAACAAATTCTGTAGGATAAGTAGGTACAGGGTAAAAATTTTACATGTCAGTTCAATTCTGATGACATCGACTTTTTATGATCAAGGATTGGCAATCTAGGATTGGAGGAGAACTTCTCAACAAAAATTTTATGTACACAACCAATTTTTCTAGCCCTTTCTAAAACCAAACATGACTTGGCTGCTGCTTCCAGAGTTGGCTGCAAATGAAACATCTCCCCCTCGGTCAACAATACAGATACGCAATTTTGTATACGTATTCAATTATAATAGCCTGTTCTAAATTCCACCATGGCCTGGCTGCTGCACCCAGGGTATGAGAGATCTCCTCAGCCAGCCAGCCAGCAGTCAACGGCACAGACACAAAATTTTGTAAAATCATTCAATTATGATTCAGTTGACTTAAATAGTGTACCCATATCATGACTTGTAATCTCAAAAAAATCATTTTTTTAAAAAGTAGCTTTTATTTTAATATACTAAAAAGAAGAAAATAAAAGCTTGTAAACCAATAAAAGGTTATTTTTAAAACTGATTTTACTGACTGGTTTAAAAATCATCCAATAATAATCATGAAGCAAAACTTAAAAAATGTAATTATATTATAGGGTTCAAAGAATCAGAACATTCATTGATACAAAAAAGTACAAAAAAAAAATGAAAAATGTAACACCTTTAAAACACAGTCTTATGCTTACTTATTGTAGTCGTACCTACAGCTTTTTTTAAATATAACAAACTTTTAGTATTCAATTTATGCCATGAGTGTTACTGTGTTAGACGATTATACTCGTATGTCACTCGATATCTTCGTCAATTATGGAATTATCCTCACAAGTCTTGAATGAATACGTCATACCTCAAGAGATGTCTCGTGTAAATTTTAAAAAGAATTCTTCTGCTAAAGATAGAAAAATAATTATATGTGACTTTAATTTAGTATTTATCTTTTTAAGCAATAGTTGTTGTAATTAATAATGAAAAGAGTAGGGAACTTATTTGTAAGCCTTATATTATTTCCGTTAAAGTTCGGCTACAATCCGCCCTTTGTTTGCAAATGTTCCTAACAATCGCCGTTAGATGTTGATAAGGGTTCTTCCAAATGGTTAAATCTGATTTTATTTCCTGATAACGCTATATGTTTATGGTCTGAAAAAAAATAATTATGCGCTTATCTTTTAGTTTTCATATAAAATAAGATAAGAAATGAGTATAAAGATATCAAACTATAGCGATGGAAAAAACCAAACGAGGTCGAGAGGTCGAATACGAAGTTAATGATGGTAGGTAGAGTAATATAATGATTCAAAGGAAAGTAATTAACAGCTGGCTAAATTTAGTAGTCTGTTAAGTTTTTTAAGTGACTGCTTGTTTAATATAAAAACTGCGTGTAGTTCACAAAAGTCAAGAGAAAATTTAAGACTGTTTTCCATAAAAGGCTCCAGCTGCCCTAATAATTCTAAAATAACGATTTAAATATCGGATTTTTCAATATAATTTGCATCAGGTAACGATGTTTTCATTTGCGTCGGCCATCTCGTCTGTTTTTGTGTATGCAAAAGAGGTTATTTGCATGGCACCCAAACACGACCTAATTTGGATGCACCCGCTATCTCTGAAATCGTTAAGCACGCACGGTAGCGAGAAACACAATAAATATAACGAGGACAATAAATATAATTAAAAAGACGAAAAAGCTTGTCTCTTTTCATCCGAGACATCCCAGCTTTCGAACATCCTTATATCTGCACTCGTATTAAGGGGCGAATTGTGTTGGCAGAGTTTTTTATCATATTGTGATGGCATTTTAAATAATAGCTACGTTAATTATTTAGTTGGAAACAATTCTTATTTTTTTAATTTAAAATAGTTAAGTTTTTTGTACTAATTGAGATTGAGATTAATGTAAGACCAAATTATTCTTTCTACGTCTTAAGTTCCATGTTTATGTTCTTTTTCACTTAATTATTTTGCTACGTGTTCGTCAAAATCTTTCAATTGTATATTTCATATATTATATGAGGATCATTTAATTTTTAATGATGTTGAATTAATTGTAAAGTTTTTTAAGGACTTAGGGCTTTAAGAACAAATATGTAATGTGAATGTAATGCAAAAGACGGTAGCCCAAAACACTGACGACTATAAGTCTAAACCTTGGTTGAGACTTGAAGAGCATGAAACTATTCGCAAAACTTATATAAGGAGGTCAACAGCTTTCCTCACAAAGGAAAAAAAAATCACCTAGGATGGTTAAATAAGAGATGAGCCTGAAAGTTTATACGGAAGTTACACGTTGTGTGTAAAATATGAAAATTGTTTATATTTCTTTCATATAATTATATATTTGCAAACATTTTTTTTTAATAATAAATGGTAATATCATTTATGTATGAACATCATTCTGGGTTTAGAATGGCTTTATTTGAAAACGAAATATAAATGAGACAATTGGTCTCGTCGCGTCCCGAAGTGAATCTGCTGAGACGAAATTAGTATTTAGTTTATTCTGGGAAGCTGAGTTCGATATACCAGTTTTCTCTATGAAAAATATAACATTCTAAACTAGTAATAGGGTTCGAGTAATGCATTCAAACTTGTCGCGTCGTTCCAAATTTATTGCACCAATTAGTAGAGCCCACGTGAAGGAGTTTATCGAACATTTCGATCGCGCTCTATTTGGGAGGTAACGGTCAATAATGGTCGAGTTTCGGGGAACGCGCCTTTGATATACCTTTTTTTACAAGTAGCTATTTTCAGAAGCGAGAATGTAACAAGTTAATTGGATAGAAATATTCCGATGGCAACACTAACTGGACGGTATGGAGATCATTATGAACACAGATTAATAAGCATTTCTGAGGTGGCAATTTAAGTGGAATTTGTAGATGTTTACCATAATGAGAAAAATCATTACGTGAACAAGTTTTATGATGGATATTTTTTACGTGTAATTACATTTTAAGTAGGTATGTACTTTATGCTGTGATCGTCATACAAATTAAGCTTAATTATGAGGAAATTTATATCACGAAAAATTTTCGATATCAACGTGACGCATACGACGACAAACTTTACGAATTTTAATTTGGATACAAAATTTTAAGTGATACTTTTTCTTGATACGGACAGTGTTGCGGTTTAACAGAAATTTTGGTGGCGAATTATTATTAAATATCGTAACAGAAATATGTAATTATATTATGAATGTTTTAAAAATTAAAGATAAGTAATCTTTGCAATAGGTAACTGAATATTATAACTATATAAGAGTATGTATTAACAAAAAAATGATATAAATGTATTTCTGTCATATCTATATGTGTTATTCCAGACTATCTCTGTGCCAAATTTCATCCAAATCCGTTCAGTCGTTATGGCGTGAAAGAGTAACAAACATACATACTTACAAACTTTCACATTTGTAATAATAATACCGATTAACAAAATTTACATAATTTATTAAATAAGTATATTATAGTTATAAATATAATAGGAATTACAAGTAAGTATATAATGTTATCTCATAATGAGTAAAAAAGTAAACATTTCAAAAAGCCCAAAAGACAATTCGACCAACAACATCGCGTTGGGGACACATTGCACCGTTGTTTTTTCTGTCTACCGGTACCCATGCAACCTTGTGGAACTAACCTGTAAAACATCTCTCATGTTTAACCATATATGTGCTTAATGTGACAAGGTTCCAACTGTTGTCCGGTGTCGATCTTAAAATCCGGTAGCTAAAAGTAATTTGTGAAATTACCTTCTAAGAATTGGAGTCAATTAAGCGTCGAAGCGGGTACCTGTTTGGATAAGCATAGCTTTTATTTGGCTATCTCTTCGAATAATTAAGAATGATGATATAGTGTTTTTAAAATCATTTTTATTGCCTACATTTGAGAAAATTGTTGGTTTCGATCTTGATAACTTTATTGCCAATCAGGGACTTAGGTTCATGTCTAGGTGCGTTTTGTATTTATAAATTATAATATTATTATATAGACAGCGCCAGCGTGATTTTTTTACATAAATTCTCATTACATTAATAAATCGAAATACTTACTCCTGTAAAGAAGAAGTGGGGGTGGGGGGAGGGGGAAGGGGGGGATGTGGATGACCATAAAGTTGTAGTGTCCCAGCTTTAAGCACTTATTTATATACTCGGATGTATATTCTAAAAGAATTGCTTATTGCAAAGCTCTCAAAGCTTGAGTTAAGCAACCAAAAAGCGACAAACACTAATTAAAGTGATTGTTTATTGATTTAACTGTCATATTTTTATTACCTATAAACATGTTAATCTTAGCTATACATTGCAGTATTTTTATATAGATAACAGTAGCAGCCATGTTAAAGGCTTGTACGCGGTCTAGAGATTTTCAATGTTCATGTAAAAAGACAGAGAATACAGAAAAGAGAACTCCATTCATGTTTTGATTTAAATCAGATTCAATGTTTTTGTTCATATTATTATAGGCTACTAGCATTGCCTGCAGCTCCGCCCGCGTTCAGATGACCAAAAACTAAATTCTTAGGTTGTACATATTACTATACTCTTTCATGGCAGTTTTTGTTTTTTTTTTCTCAGCAATGAGATATTTTTCCGCGGTAAAAAGTATTCTATATGTTGACCTGGATAACCAGCTATCATCATACCAGCTATCATCATACCAAATTTCATCAAAATCCCTCCGGTGGTTTTTCCGTGATGCGGTAATAGACAGACAGACATAAATTCTAAAAACTATAGATTCGGCCTCTGTATCGATAATAATGTCTATTTCAATAAGATTTTCCAAAAAATATTTAATGTACAGATTCGGCTTGGTTACAATTTTATTATATGTATAGATATACAATGATTATACCGTACAGGTTCTAGCTACTTGCATATTAGCTATCCATAAGCTGTTTATATTATATTTTGTTTGCTACAAGTAAATGATGAGGTAAATTTTTATCATCAAGGGTATCGTATGTTCTTAAATTATGGTTTAAAAGGCAATTACGGGTAATTTGCTCATAAAGTATGGTGTCTGAAAAAATATGGTGTAGAAACAATATGGTCGGTCGTAAACAAAAAACACAATGTATAACGCAGCTTTTGTTTACAACTTTACCAATTTTAAAAACTAAGGAACTGTTCTTTTTTGCTGTATTTTTGTTTTTATTTTATTTATTTATATTTTTAGGAAGTTAATTAAGAATGATAAATCTTTTTTAGAATAGTAGAAATGCTGTGTTTTTTTGAAATTATAAAATTCATTCAAAATCTATACAATATGCAATAATATTTAGTTTTACATTGAGTTTATACCAAAACGAGCTACAGATCTCTTTAGATCTAAGTAACAACCTGAGAAATGTTTACACCTAATGTGACGTTTGCTCTATTGTCAATTTATCTTCCAACATAAATGTACTCTAACATCTGAGGCGTCTATTTTCATACATTATTCAAACGCATGTTCGTCTGTCCGACATAATAGACGTCATGCACACCAGGGTGCAAGACTTGTATTACTCAGTAAAAGCCGAGGAGGAATTTTTTGCGATCAATGCCATATAAGTAGAGTCATTTCGAAAGTTTAATTGACGCTTAAAATGGATTATAGGTACATGGGAAATTCAACTTCACTCATTAGTAACAATATTTATTTACAGGGTTTATAATCGTCTTTGTTGTCTATGTTATAAAGACCAATATGCACGTTTGATTATAGAAAATTAATAATTAAATATAACATAAAGAAAATTTATCCGTAAATGAAAACGCATAAATATTTATGGGGTAATTTTCAAGTTTATACCAGACAAGTAATTAGACAATGTGTTGTATTAAGAATTTTATATAGCTGTAGTTGTTTCAGTACCTACACTGTTTGCTTTAAGTGGCATCTGTAATATTGCATTATTGCAATTTTAATGTTTTAATTAATCAGTGTGCTTTAATTTGTCTCGGCTGCCACCGATTTCGAAAATATCTGATTAGGTATCTATTCTAAATGAAAACCCTTGTTTAGTTATTTATTACTTCTTAGTGCCTGGAAGCCATTTAAGCCATTTATTTAAAAATAATTTATTGTTGATTTTTTTAAAAAGCACTCGACCTATTTCGATAAAATTTAAATGGGACCTCAGACCTGGGCCTGGAAAGTGTACCCTTTGAAACAAAAAAAAATCTAAATTGGTTCAGGCGTCTTCGAGTAATCGGTGAACATATATAAAAAAAAGATTCCGACGAATTGAGAACCTCCTCTTTTTTGAAGAAGTCGGTTAAAAAATAGTTGAAAAAATAACATTTACCTACTTTTTTATATTACCGTGAAAGTTGAGTAGGAAATGACTATATTCGTCAATTTTTGAATGTTTTCAAACACGATCACTCACACAAATTTTTTTATTCAAACCAAAAATTTAAATTAATATTTTCTTTTAAAAATCAATGGGCCACCTCAAAATTTTAAGTATTTTTTTTTATTTCAATAATTTAGTTTTTTTATAAAATACAAATTCTGCCCCCAAGCTAAGAAAGAAGAACAAAAAAAATTTTTTTCGCTCCACCCTAATGTACATAGATATAATATTTTATCTTATACATATACTTATAGGTTAAAATATTATATCTTTAATAAAAATATATTAGACTAATAAAAATAGTAATAAATATATCGTGAGGGTATGTAATAAATCTTTGAGGTATTGCTTAGATACAAAAAACTGATTTTAAATATCTCAATATATAGGAAGTATGATTGTACCGTATTAGATACTCTATGTGTATGAAAACTATTTTACTAATAATATTGGGTCCAGTGCCGATACTTGCAGCATATTTACTTACAGAATAAGACAGATATGATACGTACGATTCTTTTGGTATGTCCCACATATTATATCCGGTAACCTAGTGGGTAACTTATGCGCCAACTAATCGAAAATTCGTGGGATCGAATCTAAGTCAAGATTTTCTGTCAATAAGTTTTCAATTATAGCAGTAGTCTGGTAGTTAGAAAGTTAGTGCGTGAACTTATAATTTCCCCTGCAATGATGACCTCCTAACCGATTTCGATCACGGCGGCCAATCTCACTGAGACTTGACATCTGCGTAGGAAATATTATAATAATATATATAGTGCACAAGTGTACGTGCCAACACCGGTGCATGCTCTATTCTTAAAAAATGGGACGATATTTCGACACGACTGGTGAGAGATTAGGCGCAGGACCAAGCACTTTACATACTCTCCGAGGCACGGGGATGTAACACCGCCAATCTCACAACTCTGGGCTGTTACTGCCAGAAGACTCAATAACTAAACTTGGCCCGTTCCGGGTCTCAAACCTAAATCTTCCATTCGAATGCAGCCTTGCATGCTAGCCACTAAACCGTCGAGGCAGTTATTTTTCCTTATAACAACAGATATTCAGTAGGATCTTTATCTGTGCCTTATGCATATAACCTATATTATGAAGAATATTTTTTGAAAAATCTGTTTATTCTTGGTTTCTTTGAAATATCTGTAGTCCCTTCGAATACTTTAACAGATAAACAAATCTAAAAATGTTATGGTTGTTCTATCGCAAACGCCATTCAAATACAAATAAACTTTATAATAAGCGAAAACTTTTACTCACTAGATAATTAATTAGTTTTAATCGCTAATGTTCTGTCACAGTATTTTAACTGACTGATTATTTCCATATCCAAAACATAAATCATTTTCACTATTTTTTAGCGTCTCGAGAACCTCAAAACCAATTATAAACGTAACGAAAAACAAATAAACATAATTGTTTTGCGATCGTTATCGATATTAAAACCGCGATTGAAAGCGATTAATCGTATAGAATAATTAAGCGGGCGGCGTTGTGTTAATTGCTTTGCACAAATAAAATATCCTTTGATAACTTACTTAAGGATTACTTTGCATATTATATTTATCTCTCTGACAAATCCAGGCAGTTTTAAGATTTTTATATGAAACTGGGACGATGCGATTACGATACGAGATATATTATTAATGTGTAAATATGTATGTTCTTAACATTAGAAAGGCGGAAAAATTGATTTAGGGATCGAGATATTATAATTTATATTAAAAAAAAAATAAACAATTAACGGTGCAAAGTAGTATAACAGGAATTTACTTCTTTATAAGGTCGTAAGTTAGATTTTTGCAAATAGTGAACATTTGTATCAATATTTCAGATTATTATGTCTTAATCGCGCTGGGAACAGCCATAACATATACCTACATATAGTTTGCTTCATAATAACTGGAATACAGAAAAAAAACTGGCCTTGCATAAAGAAAATATTTAAAAAAATAAACGTAGGTATTTTTTAGATGTTTGTTATGTATATATGTTATTATCGTACTAATAAATCAGTAAGTTGTAAAAAATCTATGCCAATTAACATAACTAGTGGTCGAAATTTAACCATGATCATTATTGAAAATTTGAGGAAAACATATAGAAATAGAATTTACCTATCTATATAAAACCCGTTTCTACAAAAATTGTATTGATAACACTTAAGCTCGCCAATAGCTCCTAAGCAAAAAAAAAAAGAAAAGAAAAACGGTTGATAAACAGAGGAGGATAAGGCTGAACTGTTTTGTCTTTGCCTATTTATATATATATATATATATATATATATATATATATATATATATATATATATATATATATATATAGAGTTGCCATTTGACTTGTTCATTGGTTGATACTTTTACGCAATAATGAAGGATGGATCGACATTTTTTGGCATAGATAATAGCCACTTGGGCATAATGTTTCTAGCTTAGTTTATCTGAAGATTTATAAAAAAAAAAACTAGGAAAATATTATAAAAAAAAAAACTAATTAAACATAGGCAGGTATGTATATTGGATCTGCAGAAGTTTGTGTTTGTGTGTATGTTACTTTATCACGTTGAAACGATTGCACGAATTTGGATGTTTGGTATACAATATACGTACATTATACTGGAGTAATACGTAGGCTATTATTATGCACCTAGGGGTGCGTGCTAGTACATAAATACATGATTTATTTTTGCGTGATGTCAAAAGTGTAAGCTGCCTTTAAAATATTATTCGTCAAAAATGTGGTCATAGAGAATACTTTAAATTTTTAAATAAATCAGTTAAAGAAGCAAAATCGTCTTATTGTTGTATCACGATGAGTCTCCACTAGTTTTATCTATATCCTCACACTAGGATGCACTTTCAATTTAACAAGTAAATGAAGAGGCCCGTCGACACTGGAAAGGCGTAAAACAATTTTCATGGCCTCTTAGCAGTAACTAACTAAGCTCAGGGCTGTTAGTGGATATTTTTGTGATATTTTAACATTTTATATGCTAGCTAAGGACTTTAGATGTGCATGTTTACACTCATGTGAATCAGTTGAGCTGTTTCTTACAGATTAAGTAAAAAAAGTAAAAATAGTATAAAATTTCATGACAACTGATGAGTATAAATAAATTAAGCTAACAGTTTATATGAATAATGGATTACAAAACTAAGGGCAAAAAAAGATTATTTTTCATCTTATTCCTGTTAATTTATCACGGTTAATGGACGTTGTGTATTTTAAGAGCTTCTTGTACAATTAGACTTTTTGCGTGCGCTTACTTTCTTATGCTTAAGTGTTTATTGCGTAGTGTTTTTATTTTCTGCGCGTGTGTTATTTCTACGTTATCCTACCCTACCTGTGCACAGTTACTTTGTGCAATATTGTCCTTAAAAAAATCAAAGAAAACTATACATACATATATGATATACATACATGGAGAAATTGCATTTATAGGTCCACAATTGACAGTAAAAAAATCATTTCTCATGCATTTTTAAATCACATTAGACAAACAGATCTAATAACTGTTTTATTTTATTTTGACTAGTAAATTGCCCGCACTTTGCTCGGGTACATATTTTTGTATTTCTAATTTTCCTTTTTTTTTAAAACTTTTACATTTATAATTGAAATGTGTTAAAAATTTATTACGCTTTTATTTTTAACTATATTATTTAAATTTGCCATAATATTCTTCAGAAAATAGGCAACCCTGAAAATGTAAGCAATTGGCTCTGTGGCTAAGTGTTGCCTGTGGGCTAATTAAAACATCAGGCGGGCGGCCATTTTGCACCCGAAAGATAATCTTTCATATTTTGTCTTAGCTGCCAAACAACTACCGAGGGCTTGGTCATAAATATGTGCATTGACATGATAATTTGCTGTTTCAATGCAATAAATATTATTTTGTAAAAAAATCATTTGCAATTATTTATCGCTAGCGCTAGCTAACTTTTTCAAGTTACTGTTATGTACATACATACATATGTAAGTAACTATAGTTGTGTTTCGAAGGATTGCTTCTAAGTGAAGTTAAGGATTCATTTTATTGCTCATTATTGTCTCATATAAGTTCTTATAATACATGTATTATTCCGGAAGTCAATTTTAGTTAAAAGTCAAATATCATAGTCTTAGGTTCGATCCGGTGCAAGACAAAAATATTATGTGGATTGAGAATGAGTGATTGCTATGAATATGCCTGTAGCTTTAATCGAGGAGCTAACGATTGAGCTTGATAACGTGCGATGCTCCATATGTTCAGTACCAGACAAAAATGGATTGATGAGAATGACGACGTCTTAGCCTGAAACTATCTTTTTTCTTCAATTTTATACTTAATAATTATGTAAACAAGTATGTAAAAAATCTTAATTGATTTTCATGATCCATCTCATTACAGGGTCATATCGAGTATCTGCCAACGTATTCTTAAAACAATGCTATTTCAAGTTGCTTTCATTAAAATTCACAATATAATTGACAAATGAACACCAGCTATGGGCGTGGAGGTATTATTTATTGAGACATGTGGAATTACTTAGGCGCCTCTGTTCCTTGTGAATTATAGATCTCTCGATTAGACGCTACGCCTTTCGATTACTGTTGCAATAAGAGGATTGGGATGAAATTGTCGATGGTGTGATAAGTGACAGATAATAAATATAAAGTAGAAAAAAAAGGGTGCGTGTAACCTTTACGCGCGGTTGAAGTAAAACTTCTTTGGCAAATATTGCAAATAAATTAAAACAAATCAATAATTAAATAAAGTATATTACAATCATATATTTATAGAATATCATATACGGAAAGTACATTATCTATACATATAGTTGTAACTAAGCCGAATCTGTACATTAAATATTTTTTGGAAAATCTTATTGAAATAAACATTATTATCGATACAGAAACTGAATCTATAGTTTTTAGAACTTTTGTCTGTCTGTCTGTTACCGCATCACAGAAAAACCACTGGAGGGCTTTTGATGAAATTTAGTATGGTGATAGCTGGTTATCCGGGTCAACATATAAGATACTTTTTACGTGGGAAAATATCTCATTTTTGAGAAAAAAGACAAAAACTGCAATGTAAGAGTATACTAATATGTAAAACCTAAGAATTTGGATTTTGGCCATCTGAACGCGGGCGGAGCCGCGGGCAATGCTAGTACTATTATATATTTGTCAAAGAATAACAATGGTTACCGTGGCAACATGGCAATGTATTCTATCTCATTCTCTGTTTGTCACTTTTTTGTGTCGCATTTCCTTTTTTATAGAGATTTAAATCACGACTCTATATTTTTTGAAGTGAAACTTTTCACTCCAAAAAATCTTTTTAAAGCTTACAGTTAATTTTATGTACAGCACAAAATACTTAAGATTAAATAAGAAACTAGATGTAAGAATATGTGTATGTATGTCAGGTCATCTTCTTTCTATACGCGTCTAAACCCTTCATCCGATTGATATGTGGGGGGTGCCTGGGACGGCTTCTGAAGTCTGACAGTTTCATCAACCAACGAATAGGTGGTGCGTGAGTTTTTTTTAATAATTTTAGGTAATAAATAGCTTGAAAACAACAAACACAGAATGTAATTTGGGTGTATATATACTATACGCAAACTTAAGTAACTTTATTTTGTAGGAATAGCATTGCAGTAAGTAATTGGAACAAAATGACTTATATTTACAATACACATTGGTATAGTGTTAAGTGAAAATCAAATATTCTTGATCATATGTGGTAGGATAGTGGCATTATGGTTAAGTTATTAATAATGGTAGAAACTACGTTATATATATTTTGTGTCTACTTGTTAGGATCATTTATATACATGAATAAGTAAAATTGACTCGGTCTCTCCCGTGACCATGATTGATGTAAAGCATTCGAAACGTTGGGAACCAAAAATGAAAATAAATCCACGAAAAAATCCAAAAAGATAGTTTCATTTAAAAGTGACAATTTAACTTTGAAGTAAGTATCTTTCTATGTACCTAATCACTTAATTAATACTATAAAATCGTCGATTAACAATTCAAATACGTCCTAATATCGCAGTTACAATCAGATTTAAGAAAATATGTACCTAATACTAACATTAGCTATTATAAAATTGATAATGACCATATAACTGCTATTGGTACGTTCATAACTAACATTAAGCTGTCAAAGTGAATAGGAGTTAGCTACTTTTTAGTAGTAAAAACATTTGAGTCTACAAACTATTAAAGCTACTAAGCGATAAATCGCGTATTTTATGACGTACTGATTTGTAAATGTTTAATGAAATCTAAATTACTTCAAGCATATGTAAATGTAGAGTATTTATTAAACCTATTTTTTGGTATCTGTTCATGTAAAATAATAGTACCTGGGCTACCGAGCTTCGCTCGGAATTTTTGCCCTAAAGTACAATTTTATTTTAAACTAAAAACTTGAATAAATATTAAAATTAAAAAAAAAACTAAAGTAAAATATTGTATGCGATCGAGATTAGAAGCTGGATACCTGTGATAGTTGATCGTGACGTGCAAATTACCGATCATATTTTACATGGAATAATGCAAAAGAAAACTGCATGAAAACTCGAAAACACGCAGTTTCTCAGACGTAAGACTAATTTAGATCGATTTATCGCTCCCGAAACCTCCTGTGTACTAAATTTCATGAAAATCGTTGGAGCCGTTTACAAGATTCAAATTATATATATATATATATATATATATATATATATATATATATATACAAGATATATATAAATATATACAAGAATTGTTCGTTTAAAGATATAAGATTAACAATTATATATTTTTTTAAGTTTCTGACGTAAGAGAAGGCACTATGTCTATATATTCAGAAACAAAACATTTAATGCTTAGTGCTAATAAACAAAAAGAATATTTAGCTCATACGCACTCTCTACACATTCACTATTTAGCACGAAGTGAATGTTGTATAGTCGACATTTTTTATGTACGTGTGGAGTTAGCATTAATATTTCTATAAATGAATTCACCTGGTATTATGTCAGTTCACATTTCCGTCACTTGATAAAATCAGCGACTATGGTGGCCGAGACATTATTAAATTATTTTAATATAACATCACTATTCTATGTTATTTGAATAATTTTATCTTTTATACTACTTAATAATCTTTCTTTATACCATTAAAGTAAACAAGTAGGTATATCCCATAGCCGATAGTACCTACGCTGTAACCGTATTTTATGCAGGATGTGTCATGTGGAAGATGAAAGGGAATGAGGGAAAGGGAAAGGTATAACGAGTAGTATTTCCCCATTTGAGCATAGCTTTACTTTTTGCCTACAGATTTGCTTGCGTGGAAGAAATGTCGATAAAAATAACCCTCTATTCCGTATTTGACTTCAAACCGTTGGGCCGTACGTGCGAAGTTGTAAAAAAGATACTTTTTCACAAATTCACATTTATACTATTAACTATATGTGATTATCAAAGCTTACAGTCACACTCTTTTAATATCTGAAAAAAAGCAGTCATGAGGATTGCCAACAAAAAAAACTGAAAACTATAAACAAACGTGACCATGTCGATGACGACTTACATGAATTTACTCCCCATCCAAACCTGCTTTAGAAGTTTTCACTTCAATAATTATTTCATGGCTCGAAAAAGATGACATATATAATATGGATATACTAAGCTTTATTACAGAATGATGTTTTATGTTCAATATGGACCAATTTTATTATTAAAATTTATCCATAACAAGTTTTATGTTCTGTCAAGTTAATAAAAACTTCTACTTTTATTATTGAAACATAAAAATAATAACTTTATTACAAAAAGCACTTCAATGTGGAAATGCCCTTAACTGCCGAAAGGGTTATTTCGGTGCGTATTCGATCAGATAAAGGTATGTTTAATTGGTTTAGTAGTTACGAGGCCTAATGAGCGAGACTTGTTGAAAGGAGTTTTTCGCGTGTTTATTATAACAAATTACATACTATCAAATTAGTATCCCAACTCATAGAAATGCTACCGAGTAATTACGAGAACTTTGTGAGTATTATGGAATTGCTACCCCTTGTTTTCTTTTATTACTAATTAAAAAAGAGAATTATAGGGAGATCTCTGGAAACATTATTTTTTATTGCGAATGCATGATTATGGTTTTATTCTAGGAATTACACGACATGCATAAAAAAGAAATTAAAAAAAAATACGCGTGAGTTGGATTCGCGTGAAGATTTTATGTGGTTGTGTAATATTACAAGTATTATATTTTTTCTGTGATGTAACTTCTAACAAAATTTTATAATAAGTGAGTGACAGACGGACTGAAAGGCAGACAAGCAAGTATTCCTACATATTCCGTTTTTTCATCAGATCTATGGTTCTTAAGTTGTTATTTTAAAAAAAAAAAAGATTAATAAGACACTGTTAAGGCAAGAGTCAACAATCATGAGAAAAAGTTCAAGATATATGTATAGCGGAAAATATAACCTCCTTTTCGAAGTTGATTCGGTCGGAATGGGAAAAGTTATTGCGACTTTCCGCCATTAGAGACGCTGCAAGTAATAGCTTGGAGATTTGCTGTCAACGTCATTTGACATCGAAACGTCATCATAGCAAATCCTTTGAAGTCATTCGTTTTAGAATTTAATATAGTTAGAATTATTTACTTCAGATCGTTTTAAATTTAAAATTACATACTATATAATCTTATACTTAAATAGCTAATTATTTTCTTCCCCTTTCAATTCAATTCAATGTTTAGTGGCTTCTAGCAGTGCAGTATTAGTATTTAGAATGAAAAAAAAATTTAGAAAAAGACCACTACATCTGATTACACGTAAAAACGGAGTGATTCTTCCCTTTTAAACATGACGGCATAGTGTGACATCTATCAGGCTGGCTGTGCAATGTCCGAGTTTGTGATTGACACGGTAGAGGCAAATCCTGAATTGAATTCAATTAAAATGCATGGCGTTGGGAATGATCACCTAGTAGACTTAATTTTTTTATGATATCAGTAGAAAAATTTAATTGATGTATATAATATAATTTTTATTACATTTAAAATTAAAAATAACAAGTATTTATAAATTAATGTTTTTTTTTGTTATTCTGCAAGCCGTAAACGAGCTGTAATAAAGAAAATAAAGAATTAGTTTGAAACAAAGATATGAGACGATTAAAAGGTTTTAGGATTTATAAAAATTAAAAGGGCTTATGTTTTAAAGAAACAAATTAAGTTTTTTATTAAGTCAGATTTAAGATGGAGGTTTAGTTAAATGTATACGCATCCGATGAATTTCCATTAAACAAAATTGCCCTCAATAAAGTAGTTGCTGGCAAAATGTTTTTTAAGTGTTGATTGTTTTTCATTTAAAATAACTGCTTCCTGAATTGGTTCATTATCGAGCTCATTGAGAAATATGTCTGCGGTTTATTTGACGACGTTGCACTTATGTAATAAATAAGGAAGCTCGTGAGACGTGGACATTTGTATTATAGGTAGGTACGTACGGTATACGTGCTAACCTAATAAAGTGATTTCTATGTATCTCGTAATTAGTTCTAATTACAACTCAACCGCTCGACGTAATTAATTAAATTTTATCTTTACGAAACGTAATCGTAATGTTGCAAATAACCAACAGTTTAATTGCAAATATTCGCGATAACGACCCGGTGCTATGCGTCGAATGCAATGAGATACATAAGTGGCAAATAAAATGTGCAAAGGCTGTATAAAGTACGACTGACGCATTTAAAAATTTATTAAAATTTACTGTCCAACCAGCTGATCCTAGGAAGCTTTCAAGTTTCGCTGTAAAAACTTATAATATGGCCGGGGCAAAAAAGTCGACTCGGAGGTCGAACGGAACTTCACAGGCATCATTCAGGCCATTACGAAAACCGATCAATTACAATAAATTGTTGGGTACGTATAGTAATAAAACCGCCATTTTGGTAAATAAATAAATAAATGAGTAATTAATGGCGATACATGGTTGCGTCCGTTCGGCGTGGCATACGAATCTCTGCATTATACAAATAAACATCGCTCAAAATGTTCGTACTGTTTTTGTGCCGTAGCAATTAGTGGCAAGTAGGTAGGTCTCATGCACTCAGTATGTAAAATGGGAAAGCTAGTGGCTCAAGTGGACTCGTCAGCTGCGAATACGCCTTTTACGTTTGTACATACCTCCAATTACTAGCATAATAGTACTCGTTAGCCAACCTATATATGTTAAGTGAGGAGTGTCGATTATGCCAATTGCTTTTACGTGCAAAAATAATAGCCTATGGCTTCTACGCGACAGTAATATGGCCATTATATTAAGGTTAATATTCTCGAATATTAAAGACGACATTATAAAATTATTTTCAAGTTAAATGCAGGAATTTTATAGGAATTCGTTCTGTAATTGTGTGATTTTATATAAATGGCGCGACTCGATAGAGCTTTTTATACAAGTAATGAATAAGTGTGACACTCAGCATTCATATTTATATTATAAAAATAAACGCTCGTAAATTATGATTGTGAAATATGTGAATTATTATCCAGTTATAAGTTCTGTTTTAATAAAAAAATATAATTTTTAACTTTGCAAGTCTCTATTAAAATCTTACAACTGGTATTTACTCTTAGATAAATGCAGCACAGAGGGAACGTCCATATTAATATCACGTGCAGTATAGCGAATGTCTTATTAGCAAACTGGAATATTATTTTGTAGCTGATATAATTAAAACAAAAAGTACATGTATATATATATATATATATATATATATATATATATATATATATATATATATATATATATATATATATATATATATATATATCACAATAATAACTTGAAAATCTGTATATATAATAAAATTGTAACTAAGCCGAATCTGTACATTAAATATTTTTTGGAAAATCTTATTGAAATAGACATTATTATCGATACAGAGGCCGAATCTATAGTTTTTAAAAATTTTGTCTGTCTGTCTGTTACCGCATCACAGAAAAACCACTGGAGGGATTTTGATGTTTGGTATGGTGATAGCTGGTTATCTGGGTCAACATATAGGATACTTTTTACCGCAGGAAAATGTGTAATTTCCGAGAAAAAATACAAAAACTGCATGCAATGTAAGAGTATCCTAATATGTAAAACCTAAGAATTTGGTTTTTGGTCATCTAAACGCGGGCGGAGCCGCAGCCAATGCTAGTTATAGATATTTTTAAAATTGTCGCAGCTGGCTTACGTGGAATTAAAATTAGCGATAAATTCTGAAAATAATTATCATAAGTGCTCTACAACGCTTCCATATCAGTATCATGTGTCTTTTTGTTGTTAACAAAAATACATAACATTCATTGTGAATGTTTTAATAATTATTCAATCTATCGCCATTATTTAGTTACTAAGTATACATAATGTTATATAAACTTTATTGCTAGTACCAGCGACTTAATTATAGGTGGATTTTAAATAAAACTATCTTTTCGGATTATTTCGCGGATTTATTTTGTTTTTTGGTTAACCAACGTTTCGAATGCTTTACAGCAATCATGGTCACGGTCTGTAACAAGTATATAACGCCTTTGAGACGTCTAAAACCTTAGTATCTCCCGTGACCATGATTGCTGTAAAGCATTCGAAACGTCGGAAACCAAAAATTTAAATAAATCCGTGAAATAATCTGAAAACATAGTTTTATTTAAAATGTCAAATATTCGCGTAAATCTAAGAAAGTATTATTCTAGATGGATTCTTTATAGTGTCGCAATATTTTTTTGTATAGATTTAAGGTGGTTTAGTTAAGACAGTGCAGCTTTTAGAACGGTTATTAGAGCGACCGCACACTGTAGACTTTCTGTCGGCTGATATTTATTAGGGTCCATCTTTGTATAGTCAAGTGTGAAATTTTCGGCCGATATCGGATTATTATGATTAGCGCACTTACTTATAATACTAAAACTTACAGATTGCAAGCATCTTATTATATTGACAGTTGACATAATGCGTGATTGAACATACCTATAAGGGGCGGATTAAAGTAAAGCACACATAGACTGTATTATTCTAGTACCTTTTATGTTAAATAGTAGTATTAAAATAAATAATATTAGTTTTTATTCTTGTTTCTTTTCTATCTTGTGTATTAGTAATTATTCTTGTTTGTATCGATAGGTGTTAAAGGATGTCGAAATTTAATGTGTCAACTCACACAAGAACATGTGCTCTTCTGAGAGTTGACGCAATAAGAAGCATTGTGGTACCTGCATCTAATAAGTTCCTGCTGCCTTACTGTATCTATTTATCTTTTTAATTAAAAGTATTATACTATGTTCATTAGTAAGAGGCCACTTTTACATCACCTTAAGACTCTACTTCATACGTCTTAGATATATGTAGGCTACATCCTAACGTCACTTTCGCTTCGTAAGGCGATGTTTATCAGTTTCTTCAATTCTTTTACGAATATTATTAAGGTGCGTGTCAACAGGCTTCTCCTGGGCAAACTCGCTACATCATAGACCTTATCTATGCTTTTAAACTAAGATGAAGGTCAAGAGTGATCCTATTTTTAATAAAAAAAATATATCTTAATTTCTAATTTGATCTTTAAGAAAATCATAAATAAATAAATTAGTTGGGACATTAGCACACAGCACCATCTAGTTCCATGGTAAGCTACGAGGCTTGTGTTATGGATACCAGATAGTTGATACTTGTTACACTACACATATATAACTTTAAATACATACATATTATAAATATAAACACCCATTAGTGCTCATCACGCAAATGAATACCCCCAGCGGGACTCGAACCCGCAACCCCTGGCACAGCAAGTAGGGTGACTACAAACTGGGCCAAACGTGTCGTCACTTCATCAATAATCTGTTTTTAATTATCAAAAAAGTTCAAAGAATGTCAGCTGAAGTAGCAGTGGGCCGTAGAATACTTTTTTTTGTTTGTTTAACCGATAGCTGGTAGAACTACAGTCGCTCAGTAAACAATGTGCGAGACTACTAGATGGATAAACTAGTCGCTTTCTCATATATTCAAGAAAGTGATTGACTGCAACTAGATACGAAGAGCTGAAGATCTAGCTTAATAGCATACCATCGAAGAGGTCTAGGTCCAATAATAGTTGAATGCGGGCTGATAACGATGATGATAATTAGAATTTTGAATGAAAAATGAAATTAACCTCCAAAATTACTTGCTGACTGAATTTAAACTTAAGTCATCTATTCTAATATTATAAAAAAGAAAAATTTGTTTTTGTTTGTATCAAATAGGCTCCGAAACTACTGAACCGATTTAGATCAAATTTGGTAAAAACATAGTTTGAGACCCTTTGAAGGATATAGGATAGTTTTTATCCCGGAAATCATCCCTTAAGGGGGTGAAAATGGGGGTGAAAGTTTGTATGGAGAAGCAACCTAGGGACGAACTCGAGCGAAGCGAGGATGAGTCGCTAGTATTTAATATTGAGACTTCTTTATCGAGAAGACGTTAGATAGTTTCCCTCCATTTTAGGTCCACTGATTTTAGATCTAATATACAAATATATGAATAAAAATTAATTAATATGACTTGGTAAATAGGACATCATGGTGACAACTCACTAAATTTACCTGTATCGATATAAAGAAATTAAAACGAGTTTTTGGAAAATTTATTCAAACATTCAATTTTCGTTATTTTCAAATTTTATATTTACAATATGTTAATATTGCTTATCAATTGGAAGCAATCGATAAGTAGTCACAACAAATTAGGTTAATACACTTGCGGTTATAACTGACAAGTGTTGATGATTTGTGGCGATAGTTCGATCAAGAGTGATTAGAAAAAAAATAATTTTATTTAAACAAGACCTTTATACCTACTAATATAGCTTTGAATAACGTATTAACTTTATCATTTTTTTTTTATTTTTTTTTAATTTTTTTTAATTTTGGTACTTATTCATTGAGTATAAATAATAAATAGTAAATCCAATTATATTAACTTGTGAAATAATACTTTTATTGTAACTTATATTACTTCTTCAGAGAATATAAGTTCATGAATAATTTCGCCACTTTCATCTCAATGATTAATGAAGATTGTTTTTTTTGCAATACCTAATAGTGCACTCTACTGTTAATTAAACTTTAAAAAGCTACCAATAGACTTAAAGAGTTAACGGATGCTACTAAATTAATACAACACATAGTGTACATACTATTTGTATATGTATGTACAAAATAAGGTCAAAGTATTTTTTTATTATTAAAAAAAAAAGCTCGGGGGATGTTTCAATTGTAATAAAAAGCAAAAAAAAATTATCTGTCTGCAATGGGAAGAACGGGTTTTCAAGAGATACGCAATCCAGGGAAGAACGAATTTCAAGGATAGCTACTATTTAATAATATAGCTGAACAAAATTGAAACAGTGACTGCAAAAGGCGAACTTTTTATAATAATAGGTTAATAATACCACAGATATATTTATGTTTTTTCTAAGAAAACCATATAGAGACGCATTAAAAAACTATAGTAGGGACAACTTCATTTAATTAAAGAGCTTAAACAGTAAGTTTAATGACTTATTTTCCTCAATTTACAATATTTTCTAACGCATAAACAATCGATTAGAGATGACTTGCGTACAATCATTTCGTTAAATAAAAGTCAAATATGTAGTATCGTAAGTCAACTTATATTACACTTACGTATTCAATAAATTAGTTTATAAATATGTACATTGCCTTATAAATATAAATAAAATATGTATGTATATATTTTATTATTAAAGTATAGACAAGGACGATACAAAAATAATATCCATTAGAGTTAAAATACATAAAAACCAAAACGAAACATTTATTATAATAGGAATTTTATGTTTTTAATTGCCAATTCAACTTAGGAATTTGACAGAAAATTGGAAGCCATAACAGTTAGTGTGAAGTAAATTGGAAATCATAAAAATGATATTTTATATGTAATTAAAGTAAATTGCTCTAGAATTAAATAATTAGCGATCATCTGCCATTAATAAATGTCTATTATATTATGTTTAATAACACACTTAAAAAAATAAATAATCATGTTAATTATACATTTTATGATCGATATTAGGGAAACTACAATATATACGCCTTTTATAACAAATCGACTATTAATTATGTCGTTACTATATTTACAAAATCATTTATCATAAATTTTAGTTATGGCTATAATCTAAGTGAAGGAATTGCACTTATTCATTGAATATAATTATTATAAATTGACCTAACCTTGTAAAATCAGTTTCGAAGTTTTAACTAATTTTACGTACACTATGCACTTGAGAGGTTTAATTTTAAAAATTAAAATTTTAAAACATGTATGTATAAAATTAAGTACTGGCACTATAAAACACCACAGTGTTTTTATACTTTTTTTTTAATTCACTTGTACTAGTCCGCGTATCCGATCGCATTTAAACTGTCAGTCTGGTCGCCATTTTAGGAAGATGGCGGTTTTTCGTCACGCGCCACCGCGTGTTCTTGCGGTCAATGCGGCTGTAAAGAATTTAATATATTCATATTGATGGCATGTTGATGTGTGGGGGGTCCTCCTAGGAAACTCAGCTGGGGCCTTGTGGCCGCGGCCATGGCTGCAAACAGCGGTGGGGCCCCGCCTCCCCCAAATAACGCAAACGATGAAGGAAGTAAAGGCCTCGCAGACAGTCGTAACTTTTCTATTTCTGCCTCTTGCAAACGCTTTGCCTTTGCGCGACGATTTTGAAACCATATTTTAACCTGAAAAATAAGTTTGAATATTTGCATTATTAAATAACTAACTAAAATCTTTAGATAATAAAGAATGTTGCATGTAATAATTTGCTGTAATTTGTACATGACATGACCTAAAATATCATGGTTTACGATTACACAGTACACAATGTATGTTTAAACATAATTTTCGTATATGGTAAATGTCAACTTTTAACATTTACCAAATTCAGAAGGGCAGTTTGTCGATATACAGGCGGTAATTGTTAATACACGTTAAATAAACGAGCTATAGCAGTTTAATAATATAAATTGCCAAGAACAGAAGAAGTCTGCTTTGGAAATGTGTGCATAAAACAAACAATGCCAATAGGTGTCAATTATAAAACTATACGATAAACTCTTGAACTTATATCCGGATTGCGATTTGAGCATCAATTATGTATGACCTTTTGACATTACTATCTTTATATAAGATACTAGGTATATAACAAATGGCTAAATAAAGGGTTATTTGCGTTTTGTACATATTTAATAGATAATGAGATTACTAACCTGAGTTTCTGTAAGCCTCAAAGATGACGAGAACTCTGCCCTTTCCGCGATACTTAAATATTGTTTATCTCGAAATTTCTTTTCTAAGGCCAAGAGCTGTTGTGTAGTAAAAGGTGTTCGAGGTTTTCTATTCGGCTTGTGTTTTCGCAACTGACACCGTACTACGGGTGGACCGCTGGGAGCTCCTGCTAGGAAAAAATTAAAAAAATAATTAGAACAATCCTTTATTTCAAAAGTGTAGGAATTTTTATAATACATTTAATATACTTTGCATATGAAGTAGTGGATAATATAAATTAATTAAATTTTATCGAATCCACAATATCCGATACACTTAGTTAATGATTTTTTTATTGATTATTTATAAAGTAAAAAGAGGGTTATATATATATATATATATATATATATATATATATATATATATATATATATATATATATATATATAGTATGTTAGGTTCACATTCTAAGAAAACTCTTGATGCATAAATATTTATGCATTACTCATTTTTGGATCTATCCATATAAGTTGTGTAATGTTGTTTTTTTTTTCACAACGCCAATTTCATACACAGATCATATAATACTATACTAGTATTTCTTATACAAGGAACTAATATTTAGAAATGTGAAAGTATGAGGATAGATAGATATTTGTTTTTTTTTTCATACCAGAATGGTTGGACGGATCTGGATGAAATTTGGCACATAGATAGATTATAGTCTGAAATAGCACATAGTTTACTTGTTATTCCGGAAAAATGTACGGTTTTTGTACCCTATAAAGAGAGAGTCCTTGCATGCATAGTATTAAAAAGCTTGACATAAGCAATCATATTATAAGCAACCTGACGAGAAGTTTCCCTATCGACAAAAACTCTTTTCGGAATTTATATTGATTGATGTTCCCAACGTATCGAATGTTTTACAGCAAACATCGTCATAATAAATTATAATAAAAGGAAAAAACTCAAAAAATAATATTCGGGTAAATCTAAGAAAGCATTATGAGAAAATGGTTAATCGAATACGAGCTTCATTTACTCTAAACCTATTATCCGTAGGTATAAATATTCATTCTATATAGTTTTAGTCTTTACTTTGTACATGTAGAGATTACGACATGATCGTTAGGTTTAAGACATGATTGACTAATGACTTAGCCTCTTTTTCAGTTAATTCTATGCAATATGCATAGAAATCACGGGGTTTGCTGTCATTTACATACTAAGTTACAATTTATATACCATTAATTTATACGAACCGAGGTAGCGGTAAAATGAAGCGGAACGATATTTTACAACTATCGTAGGGTTTGATAAAAAATTTTGTAAGTTAATCAATTACACAACCTAAAGCATGTTTCTGATAAAACATTGCATACATTAACCGCATGGAGTTATCGAGAACAGAAGTTGTCAAATAAATTCCTATTTGAAAGATAAAATCCGGATATAAAGACATTGGTAACTAACTGTGCATCCAGAAATAGAATATGTTTATCTAAATGAAAAAATCGTTTATTGACTTGGGAGGCATTTAAGGCTAAGTTCACATGTAACGCGCGTTAACGCATATCATCGAAAGAAAGAGTTCATATGACAAGCGCTAACGAGCGTTGCGAGTGCTCGTCAGTCTGTTTCGCCTGTCTGGCCTTTATTTTGTGGTTATATTACAAAAACATTATGGAAAAAGAAAACAGATACATAGGGTTCGCCCAACTTTGAAAAATAAACTCAGTTTCTTTGTGACATTATATCCAAATCTTGAATCATAGTCAAAGAGACAATACAATGCATTTAAATTCTTTTATTACTTTAGAATGTCTATAAAATCATTCGAAAATTTGCTTCAACTTATCCAATGGAAGCGCGCGCTCAACTGAACAGCAAATGGACGTTACACGTCTATCAAAGCGCGCGTCAACGCAAGATAGCCTGCGTCTAGACTTTAGAGACTCTCTGAGCTCTCATGTGATCGGTTGTAAGTAAATACCAGGATGTCTAGACGCGCGATTTAAAAACGCGCGTCAAAATTTTTCTATCTGAACGTAGTCTAATACTTTGCCGTACACTTGGTGTTATTAGTCATTATTATGTGTTATTAAATTGATAAGGGGTTTGTTAAGCCATTACTACTAATTTTTTAGCGGTTTTATATAATGAAAAAATAAAGAAATTAACATTTGTTAATTGCAATTCATTTCGATTTTTTAAAGCAAACTTTTTATTTGGTGCCAACATAACAATTATTTTTTGTTAAGTAAATTTGATAGGTAAATAAAAATGCGTATTACAAAATAATTAATGTATGAACAAGTTACATATATTCGCGTACGCAGTAGCAAGAACGCTTACTTCTTGTTTGGAGTGAAAATCGAGTCAATTTGAGCAATAAACTTTTTGAAGAGTAATTTACTTTAAATACGTACAGAATAACATAATATAAATGATATATTTTGTCACACAATCTACTGATACATCAACACGAACACGAGTATTTATTTCTTGAACTTTGTGGTTACAAACCTAAATGTTCAAAGTAAATTCACAATAAAGTTTTATATGTATTTCTTTGTACTTTGTTTTGATCAAAATCAAAACAAATTCGCGAAAAAATTTACAAAAAGAGTTTTATTTCAAATATCAACTATTTGCGTATATCCAAGAAAGTATTATTATTTGTAAAAATAGTTATAGTTTAAAAAAAACTAAAAACAATTGCTTTTGATCAAGTGCAGGGCTCGTCAAATCGAAGGAAATAAGCTGACGGTCGACATCCTCGTAGGTCCATCATTAGACTAATACGATGGTATTAAGATATTGTGTGTTCGTTGAGATTTCACAGGCATATTTGTTTCAAATAGACACAAAAATTAAAAGTAGGTTCATAATTAATTCTTTCATCAACGATGACTGTTTATCTTTACATATTATAATAAAATTCTGAGTCGTATCTATACATTAAATATTTTTTGGAAAATCTTATTGAAATAGTCATTATTATCGATACAGAGGCCGGACCTATAGTTTTTAGAATTTTTGTCTGTCTGTCTGTCTGGAACACATCATGGAATAATCACTGGAGGGATTTTGGTGAAATTTGGTATGATGATAGCTGATTATTTGGGTCAACCTTTAGGATACTTTTTAGTGCTAGAAAATATCTCTCTGAGAAATCTATACTAAACGTTAAAACGTAAGTAGAGCGTAGGTACATGAGTCGCTAGTCGTATATATGACTCAGACTAGACGAGTCATTTTATTAATCACAAGTCGAAAATATGATTATCAACATTAAATACTTACTGCCATCATTTATTACATATTGTAAATTAATTTTGATTGCCGCAATGCCAGCAGGGGGCTAAAAACTTTTTTATTATTCTATGATTGATTTATTTCCAGCCATTCATAAAAAATAAACTTGATTGACTCCTTATCACTTTAAGATAATATTACACGTATGTTAATATTTTTAAACCATAGAGATTATTTCTTATTTTTTTGTTTTTTTATTTTAACAATTTTGATCGCAATTTGGGGAATTACCAGTCAGAAAAAATCTTTTTGCTTTTTATAGCTCTTTTTATTGGCGAAAGTTAAAGGCTATCAGACGACATTTAGGAGTGGAATAATTATGTATAAAGAAATTATTTTCATCATAATTATTATAGCATATCTTTTTCTAATGAAAACATAAGATTTCAAAAAATAATTATATATTTGTTGATAAATCAGATATACCTACCCACTAGGTTGCAATTACAATTCCCTTATTTTCTTTAGAGTCCAGTCAAATAAGGATTTAACTTTGGAACAGAAGACAATAAGCTATAAAATTGCATTTTTTTTTACTGTTTACTGTTTACCCCTGTTTTACGTTATTTCTCTTTGTAATATTAAAGTTTCTAAGATATAAAAAATGTAACCACTTTAATAGCTTTTTAAATAATGCATATTAAGCATTCAAAATTAAAGCAAATCTAAATAAGTATATTCAAATGGGATCTTTGACATGGGTATAATTAAATGAACTGATCAATATTCATTTAGGGCTAAGTAATTTTGAATAAATTTATGTCATTACAGAAGACGCATATTTTTGTTACATTCACGGTAAGTTTCAAAAATAACAACTATTTGTATACCTATAGTTTTAAATTTTTTCTTCTGTCGGCAGTCCTCATGTCTGCTTTTTTAAAAATAATAGCTATTAAGTTTCATCCTATTTTGCTAAATATACCTTTAAATTTAATTTGGTGTAGAACATTTTTAACATATTAATTAATGATCTCTACGGTATTTGATCAATACTTGTATTAGCTATATGAAATTACATACTTCAATATTCCGAAAAAATGATTTAAAATTTGATTTCTGTGTGTGACAATAAACAAAGTAGACTTTAGTGTCAATAGCCATCATATCATTAGAATATTAAGCATATTCATTGTGGTGTGAAATGACGTTTAGGTCGTCCATTGTCCTTCTTCCGGTCTGCAAATAACCGATTATCGGATTAATCGATCGATTTAACTATACACAATATACCGATAATCCAAGGCCGAGCCCGGCGTTAAAAATGTCTGAATAATTTTTTAAATAAGTACTTTTATGGACTAGAATAATAATAATATATTACTTTATCAGATTATATTAATTGAATAAATTAAATGAAAAGCCTTATTCCAGTTAAAGCTAAGTAGTTATAAAAGTTTATAATTTATAAAAGTCTAAAATTTTAAAACACTAGTGTCAAAAATGGCGTCAGTTCCTTGTTCTGTTGCTGCTTGGAAATGACATATTAACAAGCACTTTATGAATTAATAATATTATTACGAAATAAACTACTTAAAACTATAAAGTTCGAATATCTTTATGACGTTATTATTATAAATACACAATGTGTAAACTCTGCATTACTTAGTAGAAAGAGTAAAATAACGGAATTGCGCTTTAAGAAAAAAAAAAACGAATGTGTTGATCCAAAATAAAACTGAAATATTATGAAGACAGGATACCTTTGCTCACACTTCGCCCATTAAACTAGTTCAAGGGTCAGAAAAATTAAACTCTGTTTATAGATTTGCCTTAATTTTGTAAACAAAACAATGCTTCAATATACTCGTATTACCATTTATGCGTTTCAGTATTCATTTAATAAACTTTAATTTTATGTCTTATTGTTTGATGCGGTAATGAAATCAATTGAAATGTTAATATTTCAATTTCCTTTAGGCCTTTGTAACTCGTAAATGTCGGTCATTGATCGTTTATAAACTTAACCTTCGTCTACAAATAGCGAATACATATATATATATATATATATATATATATATATATATATATATATATATATATATATATATATATATATATATATATATATATATATATATATATATATATATATATATATATATATATGAATATATATATATATATATATGAATATATATATATATATATATGAATATATATATATATATATATATATATATATATATATATATGAATATATATATATATATATGATATATATATATATATATATATATATATATATATATATATATATATATATATATATATATATATATATGTGAACATAGAATATTTTTTTAAAACAATGACTGTAACGTACTGTGTAGAGATATAGACCCCAAAAGCCAAAACAATAGTTATATATTGAAATGTTTTGTCTGTATATCTGTGTGCATTTCGCACAATAACTAAACTTACTCGGGTCGATATTTAGGATAATTTTTACTATAGGAAAATCTTTCATTCCCACGGAAAGAAGGAAAACACAATATCTGGTCCTATCGAGTCGTCCTTTCATTATATGGCTAACATTAGTTTAACCTTAAGAGGTACATCAAAATAATGTAGTTAAAATTGTAGGTTTTAAAAAGGACTCCAAAAAAGTACCAAATAGCATATTATGTCTATCTCCAAGGTAAACTAGCAATAACTAGTTTTATCTATTAATAACGTACCTATCTATGGACGTACACGAGCGAAGCTAGGGTCAGTCGCTAGTTCATTCTAAATGTTGGCTGAGGTGATTGCACTATTTAACTTTAAATTCAATGTTACCCAGAAGAACACGCAATGAAATCTAAGGCATGAAATATAAATCGTTATCGCCTTATTCACGTTTGTAAATTAATCTTGAAGTTTTGTTTAATAGTTTCATGAGAACTTAATAAATAAATAAAAAAAAAATATTTTAGAAATTTGATTTACCTAAAAGAAATCAATATAATTCGAAAACTTTGAACTTTCATTATATTAATTTATGTACTATAATGTAAATCAAATTTATTAAAAAACCAGCAGAACCCACAAAAAAACTCTGGCTTTATGCAAACAGCAAAAGGCACTTTTGAAATTGACTTAGTAGTTTCTAAGCTTAAATCACATAAACATAATATTATAAACATCAGTTTTACACACATTTTGCCCGATTTGTTGACATTTATGATTACTGCTCCGCTCCCTTGGGTAGTAGCATAATGATATATAGCCTATAACCTTCCTCAATAAACGAGTTATCTAATGCAAAAACAATTTTTCAAATCGGATTAGTAGTTACTGAGATTAGCGCGTTCAAACAAACATACCTAGATTAGCGAAGTAGTTGATCGATTGCATTCAGCCCTTTTTAACGTCCCACTGTTGGGCACGGGCCTCCCTTTAATATCGATTAAGCCTTTCTTTTTATATCCCTCTTTTAAAATCCATCTTTTCTTGAGAAACAAAGTAGCCTTCCATCTGCTTTTCGCTTGAATTTTATATTCACAAGTGATATATATAATATGATGTATGTACCCATATGTATAAAAATGTAATAATTTGTATTCACTTATGGACACAAAATTTCTTTAAAAATTGATTGAGCAGAATATGTTACAATTACAGGCAAGAGGCATATCATCTTAGTCCTCACAGTGACAACGCACCCACGGTTTTGCATTTTTGTTACGTAAAACCAAAGTGCATGAACCGTAGGTATTGTGGGCGACACGTACTGCTTTCCATCAGGTGGTCTGTCTGCTCGTTTGTCACTGAACACCATAAAGAAAAATTAGGAGGTACAAATATATGAACGTACAAATCGTTTTTAACGATTGCTTGTGCTGTTACATCTTACTGTAAGAGCTAAATATAAATGAAAATATCACGTTTAAGTCAAAGAGACGTTCAGAAGTCAGTACTAGTCCGTCGTCCTTGTGTTGAGTTCACAATGCACAGAAAATTCCAATAAAGCAAAGAATAACATCCAAGTGATAAAATACAAACTATTTCAATGGCCATCTACTTTAGACATGTGAATGCGCTACTGTACGCTAATGAAGATATAATATCCATTTCTAAACGTATTTATTCCCCTGCCCGCCATTTTGTTGTGACAGACGCGTAATGGCGGCCAATTACGTGGAATTTAATAGGATTTAGTTGTCAATGTCGCGGTTTAATTGGATTATTCTAATCTCTTTCAATCCAAACAAATGATCATGTTAGTTGGAAATTGAGTAGTTTTTTGAAATATAATACAATATTGAACTTGTGAAGACTATATTGAACAAAACAGATTAATAATATGGACGAATTAAATATCTAGGTACACTATAGAGATCATCATTAAAATATTTGTTTTGGTATTCGGGGCGCATATAAAACGGCGCGTTTATTTAGAAAATTAAAACAAAACTAAAACTTTAAAGCAATACATACTACTAATAATATTCACTTCCCTTAACACTAAATACTTCACCATTAGTATTCAATTAACAGAGGAAGCTTGTAAATAAGAAAACACGATCAACAACCATTTTCCTGTAAGTGGCCAATGCAATTAATACGCCCTCTTCCTTTCATTTGACGGTAACTACAAATTAGTTAAAATATCCCGTTAACTTATAAGTAAATGGGTCGCGGCTTCGATTTCCTTAAATGATAGAATATTATTATTCATTTTTCTTTTTTCCTTTCTATTTTAAATCGTTATGTTATTAATTATTATTACTTGTTATAATTTTTTTGACAATTGTTATTGAGCTTAGGAATAATAGAAACAAATTTTGCTAGAGACGCTGCTAAGATATGTATCCAAAATGACACCGGAAAATATGTTCACAAATTATAAATATTGTAAATATATAAATTTGTAATTGTAAGGTTTAATTAGTTAGGGTAAAATTAGTAATATTTTGTTTTAGAACTGCTTTAGTTTTTTTTTAATTTTTTACACTAAATTCTGACGTCACAAAGGTGAGTATCTAATTGCATTCTATTTCACGCAAAAAAAATAGTTATCAATCAAATCCAAAATAAAAATAAGATAATATGGCAAATATTTAGCTATCGGACAAATCCTTCCTTACATTAAACATGAGTGAGATGATCAATTTTTTTGCCCTTCTTTTAAATAACACCTCTTCATATTATTAACGTTCTTCGTCGCGCTGAAATTGTGTTTGTTATAGCTAATCTCAGAAACTACTGTATGCTACTGTAACGCTTTCATCAATAGAAAGATGGAATATCAAGGAAGGGTATAGTATAGGGCTATATTTTATGAACATTTGGCGAAAATAAGCTAAGTATTATAAATGCGAAGGTTATCGCATTAGAGCGAAGCGAGAGTGGGACATTAGTATAGATATAGTTTTTGGCCAGGAATATGAAAACATTAACTCCCTCTATAGTGATACCTTTAGGATATTAGACGGCTGTAAAAAAGTTATATAAAAATATTTATTAACTAGCGACTTACCCTCGCTTCGCTCGGGTTCGTTCCTAGATAGGTACATTTTATCTTTTTTTTTAGGCGGGACCCTAATTTTATTTAAGATTTAAGATTTATTTATTTATTTATTTATTTATATATATCAACAGCTTATTGTACAATAAACAGCACTTTATAAACAAGTATTTAAAAGTCAAGCTAACAATGTTTAAGTAAACACTACCCTCCGTACTAGTTTAACTGTATGACGGTAGGATAGTATTCCTCGCACGCATGTCCACTCGCTTATTACAGTATGGGCAAATATTTAGATATAGCTTCAACTTAATTAACATTTAATTTTTTTTTCCTTATTTATTCTATTTGTATATGTGTACTGTATGTATTACGTATGTATGTATGTATTTATGTATGTGTTAATGTGTGCATGTGTGTGTGTTTGTTTGTATGAACATATGTATGAATGTTTGGTTATATATGTACGTATATATTACAATTATTATATATAATGTTTGTATATGGTACTTCAATATATAGAACAGTAAATTCGTTCTCGTATTATTATTGTGGAGCTTCGATTATGTTATTAACTATATTAAACGCCTAACCAAAAATAAGTAAAGGAAAGAAAAGATAATTCGTTTTTATTCAGTTTTTATCAAATTTTCTGTTTCATTATATGTTAATGTTTTTAGGTACTTATAAAGAGTTTTTTTAAATGTATAATTATTAAGATCTTTTAGTGACATAAATTTAGATACTCTGTTATATAAATAGGGGGCCAAAAATGGATAAAAACAATGGGCAAAAGCTGTTTTTGTGGTGGGTAAATCGTATACGATATCCTGACGTCTTTTTTGATTATGTTTATCAGAGGGAATTCGATGTAGATCTCTTAATATTTCCATTATATACGTTTGTCTTACATTAAGTTCTGGTAATTCATTATATAGTAGATCAGTTGGGTATTTAAAATCTTTGGAATGTATTACTTTTAGTATCGCACGCTGAGTTCTTTCTACTCTTAATAAGGTAGTTTTATTCACTCCACCCCAGACAGCGATGCCGTATGATAGTATAGAATGACATAAGGCGAAATATATCGAATTCAAAAGTTTTTCGTCGCATATATATTTTATAGTTTTAAATACAAAAATTAGTCGCCTAAGACGGCCATTTAGTGCTTCTATATGATTTTTCCAGGCAAGATGTTGATCAACAGTTATACCTAAGTACTTAATATTGGTAGTTTGAGTTAATTTCTGGCAGATACATTTTGGAGTAAGATTAGGTTCACAATAATGTGCCTTTAATTCTAGTTTTTTTAGGTTGGGACATTGATAGGAACGAATACTAAAATTTAAATATTTTGTTTTAGAAATATTTAATGATAATAAATTTTGGTCTAGCCATGTTGTAACTAGTCTAAAATCGTTGTTAGCATTTTCATACACTTGTTCATTTCACTTGCCATGAGAAATTAATACTGTATCATCTGCAAATGTTATTATTTCACTATTCTTAAGTTTATGTAAGCAAAGTTCATTTATGTACACCAAAAAAAGTGTAAGACCCAAGGTACTCCCCTGGGGGATTCCATATTTGACATCAGTTTCTTTGCTAACCAGATTTTCTATTTTAAGTATTTGTTTTACATTACTCTTGAAGAGCCCCATATTATAGAGCTCAGGGAATACCTCTTATAACATCAGCTATCTGGCAGTGAAAATCCCTTCAAAATCAGTTCAGCCTTTTCGGAGACTAGCCGGTACAAACAGACAGAAAGACAGACAGAGAAAAAAAATGTGTTTTTCTTGTAAATACCGTTTATAATTTCATAGTATGCATTTAGCAGACAGACAGAAAAAAATTGTGCTTTTCTTATAAGTAGGTACCTGCCATATATAATTTTATATGCATTTAGTAAAAAGCTGTTATTTTGACATTACAAACAGACACTTCAATTTTATTTATGTGTATGGAAAAGACACAAGTCGGTCACTTCTTTCTACTAACTTATACTTATCGTGATAAAGTACTTTCAATCGGTACAAAATATTTGTATCAAATTGCAAGATCTATTCCAGTAATATATGATTTTATAGACTAAACCAGAAAAGTATATCAATAAAAAGTATTTTACGATTAAGTGTTGCAAATTTCAATTCGTTTCATTGATAAAATTAAAAAGATAAAAATGATTTACATTTGGTCTTATACATACATATTATACAGTAAATTGAAACCTATAGTCTATATACCTATATATAATCTTTGAGAGGATTTCATTGAAATGTGGTATTTAGCACCTTTAAAATAAGGTTTGATTTAAGTTAATTGTGCGTGAAACAATAATAGCAGGCTTCAGCAAAAACTTGACGGGCGCTTATCATGGCTGCCTTATCACTGTCCTTGTCTCGGGCATAATCGAATACAAATGAATGTAAGGGACAGAGATATTGAGAAAATTGTTTATCGGTTTCACGGCGTCTAATTTTTATTGCGATACGTAATTTATAATGAATTTTCTAGTACTGGCAGATATTAGAATAGTTCATTAAAATGTATAAAGTACCTATTAGCATTGCCCGCGGCTCCGCTCACGTTCAGATAACCAAAAGTCAAATTCTTAGGTTTTACATATTAGTATATTCTTACAATGCAATTTTTGTATTTTTTCTCGGAAATTAGATATTTTTCCACGGTAAAAAGTATCCTATATGTTGACCCGGATAACCAGCTATCATCGTACCAAATTTCATCAAAATCTGTCCAGTGGTTTTCTCGTGATGTGGTAACAGACAGACACAGACAAAAATTCTAAAAACTATAAATTCGGACTCTGTATCGATAATAATGTCTATTTCAATTAGATTTTCCAAAAAATATTTAATGTACAGATTCGACTTAGTTACAATTTTATTATATGTATAGACGTAGGTAGATAGTATATAATATGTTTGTATGTATGTAATATAATATGTATGTATGTATGTATGTAATATAATTATGTATGTAAAAATAATGATAATTGTAGTTTTAAAATGTTGCATAGCTTCAAGTCCTAAATGTAAATTGAAACAAATGTAAAAACGCGTCTGAATATTTTAAATTTGGTAAATGTACGAGTACATACATTGTAGGTACATTATATTATACAAGCTCATTAAACGAATAAATTATTTGAAATACTATAAAAAAGTCTTTAGGTAGATGTCTTTAGTACTTCGGATTTGTTATGTAATATGTCGAAATGTAACTATTTTTATAGAATTTTTTAAGATGTTTAATAATGTAGATATAAATAATATTTATAATAAATAATATGTAAGGAGTAAACTAAATGTTTAATTGTCAGCATTTTAAAGTTTTTTTAACAATCACGATGTAAAAAGTACCTATTATTTTTTTTGGTGCATTTACCCTCTTTTAAAGTTATGCAATGGATATCAATTATAAGGTGGGTCTACCATGGAAGATCATGCTCCTTGTAAGGCCGATTATTAAAAAGTCGTAGTTACTGCCATGCGATGACAAATTCCTTCTACTCAGACTAGCACCCATCGAACTCAAGCACTCAGACGGCGAGTCACTGGCGCTGCTGGTTTGTCAATGCGGTTCCACGTTTTGTTGACTTCTTTCGTCGACGTTAAAATTATAATACGCGCTCACAGCAGTTACAGTTAGTTTTCAAGTAAATAAACTATTATTTTCTTTCATTTTTTTATCTGACTTGATATATAAGGATTTGCACTAAAGAAAAACTATATGATTTTATTTTAATTTTAGTCAAAATATCGGTAGTGTTCCTAGGAAAGTCAATGGTTCCTTGTAAGGCCGAAAAAAGATCATCAAAAAATTGACAGTTGGCCTTACTAGGGCACAAGGATCTTGCTAGGAACATTTAGGAATCACGAAAATATTAATTAATACTTAGTTTTTAGTTGTAAATACGTACCGGGAAAGATAAAACAAAGCATAAATTCTTAATAATATTGCTTATAATCATGATTTAAATAATTTTATTTTAAAACTCCTTTTAGCCTAACAAGGAACAGACCCCATAAGAAGGCCATTTGGTCGGTTTTATTTTTTTTAATTTAATTTAAAAGATTGTTGGCAAGGTATTTGATATCGATATAATACTTATTAAAATTATTTTTAAAACATTTTCACGAATACATCCTTAGTTTTACGATAGTGATATGTATTTAATGTTTTATTTTAATGAAAGCCCTTTTTATGAAGATTAATACCCTATTTAGATGAAATTTGGTAAGAAGATAGTTTGAGACAATGGGAAGGACATAGAATACTTTTTATTCCAGAAATCCTCCCTTTAGGGGGATAAAATGGGGATGAAAGTTTGTATGGGGAATCAAGCTAGAAACGAACCCGAGCGAAGCGAGGGTGAGTCGTTAGCTTATAATATTAGTGTTGATTTGAATTATTTATCAATCTATATACCTCCTACTTCTCTATATCCAAAATATATTAATTCCACAAAATGTTGACTCAAAGATCAATTGTAGCACTAATTACTTACAATTCATAGTAGGACATAAAATTTGAGTAACTGGTAAAACTCCAAAGCGACATGGTTACGTAAGATACTGCAATTAAAACTAGATTTTGCTTTCTAATTTTAGGGCAATAATTTAATGTTAATTCATTTCAAATGCTTCAATTACTCTGCATATTAGTACTTATGATTATTTATAAAGTTGTTTTAGTAAAACACTAAATGCTACATTCAATATGAAGGCGCTATTGGAAAGTAATGAAAATATTTAAATTGGGAATTGTTTGAATTTCGGTAGAGAGTGTTTTCACAAAAGAAGAAATCTATGTCTATATGGCCTGTAATTAATATTATAGTATTATGTTAAATTATATTTTTAATTTTTAATACTAAAGAAAACGAATTGATTGACAATAAATTTATAATAATATGCTTGATATAATAATTATATCAAGCACTTATTTATCTGCACGAATATTTTCTTTCTCAAAAGGTTTTATTGAAACCGTAAAGCCGAAATCCAGTGTTGTAGTAAACAAAGCCAGCCATTAGTATGTATACAATGGCGGAGTCAGTTCACGCGGACATTTCACAATTTGTCCCAACTTTTTGCAAGTCCATACCTAATTGGTTCCCTGCAGTCCGGCACAGGGCCAAATACGGCGCACATTTCGCTCGGTCATTCCCGCTGAAAATTCTTTGCCCACTGACAAATGTGTAATTATTTATTTAATATCCTCCTTTCGATTTGGTCACAATTCGCATTCCGATGCTTTTGGAACTGACATTTTAAATGGTGTAATTATTGAATTTGTAGTTATATGACTAAAATGAAATTTTTACCCAAATGGCTATAGATCATACTAAAGTATCTATGATTTTCTTGCAGTATTAACTTCAAAGAGTATCTCGTATATAGTAAATGTGAGCAGGTAATAAATATAAAATTTGGATAAGTGCTAGTTTGGCTTGCATACTGAGGACTTGGTATTAATAATATCATATTTTTGTTATGTTTTAATTTAGTTTTTCAAAAAGAATAACAACATACGATATTATTTTGAAAATTTCTCATTTTTTCACAACACAGTTAAAATTTTATCCTAAGTTTATAGAGAGCCACCACTTTTTTTAATTTTTCAGTATTTGATATTACAATTCAAATATACCTAACAATTTTTTGGAAAGGAAATGATAATACCACGAAAAAAATAGTTCTACTTAGAATGTTTTGGCATTACACATATTCGCGTGAATCTTAAAAGTACCTTTTATGTTGATTTTAGTATTGTGTAGCGAGTCAAATGAGACAAATAATTACCTTTTCCGGAAAATAAAGCTTTTGCCAGTTGGCAATGGCTAAAAAATAGATAAACGAGTAAATTCATATGATTTACTCGCCACTATTGTTTTAGCTGTTTACTTTAATTTTTGTACTTTTTTCTCTACTCCAATGATTCGGAACCATATCTTTCTGTATTACGTCTATCTGTCTTTTTTACGAATCTCTTTCATCGTACATTTAGTATTATAAAGATATATTACCATTAAAAACGTACATCCGTGTGTACAGTGAATATTTATTTAAAATAGTTTCTATAATTTATTTCGAGTACAACTTTAATAAACTAATTAACAGATAATGGAACCCAAATACACGTCAAATTTGACAAGATTAAAAAGATTTAGCCTTTGCCATTCACCTGCCAAAGTTTGCAGATGTTTTTGGTATAAACAATTCACACTTTGAATGCCACTTAAAATAAAAATTTTAATTTCAACGTTTATCGACAGGTGGTTTTGTAATTGAAATATATTGAATTTATAGTATTTTAGTGTAATTATATATAAAAAGCGTAACCGGTTATAATCGAATTATCTATTAAGATGTCAAACAATTTATGCTAATCAAACCTATTTACTAAACGCGTTCTGAAAATAAGAATAAAGATAATATATTTTATTTTAGAATAATTAAGGGCTTAAGGCGATTGTGTTATTTATATTTGACGTAATATATTTGAGTAATGGAAGAAATTGGTTTTATTAAATTTTGCTATTTGAGTTACGATTTTTTTTTAATTTTTATATATTGAAAGAAACATTGTATATTTATTTACATGTACTTTATTGCATCAAACTTAATCAATTGTATTTGCGATTGAATTTTCACTTTAATTATATTATTAGGTATTAAATTAAAAAAATACTGTAAAAAACTTTTCATACTCTTTAGTTTTACAATTTTTCGAATACATGTAGGTACATCATCTACATCAAGGTATATAAAACTGCAATGTACGTAATATATACATAAAATTATCAACCTTTTGGTCCAAAATTTTATATCGTATTGTTATGATCAGGGCTGTCAGTAAAGACAACCGCTGCCAGTATAGTCAACTTATTTTATACCGCTGGCTCACTCAAATTATACCAAATCAAATATTATACAAATTAAAAAAACTGTTGAGAAATAGTCTGCGCCAAATAAAAATTTCAATAAAAATACGTAATAACTTAAAATGAAATATACAAAAAATAACCATATTTTACAATTTTCGTATTCAATTATAAGGTCTGGTAGCCCTGGTTATGATATTTAATTAGTGCTAACAAAGCATACTTTCAACAACCCCTAAGGGATAAAACGTGTCAAAGCTCATATGGATAATATTATTTTTGTGGCCAAATTAACTAAAATACTGATACCTATAGGTATATAATGTATCTTCTCTTCATTTTCAGAATTACTAAAATTTGAGTTTTTAGAATTTTCATGGAAATTTTGTTTTGAAATGACAACCGAGGAATTTAACCTATCAAGTGTAAAAAGGGTTAAAAAAAAAGTATGTATGTGTAATAGTTTTTAGCAGTGTTAAGTTCTAAAAAATATTTAACCGAATGTAGTCCAAGCACGTCGCTAGTCTAGTATAAAAAGAATAACGTGAACAATGGAAAGAACGTTAGATGATTGAACTTAATTCTACAGGATGAAGATTTAAAAAGATTTCTTCAGAGTAACGGATTAGGCATAGACCTCAGAGCTCTGAGGTCTCTTCGTCTGGCGACTGCTTGGTGACTGACAGTCTGATTTATGTAGGTAGGTACTGTCGTTCGATGAGGTAGCCAGTCCCTTATATCTACAAAACTTTAATTGTCACCGCTTTTAAAATTAGATTTTGTAAGTGTATGATTGATTTTCTGTAAAAGAATTAAGCTAGCTTACTATGTAAATAGTTATATTTGTTACAAAATGTGTCGATTCTGTTTAATTTTTTAACCTAGACATTTAGTAGAGTGCCTTCGATTACAATGAAATTAATATGAAATTACTAAGTTATCTTAGTTAAAGTTATCAGATTAAAATAAAAAAAATGATTACTAAGAAAATTATAAACGTGTAGTAAGTATATTTGAAACAATTTCAATTCCCATTTTAATTATTAGATTTTGTTAGTATTTTAAGCAATTAAATCTTACACACATAAATCAGAACATGTTTGACATCAAGTTTTTTATAGAAAAAAATTATTAGGGCTTCGCAGTTTACCTGTTTTTACATCCATTTCCTCACGTAGGAAATCATAAAATTTTATATTTATGAGTTTTAGCGTTTTAATGAAAGTGACTTCAATTAAAATGGTTCAACAAGTTTTATCTAAAACCCAATGCTAAATATTTACAATTTTATTTATTATAACTTCTAGTTAGTGGGACAATTACCTATATATTATTTAAACATAACATTTACTTTAATTAATTAATTATGTTACTGTAAAAAGTCTAAGTATTTAATGTGTAGTAGAGGCACGTTTTTAAATCACGGAAAAAGATTTTACGAGTATATCGACGAATATTTTTTTATATAGTACCTACTCCGATTTTTTTATTGGATAGAGTAAGTATAGTTCGAAATTAGTCCTTATTCAATTTGAAAAGAATATAATATTCACCCCTAAGAGTATAATACATATAAGTCACTAATATAATTAAATCGAAACATTTAATAAAAAAAATTCACCGAAAATAATGACATTTACGAATGAAAAAAAAAATGAAATGAAAAAAAAAAAACATTTGTCTTTTAATAATATAAATGCGAGAGTTTGGATGGATGTTTGTTACTCAATCACGCTAGAACAGCTGAACGGATCTGAATAAAATTTGGCACAGAGATAGATTATAGTCTGGAATAGCATATAGGTTACTTTTTGGCCGCCAAAAATGTACATTTCCCGTGGGACAATTTTTTTTTGTTTTATTTACTAGGGACGAACCCGAGTGAAGCGAGGCTTAGTTGCTAGTCTTTACATAAATTAATTAAAATTAGAAATGGTAATTTCTAGAAACGTGATTTTTTTATAATGAACGTGTTCATAACGACAGTTTTTAAGAAATTATCTTTTCTAAAAAGCAATAAAAGAAAATGGAATTATTAGTGAGTTCATTTATATAATAAAACTATTTTACTTCACATAAGTACGTTTAAACGACTTTATATTCGAGTTTAATTTTCTCACAGATTATATAGTTATCCCGATCCCATATTGGCTAGATTCTGGAAAGTTGTACTTAAGTGACCATAATTGCGATACTAAAGGCAACTAGCGTTGTTAGTTAGCTTTAAAGGCGAAGCTGGTACGCCTTGGGATCGGTTACTAATAACTTTAATAGGTTTCGCGTGCTTGGCAAATAATTTGTATCAGTGTAATTGGAAACGTATATGTGATCTGGTTTGTGATTTGAAGAAATAATATGCTTCTGTGTATGTCTTTTCTAAGCTTTATTTATTGTATTATGAGTAACGGTATTGACAAAAATATTATATAGGCACTTTGAAGGTTTTACATTTTCTAGTTGGCTTTCCACATTTTTTCTTATACACACATATATATATATATATATATATATATATATATATATATATATATATATATATATATATATATATATATATATATATATATATATATATATACATTGTTATATGTTGACCCAGAATATCCAGTTATCATCATACCAAATTTCATCAAAATCTGTCCTGTTGTTTTCTTGTGATGCGTTCCCAGACAGACAGACAGACAGCACTTTCGTCCTTTGTATCGATAATAATGACTATTAAATATGAGCAGGATAGAAGGAGCGTCCCTCAGGGTAGTAGTAGTAAAAAGTATATATTATTTTATTGTTATATCATAAGCAATCAAAAACTTTTAACATAAAACAAACACATAAATGAGTGTCGTCACTTGTCATCTTCTCTATGGCGCGTAACTACCGAGCTTTCATCTATAGTACGATGAGGTAATATAAAACATTATGGTTATTATCTATAGGTACATAACTAAAAAGCTTTACTTTAAGCTCGCGGGAACCGACTTTAAGGCAATTTAGTAAATTACTTATTAAGTAGGAAAAACTGAGCGTTCATTTTGGGAAACTCCTAAAATGGTAATTGGTAAATGCACGAGTTTTTCTTCATTAACTCACTTGATTTGTCTTTTTTCTTGCATCAACGAAGCAATGGATGAATGTTGTTTTTTACATAGAGAAAGTTTATGGTCGTTGAGACTACATATTTGCCTTAGTATATGAAGTGGTACGATGTTAAGGTATAAAATGTTACTTAAGAACGTTTAGGTGAAGCAAGGCGGGGTAAGTTAAACTAAAGTTATAATTATAATTTAGCGCATTACTTGTTTACGTTGTAATGACTTGACAAATTTGAGTGCATTTCGAAATAGAGATAGCTTAATTTTTGGATTACCACAGAGGCAATCTAGGCATAAGTATTTTTAGTCGTGATTGAGCGCTTTGGGTTATAGTGGATAGGTAGGTACTACTGGCTTTTCTGGCCGGTGAGGCCCATATTATCTGTAGGTTGTATACGTAAGTGCATTTTATGACGTTAAATAAAGAACTTTTTATTAACGTACGTAGGTCAAGGAGTTAACAATTAGGATAAAAAGTAAATAAAAAGAGCTTTAATACCTTTCGCTTTATCTGCCGGCACGTTTGGCTCAGTTTGTAGTAACCCTACTAGCTGTGCCAGCGGTCGCGGATTCGAAACCCGCTGGTGGCATTCATTTGTGTAATGAGCACGAATGTTTGTTCTCCAGTCATGGGTGCTTATATTTATAATATGTATGTATTTAAAGTTATATATGTGTAGTCTATCAACTATCTGGTATCCATAACACAAGTCTCGTAGCTTACCATGGAACTAGATGGTGCTGTGTCTTAATGTCCCAACATATTTATTTATTTACTGGAAAAAATAACACAAATAGCTAAATCGCGTATGTATTACAAGTTCATTAGCTTAGATTGAGCCTCAAAGCTCTAACTAAAACAGAAGTTAACAGGCTAGGTTAATCAGTAAGTAGAAGAAAACAATTTAATGTCATTAGCATGCAGACGTTAATGTATGCATGAGAAAAAAAATCCATGTAAAGTCTGGGAGTTATTTTTTAAGTAGTTAAAGAATACCTGTACGTTGTATTTAATTAAGGTGATCTTATTAAAGTATGTTTTGTTAAAGAAAGCATATTTTCTTTATTATATACCGATTAAGCAAAGTAGTTGAAGGGCGTGTGTTTATTTTATTTGTGTTAAATGTCAAAATAATAATAGTTTCGCATGTACTCGTCCCTATACATTTCGAGAACAATCGAGCGATTTTAAATTCCAATTCAAAATATTTTATTCAGCATTAAATTATAAGTTTTAATGAACGTCATGAATCTACTAACAGTTCGGAAAGAAGAAGTCTCAGACCTAAAAAGAATTGGCGAAAGACACTTGTCGGGAGTATTTTTTTTTAAATCTAATACTTTCTTAGATTTATAGACATTTTAAATAAATCTAAATGTCGGGAACCAAAAATCCAAACAAATCCGCGAAAAAATCCGAAAAGATAGTTTTATTTAAAAAAAATATATCTTTAAATAAAACTATCTTTTCGGATTATTTCGCGGATTTATTTTGATTTTTGGTTCCCGACGTTTCGAATGCTTTACAGCATTCATGGTCACGGGAGAGACTGAGGTGTTACATGTCTTGAAGGTATAGTTGTTACAGACAGCCTACCCACAGTTAACAAAATGAAAATTGCACAAATTACATTACAATATTTTTTAACTTTAAGCATTTTTATAATTTTAATTATAATTGAACATGGAATATTATTTATTTAATTTTTGCTATTATTCTTATAATTATTACAATTTTAAAAGTATTAATTAGTAATATATATTTAGTGTTGCCATTATTATATTTATAACTATAAAGAAAAATGTAAAATATAGTATTAATTATTTAAGCCATATAATTGTTCTATGTGTAATTTAAAAAGTTAGAATTAATTAAGGATAATAATTTTAATTTAGTTTGCTATTATTTAAAAACAACTTACTAAGCAACACTATTACTATATACTTTTACAAATGAAAAATGAAAAATATTAATCTGATATGCTGTCATTTTGATCCACACACACTTACTACATCTACTTGTCTGTTATGTTTATATTTATTATTTGATTTTATTATATTAATAACAGGATCCCATGACGATGGTAGTATCTTTTTTATAGTTAAATTATAAGTTATAATAATCAAGCCTTGAGGCGATCACATAATTCCCAATAATCTACTACGTATACGTACCTAGCCAATAACCTAGCCATAGCCTATTTATGAGTGTACCACAGGAGATGAACAGGCAGGAGTGTAAAGAGTTAAGAGACAAAGGCATCCTTACTGACCAAAACTTAACAGTTAGGATTAAAACTGTTGCTTTATATTTTTGCTTAGAATGTTAATACTATATACAGTAATACTGCGCAAGCAAACCGGAGTGAACACCTGAAGAAATCTGTCCGGTTGTCACACATACTCCGGTTTACCTAGGCAGTTTAACTTTATAAGAAAAACCGTATAGGAATATAGTATATGACTACTTTGAAATATAGTAAAAACAAGGATATCAGAATAATTGGATCAATAAATTAGTAAAATTCACGTATTTAGTCTGGAAAAAAGCAATTTTATCAGGCTTCCAAAAGACTTTGTGTTATTGGGAGCAGCATGTTTACTTAAAACTATGTAACAAAAATATATTGAATTGAACAATAATAACAAAAATAACAAATATTTTATATATGACATGCCATGGTGTCCCAGACATTTTTAAGGTTTAATAAGCTTTTAAAATATTTTTCTGACAAATTCTCTGGGCGCGTATCAATTTAATAGCCTGTTTTAAAACCATAAAAATAACTATGAAACTTCCGTCAATGTTCCCAGAAAGTCAATCAATTAAAGTTGTTTTTAAAAATGTGGGGCCCTTACACTAATTATCTGTCTAGAATTCGCTAAAAAAGATATAGTTTCAATCAAACACGTCATATAGACTTCATTACCTTTGTTTTTATCCTTTCATTCAATTCTCGAGTATCACTCAATGACGATGATTGACAGATGAATGTACACTGGGATATGATAATGATTAGTTGTAATTAGTTGCTACAGCCGACTTATTAGGTTTACAATGGAGTTTTCAATAAAGTTTCTCTATGTAGGCCTTAGGCATGAACGAATAAACCACTGGACGAGACATAAAATACAAATGTATGAAAACTCGTTCAACCAAAAGACGCATAACGCACACAAAGATTTTATTACATTATTATACACACAGGTACGCAATACAATATTTCTAGTGCTTGAACGTAATCGATAAAATACATATATCGATGAACCAATTAATGACATTTTAGACATTGGTTAGCATAGTCATCATATTTTACATCTTTTAATTTAAAATATCTGTATTTATTATAATAAATTAAAATAAATGAATTAAAGAGGCAATAATAATGTGTCAAATAATAATTATTTTTTAATTTGATTTATATAAATACGATGGCATTGATGGCAGCATTCTGTTGGTCTATAATAATGTTAATGAACAAATGAATATCGGGTGTATATTCCATTAATATATAATAAAAATTATTTTTTAAAGATTAAAAAAATATTAAGCTAATTTAATTAAATAAAGTGATTTTGTTGATTCTGTTATTGAATTATTTTAATTGGCAATTGATTGTCTCGGGTAGCTTATAAAAATGTGACACTGTTCTAATATTGCTCAGTTCTTAATAAACATTTGTGAAATTAGGAAAAAGAAAAAGTGATTGCAAATTAAAGTGAGTGTTGGATCGTGAAAGTAAAATAGATCGTGAAAGTGTTTTATTACAAATCGCCAACCCAGAAGTTTAGTGCTAAAACATTGTTGTTTGATTTTGTGTAATTTATGTGTTGAAATAAAATGATCTTTATTATTATTACAATGGAATAATATTCCAAAGTATATAAATGTGGTATAAAATAAAATAAAAAATTAAGTACACATACTAATTATAATTTTTGCATTTATATTTTTATGTGACTTAGAAAATATTTTTATAAATTTATTGTCATCAGATTGTAGGATACTGTGATAAAAGTATTTTATGTTATTGTACTGTACAAATAACACAATTCGTTCAGTTATTTCGTCAAATATCGATATATTTTTCGACATTGTCAAGCACTAGTCGATGTCAAATGGAGTCACTCGACAGTTTAGTCATTTGTTCTGAATGGTATAATCCAGGGATTTTATGATGGTTGTCAGATGTCAACAATACATAGAAATATCGACTATATTTAACATAGTTGGGTAATATGACATTTTATTTTACAATTTTATTAAATTGTGTGATAAATAACAATAAATGTAATAAAATAATGTATTTACAAGTGAAAAGAAACAGTGCTGCTTCCGCCGCTATAGTTTTTACACCATTTAACAGAACATTTAGTCATTTTTGGCAGATTGTTTGTTGACAAGTAAATGCTTGAGACTGACGCAAAAAACAAACGACAAAGGCTGAAATTTCCTGGCTACTAATAAGACAGATAAAGGTACGTCCGCTTATATGTCTGGTCCAGTGACTTATTCGTTCATGGCCTTAGGATATCCTTGATTTAGTTGAGAACCTCTTAATATTATCTATACATATAATAAAATTGTAACTAAGCCGAATCTGTACATTATATATTTTTTGGAAAATCTTATTGAAATAGACTTTATTATCGATATAGAGGCCGAATCTATAGTTATTAAAATTTTTGCCTGTCTGTCTGTCTGTTACCGCATCACGAGAAAACCACTGGATAAATTTTGATGAAATTCGGTACAATGATAGCTGGTTATCCAGGTCAACATATAGGATACTTTTTACTGCGGGAAAATATCTCATTTCTGAGAAATCTATACTAAACGTTAAAACTTAACTAGGGACGAACCCGAGCGGAGTGCTAGTTAATAATAAGTATCAAGTTTTTAATTGCGAAATTAAGTTAGTAAGTACTCCTCATGTTAGGTTTTATAGTGAATCTATTATAGGACACTATTATAATAGTTATTGGCCTGGAAAACATAAGATGGTTAAAACAACTCTTTACCCTATAAAAATTATTAACGTTTCCTATGGAAATGACATAATTTTATGTGTTTTCTAATTTTAACTGTGCATAGTTTAGCCTATAGTATTTAAATTAATGAACTAGCATGACTAGGAAAGTATCTGGTGTGTGTGACACACATTATTATTTACGTAAGGAAGAAATATCCGTACTGTTGTGTTGTTGTAATAATATCTGGTGAGAGAGCCGAGTTTTCTCAAGGTTCAAGTGTTTATGGACCCGATTACTTCTTAATGTCAGACAGATCGTATGCTTGTTTGCCATCTTTCTACCATGAAAAAAAAAACATGTTTTCAATGTCCCTCAAAAAGTATTGTTAGACACGGCATACCTAGTTATTTCTTTTTCTTAATTGCACAAAGCCGAAACTGCGGGTTTGTGCTAGTATATTATTGCAAGAATTTTTCGTTGTTAATTTCTCATAATTAGTATATGTTACATTACTACTACTTACATTACAGTAGGTATACGAATTTAAGCAAAAGCATATCAATTATTGAATGATTTATTACTAATATTTGTAATGTATTAAAAATCGATAGTATCACACAAAAAATAACTTGATCTTTTTGAATATAAAGTCTAGAAAGTTTTATATTATTTCAGTCCATATAAGATTAGCGTGACTGACATCAGTTTAATAACAATCAATATAATTCTTCACTACATAATGAAACGTCACACAAGCTCTGTACACACTTTACACTTTTCTAATGTTTTTAATCATTTAATTCGTTTAGAAACGGAGATATGTTTTGACAGATAACATATTTTTAAAGAGTTTAAATCGTAATATTATGGCTTTTAATTTTGGCTAAACATCAATATCTTTTTCCTTTAAAGTTACCGATTTTTGTACCCTATAACATTTACCCTATATTATTTACCCTATATTATTTATAATCAATGAGCAAACTGCAACATAAGATATTAACATATATTAAAATAACATAACAACCAAGACCATAATATATTAATACGATTGCAGCATAAACAATAAATCAGTACGCTTGAGTTAATTCGTTACTTTTATCGATTATCAGAATAAATTAATATAACACGCTCGGTTGAACTCGAAACGAATGCATGACTGATATATGATTTTTTTTAATTTAATTACACTAAATATTTATTATTATATTAGAAGCCATAAAATAGGTCTTAGTTGCGATTTATAGTATATCTTCTCATACTGGTTTAAGAATAATTAGGGACTAATGTCCACTTCGCTTTGGTGCTTTTTTAAGCGCCATTTGTTAATTATAAAATTATTTACAGCAATGTCACCTTTCTTTAAAATTTTATTACAACCTTATTTTTTTTCTAGCAGAACTCGCAGCTACGCCCGCGTTCAATCTACAAAAAAAATCTCTTTGGCATTATGTTATACAGCCACTCCATCTCGCTTCGTACGGGTTCGTCACTATGTATGTATGTATTTATATAATATTCGTCATACAAAAATGCTAAAATCGCGATTAAAAATTGGAGGGTGGGGGTAGAAGGGTGAAAAAAACTTTACGACCCATTCTAATACCTACCAAATATACAAAAAAATATTTTGACAAAAACAATGAAGATACCACTCAGATAGATACTTTCCTTGAATTAGCTAAGTTCATAATAAAACGTTTATAGATTAATTCTGCATAAAATACTACATTTGCTTCGCGGAAAGTCATTATTGTAAGCATTTCGCATAATTTTTCAATAAAAATAGGCAATTATTTTATTTTTTTTAATTCCGTATGATAGAAGATAGAATACCTACACTGTAACATACCTAGTTTAATTATTTCAATTTAATTGTAAAAAATATAGCAATAACATTTCGCTTTATAATAATTTCTTTATATTTTATATAATAAGCAAAGCCATGGGCAAAAACTAATTTATTAAAGGTTCTGTGAAAAAAAATTAATTTGAGTTAAAAATGCAAAAGACGGTTTAATTCTCGAGGCGCTACACTTGATTCTATTCTATCAAGCTATTGTTACGGTTAATTTAATTGAAGCAGTTACGCTCTTCCTCCACAGATGACAAATGTAATATAGGTATATTGTTATTAATGTTATTTCTAATTTAATCTTACTCCAGAAACTCTCTTTTACTTACGTCTTTTATATTAAATAGAAACCTATAATCGCATTACCTACACGGTTGGACGGATTTGGATGAAATTTCGTACACAGACTATTTCATAATGTGGTGGCCTGTACGTAATATTATGTATAAAAAAGCAAGGAAACGGAAGGTGAGCCCCTAATATACATATAATAAGACTAGAAACTCACTTCACACACACACTTCGTCCTTACTTAACTTCAACACACACACTTCGTCCTTACTTACGCTTTAACGTTTAGTATAGATTTCCCAGGGATTAGATATTTTCCCGCGGTAAAAAGTATCCTATATGTTTACCCAGATAACCAGCTATCATCATACCAAATTTTATCAAAATCTGTCCAATGGTTTTTTCGTGATCCGGTCACAGACAGACAAAAAATCTAAAAACTATAAATTCGGCCTCTGTATCGATAATAATGTCTATTTCAATAACATTTTCCAAAAAAATATTTAGTGTACAGATTCGGCTTAGAATTTTATTATATATATACATAGATGAACGTCCGATTTCTCATAATCCCTGATAAGGGATTTAGAAATTAATTATATAGGTATTAGTAATATAAGTAGATAGACCCACTATCATACAATCGAAACTTTATGGGGAATAATACAGTTGGTGCTTCCCTATTATACGAAAAGTCTTAAAAATACAGGTAGATTTGGTATAAAATATGAATTATGTAACCGATTTTCAGATTTAAGGGTTAACTAGCATTGCCCGCGGCTTCGCCCGCTTTCAGATGACCAAAAACCAAATTCTTAGGTTTTACATATATGATATATACAGAAATGAGTAATTTTCCTGCGGTAAAAAGTATCCTATATGTTAACCTGGATAACTAGCTATCACCATACCAAATTTCATCAAAATCCCTCCAGTGGTTTTTCTGTTACGTAGGTATTGAAAGTTAAAATATAATTTATTAAATAACACAATAAAAAGCCTTATATATTAGCTGAGGGTACGATATTATTAGTGTGCTAAGTTAAGTTCAAAGATGAGCTTATAAAAGATTTGTTGAAATTATTCCCTTAAAGGGCACAAATGGATTACAAGTTTTGATTGTCGATGCAATATCACTTCCGGCTCGTTGCTTGTGCTACATTATCCAAATACGGTAAAATGCTATTTATTGTTAAGAAGTGTTTTATCTTCTTAGTTCATGGTTAAGATATCTTTTATATCCACTTCAGAAAGTATTACCACAGATCATATGATACTGTATTCCATATTCGCACTTCACCATATTTATATTTTTCTTTAGCCAAATGGTATTATTGGAATCCTCGTTCTTTCATTCTGTTTGTCTATATGTAAAAGCTGTTTCACTTAAAATACTGTGCATTTATTTACCTGGAAGTAGTCCAATTTTACGTAGGTATCTTTAGGCACAAATATTTAAAAATAATCTAAAAGTAGAGAACAAAGCATGGGCTCATAAATATCTTCTGTATATTGTCTTTTTATCTTAAAGAAAAAAAAAGTTAAAGAAAACTATGGATGACGACACGTTTGGCTCAATGTGTAGTGACCCTCCTTGCTATGCTAGAGGTCGCGGGTTTGAGTCCCGCTGGGGGCATTCATTTGTGTCATGAGCACGAATGTTTGTACATCAGTCATGGGTGTTTATATTTATTATATGTATGTATATAAAAGTTATATATGTGTAGTGTATCAACTATCTGGTATCCATAACACAGGCCTCGTAGCTTACCATGGAACTAGATGGTGTTGTGTGTTAATGTCCCAACATATTTATGCATTAAAATCGCAGTTCCAGTAAAAACTTGAAGTAAGTATTTGTAAGCATTCGTATATTTAAATTGTAAATACATTTCAAAATTACGACTTAACATCTTTAATTTGAATAGGTTAATTTTATGATCTAGTAAAAATATTTAAATTCAAAATGAATATTAACCTTTGATATATGTAATTTTAAATGCATTTCGTATGTATGAGTATTTCGTATGTAATTATGCTTAAATTCCGGTAAGTTTTAAACAATGTAACGACATTGTATTTATAATGAACTACCGATGGCTTTGATTGTATGCATATATCTACTCGTTAGACAGTATTAGCACTCAAATAACGTAGATATAATAGAATTTTAAGCTATATATTTAAGCGTGTTTTTCTAATTTACTTATAAAAACTCTAACACTGACAGTCAATGCTAAACCTAAAAAACTGAATCTAGATATAAAATATATAAGTTGGGATAAAACAGCACCATCTAGTTTCATGGTAAGCTACGAGGCTTGTGTTATGGATACCAGATACACTACACATATATAACTTCAAAATCATATTATAAATATAAACACCCATTACTAGGTACAAACATTCGTGCTCATCACACAAATGAATGTCCCCAGTGGGACTTGAACCCGCAATCGCTGGCGCAGCAAGAAGGGTTTTTAAAAACTGAGCCAAACGTCTCGTCAATTTACATTTTGCATCTAAATTCTTATAGTAAACCTAAGGAATAATTTTAATTTTCACAAGAGAACACGAATTTTTTATATTTATTGTAAGGTACAATTGTAAAAAACTTAACAGTTTTTTTTAAATATACAATAGTCAATATAACTAGCTCTTTAAAACATTGGACCCACAAGATTGGGGCAATATGAAACTAATTTTTTGGGACTTCACTCAGCTCCCTAACACTTTACAAATTGACTTATTAACTAAAAAGAACTACCTATATAAACTAAAAAGGACTATGTAAAGTGAACATATACAGGAAAATGAAAATATACATTATTATTCAAATCGCTTTTAGCGATAAGGCCGCCTTCTGTACATCATTTCTTTATATGTTTATGCATTTTTGTTTGCATCTTTTTCTTGGGTAATTAATTAATTAATTGACTGAAATCGTTGACTTAGTCGAGTCTATAATTTTTGATGATATTTTCGACAACTTACAACCCCTTACAACCGAAACACATTACCATAATCAATGTTATTTAATAGTTAATACAGCTTTTTATATACAAACGATGATATATTTGGACCACGTATATACCTACCTACGCTTAGATGTGTCGTTTCCATACATTTTTTAATATCCATAGCGATTGTTGAACGTCATCTTTTTATTCCCCTATTTGTATTGGCCAAATATTAAAAAATTGTACTTACTTTTTGGATATATATATATATATATATATATATATATATATATATATATATATATATATATATATAGCAAAGTCGGGTTAGTTACACCATTTATAACTCAAGAACGGCTGGACCTTAATTAGCTGAACTTATGATGTTTGATTTGTTGGATTTGTCTCCGAATAACTATTAAAGCACCAGAAGAAATCACGAGAAACAAATAAAATTTACATGTCTAATAACTATTTATAACCATTTAAAACGTACCCGAGCGAAGCGAGGGTAAGTCGCTAGTTACTTATAGGAATAACATATTTTCTTTAAAATTGTACACTCACAGCCTCTGGAAAATTCTTTAGGATAAACCATGTGCATATTATTTATTTCATGTGTCCGTTGCATTGCGATAGCGATGACGTCAATGCATTTTAAGTAAACGTCAATTTCAACGAAGAAGTTTTTGTGCACTTTGGTATTTTTTTAAGTCAGAGTAACAAAGATGAATGATAAACATTTAAATGTATCAGTTTTTGTATCCACTTATTAAGACTTAGGTTATTATCCCACAATAGGTACACTCATTTTAGGTAATATATTTTCTCTTTTTTTACCATCTTGAAATTATTAAAGATGTCTGTCCATATACCTAGTGATATTTTTCCATCATGGTATTTTTTCTTTAAAAGCTCAACAGTGTTTGCACATGCTAATAATAAATGGTCAACTTCTGTGTAATTAAGTCATTCAATCTTTCGCAAATAAAATCGCGAAAATTGATCAGAGTTAATATGTATATTTGACGAAATCTCAGAAAGTATACATACTATAAACAACATTTGGTAGGTCTCTTCCTTATAAGAGGTAGGTGTCTGCTTTTAAATGGATTTTTGGAAATTTGACTTTTAAAGGGGTTAAAAGGAGTCGAGTCAGAATTTTGTATGAAAACCTGTTTCTTTTAAAGTACAAAAATAATCAAATGAAATCAAATTTGGAAATAATGTTTCTCATTTATGTATTTAAATGTGTAATGTCTTTAAAAGCTAAACCGAAGTATTTACAATAGAGTAAAAAGAACAGTTACTGATGTGTAAATGGTGCTTTAAAATGCTATCGTTAGTTCTGAAAATAGCCACTAGGGAACATCTATTCACTAACAGATTTCACTCAATCAGAGCTATAAGGTTTTGGTTGATTCAGTCTATTACGAATGCGAAAGTTTATATGTTTGATACTATTTCATGCAAAACGACTGGACAGATTTGGAAAAAATTTAGAACACTAATAGAAAATGATCTGGAGTAACATGTAGGGATAGACTTTTAAGCACCTAGCGACATCGATAGTTGTGACGACGACAACGAAAGCGCTATTAATACGAGTATATAGCTAGTTCAAAATGAGTAATCGAAGATGAATTTTGTTCTCTTCATAGCAAACAAATATATTCTTAGTTAGGTAGGTATAGGTTCCTATTTTTATAGACAATTAAAGTTATAATATTCATTTCTGCAAAAAATTTGGTTTGAAAGATTGTTTTGTCCTTAAAATTATGCTAATTCGCAAGTACAAAGAAGTCAAATTACCAGTCATTGTCCTTATATACATGAGCACACTATTTAGCTTGTTGACCGACTTTAAACAAGAAGAGGTACTCGATTTAACTGTATGTAATTTTGTCTTAACGTATATATGTAGTGATATGTTCGCTAATTGCAATTAATCGATTTATGCCTCCTGAAAATCTAGTTTTCAACCGGTGGTCGCAGTTAGACCACTATTTTTTTTATGGATACCACTAAAGCTCGCCAATCTAAGCTCCTAAAAAAAATCAAGAATCGTTTGACAAACAGAATAGAAAAAGGTACTCAATTGTTTTGTCTTTGCTCATTTACATAGATATTCCTCCTCTGAAAAATTATTTTTGGGTTTTACATTTTCAAGTAACTTCAATAAGAGGGAGTTACTTAATTCTAGTCATGTCTTTTAATTATTCGTGAGTCTTTGAAGTTAAGATAGAAGCTTTGAAGTCTTTGGATAATATGGTATACCTAATGGTACCATTCAGTTGGCTTGATGATAACTGATGATATCTGAGTAGACCATAGAAATCTTCACCTAAATTATTACTAAAAAAAGTTTGTTTAAAAAAGACATTATAACATTATTTTGTTTATAACTATTTAGCTGCATAAGCTGTAATTTTCACATAATACTATATTTTCAGATGAGTGATATACAGATATACATACAGAAAATTTGTTTATACACATATGTGTACTTAATTGCAAGGAAGCCAGTTCAAAACACTTGAACTTTTTTAGAAGTCGACTTTGAGGTAGCGGTCAAGACGACCTGAGTTACGCAGAGTGCAACTAAATTAATTATCTTTTACAATTATAAAATATCTAATTACTACTGAATTACATTTATTTATTTCAACAAATTTTAATTATATGCTTTGTAAAACCGACAATTCATAATTGAGTTTGTGTAATGTGAGGTAGGTATTTTATTTACTTAAAATATCTAGGTATTTTTTTTAAATATGATATTATTATTTCTTAGATTTATGTGATATTTGACATTTATACATATAATAAAATTCTAATCGACTCAAATCTGTAAATTAAATAGTTTTTGGAAAACCTTATTGAATATAGTTATTATTATCTATACAAAGGCCGAATCTATAGTTTTTTAGATTTTTTTTCTGTCTGGCGAGAAAACTACTGGACAGATTTCGATGAAATTTGGTATGATGATAGCTGCTTATTCGAGTCAATATATAGGGTAACTTTTTACTGCGGGAAAATTTTCATCTCTGAGAAATCTATACTTAACGTTAAAACGTAACTAGGGACGAATCCGAGCGGAACGATAGAAGTCGCTAGTTTTTAAATAAAACTATCTTTTGATTTCGTGGGTAGATACTGTCTGTAATATGTATAATGTATATATTGACTTTTGAGACGTCAAAAATCTTAGACGTCTAAAGCGTGAATGAGTAACAAACGTACACACATGCAATTTTCGAATTTTTAATGGTAGTTTGATTTATTTACATTCCTTCGACATAGAATAGCAAGACGTTACGTGTGCAATCTTTAAAAAAAACAAATTATAAAAAAATCAAAACAATTGGATTTGGCTTTTTAACCTGCTAATGTATATTCATTTGTGTCTACATTGTAAACATTGTAGGTAATTTCCTAGTGTAGTAGTCATTAAACATTCAATTAGGTATATAGGTAGAAAGAATCATGCTGAAGTCGAAAATAGTACCGCGATTTTGGCGTTTATGCTACTTTACTTGATTTTTGTCTGTCTGTCTGTGTGGCTGTTACCGCATCACAGAAAAACCACTAAAAGAATTCTGATAAAATTTGGTATGGTGATAGCTGGTTATCCAGGTCAACATATAGGCTACTTTTTACCGCGGAAAAATATCTCATTTCTGAGAAAAAATACGAAAACTGCAATGTTAGAGTATACTAATATGTAAGTAAAACCTAAGAAGTAGGTTTTTGGTCACCTGCCGCCGCGGGCAATGGTAGTATAAAATAAATATAATGTAAAAAATTAAAAAATAAATAACTTACTTTATTTCTTTTTTACATTATATTTATGAACTTATTACAGTACATAATAAGTATTCTGTTATATATTATCTTAAAACATTATTGTTTGGCTTCAGGTAGGTATACTTTTATGACACTCTGTTTATATATTTTTTTAGTCTGAGTTTTACTCGGATCAGAAATAATTATTCTTAAAGTAGGTATGCACCTCGTTTCCTGACTAAGAAATCATCAAAAATACGTGAGAAGCGAGGTGCTAGTTACTTAATTTTGCAGATATTTCTTGTTAAAAAATTAAAAATTTTCACTTCATTTTCATTCAATATTCAGTCCCTTTTAACGTCCTACTGCTGGGCACAGGCCTCCCTTCAATACGAGGGTGATCAGGCCATAGTCCACCACGCTGGCCAAGTGCGGGTTGGTGCAATTCACATGTCTCTCAGGCATGCAGATTTCCTCACGATGTTTACCTTCACCTTAAGACAAGTGGTAATCATATTGGAAATGATTCGAACATGAAATATCAGAGATGCAAGACCCGGGATTTGAACCGGGTTCACGCGGTTTTCCAAGCGAGCGCGTTACCACTGGGCTACCACTGCCTTATTCAATATGTAGCATGTTAATTTAACAATGGCAGAATGTTATCGTGTAATAGTTAATTTGTAATTTTTCAAAGTCTTGATGTTAAGTCAATAAAACATTAACTAATTATGCAGTCAAAAGGTTAAACATATACAGATATTTAAATATCAGACTCGACTTCATTCGATTGCCTTATAGCATTGGAATATCAAATTGTTTAAAAGTAATTTTGTATGTATGCATATATACGTTTGTAGGTATATATCGCTTGTCTGCCAACCCGCACTTGGCCAGCGTGGTGGACTATAGACTGAACCCCCTTAAATTGACGGGAAGCCAGTGCCCAGCAGTGGGACATTATAAGGGCTGAATTCATGTACCACGTAACATACGAGAAAAGTCAGAACTTCACATTCATGTACCACGTAACATACGAGAAAAGTCACAAATTCAATTTCAGACCTGTGTGGAGATATAACAGACCTCAATCTATAGTAATGGTTATAAAATACATAAATTAACAGGTGCTTAATTAAAAAATATCATTCAATAAATTTATTCCGACAGAGAGAAATAAAATCTCATCCATTATTTCTTTATTCCAATGGATGTTAATAAAGATATTATAACTAAGAGAATACCAGAGTCACGTGTACATTGACTGCTACTACTGTGACATGCGTCCATTAATTTTTACAGTATTATAATATACCATGGACATCACTTGAAGTAAATAGAACGTACCTTATAGCACTCAGACTTATAATTATTGTATGGCAAAATCTCTTTAATACGATGCTTTATTGCTGCGTGAAATTATATACTATACCTATGGCAACGTTTTTTTTCATATCCATACTTAATTTTATAAATGTGAAAGTGTGTTTGTTTGTTTTAAAGTAGGTACCTACCTACTATACTCGCTTGTTTCTAATTTGCGGGATGGTACTTTCGAACACATCCCCTGAATCTGAAAGTCCCGTTCTAATTAAATAAGCGTTTGTTCTATCGTGTATATTAAAGAAAAAGTATGCTTTATCGAATTAAAAAGAATTTTCCTCTTCAGATTTTCTCGTCAAATGATTTTTTTCGTTTAACATTAAAATATTGCGTTGATAGAGACGAATCAGTTCAGCCATTGTGGGGATTTGATGGTACAAACAGATAGATTAATATTTTAACGGTTGTTTGAGCTTTGAATATTATACAAATAACTATATGAGTTTACTATAGTTTGTTGAAATTTAAAGTAATCTCATAAATCATTTAAAATTTTAATTTTCTGGTCTACATAACTTTATATAGGTAAAGATATTTTAGTAGGAGGTAATATATAAATAGGTATTAGGTAAATAGTAACTTTAATAAGTTATCTTTTAATAAAAAGTTTGCACTTATTGCAAAATTGTTAAAACATACTTTTTCTGCCTTTAGGGTTTTTTAATATTTGTATGGCCTGATTTATTATTATTTATTATTTATTTACCTGATTTATTGATTATTTATTTATTGGATTTTTAATATGTTTTTTAATATTTTTAAAATTTGTATATTAAGACCCTTATGATAATACTAGCGACTCACCCACGCTCCACTCGAATTCGTCCCTACTTACGTTTTAACGTTTAGTATAGATTTCTCGGAGATGAGATATTTTCCCCGCAGTAAAAAGTACCCTATATGTTAACCTGGATAACCAGCAATTATAATACCAAATTTCATCAAAATCCCTCCAGTGGATTTTCCGTGATGCGGTAACAGACAGACAAAAATTCTAAAAACTATAGATCCGGCCTCTGAATCGATATTACCTAATTAATGACTATTTCAATAAGATTTTTCTAAAAATATTTAATGTACAGATTCGGCTTAGTTACAACTTTATTATATGTAGGTACCTATAGATAACCTATTCATTAAATAAAATCCGCTGAATTGTATAGTGTAAATGTATAAAATATGCTTGCTTTTTGAATTCAGTAAATCATTGATGCACATAATGAATTTAACACTTCCTGTCTGTATGTTTTTGACGTACCTACTACTACTAGACTAGAATTTCTAGAAAACATCAAATTCGTGACTGGCACCTTTGACTAATAAATTATTTAAATGTGTTAATTTTGTAAATAGATATGTACGTAAATAGGTATACGAGTAATATTTGCAAGAGACTTATTGCGATTATATGCATAGAGATAAATTTTAATGAACATTCGTAAATTCGTCTTTACATTAGTGTGTATCCTAGATAAGTGTGTACTGTGTACATGACATTTTACGTCTTCCATGGATTTAAGAGGCAATGTCGCGACTGACAGCCTCAACAAAGTCCAGCCCAAACCGCTTATGATGACAAGTTTGTGGAGAGGATATCGAGTTTACAATGTAGGCGTCATTTAATTCTATTATTATATTTAATGTGAAATGCATGGAAAGTAGTACTTTAAACTAGATTAATGCTCTTCTATACAAATATACACGAGCTTTAGAATTTTTGAAAACTTAACCGACCTAAACGAAACTTAACCTTAATCCCTCAACGATCGCGAACACGCCGACGTTACAGTTAACAACAGATTTCTTAGAAATTTACCTGGAGGTGTTAAAGGAGTAGAAAAGGGTGGTAAAGTTAGTTAAAAAAGCTTCCATTTTTATTGCTAAAATTAGGTATTCACCTCCAAAAATGTAAAGATATACGTATATCCAATTAAATTAAAATTCATATTTTGAGAGGATAACAATATTTTCAGAATAAGGTTAACTTAAAAATAACAAGTTTTAAGTTATAACTAAAAATATTTTTATCCTCTCAAAGCTCTAAAAATCATGCTTTGACTCATAATAAAAAAGTCATCCGTTTAGTTGAAAAGCTGTTGCACTTCTAGTTTTGTTACTTACTCCAAAACAAATAATTTGAGTAGCGTAAGATATTATTGTTTTGTTAAAATTATGGTAAAACTAGATCACATTACTATGTTAGAATGTAATTTTATTACAAACAAGCGTTGTTCACAGCCCCCGTGCATTATATTTGTGTATAACTAGCGACTCAACCTCGCTTCGCTCGGGTTTGTCCCTGGCTACGTTTTGACGCTCAGTGGAATATATAGACTATATATTTCTTACTTGATTCCCCATACAAACTCCCACCCCCTTTTCACCCCCTTAAAGGATGACTTCCGGGATAAAAACTATCCTATGTCCTTCCCAGGGTCTCAAACTGTCTTCATACCAAATTTCATCTAAATCGATTCAGCGCATTAAGCGTGAAAATGTAACAGACAGACAGAGTTACTTTTACATATTAGCATTTATAATATTAGTATGGATTGTTCCGCTCTTAAGGGTTAGACAGACCTCTGTCCAGGCTCTGATATACAAATAGGATTTTTTAAAATACAGACTGGTATTAACAGAAATAAATAGCTTAATTGTATGCGCAAATAGTTTAATATCAAACTGTTGTTATTTTTTCGTTAATTCTTATTCCAGGAAAATGATAATGTGTGTCTAATAAAGCAAAAGTGCCACTAAATAAGTCATAACTGTGATTGTCATATTATGTATGTAGGGTGATAAAGTAATATTTAAAAATCGATATTCTGTTTTGTTTCTTTTGTTGCCTGTCGATTATATTTAATTTTTCTATCAGTAATCATTTTAAGGTTTGTTCTAATCAATGAATTGGTTCACTTTCATTTTAATGAAATTACTGTCAAGTAAAACTTAGATAAGTAACAGTACATTTACTCTTAACGTATATTTATTTCAACACCTGCATGCACAAAAGTTGCTCTATTGTTGCTTGTTTTTATTAATTTATCAAATTAATTCATATATTAGGTACGTTTTAACGGTTAGTATGGATATACCACGGAAACTATACATTTTTCCGAAATGAAAAGTAACATTTGTGATATTCCAGACTATATAATATAATCTCTGTGCCAAATTTCATCCAGATCCGTTTAGTCGGCGAACGGCCGAACGGATCTGAATGAAATTTAGCACACATATAGTCTATAGTCTGGAATAACACATATGCTACTTTTTATCCCTGAAAATATACGGATCCCGAGGGATAGATTTGTTTTTGTTTTTCTAGAGGTGAAGTGAGCCGCTAGTATATAATAATAGAAGAAGAAATAATATTTTTTGTCTATTTCCATCTACGCACGTCGATTTAATAAGATTACTAGAGATAAGAGACTATTCTAGCTTCGCTCGGGCACGTCTCTAGGTTCCTTTTGTATTTATAATATTGTATACAGGCAGCGCCATCTATTGGCATATTTTATTTCTAACAGTAGCCTTGAACATATAGGCTAGGTTTCAGGTCATAGTCTACTAAATTTCATCAAAATTAATTCGGAGGAGTAACAAACATATTTACACATACAAACTTTCGCTAGCATAATAGCTGTAGTGTGGTTTTATGTCTCTTTTCAGACTCATATATCGAATATCACACCCGTCATTTGTGATGAAACGCTTTATAACAAAGTACGATAGGTATTATCGCTATATAAAGATGATTATATATTATGTAATCATAATTAAGTATCGATACAAACGTGAAAGTGACTGCCCGTTATTTTTTCATGGTTAAACCGCTAAATTTCAATCAAATTTGGCAAGAACATAAATTGTATCCTGGGGACGGTTTAATCCTCGCCCACTTATCTTGCGACCAAAGCCACGATCAAAAACTAGTCTTACTAATATTATAAATGCGAAAGTTTGTGAGAATGTACGTATGTCTGGATAGATGTATGTTATTCTTTCACGCAAAAACTACTAAATGGATTTTGATGAAATTTTACACTAATATAGTTCATACATCAGAATAAAACATAGGCTTCTTTTTTCCCGAAAAAATGTACGGTTCCCGTGGGATACATTTGTTTTTGCTTTTCTAGAGGCGAACCCGACCGAAGCGAGGGCGAGCTGCTAGTTTAAAACCAATATGGCTTAACTTAATGGATATCGACCCTGTTAATATTTTTTGTTGTCCATCTTGGATTAGACGACATTGAGCAACGAAACGAACTTTTAATTTGCAACGTAATGCACCTAAGGAATAGCATTTTATTTTTATTATATTGATTATTATTTTTACATAGTATAAATAGAAAAATGATATATTTAATTAAGTTTCACTATTTTGTAAACCTAACCCAATTAGATCAGTGGTAACTCGTATGCTCGGAAAAAGAAATAAATCGGGCTCAAACCCGGGTATCTTCCTTCTGATATTTTCATGTGCGAATCATTTTCAACATGATTGACACTCGTGTTCCGGTGAAGGATAACATCGTGAGGAAACCTGCATGTTTGACAAAACCTAGCTAGTTTTTGAAAGACAAATTGAAGCCCGCCATCTACACTTGGCCAGCCCCCTTGTATTGAGAGTAGGCCCGGCTGCCAGCCCTGGGACGGGGACTAAAAGCATTGGGACTTAAAGAGCTGAAGTATAAATTGTAATCTAACGAATAGCAAAAACTTTTGTTTAGTAAATGCTAGTGATTTTTGTAGGTAAAAATTAAATATTCTTTAGCTAACCTAAGAAAAATCGCTACAAGAGTTTGTATATTTCGATGGACAGGCGGACGAATTAATTACTTTAACCGGAATTAAATAATATAATATTTATTCCTGTAATTTTAATAAATCAAAAATCGTAAAAATCGTTTAATTGATTAATTTGTTCTTTACTAGTTACTTTTCATTTTAACAAAATACAGCGAATTAGTTTCAAGACTAAGTATATGTTAAGTCAAAACTAATATTCAAGGTTATCCAAAATATTTACCTCATGCGAGAATAGAACTCACGACCTACAGCGGTGCTAAGCAGGAAAGAAGGAAGTAGGTAGACAGTAAGCAGGAAATTAATATTTGTTGAACAATTATTACCTATTGTAAATTAAAATAAATAATTGATATATTGTTGTATAATATATAATTATGTAAAGTAAGTTTATAAGGTAGATCATGTAATTAAAAAAAAGACGAGTAATATCTATTTTCTCTTTTATTTATATATTTTTTCATTTCTTTCTAAGCGAAAATCTACAAACTACGAGTAGGTTAGAAAATCAATAATATTAATAGATAGGTTGATTCCCCATTCAAACTTGCATCCCCATTTTTACCCCCATAAGGGATGATTTCCGGGATAAAAACTATCCTATGTGCTTCCTAGGGTCTCAAGCTATCTTCTTACCAAAATTTCATCTAAATCGGTTCCGTGGTTTCGGAACCTATTTGGTACAAACAAACAAACAAGAAATCAAATCTTTCCCCTTTATAATATTAGTATAGATAATCATAAAACACAAACTTGATTCACATGATAGATAATTGAACCTAATTTTCATGATGATAATTGTCGTTTATTTAAACTGCAATTTATTTCATTTTAATTGTTGATTTGTTTTCAAATAAATCTACGAGTATAATTTTTAAGCATGTCACAGCCATTTTAACATTATTTTGTCACGAATTTCTTTAAACCGGTTAATGATTAATTTTACAATCAATTATTAGATATCATCGGGTTTTATCATTATTAGAGACTGACTACTCACCCTCGCTTCGCTTCTAGATTCCTCCCTAGGTATGTTTTAACGATTAGTATGGAATAGATATACTATATATTATACGATATAGCCTTCCTCAATAAACGGGCTACCTAATGCAAAAATAATTTTTCATATCGGATTAGTAGTTCCTGAGATTAACGAATTCAAACAAACAAAGAAACAAACAAACTCTGCCTCTTTATAATATTAGTACAGAAACTATCATTTATTAGATATCATCGGGTCTTAACCATTAATTATTAGTGATTATTAATATAATATAAGAATTTAAGATTAAATTATAGACTATTAGGAAAAACAGATTTTTAATGGTTTTTTATCTTAGAACCTAGCGACTCACGCTTCGCTCAAGTTCGTCCCTAGGTACGTTTTAATCGTTAGTACAAATATTTGAATTTCTCGGCTTTTCTGTACTATAATATGCATGTATTATACATATAAACTTTTCTCATGAATCACTCTATCTTTTAAAAAACCGCATCAAAATCCGTTGCGTAGTTTTAAAGATCTAAGCATACATAGGGACAGACAGACAGCGGGAAGTGACTTTGTTTTATGCTATGTAGTGATTTCATGTCTCATTATTCTACATTTGTCTATGGTAAAAGTTTTGTGATGATCAACAAGATATGAGTCAGCTTTACTCAATATATGTAGATACGTGTACGTGTATAAGCAGATAACTGACCTATTTATTTTTCTCTTCACTAGTACCTACTACGTAATTGGTTTTTACCTTTAGGTTGATACTTTATATAAATATAATTATTATAGGTATAAAGGTTTCAAGATTTAAAATAACGATGAATAAATAGTATTTATTATGATTTTTTATTGACATTTTTTATCATCTTACATTTACTTAACTTAGATCTTTCTTATAAGAGTACGATTTCGTATTTAATATATACATAAATAATTATTCTATTACAAAGCAATAATAATAATATGTGTTAAATATGAGTAATAAGAATAATAATTACCATTTGGGGATCCAGCTCGGAACATCGGGTTAGGTGCCATCCAGGGAAACGCTCCAAATGGCCAAGGTGCGGGCGTCGGGCCCTGGTAGAGTCTTGGCAGTAAGGGCTGAGGCACCACCACTTTTCTGCTTTCATTCTCATCTGGATCATTCGCACTCTCCCGTTCATCTCGTTCATCTCCCACATTCGATTCAATATCCTCAATATCTACTTCACTATCGTCAGTGTCAACACTCTCAGCGTCGTTACTTTGTGCATCGATAGCATCTCTAGTTTCCGGCTTGCTACCTAACAAGGAGTCCACACTAAACGATATTCTCCCCTTACTTTCGGCGGCCTCCGACCGCTCGCATTCAAGCGACGTCTTCATCTCATCTGCTCAATGTCATTTCCATTAGCACTGCGACGGGTTTTCACGTCGCCATTTCATTTATTTAATATTTTCACGTTTTATTATTAAGGTTCAATACCGTATTGCACTATAAATAAATCGAATCAAAGTAATTAAAAAGAAAACTGGAGAATAAATTATTAATAAAAGTATTTTTGCAAATTTTCAACCGAAGAGTATCACGTATAACCAAGCAAAGCAACGGAGTCGGTTCATCACATCACATAACACTTTGGTTGTGCTCGTTGAAATCGGTTGTTACAGTAACGTGAATTTGCAAATAAGTTCGCGACCGCGTAATTCGCGTGGAGGCGCGTTGGATATCGCGCTAGCATTGGCGCAGCCCGCGGCCCTCCCTCCCTCTGCGAAAGAGACGAAGCTACGAGGCAAGGAATTTTAATAAGCGGCGCGGAGTGAGCGAGACCACGATACGATCCGACATGTGTGGAAACGCGATATTAGGTAGGCGGGGACCGTCGCGCTCAAATTAATAGCCTCTGTGGAATATGCCTTATAACAATCAGCTCTATCAACGTAATTTAAACTCTATTTTTTTATTCCAAAGTCGCATTTTAGTTGTGTAAAGGTTTGTAGTAGAGTTGTTACGGTTGTACGTTAGTTAGATTGCAGTGGCTATTGTGTTGAATGAAAAAGGAGTAAATAGACGGGTGCCGTAGGCGGCGTAGAGGGGACTTTACGATTTAATTATTCGCGAATACGGAGGCATTTTGTAGCGAGCTAATGTCTCATTGTCTCATTAATATCTCGGGCAGCCATGTTTGATTTGTTTATGACACGGACTAGGTGCAAAGCGGGCGATGTTTCTGCTACTGTTTCTAAAACGTTTTGTACGGAATAGCTCGGAAACACAGATTCAATGGAACTTGGAATTAATTCCCAGCAACTTACATCTTTATTAGTTCGCTTGTAGGTGTACGGGCAACTTTCTCTTCCTTTTCGCTATTTTATTTTCGTTTGAGGTGTTTCAGTTTACTTTTGTGTAATGAAGAATAAGCACTTTTTATGTTGATTAAATATATTCAATTTTAATAAAATTGTAATAATATAAATAATTAAAGTATCTACTGATAAAATTATAATGTTATATACCTAATACTAGCGACTCACCTTCACCTCGGGTTCGTCCCTAGTTACGTTTTTACGTTTAGTACAGATTTGTCAGAGATGAGATATGAGATGAGAGATTTAGATTAAATTTCATCAAAATCTCTTTCTCGTAATGCGGTTACAGACAGACAGACAAAAATTCTAAAAACTATAGATTCGGCCTCTGTATCGATAATAATGACTATTTCAGATTTTCCACAAAAAATATTTTATGTAGGTACAGATTCCACTCAGATTCGTAAGATAAATAATAAAATTCTAATAGCGTATGCTAATGGCTTTACTACCTCTATTTGGAACAATTCAATGGGTAGGTATAGCCGTATAGGTAGGAATACTCAATATATAAATTTCCTAATATATTACCTATTTATAAGTGGGTACGCTAGCTAACTCACCCTCACTTCGCTCAGATTCGTCCCTAGGTACGTTTTGACGCTTTTATTGTATGGAATAGATATTTTGTATAATATAATCGGTCCAGCGGTTATAAGTGTTGTAATAAACCCGACATTTTTTTATATATATGGTATTGGTTATGAGTAGGTATTTTATTTATTTATTTTCCTATTATAAAGTATTTCATTAGTTTTGTCCTCTTATTGATTTGGTCATAGGGTAGGTACGTCAAAATAGCGTAGTTACATTATCGTAGTATTATACCTAATAATTGTAGTGTATACGTTAAAGTAGGTATATTTGTTTTCTGAAGAACTTCGTTCGAAGCTGGTGACGATTTTGCACAAATCTTCCAAACTGACATATAATTTTTAAATGTAAAAATTCAAAATTAATTTTCTTAGTATATTTGTAACAAATATATTATTAATATATTAATTTATTCAACTTCCAGTGCTAACGGCGTTAATAACTAATCACTATGTTCTTGAAAGATCCCTACGATTTTTACCAGCAGCTTAGAACAAAAACTTCTCTATCCTTAGAACAATACTTAATAAGTGTATAATAAGTGCCATAGACAACCCAAAAGAGAAAAGATTAGAAAAATACTTACATGTTAGAAGGTTGAGCTTGATTTCCATGTGATCTGAAATAATTTACAAAATGGCTCATTCTAACTAAGAATTTTAAATATTAAATAAAAATTTTAGCCGATAATTTTATAGGTTGGTAAAACTAAATACCTACAAATCTATCAAGTTCCATTACTTTTATAGTATTAGGTACTTGGTACCTTTTTTCTGTACATAGGTACGTAAGATTAGTCTTTAGGTAATACTCAAACGATTTCACTCGAAAGTAGAAGCCATTAAAAATACATAAATACATCAAAGCTGATTACAAAAGAAAACCTATTTGAAATCAAATCGTTAGCGCTATGTCACTTACCGTTAATCGTATTATTTCGATACCATCTCTTTGTGATCTTTCTCTCAAAAAACATCATTTGTGGCACTCTATCTAACTGAAATAAGGTTGAATTTGCTATTGAAAGATTTATCAATTCGCGGATATTAACAAAAGACTTTCCCTTCAAATTGGCACGCAAAAATGAACTTTATGGCCATATAATAAGTCGTATTCGTAGAGCATTGTTATCTCCCCTTACAGCCAATTAACGTGATTTAATTGTACAGGCAGATTACCGCTGTAATGGAGGAGGGTAATGACAATATACGGCTTTATGTCAAAAATACGATACCGATTACAGCATCAACGATTGTGGGAAATTGCGAGAGTCCCACAGAAATATAACCTATTACTATAATAACACTTCTGAAAGATAACACAACAGCTTTAAGTTAATTAGCATTAAAAACTTTGTAAATAATACATATTTATGTTAATTTTTACTGAACTCATGACTAAATTGTAAGATAATTTAGTTAATTCGATTTAAATATTTGTACGTTAAAATCTGCTTAAATTCGTAAAAAACATTTTATAAGCACTGAACGCTTTATAATTTATGGTCAAATAAATTAAAAGAGAAGGCGTAAGAAAGTTATAATAAAAGAAAGAATCGGGTAACTGAGTTATTAAAGATTCACAATTTTATTTCGCCAACTTTTAATTAAGAATAAATGGCGTTAATATGAATTATATTAAAAAGAAAGCAATAAGCCAGACTCCCCTCGAGAGGCTCTTAAGAAAAACAGCTTAACTGAAAATTTATACCGAAATAATACGAAAGGGCAATCTTTTTTTAAATAACGACTTTCATATTCCCGAGTGAGGACAATTTAGCGGAGATGAGGTATTTTTTTATTAAAAACTGGGGGTAGCCGGGTGGAGGACCGTTCGGCCATTACAGCGCGAAATGAGTTTTTAGTTAGCGCCTTTTTTCAGCTGCTACAGGATGTTTATTTTATAAGTTGAATTTTAATATTCGTACTACTATTATAAGTGCGAAAGTTTGTTTGTGTGTATGTATGTTTGCTTACTCCTTCAAGCCGTAATGGTTAGACGGATTTGGATGGAAATTAGTACACAGATATGACCTGCATTAACACATTAGTAATTTTGTTCATAGGTGACAGTCTGTATATAATATTATGAATACAAATGACAGTCAAATACGTTAATTTACTAGTACATATAACTTTAGGTAACTAATTTGCAACTGTATAAATAATTCTTTTAGATAAGAAATTCACTAATTAAATTAAAAATGTTAAATTATTGATGCTTATAAGTAATTGCCTTATCCTATTTTTTATTGTTTTTATTTAAAACATTTCTTTTTTGCGTCTAATTGATTGTTACAGTAATGTTGCGTAACGTGCACTACAGGCAATATCGTCCAATTAAATTCAATACATACGCAAAAGGATATTATGGCATGAAGGTGTTTATTTAGATTTGTAATATTTATGGTAAGAAAAATTCATGCTTATTTAATGGTAGAATAAAAAATACAATAAAATTGGTAAGTTCTTCATCTTGTCATATCCATTCAACATGATATTGGCTAAATGAATTGTGTTCAAATGGCACGACTATAAGCCATAAAAGAAATAATTAAAATATGAATATATGAGCACATGCATTCAATTTAATATTAATGAAATTATAAGATGCTACGGATGATTAAGATCATGCTGTATTCTTGGGGCAATAGAAAAGCGGTGAAGTAATAAAACGTGTCGCTCTACCGCTGTCATCGTAAAAACATTTCCCGCCTTAATATTCTGCAATTGCCACTTCTCGTTATATTTCTACTCTTAAACGTATAAGGTAATGTAATTTCAAATAAAAATTTAGAATACGTTTAATATCTTGACTTTTTATAAACGACCTAGAAAAATATTGTTGTTTTTATATTTTACATTGACGTTAATGATTATCGTTCATAATTTGTTGAGAAGGTAGTTACTAATTATAGTTATTGTTATATAAAGCATTTTGTTCATAGTTATATTGTCGTTTTTAGTGTTTATCTATCTACGTATTGGTACATACGATACATTGGTACGTAAATGTGACTTAAGTTTTCTTTGGTTCTGTGCTTGATTTCTATTGAACATGTATATCGTTATTGTTTTTTCTTAATTATAATATAGACGTATATCTACCAAGTATTTTTAATAATTACACAAGTTAATATGTCATTATAATATCTATAAGTATTAGTTCGTAGTGGATCTCTTTTTCTAAATAAATAATACATATTGCACTTAGCAAGAGATATTTTTTACATAACGGAAACTAGCTTAAGTCCTATTTGACAGTCACTTTATTTCATAGAGATTATATGTAAGAACCGATGTGTGTTCACTGTTAAGCAGGTAAAAACAAATCTTGTTAAAGACGGGTCGTGTAAAGCTGAAAATCAAACACCGTCCTAAAACAACCAAACATCACGCTCCCACTTAAGCATCACTTAAAGAGACCAATTTAAGTAGACCCACTCACGTTCCCCTATCCATTGTAAGTAAAGCCCATTTTAATTCAAACGCATCATACCCAAAACAAACGGTACAACGTGTAACAATTGAATAAAGAATTGGGAATTGTAACGAGTTCGGATTTCAAACGGAGGCGCCACAGAGCAGATTATGGTTTTAAGAGATGTTTGCACTTTAAAAATGGGACGCGTGTTTTCGCATTAACACCTTTTACTGTTTTGCTTTTATAAAGTTAAACAACGTGTGGGGTCTGTGGATCATTTTTTAATCTGTGACGCATTTTTAAATTGTTGTCTTTACAAATTAACGTTCAGGCTTTGTCAGTTAACAAGATGAATGCATTGTTTTTTTAAACTTAATGCACTTACCTGGTAGCTTAGGCGCAAGCCTAGAGAAGTGAATCCGATTTTCTGCTATCGATATTTATCTATTTACTAGCATTGCCCACGGATCCACCCGCGTTCAGATGACCAAAAATCAAATCCTTAGGTTTTACATATTAGTATACTCTTACAGTATCCTTTATGTTGACCCGGATAACCAGCTATCACCATACCAAATTTCATCAAAATCCCTCTAGTGGTTTTTCCGTGATGCGGTAACGGACAGATAGACAGACAGACAAAAATTCTTAAAACTGTAGATTCGGCCGCTGTATCGATAATAATGTCTAAGTACATATTTCAATAAGATTTTCCAAAAAATATTTAATGTACAGATTCGTCTTAGTTAGAATTTTATTATATGTATAGATTACTATCGATTAGTGAAAGATTCGGGAAAGAATCGAATGCACCCATGACCTCCAACGAAAAAGTCACTGCAGATCAAACGTACATATACAGCAGCATGAAGAACGTCAATCGTTTTTTTGAAAGTTAATATTTTTGTAACTCGACTTTATCCACTTAGAATGTCAAACGCGTGCTCATATACACGTGCAAAATCTTTTGTGCCATTTCAAAGAACTCAAAAACCTTTTGATATCAATAGGAAAAGGTGACGCGAAAAAACGGTAATAAACAACAATAATATTTTAACAGCCATTATAATTATACCTATGCTTGAGGAATACGGTTTAAAATGCAATGTGTTTTTTTTTAATTTTTCGATCATTGTATGTCAAAAATGACATCTTATTTCGTTTAAGATATTAAGATAACATTAGTGGCTTTTAAATGGTTGTCCGGTAGATTGAATGGGTTCTATAAAACATACTTGAGTGAATGAATGAATGAATAGGTGACGTTTTTCCATTCGATGGTTTCACGTTGATAAATACGAGACTAATCAAATTATTTATGGGATTAAATAGTAATAAAATCGTACATCTGCTCTGGGACAACAAAGATCTGGATCTGATAAAAAATATAAAGGGTTCTTAGTTTGGTTTTGACTTCGATATTATTTTATAGAAATGTTTTGTTAAGCTCTTAGTGACAGTCGTAGAATATTCACTTTTATTAGACATAATAATTTCTGAATTTCAAAAAATAAATAAATAAGAAAAACAAAATGTCTTATTATATTTTAGAGCGGGGTAAATAGTAATTAAATTATAGTTTTGTCGTTAACAATAAACAAAATTTAAAAATCTGTAGGAGACTGGCAGGGCGATAAAATAAAATCATATTTAGGCACATAATTGCGTATAATCAAGGCTGTAATATTAAACTCCCATTACGAGCAGGGTGAGCGTCCCAGTTTTCACCTCATTTAGCAAGTTAAGGACCCTACTTATGTACTTTATGTATTTCTAAATTACATCACTTAATAGGGGAGCTTTACCCTACATCAGTGTAACTTGACCTTCCTGTCTTTAATATTTACTATCAAATGATACGTTGTTAAAAGGCCTACGTGTGTTGGCGAGTGGTGGAGGGTGGGGTTTTAAAGTGTTTGTAAGATTACCGACTTGTTCAAATTTAATACCCATGTTGATTGTTGGAAACCGTGATTTAATGTTCAAACAGTGTTAAGTAATGGTAATGTAATTGTATCAATGTTTGGTGATACAGAAAGCATTATTAGTTCTATGAAAAATGCGTTTTATTTTCTGTATTGTCTGTATGCAGAGGTCAGTCATTTTTGATGAGATATATAAAACTTAGTTAAATTAATACGAATACTTTTATTTATTTCCTTTAAAATTAAACGTATAGGTGGTAGTGGCGAAGGGTGAAATTTTAGCAGAGGTAAGCCGTTCCAAAAATATTCAAATGTTTATATACATATGAATGCAGAAAGAAACCAAAGCTATTATTATATATATTTTCAAAAGAATATTTATACATATAAAAACTTAAATGTATGTAAAATTATAGCAAAATAATTTTAAGGTAAGACGTCTTGTATGGACGCTTCGCTACTGATAGGTACGTATATATTTGTGTAATTTTACCTTATATTGACTAATTACTAATACCCGATATTTCAACAGTCGCGGTCACGAGCTGACATAAGGCAAAAAATATCATCTTTACCCACTGTATTATAATTGCGAAAATGTGTTTATTTGCTATTACGGAGAACGAAAACGACTAATTTTATTAAAAAATATAGATCCCAGTGTTATAGCTTTCTTATCCTGCTACATTGAGTTTTTCTCGAGGATCATTAGTCTGTTTCACTAGTTAGTAATATGTATACAAAATGCTAAAGTCGTGAAGCCTGTCATTACACATTAAATTATCATTATTAAGGTGGAGCGATTTTTTTGTCTTTTTTTTCTTAGCTTGGGTGTAGAATTTGGTATAGAATTTACTCAAGATTTTCAGATAATGAAAGATAGAGCATAGAACTCTCAGAAATATTATAAAAGGAAGTTAATCGGCTATTAGTAGACTTCTTAAGAAGTATGCGACACTTTGTTAATGTTCAAAACCGCAGAAGCTATTTGAAAAATGACGAAGTAGTATATCATGAATGAAAAAGTATTAGACGATGTCCCCTGTAAATAGTCGATATTAGACCCCAGATGTGAGGGCAACAATAGTTGTCGTTTATGTGTACCAACTATTGTAGTGCTGTCCTATTATTGAGAGTGTATACATAATACACATATTAATGGTGACCATATATTCCACATACATCTGGGTGTTTTCAGAATTAAATCACATATAAAGGTAATTTTTAAATTTTAAAATAACATTCTTTCAAGTAAAAATCCATTTTAATTTTATACATACATAGATGTTCCCTTTTTTAGTACTTACTTAATGTTAATTGAACAATTTTAACTTATCGCTAAATGTGATAAAATGTCAGAGTTTGGCTAATTTGATTTTATTTTTGTTAAATTAGTAAAAGTAAGATTATTTGTAATAAAAATTTTAATATAATGCAAGTGTAAGTGTATAAGCAAGTGTCTGACGTCTAAAATAAATATTATAGTCACCCTAAACTCCAAAATGGCCCGGCATAGACGATGCATTCACAGCCGTTTTAATGACCGGGTGATAGCCGTTTAAAAACGAATTTGCTCACTTCTGCTACGTTAAACAATCATTCATTCACTTATCGATATGGGTGTTACAATTTTCATGTTAGATGTTGTTTTATTTTGTAAATTTTTGATATTTTGAATTAGATTTTTGATGACTTTAGTAGTATATATGTATGTGTATATAATCATTTCTTTTTTCCCAATGGCTTAGAGCTGCGTTAACAGACGCAATTCATTCTGCCAGTGTCATCTTTTGTGATGAAGACATCTTTACAGTGTGACTGTGAGTGACACTGCAGTGTCACTCACAGTCACACTATGAAGATTTCATATTTTTCAAATATGTAATTGATTAGGAACTTTTTATGCATATTTTTAACCAACAAAAAACAGAGCAGTACTCGAACTACCATTTTTGGTAAACCGAAGGTAGCATTTTCAATTTCTATATGAATTATTGAAATATCGCTACTTTATTTGAAAAAGTGGGAAAATAATAAATAAATACACTGTGTTTCATAAAGTTATAACAGTACAATTAATATCGTCATTGTATTGTTAGATAAGAGTTTTATTTTAACTTTCAATGAATTTTAACCACATCCTGTACCTACATGAATAAGCAAGATTTTGTCATTTTGTTCTTGAAATAGACTCATCTTACTACATACAACTCACAAGTATGTTTGTATTTCTCAGGGAGAATTAATTGTGTTTATTTTAATATCGTATATAATAATAAAGTATTATAATTGTGCGGTTTTCCTGTTTACCAAAAACTTGGTAGTGTTGCCATATCCTAACAGAACATTAAAAATACTACACAATTAACATTGTTATAGGTTTAATTAGTGTTATTAATGATCAATTAGTTAAATATAAATTTAATTTTCCTCCATTAATCAATGTTATCAAATAAAATTGTTTCCTGTTCCTATATATTATATATATATATGGATAAATTAGTCTTTGTTATTATATATAGGCGCCATTATTATATTATTTGTAACAATAAGTTAATTTATTTAGTACTAGCATTGCCCGCGGCTCCATCCGCGTTTAGATGACCAAAAACCAAGTTCTTAGGTTTTACACATTAGTATAGTCTTACAATGCAGTTTTTGTATTTTTTCTCAGAAATGAGATATTTTCTCGCGGTAAAAAGTATTCTATATGTTGACCCGGATAACCAGCTATCACTATACCAAATTTCATCAAAATCTCTCTAGTGGTTTTCTGTGATGCGGTTACAGACAGACAGACAGACAAACAGACAGACAGACAGACAAACATTCTAAAAACTATAGATTCGGCCTCTGTATCGAGAATAATGTCTATTTCAATAAGATTTTCCAAAAAATATTTCATGTACAGATTCGGCTTAGTTATAATTTTATTATATGTATAGATTATTTTTTTGACAATTTCGATGATTATTTTTTCTGCTTGCTAGGATTGATAAAGAGAAAGCAGTTCCCAAAGAGGACCCAACACGCTGTTCTTTTTTAATTATATTTAGTATCTATGTAGGTGTACAGATAGTATTATATACAAAAAATATAAGCATGTTAGAGATGAGGTTGTTTTGGCACCTTCATTATAATCTGCATTTTATACACTGAGTTCAAACATCAATACACTACCTAATCGAAACATTCATCGCATTTTACTTTAAAACATAGTTTGCTCAAATATTATAAGATTTCCTCTCGAAAGCTTAATTTTTCCTCTTATTTTACATTTGCGACAACTACTAATTATACTTAATGATATATTACGTAGATATACTTGACATAATTTGGGTAGCTCGAATAACGATTTAATTACCATAAATACATAGGTAAGCGGAAAATTATGAAGAAACAGTTTTACATATTTCCTTTTAACTTAATAGGTCCTTAGGTACGTTTTATTTCTTTTTCTCAAATAAAAGAAGCGTAAGTTATTTTTATAACATCAGCTATTTGCCAGTGAAATTCCTGTCAAAATAAGTCCAGCTATTTCCGAAATTAGCCGGAACAAACAGACAAACAGAGAGAGAGAAATTTGAAAGATTGTATTTTACTTATAAGTATCGTAAATAATTTCATGTGCATTTAGTAAACACTTTAAAATTACAAACATACACTTCAATTTTATTTATCTGTATAGATATTGCAAGGAAAGTAAAAAAAAAAATAAGTACACCACTTTGCGAAAACTATTTTAATAAAGCAACAAAACTATATAAAATTCTATAAAAGTCAATAAAACCCCGCAACACGTATACACAAACATATTATGGTACCCAATCTCCCCTAATAGTTTCTTATTTCCCCTTACGACCCGCAGTGTTAGAGTAGAAAATATAAATAAACGTACAGACACGCTCAATGATTCAACAATTACGAAACACTGTGAATTTATTGAATTAAACTGTTTAGATTTATATAGGGTTGATATGATTTTAAACGGGAGTCAGTGATTCTAAACGTTTGAGGGGGTTAATTTGCTTAACACTTGAAGTATTCTGAGAACGTAATAAGTCAAATTCGATTCGTTTATATGAATGTCTATTGAAATAGTGAGCCGTTAGATCATTTTCGTATATTCGTTATTCGATTTTCGTAAGTACAATACCATATTAAGATGAATTCTGTTCTTAATTAACACTTTTAATGTAAAATATTTGTTTAAATTATTCTGCTATTTAAGTATTATGCTTAAAAATCATTGTATGTATGTATTCAGCCCTTTTTTAACGTCCCACTGCTGGGGGTGGGCCTCCCTCCAATACGAGGGGGATTAGGCCATAGTCCACCACGCTGGCCAAGTGCGGGTTGACGGACTAGTGCGGGTTGGCGGACTATTAAATTTAAAAATCTACATTAAAAGTCATTAGTAGGTAGGTACTAATTATAATAATAGCAGTAAAATATGATGAAAGCTTTCTACGGACAAAAACTAAATAAATAGTATTTATTTTCGTAAATAACATGGCAACAATTATAAAATACAATTACAAAGATGTTGAACATTATTTAGAGTGAGTCAGTTCTCTATGGTTCTCTTGGACTCTATGCATTTGAAAATTTTAGGCTGATTTTTCAAAAAAAAAAATAATTAAAATTACACTTGCAAAATAAATTCTATTTTATATTTTATAATCAATTAAGTAGGTTACGATATTTGGAGGATAACTTGCTATATAACTTCTATATATAAAAGGCAAAAGTGATTGACTGATTTATCAACACACAGACCAAACCCTTAAGGATAGAAAATTGAAATTTCGCACACGTATTCCTCATATGACAAAGGCATCCACTAAGGAAGGATTTTTCAAAATTCTACCCCCAAGGGGGTGAAATAATGGATAAAAGTTTGTATGAAACTTTTTATTCCTTGGACATATTTGCATGAAATTTTGTATGAATTGAGTGCGGTAAAAATAATGAGTTACGTATTTCAGCGTTTTCAAAAATTCAACCCCTAAGAGGGTAAAATAGGGGATAAAAGTTTTTAAGAAACCTACCTTTTTAAAGTTTTTTAGTAGTTTTAGCGCGAGCGAAGTCGCAGGTTCTGCTAGTTATCTCATAAAATATCATCTCTAAAATAAAGAAAAATGTATTCGTGGCCCATAATAACAAAAAACTAATACATTTCCCCTCAAAAAAGCAATCTCGCATACGTTTAATAATAAGCATAAAACCAATCGCTTAGTCAAATCAGATTTAGTAAGCGTTTATGTATAGCAGTTGACATATTTTAATATAGACCCTTAGGGAGGGTGCGTCCCTTGGCAACGTTAAATGCGTTTAGTCGGTATTAAATTCGATATTTTTCCATATCATTGTGCGGGGATGCTGTTGAGAGGGGAGATGAGAATGGTACTATGCAACGAATAGTCAATATCTATTTTTTTGACACTTAGGTAATTGGTCTTGCTTACAGGTATTAATTTACTGACATTGCCCGCGGCTCCGCCCGCGTTCAGATGACCAAAAACCAAATTCTAAGGTCTTACATATTAGTATAAGTCCTTTAACATTGCATTTTTTGTATTTTTCTCAGAAATGAGACATTTTCCCGCGGAAAAAAGTATCCTATATGTTGACCCGGATAACCAGCTATCACCATACCAAATTTCATCAAAGTACCTCCAGTGGGGTTTCTGTGATGCGGTAACAGACAGACAGACAAACAAAAATTCTAAAAACTATAGATTCGGCCTCTGTATCGATAATAATGTTTATTTCAATAATATTTTCCAAAAAATATTTAATGTACCTACAGATTCGACTTAGTTACAATTTTATTATAAGTATAGATTTCAAATATAATTTGGCATAACGATAGTGATTAAGGAAATAGAAAGAGATGATGTTATATAATATAGTGAATTTGATTTTAATACTAACATATTTCTATAGTTCAAATTTATACAAGATTATGTTTTGGTAAATATTATAATAATTATAATATTATTATATTTAACTGCTAGGTCCTGTGCCTCATCTCTCACCAGCTAGAACTAGAGTTGGGTTAAAACAAGGGTACCTACACTTGGGTTTGCGTTCATAGCCTAGTCTAGGGAGATTAGCTGCCGAGGCTGAAATCGGTCAGAAGGATATTAGTCACAATATATTTTATTGAGTGTTAACTTTATAATAAATGATAAAAATGCATAAAAGCCATTGTTTTTAGCATTTTATTCTACACATAGTTGCAATAAAATTCAAATATTTGCATTTGTACGACGATAGATACGATATATTTTAGAACTAATAAATTACGTTATATATACATAATATTAATTGATTAAATTAGTGACCTATTCTCGCTTCGCTCGGGTTCGTCTCTAGGTACGTTTTAACGGCTAGTATGGAATAAATAGACTATAATATATTATATACATATATAGGTGTTATGAGTTGTTGTGGGTTGTATTATAACGTGTTTTCTCGAGGGAATCAGATAATTTCCTGCGGTAACAAGTAGTCTATGTCACTTTCCAACTCTCCAACTATCTCTATACAAATTACGCTAATCCGTCACTCTGTTTCAACGTGAAATAAGGACAAACAAATAAACACACTTTTATATTTATAATATTAAGTACGGATGTATAGATGATTAGCTGGAATCCTACATAAGACCGTTCCTTGCAGTCGGATGAGCCCCGCTTAACTTGGTTTAACGCAGTCAACTGATCCAATAAAGGGACTTTGCGTTTGAATTCATTAATGTATTTGTCGTACTCGTATCATAATTGTGTTATTTTCGGAGGAAATCCGATACTATCTCTCCATTACCGTTTGCGAATGCTCAATCCCTGCTTTTATAGAGTAGAGTCGAATTGTAATTAAGATATACGAGTAAGTTAGAGTATTAACATAGTTTTCTTTAAATATCTATCAACTTGAATGTATAAAATGTACGTGACATATTATAAGACTAGTGAGTCACCCTCGCTCCACTCGGGTTTGTCCCCAGGTGATACTTTAAATGACGTAACTTTTTTATTTATGAACCTATTGAAATAAAACAAATACTTAATGTTAAGTGAAGCTTACCACAATATATTAGTGAAAACCGCATCCAAATCGGTTAAGCCGTTTCCAAGTATAGCGCACACAAACGTACAGACAATCAGACAAAGATTCTAAAAATCATTGCTTTGGGTTCTGTTGCGTTAATAAAGACCCCCAATGATAGTTTTTCTTCAATATCTTCCATGTACAGACAGCGATCAGTTACACTTTTATTATATGTATAGATTTTAGTTAAATTTAAAAATATATGATGTGTTTTGGCATATCGAGATATAATTATTATAAATGCCGTAAATTATATTAGGAAAAATTAATTAATAATAATAAGATTCATATTATTCGTATTAATTCCAACTTTTTGCTAGGGCAAGTCTAACGACAGAACCATCACTTTTGTGGCTTGTACATTTTTTCTCCTGTGGCCTGTCATTATATCCAAATAAATATCATTATAGAGCTACTAAGTTATTTGAGTTCATTTAACACTTCAAAATAATTCTCCAACCATTAATAATAACTTATGAATGACTCCCTGAATTGTAAAGATTCCAACATCTGACATTTCGGTAACTTCAAATTTCTCGACACACATGCTGCACCGTCTTTTCATCATTGGAAAATGTCATTAATCATTAATTTCTTCAATCATTTATCATTAAAATGAGACTTAAAGGGAGAGAAAATGAAGTGGTGCGATATTGCACGAGTAAACACAACTATATTTTAATGATACAATTGGAAGATTAATTGTATTTCGAATTTGCTGAATGAACGGGTTGTGTTAGATTGTAAAAAGTTAAACTATAAAATAAATTCTATTACTACGGCACTAAGGTGCAAAGCGTTTAACACTGTCAGTGGCGTCGGCATGTCTCTATCATTATTTAGTGTCCGGTATTTTAGTTACTTTCATTAGTTTAGAGAATAATGACACGGTATTTTTCATTGATTTGTAAATGATTTGTGTAAATCCCATGAGGCTCTCTTTTGATCTCCATTCATAATTTCACACTATTTTACTATAATCTGAAATTATTTTTCAATGTAAAAGTAATACGAATCTGTAATGTTTAAGCTCTTTGTAGAGCCGAAATTGTAAAGTAATGTATATTCAATGGATAATAATTTAGAAATTAGAGGTTATTATACTTATCAGACATAAAAAATAACAATTGTACACGTTAGTTATAATGTCAATTTTATTAAAATTTGCCCTAAATTTTCTAGTAGGCATTATTAATTAATATTTGCGGCTGCTTTGCGTCTTCTTTCTTATCTATCGATATTTAGGCCACAACCAATAATCATGAAACCTGCTTCATGTTAGAGTACTTAGAATAGCTGAGTCTTGATCTCAATTTTTATTATTTGGATAAATTTTTAGATAAGACATAGGTACTTATGTTTATTAACATATTTTAGGAAATATGAAAAAAATTTTTATAGCGAAATGTGTTTATACTATAGTAGGTACATAAAGTGAAATCCATACTAATATAATAAATGTGAAAGTGTGTTTGTTTGTTTGTTTGTTTGTTTGTTTGTTTGTTTGTTTGTTTGTTTGTTTGTTTGTTTGTTTGTTTGTTTGTTTGTTTGTTTGTTTGTTTGTTTGTTTGTATGTTTGTTTGTTTGTTTGTTTGTTTGTTTGTTTGTTTGTTTGTTTGTTTGTTTGTTTGTTTGTTTGTTTGTTGGTTCGTTCGTTCGTTCGTTCGTTCGTTCGTTCGTTCATTCGTTCGTTCGTTCGTTCGTTTGTTTGTTTGTTCGTATGTTTGTCTTTCTTTCACGTCGAAACGGCTAGGCGGATTGGCGTATTTTTTGTGTGGAGATAGTTGGAGGACTGAAAAGTGACATAGGCTACTTTTTACCGCGGGAAATTATCTCTTTACCACGGGAAAACACATTATAATACAATCCAAAAAATATTTATGATCAAAATTACTTGAAACTTGGTATAAATGCTCTTCAATACAATTAATCAAATACGTGTTTTAAAATTTTTGGAAATTCAACCCATAAGGGGGTAAAATAGGGGATGAAAGTTTGTATCAAACTTACCATTTTAGAGTTTTTTGTAGTTTTAGCGCGAGCGAAGCCGCGGGTTCTGCTAGTTAATAAAATAAATATAAGTAGGAAGTTTTCCATTTTAGTCCACATTTTCACTGAAATAAAAATTACTTACAGTTAGTAGATAAAGTATAATATTATGATAATAATTTTCGTGTTGCTACTCTTTATATTTACATATTTAAAAACTTGAATATGTTCTATATGTATTATCTAAAAATCAATAAGTCATTTTCGATATTATATCGGCAATAATTTTTATAATAAAAAGTTACGAGGCAACAGAGGCATCACAATACTCTACGGTAGCATAATAGATGCCTATAAACTATAAATATTGTCGTTTTTTGTAGAATACACTAAGAGTTTAGATGAAGATAGAGACCGGATATTTTTTTTTCTAATAAAAATATCTTAACAAAATATATAAATTTATATTTATATGTCGTATAATTATATTATAAAGACGGTTTTAATTATATTTTTTAACTTAACCGTCTATAGTAAGAAAAAAAAATTATATTATTAATTACGTTAAAAAATCTCGTTTTATAAACAAAGAAAGCAGATAAATTTATGTTCAAAAGATAGAAATTAAAATTTGAATAAGCTATGGCAGTTTAATCTAAAAGTTTACCCGTACCCGTATCACAACAGATGTTTGGGGGAAAAAGGCAACAATAGCTCTAAGTAGAGTCAGTTACTAAATAATAAAGTTTAACGACACCTTATTAAGGATTTATTTGTTGTTGCACTCGAATTATTCTGTAATTTATTACAAATAACTTTAGAGTATCAAAGGTTATGTTACAATGAGTTTTTATATCATTTTATGTACATTTATTACGGGATTTGATTTTAATGATCCACCATTCGACTTCACATTCACTGCGCAGTTACGTTTTGAGTAATTCTTTATGAGATTTATTATACAATTATTGTAGTTTAAGCTCGTAGGGGTGGTCTGAAGGTATGGGAGACCAGCTCCTAACAATGTTCTTAGATTGCTTTCTAGTTTTCGGAGTTAATTGTAGTTCTTGTCCTTTTATTTTTGTTTATATTTTTTTTTATAATTTTTAACGCCCTTGCTAATATTTTAAATGCAATAGAATGTTTTTTTAGATTGACTCGGTTCGTCTTTATTAGGCATAGAGATAAATTACAGACCACAGAGTTGTATTATTCTTAAACCTATTTGACCGCACATTAACTTTTTGTGGGTTAATATTATATTTAGGACTAAAGGCCGGTAAATTAAGCTGGGTTTTGAAGGCTGACCGCTCGCTAAATTTTAAATTCTAAGCGCTAATCAATATTATATTTCAAGTGTTAAATGAAAAATACAAATAGCCTGGTGGAATTGGGTCACAATGCTATAATCATATAAAATAATAATAACATAGTCTGGGTAAAACAACGTAAAAGACAATTTATTAATATAATATTTAATATGTTTTAACCAACCGAAAACAAAGCTTTAAAATTTAATAACTTACATTCTATATATAATTAAATATTATTACATTTTGAATTAAAAAATAAAACAAGAAATATCTAACATCAATCAGACCTAAAAATGTCCAAAACAATAAATATGAATTATGACAGCGGTTTGACTGTAATATAATCAGAAAAATGTGTCCCTCTGCTAATTATGCGTCATTGTACTTTGACACTTCCAAACAAATTCCGCCAAACAAAAAATAGTGACAAAAACTTTTAAACGATATTCCTAATTATTTAAGGAAACGTTTTATTCATTCCTGTTAATTATTTTGACATGTGGTTGTGTATAATAAAAATTAGCAATTTTTATTAACGAGAGGCCATCATACAATTTTTATTTTTTGACTTAAGCTTTGGTCGTTCTAAATTATAATAAATATTTTTTTTTCAGCTCTTGCGTTTACATAATGTCATCAAAATCAGCCCTGAAACTATATTTCTACTATATACTTTATAATGGCACAAAAAGTCAGAATATATTTTCATATTTTGAAAAAGTAAAAATATTTAGGTTAAATATTTAGGTTTTTTTTTAATTTAAAAAGAATTTTTAATAAAATAGCTATAATATATAAAAGCTTATAGAAAAAATATAGGTAATTTATATTTCCATATAAATACGATTCTATATTATACCTATTATAGAATCGTATTTATATGGAATGGACTATACATAATTTTTGAATTTCTTATCCAGAACTATAATTGCATTATAATAAATAAATTAAAAACAAAGTTTAAGGGTAAACCGAATAATTACTTTTTTGTTGCAATATATTTTTAATCTGTGACGTCAATATCCAGACACTCTAAAAAAGTGGCGCCAAGTGTCACAGGTCACTTGCACTAGAACCGCCCATAATACAGAAACTTCAGACGGATTTTATAGTACCGATTCCTAATGAAGCAGAAACGGGGGTATCCTGCTCAAGTCGGGCTTTGCGGTTATTTAGAGATTTTATGCCCGTTTGACATCAGCCAGAATATATATTTAGCGAATAATATCCTATACAACAACGGTTCTACGAGTTTGTTATTATCGTTAAGTTTAGATGATTATGAATGGGATAGAAAACTTATTACTTAATTTCACTGTTTTAGAGGCGGTTTGTTTATTGCTTGCTGTGATATAGAAATGGGAATAGATATGCATGTGTAGATCCAAAGTATGTATACATGTATACTATATATGTATGTACATTATTTATTTATTTACTTAAATACATAATACGTAGAGGTGTACTTCTGGGTGCAAGTCCAAAGGTCGGTTCCAAGTCCACATTTTTCTGTAAAGAAATTCTCAGTAACAGTCAGTTGGGAAATTGTCGGTGCTGCGCTTGATCTCTCATCGTATTGTCGACCATTGCGGTCGAATTTTCATCCCACCGAAGTATAAGAGTACCTAACAGGAATAGAGTGCAAGTTGTGTGCGCCCGCACACTTGTGCACCATAATATCTTCTGCACAGTTGGCTCAGTGAGACCGTAATGATCAGAATTCCTCGGTAAGGAGGACGTTATGTACATAAAATAATAAATTAGTTAATAGTTATTGTCTATGTAACAGACAAATGATATTTTTAAATTACTTATCCAATTTTTTTAGGAGACACTAATCAGAAAGATAGGTCAAAAATTTATCTAAGCAGCTACTAGCATTATGTGTAATTTTTCAATGATGCGATGAAAGATGAAATTATGGTTTAAGAGAATATATTTTTTTTTAGTAATTATTAGATAATTGGCATGTACATACCTACTGGTATGGACATAAATATAACTTTACTTGTGGGAAAAATAATAATAATAAATTTCACGATAGATACAAAATGATTGAAATATAATGTTTTAACAACGCATTTGTAATTTGGGTCCCATAATTCCGTAACGAAATGAGTCGGTGTGTGCATCGGGAATATTTAGGTAGTGAGGACATATCGAATGGCAAAGGTACCGACTCAAGTTTGTAAGAAGGCAAAAAAAGATTTTTTAATTTAGCAAAATACTGGAATATTCATTGAATAAAATATAGTGTTAAAAAGTAATGATGATTAGTTTACTGACATTCTTCGAATTGGTTTATACCTACTATATGGCTATTCTCAATTTATTTATTATGAACGAAACAAAACAAAGAAGGAAATAGTTCGTTTGTCCATCCATGGTGGTAGGCGAAGCCAAATATAGTTATTGGGGTTTTCTGATTAAGTCCGATGCTGGGAATTTAGCGGTGTAACACTTGGATTCGGAGATCCCGTAAAGTACCATCGTAATTGTATTTTGAATTATCGTTGGTACACAGATATACTTTATTTTGACTCTTGAATTTACACAAAGGAAAATCATATAATGCCTTGCTCGTAGAATAGTAGTTCAAATTAATTGCTTCTTAAACGACACTTAAAATATTATTAGGTAATTACAACTAAAGTAGCATTTGCAACGTTGAAAGTTATTTTAACGGAGGACGAAGCTGCGGCTAGCAACTAGCCTATAGAAATAAATAAAATAGAAGTGTCTGTTTGTAAAATCAAAATAGTAACTTTTACTAAATGTCTTTGAAAGTACACTTATAAGAAGAAAAAAAAACAATTTTAAAAATTTTTGTCTCTCTCTTTTTTCCGGCTAATCTTCAATATGGCTGGGCCGATTTTGACGGGACTTTTACTGATAGATAGATAATGTTAGACTCATAAGGTTATATTTAAGCTACTTTTATTTTAGAAAAAGAGTTTCCTCGAAAATAAATTAAAACCTATGAAATTGCAAAATCCGTGTACCTACCTAAGGATGCACCCGAGCGAAGCGAGGGCAAGTCGCTAGTTCTTTAATAAATGTTTTGAAAAGAAAGATTTGTAGCAAAATAAGATGACCTAAAAGAAGAACCTAAAAGAAACCGTGGAACGTTCAAAGTAATAAAATTCATTTTACACAATCACAACATAACATAAATCATTTGCAGGAAGATGCTAAAATACTAAAATATCGCGATGAAATTCGATAAATCGGTATGATAAATTTATGATTATGCAAAAAAATAAAAATTCCCAAAGGTGTTGCCATAATACTTGGCTAATATTTTTAGGTGGCTTTAAAATGCATCCTCCTTTGTTTATACATATATTAATACATTTGGTAAACAATAATAGATCTATTTACTATTTAGATTTTTGATTTAATTTGTTGTACTTTTTATTAAAATGTTTTATCTTCATTAATTGCTTATAAAAAATATTATATTTTCCATAAAAAAAATCTATAAACGTAGTAAAACCTTCATTATTAAAACTTTAATTTCAGTAACTAATAATTCACATTCCGGTTACCACACATTGAAATGAAAAAGAAAAAACATTCGCCGTCTCCAAACATTGCCTTAATATTCCAGTAATATTTATGGTGTTCGATATTTAATTTCGCACACAAAAGGGTTACCGCCTTTCGCTAACGATCACGGGCCGCGGTTTTTTAAAATCTTTTATTACATTTTTTATCTTTGTTAAGGTTAATCTTGACTTGTTAAGTGATTCCGAGATATTAATGAGGGATAATGAGAATATGTGGTTTATAGATTGTAGAAATTTATATTATAAGTTATTTATTTGTGTTTCATTACTTAGAAATAGCAGATTGAAGGATAAAATACTTAGAAAATAGGCATACCTGCTAAGCTCATGTGTAAGCTGTCATACTATTATTTTCGTACTGTTTTCCCTCTTCAATAAGATTTATTTCTATTATTTAGATTTTAGAAGCTTTGGATCGAAAGTCAATCTAATATGTAAGTACCGAATACCATATTTGCATTTCTAATTAAGCTTCTAAGCCATGAAATCAATGTACTAAATTAACATTTTTTTTACTGAGATATATGAGACTAAATGAGAATCTCGTTTTGTTTAATTAAAGAGCATTTTTCGAATAATTAGAAATCGACTTCTTGATATAAAAGGTTAACCAAATTAAGCTATATACATAGTATATTATGTTCGTACAAGAGACGTCCGTTGCGTTTTACTACCGGTTTCTCTCGTGTGTAGGTACATCTGACAGGTATCGCTTCAATTAAACTTTTGTTTCCTACCATGTTATGTAGGTAAAACAGAGTAAAATGTACTAGAAGTGGTATGAAATGTTTCTTTCTGCCAATATTGTGTCAGTTTTACCTACTAACTATATAAAGATTTTATTAATAAAAATTAAAAATAAGTATTAAAGTTCATGGATAATTTTAGATTATTAGCACTTCGTTATCAATTAAACTTGACTTTAGAATATGTCATCATATGTAACAAATAAGTAAAAATATAATGTGAAATTTATATTGTTTGAGCAACGTAAAAAATTGAAATATGCAGTGATTGAAAGCGTGGCATTACGATAAAATTTCTATATATTCTTTCATCTTTGGTAAATATATGGAAGCAACACCTAAGAATTCATTAATCAACGCCTACAAGACCTCCGGCGTGCCTAATAAAATTATTAAAAGTTTCCGCTCACTGTGAACACAATTCACTAAATTAAGTAGACTAAAAGTCTTTTAAAAATACAAGTACATAGAAAAATAACACTTATTGCTTAGAGTTTATGAACTTCCTGTTTCTTTAAGAAGACCACACTGTAAGAGTATAAGCACATGATGTGATAGACTTTGATATAATGTGATTAATGGTAAACAAATCGAATTTTATACTATTCTTCATTTAATATATGTGAGATGAACGTGTAATTATGAAACTTTGCTTTGCTAAAGAACAAGTAGAATTAATTTATATAGTTATATAATAAATATTTTTTTGTAATCTATACATACTTAATTAGTGCTTTAATTTGTTTTTAAGTCTATTTTAAATATTGATTTATTAAAAGTTAAAGCAGTTTGATTGAATGGTAGGTATATGAGCCAAATAATTCTATATACAAATAATTTATTGTTTGCTTGTTTGTTTTTTCGTACTTCTCCGGAAGAAAACTAAATTAAATTATAACGGGACTTTCATTTACGGACGGACAGACAAGACTAAGGTATAAATATTTTTTATTCCGGCAAAGGAAAAGAATTCACGCTCGGGTGAAAAAATTATCTGGGACAGAAAAAAAACTTAAACAATTTTATACTAATCAGTAATAAGTACCTAATACAGGTTATATAAATATTTTTGTTGGATGGGACTCGAACCCGCAACCGTACAGATAGAAACCAAGATCACAATACAATACATTCATCAAATTTAAAAACAGTTATTAAAGAAAACTAATTAAAAAATTAAAATGTCGCATCATCAGGTGGGCTTCATTAAACAATCTGGCGTGCAATCTCGATTTCAACTTGAACCTTTACGTACTTACTCTATATCGAACTTATAAATATTTATGTATTCCGTGGCCAAACGGTTAGCTTTTGATTGTAAAACCATAGGTTAAACCCTATCTAGACTAATAATTATGATAAGTGAAAAAATCTAATTAATATTAATTTAATTTAGCGAAAGTTTGTATGTGTGTATCAAATATATACTGACTGATTTGGATAAAACTCAGTTCTTAGATATATTATGAACTGGAGTAAAACCCAGGCTTCTTACTGCTTGACATCTAAGCACCCGAGAGAACAGAGAGTTAGTAGGTAACTGTCTGTTTTTTTGCACAGTGCGCCCTGCAACAGGACCTTTAAAACAAAATTTGGGTTCGCTAGCCATCTCCGCTCTCACATCCGGAACTAACAAGGTTCGGAACTAAAGGATACATCAAGGAGTTCTCCTTTCATTCATCAAGTTTTTTTTTATTTTTTTAAATTATGTTATGTTTTTTTATGTAACTTCACCTTATACATATAATGTTGAATCTGTGGTGTTTAAATAAATCCTTTTTTATCCTTAAATGTTCCTTAGTGTCTGATTTTAGTTGATGGGTGGCGATCCCTAATAGCATGCATTGGTCTTAAAAGGACCAAGACAAATATCTTCATCCCAATACGTAGCACTTACCCAGTTCGATCGTGCTCTGAATTTTTATAAGGTGATAATTTGAGTTTAGCTGTTTCAAATGGAATTCTTACTTTGGGAAATATTACTATATTGAGGTCTTTTCCTTTTCCATACCAAGGAAACGTATAAAATAAATGTTATAAATACGAAACATTGTAAATTTAAAAGAAAGTGAAAAATCTCTTTAGAAATGTGTTTTTATTTATAAAACTAGTTGCTTCGGTAGTCACTTTCTGCCACAACGTCAGAAAGATTTCAAAATCATATAATATAAAATATTAGTCTTAAACTAAAAAATTTTACTGAACTTCCATATGATAACTAGCTGTATAAAAATAGACTACACATTTTGAACTATCTAGACACGAGGACGAGAACCTAATAAGGATTTGTTATAACTTAAAGCATACATAAATCTAAGTCATACTAGTCATATATTTTTTAAGATTAAAAATTATAATATTAAGTGTTTAATGTAAGTATAAATTATCTTACAGCAATTTATTAAAAACATCTAAATAACGACATCATTTTATGCCTCGATTGCACTTGTTAAAGTAGATTTCATACAAAAATATCTCTGTAAATCTGTTAATCTGTCTTCTATTCCCTAGGCTGAATGTATAAATAGGGTTCCGCGGGCAGATGTTAGCTCCTCGTTAGCGAACATACGCAGCGTTCTGCCTACATCTTAATTAAGGAGCCGGTGCAATGCGACGCAGCAAGAAAGTTTTGTTCGGATATAAAACATAAACCGTGAGTCAAGCTCAAGTCAAATTTTCATGTGGCATTTAATGGATTTCTTATGTTACAAGCTTACAACTAAAATATAGACATGTAGATACTCCATCTATTTAGAAAGTTTATAAAGTGCATTTTTAAATCTAGTCAGTTTTTATTTTGGGTAAAATAGGCATGTACAGGACGGCAGCTATAACAATGTTATGTGTTCTGTCTGATTGAATGTACTTGTGCTGATCGATAGATTAATTTCCGTTTAAGATGACACTTTTGATGCACAAGAGTCGAAGAGTCGTCAATTAAAAAAAAATTAATTACAGCATTTGCCTACGAATTAATTTATATAAAACGTTCTAGCGACCGCACCGCCTTATTAGTTAGAATATTGATGACCAATTAAGCGCAGTGTTCAAGTAATCTCGTGTGCCCGAGATAAGCGCATTTGTTGGTGTCTGAGCGCACCACACTTTATGCTAATTCGCCTCCTTGCCCAATCAGTGGAAGTCTTGAAAACTAAAGTAAAGAATTACTTAATTAGAGCCGTTTCGAAATTACTGCCATTTATATGGGAAAATAATGGGAATCAATTTCGTGTTTACATGGGCATTTAAACAGGTGGTGGGTTGCGATGAGTTTTTATGGGAATTTAGGTAATTAGACAATTTATATTCTATATATAATACTATATATATAAAGACGCAAAGACGTATGTATGTATGTTTAGTTTTTTATTTCTATATTATTCATCCGATTGCGGTGAAATTTTGTAGAGATTTTGGGTGTACGCCCGTGAAGATTTCAAACGTAGTCCTATTAATATAAGATAGATGGCGCTAATTTTTATATGTCTACATATAAGAGGTACTACTAGAATAACCCACTAATCTAATCCATACATCTGTCTGTGGAAGGCGTCTAGACCATCATATGGCCATCGTGAGCGTCAGATGCGGAAGGAAGACGCGGATGAAGCGCACCCGACTATCATAATTACTTTTATATGACAGTGGGGACTCGGTTTTAGGGTTGATGGTATAATTGTAATTTGCCAAGCTGATAGCACTACTACTAGTGTGACTTCGAAACCGTTCGCCATGAACACTGATATACTGTGGTAAAACTATTGGTTAATTTAGAAATGTATGTAATCTAATTATATGTCCACACCACTTTATACTTAGGTGAGATTTAATCATGAACTGGTTGGTAGTTAATCATTTTAGGGCAATAAAAATATATTATTTGTTTGGAAGACTGTTTTGATTTTTATTCATGTTTTATTATTACTTCCATGTCCTACCCGTAACAGAACAAAAGTCCCGGACATAGTCAACATATATAACATTAGCGGCTCACTCTCGCTTCGTTCGGGTTCGCCTCTAGAAAAACACAAACAGATCTATCCCACAGGAACCGATCATTTTTCCGAGATAAAAAGTAACCTGTTGTTTGACCGGCAATATAAGGTGTCAGCATGCCAAATTAAAGGTGCATAAGTTGTGGTGTACTAAGCTATCTAAGTTACTATAGTTCTTTAACTATCTCACGGGAACTCTTTAATTTTTCGGGATGAAAGTTACCTAAAATATTGACCGGGGATATAAGATACCATCATGCAAAATTTAATATAAATCGGTCCAACAGATTCGGAGATTATCCCATACAAACAGACAAACAGACATACAGACAGAGAAACAAAAAATTGGAAAAAAAATATGGATTTGTCCTATTACTCTTCTTAGATCCCTCTGACTCGGTTTTTAGCAAAAAAAAGTACAGACATTCGACCACTACAGTTTTATTATATGTATATATGTTAGAGAATAATAATTAATAATAAATATTTATGTTCACATGTTTGATACGTCATGTGTGATTTTGAGGATAATTGAAGACAGTACTTAACAATAGATAAAATAAATAACATGAGTCAGTAGAGCGAGTGAATTCACTTTAATGTGAACACTCGAATGTACCGCACTCGCGATAATGTTATACTAAATACATACATACGTACCCAACAACATGATATACACAACATATTTAACATAATGTATACAAAATTTATAACAAAACGAAGCTATGACGTTGAGAAATACTAACGTCTACTGACATTCCAAGACTCGATGGCGGACAGTCACTACGTGGGTAGTTTGAATTAACTATATTTCAAACTGTACAATAAAAATAAATTTTACTGATATTATTAATTAAGATTATTATCTATCTAAAAGAAGGCATTTTAGTGACATACTCTTTTAAAATCCAACAAATAAAACTTTTTTAGTTTCAAAATTCCAAGGTTATAAAACTACCAAAAAAATTTTTACACTAATTTGCCAAAGTTATACAGCCGGTGGTCGCAAAAGCTCAGTGCAGAATTGCTTAATTAGCGGTTAAATATTACTTCGATTTATTCTCGTCTGATATGAGACAGTAGTGAATGGCGGTCATTATATTTTTAACTGGTACTGATATGAAGATTGCAGAAGCATAATCGAATGAATACTACGCTGACTTTATCGAATAAACTCTTGAAAGTTATTATTACATACTAGCATTGCCTGCGGCTCCACCCACGTTCAGATGACCAAAAACTAAATTCTTAAGTTTTACATATTAGTATAGTCTTACATTGCAGTTTTTGTATTTTTTCTCAAAAATGAGACATTTTCACGCGGTAAAAAGTATCGTATATGTTGACCCAGATAACCAGTTATCATCATACCACATCAAAATCTCTTCAGTGGTTTTCCGTGATGCGGTAACAGACAGACAGACAGACAGACAGACAAAAATTCTAAAAACTATAGATTCGGCCTCTGTATCGATAATAATGTCTATTTCAATCAGATTTTCCAAAAAATATTTAATGTACAGATTCGGCTTAGTTACAATTTTATTATATGTATAGATTAATGAACATTTTCTTCTGAAAGTATTTTATATTTCATAAAATACTATACCTACTTAGGTACATTATAATTAATCATACTCTTTTCTCCTGATATTTATATTAGACTCTTCCTTACAAGTGTAACCGAAGAAGATGATATTGGACGGAGATAAATTATAATAATTGATTAAGAAGAACAACAAACAAAGTACATATATCCTTCTTTTTTGAAATCGGTCAGTAAATTTAAAGGGTGCTTATTTGTTGTTCTCTATAGATTGTTAATATAATTACGGATAATTAATGAGTTCAAGAGTGGCAAAGAGTACTTTTTATATTAGCGTATTTAATTGTATAGTATATTTAAGTATTGCTTTATCTGCCTCGATGGTGCAGTGACTAGTAAGTAGTCTTGGGTTCAAGTTCCGAGTCGGGTTTTAAGTCGTTTTGTGAAAAATCATTGGGTTTTGTTGAATTGTCATCCTACTCGAGTTTGAGAGTAAGACGACCAGAAAGAGCACTTGTTGCGCGCTTACTTCTGCATTACAATATCTAATGCGAGGATGGCTAATGTCAGTGTGATTGGCCACCATGACCGAAATCATGTGGACAAATGAAATTATTTTTGACTTTTCATGTATAAAAACTTATTAATTATTGTATACAAATAAAAAAAATATCATTATTATTAAAAGTAACATCATATTGGACCGTACGTTGATCATTAACTGTTTGTCAGCTCAATGATACATCATCCAAAGGTCGCCTTTCACTCTTTAGATTCGCTCGTAAAATTTATGAAGATTACAACCGCCGATCACGCCTACAACAGAATCAATAGATACTCGACTTCGGACACACTAAAGATTTATTAGTCCGTATTCGGATATAATCTCACTAATTTACCGTAAAAAACGTCGAATTTATAGCCATCTGCACAATCGCTTCTTTGTCGTTCGACTCAATATATTTTAAATGACTCTCGAGACGGCCACTCGTGAAGCCGATCCTATTGTGACTGACGGTGCCTTTACGAAAATCGAATGCCGAGATATTTATTTTGAATTAAGAATAATTTCTTTTTTAGCTGCCGTCTGTGGAGTGTGCCGCGCATTAGGAGCCTTTGTTGGGGTTATATTAATGAACGATGGGTATGACTTTGGATTTTTTTCTGGACTACCGCATAGTACAACAAAGGCGTTCATATAAAACGTGCATTGCAATATTTAAGAGTTTTCAGGTAATTTCATAGTTTTGTGACACTTCCACTTAAAAGATTACTTGTTAAGCATCTAAAATTACCATAACAAACAAACAGTGTTTGTATCTCTTAAGACATCCTTTGACATACAATTTACATCCGTCGGCCTTGAGTCATTGTCAAAGATTACTGAGACAAAGGCACATTCAGTTGCCTGTGTATCGCTAATTGTTGTATGCTAATATCCTTAGCACGTTCACAAATATTATTCTATGGATTTATGGACTTAAATTACGCGTTGAAGTTAAACTTGTACTGGCATTTAGGGGGATTAGTTTGAACATTAGTTAATAGCGCGTTAGAATGGAACTTATAACTTTTGAAACACGGGTAAAATTATTATCCTTATAAATATAGGATAAAAGACAATGTATGTATATATTTGTTCTTTTGTATGAATATAAAGTTTTTTTTAAATCTATACATACCTATAATAAAATTGTAACTAAGCCGAATCTGTACATTAAATATTTTTTTGGAAAATAGTCATTATTATCGATACAGAGGCCGAATATATAGTTTTTAGAATTTTTGTCTGTCTGTCTGTTACCGCATCACGAGGAAACTACTGGACAGATTTTGATTAAATTTGGTATGGTGATAGCTGTTTATCCGGGTCAACATATAGGATATATTTTACTGTGGAAAAATATTCCATCTTTGAGAAATCTATACAAAACATTAAAACGTAAGTAGGGACGAACCCGAGCGAAGCGAGGGTGAGTCGCTAGTATACTTTATATAAATTGATGTTTACTAACGGGTAAAGAAAAAATTGTAGAGAGTTTCGTACGTATAAATATTATTATGGCTCTATATTTGCAATAAGTAAATTTAGTGGATTATAGGATCTTTATATGTCGTGAGGGCAAATATTGTGGGGACTCCCGACAGGTATATATTAGAAAGGGTATGACGAATAGGACTACCATTATGATTATGAAAGTTTTTATGTGTGTGTATGTTTGTTATTCCTTCATATTGAAACGGCTAATGAATTCAATTGAAATTTAGTATGAGAAAGACTGAGGCTTAGAGTAACACATAGGCTATTGTTAGAATAGTTATCTAGAGACGCATAAGCTCGATCATAGAAATAAACTTTCGCACTTATATTAGTAATCCCATATAAGTAGATCTATGTATATTGACTGCCTCGGTGGTGTAGTCGCTAGCATGTATGGTTGCACACCCAGGGTTCGAGTTCCAGGTCGGGCCAAGTTTAGTTATGGAGTCTTTCTATATAGTAAGCCTCCGTAAGAACTAACAGCCCGGAGTTGGAAAGTTGGCGGTGTTTCACCCTCGTGCATCGGAGAGCACGTGTCGCGTCGGTCCTGCGCCTCAGCTCTCACTAGTCGTGTCGAGCAGTCGTCCCAACAGAGGATGAGAGTGACAGGAATAGAGAGCGCACGTTGTGTCTGCGCGTACACTTGTGCACTATAATATCTCCTGCGCAGTTGGCTAGTTTCAATGAGATTGGCCGCCGTGGCAAAAATCGATCAGGAGGACATTATTATTAATGTATATTGTATACTAATATGTGAAGTGAACTTTATTTCATGAGTAGATATTTAAATAGCCTTTTATGTTATAAAAATAAGTTTTTAAATTAGGCTCAAAATATATGAAGTAAGTAAATAAATCGCAGATGAAAACAAGTGATTTCTAATAGATATTTCAATATTTACGTATACAGTCATCGATGACCAAACTAAGATATACGGATGTGTACACAATGACGTGAAGTAAAACGTGAAAAACCTGCCTACACGACTAGGTACTTGTTAATTAGTACTGCTTAGGATAATGAAAGGAAATCGTGTTTTGCAGAACTCGCGTATAGCTAATTTATACATGTGCAATATTTAAAAGTAAAATAATGCCCATTTTTATCTAAATATAATGTATGTATGTATATGTAGTCCGCCAACCCGCACTTGGCCAGCGTGGTGGACTATGGTCTGATCCCCCTCGTACTGAAGGGAGGCCCACCCCCAGCAGTGGGACGTTAAAAAGGGCTAAATACAATGTATATGTTTCATTAATATCGTTAGCGTTTTTTTAGATTTACGCACGTAGGCATTACTTACTAATGACCAAATCTTACTGCTATGCTTATATGTAATAGGTACTAACATTTATACAAATAAGAAGTCTTTATCCATATAATATATCTATGTAGTTCTCGTAACCCCTAGTGGGTTGATGTGTGAAATAAGGCCAATTTCGTATTTTTATGAGGATGATTGAAATTTTATTATTTAATTTTAAAAAAACCTATAAATATGTATCCATTCATACCGTAATTAAAAGGCTTTATATTTTGAACCGTAATAGGTAGTAAATTAAGATTACCTTAGCATATAAAAAATATTATAGTTTAAAAAAATTAAAAAAAGTGTGAATTTAAACAAACTTTGTGTAATGATAAATAAGAAATTAAGATGATAACTTATAACATGAGCACGAACTTGGAGTTTTACCAGTACCTAATCATTGTTATTTCCTATTTATTTTTTCCTATTAATTGAAATTTCTGCGAAATTGTTGCATTGCCATTCGGATCAAACATAAAAACGTTTCCAATCAATGCAAGAATTAGAACCAGATTAAAAGCGAATTTCAAGGAAAGCGAGTTCAAACTAGAAAAAAGAACATTTTTTTCAGTATTAAAATTAACTACAATAAAGATAACCCTAAGACTAGATATATTACTCTAAGCTAAGTGTATAATTCTGCCTATTGGTAATTGCACTTTAGTCACTTTTAATTGTAATTCATCGATTTTTAAACTCAACTTAGCTTTTAAGCGTTTAAGCTATTGTGATTTTGTGTATGGTGTTGATGGAAGCTATAACATGTTCCCAGATCGTTCTAATTTCTCTAACAGACGTTAATAGTGGCCACAACACGCTCTCTTAGGCATAAACTTACTTATCGCTGTTAACACACTGTGGGAAATATTGTCTCTATAATATCATATAAAGGGTAATTTAAAAGGTACAAGTTCACAATTTATTTGGTTTTTTAAAAGTTTTTGTGTTAACAAAATAATTTTCACGTACCATGCTTGATTTGAAAATGTTTGCCTTACTTAATTTTATACCTCCTCATACTAAGCGAAGCATGGACATTTTTTTTGAAATTTTAGTACTAAATCAGTAAGAATTTTTGTTATACTTCATAAAGTATAAGTTTTAAGCTATTAACTAACCTATTCTTTTACTAGTATATACTATGCTCATGTTGCTGGTAGAGCATCCTATATAAATGAGCAATACTTCCTATTGGCCGGTAAGTAGTCAGTAAACACTGACCGTGGGTACTGAAAAGTAAGGAAATTACATTAGCAAATTGTATGAATGTGAGAACTCGCTTGGGAAGCTCTTCTTAATAACTGTTAGTTTGATGCTTTTTTAGTAAAAGCTAATTGGTAATAATTATCAATCTGAAAGGAAATCAATTGGAGATGTCCTATGACTTATTATGCAATTCGTATTGTATGCTAGTTTTAAAAGGTAACATCTCGTCACATCTCAGTATACTACCTAAGAAGGCGGCAGAGAAGACAAAATGGCGTTGTAATAGCGACACGTCTTGATGAATCTTAAATACGAACTGTATTTAAATTTATTCGAAAGATATGTGTAGTCCACTAACCCGCACTAGGCCAGCGTGGTGGACTATTATTTAATCCCCTTCGTATTGAAGGGAGACCCGTGCCCAGCTGTGGGACGTTAAAAAGGGCTCTACCTTTAAGATTCACTCAATCATTTCTTTTTAAATAAAATATTTTATAAGAAAAATAAATCTTCACTTTCTAAACTGGTTTTTATTACAGCATAATTGTTGTACTATACTAAAAATTAAAATCTTAAAAAAAATAACAATCAGTATAACTTAATCTATACAATATAATAAAATTATAATTAAGCCGAATCTGTACATTAAATATTTTTTGGAATATCTTATTGAAATAATAAACATTATTATCGATACAGAGGCCGAATGTATAGTTTTTAGAATTTTTGTCTGTCTATCTGTGTGTCTTTTACCGCATCACAGAAAAACCACTGGAGGGATTTTGATGAAATTTGGTATGGTGATAGGTGGTTATACGGATCAACATATAGGATACTTTTATTGATATAACCTATATGCTACTGTAAGGCACTCAGGGTCGCACCCGAGCAAAGCCAGGTTAATTTAATAGTATATTTTAATTTGTACCAGTACATCAAAAAATTCCTGTAGGATAATATAACTAAAGCTATTACTACTAATATAAAGTAAAATAAAATAAATACAATTACGTTTAGGTACACATTTAAATAGCTACACTATCTAAAATGTGTAACAAAAGTGGTATACCAGATATCGTGAGGTTGCATAGAGGAGTCGTGGCGTGAGACGAGGCGAGAGCATAATTGCATGTGCTCGCGACTGTCCGCGCGCTCTAATCACTTGTAATAAGTGCTTAAGTACCACCCAAAGACCATACTTACAGGTATGTTAGGATGGAGACAGATTTGTATTACATAGTCAACATGTGAGCTCTTCATTGGCTATTTATATTTAGTTTATTTCAAGTCTGGTTTTCTTTAAAAAAATATTATTATTGATATTTTTTTACTATTATAATAAATTATAAAGATAATGTTAAGTACAATTACTTATCGAAATGTCAAAATATATTTTTATCAAACAATAAGTTGAAAATTGTAGGAACAATTTTTAACACACTTTTTTTTATACAAAAGTGGGTATACTTATAATATGTACCTATACTTAATAGATTTCTCAACTGCTAATGAAAACTTTACCTCTTAGATGCAGCATACGAAAATTAGATGTGTAATATTTGCTAATTTGCTAAATGAAGTGCTGATTATAATTCCAAGTAGTTAACGAGTCGTTTTGCATAATTATTTAGATTTTGCCTAAAAATGCCCGTTCACTAATTACTTTATATACTAAGAATGATTTTATTCATATACATTTATATGTATATTGCAAGAATATAGCGTTAGTTGATCAATAAAATATTAATTTCGTATACTAAATTACCAAATTCATATGGAAATTAAGTGTTATTTTAAATTAATTTAATACATTAAAATTGTATATTAATAGACTCAGGAGTAGTTTATGATTAGAGAGATTTGTAGATAATTTTTACTAATTGTTAGGGTTCCGTACTTATAAACCAAATAAAAATCTCTTACATTATCCCTCGCGTGTCTGTCTATCGTCTTGTTTGTATATCCTAAATCACTGAAACTTAGCGAGCAGTTTTAGTTTTTATATATTTAGATTTGCTTCACATATTAATTTATATCTGGAAGTATACAAGTAACATATCAAAAAATATTCAGAATTTTGAAAATTTATAACAGTGCTTCCTTCGGTGAATGTTTAATTTTTAATTTTAGTTTCTATAGAAGTGTTCTCTATATTAAATAAGCTCGGGGTCGGAGAGCGGGTGCACCTTACGACTTCATTAGAGCGCGTCAAGCGAACGGTCACGACGCGCCCTTGCGCGCTGCACTTGGCGAGACAGTGGACAGGCGAGTTGGCTCTTTAAATACAGCCAATAACTACCAATGTTTGTTTGTTTGTAAATTATTGAACCTTTGTGCGTGATAAAAGATATTAATAAATAGAATATCGTACTACCTGTGTTTGTTTGTTACTGAAAGGGGTGGTTGGGTATGGGTGATATTAAGTACACAGATAGGTATAGACCTTATTTTTTTAGTGTTAGGAAATGCATTTACGCATAGCACCTGCATACATACAAGTGGTTATGTAGAACTCAGCGTCTAAAAAAGCCAGTACTACCCACTTAAACCCAACAGAACTTCCCCTGTCTTAAAGGGACGTCATAGAATCGTTCATGCACTTAATCACGATGGCTGGTCTGCTGAAACAGACCATAATGTTCAATAAAAGGGCTGCCCCCACGGTCCACCACGTATACGGTACAAAAATTGACAAAAGGTGGCGCTAGGGAGCAAACCCTGAGCATAGCCAGGATAGTTGTTAAGTAATGTATTAAATTTAAAAATTACACTGGTATCATATGAACCACATAGTTCAATTGTTTCACATTTATGTTCGGTCAGATTATAATTTCTGTTACATATATATTATAGGTAACTTATACATATTATCTAATAATTGAAAAAATAGTTTTGCCTTGTTTTTTAACTTTTGTCTATTTGCATTTACTTATATAAATACCGACAAATTTCATATAAAATATTCGTGCTACATGCCAAGTTGAACGGCGCTGGTAGGTTGGATCATTTTGTTACGACAAGATATTAATACAAGGCATATATTATAGCACATTTGCATATGTTTTGAATAAAAAAAATATTTTATATACAATTAAATTCTTTCCAAAGCAATCTTATAATGTTAATCTATAAATATAATAAAATTCTAACTAAGTCAAATCTGTACATTAAATATTTTTTAGAAAATCTTATTGAAATAGACATTATTATCGACACAGAAGCCGAATCTATAGTTTTTAGAATTTTTGTCGGTCTGTCTGTCAGTCTGTCTGTCTGTTACCGCATCACAGAAAAACTACTAGACAAAAAATACAAAAACTGGTTAGAATAAAAAACGATGATACTATATAGATTTTAGCAAGTTAACTTACTAAATATGTGAAAAACTATTAAAAATAGCTAATCTTGAAAAAGTATATCAATGGCACTATTTTATTCATTAAAGAATATATTTTAATGAATATTTATTTTTGTATTATTTAGATATTTGTCAATTCCAAAAAATTGAATGTACAAATTCGACCTTTCTATGATTTTATTAGAATTACTACTAAATTACCCGCGGCCCCGCCCGTGTTTAAATTATCAAAAAATCAATCTTTTTGGCTTTATAAATTAGTTACATCTATAGATATATAAAATTTAATGAAGCAGTATCTGTGCTTTAAATATTTTTTGGAAAATTTTATTGAAATACACATTATTATCGCTAACAGAGGCCGAACCTATAGTTTTAAGATTTTTTGTCTATCTGTCTGTCTATGACTGCATCACAGAAAAATCACTGCAGGGATTTTGAAGAAATTTAGTATGGTAATAGCTGGTTATCCGGGTCAACTAATACACTGATACGAGTATACTACTCCTATATATATATATATAATATATAAAACCTAAGAATTTGGCTTTGGTCATATGAACGCGGGCGGAGCCGCGGGCAATGCTGGTTGATAATAAATTATCTTTAATTAAAAATAATGAAAAATGCTTGTCATTATAATTATTAGCAAAATTATCGTTTATTGAAAGTATTTAGATTTTGTGGCGAAAAGAGTATTAAATTACGAATTTTTATTTTATACTGTAATAAAATAAGTAAATATTTGAATAGAATCAAATGAAAACGTTAGCATTAGGTACATGACAAAGAGTAATAATGGAGTTGCTATATTAGTAAAGTAGTAGTCGATGGTTCACGACTCACCTTGATATCTGATGAATCTGGGGTGAAAGATAATTTCTAACTTCTTATTTAAAACTAGCGATTTTCTATCGCTTTGGCCGGGTTTGTACCAATAGACGATAAAGTAATTTAACAGTTTTTTTCCGACTTCAATCCCTCTTCATGTGACTTCAAAACTAATTATGATTTTTGACATGATATATCACAAGCATTATCAGTACTTTCAAGAAGTTATACCTACTTTTTTTTTACTGCATTTAATTAGAAGCTTATTTTTTTTTTTTTTTTTTATTAATGCTTTTTTCGTATTCTTCTCCGCAAAACTTTTCATTTGATATTAATATTATGAGGGTGCATAAAAAACATTCCACCATCTTTGGGAGTCCGCCATATTGGATTTACAATGACATCACTTTGCGTATTGTGTTTCATGAAGCCATTTCATTTGATGCCCATATCATAAGAGTTACTATGGAAATGATAAATCGCCATTTTGTAACATTCGCTATATTGGATAAAAATTGCGGCATTTAGGTAATCGTGCAGTCACGAGAACCAAATGTGTGTGCCAAATTTCAGTTCAATTGGACACTGCGATGTGGGTCAAATTTAACTTACAAGATTTGATTACATACAGACACCGGTACAGGTGAAACTAAATAAAACCTTGTAATAGTTTTTATTTTTATCGATGTGCGTGTGATTATTGTGAATATATAAAAACTTTTTTTATCTTTAATATAGACCTCACTTCACACTGTACTAAAGGTTTATGAAATAGAAAAGAGGATATAATGTAATCTAAACATTTCATTTATGTAACGGTTGGTTCTGTGAGGAAAGAAGTTTACACTACCTTTGTTTTAGTGGCAAGTGCCAAAAGTTATGTTATATCAAATTGAAGCTATTTATGTTTTGTGTTAAAAAAATTACTAAATACTTTTGGTGAATATCACTTTGAATACCTTATGTATGACAGCTATAAAAAAAATCGATTTCAACGTTAAAAAGAGCAACTGTTGAATTTATTGTTTGTTCTTCTCAGCAAGAATATTCCAAGATAGTGGTAGCTTACTTACAGACCAATAGCACCATTGCTATGTAGTATGTGTTTTTCAGAGAATTAAATTTGAACAGTGTATGATCAGTCACCATAACTCATTTAAAATCAATTACAAAGTATATACGTACTTGTATAGTGTTTGTGGTTTTAATAAACAATTGACACTTAAGTATATAATTAATTATTTATATTTTATATTATTGTCTAGTAAATTTTAATTTAATATGTTGAGAACTTATTAATGTTATTATCGATTAATAATAATGATAAGTCCACTTATACAAACTATTTTATGTTATTTTAACGTAGGTCATATTAGATTGACAATAGATGTAATAAATTAACGAGCTACCAATTAACCATTTAACTATTAATAATTTATTATTCAATAAGTAATTATACTGTAAGCAAGTGTCGCAGTAAAGTATTTTATCTGCGGGTGTCACCTCTCGCAAGCTATCTCTCTTTCGGAGTATTTGAAGTGCTTTTTTGATTTTTGATATAAGCCATGACTAAATAATTTAAAATATTTAGTCTTCTAAAGCCCTTCTAGGTCTTCTCTGTGCCTAGCCTTCTGCTAAGCCATTTTATGTCTTTTATTACTGAAAAAAGATGTGGTCAGAAAAAATCTAGCTTTTATGTGACAATGAGTATAAAATCAATTTCAACGTTAAAAACCTATGTAAGTTTTATGTTTGAGAACTACGACTCATATGATTTGAAAATAGGACCTATTAATTTAAATAAATTCGTGAGAGAAGTCCTAAACTAAATACCCACTAATATTTTTTTCTGTTTACAGTAAATATACAAACATTTAAGCAGAATTATTGAGGTAAAACTGGTAAGTTTATGAGATTGTGAATTTGTGACGTTGTAGGGAATAATCTCTGGATCTGGATAGTTTGAGACCCTGGAAAGGACATAGCATAGTTTTTATCATGGAAATCATCCCTTAAGAGGGTGAAAATATCGATGAAAGTTTGTATTGGAAAGCAAGGTAGGGATGAACCCGAGCGAAGCGAGGGTGAGTCGCTAGAGTTAAATATATTTACTATTTGTAAGTTTCTTACACTATTTGCGACATTAGCATTGCATCACGAACAATACTTATAGTTAAGTGGTAAAGCCGAAGCCGAGTAGGTGCAGACACGCCCAGTGTGATGATATCTCAGGATTTAAGGAAATTATTTTAGTAGATCCTAGATAACCGTCTCGCCCTTTAACTACTAAAGGTTAGCACATCTGGTATTTCGATACTTGTTTATTTGAATAATTCTTGCACGAGTATTTTGCGTTTCAATTATCGAAAGGATAGATTGACTTATTTACATTTGACTATGTAAATTTATAGTGCTTTCAGATTATATTTTGTAATACCTTTCAGTTAGTAATTTATGAAACAAATAACCTATACCATTAACTTGTAATTTTACAATGTAATAAAACTTAATAATTATAATAGGTAATGCAAAGATATTTTTTATACATGTATATTGCTAATAGCTTAAAGCTTTTAAATAAACTTATTTGTTTAATTATAACTCAAATAAGTAGATAAAATTATAACATTTTTTTTTATTGGGCAAGATAGTACAATTGTTTAGTTGGGATATCCATATCCATACTAATATTATAAAAGCGTGTTTGTTTGTCTTTCTTTCACGTCAAAACAGAGTGACAGATTGGCGTGATTTTTTATGTGGAGATAGTGTGAGGGCTGGAGAGTGACATAGGCTACTTTTTACCACGGAAAATGGTCTCAATCCACTGGAAGTGGATCTCATTCCCAAGGGAAAACACGTTATAATACAACCCAAATTTTTTTTTGATCAGAATTATTTAAAACTTGGCATTAATGCAGCTCTTCAATACAACTAATAAATATGTGATTAAGTATTTTTCGAAATTCATCCCATAAGAAGGTAAAATGAAAGTTTGTAGGAAACCTACCTCTTTAGAGTTTTGTTTTTGTAATTTTAGCGTGAGCGAAGCCGCGGGTTCTGCTAATGAGGATATAAAATCGAAAAGAAGCGTTACCCGTAATGTGCATGCCGTACAAGTTTTTATTATATTTAAAAACACGAAGGAATAACATACTATTTAGTGTAGAAGATTACCTAACGTCGACCTTCCATGTTAAATAGTATTGAATTTGTTCTAGTTTGTAACTGTAGTTAGGTCTTGCACTGAAAGCACCTAAATCTAGCCAAGTATCTTACTTCTCTCCGTCTACACAAAAGCGGATAGTGACACTATTTCTGTTTCGGTATGTATAATGTACCTATTATATATTATCTTACTAGCGCTGCCCGCGGCTCCACCCGCGTTCGGATGACCAAAAACCAAATTCTTAGGTTTTACATATTAGTATACTCTTACATTGCAGTTTTTGTATTTTTTCTCAAAAATGAGATATTTTACCGCGGTAAAAAGTTATACGTTGACGGTACATGTTGACCCGGATAACCAGCTATCACCATACCAAATTTCATCAAAATCCCTCCAGTGGGTTTTTTGTGATGCGGTAACAAACAGACAGATAGACAGACAAAAATTCTAAAAACTATAGATTTGGCCTCTGTATCGATAATAATGTCTATTTCAATAAGATTTTCCAAAAAATATTTAATGTACAGATTCGGCTTAATTACAATTTTATTATATGTAGGTATAGATATGGATTATGATACCTTTTAAACTACAAAGATTTTATGCCCAGATAACACTCGTTTATTATAAAATACATAAAAGATTAAAAAAGAACAAATCGAAATCTGTACTTTTGTGTATATGACATTAATTATATTTTAAAGTCAATACAATATTATTAACGGTGTGGATCAGTTAATAAGTTAATAGGCACGAAGTTCGCGTAATTACAAATTAGAGAACGAGTCGCGTGCCCCTATGATGGCTGAGGAGATAGTCGGAGGAATATTCTGAGTAAACACGTTTTATTCAGTATTAAAATTTAGTAAGGATTTTTGAAGTTATACGTTTTTCGGGACGCTTGGAAAAAATATGAGAGTAAAATTTTTACGATGCGCGCGCACACCGACAGCCAAAAAGCGACATGATGAAGTTATTTTCATTTTATTTCGATGTTATTTTCTTAAGATAGATAAGTCTGTTTTCTTTTCTTTCTATGTATTTATGATATTCTATAAATAAAAGATATGCCAAACATAACTTATTTTATTAATTTACCATTCCTTTTACAAACAGAGAGTTGTCATATACGGGATGAAATTTAGCTATTTTTTTTCTGATACGCCAAAGAAGTATAACTTTATACGTGCGTACATAAGTACATACTACACACGCACGGTTTTTATATATAGGTACTAGCGGCCTATCCTGGTCTACTTAATTCTCTCGTTAGTTTAAGTAAATTTAGAAAATATTTTTCTATACTTACTTTACCACCCTTTTATACGCTTAGGGGTTGATTAAAAAAATCTTTCTGTAACTAACCCTTGTTGTATTAGGAACTTTTGGCGAAAATCAAATTAAAAATTGAACTTATTTTTATATTAAATGAAATTTGAGGTAAGGTTGTACCTACATAGTTTGGCAGTGAACATTTTTATAAAAAAAATAGTGAAGGTGTTGTTGTGCAAAATATTGTCTTTTATACATCATGATTTTGTTATAAAATAATAGATATTCTTACTAAATAATGGAGCGGATATGTTAGTCATCTCTATTATTTACCACATCATATTTACATTGTATTCAGCCCTTTTTTCACGTCCCAATGCTGGGCACGGGCCTCCCTTCAATACGAGGGGTTTCAGGCCATAGTCCACCACGTTGACCAAGTGCGGGTTGGCGGACTTCACATATCTTTCGAAAACTTGCTAGGTTCTCTCAGACATGCAGGTTTCCTCACGATGTTTTCTTTCACCGTAAGGCAAGTGGTGATCATGTTAGAAAATTTATATTTACATACATTTTTACAATTACGTGTGCTATATTTATGTGTATATTACATATATTATTATTTTTTTTTTAAATAAAAGTTGTTTCGATGTTGCAATCATAATTAAGGTTAATTTTATTTATTGTGTTAATTAAATGGATTTACATTTTACATTCGAACAGAATTAAATTTAATTTCTTAAAAAACACTGCAAATTAAATTATATCGCGATTTTTAATTACATATATTAAAATATTAATTTTATTTCAATATAATAAAGAATCATCAGAATAATCCTTTTCGTAAAAGCGCTAAGAAAGCTGTAATGGGTTTAATGCAAAGGTGAGGCGAGAGCAACTTAACAATCTTATCTATTGACAACTTTACTTCTATTCTACCTTCCACTATAAAGTTTATTTCAACTAAATTAAAAAGAAATGCTCAAATAATTATATAACTTGTTTTATAATTTATTGTAAAAATATTATCTGTATTTTATTTTGATTGTAATTAAGCAAAATAATTCGGTTAATTGAGGAAATAAAAATCTTTAAATTTTATATAATTGAATGTAATCGAAAATTGATATTTATTATTGCACAAACACGCATATAAATATATCATTAATTTTAATTAAAATCGATATCAATATTAACGCCGTATATAGAAACAAGCATGAAAATTATATTTAAATTGGTTAATAAAAAAAACTAAAGCTAAAATTTCGTCTGAAATAAAAGTGAGAGTCAATCTCGAATAAATACGAAAGGAGAGATAATTGCGATAATGGCACGTTTAGTTGATTGCACACGACTCGGGCGCAGAAAATGTCTTAATTGTTTTGATTAAAACACTCAGACTGCCGCTATCATATTATACATAATTAGTTTTGGTGAATTTCATAAGTATCTATACATATAATAAAATTGTAACTTATAGTTTTTGGAGAATCTTATTGGAATAGACTTTATGGTCGATACAGAGGCCGAATCTATAGTTTTTAGAATTTTTGTCTGTCTGTCTTTTACCGCATCACGGTAAAATCAGTGGAGGGATTTTGATGAAATTTGGTATGATGGTAGCTGGTTATCCGGGTCAACATATAGGATACTTTTTACTGCGAGAAAATACTTATCTCATGTGTGAGAAATCTATACTAAACATTAAAACGTTAGTAGGGACGAGCCCGAGCGGAGCGAGTCGCTAGTCAATATATAAATATGTGAATTTTAATTGAGTTTTCCAATTGAATTAGTGCGTTGATAGGAAATGGCAAAATATAATATTATCATAGTGTAGTTCTTTATTAATGGAAGAAAATATAGGCTTTGTAGTTCTAGCGATAAACTCTTACAAAAAAAAACAATTTATTACAATTAATAACTCGTGATAATAACAAATGTACGTTAATGAATCACTATGCCAACAGCGAATTCTTTAAAAATGTTGAAGTAAACTTAATTTCAACAAAGTAATACCTGAAGGTATATTTTTTAATAATATTTATCAAATTTATAGTTTTGTTTTTTTTTACACGTCAAAACAGAATTGTAGATGAATTTAACCTTACACGCACAGTATAAAAATACTAAAAGCATGTGTTGAGTAGATTGTAAAGTTGTTTAAAAGTCCCATCAAAATGTTTGTCCGTCAATTTAATCTTTTAAGCTTTATTTAATATCATTCACACTTTTTAACATACATCAAAAAAATTTATAACGTTCAAAATTCTATTGAATATAAAGCCACTGTAGTTATGTTTGTACATACATTTTGACATATTTTAGTCTAATTTGCATCTTGATTATAAGCTCTAAATAAATGTATCGTAGGTTGAATAAGTTTAAAAGACCGTCCGACTGACCGACCTTCATCGTTAAATGGCAGGCCGACTGACAACTTCTTGTTATTTCTAGAGCCCTGGGTTCGAATCCTTTTTCAGGAGGTATATTCTCTTTTTGTCTACACTGTACTCCATATATCCATATCCCAGTACGATTGTACTGTTACTAAAATAACAGTTAGAATCTGGGTACATTTCATGTAGATCATGTTCCTTTTTAAATGTTTACATACATGTCATTTTAAGCCAGTGGTGACGCGTTCGCTTGGGAAACCGACTGAAACGGGTTCAATTCCCAGGTCTCGCAGTTCTGATATTTTCATTTGCGAATCATTTACAACATGATTATAACTTGTCAGCCAGCGGCTTGTTACCAGCGTGTTATCTATTACTTGATCTCCCTTGTAGTAAAGGGAGGCTCGTGCCCCGCTGTGGGACGGTAAAAAGGGCTGAATTCATATCATTTTAACATTCTTCCTGCATCTTTTAGATAATGTGTATTATGTAGTTTTAGATATTATGTGTCATTCTAAAGTAAAAATATACGTCTGAATCAGAAAGTCTACAGACTAAAAATCACTTAGTTAAACTTGCCCAGTGACTAAGTAACCGAGAGCATTGTACTTTTCAAAAAGCTCATAGAAGTTAAACAATCGTCAACCGGCGCGGCGCCTGGCATTCCTTTAGTTCGGTATAATTAAAGAATTTTTAATTGATGTCAAATATTTGTGGTCACGGCAATTACAAGCTTAGTACAGCGTGACCCGCGCGGCCACTTGTCTATACGTTGGAACAATGTAGGTTCAAAATATGGAAATAGAATATTTTTATAATAAACAATTTAATATTTTTTAAGCAAAAAGGTAGAGTGACTATAAAATGATTTTAAACACATTTTTTTAGTTCTGCCAGCTCTTCTACTGAGAATTTATTGACAGAATTATACTTGGCCCGGACTATCCGGCTATCCGGGAGTAAAATCCAGGATCTCTGGATCTGCAGCCGCATGCTGACCACTAGACCATAGACACGAGCACTAAATTAATGTGATAAATATTTAAAATAATAAAATATCCCAGTGCATAGAAAAAATGTACCTAGTAATAATAATTTAAAAAAGGTATGTATGGTTAGTTTACATGCTATGTGCCACTACGTGAAAGTATATTAGAACATATTTGACTAGCATAATAGCGTGTAGATGCATAGAATTACTTCTTTTTTTTAATTTCTTTGAAATAATCAAAGAAGCAGTTTAAAGGCCATCAAATATTAGCTCGGTCACAGCAATTAGTATCAGAAAGCATGGTGATCCACGCTACCACTTAAGCGATAATGTGACCATGAGATATGTACGTTATTTGATAATATTATTATGGGAATGCAATAAAATTTAAATAAAGTATTTTTTGTAGTTACCCAATGGAGTATAGATCTTCAAGTATATCGATTAAAATTGTCGATATATGTACATATGTATGTAGTAATTTATTAAATCTTAAAAATAAAACTAAACGGTTAATCCTTAGATAATAAGCAATTTGTAATAATTTAATTTTAGCGACTCGGGATAATGTCTTGTGTATTAAATATTTATATTTAATTTTAATATTTACATATAAGTAAGTACATTCAAATGTGAATAAAAACTTATAAAAATAGATTCAAAAGTCCAAAAGTTTTTTGTTTGAAGTTTGAAACACGCGGACTTGGAAGCTGATTCAATTATAATTGCTACAACAACAAAAAAATCGCAGTACCTTACAATTGCTTCTCAACTTTTAACCTCCGGCAAATATCTAAAAATACATGGTGTAGTGGCATTCCTATGTCAAAACAACTCGACTAAAAGATTATGCTGGCAAAGAATCCCGGTAGCAGTGTTTAGTGAGAACAAATACGACAGCCTTTGACTAATTTCCGCGGCGGCCTCACAAAGCTATTTGCTTATCGGCGCCCACGCACACTGTGGTCACATATGTTATATATAGCTTTACGGTTTCAACGCTGTGCTTCATACGAGATCTAATGGTCGTAGTTTTATAGTTACCCGTGACTTAATTTAAGTGTTCGAAGAAAGTTTCATTTTATATCAGCTACTACTTAAAAGTTTGGACGTGTTCATGCATTAATTACGACAGTGTTCATTCACAGCGCACTCGTTTGGTAAGCCGACTGAAGCAGGTTCTTACTAGGATCCCTTATTTCAGAGATTGTCATATTATAATTATTTTCAACATGATTTTCAATTGCTAATATAGTGAAGGAAAACATCATAAGGAAACATGCACCAAAAGAACTAAGATAAAGAATAACATAGTTTTTGAAAGACATGTGTAGTCTGCCAGCCCAGTTACCTAGCACTACCCATATTGAGAGAAGGGACATACATGCCCACGAAAGCAACTTTAAAAGCGGATGTGTTATTACAATTACTACTTTTATCATTATTATTACCTTTATAATTTTTATTGGTAAAACACTAATAAAACATTTTTAATTAATTATTACGTCGAGAAGATTTTTGAGTATAGAGACTGCTAGCCATCGATAGCTTTTATATCTAAAAATATTAGTAAATTATTCAAAAATTGTTATTTTTAAGCTAAGTAAAACTAGTGCTAGAATGACATCACTATTTATTTCGATGCGTCTACATTTTTAAAGTTTCAAGTATGCGCGTAAAATACCACTAAATTACATTATAAGATATAAAAGCAGCAAAAACTGACCCGTGCTCACTTTAAAGGACATTCATTCACTAACAAAAGGAGCTAATTTGAGTCGCTTTCTTGACCACAATATACTTTTTCTTTATAATAAGACCACCTTGAAGATTTACCAAAACATCCACTTCTGTGATTATTCCATGAATAGATTTCAATTGTATAATACAAAACATAATGGAACTTAATATTTATGTTGCAACTGTAATAGGTTTCTATTTTTATTTAGTTATTTTAAAGTATTTCAATAATTATTAATTATATAAACATAACTCAAAATATTCGTGATCAGGATTGAAAAACTTGGGATACCTTAAAAAGGGAGCTAACTCGTTTTTCGTCCGAAGAATCGGCATTGCGAATAAGCGGCAGAATGCAGCTTGTGTTCTTGCCACTATTCCACGTGGACTTTTATTTTTTTGTTATATGAATTGATATATTAACTGTAACAAATTATGTTAAACTTTAACTACTTTAGTAATTCTAAAATTTTTAAAATCATTTACTTAAAAAAAGTTATTAAATTATACCTTTCTTTGTATTGTATACAATTTAAGAAAGGAATAGTAACAATAAAGTCTTAGAAAATCAGCTGCTCCTTCAATAGATTTCGAATAGCCACAGAATGTGCCAGGGGCGTGAAATGGATGTGCTATATTTCATTTTGTAACGCAGTTAGCGCCATGTGACGGTCATTAAACTAAGGGTCCTTGTAACTTGAAAAGTTCAGATAAGCCTACTCATGAGTACGAACTACTGCAATTTCGAAATTTTGATTTGGAACAAGGATTAGAAGCTAAATTTTGTAAATAACTTATGTAGAGTTAACACCAAAAAATATAATCACATTATTTAGAATATAAGCGTTTATATTAATTTTTTTGATATTATTGGTGAAGTTTAACTGATGAAAAAAAAAATTAAATGAATGAATTTAGGATTTTTATCAAGTCGATATTTCAAGTGTGAGTTGAATAACTACTTACTATATAATTAAGTGACGACTAAAATGAGAGCAAAATATCTACATAATATATTCTTTAGTACTTTAACTTATAATTACATAAATTTATATATATATATATATATATATATATATATATATATATATATATATATATATATATATATATATATATATATATATATATATGTAGAGACTAGTATAACATATATGTATATGTATAAAGTAGATAACTTAGCAGTCTATTTTATATATCATTGTTTTATCACTAACTTTTAATACGTATTCTAAATTTAAGTTACCCCACTATGCATTTTTAAGGCGGCTTTTCAAGGATAAATGCATACAATGGACAAATTTGTTTCTAATGAATGACCAACACGCCTACAAACCTTTGTTCTGTTGATGCCGCTTGAGTTTGAAACGGCAATTAATTTTTTTAACAAATACATTTTAATTCGTCAAGCTTGAATTCAATAGAAATAAACGTGTGCAACTCTCGACATGATCATTCTTTTCATTGCGGCACTTAGACTTTAAGTTGGCAACTTAGAACTAAATATTCAAAAAATAAAATGCACTTATGAAATTAATTAATAGATACTAAAATATTAATAGCATTAAAGAAATGTACATAGCATAGATATATATTTTATCGTTTTAAAAAGAGTAAATTACAAGTACAGTGTCAAAAATTTTATACGTGCATAGTACTCGAGGGTTTTATTGTAATTGGATTAAAGGTACAAACGATACGTTAAATTAACCACTTATTTATTTTTCGACAATTATAGATATTTTGTCCATTAAAATATTATTTCTATACATATAATAAAATTAAGCCGAATCTGTTTACATAATGTAATACATAAAATATTTCTTGGAAAATCTTATTGAAATAGACATTATGTCGATACAGCGGTCGAATATATAGTTTTTAGAATTTTTGTTTGTCTGCCTGTCTGTTATCGATCACAGAAAAACCATTAGAAGGATTTTGATGAAATTTGGTATGATGATAGCTGGTTATCCGGGTCAACATATAGGATTTTTTTTACCGCGGGAAAATATATCACTTCTGAAAAAAATATATATAAAAACTACATTGTAAGAGTATACTAATATGTAAAACCTAACAATTTGCTTTTTGATCATCTGAACGCGGGCGGAGCCGCGGGCAATGCTAGTCATATTATCATACTATCAACAGAAAGACTAGGACTGGTATAAATTTGCTCTAGTGAGGGTAAGATATTCACAATACGTAGAAGAAAGCAAATAGATAGAACCTCCTTTTACTTTGTCTATGTAATTCTGCGATAACGAGCATGGGTCTGCGAATTCCTTGTTAGTGATACTTAATGATGCTGTTATAGGATGTAAATGTTGTTTTTACAACGTTATGCATTAAAGTAAAGAAAACCTTGTGAAAATTGCATTAGACAAGACAACGGTCTATAAAATGTTGGAAACTAACCCCTTTGTATAGAAATGCCTTATAAAGGGATAAATGTCCTTTATTAAGTGAATACAGGTTAAAAAAAACATTAATTATTTCTAAATAAAAATTACATACTATAAAACAAAATATTCTGGATATTTTTTTTAAAATACTTATGTAATAATATTTTCTATCTACAGAACATAGAAGGTCCGATGCGTCCCTATTTCGTTTTTGGAATGAATAACAGTTTTATTTGCAAAAGGTAAACTTTAAAGTATTACTTTTTACACGATGCCAAAATGGCGGATCGGAAGCCATTTTGTGTTCGCAATTTTAATTGGAACGATAAAAGAAGATTTTTCGAGGAATATTTTAAGGGAATGCGGTCGTGAGGCAGTAAAAAGTTTTATCTGGCGACGATTAAAATTCCATTTTGAAATGGAACAAATAGGACCTTTTTTGTTGGGGCACGCCTGTGTTGTCACCTCAGAACTCAGCTCCCAATATGGCCGACGCGTGTGTGATAATTTGCAGCAGTAAAAACATTAGTAAGTTCAATTACAAATGATATGCTCGGAAGATTTTATATATACTGTTTTAATATTATACCATATGGGTAAGAGTTAAAAGTAGTGCTTATGATCTGTCATAGATAAACGAGAGTGTAATATATACATCATCGTGGATATCGGATATTATCATAGATTGCCATAAATTTTGATAGTAAAAAATGTTAAAATTATTTGATACACGGGTATGAACGTAGATTTTTATGATAAAAATACACTAACGACTTCCAGGTTTGCTTATTAGGGTTCCGTACCTTAAAACGTTAAAAAGCAACCCTTATAAGATCACTTTCTTGTCCATCTGTCCGTCTGTCTACCTGTCTGTGTGCCACCACCGATTTTCTCAGGAACAGGTGAACCTAACAAGTTGAAATTTATACCAGATATTGAGATCTATAGTCCCTATTAGGTCTATAAAAATCAAGGTCCTGAGTCAATACGATATAAAGATGTTTTCGTGAAAACTTGTAAGTAGCAAAATTTGCCTTAATTTTAAACTTTTTTTATTTCTCGGCATTTTGCCTTTACTTGTGCTGTAAGACTTTGGTTTTAACCAAAATTGACAGTTCCAGGTCAACCGGAAGTACCCTATTTAGGTTTTGGGTCCAAAACCTATATGGTAGTTCCCATTGACCTAGAATCACGAAATTTGGCAAAAAGCAAGGACTTACAGCACAATTAAAGGAAAAATTCAAAAAATAAATAAAAAGTTGTAAATTAATGTTGAACAGATATTCTACAAATTTGTACGGAACCCTCAGTGGCCGAGTCCGACTCGCACGTGTCCGGATTTTTTTTAATTCTATTTAGTCCAAAAGTCAAAACCATACATAACTAAACCGGTGGTTCCAGTTGAATCTTTGAATCTACTCAACCGATAGAAAATGTGTTCTTATTAAATCATGTATAAATATAATAAAAGCAATTGAAATGTGTTTCTCCGTCCATTTGCGAATGATGCGCAAAGAAACAGGCCGATAGACGGATAACTAAAAAAACTGTTATAATATTGTATTCCTACTGAAATATAAATCAGAAATCCAATCAGAAAAACTAAATATTCTATATACATACTATCTACTTTCAAAATTTAACATTTTTTAAATAACAAACTACTTTAAAAAAATAATATTATACTGTAAATGTTCATTGCTTATGCAAATATGTATGTACATATGTAAGTTCATAAGCAAGGAATATGTTTACCAGTTATATCCAAAATTATATTAAACAAAAACATTATGTGAATATTACACGATCAGATAACGACCAAACGATCATGTTAGTACCACTGTTTTCCCACGGTTTCGCCCGCGTAGTTAAATTATGTTATCCTTCGGGAATCGTATATTTTTCTTCTGTGTAATATCTGTGCCAAATTTCATCTAAATCGATTCAGTCGTTCTGGCGTGAAAGAGTTACAAATATCCATACGTATTCACAAACTTTCACATTTATAATATTAATATAGATATAGATTATATGTTTATAAATTGTCGCCTTTGTTTTACTCTATATTACTGTAAAGTCTCATCAAAATCCACTTAGTACTTTTTACGTGATAGAAAAACAAACATATATCTATCTAGGCATCGTCAATAATTTTCGCGTTTTAATATTAGTAGGCTAATTTCGCGTTGAAAATATTAGTATGTTAGACTCGAAGACATGGCATTTGTTGCGAACCACAATACGAGTACGTTGTGATAATAATCATGAGAGCTATGATGCGAGTTACGTAAAAGTTTTTTTTTTGGGTTGGTTAGTCAAAATGCGTTTTATTTGCTTTGCTCAAAACGCCCTTTATTTGCTTAGAGTGATTTCGGCCTTTGAGCGTACTTGGATATCTATGGAGCGTGCCATGTATAAAAATTGAAATTTAGATTTGAAGGCAAAAAATTGTTCTCACATCCTGAATTAACTAAACTAAGCTTTTGGGTTCCCAGTTCCACTCTGACACGAGGAAATATTTGTATTGATCATATACTAAATGTTTCTAAATTAGGGTAAAAAACGGAGCTCAGTTTCAAGCACCTATAAATAAATATGTTGGGACATTAACACACAGCACCATCTAGTTCCATGGTAAGCTACGAGGCCTGTGTTATGGATACCAGATAATTGATACACTACACATATATCACTTTTCTATAATATAAAAATGAATCGCTGAATGTGTTGGTAAGCGCAAATCTCGAGAGCAGTTGAACCGATTTCGCTAATTCTTTTTTTAGAAAATTCCTTGAAGTACGAGGATGGTTCTTACGGAGAGAAAAAATTAAAAATTTGCCTGAAAAAGTCTAAAACAACACTTTTTTATACTGCCATAAAAAAGATTCGTAATAATACTTAAAAGTCAATTTGAACTTTAATACCATAACATAAAGTTTAAGTGTTAGTGGAGAGGTTCCAGGAATTCAAAACATTGATGGCAATTGAGTGACGTTAGAATCATATAAATATTAATTTCAATATTTGTCAATATTATTAACAAAAAAATATATATATGGCTAACGCTGGCTAATAACTATATCTATCTAAAACGTAAACCCGAGCGAAGCGAGGGTGAGCCGCTAGTCACCTATAATATTGATGCAGTTGATATCAGCGCCCAAATCAATGTATAGACAAAACGTGGCAATAAAGATATTACTTGTAATGGCTTATTAGTTTTATGACATCATATAATACTAGGAAAAAGTCAGAGTTTCTATCTTCTTTGAGATAGATATATATATAGTTTTAGTCATGGAGAGTGATAAAGGCTATTTTATTCCTTTAAGTATTTCCTATATTTTTGGACATTTGTTTTTTCCAAAAAGTTTCTTAGGAACACTAATAGGTATACTATTTATAGAACGTTTTAAATAAAAGAATTTAGATATAAAAAAATATGAGTAGATATTTAGTAACCTGATATAGGAACATTTAAAAAAATAATTGCCTTCACTAAATCATATGTATATTAACAAATAGCTCCATAAAATATGAGCGAAACAGCGTGGCACATAAAAGTATCAACCACATCATTTAAAGGCCAGCACTAAATCAGAGTTTATGAATAAATCAAACGACACAGCATACGCGAGTATTTTTAGATACATACGTTTGCTCGAAAGTAATAAGAATTATTTATATCTATTGTTCCAAATGTTTTGACGTGGCATTAACAAGAGTAGCGGTTTCTTATTATTTACTAGCATTGTCCGCGGCTCCGCCCGCGTGCGGATGACCAAAAACCAAATTCTTAGAATTTACATATTAGTGTACTCTTACTTTGCAGTCTTTGTATTTTTCTCAGAAATGAGACATTTTTCCACGGTGAAAAGTATCGTATATGTTGACCCGGATAACTAGCTGTCACCATACCAAATTTCTTCAAAATCTCTCTAGTGGTTTTTCTGTGATGCGGTAACAGACAGACAGACCGAATTTTGAAAAACTATAGATTCGGCCTCTGTATCGATAATAATGTCTATTTCAATAAGATTTTCCAAAAAATATTTAATGTACAAATTCGGCTTAGTTACAATTTTATTATATGTATAGATTAGTTATGTTCACGTGTTACGTCCTTATTACAATTTACTTGTTTGATTACATTAGGAGGTATTTAGGAGGTATTTGCAAACATATTTCATTATTAAATGAATCGTCAATTTTTTTTTATCACTTAATTAAACGAGCAATTCTTGTATATGTTTATATTCTTGTATATATATAATCTGAATCTCGGAAACGGCTCCAATGATTTTCATGAAATTTAGTATACAGGTGTCTCGGGGGCAGTAAATCGATCTAGATTAGTCTTGTGTCTGTGAAAACGCGTGTTTTCGAGTTTTCATGCAGTTTTCTTTTGCATTATTCCACGCAAAATATGGTCGGTAAATTGCACACTCGGATATAAGCATCGTGGTCAAGCGGCCAAGGTGCAAGATCAACAATCACAGGTGTCCAGATTCGAATCTCGGTCGCATACAATGTTTTTACTTTAGTTTTTTTTAATATTTATTCAAGTTTGTAGTTTTTTTAAAACAAAAGACGCAAGATTGATAATCATAGGTGTCCGGGTTCGAGTCCCGGTATACAAAGATATAATTTACTTTTGTTTTTTTTTTTGTTTTTATTCAAGCTTTTAGTTTTTTTAAAGAAAATTGTACTTATCAACCAAAAACTCAGGTACTTATATTTAAACGAGCAATGAAAATATCGCATTTCTGAAAAAAAAATACAAAAACTATAATGTAAGAATATACTAAAATGTAAAAGCTAAGAATTTGGTTTTTTCCGCGGGCATTGCTAGTTCAATTATATATGTGTGCATTAATCATAATTTATCATATAATAAATCCAAGTAAATTCATAATGTTTATAGTTCACTAGCGACTTACTGGGTACTACTCTACCACTACCTACTCTCTCTTTATTGGGGTGCGTCTATGTACGTTTCAATTTTTTTGAGCGGAATTCCTTTTGTAATATTGTTTGTAATTTCATTCTTCTATTAATAGCGATTTTTATTAGTCAGTGAATGAATTTTAGATAAATTACTATTAATAAGTATTTTTAGTAGGAAATGGTAATAGAATAGGTGTATGAAAGATCTCAACATAGAATTTTTCATAATTTCACGGCTATAAATCATTCCGCATATCTAATTAAAGAAATATAAGTAGGAATATGTCAATTAGCAGACGTTTTGCCGCGTCAGTTTTTTGTTATTGAAAAAAATTATGATTTATGACGTTGAGTGTAACTCGACTCGTTACGAGGTTACAAATTGTCTATGTCTCGATGTCATATTCTGACTAGTGCTGTGATATTTTCGATAAACTATATATATTATTTTAATTTTTTCCCCATAATTTTTTGGCCTTTACGGTTATTTACATGAGTTGTCATAGGTCTCTAGCTTGTTAGTTAAGATCTGATAAAAGTTTTATATATTTTAAATCATGTAGCTATACAATAATATATCATCTATACAAACTTTCTACCTACGCATAAATCGAACTTGTATCTCGGGCGTAACAGATAATGCCAGCTATGCACTGGTTCTACCAACCTATATCACATATCAAATCTTGTAGAATGTAGGTATCTACTAGAAATAGATATACGTTTAGAAAAATTACATTAGAAAAACACTCCATTCAGTCCATTTTATTTCAAGTGCCGAATGCACCATTATATTAAAGGATTAGATTAGTTTTAAAATATAATCTTTTTAAAATCATTCGAAAATATTACTAAAATATCGATAAAAAACATCACTAATTGTCTTATTGAGTTTAAACGAACACTTCCTTATCAATTAGCGTTTGAAAACATGTATAATTCTATCTTTTCAAAATGAACCTTATTTGTTACACAACAAGAACTACATAATATTTATGGGTATATTCTCTGCTTGATTGGTTAGGGATGAACCGTTGGTATGGAATTCCGTTTTGACATTCGTGTTAATCGTCCACAGGTGTGCTATGCTATTTTCAGCATGCGCTTCCACTATTTTGACTGACTTAAAAAGGAAGAGGTACTCGATCCGAGGGTTTATTATTTATAATTTATTTTTTACGATACTTTCCAATTGGAGACAGGATTCATTATTCTTGGTATAAAAACTGTCACAGAACTTATAACAATTCTGATATCTATGTAGCCAAAATATCGAAAGATACAATATAAATATCACTTTATTTACATACTAGCGAGTTACCCTCGCTTCGCTCGGGTTCGTCCCTAGGTTGCTTCCTCATACAACTTTCACCCCCCTAAGAGGTGATTACCGGGATAAAAAATATCCTATAATATCCCAGGGTCTCAAACTATCTTATTACCAAATTTCATCTAAATCGGTTCAGCAGTTTCGGAGCCTACTCGATACAAACAAACAAAAAAGAAACAAAATGTTCCTCCTTATAATATTAGAATAGATAATAACCTAAGCAAATTATAAAGCACTATATTATAGAAATGTATATAACATAAAAGCTAATTCAACTGCCGGAAATTCAGATTTCTTGGAGACCTCAACTTTCCCAGTTATTTTTTGTTTCTATTGCAAATATGCGACCCTAAATCATATGTAAGCATTCTTCGTATTCTTGTGCCTTAATTATATTTGGACGCCAGTTAAGATACCACATCATTTGTAGTGAAAATAGTCTTAAACATGTGGCATGATTTTCTGCTATCCCTACATGTTTGTTAATTGATGTTTTTGTTGGAAAGAGAATTTGAGACATTCAAATTTAAATTATTATTTAAGGGTTTGTTTTTATTAAGATATTACCTATCAGTTTTTTTAATTTAGTAAAGAATATAATTTATTTACAATATACGAGGAGATAGGTCCATGTAGATGCATTACGGAAGAAGTTCAAATTATAATATCAAAATTTAAAGTAAATGTAATATACAAAACATTATGCAAAAAAGTAAAATATTCAATAATAATATGTGAATAACTAGCGACTTTCCGCGGCTTCAGCCGCGTAATGCAAAATTAGTAACTTTATCTTTTTACTAAGTCTTTTAAACTGTATTACTGTAAAGTCTCGTGAAAGAGTTACAAACATACATCCTCACAAACTTTCCCGTTTATATTAATAAAGGGTTTGTAAATGAATAATAATTTTCGTTATTTTTATAATATATTCATCGCATTAACAAATTCTTTATTGTAAACGCTATTTTTTCCCTTTATTGGACAAACATTTTATACTGTGAACACCTTCCTTCAAACATTGATCGGGCCTACAACATTTCTACTACAATTTATTATAAAATATCTAATAATTAAATACTTATTGATCAGTATAGGTATACCTATTTTGAATTGGACATTCGTTTCGTGATTTCATCAAATATTAATTAAATCTGAACATAATATCGATAATATTAGTCTATTAATCATAGAAAAAATAAATTCACATCATAAACAATATGGTATTAATAACGTCATATTTCTAATACGAGGAACAAAACTTCCAGTTACAAAAACAGCTAACAAAATAAAACCTTATTGCTCATAGCATAGAGTCTTTGATAATAAACAATTTAGCTGTATTTTTCTGCTCATATAATTATGTCTCCCTTCCGAATACTAAATACCTATTTAGTAGAAACTATTATGAAGAGAGACGGATATACTAGTTATTATATGTGCAAGGGAGGCGATAGAGTTCACCCCAAGCTTGCACGAGTTAATATTAGGGCGGTTAAAGATGATATAACAACCCCTACGATATTTTGGGAAGCCGAGTGTGAAGTGATAGGAAATTGTTTATTTCGCTTGTATGGTGTGTTTTTAAATTTTAAAGTCATGTAGCAGGTAGCTACGAGTATTTCAGATTTTTTTGGGTAGTGGATTAATGGATCAAAATTACCTATAGTTTTTAGTTGATAGTAATAAATTTTGACAATTAGACGTTTTAAGTGTTTTTGTGTACCTAATAATTTAAATAATAATCATAATTGTCTACTGACTTCTTCAAAAAGGAGGGGTTCTTAATTCGGCTGTAAGTATGTTTTTTGTTTTGTATGAAATCCTTTCAATTTTCAATCTCATTATATTTATAAAAAACATTATGATCACAGTAAATAAAATGAGCAAAGGAATAAAATTTATCTCTGCGGGTTGTTGAAAATTTAAAATAAAATAAAACTATAGATTCAACTATAAAAATCAATGTCTAATTGGCTAAAAATAAATAAATAAATCAAGCAAGTGAATGTCACTACGGCGGCAAAGCAGTAGTAAATCATGAGCGCTAATTTGAAACGGATCCGTAAACAGCGCGCCGAAATTCACCAAAACGCTGCCCCCGGCACTAATCTCATAAAGGGAACCAGCCGGAGAATCTCTCAAAAGGATTTAACAAGCGGCATTCACGACTGCTCATTATATTTTTATACTTTATACCTCTGGTGGCGGACATAAAGTGCGCGATCAAAACGCGCGAACCCCTACAAAAGGTAATTATGTTTTGATTCCTACAAAAAAATCAGTATCACAAAGGAGACTAACGAGATAAGAGCGTGCTAAATCGCTCTCCCCCTGCCCCCGCTCGGATCAATTCGGCTCGGAACGGTCGATTGGCTGAGCGGGATGGCTCTATTTCGGGGGCGGGGCTTCCCGTGGACACGCCTCCTAGCCGGTGCGAGGGTCTCCGCCGCTCTACGCCGGCCAGTCAACCTCCGACCGCGCCCGCATGCGTACACGATCCCACGATCGCGATACAAGTGTGAAACTGTGCTAAATGGAACTGACCGGCGTTCAATGTTAAGGAAACAAAGATACGAGGACAAGGAAGTGAACATGGCGATACAGAGTGTTTCGAGGTACCCAAGCAGCCCGGCCGAGGCAACTGAGCCGCCGAAGGCGTCGCGGATCAGCTTTAGTGTCGCGTCCATATTGGCGGACACTAAGGCGAATCAGGTTGATGAAACGGCTGAAATGATAAGACATCACCGCACTATTCCTGAATCACCGTTGAGACAATCTCCGGCAGCGCAACCCGAGTTACCCGGCGGCAAGTCCTTATCACCGAGGCCGTCGTCCCAAACCCCACCTTTAAATCTAAATGTCTCCGCGACGGTAACTTCATCAGATGATGAATACGAAGATTCTATTAATCAAGAAGACTCTATAGTTGATGTGGAAGATTTGCACAATGGTGTTCAGAGCGATGATGATGACAGGACCTCAACACCAAATGAAAAGGAAAGATTAGGCCCGATCAGACCGACACCGTTCAGCGCATTAGCGGCGGCAGCTGCAGCATACCATGGCCTGGGCTGGCCTGGACCACCAACAGTAGTTCCGTCATTCGGACCCCTATTTCAATCTCATTTTCCAGTTGGACATATTACAGGTAAGTCTTTAAATTATTGCATGTATACTTTCTTATTAATAAGTTTGCATTTTAAGAAATTTATATTAATTGATTAATTAATTATATGTTTTTTTTTAACTTTAGCTTCGTTTTGGAATTATTTTACTTCTGCATATAATATTTTTATGGTGCCGGAGATTTATTGGTTGGGCCAAAATAACTATAATTTACGTAAGAAACGCCTCTACTAAGTTCCACGCAGTCATCCATCACTTTTTTTGTTGCTTTTAATCGATTGCCTCTTTATGTTTATTAACTTTTATTTAACTGATACTTTCTCATGTGGAAAAAATATTATAGTTATTGGCTTTGTAAAAAGTAGAGATAGGTACTAAGTTTTTTTTATATAGGTATCGTTACATTTAAGGTTAAATATAAGGAATAATTAAAAAAATATATATTTGTAGTTAATGAAACCCTCTTCAACATTAGATGATCAATTAAGGGAAATTATTTAACAATAAAATTTATAATTATTATTTATAATCATATTATATTATGTATAATTAGACAGTCATTTACCTTGTGCAATTTAATTTATTTTAATTACCGCAACTAACTAATGATTCTTTTCCTTCTACTTTTTGTAGATTTGCGTAATATGTACGAGTATTATTTTATAAATGTTGTCTCATTAGAAATTATATTTACAGAATACTAATAATAAATCTTTACATATGTATGTAGATAAATAATGTAATATACTAAGTACATCTAAAATAGCACTTAAAATTCATGAAGGATTTGAAAACCCTTAAGTCAAACAATTGGGACATGATACGAAAATCCTTAAAATCCTCTCAACCGGTTACCAAAACAAACAACCAAAAGGGCAAAGCCGAAACATAAATAACGGATCTGTCGAAACTCGAAAACAATATCCACGATAAGATGGCGGCTTCAGCCTGCCGTTTTGCATATTATGCCCAAATGGTTGCAGATTTTAGCCATCTGATAAAGAAATTTTCCTTTTATTCGTCTTATTGGTCCCTTAAAAGAAGTATTTCCAGTCTTATTTGCGGCAATTTAGAATATTGAAACTTAGCTTATAAGTATGTAATATAATTATTTGTTTATAAATTCGTATCTTCAATAATTGACAATTTTATTTTGGTTAGGATTAATTAGTTGACATTTTATATCTGTTTATTATGAAAACACAAAAAATATATATTAGGTTTTATCAAAGTTATCTTTATTTTTAAGTGCATCGATATATCAGCAATTTAATTAATGTAAAAAATACCTGTAACGTTAAAATCGTCTAATTAATGTTGATGTTTTTGTTTTGCGTATTATGTATATTTTTTACTATTTTAGTCGATTTGAAACGTATTTTTCTTTTAGATATAACTTTAAATGTATAGTTATCTATACATTTAATAAAAATGTAACAGATCGCTATCTGTACATGGAAGATATATGAGAAAAAATTTTTTGGGACCTTTATCAGCGCAAAATGCACCCAAAACAATGATTGTTAGAATTTTTGTCCGTTTATCAGTTTGTCTGTGCATTTGAGGACGCTAATCTCAAAAACAGTTTTTCCGATTTAGATGTCGTTTTCACTAATATATTGTGATAAGCTTCACTTAACATTTAGTGTTTGGTTCATGTCAATCGGTTCATAAATAAAAAAGTTATACCAATTTAAATAATCACGTCGAATATTTGTTAAACTATCTATATCTATCTATTTTTTCTCTGTTCAGTAACATTGACTGAAACTACTAAACTTCATAATAATGGTCTATATAAAATTATGATTATAAATGTGAAAGTTTAGATGTATGGATGTTTGTTACTCAATAACGCCAGAAGGGCTGAAAGGATCTGGGTGAAATTTTTCACAGAGATAGATTATGGTCTGGAATACCACATAGGTTTTTTATCTCACAAAAATGTACGGTTCCCGTGGGATGGATTTCCTTAAATGATTTGATTTTAATAAATTCGATGGATACTATCATATTATTTACAAATATTTTTTATTTTAAGTAAATACCTTTAGAGCCAATGAAAATATTTTTTTATATATCAAATATGCCCAAGAGTTGACTCAGAAATAGGTTTATAAAAAATGAAGAAATCATAGAAAAAAAGACAGATTACAAAAAAAATATTATGTTTTTTTCCGTTTTTGTGATAGCCTAAGGATGGATACTTAAACCTACTTGTAGCATGTCTTACTACATGTTAGCGTGATTATAAATCATTATGAGAACAGATTAATTTGAAGCATTCCACAATTATAGCGTGCTAGTCACTTGTTTATTACCAGTTAATTATAATACAATAAATTAATTTTATTTTTTAATAAATTAATAAACTTAATATTCTATGCACAGGTCAAAGGCATGTTTGAGAGATATCGAAAAATAAAACCTGTTAAACATTATTTTCTCGATCAGCGAAGCGTGCTTTAGAATGTATTTCGCGGGCCGTCACGCACGTACCTACGTCTAGGATTCAAGTCCTGCACAATTGTAAATATATGTAACTGTAGATATTTAATTATATTAGGACGGTTACCTATATCTATCTAGCAAAGAAACATTTTGGCGTTTTGGGTCGCGACCCGATACATATTATCTCTCAAAGTGGACGCTGTAAAAAGGTGCAAATGATTGCAATACACCGTCAAAAGAGCGTAAGGATAAAAAAAACTTTAGTTATATTAAACATGTAGATATTATAGTATAATCGTCTAGAATTTGTACAGTACGCAGTCAGTAAAGTGCGACGGGTAGTTTACATTTTATGGCGTGTTTTGTTCACATTTGGCGTGTGACATAGGTCACAAATGCGCCTGAACACGAGTAGGCATGTTTTTGAAATTATATATTGTTTTCTTATCAGTATTAAAAGTGAGTAGCCATTAAAAGCAATATTATTTTATGACTGGCATGTAAAAATACACTTCATAGCCCTGTACATATATTATTTAATATGCAAGCTAATGTACAAGAATGCAGGGACAGATCCCTATAATTTTATAACATACGTAAATTAAATATAATAAATTACGTATAAATAAAAAAATAATTAGATACAGGTTTTTTCTCTTAGTTTAGTTTAGTGCCTCTATGTTTTGAAAATCACTTTTATGATAAGTATCTAAAATAATGCTCATTTATGACATATAAAAATTAATGTCTTCCTTTAAATAATATTTATTACAATGATTTGCTTAAAAGTTAATTTAATTTTCGTCGTCATTTTGTTCTCATACTATAAATATCATATATGCGAACTGTTATTGTTGGTTGGAATTTGAACCTTCTTTCCCACAACTAAGTACACTTTTGCAATGAGTTAGTCTATAGACCGGAAAGCGACATAAGCTATAATTCATCACAAAATATAAAACATTAATCAACAAGGTATGACCTGCATGTTTAAGAGAACTTAACTGTTCTTCGGAAGACAACCAGGACAGTCCGCCAACCCTCAAAGGCCAGAGTGGCGGACTTATGATTCCGCTCGCATTGAAAAAAAGTCTGTGCCCAGCAGTGGACCATTAAAAATGGCTGAATTATAAATAATTTCTGAAGTATACTTAGTTCCAGAAGCGAGGGTAGTTCTTGTATTTATTTCAACGTTATTGAATTCAAGCACATATTAGATGAACATGTGATTATTGCTTATCAAATGAAAGCATACCAACAGCAAAAATAAACGTTCGCATGCACTTGTAATGGTGCATTGTCACGTTAGGTACTTAATTTATTTTCAGTTTTAAACTAATTAAGTGTAATTTTTTTGCCTCTATTGTGCGCTCGTAAATATGTCGAGCATTTCTACACTATCATAAATCATTAGTTTTCTTTATTTAAGTGAACTTACGAACTTTTGCGTTATATGTTAGAGTATATATTTTTATAGTGCACTTAGTATAATTTAGTTTTAAGTATTTAGTGTTCTAAAAAATTTGTGCTTTTTATAATTTAGCTTTAAAGTAGCAGATATTAAAAAAACGTCAATAACGGAAATTTATTATTTTTCTTTTGTTACTTAGTTAATTTAGCAATCTATTTCAGCTGTCATATCTATTACCATTTGTAACAAAAACGCATCGTGCTTGTGTAACTTCAAAATAAAAAAAATGTATAGTGTTATATACATCTTACATTTTCATGTATGTATCTAATATGTATTGTATAAAATTAGAGTAAACGATAATAATTCCTGAGTAAAAAATGATTCCGGATATAATTAAGTAATGTTATAAACTAAGTTTTTAATCTTTTATAACAAACGAATTCGGAAGTAAAGAATGCCTTATAAATACATATATAACGTATCTAAATGTTCTATAATAGTTTATTATTTGTTGCTTATTAGATAGCTATTTAAAATAAAAAAAATGTCAAAGGCAATTAAGACTGAATATATTAAGGAAACTTTTAGCTTTGAAAAATGCAACAGCAACCAATTAAAATTTATATCCAATTATAAAAAATATAAATGCAAATTATATTGACATATGTTAAATATTTCAATTATGCGTAAACAGAGCTTTTATTCAATTTGTGCGGAGTTGACGTCACATGCATATGCATGCGTACTGTAGTGTTGTATCCGGCAGAAACGTTGAAAAATAAACTATAAAATACTTGTTTTCTTATCGGCACAATGGCCTCTTACCTTTGCCAAGTTAAATACGCGTTAATACGATTATAACTTCATATTTTCCTATTTGTTTACGAGCATAATAGACTATTAAGTTAAATTACTAATCAAAAAGCGCACCGTGAAGTAAAATTGATGAGGAAATAATTTTTTTCAGACCTACTTATTGTTTGTTGATTAAAAATTAGGTTCTAAACGTTTTGTTTATTTATACACTTTCCTAAGCAAATAAACCATAAATGAATGTTATAGTGTATCAATTTATTATGATTTAAAACAACTTACACTTTTTTTAATTTCATAGTCATTGCCTAGCAATGCGTCTAACAATTGACCATACGGTTCTGATTTATGAATATAGCCGCCTCAAATGTTAATTACTTTCACACTGTTCCATAAAAAACTTTATAATCTACTTAATTGGGTGAATATCCTTACCAATTATGATTTTTTTTGATAAGAATTTGAATAAAAATTAGTTTAAAACACTGCATTCGAACTGTGCAGTGTCAAAAACCCGGCGCTGCCCAAAGCCTGCTTGTTTGTGCAAATTGACGTATTTAATCGCCTACCTCGTTTCGTGAAAGAATGCAATTCGCGAAAAAAATGGAAAACGACTGCGTGTTTTAATGGGCATCTCTAATTGGTCACCACATAGGTGGAGGGCAGAATTTTAAATTGCACAAAAACATTCACCCTTAGATATGCAGTTTTCAACAAAAAGTAAAGTTTACCGCCCAGAATGCCGTAAATAAACTTTGCACGTCAATGAAATTTTCTTTTAAGAATAGTAAATGGTCGGTTTCTACGAATTGCGTGTGGTTCCGTCATTTGTGTATAGTCAAAGAGTAAGGTAACGTTTTGCCTGTAATTTTACTCGCCTTTAAGTAGCGTACTTAGGATTTAAATGGCACTTCTGTTCATTGTCTGAAGTCGTTACCGGCGTCAACTTAGCTGTTCTGCGAATAACTAAAAATATATGCGCTTAAAAGTTTCAACTTCTATTGAAATATTCGTGCGAAATTGATCCTTATGTCTTAGAGCTTAAAGCAAAGGGTTGTCCAATTAGCCTGATTGTTTGCGAGCTCTAATTTGCTCGTGCAGGAAGTACGGATGACGTGATGGGGATCCCAACACCGTATAATCTTCACTTCTGATGTTATCTCAAGATTTATTATACTCTGTCATCGCCCGCGAGATGGCAGCACGCATCACTGAAGACGCTACTGGATTTATCTTTTTAAAATGCATAATTTTAAACTGTAACATTTAAATATTAAAGTACATTTTTAATTCGATCATAATAACCCGACCTCCCATAGTGGAATTATTAATTTATTACACAAAACCACATCTTGATTGAACTCGACTTAAATCTCAAGTTCTAAAATGTCAGCGAAATAATCACAGAATTCTAATGAAACTATTTTAAGCATTGAATAATTTGAACTCGCAATCCAGTAACTCAATCAGGCGACTCGCACGCAAACGAATCGATTAATCGCTCGGTTACCGTCCGCCAGGCGGAGCCACGCGTCAATAAAATACTTGTAAAACTATCGCGAAATGAATTAAAACAGATGGCGAGCCAATTAGGAGAAGCAATCGTGCGAGTACGGGCAAGAAAAAAAATTTATTTGCCCTTCAATTGATATTGCAACTTAATATAAAGCGCTAAGGTCTATTTAGAATGGGAGAGTTGCAGTTAAAGGGGTTTCGGGTAACTGCTAACGAGTCGGCTCGATAAGAGTTTACAGTTACCTGATAGACAAATATGGACGTATTTATCGTTGGTTTTGCACTCGCAGTCGGTGTTATATTATTGTACGGTAATGAGCATTAACTGAAACTAATTCGCAACCAATTACGGTTGGGTCCTTTTAATGTTGTAGGATTTATTGCGATAAAAAGTTCTGATTGTTCTATTTTATATGTAAATAATTTTGCCTCCATTGATTTTATTTTAGCGTAGAAAATAGTTTTGTAACACTTCTTTACCACATTTGGAACGTAGAGTCGATGGCTCAAACGTGTAGAGTTTCAGAATCAGAAAAAAAATATGATCCATATAATATTTTATAACGGACAATTTCACACCTGCAAATATCGGACTATAAATGGACAAAATTGGTTGTGTAGGCTTTGTGATTATGCCAAAAATAAAAATATATTACACATAAGCCAATTTGAGATTTTTACCATCATTAGCAGATCCCGATTTTTTTTTTATATAATATAGACACTAGGTAGTTGTATAGATTAGAAAAGCAGTCTTTACTAATTATAACTCTCCGATAAAGCATTTGCCGTCTAGATTTTATCAAAATATCAAACAAATAATTTACAATCAATTAATTCAAAATACGTATGTAAATGTAGTTTTTATTTAATTCTTTACAGTATTTTATAATTTACTACTGTTTTAGAAGTCATCAGATTGAATAGATAAGATGGCTATTAGGTATAATAAAACGACATATTATTATATTTTTATTATAGTATAAGATATTTTATAAAATATAAATTTATAATGGGGTCAAAGGCATAATAATATTAAATATTTTTTTGAATTTGTTTGTGGCGAGCTAGAAGATATATAAGTACGATATATAAAAATTTTTCTTGAACTCACTACTGGGTCAAAGAAGTCCAGAATTAAATAATGAAAAGTACATATTAAATTTTCCACCGTTTGGAATGGGAAAAAAATCTTACTGCCACCCTCGAAGTCGCACCTATTCGTCACAAAGAACACAAACATCAACTACATTAACATGTTTAGGTATTTACTATTTATTAATTTATTTTTATTGGTTCACAAAACAAATGACAATCAAACACGTATAAAATAACAATTACTTACAAAATTAATACACAGGATTGCATTTTTCTAGATGCAGACACAGTATACCTACATATACAAACAAAACCTAATATTACAAAAACGAGATATTGCATCCACCGGAAAATATACACCAAATAGAGATATCCGCGCTTTTAAAACCTATACATATAATAAAATTGTAACAAAGCCGAATCTGTACATTAAATATTTTTTGGAAAATCTTATTGAAATAAACATTATTTTCGATACAGAGGCAGAATGTATAGTTTTTAGAATTTTTGTCTGTCTGTCTACTGTCTGTCTGTTACCACATCACAGAAAAACCACTGGAGGGATTTTGATGAAATTTGGTATGGTGATAACTGGTTATCCGGGTCAACATATACTCGTAGGATACTTTTTACCGCGGAAAAATTTCTCAGTTCTGAGAAACAATACAAAAACTGCAATATAAGAGTATACTAATATGTAAAACCTAAGAATTTGGTTTTTGGTCATCTGAACGCAGGCGGAGCCGCGGGCAATGCTAGTCGATCAATAAAATACTAGTCAACAAATATATTCTGTACCATCACTCATTTGTTCATACGTCATTTATTTCTACTAACTTTAATTGAATAAATAGTACAATAAGAAAAAAACATTATTCTCCCAACAATAACATTTTCCTAATTTATTCGTAAAAACTAATTAGTATCTGGCATTTTTGTATAAAGTCATCATAATGGTTATAACCGTAGCGCTACATATTTGATTTATAATATTTTAATTAAAATAATCGAGTGTGTCAAATTAGATAATTTGTCATCAGTTTCGGCTCCATTGTGTTAGAGCTATAAATAACGACCTTCTTGGAAATTATTTGAATATCCATTTAGAGAATGGAAGCAAAATTTACAAAAGCTAATATTTTTAGACACGCCTTGATATGTCATGAAACTTATATTAAAAATATACAAAAAAAAAACACGAATTATGATTTTTAAGTTATATTTCTCGGACGTCATTCTTGTGGTCAAAGTTTTAATAAAATATACTGCCATATTGGAATGTGTTGTTAATAAATAAATTAAAAAGTTATTAGCATGCATGCAAAAATTCTCATGTTATTACGAAGCTTCTACTAAAATTAAATGTATATTTTATTCTCTATGTATTTTATTTGTATGCTAAAGATACCAAAAGCAATTTATTATTTCACGCTTGCTGATAAAATTTTATTTTTCGAATTAATTCAATGGCATGCAGTAAAATTACTAACATTAAAATATTATGATATAACTAATTCTAAAATAACTCAATTTGTTGTAACCAAATTCATGCGAATTTACTTATACTTTACATATATTATGTATATTATCTAGATTTGACAACATTCATCCAACTTTAACATTGGTATAATTTCATGTAATAATTAAAAATTAGCAGTTTATTGTAATCTCTGCTGCTTGTATGTATATATGTATGTATGTATGTCAGTGCACATAGCCTAACTTATGCATTTTAAATCTTAATGATGTGTCAAATATGCAAAAGTGTATGTATATCAGTTTATTCTTTTTCTCTATTATTTTGGCTCATCAAGACGTTTTCAAATCTATAAATATATAAAGAGGTAAAGTTTTTTGAGTTTGTGACGTTGTAGGGGGTTATCTCTGGATCTACTGAGCCGATTTAGATGAAATTTGGTAAGAAGATAGTTTGAGACTCTGGAAAGCACATAGGATACTTTTTATCCCTGAAATCATCCTTTAAAGGGGTGAAAATGGGGATGAAAGTTTGTATGGGGAATCAAGCTAGGGACGAACCCGATCGAAGTGAGGGTGACTCACTAGTTACTAATATACAGAGCGACTAGCTCTATCTAATAGTAGGTCACTACACAAGTATTAAATTTTATGGAAATAATATAATCGCTTAACATTTGAATGAAGTGAAGAAAGATCATTAGTATAACATGTTTAGATTATTTTTTAGTCAATAGAAACTCTACGATTATCTAGTAACAGCGTGGGAGTCGGGGCGCCCTGCGGTGAGGCGACGCACGCGTATTAACATACCCATTTATTAATACCAAGTAATTTATGATATTAGTATTTTTTAATATATTTTATTGCATTGTTACCATTAAATCTTATTAATTTTATGACGCTATATTTTTTTAGTTTATCGGCTTTAATTAAAATTTACGATTTTATTTTTTTATGAAATTGCATTATAATCAATATGTTTGATATGGCAGTACAAGTAAAATTATTAAACAGTTTATTTAATTAATAAATTATACGTTAATATAATCTAGTACATCACATTACATCAAAATGTTTATCGGTTTTTACTTTTTCCATCCGCGCATTTTAGATGGTAGATTACTAATCTTCTCACGGCTTTAAGTGTATGTTTGTGATATTGTGCATGTTAATTTGAAACTTAATCTTCGTTGTACAGAAAGTAAGGAGAGCTCACAACAAAAAATAAAATAAATAAAAATAATGGCAAATCCGTATTATATATAATATTATAAATGTGAAAGTTTTTGTCTCCTATAAAACTATTTTCTTAAATTTCCTTTATAAATCTATTCCGATACTATCCACTATTAGTATTAAGATGTATAGCTTTTGGCGTACTACTACTAAAACATACTCGATCCGCCAGTTGAATTATTATTCATAATTATAAAAACAATATAAAAGTCTACCAATGAACTTTGTACCTCTGATTATAATTTAATTAATATGTCTAAACTCAGTGTGTAAACATTTTATTATATTGAGAGCAATAAAATTTATGATCGTTTGTATAAAAATATAATAAAGATATGCATTTAATTATATTAAAGCTGTTGAAATATTTTTTTTAATGGCTATTGTAGAAAAACATATACGTAGATAAAAAAAACTTTACAGACTAAATCGATGAAGCTGGTTTAAAACTGTGGAATTTATCAAAATATCGTTTCATTGTTACAAAATCAATCATTTATATTATAATTTGGGTTATCATATTCCGAGGTCATGACACTAGAATAAGATTTAGATAGAGTAGAATTAGATTTCTTTGTCTTAATTATTTTAATTTGAATGAAATATTAATAGTTACAAGCGATAGCGTTTATTAGGGTCTAACATTATTCGAATGTTAGTCATTCGATGTCGAAATGTAGAAGTGAAAAGTGAAGTGAGCGTATACACTTAACTGCAAGTAACTATAACCCATGTCATGCTCCTAATTATAGAACCATTCCCAATCAATTATACGCAACAAAACAACCAAATTTGTACAGACACAAGAAACATTGTCAGTATGTTTGTCGTTTTTGTTGGATAATGTTTTTTGTTTCTATGTATATACTTCTTGATATCATCTGCTGTTTGTTTATAAAAAAAGCTAATTAAATTCAATTAGAGCTTATCCATTTATCAACAGTTTGTTCTTATATTCACTTTTCGTCCAATTCATTAGATTTTTTTAATAATTTCGAAAAAATTGAAAAAAAGGTGACATTCTTTTAAACAGACAGACATAAATGACTAAATAATTATAACATAGATTGTATAATAATATTCTATCTAGTATTTCAGATAAAAAAGAAAAATGCAAAAAATTGTAAAAAAATTATGCAATTGTTAAATCTAGTTTTGTCAGAAAAATAATATTACAAAGTTTTACATATTCCAAAATTATCTAAAACTCAAACAAAATGTATCAAGTAATTTCGAGCAAAATCACAAAGTACCTAAGACTGAACAAGCAATCAAGTGTCAAATGCTGGCCGCGCGCCAAAATACTAATGCCCCATTGAATAGCGCTATTTGTAACGTCGTCTAAACTGTAGCGGCAGTTAATAGCGGGGCCATGCAAGTCATGTAATATACTACATTCAATATTTATTATAAATCTTATATTCGTTTATAACATGCGTTTTATGTATTCCTTATATACCCAGCTTCTGGTATTATGTTCTAAAGTAACAATGAATAAAGATGTCAAAAAAAAAACGCTTGTGTGTACTTATGTATGCACGTAAAAAGTTACACTTCTTTGGCATAACAGAACAAAAATAGCTAAAAATTTCATTTCGCATGTGAAAACTCTTTGTTTATAAAAGGAATACAGCTAACTTCATCAAGTCGCTTTCAGCCAACTTCATCATGTCGCTTTTTGGCTGTCGGTGTGCGCGCATATCGTAAAAATTATAACTCGTATTTTTTTCCAATTGTGCCAAAAGAAGTATACCTTCAAAAGAAATCTTATTTTTTATCTTTTAACGATTATAAACTATACCTACTTGGTCTTATACTTTTTAGAGGATGCTTTTAGCTCGATAGTAGCTTCAAGTATGTTTTATTATAATTAAAAAAAAACAATTCACTTCCTCTTTTTAGAAATATTTTTTGTTAATACGGAAGTACCTAGGTACTTGTGATTAGATCCTAGTTAGAGAGCTTCATGATTTCAGTACAATAGTACTTTAATTGGCATATATTTTTAAATAGATATATTAGGCAAGAAAGTCTAATATATATTACTCTGAAAATTAAATAAAAAAAATTCATCCCCAAGACAATATCGATGTTAACTAACTTCCTCCATTTTGAAAAGGTCTTAAATACGATGATTGCAGTATAGAGATGGTCTGTTATTGTAATTCATCAAGGTAGTGCTATCTCTACAATATGTAATTTTAACTATAAGAAATACGCTTCAAATATATGTATAGTATACTAGCGACTCACCATCCATTACGTATTCGTCCATAGACAAAAACGAATCTATCCCACGGGAGCCGTACATTTATCCGGGATTAAAAGTAACCTGTATGCTATTCCAGACTATAATCTATCTCTGTGCCAAATTTCATCCAGATCTGTTCAGACGTTCTGGCGTGAAAGAACAAACATCCATCCATCCATCCTCACAAACTTTGACATTTATAATATTAATTAGCATGGATTAGTGAAATGACAAAGAGTAATTTCGAAATAAATAAATGTAAACGTTAAATTACATGATATTTTTAGACGATTTAAATAATGAGATCATTGTCAAATATCTTCCGCCTTTTCTATGGCTCAATCGAAAATGACGATCGAGTCTGATGAATGGTTCAAAGGAGTTTCGTTTGATCGTCTGATAAATATTGTGGGTGTAGTTTTGGAATTCGGGAAGACTTGTTAATGGCAGTCTTTGTTTCTAACGTTTTTGAGATTTATTGATTTGATTTTTCTTTCATTTCCTTTTTGTTTGACTTTGTAGAGGATGTTGCTTCTACAAAAACAAAATCGTAGGAACTAAGAGTACTTTTTGACTAAGTATAATTTTATATATACTTGTTTCTATGTGACGTGTAATAGTGACAACAGTACATTAACTTTAAAATGGTTTTTATTATTTTATTATTTTCTTTCTTCCTAAAAATGAAGTCTTCATCTTTATTGTAACATATGTATACGTAAAGCAAAAGTACTAGTTTAAAGGACTTGATATTATAACGTAATCATAATAATTCAACTTTTTATTGGTCTCGTTACTGAGCACAGGCCTATTTGAGGGTATGCTTGTGAATGGCAGACATCCTTTACTTTTATTAATACTGAAGTGGTAATTATGTTAAAAATGCTTTTAATAATTCCGCTTTAAAAGACCCGGGGCTTAACAGGTTTCACTTGGATTTCAAACCAATAGGCAGCTACTGCAATTTTAATTGAATATCTAACGCACATATTCCTGCTATTTTTGTACAATTTGTTTTATAAGGTAGTCTTCATATGTATGTATGTGTATATATATATATATATATATATATTTATATATATATATATATATATATATATATAAGACAATAATTTAAACGAAACTTTAACTAACGAAGTTCATAATATTTATATCGAGCATATCTCGTAACTAGTGCTCACTTACCTAACTTACCATTAAAAGTAGCAAAGTAGCATTAATAGTATAGTGAGTTTTAATGCTTCATTAGTAGATTTCAGTTACCGCGGCATTCTCGACTCTCGTATACGAAACAAAACGTCAGTTTAAAACATCGGAATGAATGACATACCACGCCTCGCACGATTAATGGTAGAGCTCGCACAAAAAGCAAACATTCTCATTAATATATCAACTGTCTTTTTAGCACGGGAATAGTACGGTCAGAATGTGAAATTTAAATTAATTTCGTTAAACTCCCCGCATATTATTGCATCGTTAAAGCTTTCAAAAGTAATCGATTGCTTTCTTTGCTCGCGACACACGTACAACATACAGCTATTTGTATTATAATTATTGTAATATAACATTTTTATTGATACCATTATCGTTGTCATAAATAAATATTTAAGGAAAATTATATTAATGACATTAATTAGTTATTTGTGTAATGTAATGGTATCCCTGAGCAGGGTAACTTGTCGAGGTATATAAAAATAACACTGGCTTTAACATTTTAGTTTTGAAATGTCAAGTGTATAATGAATGTAAGTAATTTAATTGTACAGTCGATTTCAATTTCTTGCTTATATACAAAATTATATTTACTTTTTAATTTTCTATTTAAAGCTATAGATTTTAAGCTGTGTGAAGCTTTTAATTTAAGCTGTTCTTTTTTAATAATGCAAGACAAAAGCAAATGTAGTTAAATTTTAAAACGTCGTATTTCTTTCAGAGCTAAAGACATTATAATTCAATGAGCATCTGCACTCGATATCTCTTAGACAATTAACAGAGGAACGGTTCTCGTGTATGTATTTTTAAAGACGTAATTTAGATGCGGACAATTTAAGGACTGTTTAACATGTGACGATAGATGCTTGAGGTTTTATTTTGCTTACTAACTTGGTCTATTTTATTACGTGACTGGAAGTCAAGTTTAAATATTGTAATGAATATATTTTGTAAATTCCCAAGAACAAGTACGTATATTAATATTATTTATTTGAAAAACAACCAAACATTAAAATCAACATTAAAAATAATAATATATTGAAAGAGGGTGAAAATGATTTTTTTAATCTATCTTAGAATATATTATATAATGTTAAATATAAAAATATACTTCTTATAGTAGATATAGATATGTATATACTTTTATTAATTACTTCATTTAAAAAAGAAACTTTTAAAATCAAGTAGTTAATGAAAGCTCCTTGAAATATAATTTCACGCAAAAGCTCCACATTTTCGTCGTAAGCGCACATCTCGCCTTATTTTTATTTTAGAGCGCCGGCAGCTTTGACGTCTAACACGACATTAATACTCATGAACTTTTTTTCGGCTGTCACATAATTTACTTTTTTCCTGCTTCTTGTGGGCCCATTAGCTATTAAGCGAGTCGTGGTGTTTGACATCGGGATTAATATGTTGAAATCGTAAACGTTGTCACCGTAAATATAGTATGGTTCTTAAATACTACTTACGAGTCAATTTTCTATCGACTGGTTAAGTTAAACTAGTCTTGATGTGCATCACTTCAAGTCTTGGATAAGACTTGAAGTGATTTTAAATAAAATATGTTAATTTTGACGGTTTAACTATGTAATATATGTAAAAATAATTGCGTATACCAATTTGTTATTACACGACGACATCCAGTTTCCTGTGTATGAATATTTAATTGAATCGCGTTAATTAATAAGACCTTCTACACATTTTTATTTGTAATTCGAGTGCAAATATTTTTATTTACGATATTAATATTATAATAAATTATATGTACATGTCAATTATTATGAATGACAACATACACTCTCAAATAGATTTGCGTAAACCGTCTTATCTCACTGACCATTAGCTATCGACTTTCTAACGCCCGATCGATCAATCAACTCATAAACGTTAATTAGTTCCTACATATTAATTAGTATTGATATGGGCTATAAACGACTTTTATCAGTTATTAGTTAAAAATACAATAATTTATAAAGATTAAGTGATTCGTGTTATCAATTTGTTTCCCGTTATGCCACGACCGGTCGTAGTATGAGCGTTGAGCTTTAAATTTAATCCAATTAAAAATACAACATTATTTTTTATCTTAAATATTATGTTACTTATAGAAGCGTCGGGCAGAAACATTAATATTATATAATTAGCCTTAGCGTACCTTTAGATTTTATCGTTACCATAAATATTTGTTCCTATATCTCTATCACATCTTATATTCACAAATTAAGAAGACTCTATGTATACGGTATGATTGTATTGCGAAAAGTACTTCATATATTTGTTTCAGAATATAGCTCTCATGGGTTTGCGTAAACCTTTTAACGAATGAATTGACCTTTACTGTATAGATCTCTACATACTTTACAGATTGTGGCTCTATACACAATATGGGGTCAATTTGAACAATAATAGATATTGTGCAGAATTACTTGTGCTAACCATGTATTAATATAATCTTGTTTAAGTTAATCAGTATTGGTAAATGGGTCTAAAATATTTTTTAAATTTTCATAATATGTTATCTCGTATGTGGGCGACACTCGAAATCTCGGTCAACCGGTCTCGGCAATAAAATTTCAAATTTGCGTATTAATACTTGCTTTATTGTTAAATAATTTAAAATTACTTTGTATAGATGTTATCTGCTTTGGATCGCGGTTCGTTTCCTTCGTTGTTTTTTTTTACGATTTATTGAGAATGGAGCGGCATTCCATAGAGACCTTTAGTTATTGAGTTGTAATGTAAGGCTTTTAGAGGCTACGTTGACTTAAGTTAAAAGGATAAAAATCATTTTGTTAGAGGTACAACGGCTACTTGAGAAAAATTTAAAACAATTAGTGGTAACAATATTAAATTAACTTTAAAATCGATTTAAATTAAATTGATTTTTAAATCGATTTCTGAAGCCTTTTCACGGACAATTTAAAATAAGTGCACAGAAGAAAATAAATTGATTATCAATTGTAATTCAATATACTATTTCTATACTCTATTATATATTTTCGTTCATTTTCACTGTAAATAATCCTACTCACTTAATTAGATGTGATTTATTTTTTTAAATTTGGTAATAAGATATAACATACGAGATAATCGCCATTTGTATTACGCCTGAGGCGAATTTTTAATAATATCTATAAATCTTATATTTACAGGTTAATCAAGTAATTTTTGATTTTAAAATATGGTTTTACCTATAAGTTTCCATAAATCTCGCCATTTTTAAGAGAAAATCAGTTAGATTTAAAACTATCCTTGCGATATAATTTCTCAAATAGGATAGGATTTGTTCTTAACTGCATCGAATTCTTGACACCAGCGCCAATAGATAGCACAAAAGAAATCCGCTTAATAAATCTGATTGATTATAATATAAATAATACGACATGGCCATTATAAGTATCTTTAATGCATTGAAACAGCGTAATAGCATAGATGATTTGATTCAATGAATTATTAAAATATACAAGCGAATAAATTAGGGAGTTGATATTACAAATTGCCATCAATTATTAAGATTTTTATAGCTATATTATAGGTCTTACCCGTGGCTCTACTCTAATTAATTAATATATAATTATGTTACATATAGGTACATATTTTTCACGGATTTACGTTTTAGCGCTGACAAATAACTCTTAAACTTTAAAATATTAGTTTTTTAATAAGACATTATAAAAAAATATTAACTTATTTTATATTTATATATATTAACAATAAAGTATAGGATTGGTGTTACTATTATTAATAACTAACAAGTTATTCAATGTACTAAATACTATTTTCTTCCCCAGATGCTAACGGAGAGCCTCCCAAGCTGAAATGCAATCTGCGCAAGCACAAACCTAACCGCAAGCCCAGAACGCCCTTCACTGCACAACAACTACGTGCCCTAGAAAGCAAGTTCGTTGACAAGCAGTACCTGAGCATAGCTGAGCGAGCTGAGTTCTCTTCATCTCTTGGCTTATCAGAGACACAGGTTCGTTGTATTTGGTTTTTGTTCAAGGGTTTTAACCATAAAATTCGAATAAAATATAAAAATTGTCCCATAATAATTGTCTATCTGTGTACTAAGTTTTATCCAAATCCGTTTAGCCGTTTGAGCGTAAAAATGTAAGAAATACACAAAAACTTTCGCATTCATAACAGTAGCCGTATTCGGCTATACTTTAGATGATGAATCATTTTTGTCTGATGATTAGAAAATTAGGCCTATTAAAAATGTCGTTTTAGTTTGGATTTTGATTTGCACGTGTGTTATATGAATGTAGGCAAATCGATTTGCACGATGTTTTATTATTTAGCTAACTTAAACATTGCTTTTGTTTTGTTAAACATCGAATATTATAATAAACTCGGTTTTCACATAAAATAAACTATAAGCTACTTAGAGAGATACTTATTAGGTAAATGTATTTAAAATTATTTTATTTCAACGGTTTCTTTATTACTAATATTATTTATTATAATTATAATCAATATGCCGATACTACTTTGTTACAAAATACTACGGTAGAGAAAAGTCAATTAAAACTTTTAACGCTCAACTCGCGTTACACCTTTAACAAACCAGTTCTTTCCTTCGCTAAGTCGTAAATATTAAATAATGAGTAAAGTTTTATGCTAATTATTAATAATATGTAGCTACTAAGTTATCATGTGTTATTTAACAGCATGACTTATGATATTGATGTAAATAATTCTAAAAGTACTTATAATCATTTAGGTTTATGAAAATCAATCGAATTTAAATTTTAAATTTATTAATGAATTTTTGATTCGAAACGTGTATGTGTTCTATGATAATAACAATGTATTTGTCCACAGGTAAAAATCTGGTTTCAAAATCGTCGTGCGAAAGCGAAACGTGTGCAAGAGGCTGAAATAGAGAAACTGAAGATGGCTCAGTTCTCTCGTCACCCTCACCATATGTACCCTCATCCCCTACAGCAGTACTTCCCCCATCCGTTAATGGGAAGGCCTTTACCACCAATGATGCCACCTCATTTGGCAATGCAGTCTGTGCCAAGTTCGCCGTCGCCAAGCACACAAACAAGCGGACAACAATAAAATTATTACTGAAGAGCAACCACCAAAATATAATTATAGATTCAAATCTTTCGTTGTGATAGATCCACTGTACAACTACATATACTTGTATCGGTAATATTTACCAAAAACCAATGGATTTGACTTATATGCCACTAAATTCTTCTAAAAAACATTAGCTAATGACTTTGGAGGATTATTAATAATATAAATATATGAAATATTCAATATTTATCAAACCGAAAAATGAATTAATTGAAATTTCTGTAGTCTCGAAACAATATTAGTGTTCTCTGTCTCATTAGGATTTGAAATGTAAATCGATGTAAATTATTTTGTAAATATAACTCTAAGGCAACGTATTCTATATGATTGTTATATTATTTAAACTATGAATACTTCATAATATTATAGCACCAAAACATAGGTATTGTATAAATTTATTTTTAGTACAAAATTATTCTTACGCCAATTTTCAGAATTTGGACTGTTTCAATATTGTAAATAGAAATTATTTGTAGATTAATATTTGTATTTGTGTAATAAATATATTAAAACCTGATGAATTAAGAAAACCTCTTTTAATAATCCTTAGTTCTTTTTAAAATTCCATCAACCTAGTAGAGAATGGACAGCAATACTCTCATGAAATTAACCACTCAAGAAAGAGAGAAAACGAACTTGCTGCCAATATCTGTCTTTTATTATAAATTGAATTTATAAATAGAATGTAAAAAAACATAATATTATTATAATAGAATGTAAAATGGTTATACCTAAATATCTATATTCGTTAATCGTATTTCAATTAACACAGACGACGACAGGCCGTAGATTCGTTTTGTCTTTGTCGCGCCTTTCCGCCATTTTTAACTAACAGCTAGCAAAGAAACACTCAGTCCATTCTCTATATGTATTTATGGTTTCAACATAGCTTATCAGGTGAGGGGAGCCACCGGCAAATGTTTGTTAAATAAAAAAATATAAATATTGCACAGTAGATCAATATTTGAATAGATAAAAGTGGTATTTAATATTTTTTTCTCATTTAATGAGTTGGCAAATAAATGTTTTTCGCAAAAAAGAATTTTTCAGCTTATTATAAAAACTAGAGTAGTCTATTTTTTGTGTAGTTTTCAGAGAAAAGAAAATATTTAATTGATAATTTTCAAATTCATATATGTATTAAAAAAGATAAAAAAAATACATACGTATCAAAAAAAATTACAGACTACGCACAAACTATTCAAAATGTAGTTCCACATTACCGAAAGTGTAAAATTAAAATATTATTCGATGATTATCGTAGCTTCCTTAAAATAAAGATTAATAGAAAGGGGGACCATTAGTAAACTGATCTTATCAAAAGCTTAAGTATTCACCCTTGTAATAAATTATACATATAAAAATGTTTAAATCGAAGAGGTTATTAAATAAAACTATCTTTTCAGATTATTTCGCGGATTTATTTTGATTTTTGGTTCCCGACGTTTCGAATGCTGAATCGAAGAGGTTTATAACTATTTCACAGTTGATTTATGATTGCAGTTTGTATGCTTGTATGTTTGTTACTCTTTCACGCTGAAACTCCTTGATTTGGATGAAATTTAGTACCTACCCATGTAGACCTAGTCTAGTCTAGACTGTTCATCTAGTCTGACTAGACTGTTTGAGGCTTGTCGCTAGTATAGTTCATATTTTTGGCTTGTCCTTTCATGCAGCTGAAAGCTTTTGCTGTGATATCAGACTACTTTTATTTACAGGCTTTACAAGCTTTTAAGCTTTAGAGTAAAACAAGGTTGCTTGTATAACCGTAAAGTAAACAAATCTGGGACAAACCATTAAGTGAATATTAATTGAGTCGAGATAACGTTGAACTGACGTAATTATCGTTGTTACAGCGTGATCCGTGATTTTTCAACTAACTCGAATTATCGCTAACGATTGCCGATAACGGTTATGATGTTGTCATATAAGCGTAGACCACTAATTTAAATAAACCTATTAAAGTTAATTGTCTGATAGCATGTGGGGTCGGGTCGAATGATAGGTTTTGATAGTGTGATACAGTGTGTTCGATTTTTTTTTATAAAATCAATGCAAAATTAAATATAAAATGGCTAACAATCCAATTAAAATTGCAATTGAAGTGTTTTCAATTAAAAAACTAATATTGTAAGAAAAGTTTCTTTAACTTATTACTGTGACTTCAAATTCTGTATTAAGACCTAAGTTTGACGAAAGACCGAAAGTTTGACGGATCATCCTGTATAATAACATTATAATATTTAGCCTAATAAATTTTTTTATCGCTGTTTATGGCAAATGGATTACCTACATCGAAGTCGTTTGTTCTAGTTATACACTGTTTTGTTTTTATCACTAAAATTATATATGCGAATATGTGTTGATTTATCCTTCTCGAATTATTTATTATACATGGTGTCTAAATTCGTTTCATGGGATATCAGATTGCTGTAAAAATATCTTAAAGACAATTAAGGTGATTCAAATAAAGTATACCTACAGCACTTAGTTAAGTAATAAGCTATCCTAAATAGATATTACTCGTGTAACACATAATAGATCTGCTGGATAGCACTAAGTTAAATGGGAAGATAATATTTTAGGTCATGTATGGAACTTTTTTTTTGTTGGGACATCAACATATAACACCATTTAGTTCCATGGTAAGCTACGAGATTTGTGTTATGGTTACCAGATAGTTGATACTTACACATATATAACTTTAAATACATACATATTATAAATATAAAGACCCATGACGGGAATACAAACATTCGTGCTCATCATAGAAGTGAATGCTCCCAGCGGGACTCGAACCCGCGAACGCTGGCACAGCAAGTAGGGTCAATACAAACTGAGCCAAAATCGTATAAAAAATATCGTCAAAGTTATACATGATAGATGGAAAAATAATCAGTAGCAGGAGATCCCGATCTAGGACCCCTCATTCTTTTTCCAAACGAAAAACGAAAGCTTTGTCGCCAAAAATTTGTATAAAAATTTCTCTCAAAAAAACTTGATTTATGCCGTGATTACCTTTCGGATTTGAACTACGGACCGCATAATCTTTGGGAGAAGATACTAACTATTTGACCAGAGGACTTTATTGTCAAAAATATTTTATACCGATTATATCGTACCCTAAGAATTTCTTTTTTATCCATACTTATAATAAAATTGTAACTAAGCCGAATCTGTACATTAAATATTTTTTTGGAAAATCTTATTGAAATAAACATTATTATCGATACAGAGGCCGAATCTATAGTTTTTAGAATTTTTGTCTGTCTGTCTGTTACCGCATCACAGAAAAACCACCAGAGCGATTTTGATAAAATTTAGTGTGGTGATAGCTGGTCATCCGGGCCAACATATAGCATATTTTTTATCGTGGTGGAAAATGTCTCATGTCTGAGAAAAAATACAAAAACTGCAATGTAAGCGTATACTAATATGTAAAACCTAGGAATTTGGTTTTTGGTCACCTGATTGCGGGCCGCGGGCAATGCTAGTGTTTACTATAAAGTAACGTCATTAAGTTTATGTAATAATAGGAGTTATTTTAAACATAGCACTTATTTACATTTAACCAATATCTCAGCAACATCTCCCTACAACAGAGAAGAAATGTACCACAGCAATACACTGTCTGCTCTTCATTTAAAACTAATTCTATTTACGTATCATTAAGCACAAATGTAAAACACTCATCGCTTCACTTCGAGCTAATTAATCTGGCGAACTGTGTTCGCAATTACTCGTAATTAAAAATAACTTATTAATTTCAAAACGGGTGCTCTTAATTGTTCGAATTAATCACATTAATGTTGCATGCCTGTTAATTTTCAGGCCACAGGCGTGCTTTGTGCTCGAGATCGGCGGTTTGGCCTGAAACGCTTGAAGTAAGGGAGGGAGCACACTATGTAGAATAATGAGATTTATGTTATGTATTTTTTTGTTTCACTTACAGCTAACACACCAATAATTTCTAAAAAATTGTAGCAATAACGGAAGGTAGAAAGTATCCAATATTTACTTAGACATTGACTGCTAAAATATGTGTCAAATTTTCATATAAATAAATGACATTCAATAACATAATATGCTAGCATGAACGAATAAACCACTGGACGAGACATAAAATACAAACGTATGAAAACTCGTTCAACCAAAAGACGCATAACGCACACAAAGATTTTATTACATTATTATACACACAGGTACACAATACAATATTTCTAGTGCTTGAACGTAATCGATAAAATACATATATCGATGAACCAATTAATGACATTTTAGACATTGGTTAGCATAGTCATCATATTTTACATCTTTTAATTTAAAATATCTGTATTTATTATAATAAATTAAAATAAATGAATTAAAGAGGCAATAATAATGTATCAAATAATAATTATTTTTTAATTTGATTTATATAAATACGATGGCATTGATGGCAGCATTCTGTTGGTCTATAATAATGTTAATGAACAAATGAATATCGGGTGTATATTCCATTAATATATAATAAAAATTATTTTTTAAAGATTAAAAAAATATTAAGCTAATTTAATTAAATAAAGTGATTTTGTTGATTCTGTTATTGAATTATTTTAATTGGCAATTGATTGTCTCGGGTAGCTTATAAAAATGTGACACTGTCCTAATATTGCTCAGTTCTTAATAAACATTTGTGAAATTAGGAAAAAGAAAAAGTGATTGCAAATTAAAGTGAGTGTTGGATCGTGAAAGTAAAATAGATCGTGAAAGTAAAGTGTTTTATTACAAATCGCCAACCCAGAAGTTTAGTGCTAAAACATTATTGTTTGATTTTGTGTAATTTATGTGTTGAAATAAAATGATCTTTATTATTATTACAATGGAATAATATTCCAAAGTATATAAATGTGGTATAAAATAAAATAAAAAATTAAGTACACATACTAATTATAATTTTTGCATTTATATTTTTATGTGACTTAGAAAATATTTTTATAAATTTATTGTCATCAGATTGTAGGATACTGTGATAAAAGTATTTTATGTTATTGTACTGTACAAATAACACAATTCGTTCAGTTATTTCGTCAAATATCGATATATTTTTCGACATTGTCAAGCACTAGTCGATATCAAATGAACTCACTCGACAGTTTAGTCATTTGTTCTGAATGGTATAATCCAGGGATTTTATGATGGTTGTCAGATGTCAACAATACATAGAAATATCGACTATATTTAACATAGTTGGATAATATGACATTTTATTTTACAATTTTATTAAATTGTGTGATAAATAACAATAAATGTAATAAAATAATGTATTTACAAGTGAAAAGAAACAGTGCTGCTTCCGCCGCTATAGTTTTTACACCATTTAACAGAACATTTAGTCATTTTTGGCAGATTGTTTGTTGACAAGTAAATGCTTGAGACTGACGCAAAAAACAAACGACAAAGGCTGAAATTTCCTGGCTACTAATAAGACAGATAAAGGTACGTCCGCTTATATGTCTGGTCCAGTGACTTATTCGTTCATGTATGCTAGATAATACAAATACCTACTGAGAGATATACCTAGCAGATAACATAACTACCTTCTCTAACCATAATCGCCAAAGCCAATTTCACTTTTCAACTTTCTGAAGCAGTTTGACTAATTTACTTTAAATGGTAAAATTCCGCCTTTTAATAACCTGCTCATGATAAAATAAACAATGTTCTGTCTTAATAGTTACCAGAAGCAAATTAAAAATAATTATTAATAAAATTGTTTCATCAGTATAAAACGTATACTGGGTAAGTACTGCGTGGCACGCTCATTAGTTGCAATCCAAGCGTTCATCGTATAGCCAAAGAGGAGATCTGTCATCTCGTCCGCCATTCCTCATTCAAATGACTGAGACGAATTGGTCCCTAATCGTTCTATTTACTTTCGCTGCAGATGAGTGATTTCTTGCACTATCATTTATTTATTACTAGCAGAACCCACGGCTTCGCTCGGTCTAAAAGTACAAAAAAAACTTTAAAAAGGTAGGCTTCATACAAACTTTCAAGCCCTATTTTACCCCTTTATGGGATGAATTTCAAAAAATTCTAAAATTATTTAATTTATTCATTTGTATTGAAGATCATTAATACCAAGTTTCAAGTAATTCTGATCCTAAATATTTTCTCGGCTGTATTATAATGTGTTTTTCCGTGAGAAGTAAATAATCTCCCGCTGTAAAAATAGCCTATGTCACTCTCCAACCTTCCAAGTATCTTCACACAAAAAATCACAACAATCCATAATTCCGTTTTCACGTGAAAGAAAGAAAAAAACAAACAAACGAACAAACAAACAAACACACTTTCACATTTATAATACTAGTATGGATGTAACACTTCAGTGAGATACTACTTTTCTATAATAAAAATTAATATTTTTCATACTTTTAATAATACTTTTATAATTTTTACAGATCCTTACATAATATGTTAAAATAAAACACAAAAATATGTGCTTTTTCCTTCGGTTGTATTAAAATACCGCACATAAAATAAAGCTACCTATTATGTTATAAGAGGAATAATTGAATCAACAATTGAAACACTTTTTATGAAAAACTCTGAGAAATGCATTTACGCATACCAGCTGCCTCCCTCCATTTATGCAGGTGGTTATAAGTATATTTACTCTTCAGCAACTTGGGCCTCTTTTAAATTAAAATGGATATAGTATGTTATCCTTAAGAGATAGATATATGCCATCGCAGACTTTTATGTAGACCTATATAAGATACACAATTCCACCATACATTATTTTGTTATATCTCAAAGGGTTTAGGCAGCGTTTTCGTTGAAAGCTCCCAGACGTCTTATTTTTTCCGACGCCTCCAACAAATATCGTTATATTTTAGCCAATGTATACAGAAACTTAACAAATTATATACTAAAACCTTCCTCTTGAATCACTCTATCTATTAAAAAAACCGCATCAAATTCCGATGCGTAGTTTAAATCTTCAAAGATTTAAGCATACATAGGGATATGGGGACAGAGAAAGCGACTTTGTCAACCGACTTCAAAAAGGAGGAGGTTCTCAATTCGACTGTATTTTTTTTTATACTATGTAGTGATACCCATTTAGCACTCTTCCTAAGCGCTAAAAGCTGGAAACCCTCGTCACGACATCCAAAACTAATATAACGGTAAGTTATCCAGAAATTATGTTATGCATGGGAAGTAGGTACATAAGACCCATATGACACTGTCTCGATGATTACGTCATTCGCCGACACCTTTAGAATATAATGAATGAACTAAAAAATATTTTATTTAAATATATTTTTACACGCTATTTCTTTTAAATTGTTAAATTTACAAATATATCAGTAGGTATTATAAGTCCGTGAGAAAACTACCGCTATTTTGGAGTACGGGTTCTAAGAAGAGCCAGTGATGTGCGCTGTGCCAGTAGAAATATACACATAATATTTCAACATAATAATAATAATTCGAATATTATATAAGTAATTTACATAAATCAAATAAAAATGTAGTTTATTCAAATAGACTTTTACAAGCACTTTTAGCAAGAATTTCCATAGTTCACTAGTGATTTACCTATTATACCTAATCCTAAGCATTATTGTAAAAAATTATAATTTATAGGCAATTAATAATTGAAGGCCACGCAAGGTGAACATACGTGATACAAATGATGACGAAAGACGAAATTTGAGTAGAACTTAAAATAAGATCAAGTTCAAAGAGTTTTTATTTTTTTTGTTAGGTCTTTCCGAATTATATTTACACATACATAGGTAAATGTACAAACGTCCTTACATACACCACTATATATATGGATATACATAATATGCATAAACATTCATACATACTTGTATATGTATATACATACATATATATTATACAAACAACACGATAGCGATAAACTTCATGGAGTAGTTATAGAGAACAGAGTTTCATGCCGTATAATGTCTACATAACTCTATTTCTCTTGTCATCATTCTCTCTACACATTCGTAGGAAGATCCTCTCGTATTATCTACAACTATTTTGCCGGCCACTTACTCTCCGACAGTAAATATTCTTGATAGCTCTATCATCATTCTTTTACTCTTTCACCGTTACTTTTATTTTTTACAGATCTTATTTTTTTGCAATGATAATTCATACATATGTATGCTATATTTGTATAGGTATAAGTTGTAGTATATTGGGCAGTAACTTATCCATTATGTTAATTAGTGGCACCTTGTTTATCATATTTAAAGTAAAGTGGTAATTAAAATTTAAAATCATTTTTTTTAATGTCACACGTATTAAATACTTTTAGGTTAAGAGAAAGTATTGATTTACATAATTTTAATACTCTGATATTATTATTATTTATGTTGGGTGTAGTGCCGAGGTCGGCCCTAGCTACGTCGACCAGTTTTGGTCCATTGTAGCTCCCTTTATAGTGAGTTCAAAGTTCTCCGCTTAGTCCTGTTGACTCCAGGAACTTCCAGATTTTCTGAGCGGGGAGCATTGTATCTCTTCCGGTTCACTCTGATATACTCGTATAGTATCCAATGATGCATACAATAAAATAAAAATCCTTTTATTTCTCGCAATCTAAAATTGGATTTTAAGTAATAAATACAATTAATCTAACACTTTCACGCAGCAATGAAAAATAAAAAATAAAATAAAATCAATTATAACTGTTTCATCACAAAAAATAATGCAATTATAAATAAATTCAATTAATTTCAATTAATTTTGTGTAAAATAAATTAATAATAAAATGGTAAAAAAAACCATGCACAAACTCCTTTTAGTTGAGGGTGAAAGGATTCTGCAGAGATATATGCTTTTTAGTCTCTATCTTTGGCTTTATCCATAGTTCTAAGTTTTCTTCTCTTCTTGGTACACGTGGTCTGACTATGACTTTAGCCAAGGCATCTAGCGACTTTCACGCAAAAACTGTAACAAAATTAGTAAAACAGGTCTGAAAACCTTAACTTTATAGTCATACATATAATAATTTTATAGTTAAACATAATATTTAACATGTCAGGTAAGATTTCCAAAAGTTTTTGCATAATTTTAAAAGTTAATGCAGAAATAATTTACTTTTCCTCGGAGGTTCCTTACGTAGCATTGTACATAAGCCATGCACTTTCTCCATAACAGATAAGATTTAAAGAATTTAAACGTAAATTAAAGATATAGTAATGAGAAATGATGCTTTAGATTTATGATGAGTACAATGTTCCTAAGTAGTTCGTGTTTCAACAAATTAAAGCACGACGTCCGTTCCACATAAGCGTCAGACGTTCCTCAATCGGATGGTAATTAAAGACAGACAATTATTTATTGGTCCGATCATAATAATTATAATGTAACAATTATTGTTCAGTAAAAGAGACATTTAGATAACTTATCGTATCTTGGTTTGAATAGACATAAATATTTATGTTAATTGTATATATTTTTATTATTAATAATGATTTCTGGCGTGTTTTCGAAACACGAGCAGATAAGGGAATAATAACTCTTGATAGTTATTTTACTCTACAATAAATCATTTTTATCTTATTCGCATTAAATTACTTTTGGATTATAAATAAATGATATAGCGGACTATAATATCACTTTAACAATAATTAAAATAATAATATTAATAAGAAAATTTGACAAGCAGACAGAACGAATCATAAGACTAGTCTGGACTACGTGTTAAATAGTTATAATTAATATATATGTATGTTAGTTTTAAGGTATATATTAGGTATGCTATGGGAATCTGTTTACATATTTAAGATCTTTTTGTGAATATTGCCTGAAATAAATGATTAAATAAAAATAAATAAGAAATGTTTATAAAACCATTATATGTATACATAATTGTTATTAGAATATTTTTATATTAATAGCTTTGGTTAAAAACGGAAATATTTATTCAGTAACCATCACTTTCCCGAGTACAACAATAGACCTAGTAATGCAAAGACGTATGCACTAAACAAAAGAGTTGACATTAAGTCAATGAGTGATACAGGCCAGTTGAGTGCTTTATGACTTCCCGTGCGATACAGATAAAGCTATTTTAGAATGAATGAACGAGTGAATGACTCGGGATGAATGATTGCTCCTGTGTCTATTAGATATCTATTTGCAAATGTCTCACCAACATTTTGATTGAGAGGATTCGATGTATATATCTATTGAGATTTATGTTTCGCAGTACTGTGGTTGTAGTATCTAGTAAGACTTAGTATAAGATTTGAGTGGCGTTTCCTATTGCTTTGAAGTCACAGGTGCAGATTTAATAATTCAACCCTTTTCGAGTACCACTGCTCGAGGAGGATTCATAGTCAACCATGTAGGCCAGCCTTGTCTAAAAAGTAGTTAATTTGTCTCAAATTGCAAGTTTTCTCGTAATTCCTAGTTTATTATTGATTAAGCAAGTAGAAATAATGATAAAAACGAGATTTGCACATGAAAGACTCGGAAGAGTCACAGGTGCATGCACCTGCTGCTGCAGGAAACCAAGTGTTTTCTCGGACTTGGTTGGGCTGCCACTGCTAAAGCTCTTAAACATATTGACCCAAATGAGATAGATAAATTAAAAAAAATATTATTCCACACACAAAATCTCAAAAATCAAAAAGAAAACAACTAATAAAAATATACCTAACATTGAAAGAAACACTTCGTTTGAAAGTATATTAACAAAGTAATCAGATAAATGAAATCAAGAATAAACTTGCAGGAGTACAAAGTATTAAAAATTATAAATAACAAATAATTTGATGTAATAACTAATAAATAGTTTAAAATATACTGTAAAATCATGCAATGCAATTATCCTACATATATTTTTTCATTATAAAAAATGGGCTAAATGCGAATGTTAATGGCAAACAGAATTCCTTAGAAACTTACATACATACATTGGTTTAAGTAGATACAACTTAAAAAATATGTAGGTAAAATTGTAAAAAAAAACTGTTGTAAACTTTTATATCACAGTCTCTAGGCCATATATTTGCATCGCTAAAATGCGTCCCTAGGTTACTAACAGTAGCCAATGGACTTCAGATCATAGTCTCTTTGTGTGCTAAATTTCATCCAAATTATCTTTTATATAATTACTAGCGTAGGTTCATTCCCCATACAAATTTTCATCCTGATTTCCACTACCTTAAGAGATGATTTCCGGGATAAAAAGTCTTATGTCCTTTCCAGAGTCTCAAACTATCTTGTAACCAAATTTCACCTAAATCGGTTCAGTAGATCCAGAGATTACCCCCTACAACCTCACAAATTTTAGCTCTTTATAATATTAGTATGTATAGAGAAAAGACATCGCCTATAAATAAAAAAAGCCATGCAAAAAATGCCATGTTAACCGTGAATAAGTTCTTGGATCACTCGTCTATATATAATATAATATAAAAAGAAATTCTGTAGGTAAACTATATTTTCTATATAATATATACACACATCTCCATTTTCTCAATTCAATTAAACGATGGCTATATGAATTAATATTAAAGTATAAATGATGTTTTTAATAATGCAGATAGCCATCGAATTGTACAACCTAATTATCAAGACGTTATAACAGTACCATTAAGTTAAAATAACTGCGCAAAACAACTTTGCAAGGGACTGTATGTAGGGATATTACAAAATAACTACTATATTACCGTTCACAATTAACAAGTATCATAAAAGTAACTGCCCGCTAATTAATTGCGTACATTAATTCGTAAGTAAGCTACGTGATCTGAGTATTTTGAATAGCACGTATAAAAATATAAATCGCAAAGAACAAATGTTGTCATAGAAATGACAAAATATAATAAATATTTTGACATTTCTATGACAACTTTCTATGACAACAAATAGAAATGACAAAATATAATAAATATTTTGCCATTTCTATGACAAGGTTTGTTGTATATATCTTAATATTAGTAATACGAATGTTTTATTTTTTGGATAAACAAACACTTCTAATCATAGCAACGGAATAACGGATTGATGGAATTTTAAACAAAAGATTTTTTTATTCCGATTCTTAAAATAATTCTCATAGGATATAAATATGTTAAAAAACGTCCTTCCGGCGGTACTATGTTTATTTAAAATTAAAAGAAAAATGGTTCCCGCAATGTGTATCGTATATGCAATGTCTAATAATACAAAACCACGTGTTAATACTAAATAATAATATATGGATACAGCTACTCTACTAAAATATTCTTCTACTATCTTTTATCTTTCTTATTATAAAGCCATTTCCAATAGACCCTCTGTTCAGATAAAGGTAGCATCATTAAGCGGGGCTTAAACTTAATGTTTCACATTAAAAAACTTAGCACGAACTAATATATACTGACAATTATTTGTTCGGCGTCTTTGTGTTCGTCGACGGGCGGCGTCACTTTTGAACCTGATGTTTTATAGCAAGCGATATAAGGAGCTGGAATATGAATACGGACGTTACGAAGAAACAACTTCCAGACTTATTAATTAGAATTAGTAAAAGTTTATACAAAGTTAGTGAAATAAACTTATTTTATAGCTTTCTAGGGTTTATGGGTCTTGGTAAGTATTACATATGATTATAAGCCCTAAGACTTAATAAAAATCCATTCATAATCATATTGTTTTGTAATATAATATTTATATCAATTTAAAATATAAAAATTCAACAAACAAAGTTTAAACTAAAGTTACAAAAAAAACCCTTCAGATATCTTCTAAATCTCACCTTATTTCAGATCTAACTGGGTCCTTATACCTCAATAAGCGAGCAATCAAAGCTTTGGAGGGTCAAACCGATACTGGACCTCAAACAAACATAAAAACGGATAGTAAAATTTTACGAGCACCAATTTAGTGGTGGCCGTGAACTATGGAAACCAGAGAGCTGGATTTTAAACATAGAATAAAATACCGCAGAAACGCTAAACTGTAAATGACAGTCATGTTAATATTAAAAATCAAAAGTATGCTACTTCATTTGTTTCTCTTTCAACAATGGAGCACAAATCGACGAAGTTTCTGAATGTAGATAGTTAATGGGTTCGATTTGAATTGTGATATACCATATTCCTTTTTATTCTAGTATGAAAATTAATTAAAGACCCATTCGTTTCGGGTCATTTGATTCACTAATACTTTAAAAGAGAAAGTAAGTATGTGTGTGTGTTTGTTACTTCTTCAAACTGTAACGGCTCATTGGATTTAAATGGTATTCGAAATGAAAGCTTATATTCTAGATTAAAATACAGAATACTTTATAATATCGACGTATTATTAACTTATTAACGAATGGAACCGCGGTCAAAAGTTAGTATTCCAACAATACAAAAAAAACGTAGAAACCGGTACTCGTATTTGTACATATACTTAAGTATTTTTATAGTTAAATTATTACGGAACTCATTTCTTTTCTACATTATTTCCCCTATTTTAACCTTATATGTGTTGAACTTATAGTAATCCTTAGTGCTAACTTATATTATCTTTATAAAAAAATACTCTTGTATTAAATGACGTTGATATAAAAGTCATTTCCATTATGTCTGTACATTTAATTATAACTTACGTTTAAATTGTATTATTAATTGATTGAGTTTTATATTATAGTTTAATCGTCAGTTAAGTTAATAGGTAGGTAGAATAAGTACTCTATCTAACTGAAAACAATCTTCGTGCCTATGATTACCTAATAATGTTATGATTATAAAACCAAATGAATAAAATTTTATATCGCGTGTATTTTCTTAGTCTTTTATTAGTAAAACCTTGATGTTTTTCTAGCTCTCTTAATAAAACGTTTAATTTATCTGTCTGCTTAAAACACAAATATCTATGAAGATATCTTTCAGTTTAAAAACTTCGCCACTCGTATCTAACATTTTTTTGACCTTTCTATCGGAAAATATATTCTTAGGTGCTAACATACTCATTTTTACGTAATTTTGTAGCTTGTAAAATTTTATTATTATTTTTAGGACCCTTAAATTAAGTACACTTAAAGTCGGTTCAAAATTTATTGGTGTGATTCATGTCGGAAGTTGTCTCTTAAGCGAGTATCTTTTAATACTAAACACAGTCCTTTTGTAGCTTCTGGATATGAGAAAATACATTTTGTTCACATGAATTTATGTTATCAAACTAATACAAAAGACTTAACCAAAACCATGCTTATGCTGCTGCCTCATACTGGTACGTTTAAAATTTTACTTGAGCAACAATTTTTTTGAATTTCAATCTAAAAGATTGAAATTTCGGTGTTTAAACGATCATCATACAATACAATTAAAATTATAAAACAGTATAAATCGTAGTGCTACCGCTGCTCTGCCCACCCAAAGCAATATGTTCTCCAGCGCTTGTTATATCAATTAACTTGAGAGTATTCCCGAAAGCCTTATCTACGCGGGAGATTTAAGGGGAAGTGTTTATTACTCGTAATTTAAGGATAAATATGAAGAAATAATCAAAAAAAAAACATATTTTTACGAAGTTAACAGGAAAAAATAAAATTAATGCACTTAATACTTCTAGATACCTCAATGACAAAAGCTAAATTCACTCTTTAGATAATTTCTATAATGTCAAAAAAATTAAAAAATAAATTAGGTATACCTATGGACAGAGCTGTAGACGGCGAAAATATTTATTTGATTTGCTTATAGAAGCAATTTCCTCAAAATTATGTGTGGATATTATAGCGTCCACGAATATACATACAATGTGTATATCTTCTTTAAAATAATAAAGGAAAAAACGAAGTAAAATATTATATAGAATATTAATGGAAATGAAGATCTTTGTTAATACATTAGCATTATTTTCAACCGTTATTTGCATACAATTTAGATAACTTCAAGCTTCATAGCTAAAAAAATATAAAATCAAGCAAGTTTTGTAGCCCAGTCAAAATACACAATTCAAATAACGAAAACTCCGACAGAGCTGAACTTTGGTAGAGACTTTGGGTACACCAGTAGAAATTAAGTGCCAAAAGTCCCCATCCCATGTGTGCTAAAAAAGTATTTTTGTGTCTAATTGTCACTTTTAAATTAATTCTAAAAATATAAAGTGGCCAATAGTACCAAATTTTATTTTTTTTAATCAGAATTTGAACATTATAAATATGTTATCGTTATTATTGAATAAAAGAATTTAATGTTATATTTATAAGTCTCCCACGTAATATATTTTGTCATGTAAAAAAATTCAAAAGATATGTTTCCTCTTAAAACTGGCACCGAAAGTGGTGACGTTTTATTCCCTATAAACCTTTATCGACTCATCTGCATATTTATTTTTATGTCTCTATTTGACGTTTTCCGGTAGCCGTTAATAGTTTAGGTCCATTAATGTAAATTATAAATGCTGATCAACCATCTCGTATAGCGCGGATGCTTCAAAAATAGCCGTACCGTATCTATATAGAAGCTCTAAGTGAAGCTTATACCTATGGTACTCTTAAAGCTCTAACAACAATATATTTTAAAACTTTTTAGTTAAATTATATGTCAAATCATTTTAATTGCAAAAGTACGAATCGTTCTACATATAATTATTGCGCATCTTGCATTTAGTACTAACTTTATAAAGGTAGGTATGTCTTAGTGAAATAAGCATTCTTCTTCTTTTTAATTTGAAATAATTATAATTAGTAATTAAACATATTAATAGCACCACTTTCCATTATTCCAGGATGCTATTCAGAAACACATGACTTGTTTTAAATAAAATTTCCTCAAATTTACAAAACATAACACTACACCTAAAAATCTTTTTTTTTAATATTGAGAAATGCATTTACGAGTACCACTTGCATACATGCAGGTGTAAAAATACATATACATAATTAAATAATATGAAACCTTTTCTATAATTTCATTTTGTAGTAGATACGTAGCAAATAGTTGAGAAGTAGGTACTCAAAACTATGAGGCTTTATAAACTTTAATCTATGATCGGCACAGTTACTATATTACAAGTTCTGTAAAGGATAAAAATCTTTATAGGTTTAATTAAATACATATATAAATTATCAATTAAAATAATATAATAATATATTTTTTTAATTTTTAATAGCTATACATTTAGTGGAATATAAACTTAAACGTTCATCTCGCATTAGTTTTATGAACTATAAAGCCGCTCCGGGCTCAATTTGTAAACGAAACCCAAGCCGTTTACATAATTTATTTTCATATGGTCCGATTAAGTATACTTGAAACCTTTTACTTTGAACTTAAATAAGCTACTAATGATTAACCTCGTTCTGCAAGGGTTAAACTTATGAATATATACCTACTGTAGTGTGGTAAATGTTTGGACACTATTACAAAGGACGTAAGTTCGATATTCGCATTGTCAGCAAATAAGTGTGATATTAAACAGACTAATAAATGCTTTACTATGTCTTCTTTGTACGCCCCAAATGCTAATTTCCACCAAGAAATTATAAAAGAATAAATATAAATAGATATGTTGGGACATTGCACCATCTAGTTCCATACCAGCTACGAGGCTTGACAACAGATAGTTTTATTTTAACATTCTTTATATTTTATTTATTTTTTTAATTTAACACTAGCGACGCATCCTCGTTTCGCTCGGGTTCGTTCTAAGTATGGTTTAACGGTTAGTATGGAATAGATATATTATTATCATATGATATATAGCCTATATACTTCCTCAATAAAAGGGCTATTTAACGCAAAAAGAATTTTTCAAATCGGATTAGTAGTTCCTAAGATTAGCGCATTTAAACAAACAAACAAAAAATCAAACACTACCTCTTTTTTAATATTAGTATAGATATTTATTATTTTTGTTTTTAAAAGGCCGATCCTGTCAGTCTAAAGAAATAACAACATAAACGTACAAAAACACAATAAGCAACAACATAAAAAGCTTATATAAATAAAAGATAATTGCAGCATTATTTACATTTAATTACAAGCCAACTAAAAGTGACTTTTATATATGAAAACAAAAAAAATATAATAAAATTAAAACAAAGTAAATTACACTATCCATAAAAGAAAGATATAAATGTAGCCAACGATCATTTCCACTATCTTCTTAAGTTTCATTTAAATGGGTTCAGTAGATTCAGAGATTACCCCCTACAACGTCACAAACTGAGAATCTCACAAGCTTTACCTCTTTATAATATGAGTATAGATATAACATAATAATATAAAAAAAATTGATAACAAAGTATGTTAAATATATTTTTATGTTGAAATTCATACCCCAAAATCAATAAATTCCACAATTAATGCTTTTTGTTTACAAATTGTTTCGCGATATATTTATATTTCTCGTTTATAAATAATGCTATGGAATAATCCCAATAACTGCAGCTGGTTGTTTTTTAATTTATCAAAAATTACCATGAATACTTCGATAATAAAGTACCTATTGGTTGAATAGTATTCCATTTTAATTGGCATTTAATTCTGAAAGAATTTAACTCAATTAAAGTTAGAGTTCTTGTTAATTATATCTATGTACTTAAGTTCTAGTAAGCTATGTACATGTATAATAAACTAGGACTGCCCGCGGCTCCGCCTGCGTTCAGATGACCAAAAACCAAATTCTTAGGTTTTACATATTAGCATACTCTTATAATGCAATTTTTTTTTTATTTTTTCTTAGAAATGAGACATTTTCCTGCAGTAAAAAGTATCCTATATGTTGACCCGCATAACCAGCTATCATCATACCAAATTTCAACAAAATCCCTCCAGTGGTTTTTTGTGGTGCGGTAACAGACAGACAGACAAAAACTCTAAAAACTATAGATTTGGCTTCTATATCGATACTAATTTTTATTTCAATAAAATTTTCCAAAAAATATTTAATGTACAGATCCGGCTTAGTTATAATTTTATTATATGTATAGACTAACCCTAAAATTCTATTAGTGTGGTGTGTCGAAAAAAATAGTTCACTTCAAAAATACATAGTTTACTGAACGTAAGTAGTTATTTAGTGTAGCAGGTAGCAAGCAATCTAATGAAGTAATAATTTCAGATTATTCCCAAAAAACAAAAAACAAAAATCTTATTATAATAATATCAGGAAATGTTTATTTTTTAAGCTGACGCAGCCAAAAACCTGTAGAAATAATTATGTAAGGTACCATTACCATTAATTATCTAAATAAAATAAAACACTAACTGTTTGGTTAGTTGTCGGCATTTTTAGCAAAGCTTGCCAAGTGTTTTAAGTCTCTGTAAAAAAAAAAGCTTATAATAGTTTATAGTCTATCTAAACAAATTTATTAGAGTATTTGAGTATATCTATAAGAAATTATGTATATATTCAGCCATTTTTAACGTCCCACTGCTGGGCTTGGGCCTCCCTTTAATACGTGGGGGATCAGGCCATAGTCCACCACTCTGGCCAAGTGCAGGTTGGCGGACTACATATGTCTTTCGAAAACTTACTGGGTTTTCTCAGACATGTAGGTTTCCTAACAATGATTCGCATATGAAAATATCAGAGGTGCGAAACCCGGGATTTGAACCCACTTCACTCGATTTCCTAAGCGAGCGCGTTACCACTGGGCTACCACTGCCTGTCAACAAAGTAGCACTGATATAAGAAAAATGTTAGAGTAGATAATAAAGCACATGTATGTAGGTGTTATCATTTATCAAGAAAATTAAAATATCACTTAGTCCATGGGAATAAAACGTTACTAAATGAGGTAGCAATATAATTAGTCTGTCCCCAATAAATAACACAATTATCGAAATCGCCGCCGAGCCAGCTCCTGCGATAAGGTATCGAGTTCTACGAAGCAGCTGTACAGTGTGCATACGATGGAGAAGTAGAAAAGTTCACATATTATACTTATTTAAATAACAAACTTGTTATGTCAAATATTTTTGTTATAATTACTTCATTACCAATAACTATAAAGAGAAAAAGAGAAAAAAAAAGCGAATTATTTTGCTTTTACCTACATGAAAAAGTATAACTTACTCATTGAGAAAGATTTGCTAAAATCGGTTGATAATTGAGGAAGATGTCGTAACATGCACTAGAAAACATACATTTTTTGCATCCTTCTTTTTCGGAGTCGATCTAAAATACTAATATTTCAAATTCTTCCGATTCTAAAATGAAATTACTCATGTTGTTCAAGTGTTCGAACTAGAACTTACGATATCGAAACGAAATTTTAAATGGCAAATGGCAAAGTTTGTTTTGTACTTTTTTAATTAGTTTATTATAAAATATTTAATTTTATCACTTTTATTAATAATAAACATTTTTCTTTTTATTATTAAATTTTAACTTAAAAATTTAAGAAAAGAGCCCTTCTAATTACAAAAATATACGTTTTGTTTGTATTAAAAATATACTATGTTACGAGAAATCTTCATCTGTAGGCTATTTCATTAGGCCTGTATTATGGGCTGAGATAAGGGTGTAGTTAAAATTTATTGTTGATTCTTCATAACCTAGAGCACAATATAATTGTCGTAGGTAATTTAATGATAAATAAAATATTACACAAGTTTATCAAATGGATTAAAGGCATTGAGTCAAGAATATTCTTTTATATTGTAAGCTATTAGTACTTATCAGTTATTTAATTTGAAATCATCTTTCAATCACCTGCTGATAATTAATATTTTGTATATTATAATATTGTAATTATTCCTAGTGCAAAAAATAAACGCCGTGCCATTTAAGTTTATTTAGTCTTTTGCTATCAATTTATACACTTGGTTGTTTCGAGCATTTACTTTATCAGTTTCGTTTTAAAATTTTGTTTTGGAATATTGGTATAATCGCCCTGACCTTATGGACTATATTATGCTTTGAATTTCAATTTTAATTGCAATTACCTCATACAATTAAGTTTTATGGCCAGTTCAAGATAACACCACTGGTTATTCTCTGACCCCTCCAGCAGGGATCCCTATTTATAAACATAACCGCTACATTTTATTTAACCTTAGTCTCTACCATGACCATGATTGCTGATTTTGAATGCTTTAGCATTCAAAATGTCTAGAAATAAAAATCTAAATAAATCTGTGAAAAAATTCGAAAATATAGTTTTATTCAAAACTAGCGATGAGTCGCTAGTTTTGAATAAAAATATATTTTCGAATTTTTTACCCTAGCTCCACTCGGGTTCGTCCCTAGTTACGTTTTAAAGTTTATTATAGATTTCTCAGAGATGAGATATTTTCGCGCAGTAAAAAGCATCCCATATATTGACCGGATAACCAGCTATCATCATACTAAATTTCATCAAAATATGTCCAGTGGTTATCTCGTGATGCGGTTATAGACAGACAGACAGACAAAAATTCTAAAAACTATATATTCGACCTCTGTATCGATAATATGTCAATAATATTTTGTAAAAAATATTTAATTAACAGATTTGACTTAGAATTTTATCATATGTATAGATGTCAAATATTCGTGTAAATCTAAGAAAATATTAAGAAGGTATTATATTGGCTAAACTATATGAAAAAACATTTAACAGTAAACAGTTTGTTCGCCGGTGGTGCCTGGGGTGATTTAATTTACTCAATAACCTCACCCATGGCCTGTTCTTATAGTATTACCTCTACTCTACATAATCCCGGATATAATACCTATATTTAATTCGAGATAAAATGAGATCATAGAATTTTATGAGATCATATACGTAATTTAATATCTAATTCATCATATAACTTTTCACTACGGAACATGTTTTGAAAAATTATTCTCTAACATTTTAGCTTTAATTTTTACGGTCGATAAAAAACAGCGTAACTGACGGTTAATTGTTATCGCATCACAATAAATTCTGTTGTAAATTAACTCCTTTTGGAGTTATAATATCCTATAAATAAAAATAAATATATCTTTTAGAAAATTATAAGCATATCTACAAAATAATTGATAATGTAATTTAAACTGAAGAACTTAGTTTTAGTAACTCTTCATTAAATATTTCAAAGGATTTTTTTTTGTATTTAAACTTAAATGTTATAAAAGGGTACGTGTTGTATAGAAGTTATTAGGAATTGATGATTTTATTTAATTTTTATCTTAGTTTATAGACGTGCTAATTGATAATATTTTTGTCTTAACGAACCAAAATATACAGCTGTCATGTCTGCATCCCACTTCACTATCACTAAACGGCACTTTGACCCATATTTTGAAAAACTTACTTTGCTCTTATCCTACCTATAATTCATATAACCTTTACCACCTTTTTGTAATATATAATATCCCACGGGTAACACTTCATAATATAACATATATATATATATATATATATATATATATATATATATATATATATATATATATATATATATATATATATATAACAGGACGCAAATAGCCTACGACAGTTATCGGCCCATAAACCTTTCTGAAAGCAGCATTATTTCGTTCCATTACTGTGTAAAAGAAGACAGGCCAACAAACACACTATTGCATTTAAAACATTAGTAATGATTAAGAAGCGAAATAATCGATATGTAATCATTTTTTTCCATATTAGGTTTAATATGTATCTATTATTAAATGGAGCATGCAAATACTCAACGAATGCGATTATAGATATTTAAATTGGACAATTAGTTTGTTTGTAAAGTACCTATAAATAATATACATGTTCATTAAAGGGTTGGACCAGCAGCTTAACGAGCCACTGGATAAACCACTTTTTATTTCGATGCCGTATAATCATTCCTCTCTTTTTATTGTATAGACTATAATGTTATGTGTATCCTTATCACACTAAGCAATTAACTGTAAATGAATTCGGTAGCAGTGGTACAATTAGCCCCAATTTTGGTCATGGTATTCTATCTTTTTATGAAAATTTCGAAAATTCACTTATTTGTTTTTAAAGAACTTTTAACTTACAAATTGTTCACACTTTACGTTGTATACTTTTGTATACAATGAAAATTATCTAGAAAATAGTATTTATAAAGATAGCTTTTGTAACTCTCACCTGAATCCTCTATCCGCTAGAAAAGGTCTCGTTAAATATTTTTTTCAGTCTTAGCGGTTACAAACTTACACGAAAATAGACTGACAAAGAGATGTACAGATAGACAGCCACACATATATCAAATATACTTTTTTGTTTGGAATTAGTACGCCAGAAATAGGAATATACCTAATAATTTGTAAGAAATCATAATTCTATTTCTGTGGGGGTAAATACCACCACCTGTAACAAATATATAATAACTTTTGAGACCTCTAAATCCTAAGTCTCTCCCGTGCATATACCTAGTCGATGTAAAGCATTCGGAGCGTCAGAAACCAAAAATCAAAATAAACCGCAAAAAAATTCGGAACAATATGAGCAACTTTGACCTGTTTTACGATTTCGTATAAGGAGGCTCGAGATCTTGTTATAAAGCCTGGGACTGTTCGTACCTCTATTCTACATTTAGAGGAATATATATTTTTAAAAGAGCCGTGCAGGTTCAAACCCGTGTCTCGAGTATTATTTGCAAATAATGTTCAACACCAACTTGCGAAACCATACAGATTTTCGAAAAAAGTGAAATTTCGTCAACCTGCATTTGTCTAGTAGTGGTGGACTACGGCATGATCATCCTCGCATTGAGAGGAAGCCCGTACCCAGCAGTGAGTTGTTAGAAACGTTAACATATAACAAAAATAAACGTGTGTGTGTACTTATGTACGTACCTACGTAAGAAGTTATACTTACTTCTTTGGTGTAACAGAACAAAAATAGTTAAAGATTTCATCCCGTATGTCGCAACACTCTGTAAAAGGAATGCAACTAACTTCATTATGTCGCTTTTTGGCTCTCGGTGTGCGCCGGCATCGTAAAAATTTTACTCTCATCAATTTTTCCAAACGTGCCACAAGAAGTATAACTTCAATAAATATTCATATAAGAAAAAGTATATTTAAGGTTGTTTTTTCAATTGACTGGTTTGTGCAACCGATACGTTAACATGTTAATTTTGCTAATGCAATCAGTTTTACATATTTGTAAATATGCAAACAATAATTGATTAAGATAATGCGGGTTCTATCTATAATATGAAATACGTATTCATGTTCCCTTTCTCAGGTAAATATTGAATAAATTATAAAACTCTTTTAATTTCAATTATATTTGCATATTCATATCATGTCAATTGTCCTAATATACTAGTTATTGCTTGCGAATTTGTTTGTCTGACTGTTTATTTTCATGCAGAATCAGGTAGGTACCTATAGTCTTCCTCGAGTATAAATCATACTTCAACGTATAAAATAAAAAATCCCATTAATATCGGTACCACCGTCCACGAGTGATGCTTGGTGAGTGATATTTGGTTTGCCTCACAAAACACAAAAATTCTTAATGTAGATCTGACTTGAACTATCCAAAAGTACTCCTCAAACATACAAAATCTATGGTAAAATCAAAAAATTGATAATTTCGCATATTATGAAAATATTTTTCACAAAATGTGCAACATTTTTTAATGTAGGTAGGTGCAAGCAAACATGCAAACATAAAAAAATATATTTACATGAACAATAATTAAAAGCGCCTTTAAACAAACTTACATGATAATTGAAATATATTTACGATCAATATGTGTCATTTTAGTTATCTAATAAAATCTAAACGGTGAGAACAATTCGCAGTACAAATGCGATATCTCTACAAAAACTTTAAAAAGAATTTACAACTAAACGGTCGTCAGTAATCAAAACAAATGGGTTAGTAATTGTGAGAGCGTAATTGCGTGGTTAAAAAATCACTTAGCGCAATTATAGTCGTTTCTTGAACAGTTGAAAGACTATTAATTATATCTAATGTGTAAAATAAATATACTATTATTATGGCAAGTGACATTTGACAGGCAAAGTTTTTAATATAATTTATTATTATTTCATTTTTTCGCTTCAATTGTTGCATGTATAAGATAAAAGAAAACAACGTTACAGAAAAATAAAATATCGAAGTATTATTATAAAATAATAAAAAACCAATTATAACAATTCTTAAGATTTTTGGTAGTAATATAATAAATTCAATTTTCTTAAATTTTATATAATTATTTTATATTTTATATTATTTATTATTATGATTTAAATATATCATACTTACACGTACATATGTATAAGTACTTAGGTAAGTAGATACAAACGACTTTATATGGACCTTAGAATTATTTATCTTTAACTAGTTTCTACATATATAATTTAATGAAGTATAAATTACTTAATTCTAACAATTCTTAAATTTGAAGTTAGTTATTAATAGATATTTTAAAAAACTGTAAATTGTAAGTGATATTATGACTTTTGACATTTCAAAACTTATATTCATATCCATACTAATATTATAAATGTAAAAGTGTGTTTGTTTGTTTGTTTGTTTGTTTGTTTGTTTGTTTGTTTGTTTGTTTGTTTGTTTGTTTGTTTGTTTGTTTGTTTGTTTGTCTGTCTTTCTTTCACGTCAAAACGAATTGGAGGATTGGCGTGATTTTTTTTGTGTGGAGATAGGGCTGGAGAGTGACATAGGCTACTTTAAAAATTAGCCTATGTAAACCGCGGGAGATTATCTCTTTCCCACGGGAAAACACGTTATAATACAATCCAAAAAAATATTTATAATCAGAATTACCTGAAACTTGGTATTAATGCTATTCAATACAATTAATTAAATACGTGTTTTAGCGTGTTTCGAAATTCATCCCATAAGGAAGTAAAATAACGGATGACAGTTTGTATGAAACCAACCATTTTAGAGATATTTTTCTGTAGTTTTAGCGCGAGCGAAGCTGTGGGTCCTGCTAGTACTTACATAAAAGCAATGTAATGGATGAAGTCAACCGCGACAATCCTATAGATATATGTACATATTTAGTCAAAGTAATCACTAATAACGAATAGATAAAATGGATCGTTGATCGATTATCATCAAATTATCGATCTTTTGTTAGACGATCCCTAACTAACCTTATATATAAATATGTATAGGAATATATTATGTAAATAAGGACCACTTAGTGCCGCTAGTATGCAACTGTTCGCGCTTCATTTCATTTACTTATTAAGCCAATCATATTAAAATAATTAATATAATAACTGACTTTGGCGTCGACGGCATTCATTTTAAACGTTTTATATTTATAACGTCTCTCTTATCCTGTATAAAAATATATGATTTAGTATAAACTATTTTTTAATTTATATAATTTTTCTTATATACTTATTTTTTTAAATTTATTAAAGTATATATATATATATATTATATATATATATATATATATATATATATATATATATATATATATATATATATATAAATATAAAATACGTTACGTAAGTTCTTCGGATTTGTCGCTGTTGACCAATACCATAGACTACAAGAATTCGAGATATATAAAAAAATGTTTATAAATAATAATATGAAGAATTCGAAGTTGGATTGTATGTATGTAATCAGCCCTTCTTAACGTCCCACTGCTGGGCACGGACCTCTTCAATACGAGGGGGATCAGGCCTTAGTCTACCAATTTGATGAGTTGGAATATACCGATATTATATGTATATTGCCACTTTTGTACCATAATAATAGCACTAAGAGTGTACAATGAAAGTAATACATTTTTTGTTGCTAAAAGAAAGTATAACGGTTACAATGTTACTAGTACTAAGCGAAAGGTCACTATATAGTTCATTTCCCTTATTGGAATTAATGCACTGTCATAGTTTCGTTTAAGTTGAGTTGTAAAAGTGATGAGGAGAACACACAAAAAGATCCACGCAAAAACTGTTTTAGATTGAAAAAGTGAGCGCTTTTTTTCTTAAGTGTTTATAATTTAATAATTTTAATTAATCTTTGTCTATGTATTTTTATTTGCTACCCACACTTAGGTACAATGGTAATTCTTACTAAAAAATTTTGGACACGTATTACGAAGTATTGTAACAAAATGTGTAATTCCCAAGTACAACATGACATAGATAATAAACTAAAAATGCTCAAATTTATTTTTAAAGGAAAAAAATACTATAGAAAAGACGTGTATGGAACGATTGTAAATAATTCCCTTAACAAAAAAATATAATTTTGATTAGGTACTATTAATTTTTCATAATAAATAAATCATCACTGAAATTTTTTTGTTGTTTTTTGTTTTTTTATCATGATCACTTCTTATGGCTTAAGATTATACCAACAAGTGTCGAAGTCAATTTTAATCCTTTTGTGTGAACACCTCAATACAGCAAAAGCTCTTTTGTGATCGCTTGACGTTAGCGATCTCTCAATGAAAAGGATAATTTGTTTTTGAGTTGCAAGTGATGTTTATTGCGAAAGATATTCATTATATTTCTATAGTAAAGTCAAGAATAGGGCCAATGTTTATGTTTCTTACAATAAGCTTTAAATTACCTTTCTGTTCCCTATTTTTTTTATTGTAACTGTATAAAGCAGATGTATAAAACAAGAAAAATTGCTTTTATTGTGTATTTTTTCTAGTTCTTCATTAGTATTATTGACCAATTAAAATTCTTTTTTTTTTCTTGCCACTAATGGTTTGATCAGATTATGTACAGTTGTGAAATTGCGCATATGTACAATGTATGTACACACTCTAAAATTACAAATCAAAGACATGTTCACCACATATTTTGGTCCATTTCTGCGAATATTGGATATGAAGTCAAATTTTTACCTCACATGAAAATATATTGGTAACTGTTCTCAAGTAGGCAAAAAATATGGCGAGACATGGAAACAAAACTAAAATTTTCGTTTATATAATAAAGTAACAAATAAAATATTTTATTCAGTTTAAGCTAAAAGTTTACAAGATTAGCACACCTCGTATAAAAGTAAGCCAATTTTAAATCTTTTGTTAGTATAATTGATTTGGCAGAACTAAGAGGTTTTTTTTTTTATTGTGGTTGGATAGAGTAGAGGGCTTTTTTCTATTTTAAATATTAATAATAAAGCTTAAAATATACTGTACGTATGTATATTCAAATACATTTCCAGATAATGCTGATTGGGTTTTCAAATTAATGTTATTATTTATAAATAAACAGATGGATCGAAATTTATAAACTAGGACATAGACGGCATTTGGCAGTGGAATGTTTGTGTCAACTGACATTGAAGTTTATTGTTCTGATTGGAGCATTGTGGCCCACCCACCCGTAAGCTGTCACTCAAGGCATGGGTTTGCTTGTAAACAATAGAAATTTGCACTTTTGTTACACTTTGAAGTTGTCCAAGTAGCAAAGCCAGATAACTGAATTATTTTAAATTTTAGCGAATTTTAGTGGTCTAAAGGAGAAGTAACTTACGTAGATTAGATATCGTTTAGATTTATGTTGCATGTACTTCACTTAATTCTCCTAATAATTTCACAATATTTTTAATTTCTGATATACTCTAAACCACTAGTACTCTTATATGTGCACTTGGCACACAAGTATTCAAAATCATTTCATTCAAAATTCAAAATCAAACCTGTGCATGGCTTCTTCTGCATCAATAATAATCTATAAAAAAGTCTCCATCTGTTTGAATATTTGACTAAATTACTTTATTAATTAAGCACCTTATGCTATTATTATAGGTATATTTTTTATTGATATATGTACAGTTATGTAATTTTGGTTTGTGGTGAGAAATAAAGATTTTTATTATTTATTTAATAATTTAACATGAAATATTGTTTAAAAAATTAAATTCATATTATAGACGTTTATTTTAGTTACCCCACTTTGTCGCACGCTGTGTCTGCCGACGCACTTAAATTAACAACTAAAATAGGATTTGACTTACTACACTACACTCAAAGGGCACACAATGAGGAGTCAATCATTTTTACATTATCTGTCGAATAACAAAAGGCCTATTCCAGGTTTTATACAAAAGCAGACAAATTTTAACCTTAAAATGATGGATTCTTCAGAAACGTGACAAGTATGCATTTGTAAAATGATCCTACAGGTGCTAATATTTTTTTATATAGAAAAAAAAATACATTCTCACGGGTTTTTACTTCCGTTTTAAGATTTTGCTGAAGTTATTTAATAAAATTATTTTTTTTTTCAATTATTATTACATGAAAGTCTATCAAAATTTTATTATTATTAACATGGCTGATTACAAAAGTAACAAATGTAATTATTTTATTAATACTACTTGTAATGCAACTTTTAATTTATCCATGTTATATTATATCCTATGTTTTTTTTATAAACGGAAAATTAACACTAAGAATGGTGATTTTTTTCGTGCTTTTTATGTTGATTAGTTGTTATCTTATTAATTGTATATATATATATATATATATATATATATATATATATATATATATATATAATAAAATTTTAATATACTATACTTTATATTAAAATTTTATTTTATTTTGTGTTTAAAGTCTGTATAAATGTTATAAATGTGAAAGTTTTTGAGTATGGATGTTTGTTACTCTTTCATGCCAGAAGGGCTGAACGGATGTGGGTGAAATTTGGCACAGAGATAGATTATAGTCTGGAATAATACATAGATACTTTTTATCGCAAAAAATATACGGTTCCCGAGAGATACATTTGTTTTTTTTAGCCGCTAGTAATAAATAAAGGCTGCGTTTCTTCTTCACATTGTAAAAGTTCGGCTAATTTAAATGGGATTTGTATTGCTTCAATTTGAAGAGTGGATTTAATATAACTAGGTTCGCCTATATCTTAATACACCCTGTATGTAAAGGCTACATCTAATTATCGTACCTACCTCCAGCCACATACAAAAAATAATAAGTAATAATTTTACCTGTATAATTATTTCTGATAATTCAATTTGAATAATGAATACTATGGGAAGAGTTCAGTTAAGTATTAACAATTGTAAGAAGACTACTAACTGCAGGTTAATATATACGTCGATAACGAACTGTTATTTTTTTACGAAATCTATTTAATTATATTATTTACATACTAATGTCTATATGCTAATAAATAATATGAAATATAAGATTTTTTACAAATGACGTTCCTTTATTTTGCTTAATGAACATCAATTTATAAAATTATTGAGTTCCCCACGTCATTAAATTTTATGGTAAAAAGAAGCGACCGTTTAATAATATATGTATCTATATTATTAAATATTATAAATATAAGAAATTATAAAAAAAAATATAAATTTATTCAAATAAGTTCCTCTGTGTGTTTAGTACTAATTAAATTAAAAAAAAATGAGAACCAAGTAACGATTTTGTAATGTTCATTCACAATACAATACAAAATGAAAGACAGGTGCTAAAAAATAATATAGATAATAGGTATAACTTTACAAAGCTTTATGCACAAATACTTTGCATATTCTTAATATTCGAAGCTTTTATTGTAGCTTTTCCTAGGCTTAGAAAATATGTATTTCTACAATCTTTAAAGAATAATAAGAATAAAATTAAAAAAACATATTTCAATGACATAAATCGTTATGTAGGTACGTTATATACAAAATATAGAAATTTAGTTTAGTTATATAGAAATAAAAATTGTTTTAAGATTTCATGATACTAGTGTTCACCTTGTGGTCGAAATTCAACTATAATCATTATTGATTTGAGGAAAACATATTATATGAATAGAGTATCTATATAAACAAGTAACTATTTTCAATTTTCTTTGCTGATAACATTAAACTACTAAACAGAATAAAAAAAAAACTAAAAAAAGAAAATCGGTTGCCAGAGAAAAAATGGTATTGAACTGTTTTGTCTTTACCTATTTAGACATAGATTTTACGTGACTTCATTCACTTGACGTGTAAGTGTATAAACCGACAAATGCATATACTCGTATATAAACATTACACAAACTAGTTCTTTTGTCTTTTATTCCGACACACCCTAATTCCTAAGTAAAGCTTTCAATATTTTCTCTTAAAACCACTATTTTTCATGTCTTAACATCTTTTCATTTACTCTACCACGTTAAATAAAACTTTTACAATAAACACACCGTCACCTCATGGTATTTCCTACTGGCAATATAACTGAAGCTACGTCATTTTTCATGTTATTTCTAATTTTATATGAGGCACTTCTATACAAACTTCCATCCAATATTTAATTCTTTAAGGGAAAGGACTTCTCTAAATAATCCTTCGCTCACTTTCGTATGTCAGTGAAGTTTTGTGTAAAATTTCATGCCTTTTTTACCTGCCACCCAGAAATTTAGGCTGCCTTACGTTTTTATTATGTGTTAGTTTAAGTAGTTTTCAAATATTAGTATGTGAAATATAGAAACGAGTTTTCTTCAGCAATGAAATACAGCAATACTTATTTCTTTAACACATAATATCTATAATACATATATATTATTACTATTAATGATATGTAATAATTATATGAATGTTAATTTATCATTTATAATATTTAAAATTTTAGTTCGACCACCTAGTATTTTATATTGCATATAAATGCGATTCACAAAGCTCTATTCAGCAAAGGTCTCAATCAAACGCAAAGGCGGCTGACAAGCTCAATCATTTGTACACTAAATACACTTAACGAGTGATGTGATTCATAATCGCCTTTTATTATCGATAAAAATCCGGATCAAATGAAGTATTGACCAGAGTGATTACAGAACTGAGAAGATTACAGAAATGCCATCTATATATTTTTTAGAGTACGATAGTAGGGTATATTAGTTTGATTTGGTTAATTAATACTAAAATAGTAGCGATCGATCAATATTTAAAAGAGCAACCCGATGTATAAAATAGCAACTGTTGAATTTCTCGCTGGTTCTTCTCAGCAGAACTGCATCCGAGCCGGGGGCAGCTTCCTCACGGACTGACTACTCTACTTAATAAAAATTGTTTAAATGGTTGTCTGAAAGAAATCGCTAATTAGCGATAAGACCGCCTTTTGTGCACACTTTTGCTTTTGTTTTATATTTTGTTCACTGTATTTACTTTATGATTGCGGTGTACAATAAAGTATAAATACCAGCTTTTGAGTTAACCTATGAAAATCTCTTCTGATAGACATATCATATCTTAAAGTTGAGATGCTTGATGAAGATAATCACAGGAGTAACTAAATCCATCGGGTCAAAATTACTCTATAAATTTTATTACTTACTCTTTATCTTTATTTTTATAATATGATTTTTTCCGTCCTTCCTTACTAGTGCAAGTATATTGAGAATAGAATATAAAATTTCGAGTCTCCTACATATGTTGTTTAAGGTATTGTTAATGTTGAAGGAATGAATCTAGGGAAGAAGTTAGATTTAATTAAATTGTATAATGCCACGGATTCTAGTTTTTCTATTGATCATCCATCAATTATAAACATGCAACATCTTATACAGAAAATCTTCATCTTAAAAAGAAAAGATAAAGAATCTTCGGTAAACGAGCGGAACGGGTAAGATTCGTACTCACATGTCTTTTGAAAACAAGTTGTTAAACTGTAATTATTACACTAATAAATTAAAATAACTATACAAAAAAAACTACGTTTAAAAAAACCGACTTCAAAAACTAAAAAGTATAAAATAACTTAAGATTTAATTTAATACACTTCTTATGCAAACCTAATACCTTTAATATTAATAAAAATACTATAGTTCGTATGTGTTACCTATTTACAGGTTTGATGTTGGTGCCGAGCCAAATGTAATAGTAGGTAGCTACACTCGCCGCGATCTGAGAAATTTATACTAAATGCATCGGTGTACATACATAAAAAAATACCAATCGAATTGAGAAACTCCTCCTTTTTGAAGTCGGTTAAAAATGCTGTTTACATAATTCTTTAACGTTATATAAGCTATGAAAAAATAAAATAATATCACTTCTAACATGTTCTAAGGTGTCAAATGTCAGCCGGCCGTGTTGACAGAGACGCAATCAATAAATCACAGGTCTACAAAGAATATTCAATGTGTGCTGATTGTGCGTCGGGAATGCCTTTAGTGATTAAAAGTGATGTGTCATATACTGATACTCAACTGCCAGCGAAACGTATAACTGACTAATTTAGAAAATAATATTCTACTATTTTTAAATAAGGCAGTGGTAGCCCAGTGGTAACGAGCTCGCTTGGGAAACCGAGTGAAGCGGGTTCAAACCCCGGGTCTCGCACCTCTGATATTTTCATGTGCAAATCATTTCTAACTTGATTACCACTTGCCTTACGATGAAGGAAAACATCGTGAGGAAACCTGCATATCTGAGAGAACCTAGCAAGTTTTCGAAAGACATGTGAAGTCCACCAACCCGCATTTGGCCAGCATGGTGGACTATGGCCTGATACCCCTCGTATTGAGGGAAGCCCGGCAGTGGGACGTTAAAAAGGGCTGAATCCTATTTTTAAATATTTTATTCTAGCGAATAATCTTCGCTTTGCTCGGGTTAGCATCTCGGTGTCTTAGTATATAAAAAAATATGTAAAGGTCGTCGTCTAAGTGCTTATTTGTCTAAGCGACCAGTTTACCGAAAGAGCTTTTATTACACAATTACTGACTTATAAATGTAAATTCTATTGGTATAAAATACACATTTTTATGTGTGCAAATAAATCTTGAAAATAAAGTTTTGTTTTTAAAAGAGATACCATAAATATTGGTTGATAATTTGAAGTAATAAGCACTAAAGCGACGAGGTAGCGTCACTCGTTAGCGAATTCTATTAAACATAACAGAAGCCATATATACTACATAGTATACCCAAATCCATCCAGCCGTTTTAGCGTGAAAAACAAACATACACATACATACAAACTTTTGCTAGACTATAATCTATCTCTGTGTCAAATTACACCCAGATCCGTTCAGCCATTCTGGCGTGAAGAGTTACAAACATCCATACTCACAAACTTTTACATTTTATACTATATTTACTTTTAATATTAATAATACGGATAATACAGATACAGATACAGATAAGACGAATATTTTTGTTTATGAATATGGGTTAATTAATATAATCAATACTGGACTATAAAAATTAGAATTCTATCGTTATTCATAAATCATAGTTGGTAATTATAAAACTTTTACTACAGAAGGGAAATAATTATACATATAAAATTGGTTAAGTAATATTTTCTTATATTTACGATTAATTTATTTATTCATTAATTAAATCGAATAATAGTTTATATAATTAAATAAGTAATGCGCATAGTTACGTTTGTTCCTCTAGCAAAGAATTTTTTTTACAATATTTTATTTTTTAATTTATTATGCATTTATTTTTACACTTAGGATCTTTTTCTTTTTTTACATTAAACTAATATCGATATTTATATAATCATTAAGGCAACACTAATCAGCTGCTATCATTGGTGGTCCTTTAGAATACGCCGAATCATGGCACGCGTTTCGATATGCCTTTTGTAGTCCAAACCATTTTAATTAGATCTTTGTATTTTCATATAATTTCCTTAACACCAACGTATAAGGTTCAATATTTTCGTGGTAGAGTCTCTTCAAATATTAGTTTTTTGAGGATAAATTGATGTCTATTAAACAGTTATTATCGATCTATTGACGGTTAATAAAATATTCTTGATCCACTACACCGCTCGTGTGGCAATACAGTTAGTTACAGTGCGACCACAGTATCACAATACTGTTATAAAAACGAAAGTTTGTATGTGTATGTATGTACGTTGCTGCTTCGCGCTGAAACGACGGATAAAATTTAGTACCAATATGGACTATGACTTGAAGTAACACAGTATATTGTTAGTAAAAAAATTTGCCAAAAGGTGGCGCTGCTTGTTGTAATAAGTTTTATCTATCTATCTATCTTTATAAATAAAAATTAATGTTGCTAAGCGCAATACTCGAGAACGGCTCGACCAATTCAGTTAATTTTTTTTCGTACGTTCCGTAAGGTACACAGGAGGGTTTAATAAAGAGAAAAAATATAAAATAAGGTGTATATATATATATATAAACAAAGTCATGTTAGTTACACCATTTATAACTCAAGAACGGCTGGACTAATTTTTATGATATTTGATTTTTTGGATATCTCTTAGTCCGGAATAGGATAATAAGTATTAAAACATCAGAAAAATTAAAGAAAAAAAAATAAAATTTGTATGGCTAACACTGGCTATTAACTATTTATATCTATTCAAAACGTACCTTGAGAAATATAATAAAAAAAGTACCTGAGGATATCCCTTGAGCGAGACGAGGGTAAGTAGCAAGTATTACTAGTTCTAATTTCCAAGACATAAGTCATTCTGGTGGCATAACCCAAATATAATGAACAACACAAAAAATATTATTTTTCAATTACTATTAGATAAGTACCTACTTCATTAGATAACGGTAAGTAAGTAAGGTACGGTAAGTGACGGAGACGTGAAGGTTTGAACGTTTCCTTTAATCGTAAGCTTTTAAAATCTTGTGGAATATTAGGATAAATAATATGTATGTTATTATCTTAGTTCTCACATCTTCTCTATTTATCGTCTAGTTCTCACTCTTAGATCTCATCCAGCCCTCACAACACGGGCTTCCCTCACATTGAATAATACAGGGGATCAGGCTATATTCTAACACGCTTTCCTATTGTGGATTGGCGGACATTACATTTATTTGAAAAACTACCTAGGTTCTCTCAGACATGCAGGTTTCCTCGCAATGTAAAGAAAAATTACCGTAAGGCGTTTTTGATTCTAAAGTTAATAATAATCATCATTGAATATTGTTGCTTTTGCTCTAAAGTTCTAGAATGCTAACTACATACTATAATCAAAATTTTATTGAAATTGAAATATATTTCGATTACATTGTATGTAGGTAAGTAAATACATATAAAGAAAGAGCATTTTTGACTCTACTATAAATTTTTTAGCATCATTTGACAAGATTTGCATGTACATACACAATTTTTTGTGTAATTATAGGTAAGTTTATTTATTAAAGTTAACGTTGGATATTGGATAGGAAACAGGAAAATTTATATCAATTAAAAAAAAGTTATACCAATTTCTCCTGGTCTAGGTAAGAAGTTCAACTTTGCAAATTTACAAAATTTCACACGTGCAAATTACCCGAAACTATACATACTTGATTAAATTTGCCGATTGCAGCCGCGGGAGGCCAATTGAGTGGCAATTTTTGCTCTCCAGGACACCGAGTGGCCAAGAGCGGCTATAACATGCTGTTGAAATTTTAGAAAATGATTTTAACAACGAATAATTTGACTAACTTATTCATTGTAGATAATTAATTCATCCATATTCAGGCTCCATCAGATTATTGGAATCCAAGTTAATGGAATTCATCATCGGTATTTATCATGGAAGGTTTTACAATACGAGAACACATATTTTCTTTAACAATTACAATTATTTAGAAATAATTTAAAGTCGATTTTGAAGATTGATTATATAGATAATGTATTAAAAATGATTTCAAACAGATAAATTACTAAATAAATTATATATATTTAGGAAAAACACAAATTACAGGGCAATATACTGATAAGTGAATGTGTAGTGATTTTAACGGCGGGAGCCCAATTGGGTCGCAATTTTTGCTCGCCGGGACACCAAGTGGCTAATGTAGCTAGCTTTAGAAACACTGTAACGTACTTAGTATATGAGACATATTAAATTTTATTTATCTAGATTTTTATTACCACAAAACCTTGACTGTACGTATGTACATATATCTTTAAAATTAAAATGTGAACCATTATAAAGTAATAATATTTAACTGAGACTGGTAAAAAGTGTCAAATTTGATGCAGTACGAAGCCCCTGCAACCAATTAGAAAAATTGGTCAAGTCCGAATTGGACTCAATATATTCGTGCAACGCATTTACCTACCAATGGAATTAAATTAACCCCTAGCAGAGGTCCGACACACACTTGACCAGTTTTTATTACCAAGTTATTACACTTTTAGATTTTTACTATGGTTACAACAAGTTTGACGCTTGTATGTGTTACTTTGCTGTTTATTTTGTTGTAATTTTTACGATAGAGCATAAATGTAAAAGGAAAATTTTATAAAGCACGTTTCTGGTATGTGGAGCTTTAATATTTTTCTTTATTTACTCCTTTATTATTATTTGAGAAATCCAAAGTAATAACAAGTATTTTGTGTACCTTCTCTATGAATTATAGCTCAAAAGATAAACTCAGATGCGGTCAAAAAGACAGACGAATATTCACGAGCGATAAACAGGACGAGCCATATTATTTTTTTTTAATTCATAATTTTATTCAAATACTTTTACAAAGTTATAAAATGCTTACAAAATAAATGACAGCGGATGATACAATTTGGAACCTACCTGAACTAGGTTAGAAACCTGTGTTTCAGGTTATTATGAGGAAATCATCTTAAGTATTGAGCATTTATTGAAGTATTAGATACGTTTGTATTTATGATAGAACATACAGGCAGCGCTATATTTTAGCAATTTTTAAAAGACGCATACAAACATTCGTAATTTGAATAATTTTCCATAGAAACCATGGTATATAAGACTAGACCTTATCAAGGCATGATTGAATTGCCAGATTTTATGTCGATTAGAAGACGTTGAGGGATAAATGCTCATATAAGTACCTACTGTACACCGAAACGTGTAGGTTATGTTATTAAGAGGCTAATCTTTATGAGGTTTTAAAATATTTGTTTATGTTGTTATTACAATAATATAACAAGGCTTTTCTTACCATTAGCGATATATTAGAGATCCTAAACCACTTCTTCCGGCTTCATGTATCAGGGTAAAGTTCAGGTTGAGCCAATCGCTGGTCCATAAAATGTGATGATGCAAACATATTCAACTTCTTAATTTACCACATACATTATACATAATAAAAGCATACCATTGTCTTTTTAAAAATTATTTTGAATAGATTCTCTACTCTCAATTCAGATGTAACATCGAAGCACGAAACTTCGTATTCTCACCAATTGGCTATCACGACTTTTAAAGATTCTAGCGAATTACAAAAAGATGCAGATATGCAAAGCCGATTTCCATACTAAATCTGAGAAACGAACGCCATTTCACTATCGACTTTATTATTGAAGACATTAGGTCTTGTATTCAATTATTTCATGGAAGTTATGTCACGTTTCTCAGTAAATAGTCAGATCCATTGTTATAACTTCATTTGCTCCTACGATCTTTTTATTTTCATTGGAATATTGATTTAAAGTGGCTTGTAAGTAGAAATGTGAGGAATTTTTACGATTTAAACGGGGAAGAAAAAAGACATTGTATTCTTAAACGTTGGCTTTGTAAGGCCTTTAAAATTTATTGACTTTACTTTTATAGGATAATAGCAGATGTAAGCCTTTTATAGAAATAGTTACATACGAAATAACGTTAAAAACATGAGTGGCTACATTTTTAAGCGTTCATCTAATGTTCTATATTCGTATTTTTTTCTGGATAGTTTGAAATGTTACACTGTAAATTATGTACAGTAGGTATCTAATAAAGAAAAAATAAATGAAAAACAACAGTATGCGTAGAAATATCTACTAATGACCTTTTCTTTATCTATATATATAATAAAATTGTAATATATAATAAACTTTGGAAAATCTTATTGTAATAGACATTATTAGCGATATACATGCCGAATCTATAGTTTTTAGATTTTTTGTCTGTCTGTCTGTCTATCTGTTACCGCATCACAGAAAAACCGCTGGACGGATTTTGATGAAATTTTGTATGATTGTAGCTGGTTATCCAGGTCAACATATAGGATACTTTTTACTGCGGGAAAGTATCTCATTTCTGAAAAAATACAAAAACTGCATTGTAAGAGTACATTAATATGTAAAACCTAAGAATTTGCTGTTTGGTCATCTGAACGCGGGCGGAGCCGCGGGCTACTCTAGTAATGAATAATAGCATAAAATAGCTGAAACGTATCACTTATTTTATATTGTCATTTTAATCTTATATTAATAGAACTAAAAAAATGATATATCTATACTTTTTCTGTCGCGGTTGGGTAAAACAGACAGTAGTCAAAACAATAGAACCACACCTCTTATTGCCAAATTAATAGATACCTATGTAATATGAAGGACATGAAAATTATATAACAATTTTTTTTCTTGTGCTGTGTAAGTTACTTACGTAGTAGGTAGTTAGTAACGGTTAACCGGAACAGATACTTTAGATATAGAGGTTAATTTAAGATAACTAGTGTACGCTTATTGGTCGAAATACAACCCATAATCATTATTGAAAAATTTAAGAAAACAAATATGGATAAAATTTACCTATCTATATATAAAAACCAACTGTTTTCAATTTTTTTTTTATTGATAACACTAAAAATCACGTCTCACTTGCACTGCACTTGCATAGTAAACGAGGATGCAAAGCCTTGCATAAAGTGTTAATCTAGAATATTATATGTTATCTTTAGCCTCATATTCGCTGAACCTTTGCAAAGTGAAGAAGCGAAACGTTTTCTATAATATACCTATATATTACTGTTTTATTAAAAAAAAAATACGTGTCAATACAGACTATAAACTATCTCCACTCCGAACTTTATTCAAATTCGTTTAGCCCGTATAGACTGAAGAAGCTAAAAACACACAAAAGTAATTTATTTGTAATAATATATAATCTATACAGATAAATAAAATTGAAATGTCTGTTTGTAATGTCAAAATAACAGCGTTTTACTAAATGCATATAAAATTATATACGGTACTTAGGGGCCATTCAAATATTACGTAAGCACCAAAGGGGGGCGGGGGGGTCTTTGCTTTGCTTATTTTTGATGACACGAGGGACGGGGGGGGGGGGGGGGGTTCTGGATGGTGATTACGTCAGCAAGTTATTTATTTTTATGATTTTTTTAGCAAATATAGTAATTTTAATTTGTCCAATCAAAATATAATAAATGTACACTAAATATCCCTATAGCCTATAATTACATTATTTCTAGGCTTGATGATAATTGCTGCTTTAAATAACAATAAAAAACCTGAACAGATTAAAAAATATATGTATCAATGTTTACGTAAACATAGGAGGGGGGAGGAAGAGCTTTGCTTACTTTTACTGACAAGGAGTAGGGAGGGTTTAATAATTACCTACTAAAATTCTGCTTACGTAATATTTGAATGGCCCCTTATAAGAAAAACACATTTTTTTATTGTCTGTCTGTCTGTTTGTTTGTTCCGGGTAATCTCTGAAACGGCTGGACTGATTTTGACGGGACTTTCACTGGAAGGTAGCTGATGTTATAGGGAGTAACATAGCCTACTTTTATTTTAGAAAAAGTTAAAAAAATTAAAACGTAGGTACCTAGGGACAAAACCGAGAGAAGCAAGGGTGAGTTGCTAGTATATTAAAAACATAAATGAACTAAATATTATCTAAAACCAACAAACAATTTTATTTAGTTCTATACGTTTTATTATACCTATAAACGAACATTTTAGTGGCCCCCAGCAGGCTATATCTTCAACGCCTCTAAACTACTTAATAGAGCGATAATTGCGGGACGATTGCCACCCCAGTCTCCCCTCCTCTTTATAGGAGGGGTCCCAACTTTCTTAACGTAATGGTCTGTTATAAGGCCATTTACTGAGTTTATTACTTATTATTCATAAGTAGACTTTTAGAACATAACTATAACATAACAATATCTTTGACTACAAATAAATATGATTGAATTAAATATTTTTTTATTTTTGAATAACTAGTGCCCTGCCCTTGCTTCGCTCAGGATGACACTCCAAGCGTTTTTAGTAACAGTTGCGTTTTTGTAATATTTCAAGGATATTTATATTTAAAATATTATTTTAATAAGATGTTAAAAATTCGTTTAATACTTATTTATAGCAAACTGAAACTTTAAATTGTAATCATTACCTAAAGACTAAGCCTAAAAGTAGTCATATACAATGTACATATCTATTACTTAGTAAATATTAGTTAGAACCGCCCAATTATTCTTCACTAACATTTGATATGGTAGTGATCCTATAAGATTTTATATATTATTTATTTTATTGGATTATTTTTTTATAGTTTCAAAAATCTTTAAAAAATTATAATAAGACTTTTTTGTTTGGTAAATATTTTATTCACATAATTTTTTATATAATAATTACCATATGTACGTAGTAAATAAAAATATTGCTCATTCATATGAGTTATTTTTTAGCAGATAATATATTGTTTTCTTGACATGCTATTTATATAAAATATATGTATTTATATAAGTTTAATATACAGTATTAAAATATAAACAAAAAATCTTACTTTAAAAACATCCTTTAATTAAGTGAAAACGCTGTATAAGCAAAACAACTCGTCTGAAAGTTATTTCATAAGGCAGCTCTTGTTAAGCGAAAATTCATTAGAAACTTGGCGGGCGGAGATTGCTTAATTTTCTTTAATATTAACTTGTACAGACCCCTTTTTAATTAATATCGACAAAATAGTCGAAGAGACCGCTAGCGTGCTGATAAACATAATAGTGATGGGACATGATCGATAACTCACAGAAATATTTTTTAATATTAACATTGTTTTCTTAACTTCTTACCTCTCTCTATTTTTATTGCAAGTATAATCGCATTGTAACAATAATATTTATTTCCAATAATACGTTTGAGTATTTTATAAAAGTTAATAATTTTAACGGTTATATTACTTATAAATTATATGCAAAAATACGCAATATATATATATATATATATATATATATATATATATATATATATATATATATATATATATATATATATATATAAGAATGAATGATATATCCATACTACTATGATAAATGTGAAAGTGTGTTTGTTTGTCCTTCTTTCACATTTTCACGGGAAAACACGTTATAATACAACCCAAAAAAATATTTATGATCAGAATTACTTGAAACTTGGTATAAGTGCTCCTCAATACAATTAAATAAATACGTGTTTTAGCATTTTTCGGAATTCATCCCAAAAGGGGATAAAATAGGGGATGAAAGTTTGTATGAAAACTACCTTTTTAAAGATTTTTTGCAGTTTTAGTGCGAGCGAAGCCACGGGTTCTGCTAGTAGGTATATATAAGAATGAAACAATGAAGTATGTACGGTACACAATATCGATAAATGTGAGCATCCCTTAGAATATTAATTTCAAAATTGGTTTAAATAGGTATTCGCTTGTTAGTCCGGGTCCGAAATGAACTCATTAAAACTATAAAAGCGGCGGTAATTAAGGCCCTCGGTACTCCCCCGATGGGCGGTGATTTACCCCACAACACCCTATATACTGTTTAACGCGGAAACGCTATTACTAAAAGGGACACAAAATTTTATTTGTATGTTGACTTTTGGCTCTACTTCAAAATTTCAAGTCGAATTTCAATATATAAAAAACTTCAATAAATAATTCTAAAGCATAGAAATAATAATTTCATACTCACTAAAAGTTGACTAACAATTATGAAAGAAAATGTCTGAAGTACATACATACCTATATAAAGTGACAAAAATGCTAAACGAGACTCATCTTTTTAAAAAAAATAGTATAATATAATAAAATAGTAATAGTAGTTATCAAGTAACTTTTGAAACTGGTTATATTAGCTGTCCAATTTTAGCTAAAATTTATACAAATTGCGTAGAGTTAATGGATAATAAATTGTAGAGTGAAGTAGAAGATTGACACATACTCTTAATTTATAGCAAACTCAGAAGTCGTGACTTTTAAAGGTCAATTTAGGACTAATATACTATTTCAATTAGATACAATTTACATGATATAAAGATAATAAATAAAATTGCTTTATGTACAAAGCAGTTTTCAAATATTTCCCGTATCTCGTTATCAAATATCTCCTGCTTCCATTACTTGTGCTAAAAATCAATGAAAACCAGAGAGCAGAGGCATATGCATATAGTTACTATGGATAATAAATGATCTAAAATGAACATTTGTAATATAAATTATTCTACGCTCGTATTAAAGGCTAAAAGCTAGCTTTTATTGTATATATGTATTCATCCCTTTTTAACGTTCCACTGCTAGGCACGAGCCTCCCTACAGTACGTGGGGGATCAGGCCATAGTCCACCACGCTGGCCAAGTGCGGGTTGGCGGACGTCACATGTCATTTCCCAAGCGCGTTACCACTGAGATACCTTTTCATTACTAATACTAAACTTTTGTTTTTTCAATTAGGTAATTCAGTACATACACATATATGTACTTTTATTCTTCCTAATAAAGTTAAGTAGGTGAGGATGTATCTGACTTTTATAATTTTTTAATATATAGATAAAAAAATAAAAAAATATTGGAAAAATTGATTTATCATCCCATCTAGAAAAATTATATCTTCTATTCAGGCTTTATTGCCGGCGACATTTTATCCCGACAGCGGTAATTTTCAACTAATAACCTGTTTAATTTTCACTGCCTTTGGTGCTTTTACGACTTTTTAGATATATACGAAATATATCGTTATTTTTTTATTATCTTTGATGAAATTTTATTTCAGGAAAATATTTAGAACTATTATTATTATATTATTACAGAAATTACAGATAGAGAGAGAGAGATACAGAATTCAAAAACATTTAAAAAAAATTTTTTGACTGATTGATTTTGCTTTAACAAAGTTTGATCTAATAATTCCTATAGTATGAATAAATAGTTAAATATTATTATTTTTAATTTAATAAGAACTTAAGGAACAGAAAAACAAAATTAATATATGCTTTTTTTTTGTTTAATTAAAATTTTCATATTACAAAAGTCACTTCAGCAATTAACAAGGAGGTTACAATATTTATTTGCAAAACATTACCATTTCGTATAATGAAAAACAGAAAAAAGGAACCTGGAGAAACTAATTCGTTAGTCCCCTATATAAAAATAAATGATTAAAAATAAAAATCGATAATTAAGTCTCAACCGATTAATTTAATGAAGAAGGGGGAATCGATTTGAAGATATAACATTTTTAATTTGCACATGTATAACTTTAAAAAAATTATCAATTTTTTCCGCGCGCCATTTTAATATAATTAAATTTTCTAAATAAAAAATCTTATTTATTATGCATTATAGCAGACTGACACATGTTAGTCAGTAATTATTGCTACAATTTATATGAATATTTTATATTACATGAAAATAAAAATTCTGAATCGTTTTTATGTTATCTATCGAGATATGTTTTCAACCGACTTCAAAAAGGAGGAGGTTCTTAATTCGACTGTATTTTTTTTTATGTTTGTTACCTCAGAACTCCGTCATTTATTAACCGATTTAGACAATTTTTGTGTTGTTTGAAAGTGTATACTTCCAGATTGGTCCCATTTAAATTAAAAAAAAAATACCACCCCTAAGGGTGGAAAAATAGCTAATGATGAATTTAACCTACTTCTAATTGTCATATTGACTTGGAACTTTGCAAGTGTTTCTATTTCCGTTGATAGTACAGTGGTTCGGTATTGTTGACCTGATCTGATGGTAAGGCCAGAAGGTGGATAGGTGGAACACTTCAACGGCTAATAGTAGATACTTTAAGTTTGGGCTTATTTTGTTTGATTTGACAAGCCTAACACGTTAGAATTAATACTTTGCTACTACTGTCTACACTAAAAAGGGAAAAATAAAAACTTTTTAACAAAAAAAAACCGAATTCAAACAAAAGCACTAAAAAGTAAAAAATAACTGTTTGGTAGTTTTCATATACTATACATATCTAATCAAATATTTTCGAAGTCGGTGTGCTTTGGCTAAGTAATTAAAGCCTACCTATTAAATACATAGCTAATCAAATATTTTCGAAATCGGTGCCAGCCCATACAAAGCAAAGCACACCGACTTCGAAAATATTTGATTAGGTATGTATAGTAAATGAAAACTACCAATCAGTTATTTTTTACTTTTTAGTGCTTTTGTTTGAAGTCGGTTTTTATTTTTTTGTTAAAAAGTTTTTATTGTTAATCTGTTTGTTTTGTAACGTCATATTATTTTTTACAACACTACTTACTACAATCATACATAATATCTATGTATACTAATATAATAAATATGTATACTAATATTATAAAGAGGTAAAGTTTGTAGTGTGTGACGTCGCGTTGTAGGGAGTAATCTCCGGATCTACTAAACCAAAGGACATAGGATACTTTTTATCCCGGAAATCATGTTTTAAGGGAGTGAAAACGGGGATGAAAGTTTGCATTAGGAAGCAAACTAGGGACGAGGCCGAGCGAAGCGAGGGTGAGTCGCTATTTTACTATACAATTATATGTACAATTTTTATAAAAAATATTACGTAGACATTAATAATCCATGAAGAATATGAAATATTCGTATAAAATACATAAATATATTTTCATTATTATTTTTATGACATCATTCATATTTCACATCTAGCGTAATTAAGATGTGTTTTTTGACAAATATTTATCAAAAGTTATTGTATCAAATTTACTTAATTATCCATTGTTCCGAACAATCATTTATCATAAAATTCTTTATCTAAACAAACAACATAATAAGATGCAATCAATTACACGACGGCAATAAATCACTCACAAACGATTTGCGATTATAAATTCTCTACAAAGCACAAAGAGCTTAGCGCTTAAACTAATCAGATTTATCTTTACAAAGGACACGTGTACTTAATAGGACTAAGGGTGTAGCAGTAAAATTGTACTGATTATCCACTATAATATTATGAATCCGATTGCTACCAAAATTCCCAGGATCATCCACTAGGCTAATCTGAAGTTATTCTTAAAAATCGCTCTAGCCGTTTTGGAGGTCATAGGAAACATGCAAAAAAATTACAAAGCGTTCGAATAAAAATCACGGTATTAGTTTAAAATTTTTCTCTACTTTCAACCTTTTGAAATTATACATAAAATTATAATAACGTTAAAATATTTCAAATGCATAGAATGTTTTAGTGAATGCAAATAGCGTGCATTGCCTATATAAAAGCAATTCAAGTCGTATTTATATTAAGGCGCATGTAATGAGAACAATTAAGCATGAGGAATTTTTAAAACTCTACTTGTATCAATGCATGCATACCTTGTTTTTCTACGCGATAAAATAGCTTCGGTATAGCTGCTAGCACGAAATGCAATTAATCTTTATGACTGCTACCTTAGAAATACACTAATTTCAGCAGTCAAATGAATTAAAGATTTATTTTTTAGTAATAAAGTTCATATTTGCGTGTACAGTTGTTATCTATATGGGTATTAACATCACAAAACGTACATTCATCAAACATCTACCCACCATGATTGCAAATCTGATAAGAACTGAATTTTGGCGTATTTCAGAGAGTTGTTATTACCACTATTAAAAGTGTATGTCTTAGTTAATTTAGAATGTAAATATTTGGTTTAATGTAAGAATCCATTCGGATTCTTCAAGAATTTTCTATACAATATTTTTACGATTCATACATCTACAATTCAAAAATAATCATAATAATTTATTAGTGAACTCAAAAATGTAGGAGGCAAAACAACTCTATACAAATCCAGATTGCAAATGGCCTAATCGAGATAACAAACAAACTAATTATATTTAACTGACACCCTTCATCAGCCCCGATTAGTATGACGTACTATACGTAGCTTGTGACTAAATGGTATCGTAATTGAAAGAAGAATATTTTATTAATTACCTAAACATATTATAATATGTATTTATTTTAAAAAATAGGTAAGAGCTTCAATTATCTAAAAGATATAATATATATAAATAATTAAAAAAAACGGACAAGCGCGAACCTCACTCGCACACCAAGGGCTCTGCGGCATGAAACAATCGGATTTTTTTTTGTAAGTATCGGCCTCCGGATATTTCTACATTACTACCTATACATTACTAGTATAGTAGTGGGTGCTTTATTACATTGCTTCTTGGCAAATTTCATGATTCTAATATAGATATAGGACAGTAAAAATTTAAAGCCACAGATATATTGTCAGAAATTTATAAAATATCTTATTTTAATTTAAATAAGAAATCGCATATAAATTATTTACATAAAATTTTTAATTTAACTCTGCTTTAAGATCTGCTAGATAGTATCTAGATATATCTAGTATCTATCTTTGATTTTCCTTACTAGCGATAAGAATTTCATATAATTTTTATGGAGCTTATGTCAAATTTCTATCTCTAGTAAGGTAGACAGGTTATTGGGTACATACCGCCATATCATAGTCCCCGCTTAATATTATTCCTTGCAAAAAAAACTGTATTACAAAACAAAAGTAAGTATTTTTTTTAATTGCTGACTTTTCATTTTTATGCTATTTATCTTTTATACCTATTGTAAGTCATAATTTGTATGTAAAATTATTTTAAAGTTAAAGATATACCGCAGCTCTCGAAGCCATGCTAAACCTTTTACCGCTTCACTTGTTCATACAACAAGAGGCTGCGACTACCGCGATCTGACTAGATAGTCAAAAACTGCTAATGAAAACAGGCACTCCACACACAAAAATCCTAATAGACGTAGCCAAAGACATTCCTCTCATGGGAGCACCCAATGATGGAATACAAATAAAATACATTTTTGACAAAAAATATAAAATACAGCTGGAGGAAGATACATGTGAGGGTCGCGACAGCAAGGACCTAATAATCTACACCGATGGCTCGAAAACCAAATCGGGAACTGGCTGTGGAATTTTCTCCGATGATCTAAACATTAAAACTTCAATACCTCTAGGTACCTACAACACGATGTTTCAAGCTGAAAGTCTAGGTATCCTTGAGGCAGCTAGAACAATTGCGACAAAGAAGGTGGAAGACTACTCCATCCACATATTATCAGACAGCATTTCTGCACTACAGGCATTAAATAGTAACTCTACTACATCTGGTATGATCTATGAATGTCATAACGCTTTGACACAGGTAAGTGACCGGAATGAGATCACCTTACAATGGATCAAAGGCCACAGCAACTCATGGGGGAATGATAGGGCAGATAAGCTAGCAAGAAGGGGTTCGGACATGACGGCGATAGAACCAGAGCCCATCGTCTCGTTACCTTCTTGCTGGCTCAAAGGCCAAATTCGACAACGAAATAAACGCCAACATAACAATGTATGGCGTGAAGTTGTAGACTGCAGACAGGCGAAAGAATCACTTCCAAACATTGATGCCAAAATGTCGAACCGTATCATCAAACTTCACAGACCTCAACTCAGGCAAATAACCGCGGCCTTAACCGGCCACGGACGATATAACAAACATCTATTTAATATAGGTATAACTGACAGTCCACTTTGCAGGGCATGCATGGGAGCAGATGAAACGGCTGCACATGTAATCTTGTATTGTCCAGGTGTAGCGGCGTACCGGGCTCAACATCTTGGCGCTCCTAGGTCACTCCCGAAAATTTTCGGCAAGACGAAGAGGTTGCTGAACTTCCTGGAGGAACTGGGATGGCAAGAGTAACAAAAATTTAAATTCCCACACACGCAAAATAGGCGCATAGTCGTCAAGTTGCGGAAAATAGCCCGAACATATCATACTATACCATACCAGGCGTAAAAGCCAAATATCAAAGAATTGAATTGAAGTTAAAGATATGCTTGCTAATATTAAAACCATTTAGGTGACATTATTTAAACTTTAATTAATTATTACCGACCGAATTTTTTGTGTATGTTTTATATATCTTTTGCACTGGTCATTTCCAAAGCTATTTTCTCTTTGTTGATTCTACAATTAACGCGACTTAAAAGGCTAATGCCCGATTTCACCAACATCACTTAAGCTACCACCTACGTATGGGATCCCTAGCTTAAAAGTTCCCCAAAACTATCCCCTAAATTAAATTTCGTTTTACCATCGTCAGAGCCTGTATTTCTACTACCTATATTTAGGTGGTATTTTAACATTTAGGTGACCCCTAATTGTCAGTGAAACAGAAACTGTCTCCTAACAGCCCCCTAACCATGCTTAAGGGATCCTTTAAACTTAGGTGACGTTGGTGAAATCGGACATAAGTGCATCTTTTCTTAATAAATATATATATATATATATATATATATATATATATATATATATATATATATATATATATAGCAAATGTTTAATATTTGTTGCCACTTCATTTTAAAGACAATAAAAAATCTTAATCTATGCTTAAAAATAACCTTAAATCCCTCAAATGACCTTAAATTAATTCACTCCGTAATTTTTAAGATATTAAAGATTAAACAATCGGTACAAATTAGCAGATAAAAGGTGTGCAATTTAAGCTAACTACGAGTAAGTATATCCCGCAGCTCCACTCATGTAATAGTCGTGCTGTCACAGGATATAAAATGTATCCAATCCTTTCAGTTAAATTCAACGAGCCGTTAACGGCATGAAAAAACAATGAGCCCACAAAATTTCATTTCATTATTCTTATATAAAACATCGTTTATAAATAAATAAAATCGATGTCTTATAGCCATTAATCGTTTAATTCAATAAACTAAACATCCGAGACTAGAATAGAAAATTTTCCACCAACAATGTTTTCGACTGAATGCACCAAATGCTGCTTATTAGGTAATTTGATTTAAATCTTACCATCTACAATAAAATCTAAAAACGAAAATTGCGATAATTTTAAAAAATAATCTGTAAAATGAATATTTTTGATGGTACATATTTCTTCACGTTTTTAAGGCTTCAATACCACTGGTGACTTCGTAGTGTTTTAACTATAGCGTTATATATCGTATGTAGAGTCATTACGAACAGTTTTATCGTGAAATTGGGCATCTTTTTAGAAGGGATGAACCTGCATGTATACCACCACTACCGTATTAATGCCTTTGTTACACAAAATAATACCTAAATAATTTCCCTCTCAAATAGTCTCTCTGTCTGGTAGTTCAAATACGATAATTCTTTTATTTATTCCACTCCACTGACAATAAGCTCGTATTTTATCCTGTTTTGTTGCAGAATTCAAATTTATGATATACGCACCTCGGACGCCACTTCTACTGGTCGTGTTTAAATTTTCTGTTCTATACATAAAATAAAATGGTAACAAGGTCCGAATCGGTGCTTTGATTTTTTTTTAAATGTGTTAATGGGCTTGAATTGGAGGGAGAAGTAGTGTTCAAAATCTCTTCATGACACATATCATATTATAACAATTTTTTCTATTAAAGAAAGTAATAATTTAATTACATATATAATAAAAGTCATTGTGGAACGAAAATCATGTACATGATTACAAATAGAAATTAGGTTTACCAACAAACTAGTTTAAAATAAAATAGTAAGGAATTGTAACATGCTCACAGGTCCCTTTGTTTCAGTTCGCCATTAAATGCAGTAATCGTAGACCAACTTAACTGCTATTTATCAGTGTTAATTCAGTTTTCTAAAACTAATAGAATACAAGTGCGCTTAGTAAGTATTTTCGTAGACGAAATTACATATGTATATTACTTGTGAAAAAATGTTTTAATGGCCCAGAAATCCCTGTTTATGTAAAATTTTTAAAAATACTTCGTAGTTATTCTTAAAGTATAAAATTTTTTAATATACCTTACGTAGTAGGTTTCTACTCTACTACGAATAAAAAAATTATATAAATCATTCGTTTGATCAATCTGTTATTTATTAACACGAAATACTGTACTTTAAAATGAACGAAAATTAACAATCTCAGAAATTAACTATATCAATTAACGATGGAGACAATAACATACTGGTGTTTAAAGCAGTTAAAGCTCATTTAAATTCGTAGTGGGAGTAAAATTAGCCTTAAAAACCACTTTAATCGCTAAAGGCGAGAGGTACAGACGAATCAATTAAGACAATAATGTGGTCTAGCTAGATACTATCGCAATCAAGTTGATAATGTCTTTCTTTGACTACAAGAGCGAAGCAATAGCGATAAGTGTCTTAGCATAGCAGGAAGTACCTAATAGGTTCTTAATTGTTAAAAAAATTATTTCTCGTTACAAATTATTTTGTCTTCATGTAATATGTCAGGGAAATATGCAGACTTATTTATAACCAGCATTGCCCGCGGCTCCGCCCGCGTTCAGATGCATATGCTTTTACATTGCAGTTTTTGTATTTGTTCTCAGAAATTTTCCCGCGGTAAAAAGTATCCTATATGTTGACCTGGATAACCAGCTATAAACCATACCAAATTTCATAAAAATCGCTCCAGTGGTTTTTCTGTGATGCGGTAACAGACAGACAGACAGACAAACAGACAAAAATTCTAAAAACTATAGATTCGGGCTCTGTATCGATAATAGTGTCTATTTCAATAAGAATTTCCAAAAAATATTTAATATACAGATTCGGCTTAGTTACAATTTTATTATATGTATAGATATGGTCCTTTAAAATGAAACTTAACTATAGCAATTTACAGCACGTGTTCAGTGAAACAGCATCCCAATTGATATATCTTTGGCTGGCAATTGCAGGCTGATTGCTCCACTACAGTCAACGAGAATATAAAGCGAAAATAAATATTTGTAAGCTCGTTTGCGGCGTAATATCTCCTATCTTGAGGAGAAGTTAAGATAGCCAATCGTTATTGCCAGACAGCTCTTATCGCTAATTCTAGCTTTATAAATAATATACGATAAGGCTGAAGCATTGAGAAACTTTACATAATCTTATGTATTTAAATAATAAAAGATACATTTGGCATCCGCTATATCTTTATTCGATGACACGTTTGGCTCAGTTTCTAGTGAACCTACTTGCTGTGGCAGCGGTCGCGGATTCGAGTCTCGCTGGGGGCATTCATTTTTTGATGAACATATATTTTTGTACTCCAGTCATGGGTGTTTATTTTTATAATATGTATGTAATTTAAAGCTATATAATTGTAGTGTCTCAAATATCTGGTATCCATAACACATGCCTCGTAGCTTACCGAGCTGTGTTTTAATGTCCCAACATATTTATTTATTTAACAATATATTTATTGATAGATAATTTTACACGAATAGAGAGACAGAGAGTGAAAGTTATATGAAGAGTATATTAGAAGAAAAAATACAAGTTAAATTATAAATATGCTATGTGGGTTCATCGTCCTTAGTTATACTTTTCCTTACCTATCTTACTAGGTAGAGAATAAAATGATTTTTTTATTCCATTCTTCAAATCTGCGTAAAAAGCCTATTTAAATATATCCGAATTACACTCATGAAGAGGAAAGCAAGCTTTCGCATGGCAAGAGCTCGGGTCAGTCATGCAATGTTTAGTTGGTTTCTTGGATATTGGAAGAATAGTTTTTTATCTACCTTGTGTAAAGGAAGAAAAATAAAATTACGCTACATTTACTTTTGCTAAACCACACAACGGATTTTGATACGGTTTTAACTAATACAAAAAGCTATATGTACATGAGAAGGCTTGTATGTATAATTTGTAAATATTTTCTGAATTATAATGGCGTTTGTCAAAAAAAACTGTTCTCGTCCACTTAAATGGCTAACACTAACACTGGCTAAACCTTTAGTCCTAAGAGATACATCAACACAATGTAGGTACTTAAAAATCTAGATGTTAAAAATGTCTACTAAGTCCGGGATAGCATATGTCTATCTCCTAAAAAACACAATATTAATAAACAATTTTAGCTATTTAAATCGAACCTTAGAACCCACACGAGCGAAGCGAGGTAAGTCTCTAGTAATAGCACTGTGCCATAGACTATTTAATCATTAGTTACTTCTTTTAAAACTATGCACATTGTTAAAATAAATACTATTTAGACTAACATGTGATTGCAAACTCCCTTTCACTCATACGAAGTCAGGTTACACATCTACCAACATAATATAATCATTTAGGTACTTGCTGCGATAGCTTTATTAGTCTAATTAATTACTGCTTTTGAATCATTACACGAACACCCGTCAGCCGGCCCGATTACACTGCAGTGCATGATAAATGACCACTAAATGTAGTAATAGGTTTAGTGCTATTTAATACATAGTATAGACCAAGTTTGTGTATTTAGTCCAAACTAAACAATCGCTTTAATTATTATTAGTTATTAGTTACAGAACTAACTTTGTTTTTATGGTTTTTTAATATTATTAAATCTATGGAATTACCATCGTACATACATATTTTACAAAATGTAAATATTTTTCCTACAATGGAATTTAAGGTCACGTAAAGGAATACCTCGAGAACTATATTTCATCTCTCGGCGCGCTAGTTATGAGCTCGGCCCAACCAAAACAATTACTTAATGTCAACGAAAAAGATAATTTAATAATTGTTGTCGATGATATATGACGGGTCCATGCCCACCTGGGGTCCCAGTACTAAAATAACCGATACTTCTTCGACCCTTATTTATGCAGACCGGCACAAGTTACATCTTACTCTGTACGCCGTCGTGCATTTGTTAAAAGAACACGGTAATAGCCGCTCCGAGATTTCTAATGTCTCAATTTCCCTTTTCATTTATATAAATTTAAACCTTATACGTACAATTTTAAGGTTTATATTCGCTTAACATTTTAGATACACAAAGTATCAACGCTAAGTCCGAAATGGAACAACAATAGCGAGGGACGTTAATCGAAATTGTAGCTTAGATCGTTCGATTTCAACTTTAAATTGTATGTCGTCAAGGGATGGACTTAAATTATGTCTTGTTTAATGAGTCGGTATGATCCGCGGACCAAAACGGCGTAATTCCTACTGCGATACGTACAAAAATATACCATTTACTTCACTAATAAGATTCCGTTTACTTTAAACATTATATTATTATAAGGACTTATAAAACTTCTTCTAGTTTGCGAGATGTTTTCACCGAGAACACAGTCATGTAACTAATGCAGAGAATCTACATATCATTAAGAGATGTAGGCTCGTTTTATACGTGTGTAGTGCTTTGTTTCTTATATTTATCGTTCGATATGTACGTATTTATGACATGAAGGTATAGCCCACATTACTATGCAATGTTATACGCCGAACCGAATAAGCTTGTTTTCAGACGCCTTTTGTGAAAATATGAGTTCGTGTATTAATGTTATGGTCCCTTTGTCTATATTGAAATTGAATTTATTGTATCGGTTTTTGAAAGGCGATATTGTCAACGGATTTTCTTATTGTAATGTTGATTTGTATGTAGCGAATGCGCCGAATGGTTTCAATATTATAATCATAGGTGCACTTGATTTATACTAATAATAATGATGTTATGAACTTAACTGAAAGACTTAAGGGTTAACTGAAACGAAATAGTATAATAAATTCGAAAGTTATGTGTGTATATGTTTTTTGCTCTTTGATCACTGAAACGTGTGGTGTATTTGTTTGTTTACTACAAAGATAGACTACGTTATGAAGTGACACGTAAGCTACTGATAGTAATAAATTAGCCAAAAGCTGGCGCGGTCTGTATATAATAATAAAAATACAAGAGACTAAGACGCGAACCTTGTTTTTTTAATGTTGCGATATGCATTTACGCATACCTGCAATATACACATACATACAGGTTGTTAAGTGTGGCTTACGGCTAGAAAAGCCAGTACGACCCACTAAAACCCAATAGAACCTCCTCTCGTACCCCCTGACCCAAAGACGAACTTAAGCGAAGTGTGGGTAAGCCACTAGTAAGAAATAGTAACGAATAATAATTTGAGTAAGGTGGCATTGATGATGTTCTCCTGACAGATTCCGGCCACGGCGGCCAATCTCATTGAGACTAGCCAACTGGAGATATTATACTCGTAGTGCACAAGTGTACGCGCAGACACAAGTGCACTCTCTATTCCTGTCACTGTCGTACTCCGGTGGGACAACCACTCAACACAACCAGTGAGAGTTAAGGTGCAGGACCGACGGCTTTACATGCTCTCCGAGGCACGGGGGTGAAACACCGCCAACTTCCCAACTCCGGGCTGTTACTGAGGCTTACTATACAGACTCAATAACTAAACTTGGCCTGACCCGGGACTCCAACCCAACACCTCCGGGTGTGCAGCCGTATATGCTAGCCACTACACCATCGAGGCAATAAGAAGTGGCATTAAACAGGTGCTTAAACCTTTTAATCATCAAGTTTCAATAAAAGTGTAGGTACAATATAAACAGAATCGTGTAAAGTGTACTGTTAAATCAATGTTTGCTTGATCGTCATTAGCATGTGTGGCGTGACTGCTGGCAATTTACCTTTAATTGGAGAATCACAAGACTTCAGCTACTTGTTTATTGATTCTTTGTTTCATATGGGATGCATTTTTCCATTTTAAGTCAACTTTTATCTTTTATTACATCTTTTTTTATTTTAGCCTGTAACAAAACTTTATTCTTTGAGTTTTTTTTCCTATTAAGTACATATATTAACTGTTAGTAATCTTGTTTTAATTTTTAATAGACGTAGCTATTTTTAATGAATATATATTTTCCTGTAAATTGTTTTAAAAGATTTAATATAGAAATAAGAATACGCAGGTATAATATACGCAAGGAAGATCTATCAGAAACTAAGTTCTCTACTTATATATATATATATATATATATATATATATATATATATATATATATATATATATATATATATATATATATATATATATATAAGCAATCCTTAGTAAAGTCAATGAAAATAACTAACTTATTCATGTACAGGGAGAAAAAAATCCTGCCTACTGTGAATGTAAGTTTAAGCCATCTGACTTCGCGGGTGGCCCCCGTAGTGTGCATAACCCATTAGAGGTCCCAATAACACACAACGTTTGTTCAAGCTAAATGGGTTATAACGTGTGAAATTAGCGAAGATGATAAGTACACAGAACTGGACAGTATGTAGGATAACTGATGAATAATTATACAATAACTACATTATTAAGCACCTACAACATTGAATTTTGACTAAAAGGATTAATATTTTGATAGTACCTATTTTTCTTTTGAGACACCAACAGAGATATCCGTATTCATCCGTATTAATATTATGAATGTGAAAGTTTGTGAGTATGGATGTTTGTTACTCTTTCACGCCAGAACGGATGAACAAATCTGGATGAAATTTCGCACAGAGATAGATTATAGTCTGGAATAACACATAGGTTACTTTTTATCGCGTAAAATGTACGTTTCCCATGGGATAAGCTTGTTTTTGTTTTCCTAGAGGCGAACCTGAGCGAAGCGAGGGTGAGCCGCTAGTAAGACAAGAAGATATCGGATGAAAAAGAGATGAGATACCTATAAGAAGTTTTATCTATGGCCATAGGAGGTGAAAAATAGGGCCAAAGTGTATAGCAAAATAATACTTTTCTGGCAAGTTTATTTGAAACTTGCCGTTAATGAATATGGATACAATTAATAAAGCGCAGATTTTCTCTTTTATTTTAAATTTACAAACCCTTATTGGCAAAGAGCTTTTTAAAATTGATATAAATATAAATATTTTTCATGTAATGTCAAATATCAATTTTAGATGTAGGTACATATAATTAAAGTAAGCTTAACTAAAGTAATATACAACAACTATCATAACTAAAATATCTCGAAAACTACTAGCCTCCGCGGTTTTCCCTTTTAAAGGGGAGTCCATCTCACCCCTCCTCTTCTCCCCTAACCTCTCTCCCCCCTTAAATCGATGTCATATATTGTACAGTTCAACCAGAGTCCCAGACTTTTAAACAAACTTTACAGTCCTTACTCCTTAGCAAATACAAGTTGCAATAACTAGTAAGTAAATTAATAAATAGTATTTAATAAATATATAAGCTACTCGATTTTATTACCGTTTAAACGTCCACCGATAATAGACACAAACGATGACAAACGGAAATTAAGAGAATAGTATTTTATTTGTTTCACTGTTGTTTTTTTATAATATTACGTTTTTAAGAAATGAGGGTGGCAGTGGTAGCCCAGTGGTAACGCGCTAGCTTGGGAAACCAAGTGGGTTCAAATCCCGGGTCTCGCACCTCCGATATTTTCACGTGCGATTCATTTCTTACATGATTACCACTTGCCTTACCGTGAAAGATCATGAGGAAACCTGTATGTCTGAGAGAAACTAGCAAATTTTCGAAAAACATGTGAAGTCCGCCAACCCGCACTTGGCCAGCGCGGTGTACTATGGCCTGATCCCCCTCGTATTGAAAGGAGGCCCGTGCTCAGCAGTGACACGTTAAAAAAGGCTGAATACGAGAAATGAGGATGTTCTTAGAAAATATATAATTTACAACAATAAAAATTGTTAAAATCCATTATCCAAGTAGCAATACCTAGGAGATAAATCTACTATACCGAACTCCCATCCAAACAACTATATATCGAACTCAATCTTTTGTCATACGGTAATGATAAAAGATAAAGATGATGACAAAAGAAAGTAGGAGCACGTAATATTTTAATTCCGAATCATTCAATGTCAATAAGTACTAATCTCTCACATATCATTACCTCACTCAAGCTACTGTTATAATCATTTATTATAACGCGGCACGTAACATGTGAAATATTGTAGATTGCTTATTTCCATTTGCACTTACACTTCCATTAGACATGGCTAAAAGTGACATAGTAACATTTTTTTTTAAATACATGTTGGTTTTGTATATAATAATAGTAATTATATTATTAGAGTTTATTACCTAAAAAAGCAAATCGAGACTCTATTAAAAGTTATACGTTTTCCATCCGTCCGTCCTACTTATGAAGTATGTATCGTTAAGGTAAAAAAAATATAAAATAAAATAAGCTATAAAAAAATATGGCAGGTCATCATACATACAATCTTCTTTTAAGTTTCTTTTTGTTATTGCTCTATGGCAAAAGTTTTAAAATATATGTATGTAATTGTACATGTCAAACGTTATATTACAAACTCTTGTGTTGTACCTACTTGTTACGATTGTATATTTAAAAGGCACCCTCAACAGAATGACTCGTACTTAACATATATTTTCGTCCATTTTCACACATCGTATTATTCATACGTAAAGCAATGTACTTAAATATGATAACGAAAATGAAAATATTTATAATAAAATCATTATTGAAGATGAATTTAAATATCAATATTATTAACTATTTCTAAAAATAAATAATATATATATATATATATATATATATATATATATATATATATATATATATATATATATATATATATATATATAAAATTAATTAATTGAGGTTATATATCTCGTTTTAGGTGTGACAATGGAAACACGTTTCGATAAATATACTTAGCGATTTTTCCGCGTCAATGTTAATAATGTCCTGATATGTGCGCATTGGCTTTTATCAATTTTGGTTGAATGCGTCCTTACGCTAATGTCAAACTAATGACGAAATTATCATCTGAGGTGTTATAAAAAATTATATAGATATTGCTATTGTTTACATAGTATTACAATAAGGTAAAATTTTAAGTATTTTTGTTTAAACTTACAAGTGATAAATACTTAGGTAAACAATTGAGTCATAGAACAATGTTAAAGAGATGCATTATCAAATTTCTGTATCTTTTAGGTTACACACAGATTTCACAACACACAAAGTCAGTTTATTAGAGGTCCTAAATTGTTGCATGAGGTTCACTAGCAAATGAAGAAAATGATTTGCTATAGTTATTATTATATGTAATAATACTAAATAATGTTTCGTTATAAAAATGCCAATTAAGGATAATTTCCGGGAAAAGTATCCTATATCCTTCCCGGGGTCGCAAGCTATCTTCTTACCAAATTTCATCTAAATCGGTTCAGTAGATCCAGAGATTACCCCTTACAACGTCACAAACTTATAAACTCACAAACTTTACCTCTTTATAATATTAGTAGAGATTATAGACTATTGTAGTGGCGCTAATAAAGAAAAAAATATATTTTTTCTGTCTCTCGCGGTAAAAGTAAATGTTTATTAATTTAAAAGCCAATATTATAAACAGAGAAAAAGTGATTTAAATGATAATGAAGACAGGTTAAAAGAATAATCTTGCTATCCCAACTATGAGCTTATAGCTTAACCTGCAATTGTTTAAGAAGTTATTTCTTAAATTAAAATAAATAAAATTAAATATTAAAAATAGAGAAATGGAAAATACAAAATGAAATATGCATGGATCAGAAGGTGTCACTCTTACAACAGTTATTGTGAGCTAAAATCACAGTAGCGCACACTGACCACAATAATTCGCCGACTCTCGCACCCCACGCTGAATAATTCATAACTAAATTAATAAGAACGATATAATACAATAATACAATAATACACCGTCCCCCACATTTATTGCACTATACATTACAACATTAATAAAAAATTCAAATCAGCTTACAACCGTAATCCGAGCTTTAAATTGTTTGGATTTCTCACATTAAAAAAACTCATAAAATTTGATTTAACTTGTGTGGGTGGGTGTACTTAATCGTGAACGTTGGTATGTAATCTCTTGTGTGAAAAGTCAATAGTTTGATTTTCAGATTTAGTAACATTAAGAACGGAATTCTGATGATTTCTTTCCATTATCCATTATGACGTGGGAAATGATATTTTTATTGCCTCTTTGTGTTTATATCTAAGTAAATATGGTATTATAACACTTATTGAGTAAAAATGTATGTATGTTAGTTTAATGCTTGGCTTATAAAATTCAATTATCACTTTTAACATTAGACACGTTAATAGCTCTGTAAGAAATGTTGTTATGTTCTGAACAAGAAAATGTCTTGAAAACAGTATATGTACGTATATTGTTATTGATAAGATGAACAAGACATATGAATAGGTACATTTAATAATATTTTTGATTAAATCGTTTTTATATAATACTACCATTGCCCACGGTTCCTCCCGCGTTTAGATAACTAAAAACCAAATTCTTAGGTTTTACATATTAGTAAACTCTTACATTGCAGTATTTGTATTTTTTCTCAGAACTGAGATATTTTCCCGCGGTAAAAAGTATCCTATATGTCAACCCAGATAACCAGCTATCACCATACCAAATTTCATCAAAATCCCTCTTGTGGTTTTTCTGTGATGCGGTAACAGACAGAAAGACAAAAAATCTAAAAGCTATAGATTCGGCCTCTGTATCGATAATAATGTTTATTTCAATAAGATTTTCCAAAAAATATTTGATGTACAGATTTGGCTTAGTTAAAATTTTATTATATGTATAGATAATTATAATTTAAACAAAATTAAAAATGTTCACACGAAACTGTAAAGCTCAGTAAAACAATATAAGGGCATGTCACACATGACGGATCGCTTTATCGCAAAGTTAATTTCCTCTCACAAGCAATTCAATTCTGCAACAATGGAGCATATTTGCTTATCTTTAATTGATTCACTCTAACCCTCGCCGGTGATAAGGATTAGCGCTATTCACGCTGACTTTTACAAGGGTAGTGCCCTTAACGAGGGGTGCGTCAAAGATTAAGAAATACACAAAAACGTTTTCTGTATTAGCTTCATTTTTGCCTATTTGGCTAAAAATGCTGATGGCTTATTATTTATATGTATATATTTGGGGTGTTATAAGTGTGACGTCGATGTCTGTGTGTGTGTGTGTGTGTCTGCCTGTGGTATCGTAGCTCTCAAACGGATGGACCGATTTCGATGTGGTTTTTTTTTTCATTTGAAAGCCAGTTTCCTTACGGCGGTTCTTAGCTATGTTTAGTTTATATCGGTTCAGAAGTGTCATAGTATCAGCTCTTTTTCAAAATGATGTAAGGCATTTTGGCGTATGATTACTCCATGAACGAATTGTGGCTAATTTGTTCATGGATTACTCGATTAAGTGCTTCACGTGTGCCAGTGTAATCGTTAAATGACAATTTGCGTAGGGTTTTTTTTTTTAATTTTTAATTAATAATAAAGATGGTGTGATTTATTAGATTACTATTTACTACACACTTGTCTTGGCAGTTAACCCAAAAAGTAACTCTGTAAAAATAGTAACTATGCGTCCAAGGTAACATCCCGTTACTTCCTGCTCTATTGCATCAATCATCATCATCATCTGGTGTAGTGGCTAGCATGTACGGCTGCACACTCGGAGGTCCTGGGTTCGAGTCCCGGGTCGGGCCAAGTTTAGTTATTGAGTCTTTCTGTATAGTAAGTCTCAGTAATAGCCCGGAATTGGGAAGTTAGCGGTGTTTCACCCCCGTGCCTCGGAGAGCACGTAAAGCTGTCGGTCCTGCGCCTTAACTCTCACTGGTCGTGTCGAGCATTCGTCCCACCGGAGTATGAGAGTGACAGGAATAGAGAGTGCACTTGTGTCTGCGCGTACACTTGTGCACTATAATATCTCCTGCGCAGTTGGCTAGTCTCAATCAGATTGGCCGCCGTGGCCGGAATCGGCTAGGAGAACATCTTATTGCATCAATTAATTGGTGCATTCGTATATCTTAAGACAAAAAACGTGAGTTGTTGCTGTTTAGCAACTTACCGTACACGTCATTATTGGCTTAAAAATTATAATAAAAATATATACATATACATATAACTTTTAGGTGTACCGTGTAGTCTCTACATTTGCTTCTGCATTGTATATAAGATGACGAGATATAGAGTCGGTAAAAATAAATATGTAGATTAAAAATAAAATTGTCACTTAAACCATTAGGCACATCTACATTCACTCTCTAGTTGTAACGACATCAAATATCATAAGCCGGCGCGTGCCCCGTATTATCGGGCGGCGACGCGATATGCGATCGTGAATTACAACTGTTTATCGCGTCGCGCGTCGTGTGGTGTGGCCTGTTTGCTTAGGGAACTAATGGCTTAGGGGTATAACTTTGTAGCCCAACGTTGCTTATTAAACTAAGAAAAATATTAAGAGATAATCCTTACAATATTGTAAATGCAAAAAAAATACAATTGTTATTTTTTTTCTGTAGTATAGTATTATATAATCTCTGCCAATAGTTAGATTTCAGTCTGTTAGAAGAATCTAATTAAATAACTTAAAAACTCCGATGCACGGTGGTGCAATACCGCCAACTTTCCAACTCCGGGTTTTTACTGAGAGTATCTTAACAGAAAAACTCAGTCATTAAACTTGGCCCGACCCAGGATTCGAACCCAAGATTTCCGGCTGACCGCTAGACAATTTACATGATGGGAATTATTATGGTAAGAACTACGAAATGTAGGTAAATGTTTCAGTCAGTGATATAAAGTTAGTCTAATATCCATTAAAAGCAAAAATTCATATTGGTTATATGTATATTAGAATATAATGATGACCTATGTTACATTATATATTGTTAAATATTCATCGTATGCAATGCAAAATAATGTGCATAGAAGATAAAATGTCTTATGTGAGAAAGTATTATTAGTCGCTTGTTCTTGACATTGTGTCTACACTGTAACAATATTACGTATACGTTTAATTACCATGCTGTTTAATTACAATGTTTTGAAAATCTCGTGACCAGATGAAGTTTGATCTTATTAGCTTCGAGAATGCAATCATAATTAATAATTATCTTATTAATGTGTCTTCTATTAACTTATCCACATTTAAATGTTCTCGTTTTATTCAATCTATTATTATATTTCTAGTATCGAAGCAGTACAATAATTTATTTTATTAAGTATCACATACAACTATTATCTATATAAATAAAAATGAATGTTGGGAAGAGCATAACTCAAGAATGGCTAAACCAATTCGGCAATTTTTTTTTTCGTATGTTCCTTAAGGTCCACGGAAGATTTTAATAACGAGAAAAAATTGAAAATTAACGAAAAAAAATTAAAATGTATATGGCTAACGCTGGCTAATAACTATTTAATATTTATATCTATTTAAAACGTACCTAAATAAAATTAACAAAAAAAATCTTAAATATGTTTTATAACTATGAAAAGAATCGTTTCAAAACGAAACGACACCTATGTTAATAACATCCCTGCCCACATTTCAATAACGCGACAAAAGAATAAAAAATGTAAAATGTCCGCCAAGTCATTCAGCTGGATGTGATACGGTGGGCTGGAAATTGAAAAACCCGTGAAAACCTGTCTGCGACATTTTCAGTTTTTTTATGGGATCGTACCAAATAAATGGGATAGGTTTCCATATTCATCACGATTTCTTTTATTTTCACCATGGATGAAAGATTTAAATTAATGCCTTTTGTTTAAGTAATAGGAGTATCTTGTATCATTTAATAAAAGTAAATATTTGAAATACAATATTCTCATACTTAATCACAAAGGATTAGAGTCAGTAGAGGCATAATTTTCTTAACATACATACACTTGGACAGATATTTGAGGATTCATAATAAATACTATATGTATAACATATCTATTAAATACTACTTCGACACATATTCTTCTAAAAGTTAACACAACTATTGATATCGAATAACTTTTACAATTTTCTTTACTTATATATCTTTATTTTTTACTCATTGATTCAATATTTTTGCTAATAACATCAAAGTAATTCTTTTTTCTTCTTTAACAATAACAAAAAAAATACTCTCGTTAACATCCATTTTATATTTTCTGTTCTATTTACATAGATTAGATAAATATTCTAATAGTTGTTATATTATCCTGAACGTATCTATTAACGTTATGTAGTCTGTGGTCGCGACGCTTGAGCATAATGTAATTACATCTACACTTGTGAATTGTCATCTACAATCTACGTTAGTCATATAAAGTCACTGTTCTTAATCCATGCCCATCCTTATTTATATAATCAATATAATAAAGTGCAGCCGTTCAAGAAACGCCTTTCATTACCCACACACAAGATACACAAAGACACTTTATTGTTTTTTTTTTACCTAATGATTTTATAATAATACATAGTTTTAATTCGAACGATTAATATTGATAATATTTAATTATTGTTTCGATTATTACATGTATTGATAAATAATTATTAGGAAAACGTTAAAAATATAGATAATTTATATTTTCTCTGATATCCCGCAGAAAATATTCAAAGTAAAAAAAAATATACGTTGTAGCGATTGCTCTATTAAATTTTATCATTTATTTTAATGCGACATTCAATAATTCATAAAACAGGCTTCTCCACTATTCACAGCCATTTTAATTCGTTATAATGGATGGGTGGAAACGGCAAAATGGCGGAAATTGATTTTTTTATCACAGTTTACGAATAGCCTGACAGTTGGGGACACTGGGTATTGTTGTTTGTACTATTCTTACTTGAATTTGGCCCCTTATATAATAACTACCTATTATTCTAAACCTTATGGACATCTTCTCATCTTTCTCAGGGGAAACACATATTCTTCAAAATTATCCTCTTTATTTATTATTTAAGTAACCAAATATAAATTGTTATCTATATAAACTTATAAATTATATTTTTTATTAAATTCTTATTTACATTATTTTATGTAAAAGGTAAGTTATTATTATATTTAATTGAAATTTTATGACTGTTTTTTTCATTATAAATTATCTTTAGGCCGATTTGCTATTTTTATTTGAGAGAGTTTTTATTTTAAATACATATTTTACTAACGTAGTGCCGTAACTTGAACAATTTTACGTTTTAATCTAAAAATACCAATAAAAAACATTGAAGTATTGTAATATTTGAATCCTAAACTAAATTGAAATATTTAAAAGATAATTTATAAGGTGAGAACAACATGGAGTAGGAAGCCACCCTCGATATTTATTAATATACCTACTAACTATTATAGGGTGTTTCTATACTCCCATAAACGTCTACAATGTTTCGTAAATTATCTACACACGGCTCATAAACTTTAATGGATGGATAAATAGATAAATAAGTTGTATTTATTCGAGGTATAATAAAGTGGTAACGGCTTAGATATAGTAGTTTGTATAAATTGTAGATATATTTTTCATAAAAATGGTACTGTTTCAAATAGTCTAGTACAAAATTAATTAAAATTTACAATTTTCTATATATACTGAACTAAATAAATATTAAGAAAAAATATATATTTATAATTTGTATTCTATGCATATAATAAAATTGTAACTAAGCCGAATCTGAACATTAAATATCTCGATACAGAGGCCGAATCTATAGTTTTTAGAATTTTTGTCTATCTGCCTGTTTGTCTGTCTGTTACCGCATCACAGAAAAACCACTGGAGGGATTTTGATGAAATTTGGTATGGTGATAGCTGGTTATCCGGGTCAACATATAGGATACTTTTTACCGCGGGAAAATGTCTCATTTCTAAGAAAAAATACAAAAGTCAAAAACTGCAAGGTAAGACTATACTAATATTTAAAACCTAAAAATTTGGTAAGAGCCGCGGGCAATGCTAGTAATATTATTAATGTGAAAGTTTGTGACTATGGATGTTAGTTACTCTTTCACGTCAGAACGGCTTAACGGATCTGGATAAAATTTGGCACAGAGATAGATTATAGTCTGAAATAACACATAGGCTACTTTTTATCCTGCAAAAATGTACGGTTCCCGTGGGATAGGTATGTTCTTGTTTTCCTAGAGGCGAACCCGAGCGAAGCGAGTGTGACCCGTAGTACAAATCTGAAATTATTCAGATCACTTTCTCAAACATAAGGCATTTATATTATAGTAGTTTAATTATGAAACAAGTATAAACCTATTAATCTGTCCATCATAATGCTAGCATACAAATAATATTTATAAATGCAACTAAAATCGTAATAGATCTATAAAAACCCTTCCGTTCCACATTACACAACAGCGTAATTACATCAACTTGTAATATTTCATTGCTATGCAGATGTTTTATAAGAACACTATTAGTGTCCATAATCCATGTTCGCCGGTATTTACTAGGAATCCAGATTCTGATGCACCGACCATCTAAATTACAGGTAGATTACTGTAGTAATCAATTGCGCAAGTAGTAATATATTCTGAAATTTCTTTTTCAGTTAATCGGCAACGATGCCACGTTGTTATCTTTGAGTGATTGCTTATTACATTAATTTATGTGTTAATTTTGTACGCAATGTTCGAGTAATTAGCCTTTGTACTAGTAGGATACAATGTAGTACTTCTATACAAACAGATGAATAAAATTGAAGTGTCTGTTTGTAATTACAAAATAACAGCTTTTTATTAAATGCATATAAAATTATATACGGTACTTCTAAGAAAAACACAATTTTTAATTTTTTTGTCTGTCTGTCTGTCAATCTTTAAATGTTCTGGTTAAGGTTCTGGCTAATCTCCAAAACGGCTGGACTAAATTTGATGGGAATTTCACTGGCAGATAGTTAATGTTATAAGGAGTAACTTAGGCTACTTTTATTTTAGAAAAAGAATAAGGGTTTCGTGCATAAAAATTAAAACCCATGAAATTTTGAACTATACGGCGTACTAGGGACGAACCCGAGAGAAGCGAAGGTAAGCCCTCTTTTATTGTGGATTATTTAATATGAATTTAAACAATTAAAACTTACAAGCTAATAAAATATTGTGATGCATTCCTAAACAGACAGACAAATGCGCAAAAATTCTAAAAACAATAGATTCGGTCTCTGTATCGATAATAATGTATATCGATAATAATAAAATAAATTTCAATAAAATTTTCCAAAAAATATTTAATGTAAAGATTCGACTCAGAATTTTATTAAAGGTATGTAAGTATGTATAGATAACAAAACTTTCGTATAAATTTTATTAATTATCCTCTGATTGATGAGCCTCTCGGATTGCAAGCTCTCTATCAGTAGGAACCAAATTAAATTGGAAAAAGCTTATTGACTTAGCCGGTAAAAATTATAATAAAAATGAACAAATGTAACGTCAAAAATTAATATTAACACTTCATTTTAACTTAAAAATAATTAAATTTTCAGTTCAGCAACAAAATTAGCGTCAATTCCTTTAACAGTGAGCAGTTCCCGGAACGCCCTGCCCATCAGTAAGGCGAACTATTGAAAGTGACCGCTCATATGGAATTGTACCGTCGGTTCGTAAAGTCATGTCAACTTTCCCGTATTTATAAGCTAAGGAAAGGAAATAGTAAATATAAAAATAAATCTTTTTTAAGTTTGTTTGAATATGATATTTTGTACTACTATTTATTTTTACATATTTAATTACCAAAAAATTTAAAATAGGTATTATTACAAATTAAGCACAAATAAAAGTGAAATGAATTCGGAAAGTAGTGTGTTGCTAACTCACGTGCTTAGTTAATTATATATTTTATAATAATGTTAACATATTATAATTATTCTAAATTATTATAATTTATACTTGTTACACAAGATGTTTATTGTGAATTATAAACGAAACTATATACAGAAAGAAGTATGGCGTTAACATTACCAAATTAACAAAATTCTACAACAATACTTTATGACTGAATGGCAAGCCGACTCTAAACTGACTTAGAAAGTACCTACTCTGGGCTATATTTTTTTTAAATGTATGATCACCCTGCATCGTGCGTTGGTATACCCTATTTATTTAAAATAAATTATGTAAATTAACTCACAATAGGTAAAAAGTGAAAAAGACACAAAAAACTACTCCTATATTATTATAAAAACATAGCAAATAAATATCAATTTTGTTTGTATTTTCTCTCTCTCTCTTTCTCTCAGTCTTTATTAGATTACCATATATGGTAGGAAATATTTTGATTTTATAGCTGGAATAAAAAAGTTGCGCACCAGAACATTATTATCGATTTTGAAATATGGAGTTAAGATATAATTGTTCTACAGTAGCAACTCTCCGCTTCACTAAATATATACCTAATATATAAAGAGAAAAATCGGCTCTTCGATTTCCTTCTGTTTTCTTTTAGCACTGATACTATTAACAAGTTTGAAAAATAATATTTTATTTATTTTATTGTACTAGCCTAGACCAACATTATGAATGTGAAATTGTATGTACCTATGTATTTTTTTATTTATTTAATATTATTATTTATTTATTTATTTATTTATTATTAACGCCCTCCACCAGCAAAATTACAGAAAAAATATGTACATACATTAGTACAATGTACAGTGTACATTTTATGCACTTGTAATATTATTTTGTCCTCCAATGGACACGTTAAAAAATCATAATGAAATTTTTCAAATAGGTTTTCGCTTATAGGCCCAATATTAACCGATCACTGTTTATCTCGGTATCAAAAGTTTTCATTGTGACGTAATGCTAATGATGAAAATGCAGGAGTGAAATCTTTTCCAAATTAAAATTGAATTGAATAATAATATTGACAGTCAGTCGTAATGACAGTTTTTAAAACTATGGTTTTTATGAATATAATTAGGGGCAAATGTTTTCTATAAAAATCTGTTAATTTTACTAAGAATAAAGCCAAGTATTTCTTTGTAAGCCCCGCCCGCGACAGTAACACGAATCATCGCATAGTTACAGCTCATATTGTATTTACAGGAATATATTGTACCTTCGAGCGGTCAAATTCAAAATGATTTAGCCAGATTTTAACTTTTTTTTATGTATTTGATTCGTACAAAATAAACTGTGATAGAGAAAAGACAAATTGTCACACGACTGATCGAATATATATAAGAAATAATCGACACATTTTTATAAAGTAACTTTTATAATTTACCAGTCCTTGCCGTAATTTCCATAAGTTCAATGTTACTTTTCATTAAAAAATATATAAATCCATATGATTGTTATAGAATACTATAATACAAGATTAAAACACTGTTAAATTTACTTACCAGTGTGTGCGAATGTAGAGGGCGGAGCGTTCGACTTGACTCGTTTTATAGCATTTCACGGTAAGACATTAATTGAGCAAAACAAAATCAAAGGCGTATAGCGAAATGTCTTCTTTGTTTAATATTACATAGTAATAGGGACTATAAACATTATAATATAAATAATAGCTGGAAATAGATTGAAAGAGCTGTTTTGTTGCAATATTTTGAGAATGAGTTCTACTGTATTTTAATGAAATATTTTTGAAGGAGTTATATGAGTTACTTGAAAGCATTTAAAGGCGTTACAAAGGCGTCATGTTATTATAATTCGTGATGTTTGGCCATACCTATAAATATTACGATAAAAATTAAGATTAACTGAGTAAATTCTCATAGAAGTCAAGCATTAGTTATTCTCAACTGGTAAAAGTCAAGTCACAAGGTAAAAATGTTGAATTTTTACCATTGTGACTTAAGTGATATGAGATTTTTAATTAAAAACTTTTAAGTATCTAATGTACGTACAAAACTTATAAGATACTAGCGACTCGCCTTCGCTTCGCTCGGGTTCGTCCCTAGATACGTTTTATTTTTTTTGAGCGGAACCCTAATTATTTTTCTAAAATAAAAGTAGCCTATGTTACTTCTTATAACATCAGCTATCTTCTAGTGAAAGTCCCGTCCAAATCAGTCCAGACGCTTCAGAGATTATCTATACATATAAGATTATTTATATATATATATATATATATATATATATATATATATATATATAGAGAGAGAGAGAGAGAGAGAGAGAGAGAGAAAGAGAGAGAGACAAAAATTTTAAAAAATGTGTTTTTCTTATAAATACCGTATATAATTTCATATACCTACATTTAGTAAAACGCTGTTATTTTGTCATTACAAACAGACACTTCAATTTTATTTATATGTATAGATTATGAATCGAGAATATCTTTAGTATAGAAAACAGTACCAGTGTCTGTTGAAGTATTTATGGCCGACAAAAGCTTCAAAGAAAAAGAAAGCACTTAATACGAAAATATAAGAAATATGCTTTTAAGTTATAAAAACTCAATTACGAACACATGCCACTTGGGTTCGGTTTTGCTTACTAATTAACTAAATAAATTCTAGAATTTTAATTTAAAGATGGCACGGACGTACATATTTTAAGACTAATTAATGATTCCTGATAAGGCAAAGTTACTTATTTTTAAGGAGAAATATGGTAATTTACATTTAATATAAGGACTGATGGGTCGGGTTTATCTTATATGGAAAGGTGTTGGTGAATCTAGGTAGGCATTCCATGTATCTAAACCTACGTAGGATCTAGTGATTTCGACATCGACAGGTACGTGAATGATACCGTAAATTAACTATATACATAAATGTCTCGTGTGAAAATTAAGGGAATTCAAAGTTCAAATAATATGAAATATTTTGAACTGTAGATATTTTGATATGTAGGTATCTGCTACGTATGCATCTCTAATTCAGACATACTCGTAAATAGGTTAGGTTTAGTCTAGTAGTTAGGCAAAAATTTATTTTTATGATCTTATACTGCGTATTAATTTCTATAGAAATGTATCAAAATCTTTAACTTTAAATTAATAATTTGTTATTTAATAGCTGATTTCCGTTTTGCAAACAAAGAAACTAAATTCTTCCATATCAATTAGTAATCTTGTTACTCATACAATTGTCATACAATTTTCGTCTTTAATTCCGTGATATTGTTTCATTTCCAGGGACCTCATTTTTAAGCTGTAAAAATCATACCTACTAAAATACATACGTCAAACACTTCACATCTTGAAGTACTGACCAACTCTACTTCGCTACTTCGGTATATTTTGGAAAACAATAAACCTGTCGGTACCTTCTCGGCATTATATGAAATTTTCTTCCTTTCCGACAAATTACGAAGTTACTTTTTGTTAAATTTATTTTATTTTACTTTTTTGTTTTCTCATATAAATTACTTACAGCATAAGATTTTTATTTATACATATCTTATCCACGAAAAAAGACCTACACGATAATAGAATATATTGAAAAAATCTATTTACCAGCTTACCAGTAGTTGTAACTGTTATCCACAGAGTCCAATATTACCATATTTGATTAGCCGCGGCACCACAAAGGCTCGTCATATGGTATCATACAACAATAAACAAGACGCGGTTAATGCGATCACGATAACATCGGTGATCTTCTGACACCTCCTTTAATTGGAATTTATGTTGTCTACACCTTGCTTTGTGTCTAGCCCCTACTAAAAGTTATCGAAAGGCAGAGAAATATTTTAGCATTGCCCGCGGCACCGCCTGCGTTCAGATGACCAAAAACCAAATTCTTAGGTTTTACATATTAGTATACTCTTACATTGTAGTTGTTGTATTTTTTCTCAGAAATGAAACATTTTCCCGCAGTAAAAAGTATCCTATATGTTGACCCGTATAACTAGCTACCATCATACCAAATTTCATCAAAATCTCTCCAGTAAATATCTCCAGTAAAATCTCTCCAATAAAATCTTTTCTGTGATGCGGTAACAGACAGACAGACAGGCAAAAATTCTAAAAACTATAGATTCGGCCTCTGTATCGATAATAATGTATATTTCGATAATATTTTCAAAAAATATTTAATGTACAGATTCGGCTTAGTTACAATTTTATTATATGAACAGATTATATAATGTTTTTTTTTTTCATAAAATTTGATGTAACAACGTAACAGTATCTATGGAAAGCAACCTCTATGTCTATGCTAAGCATGAGTTATTACTACTTATTTCTGTGTAGATTTTTAGAGACCTTCGTCAATCGTCATCCGTAATGTTATTGTAAATTGATAACACAAAAATCTTTCCTGAAAAAATAAAGCTTCTATCTACTCGACACGAGCTCGAAAGCTTTTTAATTTTATTTAATGCTAAATAATAATTATTGCATATAGAATTCATGTCTAATTCCTAAAAGCTCGTATTGATAATAGGAATGCTTTGCTTTTAGGAACTTTCTTTTAATCTCCGTGAAACATTTTTCTTTATAAGTTATTTTTACTTAAAAATCATGGCTGCCATTAAAGATTTAAATAACTTAGAGAACATTTTCTGAGTTCTTCTTTAAGTTCGAGTTGTATATAGTAAGGGTATTTTAAAATTCAGGATATTTATTAATTACATATTTCGGTTTCGTTTGGAAAAGCTACCGAACAGTTTCTGGGGTAATTTTATTTTACTTATAGCTTTATCTTAATTACCCAATTAAATTTGGTAGTGTTTATTAGTTAGTGAAGTCGTCATTGTTGTCTGCGCATATTTACATCGTTTAAGTGACAAACATAAAGATGAATATCGGTTATGCCTCAAAACATATAATAGTTGAGGGTGCATTCAAAATTAAGTTTTTACTAGTTTTTGAAATTAAAAGCGTAACTGCAAAGTATCAAAATATTTTTTTTATATTATTGTAATGACATTACATAATTGTGATAATAACCATTAAATTATATACATAACTACTAAATTTCTTGCAGAACCGATTCATCAAACTTTTCTTAAGTAGGTCCATTAAAGGAACAAAATTAATTATTTTGCCTAGGAAATCGAACCAGCGGCTTTTACATTATCAAATATTAGCTCCAAAGATTAAACACGGTTTTAATAGAAAGAAAAACTGCAAAAATCAATTTATCTCAGAATTATCTTGATAGATCTTTGAAAGAGGGTGATCACATTAAGTAATCTAATTTGACTCTCATTGAAACGTTTAAGGGCATATAGAATAAAAGATTAAAACTTACCTAGTATGTAAACATTACTAGATCGGATTATTATTTTTTTAAATGACATGTTTTTTTGTTTAAAGTTGTTCAAAAGCGATTTTTTTGTGCAATAGAACTTCGATATTTAAGTTAACAATAAACCAAATAATAGTTTTTAAAGCTATATAGAAAGAAAGTTGCTCTAGTACTGCAATGCTTTTACGAGTACAATATAATAAAATTCTAAGTCAAATCTGTACATTTAATAATTTTTGGGAAATCTAATTGAAATAGACATTATTATCGATACAGAGTCCGAATCTATAGTTTTTAGATTTTTTTCTGTCTGTCTGTCTTTCTGTCTGTCTGTCTGTCTGTCTGTTACCGCATCACGAGAAAACCACTGGACAGATTTTGATGTAATTTGGTATGATGATAGCTGGTTATCCAGATCAACATATAGGCTACTTTTTACTGCGGGAAAATATCTCATTTCTGAGAAAAAATACAAAAACACAAAAACTGCATTGTAAGAGTATACTAATATGTAAACCTAAGAATTAGGTTTTTGGTCATCTGAACGCGAGCGGAGCCGCGGGCAATGCTAGTCTATACATATAATAAAAATTTCACTCAACTGAATCTGTACATTTAATAGTTTTTTGAAAATTTTTATTGAAATAGTCATTATTATCGATACAGAGGCCGAATCTATAGTTTTTAGAATTTTTGTCTGTCTGTTTGTTACCGCATCACGAGAAAACTACTGGACAGGTTTTGAGGAATTTTGGTATGATGATAGCTGGTTATCCGGGTCAACGTATAGGATATTTTTTACTGCGGAAAAATATTTCATACTTGAGAAACCTTTACTAAACGTTAAAAGTAGTAGGGACGAATCCGAGCGAAGTGAGAGTGAGCCGCTAGTTGCTTTATAAACTAACCTTTACTTACAATTTTTTTAGTTTTCCCTTTTATAGAAATGTGATCTTTACATTAACATTTCAATTAGATAATAATCATAAATTATAAATAAATAATTATGTTGGGACATTAACACACAGCACCATCTAGTTCCATGCTAAGTTACGAGGCTTGTGTTATGGATACTAGATAATTAATACACTACACATATATAACTTTAAATACATACATAATAATACACCCATGACTGGAGTACAAAGATTCGTGCTCATCACACTAATGAATGCCCCCAGCGGGACTCGAACCCGCGACCGCTAGCACAGAAAGTAGGGTCACTACAAACTGAGCCAATCGTGTCAAATATGTGTTAAGTATACGAAATTTTCGGAATTTTTCAAATATTTTAGTCATTTCTAGTATATACTATAACTCTAAGTCACGTTAAATTTGCATTCGACTATGATTTCCCCGGCGATCGGCTATCAGCTGCTCAATCTAAGTACTTTGAAAATTGCCACCCTGGTAAAGGTATCCAAATCGAAAATCAACTCTTTTTACTCCGATCGACTTTACTATTGGGGGTTTGGGAACGTATTCTGAACGGTTAAATAAAATACATTATTATTTTAATTAAAGAAAAAAAATTAAATTGAAATTATTTTCCGATCCTGGCATGCTAAGTGATGAATATATAAGTTATCAAACAATATTATATCAACAAAGTAATCAACGTGAGAACTAGAAAATTTATAATTTTCTCTATTTATATATTTTTTGTTTTGCAGAAAAAAGCTATTTATGCCAATGTCAATAATTATATAGTAAAAAAAATGTTAAAGCACCTATGTGTGTTAAAGGCCTGTTATAAATTAAATTATCTTCTAGACGATAGTCCGCCAATGGTAGTGATGTGATCAAATTCAGGGTGATAATAATTAAATTTCGAATAAAGATTTAATTTTATTTAAAAAAATATATGTAGCCGAGTTCAGTTTATTTCCGCACACGTTTTTTTCGAAACAGCTGGTAGAATTTTACGTAGGTATATCTGAAATACCAATATTTCATGAAGATTTTTACTTTTTCACTATTTTATATAGGTAGAATTTAAAATTATAATATAACTCGATTGTCTCTCATATCGTAAATATGTATGATAAAACATTCGGGAATAAACTGTATAATAATAATGTCGATTACGGCCACGGCGGCCGATCTAATTGATATTAGCCAACTGCGCAGGAGATATTATAGTGCACAAGTGTACGCGCAAACACAAGTGCACTCTCTATTCCTGTCACTCTCATACTCCGGTGGGACGACCACTCGACACGAACGGTGAGATTTAAGGCGCACGACCGACGGCTTTACGTGCCCTCCGAGGCACGGGGGTGAAACACCGCCAACTTCCCAACTCCGGGCTGTTACTGAGGCTTAATATACAGAAAGACTCAATGACTAAACTTGGCCCGACCGGGGACTCGAACCCAGGACCTCCGGGTGTGCAGCCGTACATGCTAGCCACTACACCACCGAGGCAATTGTACTGTATCATTGCATATGTAACATGAAAATAAAAAAAGAACACAATTTTACTTCTAAATTCAATTCAAATTTACAAAATACGTCCGTTGGTTTCCGCTCGTTACGTACTTCCATTTTGCATAGCAGACGTAAACGTATAAGATTTTATTGCAAAGAAACTTCTATAGCAGTGAATTGAATGGATGCTTTCACAAAGGCGGGTGTTTTTCCTAATAAAAAGTTTAGATTTGCATTGTAAAGGAAAAATAAATAGAATAAAAAAATCGATAAAAATAAGATTGGTTTCGATAACAATAAAATAGGGGAAAAAGTCTCTTAACAAACAGACTATTGCCTGCACTTAAAAAAATTAGTCATCAAATATTAACAATTGAGATACAAAATTGTGACCAGAATTTATTAAATAATGAAACAAATATAATCGATCTACCTAATTATACACATTTTTGTTATAAAACGATCAAAAAGGCTAAGAAATTCTTGGGTATTTTTTAGTTCTGCGCAGAAAGTATAATTGGGGAACATAAATAATAATTAATTTTACATGTACTACATACATTGACTTCTGTATATTTTTAAAGCTAAACTACTCACATTTTTAGTTGAAGCTTGCATATCGATGATATTTTTTTCACGATATGTGTATGTAATCATATAAGCTTGTGAATACGGCGAAGATCTTAAGTTTAATTAAACATACTGTATAAATAGATCTATTGGAAAGCTTTCAATTTTTTCATCAAATTTTATTATCAAATTACTAGCATTGCCCGCGGCTCCGCCCGCGTTTAGGTGACCAAAAACCAAATTCTTAGGTTTTACATATTAGTATACAAGAGTAAATGTAAGAACATTGCAGTTTTTGTAATTTTTCTCAGGAATGAGATATTTTTCTGCGGTAAAAAGTATCCTATATGTTGACTCAGATAACCAGCTATCACCATACGAATTTTCATCAAAATCCCTCCAGTGGTTTTTCTGTGATGCAATAACGGACAGACAGACAGATAAAAATTCTAAAAACTATAGATTCGGCCTCTGTATCGATAATAATGTCTATATCAATAAGATTTTCCAAAAAAGATTTAATGTACAGATTCGGCTTAGTTACAATTTTATTATATGTATAAATGACTGTTTATCAAAAAAATATAAAAATATTATTATTATATTTTCCTACAAAGTCGCATCTGATCCATACCGCTGTACTGATTCGACACTCAGTATAATTTTATTGTCAAGGAGGTCCATTATCTGAATATAAAGCTGCGAGCGGCACACAAAAGATTATGTTTATACCTTTTCAAAGTACATTATGTAAACGGTCTAATAATTTTGTTGTTGAAACACTGGATACTGTGATTTCTTTGTGAGTTTATAGCAATATTTAAAGCACAAGAAGACATTGCAAATACCATGCTTTTAAGTTTAATACTTGATATGGCTATGGCTGGATAAGGCTAATATGATGAAATGATAATATTTCTATAAGACATATACAATTTTGTTTTTTTAATCAATACGTACTATTTATGCGTATTGAAGTTTTTTTATGGTATTCAGTGACAAACGAGCAGACAACCCACCTGATGGAAAGCGGTACCTGTCGCCCATAACACCTACGGTTCATGCGCTTAGGTTTTATGTTACAAAAATGCAGAACCGCAGGTGCGTTGTCACTGTGAGGACTAAGATGATATGTAATTGCGCTGGCTACATCGCCCTTCAAACCTGAACACAACAATATGACCATTGTTACTTGGCGGGGGAAATAGATAATGGGGTGGTACACATCCATTCGGACTCCTCAGGCTTGACAGAGTCCTACCAGTCCTACCACCGGTACAAACATATATATATATATATATATATATATATATATATATATATATATATATATATATATATATCACCGGTATATTTTTTTAAATGTATAAGCAGGGAAGGTAATTCTTTCGGAAAAATTTATCGAAGTGCACTGTGCACGACGCATAATAAATGTACACGGTGGTAGAAAATAAACAGATGATGACTTTAATCATATATAGAATTTCTCCTTTAATGAAAAAATCTCCGTCAATTTATACTATACTTTATAAAGCAGATTCAAAATAAAGAACCCCGGTATTAGGAAACGTTCAGTTCTTATTCGCATAATTTCATCATATGTATGCACGGGTACATTATGTGGGCATTTATAGGATATCGCGAATATACGGCTTATTGTGCTTTACCAATGATTCCTGGGGAATTACTGTTTTATTATGTAAAATAGAATATCGCTTTCCGTTACATATTCTTTATAGATATTGCTTTGAATTCGTAGATGATATTTCTTATTGTCAAATTCCTAAGAACAGTAAATAATTTTTATCTTATAAATAGGTTTAATTATTTGGAAAAATATACATTCTCCCATAGAATTTAATACAAATAAGTATACCAATTATTACATAAACGCTTAAATATATAGTGGTGCCTCAGTAGCTGCATGGGGAAAGTTTTATATTTGTTGCTAAATTATTTTTCAGTATAAAACAATTATTTGGAATTTTTTTTTTATTATGTACATAAATTATCCCGTTGTTGGAGTTAATATTACGCAATAAATAATGTCAATAGAAAAATGACAAAAATATGCGACGTATTTCATCCAGTGAATTAACTTTGATACTCCCATACTCTCTGTTTTTATTATACAGATATACAAGCAGACATGTTGTATATACAATAAAGCAATTTTACTTATATTCTTCGTAGTATATCGTAAATAGCATTTTATAGTACAAAAGCTATTTTTAAAACTGGCAACTTACTTAATATTTAAAAGAGTCGACAGCCAAGTGTTGTATCTTACACCCGCTTGATATACTGCCTCGCCGCCCCCTGTACGCCCTAATGCAACCCTACATACGTTTATGTAAGCCGTTATGGCTTAATCGTCGTGTAATGTATCGTCGTGTATATTTATGGCTTTATATGTATTAAAATAAATTTTAAATATTGATGTATGTTTATTGAAAAATTATATTCTTTATGTAAAATAATATTTTATAATTTATTTTGAATAGAAAGAAACAATTGATTGCTGTGGAGTATAATTAATCTGTATGGATGTAAAAATCCATAGTATTATATCTCTATAATAATATCGCGTAAATCTAAGAAAGTATTATTATTCTAGATATAAAATAATAATATTTTCTTAGATTTACAGGAATGTTTGATATTTTAAATAAAATTATCTTTTCAGATTTTTTTAACTTTATTTTGACTTTTGATTCCCGACGTTTCGAATGCTTTACAGCAAACAGTCTCTCCCGTGACAATGGTTGCTGTAAAAAGATAGTTTTACTTAAAAGACATAAAATATGTAAAAATCTATTGAAGTAGACTTCAATAGATTATTACATGCATATAGCAGCAAGTAATAGCAGCAAGATATCGACAAATTATAAAACATTATCTACGGTAATATAATTACTTGTAGAAGTATTAAATTAAATTCAATTAGTTAAAATTTAATTAAAATCACACTCCTTATAAAGGTAAAATTAAAAAAAAACACACTTCCCTAAGGAGGTTACTATTTAGAAACAATAAAAAATATTGTAAAAACTTGTAGCAAAAAACGTAGAGTGGCGCTAAACGCATTTAGGACTCTGTTCAAATATTTGAGATGCGATTAAGCGCCCCTTTGATTGATGGGAACTCAATATAGGTAAAGCCATAGAGTAATTAAATATGTATTTAAAGATTTTACACAAATCTTACTACAATTATAAATGCGAAGTTTACTATTACAATTGCGAAAATATATGTACATATGTGTTTTGTTCCTTCACTCTCAAATAGCTGGACGGATTTGGCTGGAAAATAGATAGACCTAGAATAGCACATAGACTACTGTTAGGCATCCAGGGATGCTACCGAGTAAACCGAGGGTAATAACTATTTTAGTAACAAATTTCTACAGTATAAACGCCATATTTTTGAAGATTGTGACACTAAAAGAGTGCTAAGTAGAAGAAAACAAGTGAAGATTTAGATGGGAAACATTTCTAATTGTAATAAGTAGAAAAGGAGAAACTATAAGTAAAATATAAAGAAAATAAAATAACATAATAAAGTCAAAGTATACAAAAATTTCCATTGACTTTTTTTAAAGTTTAACTTTAATAAATTAATCATAATCAAAAATCATTTTAGGCTAGCAACTAAAACATAAAAAAACTGTATAAAATACTTTTTTAAAATAAACCAACCATGGATGCTGTAAAGCATTCGAAACGTCGGGAACCAAAAATCAAAATAAATTCGCGAAAAAATCCGAAAAGATAGTTTTATTTTAAAATGTCAAGTATTCGCGTAAATCTAAGAAAGTATTAAATACTTTTTTTCTTACTTACTTTGAATTTAAGCAATTAAATAAAGAAAACCTCATATATCTTTCATATATGAATCTCTACTTTATTTTACTCTACACAATGCTTTTACAGCTGTGTCCATAATCATCCCTAGTTTGTCTAAATTTAAAACAATTAAACACGTTATACTATTTCAAACATAACGGGCTTTGCTGTGGGAAAAGATACATTGTATTTCTATGGTTATTCCATAATAATTCATACATTATTATATAATATAAAGTTTCCATTTTCTAATACAATAACAGTGTACCTTTAACAGCATACATAGGTGCAGACAAATATTTTTATTAACGCAGACCTAATAAAACTTTCGTTTTTTCAAGATTCATCTTTTTATTAGTTATTTTTATTGTAATCACACTAACAAGCACTTAGCCAATTTAAAGGTAATAAGTCCACAGACCTATAATAAGTTAAAAACAAAATTAAAACAACGTCATTACGTCAACTTTAATGATATGAATAAATCATATTTTCAAAATATAAGAAGAAGTAGGCAAAAACTAATCCTTAAACAAAGTTTCATGATAACTTCTATCGAAAATTCGCAAATAACTCGGACAAAAGGTGATTAAATATTAGTATAGGTGTCGGCGAAATGAAAGCCTAGCTAATCGATCTCAAGCGAAATTTAAGCGTCGAGTTTCAATATTCAGCTGTTGAGTGGGATAGACAAGTAAGGAGATTTTAATTTTATATTTAATATTAGTATATATATTTAGTATATTAAAACTATAGTATTTATGTGTATTCTCCTGAAAAGTTATTTTTACAAAAAAATCTATAAGTGTATTTATGTAGTTTTCATTATAATAATATAGAAAAATATGATGTTTTTATCAGTAAAATAAGTATGATATTTGTAAATCTATACATTTTATTATATGCATAGATAGACATCTATACATATAATAAAATTGTAACTAAGCCGAATCTGTAAATTAAATATTTTTTGGAAAATCTTATTAAAATAAACATTATTATCGATACACAGGCCGAATCTATAGTTTTTAGAATTTTTGTCTGTTTGTCTGTCTGTTACCGCATCACGGAAAAACCACTGGAGGGATTTTGATGAAATTTGGTATGGTGATAGCTGGTTATTCGGGTCAACATATAGGATACTTTTTACCGCGGGAAAATATCTCATTTCTGAGAAAAAATGCAAAAACTGCAATGTAAGAGTATAGTAATCTGTAAAACCTAAGAATTTGGGTTTTGGTCATCTAAACGCGGACGGAGCCGCGGCCAGTGCTAGTATTACTTAAAATTGTTCATTTTGCCTTTATAATAATTAATTATATAATAGATCTATAACATAAGTTAAATTCGTTTTGGCACTTTAATCTTTCTTGAAATAATTGCGTATTTAACAAAAAAAACATAGACAATAATTATCTTCATAATTTAATTTTTGTCAACACTTGTCATACTAATAGAGTTTATTATATTAAACTTTTGAACTTCCTCCATAGTTTGTAAGCCGTCGGCATGATCAAACATAAATAGTGGCGCTAAGTCAAAATGAGCACCCATGTTGAGGATAATATGAACAGTTTGCTGAGTATTTTTCACTTATGAGTATTTCATACTCATTTATTAGTATTTCCTCTACTTATCTATAAATTTTAGTATTTTGTCTTTGGAAAATAAAAATTTACATATTATTTATATAAGAAAAACTATTTTACTGTGTTTATAATTATAGAATTGTAAATGTATTACAAAAAATAGAAAAATAATGACGCTTGCAAAATAAAGTGGCTTAGCAATATGTTTAGATAAGATTCCACATATTGCTTTTCCACGTTAGATATTATGACAAAGTTATAAGCTATCCATGTTTAAATATACTGTACATTAGTTACATAATATGAAATTCCTGCAAAGTCATTTTAAAAGTAAACTACAAGTTATTTAAAATAAAATTTCTCACTTATATATTTTAATCATTTATATATTTAAATCATTTTATATCGTAAAAAAATATTTGCACACATTTTCTCAACGATACATTTTTGAATTAAAATCTTTAAGTATTTTTTTAAAATGATATTATGTTGTAATAAATATTTCCTAATAAATTATCCTTTGAGCTATTATCTTAGAAAATAAACCGGCATTTCACATGTCGGCTTTTACAATTAGATGCGAAGGTCGTAAAGTGTCATCGTAGTAGCAAAAAATTGGTACTCGCAAAGTTAAGAGGTAGGTTTTACTGTTTGCTCGGGGCTCTAAACGTGATTTTGTTCGCACGTAAAAGATAATGAAATTTAAGTGCAAAATAAGCACCAACGAAATCTGTTTGAATTGCTATTAAAGCTTCTGAATGTTTATTTGGCACAAATTCAGGATTGGGGACTTTGCCCCTAGCGGAGTGGGTGGTATTTCTGGATAAGGGACGTGATAGGGAGTCGAAATGTTAAATAAAAATTGTCCGCGAACGTATGAGTAAAAAGTTATTGAGACTTAAAGTTACAACATTTCCATACATTTTCATATATTTCTTTACCACCATTCGGAGTGGGTGGTATTTTTAGATAGGGGAGGTGACAGAGAGTCAAAATATATTAAAAATATTTGGAGGAAACGTACGAGTAAAAAGTTATTGAGACTTACAAGTTATAACATATCTAACACATTTCCATACATTTCTTTACCTAAATAAGTGATTACAACAGATAAACATACCTTTAACGAATAGTACGCATCCTTTTTTATGTACATTACACATTTTCACAACAATTAATGCTTTATTGTATTTAATATTTTAATAATTTCACAACACAAACAAAACGATCTTACATTTTGACAAAAGCAAAACTGACACTTTGTTTTATATTACCGCTTAAATGACAACAGATTATATTTGATTATTCGTCATATCTTGGTTAGGTTAGGTTAGAACATTTAAGATTATTTATTTATTATTCCTCATATCTGGGTTAGGTTAGGTTAGAACATTTAAGATTATTTATTTATTATTCCTCATATCTGGGTTAGGTTAGGTTAGAACATTTAAGATTATTTATTTATTATTCCTCATATCTTGGTTAGGTTAGGTTAGAACAGTTGCCACAACGCACGAGCCGAGCGAGCGAAGCGAGCGTGCCGCGGTAGCGGCCGGCGAGTGCCATAAATGACTAGAAAACTAGAAAATTCGAATTTCACGCAAAGTACAAATAAAGACAATCATCTGGAGATTATTTTGACAATTGAAAGTGACGTTTTGACTCCAAGTGTCTAAATGGTAGTAATGTCAAAATAATGTATGGAAATTTTGTAACTTTAAGTCTCAATAAATTTTTACTCATATGTTCGCGGACAATTTTTATTTAACATTTCGACTTCCTATCACGTCCCTTATCCAGAAATACCACCCACTCCGCTAGGGGCAGAGTCCCCAATTCTAAATCGCAGCCGTTTATTTTATTTATATATAAGGCGCTCTCGCTTTGCTTTGCATATAACCGAATTCCTTACGTCCATTTATTGGTTTAATTTTCTATTATTTTATTTTATTAAGTATATAATTATTTGAATCATATTGTTTTTTGATCATTAAGACTTAATATTATCACAGATCATATAATACTATAGTAATATGTAGTGGAACTAAGTCACGCGGAGGGCATGTTGATAAGTTAAAAAAAAAACATTGTTTTAAAATTAAAATAAACTAATTATAAAGATGTTATTTAATTTTAATTATGTTACCATATTTTAATTAAATAATATCTTAATAATCTTTAGATTAGAAAGATTATTGTTTCTTTTATTTTACAAAAAAATAATGTTACTTTACTAAGAATATAATTTTCTATTTTGTTTGCAAATGACAAATAATTGAGTACTAACTTAATTATTTGTCATTTGCAAATAAAATACACTTGAAATCATCGTTAATTTAGTAACTCCTTAATTTGTCCTCAACGAAGTGGATGGCATTATACATTTTTAATATAACCTTAAATGTTTAATGGTTTCTGAGATACCAAAATGAGTGTCGCCTGTCATATACTTGGATAAATATTGTACTCAAAGGATTTTAATCTTAAATTGCAGAATTCACTTCTTATAAGTGCATCGCATACAAATTGATGGCTAATTAAAATCAATTTGGGCAAACTATCTGAAATCAAATTAAATAATAACAAAATTTCAAAAGCTAATAATTATATACATGTAATTTTATAATAGTGTGAGAGTGTGAACATTTTTGTAAGACACGTAAAAGATGCCGACGCGACGGTATTATCGAAATGAGTGCACTCAACTAAACGGATGTTTGTAAATTACTTCTTAAGTAAGAGATAATAAGCTGCCGAACACTTACTATATCTGTTTGGCAGATCGTTGACACCAATCGACTTTTTACCAGAATAGTTTCCGCTAAAAATGTTAAAATTATATTTTGTATCTATTTTAGCCAACGGAAATAATACATATATCCTGATATAAACGTTTTTAAAGAAAACAAAAATAAATTCTATAATATACCAAACCTATTTTTTATAATACTAAACATAGGTATAATTACTGCTTAAGTTTTTTTGAAAAAGAAGTAGTTAAATAAAGCCTACTAGACTTCTATGTAGCGTTAAAGTACCTATTTAATATGACAACATAAATTCAAATTAATTTATATAATAAAGTTTACGTTTTCACTTTTGTCGTTTTATTCTCTAAGCCCATTCTGGCTTCAAAGTAAACGTTTGAAATTATTTATATATAAATATTCACTTAAAAATGCCACCTACAAAAGTATTTTGCCACACCTATCAACGCCTGAAACACACATAGAAATGTATAATACTTAATAACTGGAAAACAAACATTTATTATCAAAGAAAAGAGATATATAGGAAATAATTATAAGCGTAGATCTCTTTTTTTACTCTCAAACTGTGGTGAGGTAAGTAACTGTTAGATACGATCAGTGAGAACAGGCGCAGTCGGCAAGGCCGACGTACTACGTGCTTACCAAAGTCGACCAACAGCCCAAGTAACAATGAAAAAAATCTATTGGATTTTCTCATTGTTACTTGGGCTGTTGACTATGCTTGGCCCGATTCGGGATTCAAACCTAGGAACTTCTGATCTGTAGTCGTATGTGTTAGCCAACAACAAGACATAAAAACTTATTAACTATTTAAATGAAACAGAGCCATTCCTTATATTTCTTACTAGGGACTTACCCTCGCCTCGCTCGTGTGCAACTCTAGGTACATTTTAATTTTTTTGAGCGGAACCCTAATTTTTTTTTATTAAAAGTAGCCTATGTTACTCCCTATAACATCAGCTATCTTTCAGTGAAAGTCATGTCAAAATCAGTCCAGCCGTTTCGAAGAATAGCTGGAACAAACAGACAGACAAAAACGTTAAGAAAAAAATTTCATATAAGTAACGTATATTATTTCATATGCATTTAGTAAAAAGTTGTTATTTTCATATTACAAACAGAACATCAATGTTATTTATCTGTATAGATAAGATAAGCAGATACTGCTAGCTAACCTACACAGTTTATTTAACGTCATTATGTACAAAAGTGTTTGCATAGTTGAAATCCTCCCCTAAAAGATAAATTATGTTTTAACACGTGGTTAATATTCAAATCATTATAGGTAGAATTTTATTGCCCGTACAAAAATAGCGGTGGGCGGGGACAGGAAATCCATTACCCAGTGAAATACACCTAGCTTTGGGTGTTATAGTGATGTAATGGCAAACGATATTATGTATGATTAAATAATCCTTACTAATATTATAAACGTGAAAGTGTGTTTGTTTGTCTTTCTTTCACATGGAAACAGAGTGACGGATCGGCGTGATTTTTGTGTGGGGATAGTTGGAGGGCTGGAGAGTGACATAGGCTACTTTTTACAGCGGGAGATTATCTCATCCCCACGGAAAAACGCGTTATAATAGGACCTAAAAAAATATTTATTATCAGAATTACTTGAAACTTGGTATTAATACTCTTCAATCTAATTAAATAAATACATGTTTAAGCATTTTCGAAATTCATCCCATAAGGGGATAAAATAGGGAATGAAAGTTTTTATGAAACCTACTTTTTTAGAGTTTTTTTGCAGTTTTAGCGCGAGCGACGCCGCGGGTTCAGCTAGTTCTATATAATTACATTATATATAGGTTTTACATCTACAAATTACAATATTTGAAAAAGTATACTGTATGAGTAGAAAACCAGTTATTTTTTATCTAGGCTTGATTTTTAATTAAAACAATTCAAAACAGATCTATAAAATATTATTTAAAAAAAAACGAATTCTTTTATTTTCTAATTTTAATTATGATTTTAAAAATGTCATAACTAATTCAAATTAATATTTTGAATATTTATAGAGTAGGTACCTAAGTTGATATTTCTTGTATGTTTATTCTTGTATCTTTATAAATCTTATTACAAAGATACATATTTTAAAATCTGTAGAAACTTCATCGTTTTTTATCGATTAATGCTATTTTCTAGTAACAATTACAAAATTCTATTAATCCAAATTATCTCTTAAAAATTTTTTCATTCTCCTTTCCATATAACTACTATCACTATGCCAATCTATTGCCCCGTCGGTATATCGAATAACTACAATAAAAATTAAAAACACATAACCCCATTTTTATAATATTAAAAAAGATTATCGATAAGCATTTATATAAATAAGTACATCACTACACAATCATATTAGAGCTCAGCATCACATTTTCTAATCTATATTCAAATTGGCGAAACCTGCCTCCCCTTTGTGAGTCTGCGAATATTTTTCCAATTTCGTGCGAAAACTCGCCTCTTATAAACATTGAATCCCATTTTCAACCTAAAATTATACTAAATAAGAAACACCTAAAATATTCGTTTTATGGCAGGTTGCCATAAATTGAATAAAATAGCCCTATAAAAATAGTTAAAACGGGAAGTCTGGTCGTTCACATTTAGTCTCTTAGTCGATATTGACATACCTACTTGAGATTTTTTTTTAAATCTTTATCTACACTTCTAAGAGTCTTTTTGTTTGTTATATTTTCATGGTAAAATGCTAGATAAAGATATTTTTTAATTAGAATATTTTATTTTATTTATTTTTCGATGTGTTAAAGATATCATATGGTTAAGATGAACTATTTCTTTTAATTCTCATGAAATTAGGGGTTATTGCCATTATTTTGATTTTGGTCTGCCTAAAGCTTTTTAGATTGTTGGTCAGCAATTGTTATTTTATAGAATAACTAGCTCTCCGCTCGGGTTCGTCCCTAAGTACGCTTTAACGGTTAGTGTAGATTTCTCAGAGATGAGATATTTTCCCGAAGTAAAAAGTATCCTACATGTTAACCCAGATAACCAGCTATCATGAAACCAAATTTCATCAAAATCAGTTCAGTAGTTATCTCGTGATGCGTTCCCAGACGGACAAACAAAAATTCAAAAAACTGCCTCTTTATCGATAATACTATTTCAATAAGATTTTCCAAGAAATATTTGATGTACAGATTCGCCTCAGTTAGAATTTTATTATATGTATTGATGACGATTAGTTCTTTCTTGTACCTACTTATCAAAAACTTGTTAGAAGAACAAATCTTTATAAGTAAATATTCTTAATGAGCATAATATAAAATTCTAGTCAACTTCATGTGCTTGTACCTTTTAATTTTATAATATAGGTACTTGAACAGTATACCTACATATATTTATGTTATAAACTTTTACCTAAGTAAAATAGTCGGTTGCAAATCGTACGTCTTTATTTTCAATATGGCGACATTTGTTACAAATCCAAGATGGCGCCGGGCGGACAGAGGGCCCTTGTTTGGACAGCATGGAACTCGTTACAAACATTGATGTTAAGAGGCTAGATAAGAAAATACTTTTTAATATACAATAACGAAAAACAACTCTAATTATAAGAATATAATCTGTTTAGAAAATGACGATATACTAAGCGGTCAAATCTACAATTGTGTTATACATATACGTATACCAACATATATGTATGTATTAGCTTTTACTGACCACCCTCGCTTTGTCCCTATTCAACTTTATTCAGCATATTCATTACCGTTGGAACCTCTTGATGTGTGAGTAAAAAAGAAGCCTCCAGGCCATAGATTAATAAAAATAAAACAATCAAATATATCAGAACTCTATGCATATAAGTAAAATAACCTCATACATCAGTTTTTCCCCTTTTCCGGGAAATAAATACAGAAATATTTCTTCCTAATTAAATTCCTATGATATTATATATTACTAGCGACTCACCCTTGCTCCGCTCGGGTTCGTCCCTACTTACGTTTTAAGGTTTAGTGAAGATTTCTCAGAGATGAGATATTTTCCCGCAGTAAAAAGTATCCTATATCTATGTTGACAAGAATAACCAGCTATCATCGTACCAAATTTCATCAAAATCCCTCCAGTAGTTTTTCCGTGATGCGATAAGAGACACAGACAGACAAAAATTCTAAAAACTATAGATTCGGACTCTGTATCATTAATAATGTCTATTTCAATTAGATTTTCCAAAAAATATCTAATGTACAGATTCGGCTTAGTTACATCCTATACATATAATAAAATTGTAACTAAGTCGAATCTGTACACTAAATATTATTTGGAAAATCTAATTGAAATAGACATTATTATCGATACAGAGTCCGAATCTATAGTTTTTAGAATTTTTGTCTGTCTGTCTGTTACCTCATCACGAGAAAACCACTGGACAGGTTTTGTTGAAATTTAGTATGATGATAGCTGGTTATCCGGGTCAACATATAGGATACTTTTTACCGCGGGAAAATATCTCATTTCTGAGAAAAAATACAAAAACTGCATTTTAAGAGTATACTAAAATATGTAAAACCTAAAAATTTGGTTTTTGGTCATATGAACGCGGGCAATGCTAGTTTTATTATATGTATAGATTGATTTTATTTTAATTCCGGCTAAAACGCTTAAAAGTCGCTACTAGGCTTAAATAATTATCATTCATTTAGAGCAAGAACATTGCTATATCAATTTACTCGACAGATCGAACTTAAATTAAAATTTAATAAAGTATATATAAAATGAAATAAATTTGATTCTTCCAGTTCCAAACTATCCGAGATAGTGAATCCACGAACCAAAATAAGACGTCCAGTTCAGCTCATATTTATTTTTTATTTATTTATGATTATTTGCATGGGGCGCGCTGGATGTGACAACGCTCGCGCTATTGTTTTCCGAAATAATAACGAGATATGGCGCTTCCTAACATTTTTTTTTCTTGTATGCCGTCACGAAAAACCTGCCCTCAGTATGCCCTTAAGCGAAGATAAAACATATTTTATAAAACGGCGTTTGAATAGCTTTAAAGAAATGCTTTCGATGTGACCAAATCGACTTGAGATTTATGATGTTCTAACGTATAGATTATTCTCACGCTTTCTGTATATCTTTTTTAGCAATATACTTTGCGCTTTAAATTACTGTAACAATGTACTATAAGGCTACGTACATACAATAACATCCTCGGCTCTGTTATTATTATTATGATTGGTAAGTTTTTTAATAATTGATTAAATTAATAAAATACTCAAAATAATAGAAACGTTTTTTGCACCGTTTTATTATACTTTTTTAACCCTTGACGCAAAAAGAGGGTTGTTATTAGTTTGACGTCGATGTTTGTCTGTGTGTGTGTGTCTGTCTATGGCATCGTAGCTCTTAAACGGATGGACTGATTTCGATGCGGTTTTTTTTCATTTGAAAGCCAGATTCCTTGCGGTGGTTCGTAGCTATGTTTGGTTAATATCATTTGGCGTATGATTACTCGATTAAGTGCTTCACGCGTGCCAGTGTAATCGTTAAATGACAATTAATTTAGTAGTAGTAAGGGTTTTTTTTATTTTTATTTATATATTTTTTTTGTTACTATATGATTATAATTTTGTTTTTATTCCCTTTCAAAATAAATTCAAACGGAATAAAAACAAAATAATGAATAGTTAGCTCTAACTCCATATTAATGGGACTTTCCCTAAGTAGCAGATACCCATATTTCCATATGCTTTAAATTATCAACTTTGGCCATTAATAAATAATTAATAGAATATCTTAATTTTCGTAGCTAACAATTCATACGGATTTAGTAAACAACACAAATAAATGTCGAATAAAGTTCGTGAAAGATAAATAAGGTTTAAATACAATCGCATAATTAGCCACACAGGTTCGGAAGGACGCCATAAATTCAATTACTCCTGAATTAATTCGAACAATACAAAAGAGGAATGTTTTCGACGAAAAATACATACACCACTGAGTGTACGCGTTAAGAACAATTATATATAATACTAGCAGTTCCCGCGGCTTCGCCCGCGTCCAAACTTCCGATCGCTAACAAAATTCACAAGATCACCCGTTGGGCTAATCTGAAGACTACCTGAACATTTCATCAAAATCGCTCCAGCTGTTTTAGAGTCCATATGAAACATACATACACACATCAATTTTTATTTTATTTAATCAACAATTTAAATTTATTTATTGCTTGGAAAATGGAGTCTTTCGTGAAAATTTAGTGATATACCGACTGTAGCGCCACCTACCAGATCCATTTGTGAATTCAAACCTTGCAGGGACCCACTCGAACAAACACAAAAAATATCATTAACATCGTCCCTGCCGTTTAGAAGGAGTAGGTTAACAAACACACGTACAGAATAATTGTATATATTAAGATATATGATAGTGGCTTGAAGACATATACAATGTTACTGTATAAATAAACGTTCAAAATAAATAGCGTACACGCAAATACAAATAAAATGAAAATTTATTAATTAATAATAGCTCCCTAGATATATGTATGTATATTCAAAATATTAAGCTACTTTTAATGCATGTTAGAAGAATATCGTAGTCATTATAATTCGTTTGAATAAATTGACTATATGGCTAATTAAGTCACAAAAGAATGAAACACAAGCGGGCCAATTACCGAAATCCCAAGAAACGTCACGCGTCAGGCGTAACTTTAAAACAGCGGCGCGCCTTTGCATTTTTGGGGTCACTTACGAAATACATATATGTAACTATAAACAATTTATAATTAGGGTTAAAATATTGCAATACTTAGTTATTCCTTATGTATGACGATTTCGTTATTTAATAATTAACATGATATTTTTTAATTTTATTATTAGAACAAAATTGACCAATATATTTAACTAACTTTGTGTCACTAGGTGCATATATATATATATATAATATATATATATATATATATATATATATAGGTACCTATCTGTTCAATCAATTTCATCCAAATCCGCCCAGTCGTTTTAGCGTAAAAGTGTAACTACACAAATTTTTTCTCGCACTCACTTTCGCATTTATAATTATAGTACCTACCCTTATTTAGAAATTATAATTAGATATTTTTTAAAAGAATAAATATATTAAATAATATCTTATAATGGTCCTAAGTCATAAATTATAAAAATATTAAAAAGAAACAATACAGTAGGTATCTATTTTTTTAATTATTTTTATATCATGTCTACGGAACCTAAATATATTTTGTGTTTTCGATGCAGGTAAATAAACACACCCATGTCGCCTATAAATACGGCTACTGTTTAATTGAAACATTATAAAAGATCTTATCTTAAACGAAGACAGAGACGGGCTTTTTGAACTCTGAGAATTTTTACTGCCTTTTTTTTATTTAGGCATAATAAGTCTCTAAGCTATGTCCACACAAATTATTGATTTAATTAAAATGCCTTACCTGCTTTGGGAGATTTAAACGTGAAGTTAATTATGCAGTGTTTTGTATCCAAATGTATAGTTTTGAAATTTGGAGAGTATAATTTACCCAACATTTCAGTTAATTCATTACAAAATTGTTATTTTATTTACAATAACTCTTGCTACAAAGCTATAAAAATACATATTATTTACTTAAACATTCTTACTCTTTAAGTAAAACTCAACTTTAATTCGTAAAACAAAGTAATCTGCAGACAAGTGCGAAAAGTACGTACTAAAATATCTAACAAGCCACCGTGGAAAATAAATTTTACAGAAAAATAGCCTCTATATCAAATAATTTAAAGTTTAAAATATCCCATAGCAATATATGAATTAACGTAATACCTTTACGTAAACACCCAATGTAAGTGTGTCTGCAAGTGTAGGCCGTTCAATAAACAAGATAGGTCAAGTTATGTTTGTTACTGGAGTGGTCGAGATGTAGGCAGCATATATTCTAATGGGCTATTAACATATAATGCTGATTGGATGGCAGATGATGTCGTGTGCATTGACAGTGGTACGAAACTTTTTAACTTTATACCAGTAAGACTATTTCATTGTCTTCTTGATATAATTTTAGTAATAATAAGGTATATTCTATGGACATTTTTATCATACATACGTGGAAGTGTCCTAAACTATAACATGATTTACACTCTACAGTAAGAAAACAAATATCTCAAGAGAAAGCTCCTTTTTGTAGGTACTAGGATAGGCTTTGTCACTTTCAGGCTCAGAAATTATAATATCTTTATATAAACTTTTATTCGTTAATCCGATGTTAAGCAAAAATGAAAAAACAAATCAAATTGTCAATTATGAACACTCGTATTTTATTATAATAAATAAGGTTAACTTTGATTTTATTTATAACTAGCGATTTATTATCGCTACACCGGATGTTCATCACTGGTTACTCCAGGTTATATAATAGAATCCAGGTCATCATAATATAAATAATTAATTATAAAAACACATTAAGTAGCACCTTAAATATAAACAGACAACCAATAAAAAAAACTAAAAAATATAACTGATTAGTATAGTAGAGTCATAGTTTAGTTATCATTTACTATTTACAAATTTAATATAGAATAATTAGTCAATTTTCACAAACCTTCTATTTATTCTGAACAAAACCAACAGTTATTGACCCATGACACTGTGATGGCGCGCGATACAGTAGCAAATAGCGCTACTTTCGCGATTCACCTTACCTCACACTATTCGAATTAACCTTACTACCTTAGAATACGTCCATAATCATTTCAAATTAAACCATAAACCGTACGAACTAAGATCCAAAATAACTAGCAACCTCCATCAATTTAGGCTGATATGAAAGAAACACCATACAATCTCCATTATAAAATCATCATTTCACTTGAAGAACAGCTCAAAAACTTAATAAATCGAATAAAATTACACCTTAACTTTGTAATAATAAAGCTTAAAATAACTTATCGTAATGTTGAGACTTCCCCGAAGTCAGGTGATGAAAATGTTCAAAATTCAGGGAAATATAGGCGTAATGGCATGGAAATTGGGTGTATTATTGTGTGAAGTATTCGATACGCGTATCGCTTTCGAATGAATAGATGTATGCATGAAGAGCAACACAAACTGCACTGTTAGTGCACCACGCTTTTGTAGGACCTAAATGGGGATATGATGTCATGGAAACAGCTTTCAGGGTAGTTACATTACATTTAAAAAGATAATATTATGATACAGGATGATTTTATAAATGACTAGCGACTTATCCTAGCTTCGCTCAGGTGCGTCCCTACGCAAATTTTTTTTTGGAGCAGAATTTTAATTCATTTTCTAAAATAAAAGTAGCCTATGTTACTCCTTATGCCATTAGCTATCTGCCAGTGAAAGTCCCATCAAAATTGGTCCAGCCGTTTCGAAGCGGAACAAACAGACAGACAAATAAAAATTGTGTTTTTCTTATATGTACCGTATATACTAGCATAATATATACAAGCATTTATTTTGTTGTTATTTTGACATTACAAACAGACTCTTCAATTTTATTTATCTGTATAGATAAATTATTATCGATTGATCAATGCCGATAATTAAAATTAAATTTAAAACTTAAATGCTGAAAAAACGTTGAAAATGGAACTAAATAATTCTTATTTTGTTTTAAGCTCAATTTCACTTTAAGACATAGCAATAAAAAAACTGAACATTTTCCTAAATATAAAGAGTCACAAAAGATAAACTTTCATCGTGTTAACTATATGATTATAATGATTGTAACTTTTTAATTATTACAAATAAAATTAAAGACTATCATAAAAAGTCTACCTCCACACATTCCTGCAGTCCGCGTCGTGTGGGCTGAAATAATAGGCTCGCACACTGGGAGGTATTGAGACATCAGCCGGTATTAACTGCTTCGTGATTCCCTCCCCTCTCCCTCCCTCCTTACTCTCCCTTCACTCGTTAGAAAAGTGCCATAAAGCCAGGTATTCACGTTCTATTTTCAAATTTTAAAAAACGAACGAATGACAGTTGATTGAATGAACACTTCCATTTGAATTTGGAGCTTTAATGCTTTAATATCACGTAAGACTAACTAGTTTTTTTTCCTCCGTAGATTATATGGATTAATCAGATTTCCATTTTGAAAATTGCCTTAATATTTTTAATTATTATTAAAATATTAATTGGCGATAGAGAGTGTTAATAATATAGCGATTAATTAATACGACGAATGAACTAAAATTACATCGTAGATCGAATAAAATAATAAGTACATTCCCGATACTTTCTTAAGCGGCGATTTAGTTTTTTTATACATCCAGACGCCGATCTTTAATAAAGTTTGAATCGACATAAATGTTTTAGTATTATTTTATGAAATGCTATTGCATGACAATAGAGTTATATATTTGCAAGTACACATTTGTAAGTATTATATACGTAACTACGCAAATCAAAACATTTTTTTTATATATAACTAAGCATTTTAAACACAGTAGGTGTTAAACAAGCGCATATTTACAAAATGTACTAGAGTATAAGAAGTTACGCTATATTTCATTGAGACATAAAATCAAAAATCGTTATCTTAAATGTAATCAATTCAATTCCGGTAGCCGTTACACATAGACCTAATAATCATCGATATATAATCGAACGATGCGCTCTTAATATGCTGCACCTCTTAGCTAAAAACGGCTTAAATTATTTCCGAACTTAGAACAGAAAGATTTGTAGAAATAACAGTAGCTTATTGAATTTGTTATTCTACCTAGGTGTATTATTTTGGTACAACAAAAATAAAAAATAAAATATATTTTTTCTATTATAGATGCAACATGAATAAAAAAGAAATAAATGGGTATCATAAATCAATACGCACTATAATTATTGCACTATTCATTATATACCTATTATTATCATTATTTCTAAATCTGGACCAATATTTTTTCTAGTGATTTAAATATATTGACCTATATTATAAATGTAGTTGACGCCATTTGTATATTTCCCTGGTTTAATCCAAGTTCCATTAATGAAGCTAAAAGCCACTAATCGCCCTGTTTCCGCCACCGGGTAATTAACGCTTTAAACACGCCGCGTTTTTTAAACGCCTTTTTATTTTATTTACTGTTGTATTGCTCGTTTTACTAACGGTGGTATTATATGGTCAGATCCAATTAAAAAACTTAAAATGATAATTAAGGTTGACTATAATATCTTTGCTTGTTTTTGATAAGTTTAATGTTATTGAGATGTTTTCGGGTTATTGTAATTTAAGTGGAGACAATTTAACTTCTTTCGAGAAATATTTTTTAAGTAATTTGATATTTATATGTAAGTTAAACGTAATACGACAGTGAGCAATAATGGTTTATCTATACTACATATAACATCATAAAGTTGAAATTATTGATTGTTTTTGTTTGTTTGTTTGAGCACGATAATCTCTGAACGAGCCAGTTCGACAAGTTCTTGGTACATTTTATCGCGCTTTTGGAAAGGAGTCTACGAAAGTTTCTAACTATTATCTTTAGTCATGTCGTAGTGATTGATTTATTTAAATCCTAAGCATATAGAATATTTTTTTAAATCTACAATTCTCAATATAGAAACTAGCTCTATGTAACTCCTGCGCGTATATTAAAAAGCGCTAACAGCATTAGTGAAACATCTTAAAATAGTCTTCCGTTGTGACAAAAAGCAAAGTGGCGCCTGATCTTTGACGCCTATATTTGGTACCCAACCGAATAGCACACTTCATGCGAGGCAAAATATCGAAATGATATTATTATAGATCTTCTTGAAAATACTACGATAATCCATACTAATATTATAAATGTGACAGTGTGTTTTTTTGTTTGTTTATTTGTTTGTTTGTTTGTCCTTCTTTCACGTCGAAACGGAGAGACGGATTGGCTTGATTTTTTGTGTGGAGATAGTTGGAGAGCTGAAGAGTGACATAGTCTTTTTTACCGCAGGAGATTATGTAATTCCCACAGGAAAATACGTTATAATACAGTCCAGAAAAATATGATCAGAATTACTTGAAACTTGGTATTAATACTCTCCAAGAAAATAAAATAAATACGTGTTTTAGCATTTTTCGAAATTTATTCTATAAGAGTGTAAAATATAGGAAGAAAGTTTGTATGAAACTAACTTTTTAGATATTTGTTTGTCGTTATAGCGCGAGCGAAGCCGCAGGTTCTGCTAATATGATATAAGAAAAGGATCGAGTTGTTTTTTGCATAGAAATAGTTTATGAGAAAGAAAGTCATACCTACCTATAGAGTACTTTTATTCCTAGTACAGTACAGTGATTCCCGTATGCAAATTAGTTTTTTTTTAATTATACAATTAGGTTTTAAGAAAAATAAGGATGTGTCGCTAGTTTTTTATAACTTTAGTACCTATTTAAAAAAAACTCGAACTAAACTGAAAATTAATTTACAATCTCTTTACTTTACCATATGAATTAAGCATTTTTTCTGTTAAAATTTAAGTAATATTATTTCTATATACGTCTTATAAAAATCGTTTGCCCGTACTCTACTTTGTAATTTTACTTAACTAGCTTTATATTTACAATTCTCTTAACGGTTAGCACTACTTTGTTTGAGTTTTATGTTTAGCACTATAACCTCTTTAATGATCTTTTAATGTATTATGATTCTTCTTATTTGGATGTAAAGACACACGTCACTTCAATAATAAAAGCTTATATCTCAGGAATATACCATGATCATAGTATGTAAAAAAACAACTAAAATATGTAAAAACTTGTTATTTTTATATCTCTATCATTCTTATCTTTAACCTGTTCATTCTACGTGACACTGGTACAGTTAATTTTGCTCAATTGATCATTATCATTCATGATCATGATCATTCATATTAAAGATTATTACAAACTCAGAATAAATATGGCATGTTACTTTTTATCTACTAATGAACTATCTCGACTTTTATCTAGGATAAAGTTCATTAGTAGATATAGATTTATATCTGGGATGAAATCAATTTTATTTGTAAATTTTACATTTACTTTATAAATTGTATACTTAAAGATATAGTTTGATTTGCATATATTCACTTTAACCGAACGCCTTATCTAAATTCTTCTCGGATATCCCGTCATATTTTGACTTGAGAAGACTCTACCTATAAAATATATTATATTAAATATTTCTTTCTTAGCTATATTCAAACAATTTCTTACAGTCTATGATTTAGACATAATTTTCGCCGTAAATTAGATTTTTACCGCTTTTCGACACTGTCGCTCGTAAACACGTGTTAATCGTCACACTGTCACGTCGTACATGGCTCATGCCTGTCTCTAAACACTTGCCTTGTTTTAACCGGCGCCTGTTCTTAACGACTTGCTATGATATGCCGATGACTGATCTCATATTGTATAATTAATATTATAAATAAATAAAACTTCTTAATTAATTAATATTATAATTAAATAATATTTTAATAGTATTGGTATATAAAATATTGGTAAATATTGGTGAATAATTTTTGATATTATATTATTTTAATTTGAGATTAATTAGGGGTAAGCCGTAGGCGAACTAGCTAAAGTATTTGTAAGATTACAAAATATGTATATGAAAGGTTAGAAGAGATAATCTAGATCTTTTTTATTTAACCCTCTGTTGGGTTATTTTGATCTGTGCTTAATTAAACAATTCTAAACGTTTAAAAGAATCTAAAGTAGGTAGATTTAATCTAATGACCTAGGTTCTTAGCTAGACTTTTGCACATAAATGTAGTTTGATATAATTTTAAATCACAGTAATTTTTTTTAAGTGTTATATTCAATGCTATGGAAGAGAATTATTATTAATATGTATTTAAAGACAAAAACATCCTAATACAGCAACCACATCTCATCTAATGCTTAACAAAAATATAACGATCCTTTACACGCTTAGGTACTTTTTATGAACTCGGTAACCCATGTTTTTAAAATCCAATTTGCAATTTGCTAAAACCAATCACAATAATTTTTATTTTTAATTAAGGCTTACGTCAATTCTAAGGTTTGGGAATTAAAAAAATAACATATAACAATGCCATTTGGTATCTACAATTTAAGCTTTACTTTGAAATATCTTAATATAACTCTTATTTTTAACAACATAAAGAACAATATCGTTGAAGATGTTATTTCTGAGGTAAATGTTTAACTATGTTTTAGACAATCGGGTTATTTGTCAGGTAATAATGGCTAGAACCGCCCACAGATAACATGTTAATTTTAACGTTTTTATAATGAAATGAAAACTTTTTATGACCATCTGACCTAAAATTAAAATCTTCTGTTGCATAAATATCGAATGACACTAAATAGATTTTTTGTACTAATATCTATCTGTCCCTGACTTTTTCTTTATATCCGCCTATTAATAAGTAAAAAGAAAGGTTAAAAAAACGGTAAAACGCATAATTATTCATTAAAGCTCAACCTATAAAATTTTTGCTAATAACATTCTTTAATAATCAAAATAAATGTACCTACCATAAAATGATGCGTAAAATCTTGAAACAATTACAATTCAATTATTTGCAGCCGCCATTAAAAACTTAATTGAGACATTCGGCTTTATTGCCAAATCTCATGCTTTATTCTGGGTAGTAAAATAAATTTAAGAATTTGATTTACCTTTTAGTTTTATAGTTATTAAATTGCTATATATAAACAAAAACAAGATGAAATTAATTAGAATAAGATAAGTTGGCTAGAACGTGAATTCTGAAACGACGCATTCGACGATTCAAGCAGTCATTACAATAATAATTTGCTTTCATATCTTACACCATCAATATTTACATTAATGTATGTTAATAGTTAGTAGTACCTACATATGTATCTTTGGAATACTAAACTACAAATGATATTTTTTAATGAAGCCTAGCTTTCCTATCTCTAAATAACGCCCTGAAACACAATATTTATAAATAAAAATATTATATTTGATCAAAAAATATAAAAATATCATATTATGAATATCAAAAAAAGAAAGGTTCAATTATACATTTACTGTGAGCAGATATCGAATCCGTAGTCACCTAGGACCTAGGTAAAACTCAGATAAACTTTTCGTGAAAGAAACTTTCCGAAATCGTTGGTCAGTCTACTGGTCATGAACTTTTTTTTGGAAGATGATTCAGCCATCATGATAAGATATATATAAGTAAAGTTTAACATATACTATAATTAGGAAACAAAATACCCCACGTTCATTATAATAAAAATGAAAGTTTCTTTGTAAGTTTGTACTCAATGCGTTCCTAAACTATTTATCCGATTGCGATGAAACTTTAGCGAGTCATTCTACGTACTCACGCGACGGCCTAAAAAACGTATATAAATAAAATCAATTAAATAAAAAGTAAATTTTTGTCTATATGTTTGTACTCTATGATTCCAAAATGGTCCATCTCTAGCGATGCAACCGAGTCATCGAGTGAAGCAAGGGAACGCAGCTAGTTCAGACTAAAAATCTCAGTAGTGGATGTTGTGATGTTAGTAAGTGGGTGACAAATACAAACGAATGAAGCCGAAAACAGTAGCTAGTAAAAGCTGTAAAATAACATGGATTCGACATGTAATATCGTAAAAAGCAATTAAAGCAGGAACATAAAGTTAATTGTGCACTGCTGCTATCTGTGATTGAGATATCAATAAGGTTAATTGAGAGATTTAAGGTTTATCTTGAAGAATGGTCCTCTTTGTTCTGGTGTGAGCCGACGGTAATCGTTGTTATTCGGTTTAAGGTGAAATATGCTTAAAAGTGTATACAAAATAAATTCTGAGAACTATATTTGAACACTAATTTATATAATTTTGAGTTTATACCTTATTTAACATAGTTTACACATCACTATTCTAGTGTTGTAGCTTATATAATATGCATTGCTTTCTTACATATTTAGATAAAATTCAACATTTTGATTATAAGAATGCTAATTTAATTTTGAAATAATTCAGCTATTTTTAATACGAATTTGTGTTCAGAAATTAACATATTTAATTATTTATAAACCAAAATATTATATTTTTTTAATAAATTATAAATCTTTCTTTTTTAATTTAAATACAATATTTTATTAAAATTAGCAATTCTGTAAATAATCGTAAGAGCTGCTGTGTGGTTTTATGTAAATCGTATAGTTAAAAAGGATTTTTATTTTTTTTCATAATTTATTATCTTTTCTATTTTGAATTCAACTCAAACAAACATCGCCTTAAGATCGTTAAATTATAATCGTTGTATGTTTACAGATTTCGTTTTTTAATACTTTATATTTACTAAATTGATCATAAAACAGCAAAATGGCTGCATCCGAAGCGCGTTGTACGTTCATTTTATATGAATCACTAGTTGTTACATTCGACTTTTTTACACGTAAAGAATTGATTTTTGGCGAGATTAACCTATTAAAATAGGTTCATTTAACTTTATTTGTACTGTTGTCATGTAGATAGATAACATAATATGCCTAGATGGATCGTCTAGATATGTTATAAATAGATATAAAAAGTTATTGTGAGTCTACTTTGTCGCTCTTTCTATTAGCGAAATCAGTATCAAAATCCGTTGCGTGATTGAGAAGAAGGAAACGGAAAAACAGACAGGCAGACAGGGACTTTCTTATATACTATATAATTTGTATGTAGGTATAGATATAGATAAGCGACTTGCGAACTAAATTTTGTATACCCAAGAAAATGAGAGAAAAGAGAATATACCGAACGAAATTGTTAAATATGTATGTATGTTAATTTATAATCTTTCTACTAATAGTTTTTGCGGCTCGGCCGAACCAGTTATTGTTTTCCCGTGGGAATGGTATTTTTTCTATACCTAGCTATACTAAAATATGTTGACCCGAGTAATAAGTTATCACTACATAGTTTAATTAAAATTCTAAGTCCTTTTCAATTAAATACACACAGGTATACGGACAAACAGACAAAAAATTCAACAATTATTCTTTTAGGGTATATACATTCTGTACACAATACGACGTAACAGCCATTCTTTTTTTAAATATTTATTGCACAGATTTCGCTTTGTTACTATTTTATTATATGTATAGATTTGGAGTAGGTAAACAATAATAATTATTACTCGCATTTAATAAGGAGGTCATTTTTATTTCCTTTAATAGGTATATGTATGTATGTAATATGTATTTATGTATCTATCAACCAAGTTATTTTTAATTTAAGTAACTGTACATATTTTGTTACTAAATTTAAAACTTACTAACCTAAAACTTTCAACAGCACAAAAAAGGTCAATCACGAAAAATTCCAAGGAAGATTCCCAGAAATAAATATCAAAAAAAGATCGCCATCGTACCATATTTTACACTAATTATAAAATGTCAGAAATTAAATCAATTACTTTTCGACGGGATCGGCGTTTTTACCTTTTTTTTATCAAATAATAATAAATAATGTCGCGCAGCAGGTGAGGATAGGCTCTTTTGTGTGTTTGTACGTAACAAAAAACATCTTTATGTCTTGTGATTTGGTCAGTGTTATCTTTTAACAAAATATACTCTATGGAGCAGCGTGAAATAGTTCATTGAGGTAAATACAAGAGCTGATATATTATTTGCTATTTCTGTTTTATTTTAATAATATAGGGTTTTTATTTTAATTTAAACAAAAGAAATACATAATATAAAAGATCCATATGGATCTGATAGATATTACTGAATGTTTACAAAAGTGAAAATACTTATTTAAATCAACCTCTCTCTTCCCCCATAAAACATACTGAATTCTGACTTTTTTCTATTTTATTATTTAATGAAAAATTAATCTTAATATAAATTTAAAAAATTCAAATATATTACATTAAAGTAACAAATTTTAAAATTAACAAATTTTATATTGTCAAAATTATTAATATACATATAAAAGGTAATAGCCCCTCACAACATATCGCCAGGGGTCAGGTAAAGGAGGATTTTTACCGATTTTTTTGGTAGCGACGAGTGGAGATCGTTAAGTGAAAAAGGACCAGTTTCGGTCCTTTTGTAGGCCAAATGTTAAAATCCGGACGGTAGCGGCAACTACATATTATCAGGCTAATTAATCGATGTGTTTTCACAAGCGGATTTTGAAACTTCTTAATCGACTAGCCTTTTTATAATATATTGTGAACATAGCTTAAATCTAAATGGTTCACAAAAGTTAAGGTAATAGTGTTGTAGAATGATTCAGTAGATTTCTTAAGAACTGTGGTTCCTACGTGGTCAGAACCATTTTGGTTCCATTTTTTTAATGTGTATAAATCGTAGAAATCTTCGATAAATATTATATAAACTAGCAGAACCCGCGGCTTCGCTCGCGCTAAAACTATAAAAAAAACTCTAAAATAAGGCAGGTTTCCCCTATTTTACTGTCATTCTCCAGTACTTCAACTATATTCTCACAAAAAATCACGTCGATCCATTACTCCTTTTCGACGTGAAAGAAGGACAAACAAACAAATACATATTGACATTTATAATATTAAGTATTACTAACTCTCTAACTTTAAACTGTGTATAGATCTTTTTAAAAACTTTTTCAGGTCCAACTTTTTTAATTACTGACAAAGTTCATATAAAACGATTTTAAAACTTACGGAATAATACGTACCTAACGCTAATAACGAAGCCATGTAATAACAATAACAATTATAAATTTACCTTGCACATAGCACACCTAAAGCATTTACTTTTATTCTATAAAAGCATATTTTAATTTTATAATGATGACATTTTTTGTTTTTTCTCAAATATTTTGCCTATTAGTGCTAAGTGCTTACATTCTATACAAGCGAGGTTTTAACAAATTTTTTTAGACTTTATAATTAGACATCTTAGTGTCCAATCTAAGTAGCACAAGACACTTTTCAAAGACATTAATACCGTGTGGTATAAGTGTGGACGTGTTTCTTGTTGCTTACAACTTTGACAATTACGTTAGTCATTTCGATAAGACGATCTCCATAAAATATCTGAGTAATCTACTAATTTAACCGCTTTGGCAACTCGAACTCGTCAAATCGGCGGAGACTGGGAATACAAAAAGTGGAATGGTAAAACCATATTATCTACTTATATAATTTGTTTTGAAAATGGTAGCAGTTGTAAAACATATCATGAGGAAATCTGCAGGTCTGAGACAACCTCACTAGTTTTCGAAAGACATGTGAAGTCCGCCAACCCGCACTTGGCCAGCGTGGTGGACTATTGCCTGATCCCCATTGTATTGAAGGGATCCTCGTGCCCAGCAGTGGGATGTTAATAGGGCCGAATTTTACAATGTTTTTAATATGTTTGATGATTCAAGAAAAGAAAGAAAGATCTATCTTATAAAACACTTAACATAAAAATTATATATCCAAGTGCTACTTCCAAATACAGAACATCAAGTGTGTAGCATTCATAAATAATAAAACACGAATCGATTTAATGCCCATAAAAAATATCGAATCAAATTGAAATCGACCGAAACACATTAGAGTCGCGTTGACAAAACATGATAAATGATCAAATAAAAATATACTTCATAAAAATTCATTCCCATTATTAATTCTCATATGTAAAAAATGAAGAATGTCTGATTTTTTGTTAATATTACCTTTAAATAAAATCGTTAGCCACACTCGAAGATTCCGACCCGTCGATTAAATTACATGAACTTGTGCCTTTGAACAAGGAATTTAATAGAAATAGAATAACAGAAAAAAATATATAGGTACATTTATCAAAATTTATCAAAGAAGATTTCTTCAACTTTTTGTAAGAATTTTCAACGATATTATCATTTGGCGGTAAAAGTCATATAATTTTTAAATGTTTACTTATATAAAATTTCGCATAATCAAGCAGAAGTAAGCAAAACATTTATAATATTTACAAATAATAAAACAATTTTTGACTTTTATCAAGTTAATTAAGAAATAAACCACTTCTAAGGTAATCATTATTCTTAAGTCAATAAAATTAACTTTTTATATTCAGTTGAAATGCCACCTTCACTGTGTTGAAATGTTGGTAATATTTATTACGATTATATTAATGTAATAGATATAACTTCAGCCATAACTCATTGTTTTATGTTATGTGTAATTATATTTAGCGAGTGAAAGAAATGGCGATGGAACCGAGTACGATTTAGTCGTCGAATATGAATCCACTAGAACATCTTACCGTTTTTAAAAGTTATTGAGTATTTAATAACAAGTGGTTAATCACTTCATTATTTAATAGGTACATTAGAATTTTATTAATCAAAGAATTTTGATCAATTTTCTTTTATGTCCTTATTTATATGAATTTTTCGCGATTTCATATGTGCCATAAATATCGTCCACACGAAACTCGCCAGACTGACGAAAATTATTCTATTTTTTTCAGACACAAAATAAAAATTCACCGTCTGAGCTGTCGGCCAGAAGATCACACCCACTTTGTATGTCGGCCAGAACTTCTCCTTCACTTCATTAATGCAAGACTTTAGCGGTTTAATTTCAAGAAGACTCATCCCGAAGAAAAAATATGCCATCGCTACAGGAGAATATGAAACTTGCTCCAACAAGGCTCTAGTTACAGCAGTTTTTAAGTCTTTCTTCTTAAAGAACCTGCTCGTATACTTCATCCAGCCGTAAAATACGGGCGCCATGAAAAATGTGCCGAAAATTCCGAATCGAGCGGCTCTAGCCCAATTAACGGTGTTTAAGTTGCCGTACTCTATGTATTCTTGCACTATGCTGCAGGTCGGCCAAATAATCGCGTACGATATCATTCCCCGGACGAGCGGGAATTGAGTTTTTAGATGCAGAACTTTTGTTAATATAGTCATCATAAATCTTGTTGGTTTGACACATTGACATTTTTATGTTTTTTTTTTTTGATTTAAGGATAGATTATTTATATTCTTTTTATTTGATAGGACATAGACAATTTTGTGTTCTAATAATCTTCTTAGAATTGTGTTGTTATTAAAGTTTGTAAACTTGAACAAATTATAATTAATTAGAACAATTTTAAAATGTTATTAAATGTACCTGCCTTCTCTAATACACCCAGTTTTTATTTTTGCTTGCAGAATGCAGAAGGCATTTGTATCTATAAAAATACAACGATGTATTTTAGTGACTATTCACATCCATACAGATTAGAATCGGACTACAATTGTAATTTTGAAATTGTATGTGTGCACGTGTGATTGTTTTGCCTTCACATGTAAACAGCTGGACGGATTTGGATGATATTAAGTACACCGAAAGAAAATGACCTAGAGTAATACAGAGACTATAGGTATGTAGATGCACCCAAAATAAACGAAGCACATAGGTCGCCAGTTACATGTAATGATTTCAACAAATAATATATTATAGAATCTTAATTTTTGAACCCTATTATCTACAATAAGGTTAAACGTGATACATAATTATCTTCCGCTAATCACCGGCGCGGCCACACAGAGCGACGGTCACTTAGAACAATCGGTTTATTTTATTATCTTATTGGGATGAATAGTATCGATCCGACTTTGAGATATGAACAGATGACACAGCACTTTTTCACTAATAGACATTACAGTAACTTTGTCTGACTAAAATAGTAGGTATTATTTTTTTTATTTTTTATTAAAATTTGCTAGTGGTTATTACATGTTTTACACGAAATGATTTAAGTTCAATAATTAAAACAGCACAATTATGCATAACCATTTAAAAGCAAACATAACTTGCATATCCTTATGTTCGTTTTCACAATTATGAAGATTTTAAATATAACTATCTTTTCGGATTAATTCGCGATTCTTTACAGCAATCATGGTCACTTGTTACAGACGTCAGGAACCAAAAATCAAAATAAATCTGCGAAATAATCCGGAAAGAAGTTTTATTTAAAATGTCAAATATTCGCGTAAATCTGAAAAAGTATTAATTATTATGAAGATTTTAAAAACATAGTAATTAATATTCTAGATTAATCATTAAGCTTAAATAAATTGAATAAAGTATTACATAGTAAGTACCTTGTAAATATAACAAAATAAATATATTATTTACCTAAAATATTTATTTTTAACATAAAATACAATCCATAGACTATAAAAGGATTTTTATGATTAATAAACATACATTATAATATTAATAATTAAGTATACCTAATTATAAATAAATTATTTATAAATATAAATTATTATTAATATTATTATAAATTAGTTTATTTTTTATTACAAAGATAATTTAATTTGTTAGCAGATAGAGCAGTTTTTACTTTTTTATCACATCACTACTTTCACACAACTGCCAGCACCGCAGCGGGCTTGATTAGTCAATTATCAGATAATTAATCAGATAGCAATTTGTATCTGATTTATTTTTGATAGAGAGGAGACACAATATTTTTCTTAATAGATCTTAATGTGTTTTATTAATCTGGAAGAGATACGATTTAATGAGCACACGCAATCATAGACAGCTAATTGATATCACAGATCACATAATTATGTGGCGTGGCCAATTTTAATTATCAAGAATTTGTTGTTTTTATCGATTATACCTCTATTTTAGCAATAAGAAGCTTCGTTATAGATTAATATATGAATATAAATTATGTCTATTTATTAGAAAAATTGTAGGTACGTTCAGTTTTTCGTTAAGTTAGTATAACTTTTCGTTTTTAACAAGTAAATTACAATTTCAGAATTATATATTATTATATATAAGGCGCCTTAATAAACGTATTTACCAACATTAATAAAAAGCGTTTAAGATAACGGCTTATCTTGAATGATGCTACTCCAGCTTACAACCGCGTTTATTTTATCAATCTTACGAATTATCTAAGGGTAAGGTTGTCTATTATACAAATAATAGACAATTAAGCTCTTTACACGAAATATCTATAATTTATACACAATTTTCTTTAACATCAATCTTCAACTAAATATAGTTTAAACGCGTTGTTGTCGATTTTTGTATGTACTCAGTCTTCACTATCGTAATCACTTCAGTATCGTAAAATCTTTATATATATAATTCTTCTGTGAGTGTGTATGTCACTGAACTTCTCTCAAACGACTGGACCGATTTTGATGAAATTTTTTGTTTGTGTTCAAGGGGATCTGGGAATGGTTTAGATTCACAATTTTGTCCAAAAAGTTTGAAATTTTCAAATTAAAGACGTGTAGACAGGACAACGTCTGTCGGGTCCGCTAGTAAATTTATAATCTTAAACTAGAAACATTAACAACAATATAGTATAAACGGCATAAACACAAAAAGTTTTAAGTAGTGTAATTAGTTTTTTAATCTATTAATGACAAATAAAGTAGTCAACGCCATCTTGTATTCGTTTTTAAAACCAAATCAAGAATACATTTTTTTTAAAGCTTTTGAGTAAAAATAAAAGTAAAGCAGCATAATATTCTTCCTTTAAAGAAGAAGAAGCATAATATTAAAAATCACCATAAAACTAAATATGTAGTTTGAAAAGTTGTTCATTATTTTTCTACTTATTGTATTTTTATATAACGCCATCTAGCGTCGTAAGCTGCATTTAATTTTAAAAAACGCATATGCTGCCATCTATTAAACTTGACATAAACGAAATCGCTCCACTAAGCGCCATCTCTTGAGTAGCAGTTAAACTACATTGTAATATGAAAAAATCATATAAACTAGTATAGCTACTGAGCACTAAGTGTCACTAGTTGTTAATAAAAATTTTAATTGTTTCGATCAATATATCCTCTTTTATTTACATATTTCAAAACAATATTGAATTGTTCTACTAGATATTATGGGTTTATTTAACATATTCCACATTTGTTTGCTATTTATAAAAAGAAAATCATTGATCACTTGAAGTTCCTTTTAGTTTCTTTTTATTTCAAAATTAACTTTATTTTTAGATATAAGCAAAAATTTTAAGTATTATCTGACATCTGTCTACATATCATCTATTGTCTACACTTCTCATTGATATATATCATCATTCATAATTATTTTGTACCTTGTAATAAATATTTTGTATCTTGTTAGTGTATTAATAAATAAATAGGTACAAAGAGTTTAAGGAATACTAAGCGTATTTGGAATCTAACGTTAATTAGAAATATATGCGGATATAAATGCGTATTTAACAACACTAAAATAAATATTTACACACATACATAACTTTTCGATGTCTTTTTTTGAATAGGTAGAGGGAATACAGAGCCAAGCGCTACGAGCTCTACATTCCTCTTTCGCTCCTTCCATCGATATCATTCACTTTTGACCAGACATTCTTTAAATATCAAAAGCACTTGATCTTCAAAAGTCCACCGAGATCTCCCAATACTACTGCTTTTACTCACGTTCCACGATATACATATATATCTTCACCATTCTTTCTTCATTCTTATTATCACACTCATTGCTCTTTTATGAATTTAAAACTTGCTATTCTATGAATCTTTAAGATTCTAATATTTTAAGAGAATAGAAATTCCAAAATACTTTCAAGAAAAATTATTTTGAAGGAGTTACCTTAGCTACTTTTTAACCGACTGTGGCGACGCCAAAGGAGGTATGTATGTTTTTATGTATGGCATACATACATTGTATGTACGTCTGATCCTATGCCCCCTCGTAATCACTAACCGTGTCATTAGATTTGTCTTGATGACACAGTCATAGGAATATGTATATAGAAATAATTAAAAATCAAAATGGCTAATTTCAGGCGCCAATTTGTGTATCTTTAAAAAAAAGTTCTAAAACTATTAAGTGTATCAAAATAAAGGTCTTTAAGAGATGATAGCAAAAATGCATACAACTTATGTCTTTAAAAATAATTTTGGATAAGACATATTCAAATGAAATTCCAAACATCTAACTGGTCAAAACCTAAAAGCGGTAATTAAACAAAATATTTACAAAAGTAAAAAGCTTGGCTGCGTAAAAGTGAACAAAAAAGATGGGAACAAGCTGACGAAGTATAGACGATATTCGTAATCAATGTATATACCTACCACATATTTTGTACATTATATAGGACGCTTTACGCTAATCGTTTCAGGACAAAATCTGTTTCGTCAATACAAACGTTTGACATGCGCAGAAATTGAAGCAATAGGTATGCTATGCCAATTTGAGTAATATTCCTAAATCCATACTAATATTATAAATGTGAAAGTGTGTTTGTTTGTCTGTCTTTCTTTCACGTCGAAACATAGTGACGGATAGGCGATTTTTTTGTGTGGAGATAGAAAGCTGGAGTGTAACATAGTCTACTTTTTACCGCAGGAGATCATCTAACTCTCACGGGAGAACACGTTATAATACAATCCAAAAAATATTTATGATCAGAATTACTTGATACTTGGTATCAATGGTCTTCTATAAAATTAAATAAATACGTGTTTTAGTATTTTTCGAAATTCGTCCTATAAGGGGGTAAAATAGGGGATGAAGGTTTGTATGAAACTACCGTTTTATGGAATTTTTTGTAGTTTTAGCGCGAGCGAAGCCGCGGGTTCTGCTAGTAAATAATAATTGAGTGTGAAATGTAGGGACTATCTATCTATATAGACTATTAGATTATGAGAATTTAATAGAAATTTAATAAAACTTTCATAGAACAAAATGCCACATACCTAAAAAATTGCAGTTATATCTCTATATTTTACATGCTTTTAGAATAATTAATATTCTTGCGCACATTAATATAATAATCCTACCAAATCGTAAAATTTAGATAAGTAAGTAAAAGTGTGTTATTTCAACATGAGTGGACATTAAAATGGTGAGGTTTTCTACAAAATAATAAAATAGGTCTGACGCCTTCCGGAATTGGTTTTATGATCTCTTAATTTTTTCCATTCCTTCCGTAACTTGAGATGCGTAGCTCATGCCGAGCCCGTGCCTCCTCGAAGTGAATCTACAGCTTTACACTGTATTGAATAACAATTGTTTAATTTCAAAGTTCTAATATACGTTAATTATAATTGGCTTAATGTTAGATTAGTTATCTATACTAATATTATAAAATGGCAGCGCTTGTTTGTTTGTTTGAACGCGCTAATCTCAGGAATTACTAATCCGATTAGAAAAAATGTTTTTGCATTAGATAGCCTGTTTATTGAGTAAGGCTATATATAATCTAGCTACTACACAAGGGAGCCGATCAGTAATATAATAGGTATATCTATTCCATATTAACCGTTAAAACTAAAAACATACCGTAGTTTTTCTTTACATACATACATTTTATTTTTAACTAGCAGAACCCGCAGCTTCACTCGCGCTAAAACTACAAAAAACCTCTAAAAAGGTAGAAGAAAGGAAAGGTTTCATACAAACTTTCATCCCACTTATGGAATGAATTTCGAAAAATGCTAAAACACATATTTATTTAATTTTATTGAAGAGCATTAATACCAATTTTGAAGTAATTCTGATCATGAATATTTTTTTAGATTGTATTATAACGTGTTTCCCCGTGGGAAAGAGATAGTCTCCCAATAAAAAGTAGCCTATGTCACTTTCCAGCCCTCCAACTATCTCCACCAAATCATGCCAATCCGTCACTCCGTTTTGACGTGAAAAGAAGGACACACAAACAAACAAACAAAAAACAAATAAATAAATAAACAAACAAACAAACAAACAAACAAACAAACAAACAAACGAACAAACGAACAAACGAACAAACGAACAAACGAACAAACGAACAAACGATCAAACGAACAAACGAACAAACGAACAAACGAACAAACGAACAAACGAACAAGCGAACAAACGAACAAACGAACAAACGAACAAACGAACAAACGAACAAACGAACAAACGAACAAACGAACAAACGAACAAACGAACAAACGAACAAACGAACAAACGAACAAACGAACAAACGAACAAACGAACAAACGAACAAACGAACAAACGAACAAACGAACAAACGAACAAACGAACAAACAAACAAACAAACAAACAAACAAACAAACAAACAAACAAACAAACAAACAAACAAACAAACAAACAAACAAACAAACAAACAAACAAACAAACAAACAAACAAACAAACAAACAAACAAACAAACAAACAAACAAACAAACAAACAAACAAACAAACAAACAAACAAACAAACAAACAAACAAACAAACAAACATACTTTAACATTTATAATATTAGTATGGATATTAACTACTGCCCCTTTCAATTTAAAAAAGGTAATACAACAAACCTTAAAAGCTCTCTCTCTCTCTCTCTCCCAAGTGACATTGATAAAATATTTGCAATTATTAAAAATTGCAACCACAATGGTAGGTATTAGTTTAAAATAAAAGTATGTTTTTCTTAATTATTACCTAATTAAAACTTTCTCTAACGAAAGTACCTACCAAATGGTAAAAAATTGCATGTAAAAATATTGCTTAAAATCGTAACATATATTTATTAACCTACAAGTTTAGGCTCATTTGATTCTTTTTGATAGCGTGTTTTTTTTGTTTTAAAGAAAACTATGCTTTTGGATTTATTTTATTTTTGGTTCGAATGTTTTACAGCAGTCATGGTCACGACAGGAACTATCGTCATCAAAACAAATCCGTGACAAAACCGGAAGGACAGTTTTATTTTAAATGTCAAATTAGCTAAAATATAATAAGAAAATCTTTTTAGTTTTTTGGATACTATAATTTTAACAAAAAAAGAAAAAAAAAACAAATGTTAAAACTCAAATAAGTACCAACTAAATTCACACAGTACTCAATACCTCCCTAATATGAATTTTGATTTTTAAGTTAAAGGTTTTCTAAAGACTTCGTCTTAATTATGCCCACTTCAACATATTTTAGTCGTAAATAACTCTTAACGATCTGTTAAAATCACTTGTATGACGTGAAGGTATTTGTTTTGCCATAAAATAGCGATTTTATTGTCCATTTACGTAATAGCTTTGTCGATATGATTTTTGTGAAAAAAAATCAAAACACAAACTTGTTTTATTATAAAACTAGCATTGCCCGCGGCTCCACCCGCGTTCATATGACCAAAACCAAATTTTTAGGTTTTACATATTAGTATACTCGTATTAGTATATTAGTTGAGCCGGAACCAGTTACCATACCAAATTTCTTCAAAATCCCTCCAGTGTATTTTCTTTGATGCGATCATAGACAGACAGACAAACAGAAATTCTTAAAACTATAGGTTCGGCCTCTGTTAGCGATAATAATGTGTATTTCAATAAGATTTTCCAAAAAATATTTAAAGCACAGATACTGCTTAATTAAATTTTAATGTATCTATAGATGTACCTAATTTATAAAGCTAAAAAGATTGTTTTTTGATAATTTGAACACGGGCGGGGCCGCACATTAATTTTTTTGGAATTAAAACTACGTATTTTAAAGACACATAACGACATCTACTGACAAATTGAAATATCTAAATAATACAAAAATAAATATTCCTTAAAATATTTTTTTAATGAATAAAATAGTGCTATTGATATACATTTTGAAGATTAGTTATTTTTAATAGTTTTTGTCATATTTAGTAAGTTAAGTTGCTAAAATGTATACCTAAATTATCATCGTTTTTTTATTCTAACCAGTTTTTGTATTTTTTCTCAGAAATTAGATATTTTTCTGCGGTAAAAGGTATCCTATATTTTGACCCGGATAATCAGCTATGACCATACCAAATTTCATCAATATCCGTCCAGTAGTTTTTCTGTGATGCGGTAACAGACAGACAAACAGACAAGCAGACAAAAATTCTAAAAACTATAGATTCGGCCTCTGTATCGATAATAATGAATATTTCAATAAGATTTTCCAAAAAATATTTAATGTACAGATTCGACTCAGAATTTTATTATACATATAGAATGTGTATCTACTATTTAAGTATATAATATTTTTTTCAATTATATTGCGAATCATTCTTAGTATTGAAACTAAAATTATACGGACTTTGTTTAATATATCATTGGATACATATTTTCTAGTCACGAGTCAGGATTTTATAGCGGATATAAATATGAGGGAGAGTAAGACCGAGGGCTGAAGCATTATCTTGTTTGAGTTCATGTGACTTAATACAACGACTAAAGTTTCATTGGTTATCCGAGTCAACTACCTACGAGTATAATAAAACATAGGATACTAAACAAAATAAAGGATTTTTTACTACGTAAAAATATGTCATTTCTGAGAAATCTATACTAAACGTTAAAACGTAACTAGGGGCGAACCCGAGCGGAGTGAGGGTAAGTCGCTAGTTATGAAATTATATTCTTAGGTCTATGAACCATGTATAGAACAAAAATACTTACCTCATTATCCTAGGGATTACATTTTTTTAATAAAAATTAGTTAAAAGTATATTTATAGTTCAAATCCCGGGTCTCGCACCTCTGATATTTTCATGTGCGAATCATTTCTAACATGATTACCACTTGTCTTAACGGTGAAGGAAAACATCGTGAGGAAACCTGCGTGTCTGAGAGAATCTAGCAAGCTTTCAAAAGACATGTGAAGTCCGCCAAACCACACTTGGCCAGCGTTGTGGACTATGGCCTGATCCCCCTCGTATTAAAGAGAGGTCCGTGCCCAGCAGTGGGACGTTAAAAAGGGCTGAATACATACATTATTTTAAACATATCATATCACTTTATCCAAAAACTTTGGAATTAACTTTCTCCTTATGTATTTTTCTTATCATTTTTCAAGTCGCTTAAATGAATGTATTACATATTAAGTATATATGTTGTTTCGTGTAAATATCTAATTCTTTGTGAAAATTTATATAAAAACTAGTTATAGTTTAATAAATGATTATATGAAATATAGGCAGTGGTAGCCCAGTGGTATCGCACTTGCTTAGGAAACCCGATTTGAGTTCAAATCCCGGATTTCGTTCTCTTACATTATCATGTGCAGGTAGGTAAATAAATATCAACACGATTACCATTTATCTTACGATGAAGGAAAGCATCGTGAGGAAACCTGCGTGTCTGAGAGAACATAGCAAGTTTTCAAAAGACATGTAAAGTCCGCCAACCCGCACTTAACCAGCGGTATGGATTAGTATTGAAGGGAGGTCCGTGACCAGCAGAAAATGAATACATACCTTTATAAAATAAAATAAATATAAAAAATTATACGTCTTAATTATTATTGATATAATATAAAAACTAATATGGACTCTATTTCCAGTTTATTTAAACATAATATTCTCGTCTATTTTAATAACATCTTATGTGATTTGTTATTATAATTCACCGCTACCAATTCACACTTCACATGACAACATAAATAAACAAGTCAAGTGAAACTTCTTAAGTCATATCGAGAGTAAACAAAACGCTTTTACTAATTACTCAGTTTGAATCGTATGTTAGTAATCTATACTAATATGTATTATAAAGAGGAAAGATTTATTTTTTGTATGTTTATTTGTACTGAATAAGTACTACTGACTATAACTACTTAACCAATTTAGATGAAATTTGGTAAGAAGATAGTTTGACACACTGGGAAGGACACAGGATAGTTTTTCCTGGAAATCATCCCTTAAAGGGCTGAAAATGGGGAGGAAACTTTGTATTGGGAAGCAAGCTAGGTACGAACCCGAGCGAAGTAGGGGTGAGTCGCTAGTCCCACATAATCGAAATTATTAGTCCAGTCTTATATCTACAAAAAGTTAAAACATCTAAAAGGATGTAAACATTTTTATTAATTATAATTTGTTTTCTATTACATCGGTAATTACAAAATCTTACTATTATAGTTAGAATAAAATGACTCTATATTTTTTATCATTACTTTTAGTTGTAAAAAGTCAGGTTAAAAGCAATTTACTTTTAACACCATTCTACGTTTTTTCTAGATTTTTATTTAAAATAAATAAACATATTAAATACATAATATACAATCATTTAAATCGACTAACATTTGGCCAAGGTATCGTCTAACATATGCAAATACACAAACTCTAATTGAGTACCTCTTACTTTTCGAAGTCCGCCGAAAACATCTGGAAAGTACTTACCTACCGTATGTATTTTTTTTATTTTTAAGCAACTTCAATCTCTTTTTATTATGTTCAAATTCGAACTATTTTAATAATAAATACAAACTATAATGCATAAATTAACATATTAGAAAATGACAAAACTCCATATTTGTTATCCAATTTTGAAATGTTAAATGTATACTTTATTTTTATATATAGCAGTACCAAAATAAAATTCACATGCTCCAACTCAATTTATTAACCAAATCACTTTCGCTTAGCGCCATGAAAAAAAAAATTATTTGCGTCAATACAAAACTCATTAGCGATAAAGAGATCAAACTCTGACAGGATGAAATCATCCGTGTATTTAACTATTTACACTACAGCCCTAAAGTCTGACAGAGACGAGTAGAGAAAGTCCTCTATAAGTGAGAAAAGGACGGGTATAAACACCATGGCTCCGCCCAAAACACTGTAAGCATCGTGGATTGGCTTCGGGGCCCAATCTCTGACACCATCAGTCTTCCATCGCAAGTCATTAGAGCCACAACTTAATTAAGCGTACAATTAGACACAGTGAGTTATGAAAGTGATTGCGTGAAAATGGACAACTACGAACAACATAACGAGGTTTCTACATCTTACAACAATAACAATATGAAGCACAACTTTAATGAATGCAAAAACGATTTCTACGAGTACGATGTCCGACAAAAATTCGAAAAAGACTATTATGAAAAAAATTATAGAATGAAACTAGACGAACAAATGAATCACGCGAATTTGAGTACGCCGTTTTCTGTCAAAGATATACTAAACATAAACCAGACCCCATATCATGAACGGAGCGATGTGTGGAAGCCGAACGATAGACGGAGCTCCGAATATGAAACCTTATACCATCAAAGTCAATATTGCCAAGAATATTTCAGCCAAGTGTACCCAAACATACCGGTGCACAACGAACCTTATTGGAATCCAGACATGTATCACGAGGCCATGGAAGAATACTATAATTATAATCCATATAGTCATAACTTATATCATCAAAATCATGAATATTCTGACTTGCCATCTCATAACATGAATGTATCAGTAAAACTAGAGAATAACAATGAAGTTCTATCTCAAACATCTGGGTTAGGAGTAAGAGTGATGGAAAAAAGCATCCAGCAATTAGGACCAGAACACTCTACATACACAGAAACGCTACAAAAATTTCCAACGATGACTAAAAAACTTCCAAGTAAGTATGGTTTTTAAGCTTTTATTATGTCAAATAAGTCCTAACGACCCAACATTATTTATACAAAATAGAAAGAAATCTGTTAAGAAACACTAATAATATAAAAATTTATACTTCGGAGGAATATTTTTGGTAATTGAATCAATCAAACATCAATTACTTGTATCAATAATAATTATATTTTCATAAAGTTAAGTCTTTTTAATCGTATAGCCATATGAAATCAAGCTCTTTTACAATAACTGCATGATCTCACTATTTTCTTGTTTTCAGAGCCATCTCCATGCAGCAGCAAGCAAGATAGAAAAGAGAAAAATATTAAACGGAAACCACGAATCCTGTTTTCACAAACTCAAGTCCACGCCTTAGAAGTGCGTTTCCGAGCACAACGTTACTTGACAGCGCCGGAAAGAGAGCAACTTGCAAAAACCCTTAACTTATCGCCAACCCAGGTCAAGATATGGTTTCAAAATCGAAGGTACAAAAGTAAACGAATCAAATCACCCGAAGTATCTACATCGACTGATGTAAAACCAACAAAGAATTTGGGAAGAAAATTGTATAGAACGGAAAATAAAGACTTACCACCCCCATACGAAGCGTATAAAGTCGATAGTATTGTTGATAGTGATAACTTATCCACATCTATAAATTACTTCGACGAAAGTCTTTCTTATGAGGAAAATAACCCTGAAAAATATTTTCCAAAAAATTTAGACCAAAATGTAGGCACTTCGAATATGACTGACATATACTCAACAGAAGCAAGTGTCAGAGAAGATTTATACAAGGATACGGAAATGAAAAAATACTTCCCAGTTACATATGTTTGTTGATAGTTTTTTTTATTATTATTATTAAGAACCCATGCCGTACTAGACTGACTGCCAAAGAGTTTTATTTTGTTATTTTTATAAGATTATTATTGTCTGCTTGTGCCAATTATAAATACTTGTGAATTGCTGTATGCCAAATTATTAGTAATATTTTTTTTATGTTTTTAAATAAATGCAAAAGACTGAATTAACTTTATTCGTTTATAAATGAGACCTCTAGGATATAAACTTATATATTTTCCTTTAAATCCTAATTATTTTACTTATTTGTTATGTACCTTCTTTAAAAAGCTAAAAAATTTGCATAAGAAGATAATAAAAAGAATTTATATTTAAAAACTCTATAGTTAAATTTTTATTTTAAAAACATAATCTAACATTATGACATGATATAAATAACATTAATGTTAGAGTACTAATAACTAAATTTTATAGGTAGTTGCGCCGTTGCATATGAAAAATGTAAAAAATAATAAGTCGTTCTAATTGCTAGATATCCCTTCACCAATATATGAACTACTTGTAACTACAAATTTCATTTTAAAAATTAAATACTCTTACATAAGCAATTGTTTTAAAATGTATATAATCTATTTAAATCTATTTAAATACTAAAAAAAAAACAAGAAAATCACATATGACTTGTCGCTTCGTTCTAGTTTTTTGGTTCAATTTGTAAGGATTGCTCTTATCTGAATTGCTACCATACCACATCGATTGAGGGTTGTACGCAACAGACGAGCGATTTTTAATCAATCCCTGCTCAGACCGAGACTTTCATAATGGTTAATTTTTGTAGCGATCAAAAACAACGTACTTCCAGGTTTTGTTTTTTTCTGCTTGGATTCCCGAATTTTCTTATAAATAATGTAATAAACACAGAATACTTAATTTATTTAACATCAATATCAATTTTAAATAATATTTAATATGAAAATACAAACTTTCCTTAATTGGATTTTTTTAACAATTAATAATTTTAAAGGCAATTTCTCAAATTATATTCATTTTGTAAATATTATTATTATAATTGTTGAATGTCACAAAGGCAAACGGTGAAAAATAAAATAATATACATATCGATATAATGATTCTATATAAATAAACGCGGCGGTTAAGCCGCTTGTCTACTGTATCCCATCCCTGAAGCGCCGGCGCCAAGATAACCATTGATGTACGTAACCTGCGGCCGCGACCCGAGCTTGGGAAACTCTGCACCTGTGCTTAAAAGCTTTACGAGGTAAGCGTGCGAGCTTTTTCGGGCAATAAAAGTTTTAAAGTCATTTTTTATGGTACTTGTATGTTTAATGTTTAGGACATAATACTTTATGTGCAATAGTTACGGTTATAATTGATTTATAAAATGTTTAATGTATACCTTTGTTTATAGTAAAACAGAAAGTTTTGAATTGTTTGATTGTAAAATTGAGTCCTAATAACATCTTAAGAGATTATCTTTGAAGTAAATTAAGCAGTTATTGATGCAAAATTAAAAAAAAAAACTTAATATATTATATTTTGTAATACACCTTTGACTATCTATATACATAATAAAATAGTAACTAAGCGAAATCTGTATCAGTCTCAGGTCAACATGTAGGATACCGGAAATGTAGGTACAGGAAAATCTTTTAATGCCATTTTTCCTTGGCCCTTATACAAAAATTTCAATGTTTTATTCTTAGATTATTACATATTAATAATCTAAGGATTTATTGCACAATAACTTTAAGTAGCAGGGTCATAGGCATTAGGCACGTTACATACTATATTTCCTAAGATACAACTTATAGGTACTTAGTTTTTTTTATTATTTTTTATATTCTTATAGGTATGTACTTAGTTATTTATTGTTTTTTAAAAACGTAGGAAAACAGATTTGTTTTGTGAAAAAAAAATGTACTGAATATATTTTAGTATCTTAATGATGATAAAATATTCTTATACCACCACTAGCTTATTGTTAGTGCCATAAAACATGAGTTTGCTTGGCACTGCCTGTCTCCTAGACAGGCAAAGATTTTATTACCAGTTTATCTACCTGATCTAATCTCATTTGATTGTGCTTTTTGTACAGTATTTAGCAAACACTAAACAGCTATAACCTAAACTGTTAGAGATAAGAGTTAGAAAGGTATAGAAGTGTTTAGTATTAAAATATGGGTTCCAAAACATTCTGTTTGTGTTTTTCGAAAATAATATACATAATTTAAAAAGATGAAAATCAAATCATCAATACAGATTAATAAAAAAAAATACATTTACGGTTTATACAATATTTTACATTCACTTTCTTACAAAAATATTGACATAAACTATAAAATGTTTATTATTATTAATTTTTGTTTAATTAATTGATTTAAAAAAAATATACTATTAGGTATATACCTATGTAGGTGCGAGTTCTTCTTTGAAAATCGCCGTTCGCCGTGAAAATCTATCCGTTTCGAATTTCGTATTCCCTGATTTGAATCATTGGTCGGTTTGTATGATGTACGCGCACGTGGGTGTTTGATGTATTAATATCGTAGTGCTTTTAAGGTTATCGCTGTGTGGAAGGTGATCTGGCCCGATAGACTGATGCCATGCCACCCGGCCGTACAGACACAGGGATTTTGTAACTAATATTATTTTATATTAAAAATGTTTTTATTGTTATTAACAAGGTTATTGTGTTATTATAAATGATAAAACGTTTATGAATATTTATTATTGTAATTTATTTAAAATTGATTTCTTGCTGACAAGTTTTGAGCATTTTGACAAGCGCGAACGGTAGCTTACAAACGGTATTTTGTAGGTATAGGACGTTACAGAGTGAGCCTCTTAAATCTTAATATATGTATCTCTTAACCCATGGTTTGACAAAATAGGAAGAAAATAATATTCATGTGTTCGTGTTATTGATGTTGAGGTCGGGTCGTATTCCATCGAACAAATTTACATTAAATGGGTTTATCAGAATACCCAACTTATCAAATATGTCCACATGTTGCCCTGGATGATATTCAACATACTTTGAAATGTCGACATATTATTAATAGTAGTATAATTAGTGGTCCAGGTCATAATTTTCCCTGACGTGTTTTCTCGTTGGCTTGTCTTGGTGTAAGGTCTCCTCATCTTTAATGATAAAATAAAACTAAACTCATACTAGGTACTACTAAGTAGATTATTACAACTGTTTACAATGAAAATGATAGTTTACAAAAAATAAATTGCAAAAATACTTCATTTTAGTGTACCAAATTCTCTTTCGCCTGTACTCCATTACTAAGCCCCCGTACAGCGCTCGTTAGCTTTTATTTGGACGCCGGACTCCTGTAGCAGTTACACTGTCGGCCATGAGTAATCATTTAACAGTAATACAATATCGATATACTTACTATATTTATTTTGATTTATTATATAAGGAAGTAGTAATTTTACTGTTATTCTATTGAATTTGGTTAATGGCTTCACATTGAACATCAGTTTTGATTCACATATAATTTTACAAATGTTGGAAAGATGTATATAGGTTTATGAAATATCTTATTTTCATATAAAAAAAGAAAATTATAAATATACTTAATTATATATACAAAACAAATGTAAACTTAATTATCATCACTACATCACTACATATTATAAAAAAATAAAGTTCCCCAACGCGTCTGTCTGTCAGTCTGAACGCGATAAACTCAAAAATTACCAAATAGATTTTCATACGGTTTTCACCAATGGATTTAGTGATTCAGGAGGAAGGTTTATGTGCATAAATTACGGGATTATTCGTCTTAAAAAGATATATTAAACTGTAGCGCCGCTATATATACATGCCTAGGGACGCACCCCTAACGCAAAAGTGGGTAAATCAATTAGTTATTCTTACAAAATATGGATTTTCTCATTTAATATTAGTATTATCAATGGTAAATAATCCTATTTTATTACTTACGATAACCTAGGCATTACTCCAGGTCACAAGTGTATCTATGTACAAAATGTCATCCAAATCGGTTCAATGGTTTCGTACCGTAGACGTCCAAAACATGGACACGTAACAAATAAGTATAAATAAACACACATACAAATTTTTAAATTTATAATATTAATGTGATAATATAGCGGAGACAATAATATTTTGTGTCATTAACAGCGTTATTTCTTTATACTTGCAATGCCTTCAAACTCTTAAAAAATGTTTAACGCGCTTGGAAAAGTAAGTACCTAATGTAAATAAATTCCCAATTAAACTAATCTATAAACGCTTGAAATATAAATGGCCATATCCATACTAATATTATAAATATAAAAGTGTGTTTTTTTGTTTGTTTGTTTGTGTCTTCGTTTGTTTGTCCTTCTTTCACAACAAAACAGAGTGACAGATTGGCGTGATTTTTTGTGTGGAGATATTTGGGAGGGCTGTAGATCGACATAGGCTACTTTTACCGCGGGAGAAATCTTATTCCCACGAGAAAACACTTTTTAAATTTTAATATAACCCACAACAACTCATCATACCTATGTACATTGTACATATATAATATACAGTCTATGTATTCCATATTAATAGTTAAAATATACCTAGGGACGAACTCGAGCGAAGCGAGGGGAAGCCGCTAGTAAGAAATAATAAGTAAATAAGTAATGTAATGTAGAAATATATTCATGTCCTGCGGTGCAGAGAAGATCTTTCTCAGTGTTATCAGTGTTCAGTACATGTGCACAGCTAATGTTCTCATTCTGTTGCACGATTAATTGCTGATGCCTCGCCAGCCCGGCGAGATAAAATTACTACCATTTTATTTATTATATTACTATTGATGTGCCCAATATCGCTTTCAAATCAATAAGGCCAGGTCGGGTCAACGCTAATAGGATTTAATTTGAATGAATAATATGTATTTATTATAGTGTAGAAGCTATATATATTGGATTTTCTTGAACGTTCGTTCCAGTAATGGTGCATTGTAGATGTAAGTTATGTACGTAAATTTGAAAGATTCATTAAATGCCAAAATAGTTATAAAAGATAACAATACCTACTTGTTTGTAAAATTTCTATTCTTTTTACAACTAAAGCTTTGGTAGTTTTTAATGAAAATAACGAGGTGTTTGAAAAAAACTTCAAATGAAGTCTTGCGCAAACGTTACACTTCAAATCAGATTGTTAAGTAAACTAAGAACTTGAGTATATAGTAGTAATACACTATAATGCCGCCTTAGACATTGTGTAAAGATTAAACGCACTAAATACAGTAAAGCGTATTTATTAACCAACTCTTCGGACCAAATCAATTATAGATACGTAAATAAACAACGCGTGTAGAGCCGTAAGAAAACACTAGCAATGAGTAATAATATATATAAATAAATAGATTTATAATCAATATAAATAGGCAATACAATACAAAATAAATAACAAAACCAGTTCGTTTAAAACCTTTTTCTCCTGAAAAAGGTTCTAAACTTACAAACAGGAGTTTGTCAAATTTTTTGTTTAGTAGTTAATAGTTTTTGAATATAAAAAACAATATAAGAAAAATCGAAAATATGTAGTTCTTTGGTATATATAGGTAAATTCTATTCATATATGTTATCCTCATTTTTTCAATATTGATAATGGTGGAATTTCGACCACTCAAAGAACATAGTATTCATAAATGCACGGTTAGTCACATTAAATGATGAATAGTACTAAGAACTCGTGAGCAACTACCGGATATTACGAAGCGTATAGAAACGGAAATCAATTAGCCTACATCCTTTTTTGTATATTTGCATTTCGTCTCTTTTGAATATTACCCTGCAATAAATTATAGTTAATATTAATCATTCTTTAAGTTATAACACAACATGAACAATATCTCGAAATGCTATCTAACTTTTTATATATGTTGAGGAAAAATAATAATTCTATATTTAATTTTAATTCAATCCAATCCGCTTATTTCATGGCTTCTAGGAATCTTTAATCTCAAAAGTCAAATATAAATGCAAAAATCATTGTTGACAAAAAATAGGCTAAAATAATTTGGCAATTTAATGGAGTCTGGTTTTCTCATTTTTTTTAATTAAGATATTTCTTTGGAGTTTAGATTAAAACAAATTCAATATACAACCTGTTCCTTAGTGCATCATTTCATTACTTATCAAATTCAGATCCTTTCATTAAAATAACGTTCAACTGTGCGCAAGCAGAAAACGCAAAAACGCACGGAAAAATCATTAAATTTTCTAATGATAAAAATCATTAAATACAAATTAAATCTAATCTCTCTTAGCCAACTAAGTGTAAATTATTATTCATATTTTTTTGTTTACAACTAAAATCTATACATAATACTTATATAATATGTGGGTATATATTGGGTGCAAATAGAAATATTAAGCATTTAAAAACAAATTAGGGATATCTATGTCGAAAATAATAATTTAAAGGGCTTTATAGATTTTGTCTTTTTGACAGTTTAGGTGTTTTAATGAAATCTTTTTTAGTATTTTAGGTTTAAGTATGAATTTAAAGATACCTAGTTTTTACACACAAAGATACTTACCTACATATAACAGCAGTTATTCATAATTACGTTTAGGTCAAGAATTTACATTTTATACATAAGTACCTACATATTATACGTATTTAGGCATATACCTATTTCCGTATATTTCTACTAAAACAAAAAAAAAATCCGTACGCTTAAAATTTAAACACGATGACTAAAATCGCACAGAGTCGAAATTTTTTCTACTAATAATTCAAATGCAGAAAGTAACAGATGTCACGGCAAGATCTTTTACAAATAGAGCGAATAATTTTAGTTGTACGGCGCCATTTCGCCTGAAACCCGGATTGAACCCATAACTTATAGAAACACTCTACGAAATGAAAATTGAACTCCTACTCAACGTTTTAACAAGATGAAGTATGTATTTAATAATAATAATAATAATATTTTTATTGGGAACAACAACGGAACCTTTTTTGTTAGTAACACTTTAAACTTACCTTTATTTTTTAAGCCCCGACGCAAAAAGAGGGGTGTTATAAGTTTGACGTCGATGTCTCTGTGTTTGTGTGTCTGTCTGTGGCATTATGGCTCTCAAACGGATGGACCGATTTCGATGCGGTTATTCGATGTTTGGTTAATATCGGTCCAGCAGTGTAAGAATATCAGCTCTTTTCCAAAATGATGTAAGGCATTTTGTCGTATGATTGCTCGATTGAGTGCTTCACGCGTGCCAGTGTAATTGTTAAATAACAATTAATTTGCGTTGTGGTTTTTTTTTAATTCTTAATTTACAATTATTATTAGTTTAGTTAGCAGTTATATTCACATTAGTCGATAAAATAGCCTTTATCATTTCAGTAATCTAAAAGCTACTTAGCTAACAATCAGTAAAAGGTTTTTTATAACAATGACATTTTAAATGGTATAAGAATTTTTGGAATATGAGGATTATTTTATAGCTAGTATATGTGTCTGTCGAATATGAAAATAACATTTAAAATTGATATTAAAATTTTAACAAAACGAATAAATATATTAGTTAGCAAAAAACAATACTTAGTAAAGAAAAAAATTGCATGAGAATATATTTTTTGCGCCTTGACACATAATATTCCTATAAAAACACATACATATTTTTGTACAATTTTAATTTTCAGTGGCGCCATCGATACTACTCGCCCAAATGGTAGCAATAACTCAATGACAAGCCACAACGCCACGGGGACTCCCGTCCACACTGACCCACGGTTTTATTTTGACACAACACCTGACCCTTCATTTTAAACTTTTTTGTGTGACAAAAATCATCCATTAAGTTAACAACCTATAAAAGTTACATTAATACAAAATTTTGTATGTCATATTTGTGTGTACTGTGTATGTTCATAACTCTTAAAAGTTTAAATTGCTGGACGGATTAGGATGAAAATTAGTACACATAATAGATTTATGCGAATACTTGACATTTTAATTAAAAAAAACTATCTTTTCGGATTTTTCGCGGATTTATTTTGATTTTTGGTTCCCGACGTTTCGAATGCTTTACAGCATTCATGGTCACGGGACAGACATTCGAACCGTCGGGGACCAGAAATCTAAATAAAGCACATAGGCTAGACGGGCGACGCGAGGATATGTTATAAGCGCTTGTATTAATACTTAATAGGTACCTACTTATTACTATTTTTAAACAGTTTGTTAAAAATTGATTGTAGATTATCTAAAGATTAAAAACTTGTTATATATTGTAACTATACATTTTTACGTATGTAGGTAAATCAATTTTCTACTTAAGTGGTAAATTATGTTTGTATGTATATATGTATACGTACGGGAGATAATTTATACATTATTCGTTTAAAACATACATAAAAAATTGAAATTAGTGGCTTGAAATTAGTATAGCACTCAAACATTTTTTAAAACGAAGGCAGGGCTGGTCGTATTGACAACAATATATACATAATTTATTGGCAGAGCGGCGCCGGCGCAGATCTTATTTTTTGCGCAACCCTACTGAGTGACGTGACCTGTGAGCTTTGTCAGCCATTGATAAGGTTTCACTTTCGTTCTTTAAACTTTTTAACCTTTAAAAACACCGTTAGAATTGAAAAAAAATATTCTAAGAAGCAAGTTTGCATTTACACTTTAACAAATTAAAATGAAAATAAGGATATTATTTAACGACTAAAAATAATATTAATCAATAAAAAAATATGCTTTATTAACTATATAAGCGACTAGTCTTCCTTCGAACAATCTTTTCGGTGTAAACATTTTTATTGTCTGTCTGGAAGTGAATTCTCATTGAATTAAAAAAAAATCTTAGTGGATATCTAAGTTATCAATAAAGGAATAAACCATTATGTAAAACCTATTACATTATTAATAAATAATAATGTTCTATTTTTAGTCTTCTATAGACTTTACTCTCAAAACCTTGTGTAGCATTGAGAAACACACGTAGAAGTAGTTCGTATCATTTAAATGCAATTTTCTTCCGACAAAAGCAATTGAGGTAACGTAAATTATGTCAATTCCTAAAAAAGATATTTTTTGTTTTATTATTCTTAGTTCTTCACTGTAATTATTCTCAATTCAGTTTACGACTCTAAATAAATAGACTAATAAAGGAAAATAAATTCTTAAAAATATACATTAATATTTAGTTTAGTCATCGTAAATATGTTTTATATAAAGTCCCATTTATTTACATATATATATAAGCCATACAAATACTATATTTAAAAAAAATATAAGTGCCGTGAAGTCTAATTGATTGAAGCTAATTTTGAAGTTATAATTCTTTTGGCATGTTTGGAAAAAAATATGGGAGTAAGCTTTTTAGGATGCGCGCGCACACCGACAGCCAAAAAGCGACATGACGAAGTTAGCTGCATTACTTTTATAAACAAAGAGTTGTGACATACGGGATGAAATCTTTAGCTAGTTTTTGTTCTGTTACGCCAAGGAAGTATAACTTATTACGTGCGTACATAAGTACACACACACGTTTTTTTTTATTCCAAAAGCATCCTGAAACCTGTTCATTTATATGATCATCATATTAAATATTTTTTATCTCAGGCACAATATTACGCCTTATGTTTTCAATTTCTATACACATTTACGTTACGTACCGACAAGGCATTTCAAGTGGCCGACGATGTACATGACGTATTTATTTAGAGGAATGACGTCACAAAGCCGTCATGAGCCGACAGTCGATGAAAATATTAAATATGTTTATTTAAAAGTGTCAATTACATAATAATTAGTCTAGAGAACTTCCGAAGGTTTGGTTTATAATAGTTAGAAGTTATAGGAATTTATTATCAAAATAGGATAAAATAAATACGGTTTTTTCTCTTCAATGAGCGACATTGTTCTTGGTAGGACTAGTTTATATACGTATATCTTTACGATTAGCTTAGCTTAGTTTGAGCTTATTTATTTTTTTAACAATTTATTAACTTACGTTTTATGTAGATATATAAATGTAGAGTGGCTTGACTAAAATCATTAAATCTCCTTATTATTGTGATCATATGAAAGATATTACATACTGTTAATCACTACTAACAAAATGAAACTGTAAATTAATAATATTACAGAAGCGAAAGCTTACCAAAAAAATTTCAATATATTTAATTTGCAAAAAAAACTTACGTTTGAAATAAAAGTTTTAAAAAGTAACTTAAGTTTTTAATAAGGTAAGCTTTTAGTTAAGGAAAGTCACGAATTAATAGCAAATGAGAGAAACCCAAGCAACCCCAAAAATATGAAATCAGTACAAAACGAGGGTATTAAAGTATCACGTATCAGTTACATGACGTGCATGTGGTTAGTGTCGGGAGTTAATCGATGCATTTTATTTGTTTTGTGCTCTAATATTACTTTAGTACGGATTTATTTTATTTCTTTGAAGATTAAGGATTTAATAAGATTTGCACAATTTAGCTGTTTATTTATATAGGTACATAATTTAGCAACCTTACATGTTAAAGTAAATAAGTACTAAGCACTATGCAGGTATAAGCTGAGTAATGTTGGCAGATAACGTGTTGATTTTACAAAAAAAAGTAAATAAACAAATGTACGTAACCTTTTCTTGTAATTTTCATAGTATTATAAATTAGGTACCAAATATATAAATCAATTATTAAATACTTATATAATAATTTACATTACTATAACAATTTCAGCAACTACGTCGGAAGCAGCGGGTTTGAATCCAGTTCAAGATGAATATAATAAATGTCTTGGTTATGATTTTATTGTACTCTTATGAATATATTTTACGTTTACCTAATAAGGGACCTTAAGTCCGTGCATTTACTTGCTTAATTAATTAGTTAATTATTCATTTTGATACTGACTAATTTTGCCATAATGTCAGAACTGTGAATTGCGAATATCGCTTGGATCACTATGGTTACCACAAAGGATATTATTATAAATACTAGCAACTTACCCTCACACCGCTCGGGTGCGTCCTTAGGTAAATTTTAATATTTTTGAGCGGAACCCTAAGGGCCGCACCACACCATAGTGCGGATCACAGTCCGTTCTCGGTCCGTATTGTTATACAAGAAACAATGAGTGCATTCACACTATCAGTTCCGATAGAATCACGCTCCAGCAACGTTTCTTGTATAGAAATACTTTACCAGACCGCGGATACCGGGCCAAGAACGGACTGTGATCGGCACTATAATATGGACCGGCCCTAACTCTTATTTCTGACGGATAGATAAACAGACACAAACATTTTAAAAATTGTGTTTTTCGTATAAATACCGTAAAAAAAATCATATGCATTTAGTGAAAAGCAGTTATTTTATTACAAACTGACACTTCCATTTTATTTATCTGTATAGATTCAATTGTTCTAAGATTCTGTTGTCTTAGCTTTTAGACTGTTGTATCGCGAAGATCGAAATATATCATAATATTATTATTAGTTTAAAAAGAGAAAATGAGCTAAAATGAGAAAAATATAAGTATAAAAATAAGATATTTCTGTCTACTCCCACGGGACAACCTGTATTTTGCCAAATTAATATGAAAATTGTTTTACCGCTTAAGCATCAATGTGTAACAAATAGACAGTTTAAATAAAATGGATTATATTTTTTAAATATTTAATTTTAAAATTACATATTACTTTATTTTTGTTGTTAGCGACATCTCTTGACTAATAGGAAAAGTAAAGATTTAATTGTTGATAACAAGACCTCTGAAATTTGAATTCTTTAACTAAGAATTGTTAATTTAAAATAAATATGACTAACATCAAACTTCGTTATATGTTTTTTTTAATATTTTATTAAAACAACTGTTGTAGTAAAAATATTGTATAATATTTCATTTCACTTTCTCTTAGTGACATCTAGTAGTAAGTAGTAAAACCTTAACTTGTTATGGGTAATTAGCGCCATCTATATGTTAAACTGTTAAGCAAAAAAGAAACTTATAGCCCACTAGATGGCGCTCAACTTACAATTTTACACAAAAGAATTTTTTTTGAAGTGCGTAAAATAAAAATATTAAACTAATGACCTGCCGTAACTTCACATTATTTATTTAAGTGATATATTAATACAGCCAAATAATAAAGCCAGGATATTTTATTTTGTATTGATAATTTTGTAAATCTATATATTTTAGCTCTACTTTTACACTTCTTTGTCTATTAAAATATACTTTTTTAATCGTGTTCTTTATCACCTTTTTTCTTACAGTGTATAAAAACAATTCAAATCGCAGAAAACAAAAGCATTTTTACAGATGACTAATAAGCTCATAAAAGCAATCACATTAACGGCATATCGTACTTCATTGTTTAAACAAACATGTCGATAAACTGAACACTTATCTACTCTTTGATATTTGTAATCGATCGCTAATCGAAGTACTCTTTTATTTTTCAATAAGCATTTTATGTTGATCAATAATTGATTTTGATGCAAAACGATTGATGTAAGGAGACATAGAGATAATTTGTGCATTGATCAAAGTGACTAATAGTGGTAATTTTAGCTGCCTATATTTAGAAACATAAATATATCGATAAAAAAGTACTAGATACACAATCCCATGCAAAGGTTCTCTTAAAACTGTCACCAATTGTTTTTAGATAATTGTTCTAGTTGAAATAAATATACAACAATGTAAATTGAACCTTAAGTGCAATGCTTAAAGTTGTTTTCACAAAAAAAATTAAAAGCGCGCTCAAATGTTCAAATGAGCGCTCATTCGGTGAGGACATTTTTTGTCGTTGATTGTGTATCTATTAAGTACTTTTTCAATGGATGCATAAATAGCATATTATACAGTACCAGTAATGACTAATTAGTCATGTTCACAGCTTTACAAATTTATACACTTACCTACTATGTGAATTATTTAGTTTATATACCTACTTAGAGTTTTGTAATTTTATATTTTTAAAATACATTTTAATAGTAATTGTAATTACGTCTCAAACTGATCAGTTCTACTATTATATTTAGTTGATATTAGGCCAGCTCAAAGAAAAAATACAATATTATTATTGTATAGGTAGTTGTTTATAATAACGACCCTGCCGCTGTTTTCGAAATCGAAGGATACACAGTTTTAAAAACACGATTGAAAACTTAACATTCAAAAATCTCGATTAAAAACATTTTAAATATTTCTTATATATTTTTTTGTAAAGGTCATCCAAAAGCAAAAATTTGGGAAAAAAGTTGACTTTCGACCATTAATTAGGTATTAAGAAAGTTATGACCAAAAAAAAAAACAAAAAAGCGGTTTTGAACCAGTGATCAAAAAAATCTCAAAATTTACCAGGAAGCCTCTTTTAAGGGTCACCTACTAAAAAATATCAAAATATTGAGAAAATCAAAAATATATTTTTTTAAACCGACCGATTTGGCGTGGAATGCTCAATATATGAATGTATAATAATTAGTTAACCTAATAGCTCGGCTGTCTTCGATATTTATTTACTGAATGTCAGTAAGATATTTTCATGGCTCTTTTCGTATCTCAAGATATAGTCAATTGTTTATAGTTTATATCAACCATACTAGGTATATACCTACCCTAATATAATTTAATTAAAATACTTAAAATGTATTTACGATAGAGAAATATTAATTACCTACCTTGATGTCGAAAATACAAACCTACATAAATGTTGTAAATAAATTCGAATAAATATCAATAGATGGCGCTAATGTACGGATTTGTTTTTAATGTTCTTTTAAAATGAATCATAGAGAAAATATATGAAAAATAATAGAAAAAGTAACTACCTATATGCTATTATGGACTTATCTGTAGGCCTTTTTAAGAACTACAATTTCCTAGTAGGTAGGTACATTGTTTTGATGTATCTCTTAAGGTTGAGCCATATACATTTCTAAGGACGACTCGATAGAACCCGTTATTGTGTTTTGGGGATGAAAGAGTTTCCTAGAGGTATCCTAAATGTTGACCCGAGTGATAAGTTATCACTACGCAAAATTTAGTCAAAATCGGTTCAGTACTTTTTGCGTGAAAGACGAACACCCAAACAGACAAACAAATATACAGGAAACTGATATATAGACATACAAAAAAAATTAATAACTATTGTTTTGGAGTCTATATTCTGTACACAAAATGTTAGTCATTGTTTTAATAAATATTTCTTGTAGGTACAGATTGCGCTAAGTTATTGTTTTATTATACATATGTATAGATATATAATAACTAAAACTAAAAAAAATATCTTTGGCATAATTGATAGAAATCAATAAAATGAAATCGATACCTATGTTACGAGGCGGAGCGGTGACCGCAAACACTCCGCTTATGACCACTCGCCTAACACTTACAAAGTCCACAGATAACATAATAACAGACATGACACATTTTTATTTGAAATTAATTTGTTGGATTGATGGTACATATTTACTGTACCTACCTATAATTAATTAGAACACTGTAAACTATAAAATACGGGGTAAATATGTTAAAGGTTTCCTTTGTTATTTAATCATCAAATTGTAAATTTCATTTTTTCACTATATCACGTAATATAGGTATATAACCTACGTATTCACGAACTTCTTTAAAATATTATTATGTTATTAGAATATTTTATTATAATATTCCGTATAAAAATGATAACCCTGAGATTAGATATATTCAATTTCATTATCCAATCAACCAGGGTACTTTATTTAACTCTCTTTAATATTCCAACAATAGCACTTAATGGAGCAAAATGATAAGGTACTGTTTTCGTATTTTTATTGGGTAATAACTAAAAATACCTACTAGGTATGTAAGTTCGTTTAGTGGCTAATTTGTACAGATGCAAATTTTCTCTAACGAGGTCCTCTGAGTAATAGTCTGGAAAGAATAGCATTCATATACCTAATAATAATTATTGTAATCTTGTAATATAACATTTATTACAAGAACTAGTTGTGTCTTTTCTATAGGTCTTCTGAGGTCTATAGCAAACCACTTGCCGGCATCAGATAACCACTCATCTCAAACGTACATCATCTAAACGTAATATAAAACGCTCATAAAGCGCTTTGTATTGCGAAGACTCATAATTATAATTAGATTAAGTAGTAGGATTTAGTACTCGGGTTTATAAAAGTGACTGGCTGCTTAAGTAATCTCATCTGGTTTCGAAATCTCTACATTTTTCAAATAAAAATTAAAAAAATGTAGATATAAATTGACTATTTTTACAATTATTTAAATCCAATAAGTAAAATAAAAAAGTAATTTAATATGTCAAAATAATATTTATTTGAAAATAAGAAAATAGTGAAAATGGCTGAAAAAAAAATTTAATGTACCTATACGTTCTACTCGGTTAGAATTTTATTACCTATATGTATAGATGTACAAAATAAGGGTAGAAATAAAAACGTGCTACCTATTGTTACGTCTAAGTTTTGATAATTTACCTTTGGTGAGCCGTGAGAGGATTTATAGGTACATAGGGTAAGAACCGGATAGCTGCCCTACTTTTTTTAAAACTCCAATTACATGAAAAATAAGTGTCTACTTACAATATGCCCCGTGTATAATAAAACATTGGTCCTTAATCTTTCATTGTGACCTATTTTTTTAAACACAATGAATATTGTTTTCCAGTAAATCCTGTTTTATTTGACCTCTACAAAAGGGGATAGTTGCCCTCTGTGGCGGATAGTTGCCTTATGTTAAAAATGCTTTGGGGGATACTTGCCTCATGCGGGGATAGAAGACTCATTATGAAATTGTTCCAATTTTTTGGATTAAAACAAATTTATGTAAATTTAATCAACTATTATTAATTATTAACATCAATTAATTAAGTAGTAGGTATTTACTAATCGACTCAATACAACTTGTAAAATACAAATAAAATCTCCAAAATTTAAGTTATAAATAATAATTAACTTTAAAGATAAAAACAATATGGTAATCAACTTTGACACAAATATTAAAATTAGTGTTATCATTATATATCACCAAAAACAGTTTAAAAACCGTCATCAATTACGAAGTCATCACTTTTAATTTTCCACATCTCACACAATATTGTTTGAATGATGAACGAGTTTCCTGGAAATACAATCAAGTATGATTTGGATTTAGTGTTATTGTAATTTATAAAACATTTACAATAATCATCAACCGAAACTTTATCATTCGCTTTTTTTATTTTTGTATTAATGTTAATAACTTTTACTGACTTTTCAGTCCCTCTTATCATCTTTAATTTCGTACTTCTTTTTTTGTACTCCTTTAGTTTTCTTTTCCTTTTTCCTTGGCTATTTTTGTATTTAATATGTTTTTTTCATTTTCACTCTCGGAACTATAAGTTTGTTATTTGTCATCCTCAAAGCTCTTTTTCCGCTCAGTTTAATTAAATCTATGTTTTCAAATTCAGTTTTACTGCGAAATAAATCGTCATAATTTTTGATCTTTTACTTTCGTTCTGACCTCTTTTCTTCATAATTATCATCTCGTTATCAGCTGATTTATTTTCTACTGTCTTAAAATCTTTTTATTTCATTGTCTCCATTCTATTTCTTTTTGTAACGTTTGTTTCTTCTTCTTTATATTGTTTTTCGCCTACCTACAACACTAACTGTCCTTAGGGCAACTATCCGCAAAATTTTATATTGGGTGACTATCCTTTTCGGTATGGATACATGCCCTTATATTTTAAAAAATAAATAAATATTTTCGACAGTTTAAGGTAAAAGGTAGTGTAACTTAAACTTCACTACCCGCGTAGAAGCAAAAAGTTGACTGAATCGACAACTGTAAAAAAAATATTCAATAGAAAATACACACGAATATAATTTCAACGCTCGTCAATGTCCTGCCGCGGAAGATTTTCGCTCACACGGACAAAACACGTTTACCTAGACCCACTACTGGCGTCGTCCTAAAGTCTTTGAAAGAGACGCTTCAAATTACAGAAGAGCACTAACATCAGGGACATCTCTAATATAGCGTATTGAAATCTGGGGCATGTATCCCACTGGGATGACTATCCGGGTTTTACCCTATATACTTACCTACGAAATAATGCAATATCATAATAATAATATAATTTGTAAAAAAAATCTAAATGTACCTAGTACCTACATTCTGGTAACTAGGTACCTACCTAACTATCTAGTATTTACATTTAGTTTTTTTTTTCAGATATATTTATTGTTTCAAAAAGAAATTCCTCAACTTCTACTTGATTCTTATTGTTAGGTAGATAGGTAGGTAGGTAAGGTAGTTATATTAATAATAACTCGTGTAATACTTAATATTTTTTTACGTCGATACCGATTATAATAAACTTAAGAACATATGGAAATGACGTTAGGTATAAGTACTTTGATATGTCATTTTTATACCTATGTCAATTCCATACATTTTTTAGTCTTCTACCAGTGATAACGTTTACATAATATCAGCTTATTTAAACCCACAGAACCAGTCAAACTACATATAAATGCCTATTCACGCAGGTAGGTACCTACCTACTTATTAAATAAAAAAATATGTATCTGTCTTAATATAAACATTAAACAGCAAGTAAAATAAAATGTCTATGTGTTTACAATATGATCTAAATCCCATTAATAACACATACCTAAATGCAACATACAACATAAATGCAAAAGTTTGGATGGATAGATTTTTGTTACTCAGTCAGGCCAGAAAGGGTGAATGGATCTGGATGTTTGGCACAGATAGATAGATTATATATAGTATGGAATAGCACATAGATTACTTTTTATCCCGAAAAAATGTACGGTTCCCGTGTGATAGATTTATTTTTGTTTTTCAAAGAGTTTTTCTATTCCATACTTTAAACGTAGGTACCTAGGGACGAATCCGAGCTAAACGAGGGTGAGTCGCTAGTATTTCGAATGTATTGATTCAAATAATATAAATTAGGTAGGTACTGTTCTCTAGGATCTTTAATCATTTGATTTTATTAAATAAAATAATTTTTGCACAACAAACATAATTTCGCATTTATAATAAATAGATACTATTTATATTAATATTGTCCTCTCGACCGATTTCAGCCACGGCGGCCAATCTTATTGAGACCATAGATACCTATAGTGCACATGTACCTACCTATGCGCGAAAACACAAGTGCACTCTCTATTCCTGACACTCTCATACTCCGGTGGGACAACACGAGACACGACCAGTGAGAGTTAAGGCGCAGGACCGACGGCTTTACGTGCCTCGGAGGCACGGGAGTAAAACACCGCAAACTTCCCAACTCTGGGCTGTTGCTGAAAATTTCTTGGCAGAAACTGAGCTTGGCCTGATCTGGGACTCGAACCCAGGACCTCCGATTCTGCGGCCATACACGCTAGTCACTAGACCATGGATGCTGTTAAAATTAAAACCTATTTATAATATTAAGGTTGCAAACATGTCTTCATTGTATAGTATTTTCTCTATCTTTTCTTGATGTCTCGATTTTTCTAAGTGCCTGCATACAAACAAGGTTATAAAAAAGAGAATACAGAATTACTTCATAACAATTACTACCTATATGAAAAATAAATTTTAAATAAAAAAACAATTGTAAAAAAAAACTATGCTACGAATTCATCCGCAGCCTTTATCCCGTTACAGTATTATGAAGAAAATTTAATGTGACATTTCCATTTACTTACAATTTTTATTGGCCGACCGCAATCCCTCAATTCACCTGATTGGTCCTATTTAAATGTCGAACTAATGATGAAAAGGGACAACGAGTAAAGGGCAAAGGCTAAGTGCGCTATGTGGAAGTGAGACAGATAGACACTTGTCGAGTACTTATGATAACGCAACGTGTTAACGGAGGACGCCCGAAGTTAGATGCTTCCTACGTGCCAGTTTCAACAAGGTATCATTGAGAATTGGCATATTTAAACAACATATATTTTAACAAATAATAAGTCTATAAAAAGACTCATTTATAAAATCATCATTGTAGATATGAGCATGCTAATGCGTAAAGTATGTGTACCTAAAAAAGTTGTTTTTTTAAGTACTGTATTGACTAAAATACAAATATGTAGATACAATAATACAAATATTTTATGAAAGTGAATTTTAAAGAATCTTTTAAGTCTTTTAAACTTTTGTAATTTTATCATATGGATAGAGGACAGCTGAAATGTAATTAAATTTTTAAGTCATAAAATATCAAACTTTCTAATTTAACTCAAACAACCAATTCACAACAACGATATAATTTGGTTACGACCAAAGCGATCAAATGTATTTCACGTAAACATCTTCAAGAAAAACTCAACGATCCCCACTACTTACGCTACTTAAAATATTTTTAAAAAACGACCGCCCCGATATATTGCCATCCCTATCTCACACCCACTATTAATATGAAGAGTACCTTATTTCTATCTCTTTCTGAGGCTCTCTTGTTAAACAGGCGGGCAATTCATCACCTAAAGTTTATTCGTTTGAGGATCGCTTTGCGGTCTGAACGCGTCGTGGAATATTTTAAAATTAATGTGTTCGAAGCAAAAATGGAGTCGAAACTAAAATTTAAAGATTCAATTACCTTACAAGACTGTGAAAAACCTACACTAAATTTAACAACGCCATTTTCGATAAACGATATATTGACAAAAGAAAATGAAACAAAGTGTTTTGAAAATGGAATGTTCTCAGAATTCGGCGGGAAGATTAATTTTTTAAACAAACCGGCACAAGATGGCTACAAAAAGGAGGTTTTGGAAAAGAGTATGAAGTACTACGATGATTGTAATTTTCGTGATTTTTCGGATGACGGTGCTTTGGATATGTCAAGGAAAAATAATTTTCCCGTAACAGAACTATCGGGTAAGTTTTAAATGAAAGCTTTTATTAATAAGTTAGGCATTAATATACGTATATCATATATTTCACAAAATTCAATATTTTAAAAACAGTGGCTTTATGCAGTTTAACGATTCTGTTTTAAAAAAATTAGAAAAAACGACTCTATGTAGATCTTATTAGTAATAGACAGAAAGGTTTGTTATCACCTATTGAATGCATATAGAAATTATTTATTCATAATGAGTGTTTGCTCACATGATACATACGTAGATAAAAAATAGACATAGTGCCCAGTGCCGAGTTTATGTCGGTACCAATATTATATCATGACAATATTAGTAGGTATAATACAGACAGTACAGTAGTAGTAGGTATATACCTAGTTAGTTAGCCAGTTAGTTAGCTACTTGACTTGCTTAGCCTCTTGCTTAATTAGTATTTTTCATGAGTTATGTTTGCTAACTACGTTTATAAATTTTATAAAATAAAAAAAAAACATTATGCAAGAGTAACTTCTATAATTTATATAACATTTAAAGGCCTCATCCTTCATCATTGACTAGGACAACCTCATTTTTGAATTCGGCTGTGGTATAAATACAATTTTACTCGTTTCTTTTACACGCGGCTCCGCTCGCATAGTTATTGGAGTATAATTGCTTCGCTTCCGTGATATGAAATGCAAACAAATTTCGGAAACGGGACTGATAGCTCCAGAGATTAGGGATAAGCAATTTCTTGGCTTAATAATATTAATACAGATTTATAAAAAAATAAACAATGCGTGTATGAATGTGTACCTATATGCGCGCAAGAAGTGAAACTTCTTTTAGTCATCGGTACTTTTTATGAAATTCTGATAGGAGAGATACTAAAAATATTTTTTTATCGATTTAAAAAGGAAAACAATATTTTATTTTTTGTGAATAATATACCTACAAATGCTAAGATAAAATTTAATTTTCAATCAAATGTTCTAAGATTCAATAAATTATATACTCCAATAAAATAAATAATAATACAGGGATGCAAATTTTTTTGTGAAAAAATTTATAATGCCTATAAAATACCTATTTTTTAACAATATCCATTTGATATGATTCCATCGTTCATTAAAAATAAATGATAGAAGCATTTTTTTATAAATAGGTATCTATTTTTGTTTAATTTATTCTTTTAAATATCCATAAATTAGTTTAAATACTTTTTAATTGACTATTTTATCGTAACGCCAATCCTTTTTTTCCATCTCATGGCGCGCCTAAAAAGGTTCACTTCAAAAATAAAATCGTATAGGTACCTACTATAATGTTAAATAGCACTATCTAACAAAGAAAACATACCTACAGTAAATATGAATACATTTTGATTAGTTGAATAACATTAAAAGAAATTTTTCTTGTTTTATATCAAAGTAATTAAAAAGACAGTAGGTACCTATGCTTTTAATCTACCTATACATATAATAAAATTCTGAGTCGAATCTGTACATTAAATATTTTTTGAAAAAATCTTATTGAAATATTCATTATTATCGATACAGAGGCCGAATCTTAAGTTTTTTGAATTCTTGTGTGTCTGTCTTGGAACAGATCATGAGAAAACCACTGGACAGATTTTGTTTAAATTTGTTATGATGATAGCTGGTTATCCGGGTCAACCTATTACATATAGGTTACTTATTAATGCGAGAAAATATCTCATCTCTGAGAAATCTATACTAAATGTTAAATCGTAACTAGGGACAAACCCGAGCGGAGCGAGGGTGAGTCGCTAGTTTTAAATATTCTTATTGAGAATATTATACCATTGCTTACTTTTTTATTTTATGTAATAAAATAAATAATATATTATAAGACTAATAATTATAAGAATAAATTAAATTAATTATAAACGATTCTTTTTTAAAGCTCTAAAAGGGCATTCTAAATATAGACCTTTGACAATGCGTAGATAATGGGGCGTCTACACTGGTGTCACCCCGCGACGTCACACTTGCTATTACGCCTCATTATTGTAAGTGACGCTTAAAGCACTAAAGCGTTCAATCAAGTAATTACTAGGCTGGTGCCACGTGCCAATGAATTAACTTTCAAATATGCCGCATTGTTTGAATATTGATTTTTGTAAGCACAATATGGACATTTTTAAAAGCTTTTATTTTATGTAGCACATGATATGTAGTCTTGTAAGCTTTTTTAATATGCGTATGTTAATATTTTACAAAGGATATTTTTTATAATACTCTAAATTATACATATAATAAAACTGTCGAATGTCCGAATGCCTGTACATAGAAAAAAATGCTAAAGACCGAGCCAGGGGGATGTAAGAAGAGAAATAGAACAAATCTAGTTTTATTTTATTTTTTTTTTGTTTCTCTGTCTGTTTGTTTGTCTGTTTGTACGGGACTGATCTCCGAAACTGTTATACTGATTTAAATAAAATTTCGCATGGTAGTAGGTACCTAATATCCCCGGTCAACATTTTAGATACTTTTTATTCCGGAAAATTAAAAAAGTTCGCGTGGGATAGTTTATAAACTATAGTAACTTATATAGCTTAGTACAAAAAAACTATCGATTGGATTTTAATGAAACTTTACAATAATATAGTTCGTATATCAGAATAACAAAAAGGCTACTTTTTATCCCAGAAAAATGTATGGTTCCCGTTGGATAGATTTGTTTTCAACCGACTTCAAAAAGGAGGAGGTTCTCAATTCGACTGTATTTTTTTTTATGTTTGTTACCTCAGAACTCCGTCATTTATTAACCGATTTGGACAATTTTTGTGTTGTTTGAAAGTGTATACTTCCAGATAGGTCCCATTTAAATTTCAAAAAAAAAATACCACCCGTAAGGGTGGAAAAATAGCTAATAATGAATTTAACCTACATCTAATTGTCATATTGACTTGAATCTTTGCAAGTATTTCTATTTCCGTTGATAGTACAGTGGTTCGGTATTGTTGACCAGAGCTGATGGTAAGGCCAGAAGGTGGATAGGTGGAACTCTTCAACGGCGAATAGTAGATACTTTGAGTTTGGGCTTATTTTGTTTGATTTGACAAGCCTAACACGTTAGAATTCTTACTTTGCTACTACTGTCTACACTAAAAAGGGAAAATAAAAACTTTTTAACAAAAAAATAAAAACCGACTTCAAACAAAAGCACTAAAAAGTAAAAAATAACTGATTGGTAGTTTTCATTTACTATACATACCTAGTTTAATTTATTTCTTTGTATAATTTTACTTTAAGTTAAACACATTGATCGATAACTTTCTTATTAAATTAGATAAAAGCACCTAATATAAATTAAAATTTCCATAAAGAATATTATTTTATACTTACGCCTATATAGGTATATTAAATAAAAGCTGACGTCTGTATAATTAAAAACAAATCATTACAGTTATTACATTGTAATTTTTTTGAAAACCAGATTAATTTACCAAGTTTTTTGTACGAATAGAGTAATCTAACTTTCGACAAAAGGTTTGCATCACACGCAAAAATACTGTTAGATCTATTCAACTTATTCTCCTAATGATCGGCGACAATTTGCGTAATGGATCCATTGTAAAAGCTGCTTTATACACGAATGGCGTGACCGTAACAAATGTTAAGAAAGGTATATTTCTAAGTTCATGAAATTAAATATCATATTAATATATATATACCGATATTAATAAATATAACTGAGATATACATACATATGTACCTATAGTAAATATTTATATAGTTAACAGTTAATTATTAACAATTGCTTAATCTAAATTGAAATGTATGTATTCAGCCCCTTTTTTTTAACGTCCCACTGTTGGGCACGGGCCTCACTTCGATATGAGGGGGGGGGGGATCAGGCCATAGTCCACCACGCTGGCCAAGTGCGGGTTTGGTGGACTTCACATGTCTTTCGAAAATTTGCTAGGTTCTCTAAGACATGCAGGTTCCCTCACGATGTTTTCCTTCGTCGTAAGGCAAGCGGTAATCATGTTAGAAATGATTCGCACATGAAAATATCAGAGGTGCGAGACCCGGGATTTGGACCTGCATCACTTGGTTTCCCAAGCGAGCGCGTTACCACTGGGCTACCACTGCCTATTAAAATAATAAAAATTAATTCAAATTATTTCTAGTTAAATATTATTGTGAAAAATAAATAGGTATACTTCTTAATAAAATTTGTATTTATAATATAAAATTGTTGCAGATGACTACGACTCCCGGTCCTCAAACACCGGCTCTCCAGTACGACGAAGCAACTCATCCCCAAATTCAGAAATAAGCTACAAACCGTTTAACTTACGTTACGAGAGAAAGTGTACCACGCCCCCTCCTGACCGCACCATGAACTACACTCCAATAGAATACTCACAAACGAACGGAAGGAAAAAGAGATCGAGAGCTGCCTTCTCCCACGCTCAAGTATACGAACTCGAACGACGTTTCAGCCAACAAAGATACTTGTCTGGACCAGAGCGGGCTGACCTAGCTGTTAGCTTGAAGTTAACAGAAACCCAAGTAAAAATATGGTTCCAGAACCGCCGGTACAAAACAAAACGAAAGCAATTACAGATGCAAGAAAGCGGAATGCTAGCAGCTGCCGCGGCTAATGCTAGGAAGGTCGCGGTAAAAGTTCTAGTAAATAACAACGGACCCAATTTACCAGATTTCAAATACCAGGCTATTGGCAAAACAATGAACCCTTTTGGCCCGAATATTCTAGAAGGATCTCCAATTTTAAAGCATTTCGCAGGAGTGTATGGTGTTGATTTTGCAAAGAATCCAGAATATAAGGCTTTGTTGCAAGAATCTTATAACCAAGCTATGTTGCAAAGTCTTTATGGCCCACACTTAGGAGTAAATTACCCCAACTTACCCATTCCCTATATGTATTATCCCGGTCATCCCTTCGGAATGCCTATCCCATGTGAAGTGGACAGAAGTCATGGTGAAAGTAGCGAAAATATTAAGGAATTTGGCGAAAGTTCTATGAAAAACGACAAAATCGATAAACCCAAACCCCATATTGATGTAAACGAGAATAGTAACGAAAGTATGGCTAGTAATATTGAAATAGAAAATTGAATCACAAATGAATCGCTAGTTGACACAAAATTGTTAAGTAAAATTGATGTAGGAAATGACATTTGTGTGAAGTTTTATGACAAAACCTAAGTGTGAACATTTAATAATAATTGATTTATAGGTAAAATTCACTTTCAAACTCTCTTGCGTTTCAAAAAAAAACTAGAAAAATCAAACTTTTTACAACAACAAACTTAAAGATGTGTACTTTTAGGCCTTTGTCAAAAATATTAAAATATCTGATTAAATAATTGCCACATTATGTAGGAATTTAAAAATATTAAGTTTATACCAAAGAACTGTAAAATAAACCAAAGATTCATATTTAAGCAATCGTTTATTAAATGTTAATATTAATAATAATTTTAGTATGTAAATATGTTCCTTGTTATAAGATGTTTGTAGTTGGCACGTTTGTAAATAGTACAAGAATTTCGATTAAATATCAAAGTTTAATAAAGATGCAATACCGTTGATATTTATTTGTTTCATTTTTAATATAGGACACGCAATATCTTATAACATTAAATGAGCAATTCTTGTTTGGTAACTATTAATTTATCTCGTGTATCTCGGAAACGGCTCTAACAATTTTGATCAAATTTAGTATTTAGATGATGTTTTCCTTATTAAGATTATCTATATAAATGTCTTTTAAGAAAAAAATGCATTTTTTATATCTTTTCCAAAAAAAAAAACAAACGAAGCTCGATCGCCCAGGTATGTTCATATTATAAATTACATATTAATGTGAAAGTAGCTCCCTGTGTCTGTTTATCAGAGGCTTTTTTGCACTAAAACCACTGAACCGATTTTGATGAAATTTGGAAAGAACACAGATTGCATCATGCGGATCTTTATCATAAACCTGTTTATAATAGCGTACAGCGACATAGCCGCGTGCAAAAACCAGTTTGTCATATATTTAATATAGCTTGCTTCCCAATACAAACGTTCGTCCTCATTTTCACTCCCTTAAGGAATGATTTCGGGGATAAAAAGTGTCCTATGTCCTTCCCAGGCTCTCAAACTATCTTTATACCAAATTTCATCTAAATCGGTTCAGTAGATCTAGAGATTACCCCCTACAACGTCACAAACTCACAAACTTTACCTCTTTATAATATTAGTAAAGATAAAATAGCAACGCTATAGGTACTACACTCTACTTATGTTCTCTAAGCTATTCTCTAACATATATAATTATGTCTCATTCATTTTTTTTTATTTTCATGTTGTTATAACAGACAATAACAAAAATTAGTTTAGAATATCTTTGAGCTTACATTTTCTTTGAAATGTCGAGGTTTGCTTGACCTACTGTAGCTAAACATTTGGTAGCAGGTCCATAGTAGTTAAGTTAGTTATTTCTATGTTAGACTGAAATATCTAATCAATTTTACTTTGTTATCAGCTACCAGAAACATCCAATTTTTATACAGGTAGAGTGATTGTGTAGGTCTCTTAACATAAAAGTATTAAGATTAGTATTTATGTTCCAGAGAACTTTCTTCATATTAGAAAAATTGTGGAAATGGTAACGTTTCTCTTAAAACGTTTTTTTCAATGTATCTCTTATAAAGTCATCTATACCTACATATAATAAAATTGTAACTAAGCCGAATCTGTACATTAAATATTTTTTGGAAAATCTTATTGAAATAGACTTTATTATCGATACAGAAGCCGAATTTATAGTTTTTAGAATTTTTGTCTGTCTGTCTGTCCGTTTGTCTGTCTGTCTGTCTGTCTGTCTGTCTGTCTGTCTGTCTGTCTGTCTGTCTGTCTGTCTGTTACCGCATCACAGAAAAACCACTGGAGGGATTTTGATGAAATTTGGTATGGTGATAGCTGGAAATCCGGGTCAACATATAGGATACTTTTTACCGCGGGAAAATGTCTCATTCCCAAGGGAAAACACGTTGTAATACAACCCAAAAAACTAATTATGATCAAAAGTACTTGAAACTTGGTATTAATACTCTTCAATAATATAAAATAAATACGTGTTTTAGCTTTTTTCAAAATTCATCCTATAAGAGGGTAAAATAGGGGATGAAAGTTTGTATGAAACCTACCTTTCTAGAGGTTTAGTTGTAGTTTTACCGCGAGCGAAGCCGCGGGTTCTTCTAGTATATAATAAATGTTTTACAAAGACATTAAGGTCACTTAATGTAAAACATTTATTTATTTAGGTATGATGCTCCCATAACTGCCTATTCGGTTACGTATTATAAGGTATTTTTAGTGGAAATGAAAATTTTCACGCAGTCAAAAGTACCTAACTTTTATCACACTACAGCCCTAAAAGTATGTTAGATTTTCTTTTGTTGTGGAATGCTATAAAATACTTACTTATACCTACAAATATTTAATGCAGAAGAAGAAATAATCTGTACAAAATGTAAAAATAACAGCTTTTTACCAAATACATTTTATGAATCAGTCGGTGAATTTTATGGTCGGTACATACGGTACTTATAGTAAAAAAACACAATTTTATTTTTTTTGTCTGTCTGACTGTTCCGGCTATCTTCGAAACGGCTGGGTTGGTTTTGACGGGCCATTAACTGGCAGATTTTGAAAGTCTTTGTCTGTCTATCTGTTTGTTCCAGCTAATCTCCGAAAATCCGCGTACTTAGGGACGCACCCGGGAGCAGCGAGGTCTCTAGTTATGTACCTACTATTGTTTTATGTTTATAAGATTAATAGTAAAGATGGTTATGTTAAAGAACACAACAAAGACTAATTTTTGTAAAAGAAAATATTAAATTAAAGCGAGATATAATAAACATAAGTAATCATTATTATTTTGTAATTTTTGCGTATGTATAGTTAGCTGTGTGTTAATTTTCACGCTTAAACCATGAATAGATTTCGATTAAAATTGGTAAGGATTGCATCTGGAGACGCCATCTCAACCCCACTTACCAAACAAGCGAAGCCGCGGGCAAAGGCTAGTAGGTATTTAAAAGTACTATAGTAGTAGGTACTTGTAACTTCGACTGTGTTTAGATAAAAAAAGGGCAACGGAAAGGACGGTTCAACGTGAATATGATATATTAAATTTATTGTAGCCTTTAGGTATTATTGCTTGCTGCTGTCAAACAAAGTTCTTATTAAATATCCGTAAAATATGTTTAAGGCATGTACGTTAAGTAACGATCCGAAAACTAAATCATATATGTACATCTAAAGATGCTTTGGTAAAAATGAACCGTCTTTGTCTTGGCATACTTTACTTTTTATATTTTTCCACCAAAATGAAACAATTATCAGCTTCCAAGATAATATGCGACTTAATTCACAGTTAAAACACGGTAATATTACATTATCGTGGTTAAAATAATATAGCTACACTATTTAATATGAAACTTCAATACACTTAATACTTTTAGGTAGGTAGTACTAGCAGAACTTTCTTAGTTCTGCGATTGGACATAAAAAGAGTTAATAGCTACAAACAGTAAATTAACCTTTCAGATTAACTTTTCAGAAATAAATATGTATGAAAAGTATGAAAATGTACTCTAGATCTTCTCTTTCAAATGTCATTCGATTTCTAATAGTAATATTTATTATAAGTATATATATATAATAAAATTGTAACTAAGCCGAATCTGTACATTAAATATTTTTTGGAAAATCTTATTGAAATAGCACTATTATCGATACAGAGGCCGAATCTTTAGTTTTTAGAATTTTTGTCTGTCTGTCTGTCAGTCTGTGTATTCCAGACTATAATCTATCTCTGTGTCAAATTTCATCCCGATCCGTTCAGCCGTTCTGGCGTGAAAGAGTAACAAACATCGATACTAACAAACTTTCACATTTATAATATTAATACGGATAATATAAAGCATATAATCTTTAAACTAGAAACGTTTTATTTACCTCTCTCTGCCTTAATCCAAATTATACGTAGGAGTCATAACTTTCTCTACTATACAATTTATTCACTCAGTTATGGAATAAAACGTATTCAAATTAACAATTATTACTATTAGTTATAAAAGGAAAATAAAGAATTTGAAGTAGAATTTGTACCTTCTTATAGAAATTAAACTTTGCACCCTCAAAGATGTAAGAGTCGCCGATCAGTAATTTACGACCTCAAGTCCGGGAAAGTGAAGAATGCTCGCGAAATCACCGCCTTGCAAATTGCATGTGCCGACTGCTGGCGAATATGGAATGGGCTTTCAAAGATAAGAAAAATGCAGATTTATTTATAAATATACTATAGACTTACTCTACCTTCACTCGGGTGTGTACCTGATTGCCTATGTATTACTTCGAGTACATAGGTATACAGCAGTGGCGAAGGGTCCATACAAGACGTCTAATCTTAAAATACATACATTTATTTTTTTAAATGTATAAATGTTCTTTTGGATATATATATATATATATATATATATATATATATATATATATATATATATATATATATATATATGTACATGATATATGTAAAATATACAATTTTTATTATATATATATATATATATATATATATATATATATATATATATATATATATATAAAAAATTGTATATTTTTGGACCGGCTTACCTCTGCTAAAATTTTACTTGTACACAGTCTATACTTGTACATACTAAATTTTATCTAAGTCCAGCCGTTTTAGCGTAAAGGAGAGACTAACATATGCCTACACACATACAAACTCTCGTATTTATTACAGTAGTCTGATTGTTTTTGTATATTAAAGTCCACAGTAAAATTTAACAAGAATTAATATTGTATGATTTAGACTTTCGGCTCTAATTAATCAACGATAAATTACACGCAATAAATACATACAATTTACCGAAAAATAGTTACGAAGCAAAAGAAAAGTCGATACAAAATTATATTATTGAATTTGATATTTCCTTTCTACATCCATTTAGCGTTTTAGAAGCATCATGCTTAATTTTAAAAGAAATAAATGTGTACCGCGTTTAAAACGCATTACAAAATATTAAAAAATGAAAGTCTGTATTCATACAAAGTAGTCGTGTTCTTGCAGATTAACATATGAATACGTCGTAAGGCGACATTATGAAAATCCCGAGCGTCGTTTCCGCGCGAAGAATTTTCTAAGACTCGAGCGAGTGACGCTTCGCTTGCACTCTGCGCGTGTCAACTTTAAATTGCTCTTTTACTTCAAATGCAATATTTTCTTTAAAATTTCGTTATAAAATATATTGAATTGAATCTTATTCTATCTCTTTTACTCTGTTGGTAAGAACGGTATCATTGTATAAGACTTAGGTACCTAGGTACCTATTTTACACAAGCTTTATCTTTTAATACTGTACCTTCTCCTTTTTAGAAGTCGGTTAAAACATGTATAAAAGTCCAATGATAATCTTTATAATACTTTATATTAGGTAAAGCTTGATGCCTTTCTTAGTGTTAGTGATTGTACAATTCTGAACGACTTGATGACCGATTGAATTTATATTTACACAATATATACCTATGTATGCCTATATTGTTATAGGTTGATATGGTTAGTTATTTGTCTTATTAAGATAGGATTAATAAGATGGGTTCTTTTTAGTCAAGCTCTTTCTTTTAGTGCCAATTAAAAAAAATGTTTTATCTGGAGAAAAGTTAATAAATAGTAATAGGTAACTATGTATATACTCGTAGGTACCTACCTATCGCAAAGGGCAGCAACTTTGTCTGTAAGGCCAGTTAAGTAGATATATCTAATTAGGTAATATTAAAAGCCTAATAAGCTACAAGGCTGTAAAATTAGACTTCGATAACTAATTTTATTCTCTCTATTACACAATCAAAATCAGTCGTCAAAGTACGTCTCTACTAATGTTCACTTCCTGAGCCTGAGGAGGAATTAGTCGATAATTACAGATATCGGGCCATTATAGTAAACAGCTAACTGCATTACCGCTCATCTTCTGACTATGAGTGTTGCGATTTCATCGATATCAATAAAAACAGGAAAACCTATTGAGTGAAAATTTCTCCGGCTTTGGTTTGACTCTATTAAACTAATTTAATATTCTGTATAAAAATAATGATGAAAAATCTACTCTATTACTATAAAAAGAAGATAATAACTTTAAAACCATATAGCAACTACGTATTACAAATTAAACATGAGTTTGGTTTATTTGGGCTAATCTCTAATATGAATTTTCATACGGCTCTTACGAAGAGAAAGAGCGATTATAATCTACGAAAGTTATAATTTATAGATAAACATTTAGGCAAAAATAATCTACAGGGTAGACGATATTTGTAAATTTAGTGTAATGTAAACATTTCGGGACGAACCCGAGTGAAGCGAGGTTAATTTGATAGTTTATATTATTTATAATTGAGCAAGAAAATATTGTCGATAAATCAAAACTCATCCCTTCAACAGTACTGCATTAGCATCCACTGCATCAAGTTACAAGCACGTGCGCCGGAAATGTCGTCAGGTAAACAAATACGCATCACTACGGATGGGTTAACAGCGGCGTTTAACTGTCTCATTTGTATTTAGTACAACACTAATTTAGTTAATGACTAGATGTTGCTTTAGACTCTATAGGAACAAGTTTAATTTACTTATCAACTATATAAAATTGCAAATAATACCTATTAAGTTTGTATATTTTATTGTATGATTGTAGTGAAACTTAGCTTTGTTTATTTAAACCAAAGTAGAGCTTATATTAAGATGAAATATCTAAAATTAGAACCTCCATAATAACATTTATTAAAAACAGGAATATTGGAACATATATTTTTACTTAGTTCAGTATTAATAGTATAAAAGACGTTTTTACGTTAACTTTACGGCTTGCATTCTATTGATTCTATTGCAATGAAACTTTGGTGGTTTTGTTAAAACACCTGCGAAAATTCTGACGTATCATCATTACAAATTGAACTGTACAAGTACATGTACATTTAAATAAAACACGTGTTTGTTGTTGCTCTTCTACAAACACCTTAGTAATGGATCGATGAAATATTTAGCTACTGCAAAACTATGAGTTCCTACTCAATAGTATCTAATGTTTTAATAGTTAATGACGGAATTATAATTGACTAGAGACTCACCTTCGCTTCGCTCGGGTTCGATCCTACTACCGTTTTAAGGTTTAAAATAGATTTCTCACACATGAGATATTTTCCCGCAGTAAAAAGTATCCTATATGTTGACCCGGATAACCAGCTATCATCATACCAAATTTCATCAAAATTCCGTTCCGATTGGGTTTTCCGTGATGCGGTCACAGACAGTAAGACAGACAAAAAATTCTAAAAATTATTGATTCGACCTTTGTATCGATAATAATGTCTATTTCAATAAGATTTTCCAAAAAATATTTAATATACAGATTCGGCTTCTTTACAATTTTACTATAGGTATCTGTATGTATAGATAAATCGGAGCACATCTTTGCATTGCTTATATATATATATATATATATATATATATATACTGTACTTGTACACATACTTATATATTACATTACCATGTATATTATACATAAATATTATTATAAAGAGGTAAAGTTTGAGTTTGTGAGTTTGTGACGTTGTAGGGGGTAATCTCTGGATCTACTGAACCGATTTAGATGACATTTGGTAACAAGATAGTTTGAGACCCTGGGAAGCACATAGGATACTTGTTATCCCGGAAATCATCCCCTAAAGGGGTGACAATGGGGATGAAAGTTTGTATTGGGAAGCAAGCTAGGAACGAACCCGAGCGAAGCGAGGGTGAGTCGCTAGTTATACATAAACATGTGTACAGGTATGTATGATGTATACATAAATCTTTTCTCTATACCAGCAAAGACAGGTCGCAAGCACTTTATAACTTAAGCGCAGGAAGCAAATCAAGGATAGAATCACACAAGTAAATCAACTACAGATGCTAATCGTAATGCAATTGCAATGGTTTTGATTACTCTCGTAATGGCGCTTCCCATCATTGTGTTTACGTTGCACATTTGGTACGAATATCTCGGTTCTCATCGATTACATGGCTTTTTAATGCACTGCAAATGTGTACAGGTCATTAATTTGCTAATATGTATTATTTATGGTTTTATTTTACGTTGTAATATAATTTAAAGAAGTGGGTATTGTAGGATTATGAAAACAGTATCTTCCACAATCTTAGATAAATAACCGCGCTGGTGTCATAAGAGTAGATAAGTGCTTCGAAAACTGGTCGCATACCTACTTCAAATGTTAATTTTATCAAAAACAAATACAAATCTATCCCACGGGAAATGTATATTTTTCCGGGATAAAAAGCTATAATCTATTTCTGTGCCAAATTTCATCTAGATCCGTTCAGTCGTTCTGGCGTGAAAGAGTAACAAACATCCATACATACTCACAAACTTTCACATTTATAATATTAATTATACAGATTGTCCGTCCCTAATTGAACTTTTTTACCATTCTACTTTTAACATGGCAAAACTCCCTGGATATGGATTAAGTGCGTGTTCCGTTTTATGTTAACCTCAGTTAACCGTTAAGTATAACGGTTAACTGAGGTTGAGGAAGAAACATACGAACATATCTTTAATAACTTTTATTTCGTATTGCACAAAAATATTAAGTATACTATCCAGGATTATCTAATAAAATATTAATGAAATATATACTTATGTTTAATCAACACCTACGCCATTGGCTAAAAAAAATTAATTATTGATTAAATATTAATTAGTTACATGTTTTAAATATTTTCTTACGTTAAAGCGAATTATTGCCGTATAATATTGACAAAGATTTTTAAATTATTTATTCAGTTCGGCGTAGAGGTTCTAGAACCGAGGTTGTTTCTTATGAAGAGAAAAATTACAAGTATTTCACCGAAAAACCTAAAAATCTCATTTTCCTTTTTCCTTATAGGTATAGTCTATCTATTCCGTACTAACAGTTGACACGTACCAAGCGAAGCGAAGGTGAGTCGCTAGTATTATATAAAGATATAATTTTAACGAAGATCGTAGGTATTTAAAATTGTATGAGATGCGAATTTATTATTTGAAACCAAATGATATAATTGAACCAATATTTTTACTTAGTATAGGTAAGTGATTATTATGGTATCCAAAATCATCTTTAAATAATTATAATCTACTCTACTGAGCTCTGCTAAGAAAGCGCAGATAAACATTTATCTAAAAACCATAAATCGTCTATACGCTAATAGAATTTACTCAATATGAGTAAACCTTTTAACTATACCCCTTTAAACAAAAAAATACAAAAATGGTCGTGTGAAAAAGCAAATTAGTATAGAATTCGCCATGCCACTTAACGAATAGGCAAAACATCTTAAAAGGAGTCGCGACGTCAAAAAAATCATACCATATTTACGCAAGTGGTTACCCCTACTATGTGTATTTAAACAAAATATTAAATTAAAACTAAAATTTATATTTTGAAATATTTATTTATAAGTAAGAAGATTTAAATTTTGTTTGAACATAAATCCATACTAATATTGTAAATGCGATAGTAACTCTGTCTTTACCTTTTCACGCTTAATCCGCTGAACCGATTAAGATGAAATTTGGTATGAAGATAGTTTAAGAACTTGAGAAGTACATAGGAGTGTTTTTATCCTGGAAATTATCGCTTAAGAAGTTAAAAAGGGGGGATGGAAGTTTTTAAGGAGAATCAATGGTTTCTGAAGTAAGAATATAAAACTCCTCATAACTTTCTGGTCGATCTATTCCATACTAACCGCCAAAACGTACCTAGGGATGAATCCGAGCAAAGCGAAGGTCAGTCGCTAGCTATATATAAAAATTACAAATTATAAAAATAGATAGGTATGTAGAGAGGCTATTTGTATCATTTTAATAAAATCAAAAACAGTTTTAAAATTTTTATATATTTATCTTGTAAGAATTCATATAATAATATCTTACCTAAGTACAATACAAAGTTCTCACTAATCAAAAAAATATATTCACAACTTTTTCACCCATCAAAAATAAACAAACATTTACAAGCAATATATAGATATTATAGTTACAAATAGTACGGGTATTTGGAGACGGCGTCGGCCACCCCATGGTCACTTCACAGCGCCCTGTAGGCGTCTTTCAAGGGTTGTTAGTTGGTGGTCTCATTTGATAACAATTGGAGAGCCTAATGAATGAAAAATTATTGACGTAAGTTTAAAAGTGAAAGCTATGGTATTAAATTTAAGTAAATGTTAGATTTAATATAGACATAAAAACTTCAACATAAAATTGTTATTAAAAAAATTCACTATGAACTAATTTTAGTAAAATGCAAAAAATGAGTAATTAAAAAATACGCCAGCTCTTTTAACTTTTAAACGATTTAAAAACTTTAATATTACTTGCTGGATAATTAACATTAATCTGTTTTTCACTTTACTATTTAAACTGTTTTTCAGTAGACAGCAAAGAGCATGTAGGTGGAAATTCTTATAAAAGACGTTTACCGAGTTGTAAAATTTTATGTTTGACTATCCTGTTTTTAATGCTTCAAACAGTATTCCGCAAACCAGAGGGTTGTAAAAGTTTAAACAACTACATTTACTATTTTGTACACGTGCACTTGCATCGAATTGTCCGTTCTCCTTTACTAACATTAAAAACGCGTAATTATGGATATAAAACCTCTTTCGTCGTAAAACTTCCAGATAAAAAGGTTGTGAGGCACTTCCTCTTGGTAATACTCCATAAAATGGTTCCGTGAGTCCATTAACACTATTTTTACCTTTTTTTTTCAATCTCATTGAACGCACCGTCCTCAATGAGGCTCATTTATATTATAAAAAGTTCAAAAATAGTAGTATGTTTACATTAATTTTTAGTGTACCGCGTAAACGGTGTGCCGAATTTTCTAATAAAACGATAGCGGCAGATCATAAAGATCAAAATTGTTTGTCAAAATATAATCACATAGAGGATGCTGTATGATGGTAGCAATTTATGAGCAAGCTATTAACGACTTTGATGTAGTTCTAATTAATTTATTGGTGTTTGTAAAGCGGAAGTAGAAAGTAGTAGAGACGCTCTTTTATTATAACACAAATAGATGTTTGAATTAAACACAACTTTGGTGTTTTAGACTTTATATCATAATATAAAATATTAATTGTTCTTTATTTTTATTTAAAACAAAAAAAACTGTTTTATTTAATTAAATTAAGGACTAATGACATGGTCGTCTACTTAAGAAAATTTGTAAAAAAAATTAAAACAAATGTGGAATTCACTTTCATACATATTATTGTGCAATGAGGAATCTCGAATACGACTGCTTCTTCTATTTCGTGAGAGGAAATTAAACTAATTATGTATTAAATACGGTATTATATTTCATAATTTCATTAATATTTTTGGATTTACAGAGATGGCCATCTGCGCAGGAGATATCATCTATACCTACATATAATAAAATTGTAACTAAGCCGAATCTGTACATTAAATATTTTTTGGAAAATCTTATTGAAATAAACATTATTATCGATACAGAGGCCGAATCTATAGTTTTTAGAATTTTTGTCAGTCTGTCTGTCTGTTACCGCATCACAGAAAAAGCACTGAAGGGATTTTGATGAAATTTGGTATGGTGATAGCTGGTTATCCGGGTCAACATAAAGGATACTTTTTACCGCGGGAAAATATCTCATTTCTGAGAAAAAATACGAAAACTGCATTGTAAGAGTATACTAATATGTAAAACCTAAGAATTTGGTTTATGGTCATCTGAACGCTGGCGGAGCCGCGGGCAATGCTAGTATTACATATTGCACAAATATGCGCGCAAACACAAGTACACTCTCTATTCCTGTCACTCTCATACTGCGGTGAGACGGCTTCTTGACAGAGCTAGAGAGAATTAGGGTGTAGGACCGACAGTTTTACGTGCTCTTCGAGGCACGGGGGTATAACACCGGCAACTTCCCAACTACGGGCTGTTGCTAAAGATGGGATTGCATCATGGGCTTAGGTACCTTTTGTCCGTCTTGCTTATCAAGCGGAGACGTAGGTAAAATCTATATAAAAGTTTACCTTTTTTTTGTTTTCGTAACGTTCGTTTCTGTAATGTGTAGAGTCCAAAAAATATTTACATGATACTTTCTTAATAAATATAGGACATTTAAAAAAACTATAATTTCCGATTTTTTGGGTGATTTATTTTTGGATTTATGGTTTCCGACATTTGAAATGCTTTACAGTAATCCAAAAAGATAATTTTATTTAAAATATTTACGTGGATCATCCGGTGAAGAGCGCAATTACTTAATAGTTCGTGTCGCGCTATTCTTCTAACCTTGTCAACCCTTATAAACAAAAACGATTACTTTCAATAAAAATAAACAATCAATTAAGACTAAAATTAGCATATAATGCTTAATGGATTTGTGATTTTTCGCTTGGGTAAATATCACGTTTGGAAAAAAAATGAGAGTAAAATTTTTACGATGCACGCACACCGACACCCAAAAAGCGACATGATGAAGTTAGCTGCATTGCTTTTACAAACAGAGAGTTGTGACATACGGGATAGAATCTTTAGCTATTTTTGTTGTGTTACGCCAAAGAAGTATAACTTCTTACATTCGTATCTAAGTACACGCACACGTTTTTTTTATGATTTTTATAATCTCTCCCATTACCATAATATCTGTAAAGCATTCGAAACGGGCACCAAAAATAAAAATACAACCGTGAAACCAATCCGAAAAGATAGTTTTATTTAAAAAGGCCAATCTTCACTAAAATGACATTAATGCGAAATCTTGTTCGTTTTTCGTTGTCTTACTTTTTAGGTCCTCCAGCATTTTAAATAAAAGTAATTGATTCAAACTCATTATAACGGTGGCAGTAACTAGAAGTTAGCATATTTACATTACTTTACTTCACTTTTTTATTATTTATACGGTATTTAGCTATATAGGTATAAAATTGTATTGATCTTATTTCTGTTTCACTTCTACATTGGAAATTAAACCAATTTAAAAGCAAATAAACCTATAACAACACTTTGAAAAACACTGCTTTGTCAGTGTCACGCAGATTTTTCTGACTGGTAACGTGACACTAAAATTGAGTTAAACAAACAGGCACATGGGGTAACTTCAATGATATAGCGACAAAAAGGAAATTTTAAAATCTTTTACGTATAAAAAATTAACACTAACAATAACTCTGTATTTATTAGTCGCAGGTCCACCCGCCATGCTCTCCACTCGCCTCTAGCCCGCATTAGGCGTCGGCTACCAATCGTAGTATGTATATGTGTATTATGATCATACAAACAGACAAATATTGACCCGTCCTATAAGATATACTATTGATGTATCGCAAAGTGCCTGTAAGCTCCCAAATTATGACGTACACAATGACATCGGATTTTTAGAATTATTTTATCCTTAATTCGCGTGATTTTTTGTCCTAGGAAGTCATATTATGTTAAACTGTAAGAGCAGATTATTTATTACTTTTCAGCGCTTTGCATCATATCATTTGTGCAGAGTACCGACGTCAATATTTTTATAGCTAATTTAATGTGTTTTAGTATTTTTTGCAGTCACATAAATATGGTAAAACTACTTCCTACGTCAATGCACCAATCGGCTTTAAAGTCAGTCAGTCAGTAAACAGTGTATAAAGTGCAGTTTAGGATTCTCCCAACTAATTTTTACTCCGTCATAAATAATGAAAAATATGTATTATATATATATATATATATATATATATATATATATATATATATATATATATATATATATATATATATATATATAGAGAGAGAGAGAGAGAGAGAGAGAGAGAGAGAGAGAGTGAAATGGCTCTTTATTCTACCTACTGGCCATCATGTTACCTATTCCTGTTTAATAATTACCTAACAATGCAAGTAGTAGATTAATACAACAAATATATCTGTCCTACGAATTTATATTAGTTCTGGAAATAAGCATTTAAAAGACATAAAAGGAGAGTAAGCACATTAAAGTGTTGTATTGCAAAATAAAGTGGGAGCCAAATCAACGAACTTGATAGATATACTCAAAGAGACGGTGACTATCCAATTTTTTGTGTAGTTTTCTTACTTATCAATTAATAATAACAGCATAATAATAATAGCACTTAGATTATCTTATTTAAATTAAAAAAATATCATAAGCTTAATTTAGTTTTGAAAATGGAAATTAAAAATGTAAAAGTTTGTGTATTTTTTACTTCTTAAGCTTTAAGTAAAATTTGGAATAAAGTTGTCTTATATATTAAATAAATACACAGGGTCGTAACAAGTGAACGTCATTAAACATTTAAGATACCACATTCAAACAAACAAACGAAAATATATAAAAACACATCTATACAGATTCTAACCCCACATAAACTGTTCTGGAAAATATGTTAATATGTTTATCATAATTAAATATTAAATTTTTAAAATTTATATTTTCTTTAAATGCTCTGCAAATCTCTACCATCTCTTAGACTATATGAATCGTAGTGATGGATTACTTTATAGCTGTGTACACAGATTTACCTCCCCACAACAATCACTTGATCCTGGTTCTGCTTTTAAGGGCTGTTGAACATTAAATTTTGCCTATCATATCAGTTACATTGATTTTATGAGGATAATATTGTAAATATTTGTATAAAAATTTTAGAGCTACGAGATTTTTTTAACATTTCTTTGCCTTCATCAAATGAAATTAACTTTAATGCATAAAACTAAAATACTACTTAATAATTTTAACGTACATACTGTAAAAAAAGAGAGAAGAATAATTATTAGTATTAATTTTTTAATGCTTTTCAATATAATTAAACAAATAAGTCTTTAAGCATTTTTCGAAATTCATCCCATAAGAGGCTAAAATAGGGGATGAAAGTAAGTTTGCATGAAACCTACCATTTCAGAGATTTTTGTGTAGTTTTAGCGAAACCGCGGGTTCTGTTAGTCTTTTATAATAGTGTAGATGTAGTCAATCTTTAGATCTGTTAAATCATTGTGATTAAGATTATTAACAATAAAAGGAGCTTCATTAACATTTGTCCATCATGTTTTTCCCCAGTCCCAGGTTTTTCACCATTAAACAAAAAAAAGACTGACTATAATTACTATAATGTCCCAAATATGTAATTAATTAGGTGAAGCTTTTTCTCATAGCCGTCATATGTATTTATTCTGCTGTCTAAATTTCTTTATGCCTGGAATAAAAATAATTAAAACAAATTAATGAAATACATGTATATGATAAAAATGTGTAGTAAAATCAAAACACAGAATACAGAAGCTAAAACAAATTGACACTCCACTCAGTAAGTAATTATCTTCACAAGTCCCATAATCTATACCGAACACTAATTTACTCATCTTATGTTATCTGGACTACTTGATCTCCATTACGTCAATTCATTTTATAGATGTGAAATAAGATCATGAAACTTTATTTACACTGTGTACCAACTTTAAGAACTTTGAGATAAAGCATAAAATATTTTTTTAATTTCGATCCTCTATCACAATATACAAATGTACATGTAAAGATGCCACAATCTGTTTTGTATTTTGACAGTTGACTTAATAAGCGCGCTCCACAGAATTGTATACCGAATGATTGAATACTTTACAGTCGTAATAATCAGCGCCAGTGTCACCCACGATGGAGAGTGTATGTACTATGCAGGTACAGTACACGTATATATATATATATATATATATATATATATATATATATATATATATATATATATATATATTAAAGGTAATTAATAAACTATAAATCTCCTAATTAACGCTGTATGTATTTTACGGGCGTAGATTCGCTTCCCAGAGAAAACACTGTACCTAGTTAATTAAGTTAAGAAACATAGGCGTAAACTTATTAGTAATATACGAGTATTATCCATACATATAAATAAAATTGAAGTGTCTGTTTGTGATGTCAAAATAACAGCGTTTTACTAAGTATATATGAAATTATATACGGTATTTATAAGAAAAACACAATTTTAGAAATTTTTGTCTGTCTGTTTGTTCCGAATAATCTCTGAAACGACTGGACTGATTTTGACGGGACTTACACTGGGAGGTAGCTGATGTTATAAGGAGTAACATAGGCTACTTTTATTTTAAAAAAGAGTTAGGGTTCCGCCCAAAAAAATTTCTTTTCACTTTATTCTTCCAAAATATTTAACATTTGGATGGGAGCTCAATTAGGCCATTACCAACTATACTTAAATATAATGTTTCAAATTGCCTACTAATCGTAGAGATAAGAACACGAGACTCAAGGAGTAACGTTATGGTCAAGTGTAAAACAAAGATGCATTGACAACGTCTCCCACGATATTTAATATGAAGAATCTTGAGAGTTTTCTGTTCATATAATAAAATATGAGTATGACATAGACTTAAAATATACTCATATCTTAAAAGCATAGTAAGGTCTTGAATAAATAGCCTTTATGTTCATATTATTATACCCACTGTACACTCACTTATACACACTATATTTTAGAGGACTGTTATATTTTGTATGGTAGGTATTATTATTTATTTGCAGCAATATAATTTCTCGAAAGTATTATATCCATTGCATAATTTTGATTTTTTTATACTGAATATGAACACATCTGTTTTGTATGAATAGTTATTGCGAGTGTACCTTAGACGAGAGATGTGATGCTTTTACAGATTTTTCTGTAAGCCTTATTAAGTCCTACAATTTTCTAGTAGGTACATTGTTTTGATGTATCTTTTAAGGTTTAGCTAGCGTTAGCCAAATAAATTTCTAAGGATGACTTGATAGAACCTTGTTAGTTATGAAAAGTTTTTTTTATAAGAAATCTTGTACATATAAACAACCTCAAAAACTAAAGCTATTATTATTTTCTTAAAATAAATATTTAAAAATTCCGAACATTGTATTTTTTGTGGAGATTTCTAGTTTTTTTTTATTTACTGATTTTAAAAACAGCGGTAATTTTTAACGGGTAAACTTTTCAGTTTATGGCATAAAAAACCCAAAAAAGAAAAGGAATCATTCAAATCTATTCATTATAACTGGGTTCCGTCGTTTTTCATTTATAATGACTAATTGCACTAGACAAATAATTAAATTCTTAGTCATAGTCATAGTACATTAAATATTTTTTTGGAAAATCTTATTGAAATAATCATTATTATCGATACAGAGACCGAATCTATATCGATAATAAAATTTTTGTCTGTCTGGAAACGCATCACAAGAAAACCATTGGACAAATTTTGATTAAATTTGTCAACATATAAGATAGATACATTTTACTGCGGGAAAATATCTCATCCCTGAGAAATCTATACTAAGCGTTAAAAAATAACTAGGGACGAACCCGAGCGGAGCGAGGGTGAGTCGCTAGTGTACACATATAATAAAATTGTAACCAAGCCGAATCTGTACATTAAATATATTTTTTAAAATCTTATTGAAATAGACATTTTTACAGAGGTCGAATCTATAGTTTTTAGAATTTTTGTCTGTCTGTCTGTTACCGCATCACGGAAAAACCACTGGAGGGATTTTGATGAAATTTGGTATGATGATAGCTGATTACCGGGTCAACATATAGGGTACTTTTACCGCGGGAAAATATCTCATTTCTGAGAAAAAATACAAAAACTGCATTGTAAGAAAGAGTTAGTAAATAATATAAAATACCTATGTAAAATCTAAGAATTTGGTTTTTGGTCATCTGAACGTGGGCGGAGCCGCGGGCAATGCTAGTTTTAAATAAAACGGGACTGACCATGATTGTTGTAAAGTACCTATTCAAAACGCCTGAAAACCAAACCAAAAATAAAAATAAATCCGCAAAAAAAACTCAAAAACAATTATGTAACATCGCGACGTTCTAAGATTAAATTTATTTAACTTTAAAACACATAAGTATACTTATTAGATACCTATGTTTTCATAATAACCTATGCATATTAATATGTACCTATGTGTAACTTAAACTTTATCGTGAATCGAACGAAGCGAGATTAGTTATAATAAACACATGCACCTGGCTCTCACTCCCTCGTTGAACTCTAATTTGCATCCATTAACGAGAACGTTCAGGCAATTTTCCATTCCCTATCACTAACAATTTGAGTCTAGACTTAAAGTACCATCATACCATACGAAACAACGCAGTGGAAATAATATAACAACTTATATTTATTATTTATAGCGAAAGTAAAAATATATTTTTTATGATTTTACAGACTACTTAGGACGAAAATTAATTAAAATAATATATACAATATTAACTTTTTAATATTTATATCCAATAAGGACTGCATCGTGTATCGACGTTAAAAGCTGTACTTACAAAGATGTTTGTGAGCAACCTTCATATGTAGGAATTCAATTCGTTGCTACGTTGGTTCGGAAAGAAGGGCCAAACAACGAACACACATTTATATCCAGACTTAGATAATATTAATAAAAAAAAACTAATATAACCTAGATGTTAATTATTTTTTTCCGTAAAAATTCCAATGTTCGTATGAAGCACCATAAGATAAGCAACACTCAAATGATCTCGAGTACAATTGTATAATTTGGCATTACTTGCGTAACGCAAATAGGTAAGAGCTATAAAACCGGACTCTAATAGCAATGATTTCAAAACACTTGTGCCGCGTCTATAAAATATATTTTAACATTATTACATTTAAGATAAACATGATTATAGTAACGTTCCTTAATTGGTGTTATTTATTTATTTACGTAGGAATGCGTATTCAGTCCTCAGTATTAATCTAATATAGCTTATAATATAAAAACGTTTGGCCTAATTATTAACATATTACTTATGTAACATTTAGTCGTTTTTGCTTATAGATATTATCAAAAAAATGTACAAACTCTTCTACTATTTTTCATATACAAGCAAATAATGGTAAATAAATTATTTACTTCAATCTAAATTGTGATGCGTTCCAAAAAATTAGCCGAATTCCACTTCTCACTGGGTACAGCTCTAGTAGCGAGCATGTCATGTAAGGCAGTCTATTACGAGTAAGATGTAAACAGACAAGAAACAAGCAGTACCAGATAACCACCAATGGGTTATACACGCCACTTAAGGGTTACTGGTGTAGTGTTGTAAATAGGTATCATATCGATACTTCAAATAATTAAAATAAAATCAAAATATTATTTTTCCTTTAAATGGATGATTATTGTGAGAGAAATATGTTTAGGTATATTTATAAGATTAACTCTTGATTTAACCTCGTTCCCCCGCCCGTCATACCGGTAGACTTTTGCAAAATTTTAAAAAGTTATGGCCTAGCTAGAACTTTCTTCATATGAAAGTCGTCCATGTTTAAGATCAGCCCGAATATATGAAATCAACTTTGATTTATAAAACGTATTGATTAAAGATAAAAAAGTGTGTTTGACCTGATATCGTTTGTAAAAGTTAGTTTATTAATATTATCATGAACGTCTCTACTTCGTCTGTGTGTTAAAACACAATATTTTTAATAGTTACGCAGTTGGCTCGTTGGTCTAGGGGTATGATTTTCGCTTAGGGTGCGAGAGGTCCCGGGTTCAAATCCCGGACGAGCCCAATGTATATTTTTAAATTTATGTTTTGTTTTAGACTTTTAAATATACTTATACATTTCTAATGTAATATATAGAAGTGATAATGTAAATATATAAAAATATGTAGTCTACTAGTGACTCACCGTCGCTTCGCTCGGGTTCGTCAGTAGGTACGTTTTCTTTTTTTTTTGAGCGGAACCCTAATTCTTTTTCTAAAATAAACGTAAAGTATCCTATGCCGATCCCTATAACATCAGCTATCTTCCAGTGTAAGTCCCGTCCAAATCAGTCCAGCCGTTTCAGAGATTATCCGGAACAAACAGACAGACAAACAGACAAAAATTAAAAAAATGTGTTTTTCTTATAAGTATATAATTTCATTTGCATTTAGTAAAACGCTGTTATTTTGACATTACAAACAGACACTTCAATTTTATTTATCTGTATAGATGTATAGATAACTACAATCTATTTAATTTTCCCATCACTAACGCCTGTCAAATGGAATACGCACTTCACTCATAAGTTGTGTGAAGAGAGCACTTCACCTGTTATTTATGTTTCATTATCTGCGTGACGATACGCAGGAGTCGGCGAAATAGATGCTTCTGTTATCGATTAAGTTGTTTTGTATGTCACTGATATATGTATTTTAAAAAACAAAAACAAAGTTACTGGTTGAAAAAAATCAATAGCTCTAGGCTACTTCATGTCACTTGTCTTATATTTTAACTAGCATTGCCCGCTGCTCCGCCCGCGTACAGATGACCAAAAACCAAATTCTTAGATTTTACATAAGTAGGTATAAGTGTACTCTTACAATGCAGTTTTTGTATTTTTCTCAGAAATGAGATATTTTCCCGCGGTAAAAAGTATCCTATATATTGTTGACCCTGATAACCAGCTATCATCTTACCAAATTTCATCAAAATTGGTCAGATAGACAGACAGACAAAAATTCTAAAAACTATATATTCGGACTCTGTATCGATAATATCTATAATGTTTATTTAAATTAGATTTTCCAAAAAATATTTAATGTACAAATTCGACTCAGTTACGATTTTATTATATGTAGGTATAGATAGGCATCAGTTTTTGACATTAGAGCAAACGCGACTGCTTTATCCATACACTTTGTGCTTGTTATATTGTATGATCGGGTTTAGGTAACTATAAGTTTTGGTAGTTTCCACCCATTTGGTAGATCAATTTAAAGTAGTTTATTTATTAGATTGGTCATTAAAAATAATCTTCCATTTATTGGTGAAAATAATGATAATAATAATGTTACATTGTTAATAACATTCAATTATGAAATATATTATAATTGCATATTTAACAAGAAATGATTTTACCAAAAAAATAATTTAAATTGTCTTGCGGCACGTGTTGTTTTTAATAAAAAAATGAACGTCGCGTTCATCTAAAGGAAACTATTTAGGGGGCGTCGGAAAACAATTAACGACTTAGAATAACCATATGTAAGTATAACTCTAAATTTCGCTCAAATTTCATTCCAAAACTTTTGCATTTATAATATTTAGAATGGTTATAGCATTGTTGATAATTATTACTTATTCGTAATAGATGAAAATTATTAATAACATAAATAAAAGCACTCACTCACTTCTTCATAGCAAATAAGCATAACCAATTCATAATTATGTACATATCACATGGTGATAGGAACGGGTAGCTATCGAAAAGTAACTATAACTTATAGACTATTTTTACTTTATTTCTTGTTGATGCTTTAAACTTATGCGAGCTAAAATAATATAGAATCGTCAAAATTATAGTGAAATTGTATTTAGATGAACTCTACATTTTATTGCACGGAACAAGTGATCCAAATCGAGCGTAATCGCTGGCTGGTCCGATTTTGAATGATTTACGATAACGACAATGTGAGTGCGGCGGAAAAACTCATAAGTACGAGCTTCTCTGCGGTTGCCAAAAGAATCAGCAAAGTATACTCTTGCGGTTAAGTTATAAAATGTCTGGAATGTAATTTAAAATTTATAAACATTTTTCTAAATTTCGTATATTCATCAATAAGTTCTTAGTTCTAAAAATAGTCTTAAACTGAGTATAATACTTTTTCCTGCATTTTAAATAAATTTCATTTAGAACAAAGAATACCCTTTTATAAAAAAATTTATCAATAAAATATATACTCAAAATAATTTAAAAGAACGTAAATAAATATTAAAAACAATGTTCATTGTTAACATTCTCATATAAAATTAAAAAAAAAAAAACAAATATGTATCACCAAAAGTTATCTTGAAAAGTCCAAACTTACACACTTATGCACGCGACGGTACCATAAGAAGTGGCGCTGAATTGGGCAAGCGAAACTCAAGTGGTCTTTTAGAGGCACATTTAGTTTCCATTCGGGTTAATGGTGGAACATACATACAGCTAGCGAAGACCTCATTGTTACGTCATCTGCGGAAAATAAGAGTTTTAATAGTGATATTAAAAATATAATATTAAATTATAAAAAAAAAACTCGACTGAGTGCAGACTCTGTAGACAATAACTAGTGGAATTTAAAAAATCTTTTAGCCCGTTTATTGATAAAGTGTATAGGACTATATAACATCACATTATAATTTTTCAATAATATTAATTTTAATTTTTAAGTAACTGAAAAAGCATTATAGTAGATATTACAGTTATAGACTTGTATCAGTTATCAAAAGCTAACTATAGAAAGGTATGTTGAGAAAATTTTTACTTACACGATCAAAAACATCACCATCGGCTTGTATATGATCGCCTAATCAAATACGGAAAATTGACTGACAAAAAGGAGCAATTCTGAAACGCGCGAATGTCTTAAAAGAAGCTTCGGACGTGACAGAGTAAAATCAATTTGGAGTCAAACGGGAAAGACGGCTAATCAAAAGAGATTCAATAGGCGGAAACCGACATTACGGGCAGGGTGGAAAAAAGTGGAAATAATTCGTTAATCCCGTAATTGGAGTCCGCTACCGAACCGGAAAACAAATTTCCTATTATTGGCGAATAGGGCTGTGATGAGGCGAGCTTTTATACATAACAATAAATGGCTAAGCTTAGAATGTAACGACTATAATGGCGTAGTTTTTATGTTGTTAATTTAATTATGTCCAGTAGTTGATTGATTCACATTCAAAAAGCCGAGATGCTCTTATTAACTTGCTCTACATTATATTATATGTAGGTGCATAAATTATATCGTGCAATAATAATTCTACATGATAAATTTCTCTGCTTCGACTATCTATGCAAACCTTACTAAGCGTACTTATTTAAATGAATTATATAATTGTATCCTTTTATTATGTCTAAATCATCTACATTTTATTACTAAGCAAATTATTTGAACTCGATAAAAATATTCATGGTTTTCTAAATAATTAATTAGAAATCATCAGTCATTTTCAACATGCTTGTTATACCTATTGTAAAATAAATTTCAATATAAATATATAAAAGTCTACACAATTTTAAACAGATTACAACCCTTACAAAAGAATTGTCGCTTCACAGCAGAAAGTGTAGGTGGATAATTATTATTAGAGACTCATTAGGGGACGATTGTCCTCCCCTCCCGGCACTGGGCCCCTCACACCTGACCGAACGACTTATTGGCTATTGGCTAAGCTTTATATACGGTATGCTTATTTTATATATATTTTTTTCATCAAGTTTTATCTTAGACTTTGTGATAACAAGCGATAAATATAAAATTATGATAAAAAAATTGTTTTTTTTTTTACTATATTGATTAAAATAGTATAACGATTGGTGTAGTAAGTTATACAACATTGTTTCTCATTTGAAATTGTGAAACATTGAAAATAAAGAAAAGAATATATGATAAACACTTATAATTAATTCACCATTGAAATAGAAAAATGGAACAAACGTGCTTACTCTGACAATGTCCACCGATGCAGTGTTTTTAATAAGTATGTATATTATGATCTCATAGCCAAATCTCTGAGGCGATTGAGAGCTGGCAGTACTGGGTATTCAAGAACGATGGAATTTTCTTTATTAAAACGTAGTCAAATAAGTACTAACAAATTTATATTTTGAAAATATCTAGAAAAATATTTTAAAAAGTTTTTAATGGCTATTCATTTGACTTTTTTTTCATAGGCTAAAAGCTATTCTTTTTAAATCTACTGTACATAAATAGGACTGTAATTTCTCGTAAATTCACCAAAAGACAACCAAAACAAGCATATTATTTATATGGTTGATAGCGTCTATATCTATCTCTATGTGTGCGCATTTAATCTTTTCGTGTGTGTATTAAATTATTAATGAACTATATAGATAAAATTGAATTTACTAATATATTTAAAGACGTTTTGGGCTTGATCTGATTAAATATTTTAAGAAAATTTCAACAAGTAGAAACAATTTTGACCTGCTGACACTATACTAATTTAATCTATTACCAAACGAATTCATACTCGGAAAATAAAGGACAAATCCAGGGGGCATATGCAATAGAAATCACCCTATACCTACATAAAAGTTAGTGCTGAGACGAAGTATGTTCTAGCTGAGCTTTTTTATTTGTTGGTGCTCCGATGGAGCACACCGACGTGACCCCAGACTAACTACTAACATTATGTTACCCTTACGTAAGAAGCTAGCTACGGTTTATAACTATATTTGTTTGAATAGAAATTATTTCAAAGGAAGAAATAGTGTATTGAACATTTTCCCAAGCTACTTGACGAGGATTATGTATTTAGCTATTTCATGGCTACCTAGGCCACACATAACACGCACCCAAAAAAGAGTATTCTATGAGAGATATAATTAGCTATTTAATTTTCTTGTTTATGACAAGTTATAACATTTTTGGAGTATATATCTCTGTACTCCATATAGAACAAATAACAGTAAATTAACAATAATGACTAGTACAAAAATTATATTATTAAATAGTCTACCAATTTCATTTTAATTTTGGCATAAAAAAACCTTAGGTAAGGGACATACATACACACTCGTATGTAGGTGCTTTTCAAGCATCCAACAATTTCATGTAACAATCACACGTCGATCACAATTTTTTATCTATGATCGACATTTTGGTTATTTATCCATCAATGTGTGGCTTTCAATCAACGAATCGACCACACAATAGGTCTATCTATCGTTTAGAAAATCAAATATAAACAATCTGGGAATTATGGCTTCAAGTAGCCCGTGAAATGTTTTGATTTTCACCTTTTAATTTTATTTTGGCAGTTCTTGTTAATAGTTACTGTTTATTAATCTAAATATTCTAATGTTAACACACGCTCGCGTATAAATATTTACCTATTTATAGATTAAAAACACTTTAAATACTTCCATCCATTAGCATTTCTTCTCTGTTTTTATGTAACACGTCGTTATTATTTTATTATTGTCGACATATACTATCTCGTATGAACACTAGTGAAATTCTAAATTTTCATATAGGTCATAGAAATTAGCGAACATTTTCGATAGTGGATCAAAAATATAGTAATTATCATAAAAATCGCAGTTTCCAATAAACGCCAGTGTGTTAGTTGTTGAAGTCAGTTGAAGCGTCGTGTCCTAAATCTAATTTTTTTAATTGTTCAAACATAACATTCACGGATCAACGTCCACAAGTTTACTTGTTATCCAGGTTTTGATATAGATTTTTAAAGTAAAAGGGGCAATCTTAAAATACATTTTTTCTTAATAACCTAAAAGCTCTTTCAGAATTTATTACTAAAACTAAAAAAATATATTGCTTGAAAGGTAACGTATAATACTTTCTTAGATTTACGCGAATACTTGACATTTTAAATAAAACTATCTTTTCGGATTTTTTCGCGAATTTATTTCAAAAATCAAAAATCAAAATAAATTCGCGAAAAAATCCGAAAAGATAGTTTTATTTAAAAAGGTAACGTATATTTAGTTACTTTAATAATATTTTAATCAATTAAAAAAAAATTAAAGGTACTTTATAAATATTCTGTTGTATATTAATAAAATTTCAAATAATCTACTGGGATTAATACTAAAGACGATTTTTTTGAATTTATAATTTTATTATATGTTTAAAAAATATGACTTAGACCATTTTCGTGTTACTACTACCACTATGAACAATGCTGCGGTAGCGACGGAAGACAGCGGCAGTAAACTAAAAGCAAAACAAATAATATTTCACTTTCACAACGTGTGTAAACATTGCGTTATAAACCTGCCTATCAACTGTTTTAGATTTTATATTACTTATTATTCAAGTAGGTAAAAAGAACAGGAATTATTCAAGGAGGGGAAATTTAGCTTATATGATTATATGAAATTTATTTACATCTCATGAAATCCGGATCACTTAATGGCCTTGACTTGTGAACTTAATATTGTGACCTTGATAACCTGAGTCTATACTGAAGAAAAACTCATAGGAATCGCTAACAATTTGCTAGTATAGTGGATATTGTGCCATCTATGCACTTTGAAAACAAACAAATTGAAACAAAAAGAAAACAATTGTAAGGATGCTTAAATTACGTATACTTCTATAATTTCTGCGACAATAAAGATTAGACCTACCAACCTAATATTTTACAATAAAAGACAATAGCCGAAAAAGAAGTACAAAACAAGAATAAAATACGGAATCCTAAAAAACATAGTCATAAGTTCAGAAGTTTTTGCGTGATTAATGAACAAACAAACGTAGGTAGTCAGAACAGATAATACACAGATTTTTAATTACAAGCAATTATGAGCGGCCGCAGCGAGAATGTGTATGTGTCGTAAAACAATAAAAACTTTTTAGTGACACGCACACATTCCCGTACAAATAAACATTACACACATGTGGACTGACAAAAAAATAAATTGTATTTTAAATGGTCTTCAGGTTACTATTTCGGTAATAAAAAATAACAGAGTTGTTTTGGATTGTCTGATATTTTAAAAAGTTCAAATATAAAAATTAAAAATCTATAAAAATAACTAGTAGTGGCAGTGCAGTGGTAGTGATATAGTACCATAGGTCGCAGATTCAATTATTATAAGTGCAAGCTTAAATTGTCATATTATAGTAACAATTAGGTCAGAGCTTATTTGCTAATATTTCAAAGAAAGTTAATTGAATACTCAAAACAATTAAAATAAAATCTAGATTATTTAACAAACTTTCCAAATTAAATATATCTATTCTGATCTTGTAGTTAAATGATAGAAGTCCAACAGATTATAATGTTGATATAGTTGAACTGGATTCGCCATTAAATTGGGATAGAGCAGATGTAGTAGACAAGTAAACAAATCTTACTGGTCGTGTGCTGCAATTACGCGCTAAAAATTAGCTATGTTCCATTTCGATCTTTAGTCAAAATATTTTGTAATATTTACAAGTTTTAGAAATCTTGCCGGTAATGATATTAATATTAATACGAACGTTACCATAAAACTATATAAAGGTGTATTTATTAACAGGAAATCAATAATAGTGATTTATTGAACCAACTTCTGTCTGCTCACATCTACATAAAATATGAAAAGAAATCAAAATCATCAAAAGCTCGTTTTTTTGGAAACTCCTGATAGTTGCTGTTTTAAAAATAATATTTGCGTACAAAACTCTTTATTGTATTAGTTGCTTTACTTTTAAAAGGATCGAAAAAGAACAAACCCGTTGTAGTCAAGAAATAGCGATGATTAAATTTTATGAGCGATTCATTTTATAAAACCCGCAGAGATTGCGTCGAATACCGAGTAATATGTGATTTAATTAACTTTACACTTTCAAATTTTTAAAAATAGCTTATTTAAATTTTTTGATACTACGAACAAAAACCTCCTTGCTGATTTCTTTATTTTCCTGAAGTGATAATATTCTATATATTTAGCACATATAGTTATATCGTATATTTATTTACGTGCAAATTAATGAAACAAATGGAAAAATACTCGTTAATAATTATCAGGAAAAGACCCAAAAAGTAACTCAGGAAACTGTGAAACAATAGTCTAATTTTATCCCAATGACTCAATCAAGCTGATGGCAATTAGATATCTAACAATGCGTTCATAACCACTGCTAACCACAGAACAAAACATTACAGATACCTATACTTTTTCTTGCAAAAAGTTTTATTTAGGAAAAAAACCTATGAATATTTTTTTTAACCATAAATTAATTAATCGATCTTTACAATAATATCCAAATAAATATCTATGTAAAAAAATGGAAATGACACGTATATACATATGTATATAATAGATAAAGCTTTTTATTAATAAAATAAATATACAAACTTAGTTTGTTTCAGATTATAATATTTAAGCAAGAAACACATTATTAGTAGGTACGTAACGAAAAAAATAAGTGTATTTTAAAAGTTATATAACAATATAAAATAAAAAAAAAATTGGCAATACATATATACCATTTCCAACACTTAGTTCTGAGGTACAGTCAATTAGATGACCACAAAGCGGACTGATTTAACCGCCAACTCCACACGTGTTTGAATAAAAATAAAACTACCCATAGACGAACCGCTTCGCTTCTTGAAATGAAGAGTGCGTTTAAGACATGTAGATTAGAAATTTATTGCTGCAAGTTCACTTGCTGAGCTAGTTTATATGGACTGTTTACAGTTTAATAAAAAGAAATACCTACTACTGTTTTAAACTCTTCTAATTATCTCTCTTTTAAACTCTTCTCTGTTTTAAACTCTTCCAATATCTACACTGATTTAAAAAGCTAATATTAATATTAATAACATAAATAATTTTATTTTTATTAGTTATAAAGATTCTTTTCCTTAATAGGAAATTTTAATCTTTTCATATTTAAATATTAAAGAAATAAAAATTTTATTAGTTTCAATAATTTACGACTGTTGCGCAATAAACTCGTGTGTACTTCCAGTAAGCAGTTACTGGCCTCATTCAAACACACCTTCAGCACTTCCGAGCCAGTAGATAGGTAAGGGAAGCTGAGTTTACGCTACCGAATGTAAATATGGTAACGATGACTTGATGCATCGAAAACAAATACTATTTTAATCACCCTCATTTTGCTTATTAACTCACATTATTATCTGCAATCTATTTAATCTTAATGTTCGTAGTTTAAGTTAAGGGAGTTTGTACAGCATATAATATGTTTTTGTGTATTGGAAGATGTGTATGTGTCTATAAAATTCTATTCTATACCTATATTATATAGGAATAATTTTATTATTTATTTTGGGTCTTAATTAAACTTAAGCTTCACACATTTACACAAATTAAGTTCTACGTTGTTTTATCACATAAGAACAAAAAAAAACAGGAAATTCTGTCAACAAATTCTCAGTAAGAGCTCAGAGTTAAAAAGTGAGTGGTGAAAATTCCCGTGCCTCGGAGAACAAGTAAAATCTTCGATCCTGCACCTGATCTCTCACCGGTCATGTAGAATTGTCATCCTACCGGAGTTGGAAAGTGCTAGTTTTATTGTATTAATAAAGAAAATAGTATGACTCTAAACGTCCATAAGAAAATACAATTTGAAGGTATTTTTAACTTACCAAGGAAGCATATAGTACATAATATACTGAAGACAAACAATTATAATATTTATACAGGTATTTTTTTATTCTGTAATATCTGGTATTTATATTTTTTTATTTTATCAAAAATGCGTTAAAGTAGTATTAAATTATATTTTTATATAACAGTAATAGCTAAGCCAAAACAATAATAAAAAAAAAGTACTAAAAGAGTCGCCTATTTGTATGCTTTTATTATTTAGAACGCAGCCAACCCCTTCCGCGACGTGTTCACCAAACTCCAAACATTATAAACGAGTGAGCGTAATATTACATTTTATTAGTTTATAGTTTACAACACATAATTAACTAGTTTCCGAGAACGCCACAGCTTCTAGTTCACTATTAATTTTATTTAAATATTTTTTGTCGCTTCAACTAAGACAATGTTTATGTTATACGTACACGTGAGTAGTTTGGGCTATTTTATAGTTTAAACGTTTAAAACGAAGAGCAGGAAAGAAATATGGGAAATCATTGACGTGTTTCACAATCTATAAATAATAATACGATTACTTATCTAAAAATGTGTTTTTATTGCGATTCAAAAGTTATAATAAAATTGTTAAAAAGGTAAAAAATTATGATGAGTTATTATATGTACCTGTCTTATGACAGATAGGTAGCTATATTGTAAGTCTATTTTTAACAAGATAATTGTTCAAAATTTCTATCTAAAACTTTTAGATATGTAACTACTGGTGTACTACAACCTCAATTATGATCGCAGATATTAAAAAACTGGAAATGCTTAAATGAGTTAAGTGACAAAAAAACGTGTGTGTGTACTTATGTACGCATGTAAGAAGTTATACTTCTTTGGCGTAACAGAACAAAAATAGCTAAAGATCTCTGTTTGTAAAAGGAATGCAGCTAACTTGATCATGTCGCTTTCAACTTACTTCATCATGTCGCTTTTTGGCTGTCGGTGTGCGTGCGTATCGTAAAAATTTTAGTCTCATATATTTTTCTAAACGTTCCAAAGGAACTATAACTTCAAAATTAAAAAAAATGTGTTGTCGCCATGGTGTTTTTTCCTATGGCAACTCTAGTGTGAGGCGCTCTCTTTAACTTTGACAAAAAGGAATGGCGGTAAATACGTTACTTCATGACATTTCTTCAGGCGTCAGCACGGAAAATATATTTCACTTTGGCAATAGCCGCTGGCCCGGTGAGGACGCTAAACGGTAGTGGTAAGATATTAGGTTTGAAGTGTTCACATAAAATTATATTATATGTACAGAGTTAGAGAAAAATATGTATATAACTGTAACAGAGTTATTGTTCGAATACTTTATGTAGATTCTTATAATTGTGATTAAATGCATTGGAATAGTTTATAGTTATATCTGACTTATACTGTTTTCTTTTGTTACTAATTCTAAGAGAGAATACCAGCTTTAGTTACTAATTATTATAAGAGAAAAATGTTTGGTCTTGCTAAGGTTGAAATGTAATAGTATAATTGTTGTGATTAAAATAGATGATTTAATACTGTGTTTTCTTGTTAAATGTCATTAGATACTTCTCTTATAAATACACTAGTGGCTCACCCTGGCTTCGCTCGGGTACCAGCGACGAGCTGGTACGTTTTAAATAGAGATAAATAGTTATTAGCCAACGCTAGCCATATAGTTTTTTTTCGTTAATTTTTCTGATGTTTTAACACTTATTATCCTATTCCGGACTAAGAGAAATCCAAAAATTTAAATATCATAAAAATTGGTTCAGCCGTTGTTGAGTTATAAATAGTGTAACTAACACGACTTTCTTTTAAATATATAGATAATAATAGTTCATGTCAAAAGTAAACCAAACCATACATTTTGCCAAAAATAATCAGTCTCGTTCAGTCAATTACTGAGCTTCCATAAATTTAATTGTTTAGTTATGTTTTTCATGAACAAGTAACATTTTAAATTTTCGTAAATAATGGTCTGTTTAAGATCGCTCTATAAATAGATATAGTGTCTTAATTTTCGAAAGTGTACAAGGTTTTGTGGTCACTTTTAATGATTACTGCGAGGCATTTATGGATTGTTTTGGTTATCAGCTTCCGGCTCTAAAAACGAGAGCTAATATATCAACTATTGTTCTTAATTACATACTCACGATCCGCCTTAACTTTGTCCAGATTTAAAATGTGTTATTCATGTGCTATCACTGTATCAAAATGTAATATAGTCCATTTTTTAATAATAATAATTATTATTATTATAAATTTACTATTATAGGTAAATAATAATTTTATTAATTATTATTTTAAAAATTAAAGAGCTTTTAACGTTCTGTTAATCACTCCATTAAACAGACAGACGCACTGTTATATGTTGTTTATTGCATAAAGGAATGCTTAGTTCAGATTGCTGACTGAGCCCCCTTTGGATTTAGTGTAATATCTCTTTAGCATAGTTTAGTCAGTTCCAATCCAACATTCGACTCGTTCTCATCTTCTAAATCCTATTTCAAGTGTATTTCTATTTCAAATGTTTTAAATTCTATTTCAAATGTTTTAATTTAAAATAAATAATTTCAGTGCAACAAGTTTTTCTTTTTTAAAGACTGAATTTTGAAGTACCGTATAACAGAACGAACTAAAAGCTATATCTTGGAAGTAAGGACCAAAAATACTATATTTAATTATCCTAATTTTTTTGTAAATGATTAAAACAAGTAGAAACAATATATCTGTTAGACTTTTTTATAATACAATGTTATTTACCGTCTATAGTAAATAATGTGGACGGTAAAAATGAAAATCGTTTTCTCATTAGTAATTATATTTTTATACTTATAAGAGCTCTCTAAATATTTAAGAGAATAAAAACTATTGTTAGATAGATACATATATGTATTGTATTTATGTCATATTTAAACTTATTAAGTAATAAATAGACTGATACAAGTTATAATAATTTGTCTTAACTTAATGGAATCCGTCGATTTTCCGACCAAATAAATTATGTCATATTAAGGTTTTACAAATAATTTCCCACATACATAATATTTACACAGACTTTATATTTATTCATAAAGATTACATGAAAATCGACTCCATATTCGGTATTGGTTGAACTTTCAATTTGAGATGAGTCCACATTTTGGAAGATGTAATATTAGACAGTCTTTTAAGATACGCAAAGCCAAAGGCAAAGGAAAGTTTTTTTTTCCAGAAGATCTCAGAGCCTATAGTGTCAGTGCCTCAAATCTGATTATCAAATACTCATTTATTAGGATAATTAATTGTCTATAACTAAACCTGGAAATTTGCCAAAACTTGAATTCTATTTAGTACAGAGTAAATAAGTAAACTATTATACCTATTCCAGATCATTTGTACGAGAGTATTTATAACACAGATATTAGATACTAGTATCTGTGGTGACAATAGACTAGAAATCGTCGCAGTGCATCAATCTCTTTCGCATTAATATTCCTCGCAAATTATTTGGCGTACCAGATTAAAGAGTACCGATATAAAAAGTACTATTAGAGTCTTACTTAAAGTAATAAAAAAACATGCTGCATGAAAGAAACAGAAACTCATAAATCGACAAACATTTTTTCGCATTTGATATTTAACTCATAATTTTTTTAACAATTAATCATAATGTGAAAATAAATCTCGATTCAACTATTCAACAAATAAAAAGAAATCTTATTTGGCATATATTAGTAATACAAACAAATCATGTATGCGGTACGAACTTTTTAATATATTTAGCAAGTAGAGCTACTCTATTGTTTCAGTACACTACACCCCATCGCGTAATGTAGTGTTCTTAGTAGCGCTCGCGGTATAAACGGTACGTAAACACAGGGCGGAAACGCCTTGATGTCTGTCCGTCTGTCAGGTAGTCGCCACTAGTGTTGTATTGTGAAATTTCCGTATCAATTAGCTTTGTAGCTTTTGATATGATCGCTCATTTTTTGAATTGATTATTTATTAGGATTTCTTTGAAATGAAAGGTGGGACTATATTTGATAAACTTGCTCTCGTCTGTTATTGTTGTCGTTATTTTTATTGATGACTGATATCTCATTTCTAACTTGAATTTTCTATTTTTTTACTATGAATAATAAATAATATATTTAATACTTAAATAATCATCCGAAACATCACCCGAATAAATTGGTAGGTATACAACCGCGTGCCAAAAAGATTTTATAACGAAACTATGCGGTGTTTTGATTGAACTTTCGCTGACGGAACTACTTAAAGAGGACCACTAAACTATACAAATATATTATTAACAAAATATAATTTAATAAATAATAATACTAAGCAAATAATTTCAATAAGCATGTTTCATACACGTCTACAACTTTTACGGATTTGAAACAAAATAAAATATTTTCGAAATTAACATTAATGAATTAAAATGACTGCAAAACTATAAATACCTTATACCTATAAAAAATATGTTTAATTCATTGCCGAAGGGTCCATATATATATATAATAATAGCTTTATTTATTTCTGCATTAATACGTATATAAAAAATGTATATTTTTGGAACGGCTTATCTGTGCTAAAATTTCACCCTTCGCCGTTGCTGTTTATAGACTTTTTTATATTAGTGTCAGATTTCTGAAAGTAACCTATCAAAACGCAATCATATATCGTGATACGTAGCACACTCCTACGCACTTGTGACTGACGAACTTTTAACGCGCTTGAACGCTAGGTTTCATTGTGTTTATTTAAATGCTTTGATATACAATTTTCGAGTCATTCTAGCTTTGTAGTCGGAATAATAGCCGCTCTGTTTGATGCCATTCGCGAATAGCCGACTATTTCCATAGAAGCTAGGGCTGCCTCTGGTTTGACCAGGTCGTTTTCTGAGCGGAATTGAAAGTGTTAGATTTATAGTTGCTATCATTGCGTTTCGGTCGTTAGTTCCTCTCATAACTGAGGCATTTATATAGATATGTGTAGTATTGGTCATTTTTGACATATAGTGAATATATTTTAAATTCCATATTATTATACTGAATAAAGATTTTTTGGGGGAATCTTGAGAACTTTGACTTAAGACCTGATCATTCTTGTAATTATGAAATACAACATATTATGTTCAATGTACATCGCTATATCGTTCTGAACACAACGCAAAAGAAGGTCAGAATAATTGTAATAAAACCATAACGCAACAGTAACAAGACAAAATTGAGATTTTTTGTTGTTATTTCTGTTATATTTTAGTCCAGGAAAACAAACCGTGAGCAAAAATGTAGATCAGGAGATAGACAATGGTAAATATAGTTATTATGAAATTAAAAAAATATAAAACCTTATTAGTCATAAAAATTGAAAATATATGTATATGAAAATAATGAGTAATAGGTGAAATTTTAACTTTAATTAACAGTGTACCTCGCTTACCAGTATAACACCATAATATAGTATCAACCCTATAATATAATCGTTTAATATATCACTCGTGTATGTCTTCCTGATAATAAACTTATGTATACTAAATCAGCCAGTGTTAAATATTAACTAAGAAATTAAGGAAATTACTACATTCTATTTCCTCATCATATTGTATTATTCCTATACATCACCTCTCCTTGATCATGTCAAATTGACAACACATCGAACTGTCAGGGAATAATCCAGTAGCCTAACAGCATCAATATTTTTTACTGCCAAATATAATAATCACTTGTTTCCTGTATTTATAAAAAAAATAACGTATTATCTGTGCCATAACATAATAAAATATTGTTAATGTTACTGTCTGACCTCATTTGACTGAAATTCAATATGTGTAATTTTATAATTTCGGCAACTAAAGTAATAATAAAAAGCAAATCATCTTCTAGATTAAAGTTTCACTAATGTTTAATATTAATAGACTACTCTTTTCCTGAATGTTAGTCTTAACAATAAAAGTATTATGTAACAAGGAAGCAAAAAATTTATTCGTCTATGTAAAAAATAAAGCCAAGTCACTTTTAAGAGGAGTCTCAAAACGAAAATAAATATGAAATATCTTTTTTAGCAATGAGAGTCTGATAACTATGGACATAGGGGAAGATAATCTCATTAAACATTACCCTCTACCCTAAGGGGTGACGAATAAAAGAAAAAAACAAATCCACATCACCTCATTAAGATAGGAGAGATTTTATTAGATTTTGTTGTTAATAGGTACCTACTTAGTATTCTGTCCCTTGAGTGTTATAAAAAAATAGAGTAGCAAGTATTAAATATTTTAATATCATTAAAAACTAATTAATTAATTAACTTAACAATAAATGACAGGTAATATCTTTTAAACTCAAACTCATTGTGTGTTATTGCATAAATCCATTCAGCCATCGCGTAATTCGAGCTAACATGTGATTGCATATTTCGTGTCAAACTAAAATAAATTATTTTAAATAAATTCTAGCGAAATTGTTTAATGATAGCTGTTCAAACTGACATGTAGACTTTAGAGCCCACGTGATAACTAATGTGTTCAGAATACATATTAGAAAATTGATTGATTCACTTTAAGAATATGTAGAAACATTATTTAAAGTTTTCCTTTCAAGTCAAATTTCGATTTATCGGTTTCGAATTTCATAAAAGGTATTTTATTTCTTTTGCTTTATTATAAGTATCTACCTAATATCTAATTTCCTATTATCTAATGGTCCATGGATAGGTTAGTAGAATTTAGAAATTCAAAACTTAGTAGGTAAATCGTGTCTAATCATGGCATCAATGTATAATACTTAATGTATACATATAATAAATTGCTGAGTCGAATCTGCACATTAAATATTTTTTAGAAAATCTTATTGAAATAGCCATTACTAGCCGCTTACCCTGGCATCGCTCGGGTTCGCCTCTAGAAAAACAAAAGCAAATCCATCCCACGGGAACCGTACATTTTCCGGGATAAAAAGTAGTTTATGTGTTATTCTGATGTATGAACTAAATAATTGTAAAGTTTCATTAAAATACAATCAGTAGTTTTTGCGTGAAAGAGTTACAAACATCCATACATACTCTCAAACTTTCGCATTTATAATATATAGATACAGAGGTCGAATCTATAGTTTTTAGAATTTTTCTCTGTCTATCTGGGAACGTATCACGAGAAAACCACTGGACAGATTTTGATGAAATTTGAAAACTGGTTATCCGGGTCAACATATAGGATACTTTTTACTGTGGGAAAATATCTCATCTCTGAGAAATCTATATTAAAGGTTAAAATGTAACTAGGACCAAACCCGATTGGAGCGAGGGTGAGTCGCTAATTATAATATAAATGTGAAGAATTTTTAATTTTGAACTTGTTAAAGCCCGAATACAACATCGTGCTACGACGTAAAGTATAGACAAATAGTAAATACACAAAGCGAAAATAACGTAAGGTTTGATCGGGATCTTCTTTCTAAAAAAAATCTGACCATTAAATAGGTACTTTATTAATGCTAAAACTCACATTAAATGTAATGTTATAAAGAAGGAAAAATGGTTAAACGGAAAAAGATGATATTTGTTTAAATTATCTAGTAATATTGATATTCATACGAATATTATACCTAAATGTGAAATTGTATTTGTTTGTTTGTCTGTCCTTCTTTTACGTCGAAACGGGGTGACGGATTGGTGTGATTTTTTGTGTGGAGTTTTTTTGTGTGGCTGGAGAGTGACATAGGTTACTTTTTACCGCTGATAATTATCCCATTCCCACAGGAAAACAGGTTATAATACAACGACTCATCATACCTATGTATATCTACATATATAAAACAAAGTCGGTTTAGTTACACCATAAATAAATCAAGTACGGCTGGACCGATTTTTATGATCTTTGATTTGTTGGATTTGTCGTTCGAAAAAAATTATATGGCTAACGTTTACTAATAATTGTTTATATATATATATATATGTGTGTATTTAAAACGTACTTAGGACTAACCCGAGCAAAACGACGTGAGCCGCTAGTATGTAATATGTATGTATTATGTATAGTCTATCTATTCCATACATACTTACCATTAAAACGTACGATTCACTAGTAAATTGTAAAACGTATGCGGGAGAAAACGTAAACTTATATATTCTATTCATGACTATACTCGTAACAAACAATATATATAAGTAATTTAATTTTTTGCGGGTTTCTTGCGTATTTCTTGGTAGTTTAAGTAGTAATGTTCGCCGCAGTCCGCATATAAATATGTAGGTACCTACATGAGAGCTTTATCTATACCTACTTATAGTTAATCCTGCATTAAGTGTGACCCTCTTTACTTAGAAGAGCGCAGTACGGTGATCTGGGGTTGTAACTTTCGATCTAATAGACCGTGTGGAACCTTGTTATATTTTTATTCCCGTAAATAATCCTACCTATACCTATAGTCGTACAGAAATCCGTTGAACCTGACTTAGATAAATCAAAAAATCTAAAAACTGCAAAGACTAGGTACATGGCCCTTAAATATGTAGGTACTTTTGAAAAAAAATTATTCTTAATAATATAGGTACCTATTATATTATAAATACAAAAGTTTCAATTTAAGAGAATTAGTAAATAAGTGAATATGAGAAATAATACATGTTGTTACTTATTTATACTGTACCAGTTCAACGGATTTAAATTCCAAGAGGCATATCATCTTAGTCCTCACAGTGACAACGCACCTGCGGTTCTGCATTTTTGTTACATAAAACCTAAGTGCATGAACCGTAAGTCTTATGGACGACAGGTACTACTTTCCATCAGATGGTCTGTCTGCTTGTTTGTCACTGAACACCATAAAAAAAATCGAACGAATGGAATGATCTCGTATGTTGAATTGACTCATGGGCTATGTACTTTCCGTTTGAATACCTACCATTGGGCGGAGCCAAAGCCAAAAAGTAGTATGATCTTTGACATCATTACTTAATACGTACCAATTTATTAGATGCTTATATAATTTATTACTTAAAGATTATAAAATACTAGCAGAAACTGCGGCTTGGCTCGCGCTAAAACTCATCCCCTATTTTACCCCCTTATGGGATGAATTTTAAAAAATGCTAAACACGTATTTATTTAATTATATTGAAAGGCATTAATACAAAGTTTCAAGTAATTTTGCTAATAAATATTTTTTTGGGTTGTATTAAAACGTGTTTTCCCGTGGAAATAAGATAATTTCTCGCAGTAAAAAGTAGCCTGTCACTATTCAGCCCTTCAACTATCTCCACACAAAAAATCACTTAAATTCGTTGATCTGGTTCAACGTGAAAGACGGACAAACAAACAAACAAATACACTTTCACATTTATAATATTAGAAAAAGGAAGTAGCCAGCCACAGTTTATTTTTAGTTAAAAAAAATTAAAATTAATTTCTTTATATAAAAATTGAATGCCGAATAACTTTGTCTCATTAATTTATAATTCCACCTGCAATACTGCGCCTTTAAGTTCAGTAGTTCTGAGAAGCCCACCCACGCACCTGACAAACAAACAGACGAACGCCAGAACACGGTAGCTTTACGCTACACCCTTAGCGCACTTCGTAGAAGAGAAGTAAATAATATACGTCTTTTTCGGCTTTTTACAGTATAGTCGGGTATAACGGAGGCAGGCAACTTTGTACAAAATAATAAGTAATCAGGTATGGCTAGTTTTTAAAATATTTACATTTTTTTTTATTTCAAGAGGTAAGTAGTTAGACATATAGTAGGTAGTACTCGTGTGTATGAATTGTTTTTCATCCGAACCCAATATCTAATAATACGTAAGTACAAAACGAAATGAGGTACCTACACCATAAGAAATAATGATATTTATAAAGGAAACAAAAAACTAAAAGTTTTAGATAAATGTAACAAATAATATTCACCTAAATATAAGATACCTATATGACATCTGTGTACATGTAGGTACTTAGATTAAGTGTATACTGGTGTTTCTACGACTATACATCCTATTTAAGTAATTGTCATGACAGGAGTTTTATTTTAATTAAAATTACTGCGTAGTTATATTTAAGAACAATTATAATTGAATCATATATTATATGCATTTAATTATTCAAAATCGTTTGGAAAACAATTAGTGCTAACTATAAAATACGTAGATCGGAGAAAATTAAGCAATCTATAGATACATTACAACTGATTAGCAAGAAACATATAAACCGATTTCTATGTAAAATAGTTCGCTGTCTTATTAGCTGTACCTGTTGATAAATTTATCTATGTTTAGAACCGTTAATCGGTAAGTTTATAACATTACGATAAAACAGTGTAACTCCAAACAATAAAATCGAATTTAACTGTTAGGTTGAGCAACTTATTTATTTAAGTGGTTTACAACTCACCACCCGCGGGTAACTATTTCTGAAGACCACACATTAAAATTGACCTCCAAATATATTTACTGTAACTACCTACTTAACGCCTTTATATTGATTTTATTGGGTTCTGTGGGTGTTTAATTGTCGGATCGGGTGTAAGGTAAACAATTCTCAAGCGAAACAATTGTTTTTATTTCGTATTTAGTCTTCGATCATACGAAAAGAACTTAACAAGAGTTAGTTTTTCTGTTGCATTTAGCATATGGCTTTTTTAAATGCGATCTTTATACAAATAGCAATAATAATTTTTAAGATTTTTTACGAGATGTTATAAATGAAAATACTGCCTCCAGAGTTTACTTCTTGATTTGGGTGACATTACTGCCTACTCTACATACAATACTATATAGAGTTACATGGTATTAAAATTGTCTTTTGTATTAATAGTTACAACCTGAGAGGTCTCTTCATTTTCTTCGGTTATATCTCAAGAGAAAAATGAATCGTTTCACTAAAAATTTACGTTGTAAACATAATCTGACAATAAAACTATAAAAATAATTACATTTATTAGGTATGTAAAGCGATTAGTTAGATAAGCTATAATAGTAAGCTGAATGTACCCGTGAATGTGGTTTGAAACAATGCCGAAAGCTCGGAAACTCATAAATCAAAACAAAAATATGATACAGATCCCGTTTTACCTTTTTTTAAATTAATTATCATGAAAGTTTAAAGACTTAGGTAAATCACAAAAATATTGTTAAACAATTACATGTACAACTATATTAATATTTTATTATAATTTATAATGTATATTTATCTGAATGCTCTTAGCTTTTGCTGTTTTTTTAGAAGTCAGAGTTTAAGACATTCATTATAATTAATTTTGTTTTAACATTTTAGGTTTACAAAAAAATATAAATATGACAGTGCAACTAGCGACATCTACCGATAAACTAGTTTTTGCGTATTTTCGGCTATAGTGTATGAAATACGCGTAAAAGCGCCATCTACAAATAACTTCGTTTGCAATGTTTAATAGCTAATGCAATTATATTTCCAATAAAAATAATACTTTGGAAATCTTTTAGTTTTTTTTAAATAACATTTTTTTTTAATTTTAAATATATTTTTTTTTAGTTTAGATATTGAAAAACAATAGGAGTCGGAGAGTTGGAACTTGGAAGTGTATCCGAATATATGACACTAGGAAAGATACAAAATCATGGACGGAAAATGACGTTTATCGACAGTTTCGCTTTGTTATCGTGCCGAATAATTTCAACAATTTCATCAAAGAAAAGTATATCGTTGGCCATCATAAGCAAATTTCATATGGATAATAGAGATGCAGCAAAACCACCAATGGAAATCGTTAACATACCACCAATTATTTCAACTTACCGGCAAGCACTGCATACTTTCGACGAAAAATTCAAAAATGATTTTACGGCCAACTTGAATAAGTTAAAAAACATGATGGACAAATTGAAAGCCGATGACCTAGGTTTCGACCAAAATCTAAATGATCCAGCAACATGGAGAAACGCTAACAAAGCGCCTTGTACATATATCGAAGTGTTTCAAAATCGTTTAGTTAACATGAGCATATTTGTCTTGAAGCCCGGGTTTGTGATGCCTTTACATGATCACCCGCATATGCATGGACTTTTAAAAGTTATTTCAGGTGCAGTTCGGATAAGAAGCTTTACCGAATATCCTTTAAAAGAAATAGTGAATTCTTTAGATTTTGCTGTTCGCGCGAAACACGAAGCGGCACGTCTAGCTCAAGGTATTCATAAAAAGAGAAGATTTTTCGGTAAAATATCACAAGATAGCGTGTGCGCGGCTAATTCAGAGACATGTATCTTAACGCCAGTGATATCAAATTACCATGAAATAGAAGCTTTAGATATGCCTGCTGCCTTTTTCGATATTTTATCTCCACCTTATGATACACTGATAGAAGAAGTAGGACCGAGAAGATGTAGATATTATTATGTAGCCAACGAAATCAGTAGCAATGTTGTTGAATTACAAGAAACAAATGTGCCAGAATGTTTTTATTGTGATCAAGCACCTTACTTGGGGCCAGTACTTGTATAGCATTTAGATGTATTAGAAAGATAGATATAATACATGGTAGTTACCAGGAGTTTGTAGATGCTACAAATGCTTGAATATCAAAAGTTTTAAAAGATATGTAAAGTTAATTCGAACTTGTCAAATTTTTATATAGTCGAATGAAAATATTTATGTATGTATAATATACATATATTGGGTTTGTTAATTATTGACTAACGAAGCAAAGATTAATTTAATGATCTCTCACGATGATATAAACTGATATAATGAAACATCTAGTGCAAATAATTTTGTGCCTTTTAAATATTATTGCCGATAAGATATTTAGGTGGCATAACATTTATGTACCAGTTTTGGTGTTTGAAAATATAAAATTTAATATTCATTTGATAAGTTACCAATATTGACTAAATTTTTTTACGCTATTTAGCTCGATTGAATTAAGTACGAAGATAATTTATACTCGACCCAACCTTATTTTAATGTATGTATCAATAATTAAACGTATACTTTAATAAACCTACCTTATACTGTGTTTATTATATTAAAATGATATACGACAAATATGTTACTCTTAAGTAAATCTATTTATTACCAATATCAAAACTTAAAACACCAAAAATGTCTTAGAATTAATTAATAAGTTGATATTTAAGCTGATTCACTTTCATTACAAGCTCTTAATTCAATTTATATAGTTGTATATAGACAGTAGTTAAGTTTTAACTTATTGAGTTAAAAAACCTATAGATTTAGTGCAACTTCATCTTCCAATTTAAGTATTATAGAGACTAGTTGTAATCCAACTTTTGTTAAAATTTAATTGTTCAAAGGCCTTGATAACTGACAATGTTCAATGTCACTGACTGTAACTATGAGTACTCGTACTCGTAGTTACAAGTGTTGTATATGCTTTTATTTACTATGCCACTCTGAAACTCGGCTTGATAAAAATTTTTATTCCAAGTAATGCTAATTGGATATACAAACAGTTGTGTTGGTTAAAACATTTATTATTTACTAGTAAGGTAACACAACATAATATTTCAAAGTGGAACAGTTACAATATATTATTATGTTCTTAACTATGATATATGAAACAGAAAAAAAAAAGATAAAGATAGTGAAATCTTTATACATCACAAAACAAATTTTAAATATAAATTTCTTTTATAATACTTTCTAAAACGCATGCTTTTGTGCTTATTTAAATATCCAATTACGGTTTTATAGTATACTAGCATTGCCCGCGGCTCCGCCCGCGTTGAGATGACCAATAACCAAATTCTTAGGTTTTACATATTGGTATACTCTTACAATGCAGTTTTTGTATTTTTTCTCTGAAATGAGATATTTTCCCGTGGTTAAAAGTATCCTATATGTTGACCAGGATTACCAGCTATCATCATACCAAATTTCATCAAAATCTGTCCAGTGGTTTTCTCGTGATGCGGTAACAGACAGACAGACAAAAATTCTAAAAACTATAGATTCGGACTCTGTATCGATAATAATGTCTATTTCAGTTAGATTTTCCAAAAAATATTTAATGTACAGATTCAACTTAGTTACAATTTTATTATTAGATTATTAATATTAGATTTAACTCACATATCTCAATGTAAAAATTCTATCTCATCTATTATCGTGATTTTTTTTCTGTCTCTAGCATTACATTCCAATTTTTAATTAAAATATCAACTTTAATGCACTTTTAACATTATTGATTTTGTAAAAAGAATGTAATATAGAAAATATTTACCTGATCTCTATATGATTAAAATTTTACAGTCAAGTTTAAAATCTACAAACAATTATGCAGTAGTATTACGTTGTAAGATAGATAAGCTATTTTCATAGTTATAAGTTGGTTTTAAAAATACATTACGTATTGATAAAATTTGTTAAATAAAATCTTGAAATTTGTTACCAATAATAGTTTTCTTGTCGTCTCTGCTTATTTTACTTTCTAAACTTAAGGTTTTGACTTTTGGCATTTAGCAGAACGAGTTGGACAAATGCCACGATAACATTTGTTTAAATGATTATATTAAATCTACTTGCTTCACTTGAATGTATACCTGCTGTACCTGTGTACCTTTTGTATTTATAATTGTACTAATATTATATATGCTGAGAAAGGTTGTATGTGTAATTGTGTCCAGGCCATAGCCTATTCAGTAGCGGGTTAAGGCTTAGGCCCGTGAGGCCTAGGCCCCCTAGGGCGACAAATTTTGAGGGGCGATAAAAATTTTAAGACTACTAAATTTAAAAATCGATTGGGTTTTTTGTAAATTGTAAGACCAAATTTTAAAGTTTATTTTTTTGCGTTCTTACAATCTAAACATAGTGCCATTTCAAGGGTAGAATTTATATATAATAATCTAAATCTGCCCGCCGTAAATGAGAAACAAACGCACAGATACAGTAGTCTAATTTTGAGAATAATTTGATAAGGTGAATAATAATAAAACAATAAATATTTAATTAATTATAATTTAATGGTTTATTAAAAATTAACATAAAGCATAAACTAAATGATTCGAATACAGCTACACATACATATATTCAACTAGCGACTCGCCCTAGCTTAGCTCGGGTTCGTCCCTAGGTACGTTTTAACGGTTAGTATGGAATAGATAGATTATATATATTACACGATATATCCTTCCTCATTAAACGGGCTATGTAATGCAAAAAGAATTTTTCAAATCAGATTAGTAGTTCCTGAGACTAGCGCGTTCAAACAAATAAACTCTGCCTCTATATAATATTAAGTATAGATTTATCATAATTCAAGTAAATATTAAATAGAATTTCAAAAATAGATTTTCACATCACTTTCACAATAACAAGGCGTTATAGCACCTAGACAAGAATAATTTAAAAGTATTAATAAAATCAAAAAATTAACTGTTTTTAGAAAATACCTACATATATGGAAAAATCTTCATCATCAATAAAAAAAACTTAATTAAAATTTGTAAACATTAAAAAAGATGCAAGAAACACGTAAATTATATGTAAGAGCAAAAAAAAAACATTGAATTTATCATTTAGATAGCCACACCTAGATCAAAACAGAAAGATAAAGTTTCAAGTGATATCAATATTTATGGCAAATTTTCGATTATACAATATCGGTGGAAATACCCTAGAAAAGTGAAAACACCTCGAAATATACGATTTATCGGTATTTTTATGTAAGAATGTAATGTTGACCGATAGGCTCATGCATTTTCCCATCTAGCCTTTTCAGCTCAAGACGTCTGTTTGCTGTTCATACTAAAATAATAAGAAGAAAGCGTGCAGAACAGTGGTTGGTTCTCTTCTTGTATAATTTTAAAGAACGCCATTTCTCCCAATGCGATCCAGAAGTTTGGCTTCACTTTAATTGTTCTATACGCTCTACATTTCTTATTTTCATGCGTTTAGCACGTTTCTATGTAAACATTTACGCATCCTATAAAATCCAAAATTTACTAACTAATCAATAGACAAATGCAATTTGGAATTACACGATAAATATATCAAGTCGTTTTAAAGTTTATAATATAAATAACTTTAATAATAATTATTCTAGATTGTTCTTCATATAAAATTAACCATACAACAACAGAAAAAATTAATAAACAATTTCCAAATAATATTCTAATTTTTTTATATTGTATCTTTCCCTTTGGTACTAATGTCCTATTTTTAGATAAAAAAAAACAAGCTGCCAAAAATACACAAATTAATTATAAAGTAAAATGTCAGAATTATAGAATATAAAATAAAATGAAGGATGCAAATTGAATAACTAGATTGTGTAGTACAGCTTTAAAGGTGGCAGTGTAAATACTTAAAACTAAGTCGAAGGCATGCGTAAGATTACCTAATGTGCATTTAATTTTATATTTAATTACGGAAGATTGAATATAATAATTAAGCTTGATAATGAAACATTAGATGTTTTGAACAAAATGATATTTAAATTAAATGTTCCCAATAACCGTGATAAGCTAATTATTTTGATTTAAACATAATTGTTAACATTCTATTTAAGTAAATTCATTCGAAATAATCACTTTATAGAGAGCTAAGTATTTTTATTTTAAATAAAACTATCTTTTCGGATTATTTCGCGGATTTATTTAGATTTTTGGTTCCCGACGTTTCGAATGCTTTACAGCATTCATGGTCACGGGAGACAGAAATAATTCGAAAAGATAGTTTTATTTAAAATGTCAAATATTCGCGAAAATCTAAAAAATTATTATTGTTATTTTAATTTCAGTTATTTCTTCTATTCAGTGTATACATAAATTTGTTAAAATATTAAAGATAAAATCCATAGATGAGCCCTCACCATACTTAAAGCGACTAAAACCTAAGTGCCCATTCTGACACTCTTCTTGCGGAGCCCAATAACCTATCCGTGGTTTTCCTTACTAGATTTAGAAATTTGACACAAACTCTATACAAGTTATATCAAATTCCTAGTTGAAGTAAAAAGAACGATAAACAGGTGGTCTCCGTTAGACAGACTTATGAACCTATTTTGTTTTTTGTAAAATTGACTATAAACAAGCGACATAATGCCACGCTATACTATAAGTACTCCAATAATTCTAAATTTTCAGTAACACTAAAGGTGTTATTATTCATTATATAAAATAAAAAAAAACTACAATGTTTACTGATATATTATCGAAATTCAACTGCAAATAAAAATTGCATTTTCGAGTAACACTAATTGGTAAGACGAGACATACTAATCGGTACTTAAAGGATGCGTTACCATGGCAACGCATAAATAAACATCACGTAAACGTAGCCATAACAATTAGACGCAGCTTGAGCCCAACCAGAGACAAATCGTTGTCAAAAAAACTCAACTTTATACAACTGACACTATTACATAATATGCTTGAAAAGGACCATTTGTATTCCTATATATATAATCTCTTATACTTCTCTTCAATATGTTACTGTTCAGATAAAATAAAATAATCTCACCTGTTTTTATTTTATTAAAAATACGCTTCAAAATATTATTTTAATAAAGCATAAAAAAATTTCAGAATATATCAAGAATTCTTCAAACAGAGTACACGCATGTCATTGAAAAAAAAAACGTAAAATTTTGCGACTAGCTAAGCGTTGTACTGTTACAATGACTAAGGACTAGTTATTGGCGATGACCAGATTCCCTACCGGCAAGATTCAGAACAAACTTCGAAAGGTAAAGATTAAATATTATTATATAAAGATAGTCACAATATACATTAATACAACACCATCTAGTTCCATGGTAAGCTACGAGGCCTGTTTATGGATACCAGATAGTTGATACACTACACATATCTAACTTTAAATACATACATATTATAAATATAAACACCCATGACTGGAGTACAAACATTAGTGCTCATCATAAAAATGAATGGCCCCAGCGGGACTCAAACACACACACACACAGCAAATAGGTTCACTACAAATTAAGCCAAACGTGTCATCATATAATACTTTTAGTTTATAAAAGCTCAGGTTGTATTCATTGACAAAGTAGTACTGTTAACTGATCTCATTATCTCCACGAATAGCCAATAGGGAAATATAATCACTGCCAATACAGAAAAACCATTGAAATTATTCAATATGGAAGAATTTAATTGTATAGACACTTCAAAAACCAGAATTTTTAGACATTTTTCAAGAATTTATTACAATGCTTATTTAAACTTCTTAAATTTACAAGGTTTGATATAATTTTGAACTTCTTAATATTGAGTTACTTCAATAGTTTACTCTGTATATTACACTAAAAAATTGTTATATTATTTATAATCTTAGAGCTATCGATTTTCGGACTCGTTATCTATGTTAGTTTATTTTACATTAATAGATTACGTTGCATTAATTAAATTGAATTCAAATTATAAATATAAAAATCATAACGATTCCACCATTTTGTTAAACAGTTATTATTTTTACTGTGTGACATAGGGCAAACGACTTATTAGATATCTATAGTTATTTGTATGTGATTTCACTCAACAGTGCTCTTTAATTTTTAAGATTTTATAGATTCAAACTGGACGGTGAAAAAGTCAGAAAAAACTACATTTACCGCCATTTTTAATGACTTGTCAAAATAATAAATAGGCGTACATATTTATTGTTATTTAATTAGACTTATAGTTAAATTTGTAATTGTAAATGTAGCTTTACATTATTTTTCTAATTCAGGCTATCTACAAACAATCATTTGTAGACTAATCCTGTAGGTATTTTTTAAATTGTAATATGTCTTTTTTTCTGGAGTCTTGACCTCCTTTTAAACAAGTGGGCAGCATTTCAGAAAGAGCGATGTTAACAGGATTTGTCACATATAAAATAATAAAACTATATTCAGTATATTATATTTGTGTGAGTGAAAAAAATATTTGTGATGTGTTTATACAAAAAAAAACCTGTGAGTGTGAAAAGTATTATTAATATATTTTTTTCTACTTAACAGTAATTTTTTATATTTTTTCCACTCAGCATATGCGCTCAAAATAAAAGAAAAAGATGAATAATATATTCGTTTCACATCATTCTAACATCTTTAACAATTAAATAAAAAATCGTTAGATTTGTGCCTATATCAGTGAATTTAAAAAAAATGGTCTCAAAGTACAATGCCAATCAAGTTGTTAGTAATAGATATTTAATATTCAGATCTTTTATTTATGATATTATTTATTCAGGTAACACAGGTCTATCGCCGACTCCATCCGCCAAATCGTACACAGCTTGTGCTACTTCAGCGGCTAACTTATCTGCTGACTGTAACAAAAAAATTGTGTTATCTGCGATAAAATATACATTTATTTTCATTATAATAGGGAATATAATTAGGTAAAGGTAAAGTTTATTTGTAATCTTTTTTGCTTTTAAATTAAGCCTATATCAATATTTTTTATATTTTTTTTTGATAAAGAAAATTATTATTAAAAAGTGCAAATATAGGTGGGAAATTCATAGTGGTCGAAACACACGCCATTGGTCAAACTGAATATGACGTGAAAGTATTATCATAACAGCGATTAGCGACCTTGACGCTACCAACTAAAGTCGTCATTTTTCTACGTATGATACTGTGGCGTCACGCTAAGCGCGCGAAATGGCGGGCGTTTAAAGTATCCATATCGGTATGATATTTAAAAAAAAGAGAATATACTAAATTTTACGTTTTCTGGAGCTGGATATTTTTTACAATTATATAACGATGTTAGACATTTTATAAAAAAATTAAAAAAATCACACGTATTTCTTATTAAGAGCAGTCTAGTTTCTTGAAAACGCAATGACTTGGGAAAGCGAAGCGGGTTTAAATTTCCAACATAATTACCACTTCCAAGTTGACATAATTAAGACGAATTTAAGGACATCCTCGTATTAATTATAAAAATCGGCTAATCCGAAACAAGGGAATTTAGGGTCAAACATACACACAGCTTAAACATAACATATATGTGTATACTATAGGTCAACTACGGGTCTACTCCTTTGGGCTTCGCAGTTGGGTAAGTACTACTAAATACTATACCTGTTGCGTGTCGGCCTCTGCGTAGACACGCACCACATCCTCAGTACCGGACGGACGGACAAACGACCGACCACTGGTATATTTAGAGACTAGTTCATTGATCTTGGTCTGAAGACCTTCTGGTGCTGTACACTGACGTTCCGCGTCCGCTGTCGATATTGCGTTGCGGTCCTGGAATGAAATGGTTTAGTGTAATATAAGAAAAGTAAGCACTTTTGTATATAGTTCGTGTAGCGTTTGACTAATATATAAGTAATACTAATTTCAAATTTCACGCGAATCCGTTGAGCCGCTGCGTGAAGAAGTAATAAACACGCTCACTCACTCGGTCAACTGACAAAAAGTCATAGACTATCTTTATACTAAACATCTAACTCTAGACACAACGTGAACTTTTTATTCCTATCACTTACATTTCGGTGGGAAGACATATACTGATACGTGTCAGTGTGACAGATGCGTCATGAGTGATCGGAGAGGTCATGATCAGACCCAGGACCTAGTATGAGTTGTCTGAGGCACGAGGGTGAAACTATGGGGGAGAAGGGGGAGAGAGAGGTGTGGGAGGAGTGGTGCAGAGGGAGGGGTGCTTTTTTTAATTTTTTTATGGCGTTCAGTAACAAACGAGCAGACAGACCACCTGATGGAAAGTAGTACCTGTCGCCCATAACACCTACGGTTCATGTACTTAGGTTTTATGTAACAAAAATGCAGAACCGTAGGTGCGATGTCACTGTGAGGACTAATAAGATGATAATATGCCTCTTGCATGTAATTGCGCTGGCTACCTTATCCTTCAAACCGGAACATTGCTTGGCCGGAGAAATAGATAAAGGCGTGGTACCCATCCAGTCGGACTTCTCAGGCTTAACAGAGTCCTAACACCGGTTTGGGTGGGTGGAGGGGGAGGTGGAGTAGTGGGTGAGGGGAGGAGGGTAGTCGTTTTGATATAAATATATACTAACCTTCACAGTGACCTTCAGCTGTCGACAAGGCAAGTCCCGGTACGAGGACATCCACTCCCGCACGTCGATGCCGCGCGCACACAGTACAGTCTCCACCAGGAACAGGTCCGATATAGCGTCTCCCACCGTCTCATTCGTCATGTCTATGAAGTTCAAGAATAGTTGGGCTGCTTTACGTTGCTCTGCCTCGCTGGAAATATATTAATATATATTGGGACTTTAAATACAAAAATATATATTATTTTAATATATAAAATTCTTCTATACGTGTGTTAAGTCACCTAACTCCTAAACGGCTGGACCGATTTAGATGATTTTTTTGTGTATATTTCGATGGGTTCCTGGATGGTTTTAAAACATAATTGGACCCGGTAGGTGGCGCTGCAGTCGGTGTGTATTCAAATTTTCATGTAAGACCTTATGCACCATGGTACGTAAGAAATGACGATCTCCATCGGGACCTCAACGTAGAGATTGTCGATAAAGTGATAAAAAAATACGCAGAAGCTCACGAGCAAAGACTTCATAAGCATGTGAATATCGAGGCAATCCAGCTCCTCGACAACACGGACATAGTGAGAAGGCTCAAAAGAACTAAACCTTTTGATTTAGTGTAGTGTTAAAAAAATAGTGTAATGTAGTGAAAGTAATAATATTATAGTGCTACCAATATAGAACACAAGAACAATGTGTCTTCGCCTTAACTAGAGACTTTAAGAAAAGTGCCATTGGACACATTCTTAGATATATTATTTTATAAAACTAAGTTAAAGTTAAATTACTCATTAGCCTTGTTGGCTAGATCGTAATAATATTAGTTACAATATTTTAGTACTGTTACCTAGAAACAAAAAAAAATGTAAGACTCCATTTTCCGTGCTATAAATACATTTAAATTATTGATTAAATATAATAAAAATTGATGTGTGTATGATGTATGTTCCGCGTGGACTGCAAAAAAATAGCGGGAGCGTATTGATGAAATTTTCAGGCAATCTTTAGGTTAGCCCAGCGGGTAATCCTGTGAAGATTGGTAGCGATCGGAAATTTGGTCGCGGGCGAAGCCGCGGGTACTGCTAGTATATTTATAATATGTATGTATTTGAAGTACCGTATCAGATAGAACCTTATCAAACTTACCCTTCTTCGGCAATTTTCCTAATAGTATTTTTCGCTTCTTTACTATACACTACGGTGCCGTGTCCGTTCGCTTCGAAGTAGATTCCCATGTCGTAAGATAACGCGGCGTGGTGGAGATGTTTTACGCCTGTTTTCACACAGCTCACTGGCATTTTCTAAAAAAAAAGTTAAATTATCATAGTGAATAATTCTTAGTTTCAAACAATTTTAATTTATTTTTCATGGGTTAATGGGATAAAATTAATTTGTCATACATTAATATACCATTGGGACCTCCTTGAGCTTCTTAGGTAAAAAGTAGGCTTTGCGTTATATCATTACAAAATCAGACTATTATAAATGCGAGACTTTGTATGTGTGTAATAGATATGTCTGTTACTCCTTTACTCTAAAACGGCTGGATAGATTTAGATGAAATTTAGCACTGAGATAGACCATAACATGCAACACATAGGCCACTAGGCACAAGCGAAGCAAGGGTTTAAAAAAGTTTAAAGCATTTTGCTAATAATATTTAATTATCAGTTTCTTAGTAATACAACATTTCACAATATTTCGTATTACTACTACTATAGCGAAAGCTGTCAAAAATAATTTGCTAGTAATATCTAATTACCAGTTCTTCAGTAATGTACTTCGTGGAGGCGCCGTTGGCGTACGCGGTCTGTACGAGGCCGACGTTGAGAGTTGCTTCACACGCGGTTAGGAGTTGGGAGATGTAGCTCGCTAGAAGGGTTGCTATGCGGTCACCATCTAGCAGGTGCATTTTGTTGCTGTTGACAATTTATGTTCATACTATAATGGATATAGTATGTTATCCTTAAGAGATAGGCATATGCCACCGCGGACTTTTTTGTAGACCTTTTTATGGTGTACAATTCTGTAGTACAATATTTTGATCTATCTCATAGGGTTCAGCCAGCGTTTGGAATATAAGCGCAAAAAATGTGTTTATTTACGACATCACATTAGAAACCTCTAAAATTATCAGTGTTCCTCTACCTATATTATGCATGTATTATACATATAAACCGTCCTCTTGAATCACTTAATCTATTAAAAAAACCGCATCAAAATCCGTTGCGTAGTTTTAAAGATCTAAGCATACATAGGGACAGACAGACAGCGGGAAGCGACTTTGTTCTATACTATGTAGTGATTTAAATTAGCCATTCCAATAATTGTTTTAACTGTTTGTCTTAACGGTGAAGGAAGACATCGTGGGAAACCTGCATGTCTGAGAGAAAACAGCAAGTTTTCGAAAGACTTAGAAGTCCACCAACCCGCACTTGGCCAGCGTGGTGGACTATGACCTGATCCCCCTCGTATTGAAGGGAGACCCGTGTCCAGCAGTGGGACGTTAAAAAAAGGGCAGAGTACATTTCAATAATATTTTTTCTTTCAGATGATAAAGCGCATCACCAGTCGACGAGACGTTTGGCTCAGTTTGTACTTTCTAGTGACCCTACTTGCTGTACCAGCGGTCGCGGGTTCGAGTCCCGCTGGGGGCATTCATTTGTGTGATGTGTGTATGATGAGCACGAATGTTTGTCCAGTCATGGGTATATACATTTATAATATGTATGTATTTATATATATATATATATATATATATATATATATATATATATATATATATATATACAGTCAAAATCTGTTATAACGACATCAAAGGGGCTACTCATATTTGGTCGTAAAAACCGATAGTCGTAGCAGCCGGTGATGGTTTTTAGGTACAAAGTATTTTTTTATAAAGTGGTATTATTGAATGTGTGCATATAGAGAGAGAGAGAGCAAACGAAATCTTCACCAAAACGCTGAGCAAAATCGTTTGCTTTTTGTTGAAGAATTAGTCCATTTATTGGCACATTATTTGTCCTTTGATATTTAAACCACTTTAACAAAGCTTCCTCAGTCTTCGTAGTCTTCGTTGTTCTGGCTCGCTTCATTTTCAAAAAATTGCTGTCATAAAGGGTTTGAATTTTTTCCCTCTCTTTCCAAATGGTTGACATTTTCGAGTGTGTTACACCATATCCTTTTGCCAAGTCTTTGTTTGGAATTCCGCTCTCTAGCTTTGATATAATATGCGATTTTTACTTGATATTAATTTGTTCTCTTTTTTTGCGACATGTTAATTGTTTCACAAATAACTCGACATATGATTTGGTGCGTCTCGTGTACAGATAAGTAAGAAACTGACTGAAGAGATATGAAGAAGCGGGTTTTGATTATAATGCATGCACGTGTATTTTGTTTCTAAGAATTACAAAAAACCCCAAACTCGACAAGTTTTTGTTAACTTTTGCGATCTTAATAGCCATTGACCATTATGCTGAGCCCCCGAGGGCCAGATGTGGATACTGTTACCTATTGAAATTGTTTACAATACAGCTAGTCGTTCTAACAGATATAATTCGCCGAAGATATTAGTTAAATGTGGTCGCTTAAAAAGGTATTTCGTAATAAGCAATGTTGTAAAAAGCGTTGTTTTTAATAAGGCGATCATATAGCATTCAGCCGGGACCTTTGATTTTGGTCAATATAACCGATATGTTGTCATAAAAGGTTTTAACTGTATATATATATAGTGTATCAACTATCTGGCATCCATAACACAGGAGTCGTACGTAACTTATCATGGAACTAGATGGTGTTGTGTGTTAATGTCCCAACATATTTATTTATTTAAGCGTTGAATTTGAAACTTACTCATCATCCAAATAATAATATATAATTCGGTCGCCGTCGCCATCCAACGACACCACCCGCTGGAAGGGCACGTGTTCCACTCCTACCGGCGGCTTTTGTGATACTTTCACGAAGTCTGCCCCACACTGGGAATAAGAGTTATTATATTATATTATAATACTAGCGACTCACCCTCGCTTCGCTCGTGTTCATCCTTAATAATAATAATAATATTCTTTATTGTACACCAAGAATAAATATAAAATAAAAAAACAACACAAAGAAAAGATGCACAGCAGGCGGCCTTATCGCTGGAAGCGATCTCTTTCAGGCAACCTTGAGGAGGAAGTGTTCATAAAAGCGGTAAGCGGTGTACTTGCTTTGAGACGTTTACATATATAAATACTTATAGATAAATAAGTAGATAAGATACACATCAATGCATATATAGATACATACATACATACATACATACATACATACATACATACATACATACATACATAAATACATACATACATACATACATACATACATTCATACATACTTATATGCGTAAAATTTACACACACACACACACACACACGCATAAAAAAGAAAAATCTATCAAATAATAAATAGGATTAGATATTAGAACATAATAGAGGAAATAATAATAACGATGTTATTAGGGGTATTAGGGATGTTTTGATATACTTGTTTATGATCCTTAAGTTAATACAAAAATTCTTGAGAAAGCAGTACCTATGTTTTTCCTAAATTTTTCGTTTTTTTATTTCAACTTTTATTCCGAAAAATCTTAATACAGACTATTATAAGCGTTTAAAAAAAATTGTCAAACCGCTCTCATATGATTTGCTTATAAACGAATAGAATTTCAATTTTATTTATATAGATCATTTGAATGTACTCTAAAATATTTTTGTTATAAACTATAGAAATTCTATATTTAACCCTAAAAAGCAATAACTAATAACAATATCACTAGGAATACTGAAATATAACTTACATTTAAATTCAACTTCCCTCCATTACCGCCCAAATTGAACAGAACTAAATCTAGTTCCCCATCTAAGGTCTTTTTGATGATATTTAACTTTTTCCCTCCGACGCCATTAGCGCCATCCACGTACAGAGTTGAGTTGTAGTTACCAGTTACTGGTAGCTTTTGACGAATATTCTTGAAGGCGCCGACGATTTTATCGTAATAACCTAAAATATAAAGAAAACTTAGCAACTAATTTGCCTGTAACCTGTACTAATACATTAAAAAAAAATCGTTTGTTTGTCCGAATATACACGCGCTAATCTCTAGAAATACCAGTGCGATTTAAAAAATCCTTTTTTTTTTCAAGAGTAATTCTAAAGAAATAAGCTGCACACAAAGCCTTAAGCAAAACTATTTAAATATATTAAGTTATTTTAAAAATTAAAATTAGCAAAAAATACGTTTTATGTAAAATAAAAAATTCCTTTTTTTAAATGCTTAAGAATATTCAAAGTTAGACAGAAATCTTCATACCATGCGATCTAATATAAAACAATTGCAATAGTTTTGTCACGCACTAATTATGGTACTTATGTGAAAGTTAAAACTATTTGTACATTATTATCATAAAATTATATATATATATATATATATATATATATATATATATATATATATATATATATATATATATATATCAAAGGCGGCTTTTGTTACAACACTTATAACTCGAGAACTGATGGACCGATTTTCATGATCTTTGTTTTGTTGGATATGTCTTCACACCGAAAACATCGAAAAATATCACGAAAAAAAAGAAAAAAAATCTATTCCATACCAAGCGTCAAAACGTTATGTACTTAGGGACGAACCTGAGCGAAGCTAGGGTGAGTCGCTATTCTACACTAATATTATAAAGAGGTAAAGTTTGTGAGTTTGTGACGTTGTAAGTGAAATTTGGTAAGAAGATAGTTTGAGACCCTGAGAAGGATATAGGACACTTTTTATTGGGACGCAAGCTAGGTACGAACCCGAGCGAATAGTTAATAATGAAAATCAAATCACCTTCTTCTGTGGGTATTCCGTAAGAGTTATCGTTGCGACATTTCACGCAGTAGTGTAGGATAGGTGTAGTGACAATACCAAATTCCTTTGGCGTTCCTTTTAAAGCCATGACCCCGTGTACTGCGGCCGCTGCTAGACGAGGACTCGTATATCTTAAAAAGGGCAATGTATTAAAAAAAATATATAATAATTCTTTTGAAGTTATATAAATCTTTTGTTACGTTTGGAAAAAAATATGAGAGTAAAATTTTTACGATGCCCGCGCCCACCGACAGCCAAAAAGCGACATGATGAAGTTAGCTGCATTCCTTTTACAAACAGAGAGTTGTGACGTACGGGATGAAATCTATAGCTATTTTTGTTCTGTTACGCCAAAGAAGTATAACTTCTTACGTGCGTATATAAGTACCTACACACACACGTTTTTTTGATTAAATAGTACTCATAAACAACATAGTATCTTTCTCTCCATAAATATTGCATAAAATATTTGTTTGTATGTACATATTTATATATGAACGTATGCATATATTTTGTATTACCTTGTGTCCATGCCAATGAAAACACTGACTTTGAGTGTCATGTCGGCGTTGACTTCCTTGATCACTTGTTCCGTTGTTGATTCTAAGTCATTATCACTAAAAAAACAAAGGACAGTTATAGAAATTTTATGTACATAAAAATACATACAAATAATAATAGTAAAATAATGATGCGACCGTGCGGTTTTATTTTATACTTTGGTTAATGACTATAGAATAAAACGCGACAAAACCCGAAAAGATAGTATCATTGAAAATGCCAAATATTGACGTAAATCTAAGAAAGAAAAAAAACTATTATAGGTTTTTTCATAAGTCGTCACTTTGGACGAAGGGCCAGGAAATCAGTTTTTAACATAAATAATAAATATGCACTAGGAACCTACCTTGGCAATAAAGCCATTATGAAAACATGATATCGCAGGTTCCTTATATGTAAGTGAACGTTAAACGTAACGTACGATCGTTTTTATTATTATAACGATACATAAAAGTATCGCGTAAGTACAACTATGGTTCAAATATGGTACATTCAAATTTAAAAGCGGTTTACAATTCACATCCCAAAATATTATTATAATTAAGTCACCAAATTTATTTATTTTTTTGAATGCTAATTAAACGTTTGTGTAAAAGAAAGGCTATCTCTGCCTTTGTGTTCGATCTTAAATATTTACATACTACTTGTATAGAAATGTAAATTCCCACAGTAAATGTGTCAATTGAATAATAGTATGAAGCGGGCAGACAAGATGCTACTATAGACTAGACATATCCGGCGGAGTTATGTACTTTTCGTATGGCTAAATATAGGTTTTGCATTCACTTTATCTTGCTACTAGCGCACCTAACTACCGTTTGTCCTTTTAGTATTGTATTTTATTAATATTTTAGTATCTCACGTGAAAAACTCGATAATGCGATAAGAGTCTGTTTATCTCTAACCTATTAATTAATCTATATCCAAAAATCATGTACTAGTTTGGTATTAATTTAATAAAGGTTTTCCAATGGAGAGTTCGCAAAAGTAGAATATAAAACGTATGATTGTAATTATCTAATACACACATTTAAATTTACAAAATGGGGACAGCCACACTTGGTAATTAGTAAAATAGCTTTGCTCATATAGCGTTAGCAGCTTAAAATACTACCTGTATATTGTAAATGTAACATGTATGTATTGTAATTTGTAAGTCACAAATCAATTTTGTTTTTCTTTATGAACTTGTGTTCGCCTATTACTCAAAATTCGGTCATAATCATTATTGACATTTCGAGAAAAAACATATCTATACTAATATTATAAAGAGTAAAGTTTGTGAGTTTGTAAGATTGTAGGGGGTAATCTCTGGATCTTCTGAACCGATTTAGATGAAATTTGGTAAGAATATAATTTGAGACCCTGGAAAGAACATAGGATACTTTTTATCCCGGAAATCATCCTTTAAGGGGGTGAAAATTGGGGATGAAAGTTTGTATTGGGAAGCAAGCTAGGGACGAACCCGAGCGAAGCGAGGGTGAGTCGCTAGTTATATATATGAATAGATAATGAAAGTGATAATCGGTTTACAAACAGAGAAAAGGGTAGTTACTGATCTGCTTTATCTGTCTATTTATGTATAGATATACATAAGTACCTACTTAGCTATATGTAGTTATAATCACGGTAATGTAATGCATATATTACCGTGTTATAATTCTAAAGGAAAGGGGAAATTCTGATTTCTGTTGCACTTTTATATTACGTTGAGGTTATAAAATTCAATTAGAATTTGAGCCGTTAAAATTTTATTATAATCGTATAACTATTCAAATGATTTATAAGCTTGAAAATTACCTTCTTAAATGTTTATAGTTTTATGCAAACAACGTTCAACGTTACAAAAGCCATATATATGTACATTTAAATTTTGTGTCTGCAAATATACAGTCGGTATCCATATTTCCATTTTAATTAAGGTGCCTACACACGTATGAATAATAACCGAACCAATCCGAAATACGTTGCAAATGCAGATATGTAACCAAAACGGCAATTTGTATGTAAAAATTATTTTCGAATCTCAAAAAATTGAAAAGCTTAGCCTGATCATCTTGTGACAAACCGTCCATACAACACTTACATGAAACTGCCTTTAAAATGAGGCCAAATTAAGCGGGTTATCTCATTATTCCTTAAAATAAACTTAGTCGAGGCTAAGGAAAGATAAATATGTATGTTAGAAGGTGAGTGTCTAAGCCGTAATAGTACTACTTGTTTAGTATCTAGTCACTTAGTGGATACAAACTTTGACCTTGGACTCTCTACATAATTGGCTTTGTATATACTATAGGAAATATCTACACTAATATTTTAAAGGGGGAAAAATTGTTTGTTTGTACCGAATAGGCTCCGAAATTACTAAACCGATTTAGATGAAATTTGGTAAGAAGTTTGAGCCCTAGGGATCCTTCCCATCTGGATGATCATCCCAAAAATCATTCCATAAGGGGTTGAAAATGAAGATGTAACTTTGTATGGGGAATCAAGCTAGGGAAGAACCCGAGCGAAGCGAGGGTGAGTCGCTATACGGCGGCATAATTACAGTACAAAATACAAAAACTATACCTATGTTACTATCATGTCATGTCATTATTAGAACGTTACGTAGTCAAAGAATTATTATTGTTTTCAAAAATCAATAAGGCTAATACTAGGCTTTATATAAATTATTCGAATAATCGACTTCAACAATCGGAAACATATGCAAGTGAAATCCGATCTGGCAACACATAATATGAATATACATTGTTGGTTCTCTAGGTATTGTAAATAACACTGAGAACTACTTATTAACAAAGTACTTACTTTTTTTTATAATTATTTACTTTTTCAACCGACTTCCTCAAAAAGGAGGAGGTTCTCAATTCGGCTGTATTTTTTTTATGTTTGTTACTTCAGAACTCCATCATTTATTAACCGATTTGGGCAATTTTTGTTTTGTTTGAAAGTGTATACTTCCAGATTGGTCCCATTTAAATTTCAAAAAAAAATACTACCCCTAAGGGTGGAAATATAGCTAATGATGAATTTAACCTACTTCTAATTATCATATTGACTTGAAACTTTGCAAGTGTTTTTATTTCCGTTGATAGTACAGTGGTTTAGTATTGTTGACCTGATCTGATGGTAAGACCAGAAGGTGGATAGGTGGAACTCATCAATGGCTAATAGTAGATACTTTGAGTTTGTCCTTGTTTTGTTTGATTTGACAAGCCTAACACGTTAGAATTCTTACTTTACAAGTTTGCTACTACTGTCTACACTAAAAAGGGAAAAATAAAAACTTTTAACAAAAAAATAAAAGCCGACTTTAATAATTTCGAAGTAGGTGCCAGCCGATACAACACAAAGCACACCGACTTCGAAAATATTTGATTAGGTATGTATAGTAAATGAAAACTACCAATCAGTTATTTTTTACTTTTTAGTGCTTTTGTTTGAAGTCGGTTTTTATTTTTTTGTTAAAAAGTTTTTAATGAGTAATTTTCAAAGTTAAGTCAGTAAAAAAATAAGTTCAAATTATATTTGAAAAAACGTAAGTGGCTTAGTCCTATAATTTTCAATTACACTCAACGATAACAGTCCAATAAGCTACGTGCAATATCGATTATACAACACAATGCCATCACTAAAGCGAAGGACACCGGGGCCTTAACGGTATAGAGCTGCCTAATCAAGGCTAGGGTTTCCCCTAATAGCTTTACTAACCCTATATCAACTATTTAAAATAGCTTTGCGTATATTTTCTTTTTTATTACAAATTGGCTTGGAAAAAATTGTGCTGCAGCCATTGGCGTAACTAGCCTTTTTGGGCCTCTATGAAAAAAATATATGGAAGTACCCCCCCCCCCCCCCCCCATCTGCCTATTTTGAGAACGAATGTGGTCCACAGACAACACAGTTTTTAAACTTCTCACTTTTTCATACCGCTCTCACAGAAGAACGCGTAGAATAAAATTTGGTATAAAAGCTGCGCTTAGAGGATCATTCATCGTTTAATAGAACATAAATAGGTACACTCCTCGTGGTCCTCGTAAAAAAAATATGCGGAAATTTAGGACACTCTTTTCTTGCGTTTTTTTTAAACTTCTATGAGAGCCGTTCTCGAAAAAATGTTTTGAAATAAAAGAATTGTTTGCGACCCGCTGGGGCCCTCTTGAATCAGGGGCCCATGCGAACGCATTGATTGCATTAGCATAGCTACTGGCATAGCGTCACTGGCTGCAGCCATCAAACAAAACGCAGAACCAAATTATAGGTACATACATACGTCCTGGTATCGAAAGTATCCTATGTCCTTCCCAGGGTCTCAAACTTCATCTAAATCGGTTCAGTAGATCCGGCGATTACCCCCTACAACCTCACAAACTTTACCTACCTCTTTATAATATTAAGTATAGAATCTATACATAGTATATAATCGTATTCCTCATGATAAAAGTATACATTTCAGAATTTATTTAATTTTGCTTATACCAAATTCCAATTTTCTTCATTTGAAGGTGTCAGAAAATATGCAAAGTACCTACCTGTAAAATGTAACAGACTTCTAGCCCTATTGCTCTTTTAGTCATTATCAAAGTACCAGTACATTAATATGAAAAATTCGATGACCTATATATGTACATATAAATCCCGTGAAGACCATTCTCTACGGTATACATTCTACTGACCTGACATTAGCCAGCCTCGTTGCGATTTCTTCCCAGCTCTCATCGAGCATTTCACCGTCTGGGTCGATTAGCTTGACACCATTGTCTGGTTCCAAGTTGTGGGACGCGGTTATCATTATTCCTATTGCGCGACCTATTAACGATAAAAAGAAATAATTATATCTTTAAAAACATGCGTATGGTTTCATAGATTTAAATATGTATGGTTGAATAATAAGGCAAAGTAATAACTAAACTATGACATTACTTCTTACTAATATTATAAAATCTTACTAATATTATAAATGTGAAAGTTTAGAATTTAGATGGATGTTTGTTTGTTTCTTACTCAATCACGCCAGAACGGCTGAAAGGATCTGGATGAAATTTGGCACAGAGATAGATTATAATCTGGAACAGCACATAGGCTAGTTTTTATCTCGGAAAAATGTACGGTTCCCGTGGGATAGATTTGCTTTTGTTTTTTTAGAGGTGAACCCGAGCAAAGTTGACCCGCTAGTCTTCAATATGAATGAGTTACTATATACTTTAAATTTGATATTTTTAATTTACCTCTTTAAAACCACTGTTTACCAGCTCAATTTTAATTTAAAGCCTGGAATATCAGCTGAATATTATAAATACTACAGACTAACTCTGTTTGTCTCTTTGTTCGTTTTTTTGTTACATTTCAACGCCTAAGTCGCTGAACTAATATTTATGAATTTTTGTATAATGATAGAGGACCTTTAGCGCATCAATGAAACTTGGAATATGAAAATATGGGAAAATAGTTTGTATGGGACTAAGAAAAGAGTGTAACTCTAAGAAAATCCTGCAGTTCTTAACATCTGCCGGGTTTAGTGATTCACTCTAGTATAAAAAGCGGCGATCACAATAGACCAGAAATGGTCGCAGTGACACGAAATAGCCGCAAAATAGAAATTAAAAAAATGGGACTAAGAATATGAAAAACTGTATAGGGTATTGTGGACAGGAAAATTCTAACGAATAGGTACCTAAATAGAGATTCAGCTTCGGTGGCCCCGGGTGACATAATATAGGAGTGAAACACTCCTGTTGATTGCCCAACTAGTTATGTATGTATATAGTACGGTGAATATAACATTTTAACGCAACCTTATTATCTGCAGATCATGGGTCCATTTCTTAATAGAGGATCATTTCACAATGTTGTGTCATCTGTAGTTTTAAGAATCAATTAGCATTTGCTATTCGTCGATCCATCCATAGGACGTACTACCGTTAGGTAGATTTTACTAGCGTCTCACCCTGGCTTCGCTCGGGTTTGTCCCTGGGTACGTTTTAATAATTAGTATGGAATAGATAGACTATAGACTATATGATATCTAGTATAAAGCCTTCCTCAATAAACGGGCTATCTAATGCAAAAATATTTTTACAAATCGGATTAGTAGTTCCTGAGATTAGCGTGTTTAGACAAAAAAAAACAAACAAACTGTACCTCTTTATAATATTAGTATAGATGAAAGTGTATCGAAACCTTAATTTATGGCATTTTCGTTTATATTATATCTTATATCCATAAATGAAAGCCCAGTTAAAATCAGTTGAGCCGCTTTTTGAGCGTTGGTATCGTCGTTTTAACAATATGACCTCAATATACATACAGCAAAAGTCATATTAATAAAAAGTACTGTCATGTTCGATGGTACGGAACCCTTCGTGTGCGAATTCGACTCGCACTTGATCGATTTTTTATATTTATACTTTATGAATCTAAAAATAATAACGTACCTACTTATTGTTTAATTAAACTATTTTTTACGTGGTCCACACACCCATTCATTTTTAGCATAGCATTTTCAGAATACAAATACCTTTCTTCCTTAGCTCATTGAATTTTTTCGATTGATTAGGAGTTCTAACAATAAGGTTACAGTAGAAAACATTGAAAAATCGATACATTTCAAGATATTCTAAAAACTTAATTCGATTACATCGCAAGTTAATTGGCTTGACCTATAAATTATACAATATATCATGGAATTTTCTTTTGAATCTTCTAAGTGATGTTTATTCTTATGTAAAAAAAAACTAAAAGTATAAATATTTAGTAAAACCACAGATTTTATGGTATCTAGGAATATATATTTATATTTTAAGGCAACAATATCCTACGGTTTTATAGTTTTATAGAGTCATTAGTGCCAACAGGCGTGTCATGGGTCGCAAGGTCGTAGGTTCGGACCCGCCCTAATGGCCTATTGACGCAACGACTGAAAACCTTTGCAATTTCTATTCCTGAAAATGAAAATAAAAAATTGAATACATACCATTTTTACAGCGAGAGCGAATAACTGCGAGCAGACCCATGCGGTATACCACATGTTCGAGAAGACTCGCTCTAAGAATACACAGAACGTTATATTAATTTTTATCATACATTTTAAACTTTATCTTTCACTTTCTATATTTATGCCTCATTATTACGGTTTAAATAATTCAATTTGTATTGTATGATATCATTAATTATAAAACAACATTAATTTCAACTTCCCTTTAAATTCTAACAATTCAATGCGAATTTACAATTAAAATTGCAATGTAAAACATCTAACTATTAACATTGTAAAGGTTAATATGATCAATAGGCACAGAATGTCTAATGTTCTTTTCCAGAATAGCACCTGAACATATAAAAATACTAGTGACTCATCCTTGCTTCATTCGGGTTTGTCCCTAGTGGAAAATAAAAACATATCTATCCCACGGGAACCATACATTTTTCCTAGATAAGGAGTAAGTTATGTGCTATTTGAGACTATAATCTATCTTTGTGTCAAATTTAATTCGGATCTGTTAACAAACATCCATCCATCTATCCAAACTTTCATATTTATAATATTTTTGGGATTTAGAACAATTATAGTTAATATAAAAAGTTTTTATCAATACTAAGTAATGGACAATTCAAACAGTATTAGATACCTCCCATTATATATTTTGCAATATAAGATACCACACTATATTGCATAATGTTTAAAAATAGTATACAAATATTAATAGAATACTAATTACTGATGACAAATAGTTAAGGGATTTTATTATAATAAAGAAAAAATTGAAAGCCACTATTATGATATTTCTCTTTAAAGACGAAGAGAACCAATGCTTTAAAAACCCTTACAAAATGTATAGTATAATTTTTAGTATTCATTATTATTAATTTTTCCTTCTCAAATATTGTAAATTAATGACTAACCAATATAAAATTTTCCTTTATCTTTAAAAAAGTAAGAATATATATGGCAAAAATAGTAGCATAAACAGTAAATTACACTACCATATTTGACTTTGAAATTATTTTTGGAGGGCTCCACCTATATAAGTCTTTAGAGTATTTTACATAATACATCCATTAGTTTTACACATAGCAAAAGAAATACAAAATCATAAATTAGGAATTTATATAGAAGGTATGACAGTTTTCTTTAACCCCATACTACAATCATGCTTATCTGCTTTATTTTCGAATTAAACATGACTAAAGGAATTTTAAATACTTCTAATATGTCAATAGCAGATTAAAACCATTTCATGTATTCATAATCACACTGATAAAAATCTAAAACAATAAATTTACTGATAATGATAATAAAGTGCAATTAGATCAAGTGATTGTGAAACCAGTGATTATAGTTGTTGGCATAATTAAAGTTGAACAATATTTTACAGAAAAATTAATTATATTAAAATTAATAAGCGAATAACATTTTAATTATTTAAATCACTCAAAAGAATGGTTTTTAGTAAATATTGAGTTTAGTTGGTAACTACTTGACTATTTGTCAAGCCTTAGAAATAAAATGTAAGATAAATAAAAAAAGATTACAAAATACCTAAGCAGGTGCAAAACATTTAAATATAGTTTCTTCTCTCATATAAATATCTTTAGGTGCCCCGCACTATATCTACAATTACATGTAAAGGTGAGTATATTTCTGTTCATGATATCCGCATCACCATAAATATAATTTCAGATAAATAAAAGAGTTTACATGAGGAGTTCCTATGAACCCAAATAACTTAAGTACTTGGCTGAATGCCAGCATGTTTTAGACACACTAACAAGAACAAATTGCAATTGTGTATTGCATACTATCCTACTTTTTGAATTACATCACTACACTTACAAAGTATAATGAAATAGCTATTTAGTTGAATAACTTTTTTCTTTTACAAGAAATATTTGACATTAGGCTAATAATCTTAAAAAAAACATTTTTCTGACTTAAAATTATATGGAGTTTATGAAATTATAGGTAGCTACTGATGCATATAATATATTATGTTAGTTAATTATAAAACATAATTCCTTAATTAAATTCAATGTCAGACGCAGTTATGCTAATGATATGCTTTTTATAATTTTATTTTTATACGCTTTATGTTACCTTAAAAATTATATACCATATGATACAACACGAATTCGAAAAAAGGGTTACAATTTGTTTTGATACAAGAAGTCATTGACCATAATATCGTTTACTTCCCGTTATAAATTACACTATAAGTGACTCATGATCTATCCGATGCAATGGATCGTAAAAGGATAATAGCATCCTTAGCAAATTTTGCTTACGTGACAATAGAAATGGGTGTGAAAGTAAAAATTATTTGATTGGTTTTGTTTTTTATTGCTAGAATTTCATATTAGACTCAGGAAATCCCTAAATTAATAACTTATTCATATATGGGCTTTACTTACTTGGTTCGGAATCCGGCGGTGCCGTATTGTATGAAAACGTCGGTTGTTTTAGGATGCATTTCTCTGGCGAACGCGTACACGACTCGAAGGCTACTCGGTGGCATTGTGGCTGTGAAATTATTTTATAAGGCCGCGAATCGTTCAGTTACAATCACTTGGAATCAACAAACCAGATTTCCACATTCCCGCTTTGACAGCGGCAAGTTATGACTATTCAGTAATGTCAGAAACTCATTGAATAAAGGCTACGCTTCTATTTTAAGAACACCTATACATTTGACAATTCTATTATATACTACGTGGTTTGATTTTAAAACTTCACGGTACATCTAAAATTTTGTCGGATTATATTTCCATTTTTTGACAATTATACTTACATAAAGCTTTAGCTATATCACGCTAGATGGCATTTATTTCGTATAAGTAATTTTACTATTTCTTACAAGATGGCATTTGACGCTACAAATATTTTTTCTATTCTTTAATAGATGGCACTAGTATACAATGAAATAAATGTTAACTAACTTCAAAAAAGTTGTGTTAATTATTTCGGTTTTTATGAGTGTAGGTACTTTACGCGATATTTTTTTTAAATATGAATCGATTTAAAAATTATTTTTTATGAAATACTCTATACAGTAAATCCCATAAAAATGTCTATAAAAATTCTTTTTAATTACCCTAGCTACTTATAACCAAAAAATTTCGAATGCTGTAACCAAAAATATGAAGAATATTTTTGACGCACATAAAAAATAAATTAAGCTAACTTAAGCTTAAAAAAACACAGGTAGGTAGGTACCTACACATGACCTATTCAAGTAGGAAACATAATATTACCTAATTGCATGATTTCCGAACACCGTAGTTTTAAAGGCATCAAAACATAGGAGACATATGGGATTGCTGTATCTATCTCGGATGTGCCTTTAGGCCTCGGCCTGTTACATTTATACCAAGGTACTATTGCGACCCACACTCGCTTTGATGACTTTTTCCTTCCTTCCTTTGTTCTTTGATAATGACAAAATATCTTAACTTTTCTTTACTTTTTAAGAACAATAAATATAATAATAATATACCAAACTAAACCGCCTCGGTGGTGTAGTGGCTAGTATTTACACTTTTCTCCTGGGTTCGAGTCCCGGGTCGGGCCAAGTCTTTCTGTATAGTAAGCCTCAGTAACAGCCTGGAGTTGCGAAGTTGGCGGTGTTTAACCCGTGTGCCTCGGAGAGCACGTAAAGTTGTCGGTCCTGCGCCTTAACTCTCACTGGTCGTGTCGAGCAGTCGTCCATCCCACCGGAGTATGAGAGTGACAGGAATAGAGAGCGCACGTTGTGTCTGCGCGTACACTTGTGCACTATAATATCACCTGTGCAATTGACTAGTCTCAATGAGATTGGCCGCCGTGGCCGGAATCGGACAGGAGGACATCATCATCATCATCATCATCATCATCAATATACCAGCATAACTCATCTTTATGTAGAGACCAGCAAAAATATACCTTGGACTTTCATATGAAATTACGATAACCTCCATAATACCTCGTCTGTCGATCGACCTTTTAAAGGTCGATGTCAAAAAGACCCCTGTCTGTCAAGCGACCTTTTAAAGGTCGATTGGTCCCGATGTTATTTAATGTGTGATTTCTCGCATTTAAAGTATATTTATTTTTATCTAACTTTTGTAACGTGTAAAGGAAAATACAAGCAATAATATCATACTACATTTCAAAAAAGTAATAACTCCAATAACATAATTTTTTGTAATTTGTGCAGACAATTTATTTAAATTTTGGCGGTCTTCGAACTCAATACTTGTGAGTAAAAAATTAATAAAATAGTGTAAAATTATTAGTATAAGGATTGGAATATGATGGAAGGGTAAGTAATTAACAGTTTGTATTTCATAGGATGTGTATTGAATAAAGATTTTATACAGAAATTGTTATATTTGTCAAACATCGTAAGCATTCACGCGCGCTAAGTCCTTATATTTTCACTTTTTCTGAATAAAAAATACACTAGCGAAAGCATTATATTTTTATTAACATGATTTAAATTTATAACTAAATAACTACGTATAATTGAATTTGTAAATTTTCTATTGGATTTTAAGTAATTATTAATATAATAACACGTAACCCAAATTCGAGCCGCCATTTTTGACGGCTGTTGGATAGTATGGGGAAGGCTTTTTTAATATTGATTAGAATATTCAGATTGATGTTTTTTTAGCATTATTTGAAATTTAGTATTTTATAAAATTATTTTAACTGTTTTCCTACAAAAATAAAAATTGTTTTTCTTTTAAACAGAACGATTTTTATTTTACAGATATAATTTCAACTTACAGATTACTTTGAAACATTGTAAAAATAAAAAAGCCTAACTGCATAAAAGCTAACTAAAAAGATGAAAACAAGTTGACGAAGGAATAAACTATTATGCAGTTGGTGACATACATATGTACATCTCGCGACAAGAATGAAACGTATTTTTTTATTTACAGCTTTTTAATTTTATTAGACATTTGAAGTTATAATAGGTCTTTTGAAATTGCCGTTCTACAATACTTACTTGCCATTGGAAACGTAATTTATGAATGGCCGGCAATAAATTCTATATTTATTTTAAAAGTATGGAGTTCTGTTTTTGAATTCAGTCGTTTGTTTATTAATTAGTGTTTTGTTTTCACTACATTTGTTTGTTTTTCATCAATATGAACGCAATAAAAATACGAGTTCCATCGCGGTAGCAATCCCGCACAAACGGCTCGCAATATTAATGACGTGTACGGAGTGCCGAGTGAACACTACAAACGAACGCACGACTCGTTATTGGTCTGAACGCTTCCAACATCGAAATTTTGATCTTAAAAAATTAACCCCGTGGTCGCCCGAAAACTAAAATCAGTAACGACGCATTAAAGGCGATAGTGGAACCTGCCGATACTCAATCTGTGGATGAGATAGCAGCAGCTTTTAACGTTAGCATTAAAACAATATTGGTACATTTGCATCAAATTGCATCAATAGCATGGGTGCATATTTTGATTAATAGAAATGAAAAATATTTATAAAAAAAAAATACTTTAACTTTCTGTATATTAAACGACAATTTCATAGGTATAACCTAATATTTAGCAATTTTTTATCCCAAATTACCTCTAACATGTAAGTTGTGTTCTTTTAAATTTTTTGTGATCACCAAAAATATTTATTTTGAGGCCCCATTCGATTGATTTGGAAGATTTTTTACAGAGACACAAATTGGCGCCTGATATCCGCCATTTTAATTTTCAACTATTTTTAATTTTCAACTATAATGCGAGTATCATAGGCTATATATAGCTTATAGCACTCGCGTAAATACGACACTAACGACATATGAATCATCAAAATCGGCCCACGCGTTTGGTTTCTAGAGTGCCACAAAGGAAAAACATACCTATGTACATACATACATACATAGACTGATAAACACATTACCCTCCTCTGCGTCGCGTTGTCGGGTAAAAACTATGTTTATTTGCATCTCTTACACTAGTATCATGTTGCATTTTATGTTTATTGTAGCTGCACCAAAATTGCTTAAAACATGCCTTATTAGATTACAATATTATGATCGGTGGGGTGAACAAGAAAGACCAATTGTAGGCAATGTAGAGCGGAAGCAAACAAGGGTGTAGTATAAAAAACTCTATAAAAACTTAAAAAAAAAATATAAACCGACTTCCAGGCTCTAAAATGTAAAAAATAACTAAACGGAGGTTTTCATTTAGAATAGATACCTAATCAGATATTTTCGAAGTCGGTGCCAGCCGACAATATTGAAAGATATAAATATCTAATAAGTAAATATATGTTTTACGTATCGAAATATATTAGATGTGCTTTGCATCGGCTGGCACCGACTTCGAAAATATCTAATTTATAATTATACCACGCCTTTGTTCGTTTCGACGACGTGACTGAACATCGAAGACGTGCTGAACTTTATATGGGAGGAGGTTAGTATAGCTACGTATGTATCTTTACTTAGTGATAATTAGAATTTGTTGCTTTTAGGGTAGATGCTCATCTTTTTTTTTTCAATTACAAAAATATGTATAAAAGCTTCTACCTGCCAGCAATATTCATTAAAAAGTGTCCTTTACTTAACAAAAGGCATCCAAAATTTTCAAGTTCAGATTTAAAACATCTGTGAGTACTAATTACAAAATTTTTATACTCTACTATAATTTTGTTTACTACTATAATTACGCAGTCCATTAAATACTCAATACAGTAACTGGCACAATACTTCAATCTTATAAAATTAAAATTAAAAATTTAAAAGTAACCCCGACATGTAATTCGCCATTTTGTGGCGGCGGCCATCTTGGATTTGAAATTTATCGTAGTGTGTATTATACTAGTCAACCCTAATTCATTTGATACCCATATTGAGGGAGTTGTGAAATAATATGTAATCCGCTATTTTGTGGCGGCGGCCATCTTGGACCGATTTTCATCAAACATAGCTAGAACACTTCCGAATAATTCACCTTTCTAAGAAAAAACAAAAACAAAATCGGATCATCTCTTCCGGAGCTAATATGCCACAGACAGACAGACACACACACACAGCACGTCAAACTTATAACTCCCCGTCGTTTTTGCGTCGGAGGATAAAAACAGTTTAAAAAAAAATAATTCCTGTCCGAATTAATATTTGAAGTTGTTTTATTTTTTATTGATGTTTTTATTATCATTTTATTTCCATAACATAATCTGTTCAGATGTGATGGAATTGGTCGTATCCATACTTTTTTAGCTGTCCCTTGTAATTCTTATAGTGAAATTGTTAGTTTTCAGAATAGATTTCTGAAATATTCTAATAAGGCAACATGTCTTTTTATTATATTTTTCTAATTTTAAATATCACTAAATTGTGAGATGTTCATATATTTTAATGAAAATTTAAACAGAATTTGCTCTGCGATCCAAAGTTTGAGATGACGTTTTTTAGTACTTATTTTAAAGTGTTTGGTTTATTGTTTAATTCTCGTAAACTAAATAGTTATAAGAAGTCAAACTATGTCAGTATAACGTATGTGGACTAAACTATAATATAAATGATATCCTAAATCTCTTGATCTTCAATGCTCTCAGAATTAAAGTATAAAAAAAACCTCTTTTTTATCCAGCGCTAAGTCGCTATGATTGAGACATGTTATTGTAAAAGCTTGTGGTATAAAATAAATGTACAGTGAGTTGTGTTGTTTTAATCAATTAATATAAAATATTGTATCAATTATTAAATTAAATTATAACTTTTTAAAATAATAGTTTTATTTTGTAATAATTCCTGTTTTCATACTATATACTGCTAAAAAATCACTTTCAGTAATTTCAACTTAGAATTAACTATATATTATTAAATACAATTGAACTCATTTATATATATATTCTTAGTATATTTTAAAACGATTCTAACGGTATAAGCTTTATATATAGCTTATATATAAAAATTTTAAGAAATATTGTTATTTTAATGATGCGTACATATTTCGCGCAGGTCCTCAGAAAGTAGCCGACAGATGCGCCATATTCTTGTAAAATGACAGCGACAGTTGAGGGGATAAGGGAGGTGCGGTCAATATAGAAATAAGTAGATAAATGAAAACATCCCCGTCTTCAGGGATGGTATTACAAAAACACTGAAACACTTATATTTCTTACCAAAAACATAAATATGAATTTCCATGTCTCTAACTTGAGATGGGTGAATGATGAGTACCTACTCCATACAAATTTTCGTCCTCTATTTCTCACTTTTCAAGCTTAATTTTCGCAACAAAAGTCAACTTTCAAGTTCTAATCTATCTCTTTATTAAATTAATCAAAATTGGTTCAGCGGTTTAGACCTAAAAATTTAACAAACAAATAGACAAACAGAGTTAATTTTGCATTTGTAATATAAGTAGAGACAAAAAAAAACTAAATAAGAAAAACGAAATAAATTGTTTTTAAATCAAAATTAAATGATCCCTAAGTTAAAAAGACTGCTGCGTATTAATAGCTGGCACTGTCTGCATTTTCCCCTCCATCGAAACGTATAAAAAATTCTTGTGTAGATAATCTTAATCTTATTTTATCTTAACGTTTTTATACATCTGTAAATTCAACCGCCGGCTTATTAAATAATTAATTTATATAGTGAATTGTAATAAAAGAGCCTTATCTTAATAAGCGCTGTTTCAATTGTAAGATAATATCAATTTATTATCTATACCTACCTACTTATATTTTATAAATAAAACTAGCGACTCACCCTCGCTTCGCTCGGGTTCGTCCCTACTTACGTTTTAACGTTTGGTATAGGTTTCTCTATATGAGATATTTTCCCGCAGCAAAAAGTATCCTATATGTTGACCCAGATAACCGGCTATCATCACACCAAAAAATTCATTCATTTGATCATTCATTAAAATCTGTCTAGTGTTTTTTCCGTGGTGCGGTCACAGACAGACAGACATACAGACAAAAATTATAAAAGGTATAGATTCGGCCTCTGTATTGATAATAATGTCTATTTAAATAAGGCTTTAAAAAAATATTTAATGTACAGATTCGGCTTACAATTAGTTATAATTTTATTATAATATGTACCTACCAAAGCCCGTATAGTACGTAAGTACCTACCTACAATGTTATGAGCTCATATTGTATTCAGACCCTTTTTAACGTCCCACTGCTGGGCACCGGCCTCCCTTCAGTACGAGGGGGATCAAGCAATAGTCCACCACGCTGGCCAAGTGCGGGTTGGCGGAGCTCGTATTATGGTTGTTCAACCCATACTTTTTATACAGAAAAAGAAAAGTATGACCGTGCGATACCTAAGTATTGAAGAAATTGGCTTCATTAATTTCAGTGGATCTTTGAATACCCGGTAAGGGTTTAGACTTAAAATATAAGTAATACGCCTATGCTATGCTATGAGATGAAGATAAAGATTTTTTATTGAAATTTACCTGCTAATAATACAGTAAGAAAAAATATTTTTTTTATAAATATGTATATGTAATTTTAGGATCATCCGTTTTTTTCTGTCAACATCACTTAGTTCAGTGTACATTATAAATCAGCTCCACTACATTTGCACCAGTTATGCTCGCTCGAATGAACGCCGCCAACTAATTACTAATTAGAAGAACTAAAATAAATGTCCCCTAATTTGATCCGAGCAATAATTAAAGGTTGAAAACCTTGTGATGGCGGATGAATTAATATTTATTACATGTGACACATGTTTGTATGTTTGTTAGAAAAAGCGAGATATTAATGCTTGTTTCTTGCATCTTTGATATTTTTTTCTTTGGGCTTATTAGTTGTATTTACAATTACTTTACGTATACAAGGTAAAATATAAAATCTTTTTTATTTCATTTAATTTTTTAATTGTGTAATCGCAACTATTAAATAATCTGTTGTAATAGTTTGATGGTTAATAAATTACCATCGTATGTTATTGGAATCGACCATATTAGTCAAATTAAATATCACACGTAAAAGGGTCCCAATTATATTAGTGGTAAGGAGATATATCGATTTTATATATTGAGTCAATAAAGTCAATATCTAGTCAATCTGTCTATAATATATTTTATAGAGGTATAGACCTAAACAAAGTGTACAAAGCCAATTAAATAATTCCTTGATAGATACAGTTTTACTGTATCTATCAAGGAATTAGAACTATGAAAAAGCCAAGAAAATTATTTAAAATACCTAATACGATTACTTGTCCTCGTTAGGTATATTAGATACTTATAAGTAAGGTTTTTAACAAACTTATAAATATATTTCTGACATACAATTATTAAATAAAATACCTATTAGTATTGTTATATTATACCTACTCTTAAAGTCCATTTTAGTTTTACTCTATGAAAGCAAAAGAAACAATAGATAATTTGGCTTCATTTTAAATAAATGCCAAATACTCATTTATTCATAAAAAACTAAAAAAAAAATCTTTACCATATGTAAAAATACATTCAAATAAACACGTTTACTTACATCCCACAGTAATGCTATGTTTATATGTAAAGTAATTGCCGCTCAGTACAAGCTCTAACTGGAAGAGATGTAGATAACGACGAACGTCTGCGCGTCTGTTGCCAACTTTTAGTAGGGCCAGCATTATTGTAACAATTGCGGAAATCTAAAACATATAATATTTTTAAATAGATATGATATATTAAATAATACCACTTGCTTATCATTATTTCGTAACTAGTTTAAAACTTTGTCTAATGTGTTAGAAAATAATGTTAAAATCAATAATAATACCCTCGTGTTAAAAATGTTTCAAATTTTTTTGTTTTTTTTTTTTGCCAAGAGAAAGATGGAACAATTAAAAATAGGAAATCATAAAGAATAGTATTTTTTACGAACAGCCGCGTATCTAATAGGTACCTAAATTCACAAGAGCTCTGAAAACTTTACCTTTGTAGGTCTGGATTCATTTAATCTACCTGGACTGCATCCATATAATAAAGCTAACTTTTCTATTACTATCTACTTATATTTAAATACAAGTTTATAATTAATTTTATAAGTTTTGGAAAGGTTTTGACCAAATTCAAAGAAGCAAAGTCAATTCATTTATATTTTTTATATAAGTATAGCCATTACCAGGTAGCTTGCCATAAATAAAACAAAATCCATACACCCATTTTTCAGTGACTATTTAAAAAGACAGAAGAAATGAAAAATATTAGATACAGTTTCATCTTTTTCTCCGCTAATTTTATTAAACATGTGTATATCCATACTAATATTATAAATTTGAAAGTGTGTTTGTTTGTTTGTTTATTTATTTGTCCTTCTTTCACGTCGAAACGGAGTGACGGATTGGCGTGATTTTTTGTGTGAAGATAGTTGGAGGGTTGGAGAGTGACATAGGCTACTATTTACCGCGTGAGATTATCTTATTTCCACGGGAAAAAACATTATAATACAATCCAAAAAATATCAGAATTACTTGAAACTTGGCATTAAAACTCTTCAATAAAATTAAATAAATTATTCGAAATTCATCCTATAAGGGGGTAAAATAGGGGATGAAAGTTTGTATAAAACCTAGCATTGTAGTTTTTTTTGTAGTTTTAGCGCAAGCAAAGCCACAGGTTCGGCTAGTTATGTATAAAGATATTATCTAATTCATCTAATTATATTTATAAATAATTAGATAATATTCATCTAATTATTTATCTAGTATACAAAATAAACGTAATAATATTTTATGTTGACGGTATGGAGTCCCTTGCTATACTAAGTGCATACCAGTGCTCAATCAAAGTGTACAGTTTAGTGACTATCGCACATCAAGCGGCAGCCATGCGTGCGCGCTGATTTACGACCGCCCAACAACGTAACATCGTATGTTACGAATAGTAATGTATTACAAAGAGATTGTTTGTTAGTTTAAATTTATTTTAATTTTTTAATTAGTTTACATAATATTTTAAAAATATATTATACTGAATTTCTTATACCACTCTTTTCAGGATTAAGACTGGATTTAGAACGGTAGATTTAGGCTACAGTAAAAAAAAACACAAGTTCGACAATGCAAAGCAAAAAACTACAAACTAATGAATTGGAGAAAGAGCACTCATAGCTGGCTTATTTTTGACACTATTTAACATTTATGACATATTGAAATAGAATTTTTTTTGATAAAAAAAGTTAAAATTTTCGAAATAAAATCACAATGTCTGACAAGTGCTCTTTCTCCGATTGCTAAAATCAACAAGATCCTTTCCATTTTATTATTGACTTGTATCCATTGTCAACTTATTTCTTTAATTTTATCATATTGATAAAAAAATGAGAAATGTATAGCTTCCTGTGGGAACTGTATTATAAATATAAAACTAATGTAGCCGGAAACAAAGGAAACGCATGTACTTTGTTGACCTTTTTCTTGATGACTGCTTGTACATGTACCTAAACTTTTCCATATACCTACCCAGAATTAATAATCAGAATAATAAAAAAACTACCTACATACATTTAAAAATATATGCTTTTAAAATGAATTATAGATTTTTAATATACACTATTGACTAAATGGTATAAATAAAATTGCAAATAACCAATAAGTTTTACATAGCAATTATTATATGGTTACTTGGTATATTATAAAATATTGATGTGCCGTATGACTTATAAACACTTGGATTTGTTATCATATAATAAAATTGTAACCAAGCCGAATCTGTACATTAAATATTTTTTGGAAAATCTTATTGAAATAAACGTTATTATCGATACAGAGGCCGAATCCATAGTTTTTAGAATTTTTGTCTGTCTGTCTATCAGTCTGTCTGTCTGTTACCGCATCAAAGAAAAACCACTGGAGGGATTTTGATGAAATTTGGTATGGTGATAGCTGGTTATCTGGGTCAACATATAGGATACTTTTTACCGCGGGATAATATCTAATTTCTGAGAAAAATTAAAAAACTGCAATGAAAGAATATACTAATATGTAAAACCTAAGAATTTGGTTTTTGGTCATCTGAACGTGGGCGAAGCCGCGGGCAGTGCTAGTTTAATAATAATATTAATGAATACATTGTTATTGCAGATGTTTATTGCAACTGGTTTCCTAATTGTAGTGTGACTACAATTTACGCCAGACAGCTGAATGAAATCGAAAATCTTAACTCGTTTCTAATCTAAGATGTACTTAAATGTCTCATGTCGCACTTCTCCGAAACGGCTCGACCGATTTTAATGTTTTTTTTTGTATATTTGGTAGGTATGAGAATAAGTCGTAAAGTATTTTTCACTCTCCTAGCTCCACCCCCCATTTTTTAATCGAGTTTTTAATTTTTTATATTACAAAAATATAACTGCTAATAACTGTAATAAATATATGATTCCTCAGACATAGATATGCTACCTTTTTGACAAAGAATAAAAATTCTATTCAGATTTGTTTGAATGATTGATGAAAAATTTTTAGGATTACCTACAGAACTTGGCACCCATTTATATCTCAATTCTTTTGTCAGTGAAGTTGACAGCCACGCATAATCTTAATATTGAACTTGGCTCCCATTTTCACATTTACGTTTTTGACGGGATTTTTTAAATAATTATTGTTCTAAACACACTTTTGTATTCAATTACATTAAATTTAATGGCAGCTTAATTGTTTTTTTTGTAACTTCGGAAAATACGAAAAGTTCTTACACTTTATCTTTTAACCACAAAAACACCAACACTTACGAGTACATTTCGTCATACATTTTTCACTTCTTGCAGTTTAATAAATAATATGGATATTTCTAATTATTACTCGAGACTAAAGGACGAATAACAATTTTAAATATAAATTAATAGAGCCATAAAAAATATCATTAACTAGATATCGACTTATCAGGTATCAACCTGTTATTCACCTAGCATTAGTCCTCGTTACGACATGAAACCTAAAGTTTTTCTTCAACAACTGGAAATACAAGCAAAAAAGTTAATAAACAAACCAAACCACAAAAACGTGGAGCATAATATAATTAATGTGATATCGCTTTTTATACTATACTAGCTGATCAACGTGACTTTTTAAGTAATTTATTGCTAACTTACAAGTTATACCTATGTTTTTCATAGTTCAGAAATGTTCATCAAAAATTAAAAAGTACTCGTCGAGTGTTATTATTTTTGTAACTGGTATTGCACGTAAGATATTAGTATAGGTGAAAAGCGTAAATCACAGACAGACGTCGATATAATTTATATGCATAGATGGTACCTACCTAGTGGGCTGGCACCATTAATGATGGCGTAGCGTACATGCACTGATATGATACGAAATTGTGGGTAATATCATTGCAGTAATAGGCTTCTAGTACGATTCCATTATACACCGAGATAATCAAGAAGTTTTTAAATAGAAAGTTAAGTTATAACACGGTAATGTTATGTAATATTACCTTGGTTATAACGTAACATCACAACAATAGCAACACACTTTAAATATTTTCAAAATGCACCTATGCATATTGTATAACTATAGCAATCCCATCTATTTATGTATGTATAATAAACATATATTGAAAAGTAGTCCTGTGCCATTTCCAGATAGATATTTATTTATTTCTGATTATGTTATTAACGCTCAGTGTTGCCTCAATATTAGGAATACTTAAAGTGTTTTTTTATTTCGTTCCATAAAGGTATATACTAACCAAAGATTTAAATTCATAGATTAGCTTTTACTTTTTTTTTGTTGTTTTTATAAAATTGACTACAAATGTGCAATAAAATGGCCAGTTGAATCTTAAGGAGATAATAATAATAATAATAATAAATACTCTTTATTGTACACCCACAAGAGAAAAGAGAAAAATTTACAAGAAACATTCTATTACTACTTTATTTTCAAGAATTTCCAAAACCAAATCTGCTTCTTGTTATACGTTTATAATATTAACTAGCGACTCACCCTCGCTTCGCTCGGTTTCTTCCCTAGTTTGATTCCCCAAATGAATATTTATCCCAATTTCACCCCCTTAAGGAATGATTTTCGGGATAAAAACTAAACTGTCCTTTCCAGGGTCTCAAACTATCTTCTTACCAAATTTCATCCAAATCGGTTTAGTAGATCCTAACATTACCCTACAACGTCACAAACTCACAAACTTTGCGTCTTTATAATATTAGTATAGATTAGAATTCATACAATATTTTCAATTTTCTATTATTGTAAAAAGATAATCGAGATACATTATTATAAGATAGATCAGCGTCATTTTGGCAGAGAATAATGTGAATGAGCGTCACTATGGTAACGTATAAATAAACGAATCACGAAAACATGACAATATACTATTTAGACGCGTCAGGGCGCATCTAACTAGCTTTGCCCTTCGTTCCAATGAAGAAAAAAGAAACGGGAAAATATATCAACGGTAATTTTGCATGCTTATATACATACTACGTGTTTTCTATATATTACAAAATGTTACTAAAACACGTATCTATATTAGCAGGAGGCAGATACAGGCACCTCAGTGGTAACGCGCTCGCCTGGAAAACAACGTAAAGCGGGGAATCCCGGATCAAATCCCAGATCTCGCACCTATGATATTTTCGCTTTACGGTTAAGAAAAAGTCGTGAGAAAACCTGTAACTCTAAGAGAACTTGACTAATTTTCGATAGACGTCAGAATGCAACCTTTTGTGTATCCGCCAACTTGCATCCCCTCGTATTGAAGATTTAAAAGGACTAAATGAGATTATGATTAAATGAGTAAAACAGCTCAGAAGGGTTTTCCAAGAAGGCAAATATTTGGCTATTAACAATTATATTTCTCGCTTTTTCTGTATACTCATTTCACATTTATATTTTATATTCCTAACTCATATAATCCGAATCGCCGACCGTCCACTTGAAATATCAAAAAATCTATTGTCAAAATCTACAAACTGGCACATAAAATAACTGAATGTTACATGAGACAAAAGCCTTAATCCAAGCGGGGGTAGATTGCTAGTATGTAAGAATAAACTATAAAAATTAGCAAGATAAACGCCGTCTATTCGTTGAGACGATTTTAATAGCATTAGTTGAGTATAATGGAAAAGAATCGTTAATGGAAATTATTTGATGATTGTAACCACTATTGCATGAACCACCGTGCCTTTTGTATGGAAATGTTTACAAACTTCTAAATGCGAATCAAATTTTACCAATGAGCTCTATTTCAATGTTATAAGATTTGTTTTAAAACACAAATTAAAAATATGAGTTTGTATAAATCATTCATAGGGGAGTTACGGTTTAACGTCGGGGGTCTTCAAAGTTGGTTAGAGGTATTAAGTTATTTAGTCATATTATACCAGTTTGCTATTATATATCTATTAGTAGTTTTGAAATATCAGTTCAAATTGGTAGTGCTTTGTTCCTATTTCGTTAGTGCCTATTAGAATTGAAAACGATCATTTCTAATCAATAAAATGGAATGGCTCTATTTTAAGTGATGGTTGAATTTATTTGAATTGTAGATTAAAGCTTTATATTTGAGTGTGTTAAAGATATGTTTTTAAATGTTGTTTAAATTTAGCCTTCGTCGATATTTAAGCATTTTATAGAGCTAGAGTTACTTAAGCATACACAATAAATATTTGTAATTAATATTATTAGACATTTTCAGAGTATTTTTGTCTCCCTTTGTCTGAATGGTGCCGCGGAAGTCTTGTAATTATTATGCTCTTTTGATTTTGTTGTCGAATATATATATATATATATATATATATATATATATATATATATATATATATATATATATATATATATATATATATATATATATATATATATATATGTAAACGCTTATATAATAATATGTACATACTTTGAGTGAGTGTGTAAGTGAGAAAAACTTGAAGAAAAATAATAGAAAATAACAAAAATTACTCTGGCGTTAATTTTTTTATTTTATAACTAGCGGCTCACCCTCGCTTCGCTCGGGTTCACCTCTAGAAAATCACAAACAGATATATCCCACGGGAATCGTTCATTTTTCCGGGATGAAAAGTAACCTGTTGCTTGACCGGCAATATAATTATTAGCATGCCAAAAAAAAGCATGCTAAAGTATTAGCATGCCAAATTTTACGAAATTAGGTGCGTAACTAAGCTGTATAAGTTACTATAGTTTTTTGGCTATCCCACGGAAACTCTTTAATTTTCCGGGATGAAAAGTAGCTGATTTGTTTTTGTCATGTATGAAATATATTATTGTAAAGTTTCATTAAAATCCAATCAGTAGTTTTTGTGTACTAAGCTGTATAAGTTGTTATAGTTTTTTAACTATCCCACGGGAACTCTAATTTTCCGGGATGAAAAGTATCTAAGATGTTGCCAGGGGATATAAGGTACCACCATACAAAATTTCATTTAAATCGGTGCAATAGATTCGGAGATTAGCCCGTACAAACAGAAAAACAGACAAACAGCTCGCTCGGGTTCGTCCATACCTACGAATATGTTGTATTATCTCTTTAACCATTTATCCAAATTATATGCAGTAAAAGGAAAAAGTCTTTTGTTTTAAATATTTTATACGATAAATTTACTTATTTTAATAAGAATTCATAATTGTTGATAATATGACCAATAAACATGACCTACTGATATAAATTATTTTTTTAATATCAAAAACTACTTTTTGTGACGTAAATATAAAAGTTAGATATATGCTGTCGCTGACTTTTTTGTAGGCATTATTAAGCTCTACAACTTTTCTCTAGAACATAATCATATATCTCTCATCGTTAAGGCAGCGTTCGTAAGAAACGTTTTCGTTCGACCGTTTTTTCTCCGACTTACTTTGCAAATCCGACTACCACGAAAAAGCCTCTTCATTCTTCGGGTTAATATATAGCCTATAACACTCAGAAAGAACGTGGCTTTCTATTGGTAAAAGAATTTTGAAAATCGGTTCAGTAGATCCAGAGATTACCCCCTACAACGTCACAAACTCACAAACTTTACCTCTTTATAATATTAGTATAGACATACGTAAAAAAACACATTTTTCCTATGTTGCATTAAAGATAGATAAACCAACACGTGTTCACATTTACTATAATTTATCAAGATTTACTAGTTAGAATGTAAATATATTCAAAATATAATAAAATATATATTATAGGGCTAGTAACTTTTATTCCTACCACCTCTACGTAACATTCGACGTGAAACACCTGAATTATAAAAGTGATAATAGAACATCCATCATATGATGCTGTGTGGTCCATTCATACAATTAGTACGGCGGCTTTGTGGGATACGAGCTTCAAAGTGTTTGAAAAAGCTTAATATATAGACTTTTACAGTACTATGCGAGTATTCTTTTGGTAGTATTATCAACTAATTAAATTAAATTTCGATGTTGTTCACTAACCGACTTCCAAAAACGAGGAGGCTCTCAATTCGTCGGAATCTTTTTTTTTATGTATGTTCACCGATTACTCGAAGACGCCTGAATCGATTTGGAAAATTTTTATTTTATTTGAAAGGGTGTACTTCCCAGATGGTCCCATATAAATTTTATCGAAATCGGTCGAGCGGTTTTAATAAAAATCAACAATAAATATATTTTTTAAACAAATTGTTTAATCGAATATGTTATTAAAAACTTCCTTCCTCCAAATTACCTGCTTATTACGTCTACACTAAAAATATAAAAATAAAAACATTTAAAAATAAAATAAAACCGACTTCCAGGCACTAAAATATAAAAAGTAACAGCGGACAATATTTTAAGATATATCATATTTTAAGAAATATCTGAATATATGTATTTTACGTATCAAAATATATTAGATTTCCTATGCGTCGGCTGGCACCGACTTCGAAAATATCTGATTAGGTATCTATTCTAAATGAAAACCCCCGTTTAGTTATTTTTTACATTTCATTGCCTGGAAGTCGGTTTTTTTTTAGTTTTTATATTACCTAAGATATTTTTACTGGCTTCCTCCTTTGAGGTGATCAAATGAACTAGACAATATTTGTGTATGTAAGCGAGAATATTGAAGGCATCGTCTAATTTTGAAGAAATCGTCTTTGATTTTATAAATATACTAGCGACTCACCCTACGTTTTAACGTTTAACATAGATTTCTCAGAGATAAGATATTTTCCCGCAGTAAAAAGGAGCCTATATGTTGATCCATTGATTACATTGATAACCAAATTTCATCAAAACCCCTGCAGTGGTTTTTCCGTGATGCGGTCACAGACAGACAGACACACAGACGGACAGATAAAAAAATCTGTACATTAAATATTTTTTGGGAAATCTTATTGAAATAGTCATTATTATTGATACAGAGGCCGAATTTATAGTTTTTATAATTTTGTCTGTTTGTCTGTTTGGGATTATCATGAAAAGACCACTAGACAGATTTTGATGAAATTTGGTATAATAATAACTGGTTATCTGGGTCAACTTGTAGGATACCTCATCTCTGAGGAACCTAACCTAAACTAACCATTAAAACGTATGATCTAGGGAAAGTGTAAGTCGCTAGTTTGGATAATAAGCGATACTGCGAGTTCCTTAAACATCTAGGTACCTTCTATTTTGTACATATAATTATAATTTACTCGTGACCACAAAATAGGTTCTTTAAAACTATGTAAAACCACTGTAGGTTTTCCGAATGATGCATGTGTGGTTAAAAAAATGTTTAAATTACTTTACTTGTTTGTACTCTCAGTGTGAAATAATAATAAGGAATATGATAAAAATAGAAAATATTATATAAAACAAAATAATATAATATTTCAGATATGCAATATAATTCTACTTATGCTTTGCAATTTGATAGATAAGTATACTATACGTACTTGTTCATACATAGTTTACGCAGATATTTTTCTTTAGTAAACACGCTACGGTTAGTCAAGGATTCAACAGCCATCACCGATTCCTGGGACTCAAAATACCACCCACAGTTTTCTCACATCGAAACCACTCACAGTTATAATGAAAGCCTCTACTACTCATATTTTGTACAGGTGGCTACATATTGGTCTAACACATTTAAAATATTTATCTTTGTGACTTTAAACTATATTAGTCGTAAATACTTGTTATATTTTTTTAATTAAAAAAGAATATTTATCCGTATCATAGTTATTTTATTATTAATGTGAAAGTTTGTGAGTGTTTATGGATGTTTATTACTCTTTCACGCCAGAACGGCTGAATGGATCTGGATGAAATTTGGCACAGAGATAGATTATAGTCTGGAATAATACATAGGCTACTTTTTATCCCGGAAAAATGTACGGTTTCCGTGGGACAGGTTTGTTTTTGTTTAACCCAAGCGAAGCGAAGGTGAGCCGCTAGTTCTTACATACTACTAAAATTATTTATTTAATTAACAGGTACATCAACAGTATACATATGCAAGATATAGGTGTGTACAGTAAATACTAGTCTAGTAGTCAAAATATGAGAAGTAGACTAAGAAGTCTTCATAAGAAGTGTACCTACGAGTACATGTTAAAAAGAAATTATAAAAACTATTATAGGTACTATACAATATTGATGCAAGACTAGGATATAAATATCACAGTAAGTTTAAAGTATCTATAGCAGTTATACCACAATTACTAAGAATTCATATATTGGCGTTAATTTTACAGTAGACATAATTATTATATTAAAACACAATTATTTAAGATTATCACGTAATGAACGGGTATCAATGAAAGCTTGTGTTATTAAGTATTGCTCACAAATTATATTCCTAAAAAAATTATGTCTATTCGTTGTTCTTTTGCTGCGGGAAAGTAGAGTTAAATATATTTTCGAAATAATAATATCTAGTCCACTGTACATCGCGTAATGTTAGTATCGCATCACGATCACAATGCTTCGCGGTGGTCCCTAACTGAGCATTAAGCTTATGCGAGAGCCTTCAATAGATTTTGGCAATAAAATACAAAATTACACTATACTTTCATTTAGTAGATACTAGGTATCGATGTGAGTACTCATTATATGAACTTTCTCGTGATCTCTAGACTAATTTGTGTATTTACTATATTATTAACTTTGACGGTCTTAATTCTTTATTTCTAGTTATTACTAAACACGAATTTCAGTTATTGTCAAAAAACTATCCACTTTACACTCTCGAGGTTAAAAAATTAGTTTAGTAAAAGGAAAAACATTTTTTTTATAAAGCTACTATTTCATTCTTTTTTTTTATTTTTTATACTATTTTGACATTAACAACGTATAGTTAGAAATTGAATATAGTTTAAAACCTCATATCAATTATTTTAAATAAACCAGGATATCCTGACCGAAATAAATTAATTTTAAACTCAACTATCGAACTAATAAAGCTAAAAGCGGTAATAAAATTAGTACAATCCTATAACTCGATGATAAGGCTCGCTTTACTAATAGAGAGCCCATTAAAATCACCTTTCAGGTTATATGGAGAGTAATAAATGTATAAAAACAATTACTAAAATATCGACAACTTTATCTATTCGGTTTAAACAATTTTAAGCTTATATTTTGGTTCAATATTAACTCTTATACTAATGGTGTTCAGGTTAAAAATTAACAGGATGAAGTTTACTAAAGCATTGTGTTGGCGATATAAGGTCTGTTCCCAGTGCTACAAATGGCGAGGATACCTACCAGTTACATTTAGAGTAATACCTATGTACTGCAGTATTTGTAGGTATTGTCTCTATTTTTATTTTTAATAGGTATTTAAGGAAAAACAAGTAAAGATGAATTAATTATCTATATCTACATATATACTTGTTAATTTCTAATAGTCCAAAATATTTTTTTATTAAAATCTTCTTAAAGAGACTAAGCCAATCATAAATAACTAGAAGAACGTATATCACAAATTTATTTAATTATTGAAGTAAATAGCCAAACGATTGATTATTTGGAACAAATTATATTTTTTAATAAATTATTACTTCTTTTTTAAATATGGAAACGCTTTTACACAACGATTTCATATAGGTTTAAATAAAAAATGAATTCGATCGCTCTCTCACTCACATCGCCCTCAGACGCCGGTCGGCGAGATGAAAGCCGTCGGCGCGTTTGAGATGTGTATTGCCGCGCAATTAGGGCCCCGTAATGAGAGAAGCGACACAGCCACCGCTAATCGTCCGATTCGGCCCCTAAAACGGCGCTCGGAATGCAAATGGAAGAATTAGTTTAGTTTATATGTTTTATTCTTTTTGTTATTTATTTTGAATATTTTTTTTGGTTTTTCATTGTTGTACTGAGATTTCGTTATCTTACGAGATAGTATGTATTGTGTGTTGGCATGGTAAAATCTGATACTTATTTAGCTTAGATAATTTCATTAGTCGTTTTCAAGATCGGTTAAGGGATCTATTTTCTTTCCTTGCTTATAGCTACTTAATAATATATTTAAAAAAATAAATAGCTGAGCAGCTATATCTAATAATTTTTTTTAATATATGACTTAATGACATTTAATTATTTTTTAATTTGTAAAGTATAGAACAAATGGTAAATAATATAAATAAACTTTGAAGGTATTTATATGAAACATACATAAGTAGACTACATATAGCTTAGACTAACATATAGAAAACTTTTAGTCCTAGCCCTCGGCGCTGTCTCCGTGAGATTATAGTTTAATTCGAATGTTGTTTTAAAATACTTTATTCTAAACTTTTAATAATTAACGTTGCCATTAAAGAATGTCGAAAATAATTTTTTCATAGGCCCAACCGGAGGCTGACACTAGTTAGTAACAAGACCCTAATATTATGTCCGTTAGTAACATTTTAGTCGGTATCTTGCGGCGTTTAGACCGAAATGAGATGAACTTGAAAGCAGGAATCATGAACGCTGGATGCGCTTAGAAATCTTATCTCACTGTAAAGTACGACGTAATGCTCGCATTACATTTCAAATACCACCTAACTGTTGAATCAAGAAAAAAAATTATTTTAATAATGAAAATTAACGCTAGAAGTACCAACTTAAACGATTGCTTGAACATAACGTATAACCGACTCATAGTAACTTTTAGTTAACTTTAGCTTTTACAATACTAAAGGTTTTTTGTCCACGACTTGCCGCGTGATTTATATAAATAAACTTTTTCATGGAAGAATTGTCGAGCTTTTTAGACTTAAGCACTAGATAGTAGTTGAAGATCAGAACTCAGAAGAGTAAAATTTATAAGGTATACCTACATATTTTCTATTAAAAAGTTATTTTTCTTGTACCTTCATTCAAAAAGTTCATTAACTTTGAAATTATAATTATGTTATTTAAAGTTATATTGGTACAAGTTATTACTTTAGATCATAAGTGATGATCTTAAATATTTTTCATTTCAAGAATATCATTGCTCTACAATTTTTACTTTATTTAAACAACTTTTAGCTATTGATAACATATGTAAATTAGTAGTTTATAACATAGGTAGTACTCGTAGTATTGATGAATCGTTTTAAAGTGAGGGTTAAAGAGATATAGGTATATAAGAGAGATACAATTTTATAATGATCTTATGATTAGTCATCACGCAGCTACTGGTCGGAATTCCATGAGATTGCAGCTTAATACGTAGATCGCTGTTTTAATCATTTTATAATCGACATTAGACTGGCTTAGCTCATCTATACAAATAAATTAAATTGAAGTGTCTGTTTGTAAAGTCAAAATAATAGCTTTTTACTAAATAAATATGAAAGTTTATACCTAGCCACTGTAATAATAAGAAAAGAAAACAATTTTTAAGATTTTTATCTGTCTGTCTCTCTGTATGTCTGTCGTCTGTCTGTCTGTTTGTTCCAGCTAATCTCCAAAATTAGTATGGATTATGGAGCATTACATGTACTGAAATATAAAATAAGATACGTAATATATCACCCTTCATAGTCTTTAAACTACTTATATACTCATATAAAAAAATCATCATCTACATACTACGAGTACATATAACATACTAGTTACTGCCCGCAGTTTCACTCAGGTACGATCTAAGTCCTTGCCTTTCATAGAAATCTATTTAGCTGTTTAAACGTGATAAAAAAACAATTACTTTCATATTAATATGTATTCGATTTTATTTTCTTGACTCAAACCTCTTTTGGAATTCAGATTGACAAACATGACCTTTCTACACCACTATCATAAAAGATAACAAATGTCTCTACAATATGCTGAGCATTAGGAAAAATGTCACACGTCACATTTACAAGCGCACGTCGATTGTATTCTTTTTGGTTGTCAATTTACACCTCATGACCATTTTTAAGATGTCCAAATGATTATTGATCGTATTTTGAAGTATCTATTTAAAAGATGACGAGATTATGCCGAAATGTACCAATTTTGAATTTATATACGATGAAATTATGATTTATGTAGGTACTAGTTTTTACAAGAGATCCCGCCCATATTTGCAGTAGGTACATACATACAACGATAAGATGTAGGTATGTATGTAGAATACAGTAGTACACAATCATATTTTTAAAGTTATACTTTTTTTGGGACGTTTAGAAAAAAATATGACAGCCAAAAAGCGACATGATGAAATTAGCTGAAAGCGACATGATGAAGTATGATAAGCTCATAATTACAATGTGAAGAAGAAACAGACACACTTATTCATTCACAAAAATCCGTATTTTGCAGACTATAACGAAAAATGTACTGAGACATAAAGTTCAATCAGATCAGATAAAAGAAATAATCCTAATAATGTTACGTGAAAAAAATATTTCAATATTAATTATTCCGACGAACTATAATTTAATTGGTATATAACTTATATAAAATGTATAGGTAACTTTTATAAAATGATTGAATAGAAGAAAATAAAAATTGATATAAAATAATACATTTTATTTTTATCCCAATTTTCACCCCCTTAAGGGATGATTTCCGGGATAAAAGGTATCCTATGTCCTTCCCAGGGTCTCAAACTATGTTCTTACCAAAATTGGTTCAATGGATCTGGATTACCCTTTACAATGTCACAAACTCACAAACTTTACCTCTTTATAATATTAGTCACAGATTACAGATTGGCGCATTATGACATTACATCTTCAGACATTTAAAATCGTTATACATTGAAAAATATTTACAGTGGTAGTTAAAATTCAAAGATAAAAAAGTGGTAATGGATCGAGAAGAGTTTTCAATACAAGTAATGAATAGACTTGTTGATTAAAAAGGTACCCGAATTCTTTGTGCCATAAAAGACCTATAATGTGACACCCGTTGATGACAGATGATTCAAAAAACTACTTTTTATTTGCTGCCAGATCCACACATTTTGAACGTTAAGCCTTTCGACATAAAGTCAAATAAATTTATAAAAGAAGTTTGTATTTTTTAATGTAAAGGGTTCGAAATCAGGACTAAATACGGAGGCGCTAAAAGGTAGTTTAAAATATATTTATTTGGAGTGACGTGTCTGTTGACTGTGAGATAAAGACATTTGGCTGAAAATTATTTTATTTTAAAGTTACTCTGTGAAAATTAGCATGTAGAATATTTAATTTAAAGCAAACTGTTGTTAGTTAAATAAAGAGGGCTTTGTGAAGCAGATGATTCATTGTTTTAATGCATACACTCTTTTTTTTTTAATAAGATAAGATGGACATAATTTTATATATTTTTTTACATATTATATACATACATATACTTTCTATAAGATTTTTTTATCTATTTTCAATCTTAAGCCTCATAAGCTTGATATTATGGAAATAATAAAAATTAATTAAAATTTCATTTGTTTTGCCAGCAAAATCGAAAATAGTAATATAGGTCTGAATCAGCATCCGATTATCATCTATCCATTATCGGGATCTGAATGGTGACACTAAATAACCTCAAGTACATCGTTCATGGGTAATTAAATGAGCATGATTTTTTGTAGGGATACCACAAGTTTTATTTGCGAACTAGGACAAAAAAATGTACTATTGTAAAATGAAGCTCAGTTAATTTGTTATATTGGTACTTGAAATACTCGGTTTTGCTCGTGACTGCGCTTACGGTAGGTCTATAAAAGGAAAAGTAGTCTACTGTTAATTTAGGATATAATTAATAATAATTAATTTATCTTTATTTCGACATCCGTTGATCCATTACAGCGTGTACCTAATAGTAACAAACATACACATTCATAAACTTTCTCATTTATAAAATAACTAGCTTAAAAGATAAAAACTTTTCCTTAATAGAGAGCTTGATTGTTTTCAGTTTTTTTTAACTATGAACACATAAATTATTTATAAAAGAAATATAATACTAACCTAAATTGGCCTGATCCTCTCGTATTAAAGGGAGGCCAGTGCCCAGCAGTGGGACTTTAAAGAGGGCTGAATACATTATACTAAGTCTGCTAAGTATTAACGAACAAATGATGATGATGATGATGATGTTCTCCTGACCGATTCCGGCCACGGCGGCCAATATCATTGAGACTAGCCAACTGGGCAGGAGATATTATAGTGCACAAGTGTACGCGCAGACACAAGTGCACTCTCTATTCCTGTCACTCTCATACTACGGTGGGACGACTGTTCGACACGACCAGTGAGAGTTAAGGCGCAGGACCGACGGCTTTACGTGCTCTCCGAAGCACGGGGGTGAAACACCGCCAACTTCCCAACTCCGGGCTATGAGGCTTACTATACAGAAAGACTCAATAACTAAACTTGGCCCGACCCGGGACTCGAACCCAGGACCTCCGGGTGTGCAACCGTACATGCTAGCCACTACACCACCGAGGCAGTTAAACGTTAACGAACAAATAAGTAGGTACTTAATCACTAAACTACTTTACAGTGACAGTTGCTATAGGTATATGTAGTCAGTAGACATTGTGAGTTTATATAATTTGATTATTAATATAAATAGGTAACTTCAGTATATTTTTTTCTAATTTGTTCTACTATTTTTCTAATATAGATATATAAATGTACTTATGTGTTAATACGTAAAATTTACTTGTAATAATCAATAGAATGAAATTAAATTCATATTAAATATCATAATTATTAATACATAGTTGACCCGGATAACCAGCTATCATTATACCAAAATTTCGTCAAAATCCCTCCTTTGGTTTTTCCGTAATGCGGTAATAGACAGACAGACAGACAGACAGACAGACAATAAATCCTAAAACTATAGATTCGGCTTCTGTATCGATAATAATGTCTATTTCAGTAAGATTTCAAGAGGATTCCAAAAAATATTTGATGTACAGATTTGGCTTAGTTTCAATTTTATTATATGTATAGATGTAATAGTATTATATATTGGAGATTAAAATAATGTGGTCACAATAATATATAACATCTGCAGCGTCACAATACCAAGTGATTAGCCATGTCGGATGACTTCATTGTCACTTGTGATGTCGCGGTGACATTCATATTCAACGGTAGGGATAGCCCATCGATGAATACGATGTAGTCAGATTTTTTTTATTTGAAAAATATATTTGCTATACTCTATGTTGATAAGGATTTGCTAATTTTGGGCTCAGAAATGAAGTTGAAGGAAAAAATATATATACATACATCATATTATTTACTAATTTAGATTTAAAAATTAATGCAAGTTCAGTACCTACTGCTTCCAATTTTAAATGTGAACATATATTTTTTTTATAATTTTTATTTTTGTTTGTTTATAATATTATTTTATTTTAAAATTTTTTAGTTATATAAATATTATACTTTGTTTTGTTCTGTTTTATGAAACTGATATTGCAACCTATAATTATTTAAACAGTCGTCACCCTAACTACTTGTAGGAAAAATGACGTTATGTGTGTAAATATTCAAACCTGTATGAATTGTATAATAAATTACTTTACTAATTAAAATATTTATCTTAAGAATATTTGTTATGGTAGTTAATATAATAGCATATCTAGTATCTACTATATTTCTTTAGACTAATATATTTTTATATACCATTACTAGCGACTTACGTTCGTCCCTAGTTACGTTTTAAGGTATAGTATAGATTTCTCAAATATGAAATATTTTCCCGCAGTAAAAAGTATCCTATATGTTAACCCGGATAACCGGCTATCAACATACAAAATTTCGTCAAAATCTGTCTATTGGTTTTCTCGTGAAGCGTTCCCAGACACACAGGCGAAAATTCTAAAAAATATAGATTTCGCCCCTGTATCGATAATGATGACTATTTCAATAAGATTTTTCAAAGAATATTTAACATACAGAGTCGAGTCAGTTAGAATTTTATTATATGTATAGATTAATATAGTTCAAACAGAAAAACATTGAAAGTATTTAGACATGGCTTTTATTTTAAAGCAAAATTTTGTTATTATAACTACTTACTTTTTTAAAAGGTTTAAATTTTAGTCTATTATTATACTAAGTGTAGAATATAATTGTATTTTAATAATTGACATTATATGAAATACAATGTTTGACTCAATCAAAATATTTATGAATCCATCATTTTTTTAACAATAAACATAGAAAAACTTAAAGTGAAAACAAAAAATTGTAATTACCGATAAAAGTAACATTAGATAAACTGTCCTAAATAATAATCACACCTCTCCAACCGCAATATTTTCCGTGGACCACCATGGCTTAATGCTCACATTTTTGACAATCTGCTGCAATATTAGCAAAAGAATGACAAATAATATCTATATTTCCGACTCACACCCTATATTTAGCGATATTTGGTGTTTTATAAACGGAAGTTAGACTGTAGAAGTCATTTACAGTGTCTAGTGCCCGGGTGCACGGCAGGGTGGACGCGCGGTGTGAATGGTGTATTCGATGCTTTAAGATGTAGATTAAATCTTTAAATTCATTAGAATAATTTATTTTATAGGTTTTCTTTGTATGTTTTAGATATACAGTAAGCATTTTAAGGAAAATTTGATGTTTAATAAAATATAAAGAGATATTGAGAAAATTAATTTCTTCTCGTCGCCAGATAAATTTTTGCATAGGTATATACAGTAATCTTTACGACGGTCATACGAATATAGAGTAGTACCTTAGAACAAAGGCGAACCACGGACCACCAGTTTAGTACGATTATTACTTAGACGATCATTTAGTGTGTAAGTTTTCTATTTTACGCTAAATACCACAAAAGTATTTTGTATAATATCTAAACGTTTAAACAATTAAGATTACGTTAGTAACACTTTAAAATTTCAAAATGTTTAACAAAACAGTAATTGAAGTATCTGGTGCTAACAAACCTGCCGCAACTGGAGGTCGTCTAACCGCACTAATAATTCGGGGCCCAGTCATTATAACACATCTCAATTTAGTTTTAACACATAAACTATAATAAGCAGATGCGGGTGGGCAGCGCCAAGCGTGGGACGCGAACATTACTCATAATAATAAGATTACGTTAGTAATGCTTTAAAATTTCAAAATTACAAAATTTACTTTATTCTATTACATTTATTCAAGCACTAACATTGCCCGCGGCTCCGCCCGCGTTCAGATGACCAAAAACCAAATTCTTAGGTTTTACATACTCTTTGCGATTACATACTATACATAGTATACTCTTACATTGCAGTTTTAGTAAAAAAAAAACTCAAAAATGAGACATTTTCCTGCGGTAAAAAGTATCCTATATGTTGACCCGGATAACCAGCTATCACCATACCAAATTTCACCAAAATCCCTCCAGTGGTTTTTCTGTGATGCGATAACAGACAGACATACAGACAGACAAAAATTCTAAAAACTATACCTCTGTATCGATAATAATATCTATTTCAATAAGATTTTCCAAAAAATATTTAATGTACAGATTCGGCTTAGTTACAATTTTATTATAAACGTCAAAACGTAAGTACAGACGAACCCGAGCGAAGCGAGGGTGAGTGGCTAATGAATCTATAAACCTATAGACAGTATTAATTTGCATATGAAATTAACGTACTTACATACATAAAAAATAACTGTCACTTTTAAGTTCTATATGTTAGGTACCTATTGTACCTATGTGTGATGTGAGTATGATGCAAATATGTATTTTGTGCAATATAGATAAAAATAAATTCAAAAATGGTGAAATTTGTTGTTAATTTGAAATCGCACACTTATCTATAATTAAATATTAAAAAAAACCTAGCAATATAATAGTGAATTGAGATGTTGCAAGAATAATGATGATTGTAGCGGAAATCAAGAACCCAAAGGGCGTTAACGTAATTTGTACGGGCACCTTTACATTTATTATTTTGACTACCGATTATATCGCCCTCTGTTCTAATACAGTTCACATTTGTTATTTGCCGTTGTTGCTATCAAAGTTAAGGAAATTATACATATTATTGTACAAAATTTACATATTATATAGAAAAAGCTCATGTATTCCATAATTATTAAAAACCTATGCTTATTCTTTAAATCAAGATGTTACATTTATGTACAAGAAAAGAAAATGGATTGAAATGATAAATATACCTACTAGTTGAGTATGTACACATAATTAATTATCCATACTAATATTATAAATGTGAAAGTGTGTTTGTGTGTTTGTTTGTTTGTTTGTTTGTGTGTCCTTCTTTCACGTCGAAACGGAGTAACGGGTTGGCATGATTTTTTGTGTGAAAATAGTTGGAGGGCTGGAGAGTGACATAGGCTACTTTTTATCGCGGGAGATTACTTAGTTCCCACGGGAAAACACTATAATACAATCCAAAAAATATTTATGATCAGAATTACTTGAAACTTGCTTTATATTTAATATAATAATTTATATTCAATACAATTAAATAAATACGTGTCTTGCATTTTTCAAAATTAATGCTATAAGGGAGTAAAATAGGAGATGAAAGTTTGTGTGAAACTTATAAAACTACCTTTTTAGAGATTTTTTATAGTTTTAGAGCGAGCGAACCCGCGGGTTCTGCTAGTAACTGTATAAGTCAGATCTACATGGAATTGCGGCAAGAATGCTAGCCGCATTCCACTGCTGAATATCAATGTAGATTAAAGAAGCAAAGACAAGCCAGCTCTCTTATCAGCGATGGATACGATGAGACGAGGCTTTCTTTTTTCAAATTATGCATCTATACTAATATTATAAATGTGAAAGTTTGTGAGGATGGATGGATGGATGGATGGATGGATGGATGGATGGATGGATGGATGGATCCATCCAGGATGTTTGTTCGTCTTTCACACCAGAACGACTTTATAGCCATCGTCGTCGTATCTTATGATCTGGATGAAATTCAGGACAGAGATAGATTATAGTCTGGAATAGCACATAGGTTACTTTTTATCTCGGAAATATGTACGGTTCCCGTGGGATAGATTTGTCTTTGTCTATGGACGAACCCAAAGCTAAGCCAGGGAGAGTCGCTAGTCTAATATAAATATGTGCAGTAATTTCTTAGCTATAATAACATATCACTGTGAATTATTTTATTGACTGTCACATTTCATGGCAGTAGTCTATAGATATTACTGTCACTAAAATAATTAGATCGAGGCCTCAGATTCAGGAAGAGGCGGTGTATAGGAAATCGTTGATGATCTTTTACATTATAATGTTCGCTATCCTGTAAGAAAACGATGAAAGTTATTTAAGAGACGTGACATAGATTTACTTAAATAAATAGAATGGACAGTGTTGATGATGACTGTAACGGTAATTTATTTTTTATTTAAATATGATAAATATTCCAAGGAAAACCTTATTGTTTATACAATGTCATTTTTAACACCTATTAATTTTATGATTTACATTATAGTTAGTGTGCATTCAGCATTGAATGCACAAAACAAAGACTATTTACAATGTCATACATATAGTTCACTTGATCTTATTCTGTTTCATATTTTTTTGTTATTTTATATTACAAAAATACATAGCAGAAAAGGTTTATGATACCTGAATTGTCAAAGAATGATAGCTGTCATATTTCCGTGGAATTAAAAATCAGACTATAGTCGTTTTATTGATATCAGAGAATAGAAAACTATAAATATATGTTATGGTACAATAATAGCAGATACATATATAGATAGGTGTAAGTTACTAGCATCCAGACCTCTGCTTCGGATTTCCCCCCATTTTCTGCCAAAATACTATTAAAAAAGTGTGCCTGTGCAATTCTCACACGGTAGAAGTGAAATGAAATAAATAAAATAATAAAAGTAACCTACGAGAGAATAAGATGAATATAGAGTGTCAGGAGTAGGATAATTATAAGGTTTATTTTATTTAATAATATTTCTACCAAGTTTTAATGTTATTTTACATTTTATTTAACATATATTTCGCATATTATTCAGTATTTTTCACTTCCTGTGTAATGTATTCTATCTCATTCTCTCGCCGGCTTAATTTTATAGGTATATTTATGTGTATGTCTCTTTGTCGTGATTCATTTTCGTGTCATCGCGTTTCAAATACCAACAATAACGAAGTTTCACTTCAAATATCTATATCCCGCGAACGTTTTGTATTTTAGTGATATAAAAAGCCTATGCCTCTTTCGACCGAATACTCTATTCCCCGAAATATTATACTTTATCTCTTAGGAACTTCATACTCTTTAAATGCGTCCCTAGGTGTCTAACAATAATTTATCTGTGTACTTAAATATGTACAAACACATACATACATATATGGTAGTAATGTTATTCCTCTAATTACAAATAATTGTAAAAGCCCAGTTAAAATCGATTCAGCTCTACCGGTTTGTGTTACAATGCGCACAGACAAAATATTTTAATGGATTTTCTTAGCTTAGTTATCAGGCAAATAACTACATATTCATATATATATATATATGAGCTTAATTTGAGGTAGCAATTCTCAAATTATAGACAGGCACATCAGTTTTATAACTATACTAGCGGCTCATCCTCGCTTCGCTCGGGTTCGTCCCCCATGTACGTTTTAACAATTAGTATGGAATAGATAAACTATATATTATATTATAACTGTTTTACCGTAGGAATGATATAAACTCCTGCGGTAAAAGTACCTATGTCACTCTCCAGCTCCCTAACTATCTGCACACAATAAATGACGCCAATCCGTCACTCCATTTTGACAAGGTAAAATTTAATATCAAAATGATAATATATTAATTCTTTATTATTAGATACTACTAAATTCTATATAGGTATGTGAATTATTTTTATTCGTAAATTATTAATGAGTAGGTACCTCTATATTTCACGAGTTTATAATTGGGAATACAATCATGGCGCTAAAGTCAAACAATATGGCGTCCGGTAATAATACTAAAGCTGTAATAACATAGGCTATAAAACATGTAATAGATATTTTATACGCACTTTATATTTTTATTATTTATGGAAGGCGTACAATTAAATGGCACTAAGATTTTTAATTGATAGATATCATGGTTGAGTACAGAATAAAATTTCTTGTCCATACACTATTACCTACTTTTATCACTAAATATTGTAGGTACAGTAGAAAACGAATTTACTTTACAGTCATAAAATGGTTGATAGAAATAAAGTACACTGGCATAAACATATGTCTATGATGTGTGTTATATATACATATAGGTAATGTTTTAACTACCTCGCTGGTGTAGTGGCTAGCATGTACGGCTGCACACCCGGAGGTCCTGGGTTCGAGTCCCGGGTCGGGCCAAGTTTAGTTATTGAGTCTTTCTGTATAGTAAGTCTCAGTAACAGCCCGGAGTTGGGAAGTAGGCGGTGTTTCACCCCCGTGTCTCGGAGAGCACGTAAAGCCGTCGGTCCTGCGCCTCAACTCTCACCGGTCGTGCCGAGTGGTCGTCCCACCGGAGTATGAGAGTGATAGGAATAGAGAGTGCACCTGTGTCTGCGCGTACACTTGTGCACTATAATATCTCCTGCGCAGTTGGCTAATCTCAATGAGATTGGCCGCCGTGGCCGGAATCGGCTAGGAGAACATCATCATCATCATCAGGTAATGTTCGATTTAGAAATCGAATTTAGGTCATAATATGCTCATAAAATGTTATGTGCACAGTACCTACAAGATTAAAAAAATCATCTTTCAAAAGGTTCGTGAAATAGAGTATGGAAGCTTTTTGGAAAATTCTTTATAATTACCTACTTAGGTACCGAGATTCTACTGAAATATTGAATTTTACTTTTATACTTCATTGTTAATTGTGTTTTGTTCACTTTTATAATGAAACTAGTTTAGGTTTTTATTTTTATAAATAAAGTAACAAACAATTTGAATTTAATAAATCTTTTGATGGCATTAATTAACAAATTGTAAACATATAATACTTTCTTAGATTTACGCGAATATTTGGCATTTTAAATAAAACTATCTTTTCGGATTATTTCGCGGATTTATTTTGATTTTTGGTTCCCGACGTTTTGAATATAAAATCCCTTGACCATGATTGTTGTAAAGCATTCGAAACATCAGAAACCAAAAAAAAATCAAAATAAATCCGCGAAATAATCCGAAAAGATTGTTTTATATAAATTGTAAATATGTTTACTTTAAATTCAGTTTTTATATAATTTGTAAAATGTATTCTAACATAATCTTATGTAACACAATGTTCGATAAGAATTATAAAGTAAAAAATAAGGGTCATCCTAGATATAAATAGCCTACAGGTACCTATCCATAGACCTCCTAACGGACCTAACCACTTGCCAATGTAAATAGATCATTTTAAAAACAAAACCAGTATGAAATACTTAAGTATGACAATATGAAAGCAAATCCCATAAGTCATTCCCCCTACAAAGGCCTGAATGTCAAATTAGATTACATTTCCACGCTCACCCTAAAACCACAAAGCGTGAAGTTACCGAAAGTAAATAACGGAATACAAGATGGCCGAACGTCAATTTAATTTTACGTCAAAACATTGCCTTTTGTAATACAATAATTATTCTCTATTTTTAAAGAGAATTGATATATAATTATCTGCTGACATATAAATAAAATAATATGACCTATAATTCTCAGTAATTATTTTAAAAAGGGATGTCTGATGAATAATTTTAAAAAACAAACAAAGTAAGACATAAGCATATTAAGTGAAATACTTATAAACTTAAAATAACCTTTATAATTTTAAATAAATAGAAATCCAAGAAAGTATTATTTAAATTTAAGAAATATCTAAATAGAAATCTAAGAAAGTAAAATTTTAATCTAAGAAAGTATTATGATAACCTTTATAAATTAAAAATTTTTTGGATTTATTTTGATTTTTTGTTCGCCCTGTTTGGAATACTTTACAGCAGGGTCCCTCCAGGGTTATGACAGAGAACCCGTAACATACAACAACTCCCCTAAAATTACAGTGTATTATTTGAATAAAAGTTAACAAATAGGTATAGTGTCAAAAAGAAATATTTTGCGCAGGTATTCGTTGTGTCGAGTAATATTCAGAACGTCATAATAATGTTGTATTTAGAGTGAACTAGCATTGCCCGCGGCTCCGCCCGCGTTCAGATGACCAAAAACCAAATTCTTAGGTTTACATATTAGTCTACTCCTACAATGCAGTTTTTGTATTTTTTCTGAGAAATGAGATATTTTCCCGCGGTAAAAAGCATCTTATATGTTGACCCGGATAACCAGCTATCATCATACCAAATTTCATCAAAATCTGTCCAGTGGTTTTCTTGTGATGCGGTAACAGCCAGACAGTCAAACAGTCAGACAGACAGACAGACATACAAAAATTCTAAAGACTATAGATTCGGACTCTGTATCGATAGTAATGTCTATTTCTATTAGATTTTCCAAAAAATATTTAATGTATAGATTCGGCTTAGTTACAATTTTATTATATGTATAGATGAATTGTCTGTAGTGCTTTTGTTTCAATAATTGTTAAGGACGCTTTACATTGATAGGTACTCATTTTTTGGCGGATTTATTAATAAACGTAACAGATTGCCTAGTACCGGACAAGTATATTCTGACAAAATAATGTGCTTGTTCTATTCTATATAATCTTATAACTATGATTTATCTTTTTAGATCATTTGATATAATTAAGACGAAGAAAAAAGGTATCTGGGGCTCAAATAACTTAAAATTAGCATTTGATAATGTTTTTCAACTAGAAGATGACTATAAGAGAAGCTACGAGCGTTTTAAAGTACCAAAAAGCACTTTTTTTTAATAAAACTAAAGTAAAACCTATTGAAAAGAAGCTGGAGAAGTATTATTGTGTGGTTTGTTGCGAAGACTACAAAGAGGACTGGATCCAGTGTTTGTTCAGACGTCTATGTTTGTGATCGTTATCAATATTTTTAAAACTTTCTTGAAACTATTATTATCGCGATAATTAATTCTGGTAGCTTTATTCTTAAATATCAAGAATTATTTTCTTAAAAGCTTATCCGTAGTTAAAAGACTTGTCATTTATATTTACTTTTGTTGAATTATTTGGATATTTATAATGATTATGTGATTCAGGGCGTTTATTGTATCAGTGTTAAGCGGTTAATATTATTTATTTTTATTTTATTTATTTATTATTTATTGTGTGACTTTTTACTGTGTGACTTTAAATTTTTATAACCTACAAGTGCCGCGTCCTGTCCGGTCTTAAGTATTTCAATTTATACTTGTCCGGTACCTAGGTACTAGGTGCCAAATATCAATGAAACCAAAAACTAAACCAATGATTGAATCCATTTTGAGTATTTAAAAAATAATAATAATAATAATAATAATTTAGCCTTTTTATTTCCTTAATAAAATTACATAAATAGTGTGTTTATAGAGCATGCACTTAGTATATAACAATTTTATAAAAAAACAAAAAAATAAATTAAATCTCTTTAAATAGCCTGCACAATAAACAAAAACTTAACTAAATTTAATTTAATTTACTTCTATTTTAACAGTTATATACTTATTTTTCAATTATTATATTTTTTTTTTTTTTTTTTAATTTATCTATTATTATAATTTTTTTATTTATTAAGGACCTCTCCATAGAGTAAAGGCCTCCTCCATTTTACTCCACATAGCTCTATCCTTGGCTTTGTCTAACCACTCTTTTCCTGCTGCTCTCAAAATTTCATCGAGCCATCGCTCCGCCGGTTTACCTCTGGTTCTTTTGCCTATAGGTCCCTTCCATGAAGTTATCTTTTTGGCCCACCTATCTTCGTTCATACGTGCAATATGGCCAGCCCACTTCCATTTCAGTTTTTTGCAGTGTTCTAGAGCGTCAATCAACTTCGTTGTTTTTCTTATATCCGTGCTTCTCTTTTTGTGTCTCAGTTTAAGATTCAGAATGCTCCGTTCCATGGCTCCACTCCAGCCTATTTAAAAAATACTTATATAATATTAATCTTTGTAGATTTATTTTAATCTCTAATATGATTGTTTAAGTGAAAAAAAATATTTAAAAAAAACATAATTATTCAATTTTTTGTTTATTAAAAGCCTTGTGTCCGGTATTGGGGGGACTCCCCCTAAATGTAAAACTAGCGGCTCACCCTCGTTTCGCTCGGGTTCGCCTCTAGGAAAAAAAACAAACCTATCCCACGGGAACCGTAAATTTTTCCGGGATAAAAAATAGCCTATGTGTTGTTATTCCATACTCTAGGGCCGACCTCGGCACCACATCCAATAAAATAAATAAATATTCCAGACTAAAATCTATCTCTGTGCTAAACTTTACACTCACAAACTTTCACATTTATAATCTAAAGTAGGTAGATTGAAAAATACAAGAAATAGATATCTACGACAAATATTTTAATAGAAAATGATAGATCGATTATTACCACATTACCAGGTAGGTTAATAGGTAGGTAAGTCTGAGGTATTATAGAATAGTTTACAAAAATCGAGGTTATCTTAACTAAATTTAGTGTAATTTTAATAAAAAGTAATAAAATATATAATGTAAAAAAAGTGTCATAAAGCAACTAAATAAAAAAATATTGAAATCAAGTTAAATTTGTCACTTACATTTTTTACATTTATTTTGTAAAATTCTAATAATAAAACTATCATGTAAAATTCAAATAGATACATAAAATTAAAATAAAAGTAGGTACTTAATATGTACTTGTTTCTAAAGATTTTCTAATAACCAAATTAGTCTTTTAATAAAAACGACTTGGCGTAGAAAATATTCATAGAACGAAAATGCTGATTGTCAAGTAAAGAATGGAATTTAAAATAGCTTTAAAATAATAATTTTTTAAATTATGTTCTTAACAACGACAGTAACAAAGGCATAATCAACTTAATTAATTGCTATCATCGCCCGTTTGTGGGCCTTATAAATATCTCTAATAACTGTCTGACATAAACACGAAAGCCATCGCATTGAATTCAGACAATTAACCGATGAACTATAAATGAAGTAAAGTAGCAATTTCTAAGTGACAAACGTCAGTCCGTCGACGCTAAATAATGGAGAGCCGTAGTTAGAGCCGCGTCTTCATCCCGGTAATTAAACGGCTCCCTCCCCCCGCGGCTAAATTAATCACACTATGAATCTCGCCCCCCAATCCGGGTCCGATTAAAAAGTTTTATTGGAGCGCCGAGTGTGAAAGCCCCGATCGTCCAAGCCGCTACTCCCGACCAATCAGAGGGCAACAAGAGTAAAATGCTTATCTCCCATTGGTCGATGTTAATCTCGACACGCCCGCTATCGCCGCCCGAGCCAGGGCTGTCACACGCCACGTCAGTTGACCGATGCGCGTCGAACCGTCAGCCGTATCTCGTGTTGTTAAACAGCCTCCGGTGTCTGTGAACGTGTGATGGATGTGAATTGAACAATGGAGGAGGAGTCGATGTCCGGACACAGCTGTTCTGAGGACGATATCAGTGTTGGTCGGCCGTCGCCGGCGCCTTCCCGGTCACCGTCGCCACAGGACTATTTTAGACCACTAAAACGACTGAAGATGGCTTCCGAACCAGTGGAGGAACGTCGCGGAGAAGGTGTAAAGAGTTTCTCGATATTGGACATTTTGTCGCATAGTCCGCGCACTCCTCCTCGTATAGTGCGGCCTTGGGATGCTTCAGGGTTTGAGAGGTTGCAGCGGTTGCAGCGCTTGGCCGGTGCTGCTTTGTTGGATGGTGAGCGCTGGAGGTTAGCGGCTTTGGGACTCTTAAGGCCAAGAGAAATGGCGTCAGCGGAATGCTGTGATTCTGTATCAGAAAGGTCATCATCTGCTTCCGATTGCTGTTCAGAGCCTAGACGAGCGCCGCAAGGGCCTAATGCTCCTCATACGCCCTTAGATGCACTATTCCATATGACCAGTAAGACTTTCGAAGCAAATAATGCTGACAGTGGAGGTAAGTACTTAGTGTCATGTTATTCATTTCTTTTTTTTTTATTAAAAAAGTATAAAGTAGGACAAGTAACTATTAGAGATACTTCCATCAGTATCTAATTTCTAATTTAATATCTACAGAAGAGCCTAGGTACTAACCAACTTTCTCGTTACTGTTAGAATTAAGTATTATGAATCTAATTTAAAATTTGCCCTACTCACTAATAATAATATTTATAGAATTATTCTGCTTTTACTATTTTAATCGTAGAAAATAATAAATATTCTTATAGGATACGATATCTATTATCATAAATACATATTCTCTGCATCTTATTAAAAAAAACTTAAACTTTTCATACACATAACGAAAAAGTTTCCAATTTCCAAGTTCACCTATTGTTTTATTACATTTTCCTAATTTATTAAGTTGTGTATTATGAAAATATAAATAGTATGTAAGTATATCACATGATATATAAAAAGTATATGTAGGTATATGATTCAGAAGCACTGCTCTTTCTAAGATTACAGTAGGTACTGTATGCGCTACCTTAAAAATGATTGATTCTCTCTTTTTCCTGCCTTATCTTGGAAATCGCTAGACCGATTTTATTGAGAAATGTGTGAAGAACATTGTTTAAATCATAAGACTAGTTTTAATCCTGGAAAAGAATAGAATTCCGCTCTCGGCTTGGATTTTTTAGGAGATTTCAGGAAGTTTATTTAAGCGGAATTTCTATTTACTTCTTTATCAATTAGATTATTTTATAGGTACTATGACACTTTAAATACAAACTTAGATTGGTACTTTAAATTTTATTCTGACGATATTATAACGAATAAATATGTCCGGACATTAACACACAGCACCATCTAATTCCATGGTAAGCTACGAGGCTTGTGTTATAGATACCAGATAGTTGATACACTACACATATATAACTTTAAACACATACATATTATAAATATAAACACCCGTGACTAGAGTACAAACATTCGTGCTCATCACACAAATGAATGTCCCCAGCGGAACTTGAACCCGCGACCGCTTTTACAGCAAGTAGGGTCACTAAACTGAGCCAAACATGTCATCACGATAAAATAGTATACAAACATTTTAATAATTTAATAGTAATATAGAATACAAAGACTGACTCTAGCCGAGTCAGACACAGTACCTACAATTACAGTTTAGAGACACGCCAACAAAATATCTTTTATCTAATAAGCGTATAAAGTAGAGATATCTACTATAAAATGGTTTCCCTTGCGGAAATAATCGACGGTGTCTAATTGATTTAATATCATACACCTAATAACATCTACGAGATACTTGTCTCTGGTAACGTAAAGTATGTCTCGACATGTCTATAATATAACAGTATTAGCGACACCGTCAGATTTGGTTATAAAGTTCCATGAATGTAATTTAGGTCCATCGATGCTAGTATATAGTTAGCAATGTCCATTTAGTATTTATCTACAGAACTGATAAGCAGTAATACGAATTTGATGACTTCTATCAAACGCTTAATGTTGTTTGCCGTTCAGTATTAATATCAGTGTTATTAAAGTTAAATAATAGTTTTGCAAAATAATTGCCAGTACTACGGTTATACGACATTAGCAAATGCTTCTTACAGCTCTTTAACTATTAAGTTTTTATTGTGGAAGGGAAGTTATGATATAGCTTAATTCTAGTGTGGCATAAACATAAGTATCTAGGTACATATAGCGTCTATCTGGCTTTAATGAATTAAATTACATTTGTTTTAATGTATACCTATTTATTAATATAAAAAAACACTAACAAATATAGTAGCTTTCTTAATTAGTGATAAATATATAGGTACCTAATTGAATTGTATTTTTAGAGTTAGGTAATACATAAACGGATGTACATGAAACACGACAAAATTAGTTAAAGTTGTATTTGTACAATGTTTTATATACTTTAGGATGTATTTGTAATGTAAAATATATCTCAAACTCAATTAACTTTCTAGCAATAAGAGGTTTCATCGTCCAAAGGAAAATAACATTGTAGCTCACGTACATATGTGTACGTATATGTGCAACTGATAGTTCCACATAAAATTCTAATTTGAAGATATTATAATTGAAGTGATCATCGTTTAAGACATTTTACGGTAATATACATATTATGTTTGTTTGAATGTTTATGGTAATTAAGATAAAGAAATTAATAAAATAGATTTAATTAAATGTAAGTATTAACTATTATATTTTAGTACCTATTGAAATTGAATTTATATAGCAAATGTAGTTTATATAGGTACACAAACGGCTAACTCGATGCAATTTAAAGCCATAAACTAAGCTAACTATTAAAAATTAAAAATAGGTTGTATATTTAAAAATAAATAAATAGTATTTAAATTAAGAGAAAACGTAAAAAAAATATATACATTGCTATTAGTATATATAAAAAGTAAGGGGAATTAATAAATAAATATGTTAGGACATTAACACACGACACCATCTAGTTCCATGGTAAGCTACGAGGCCTGTGTTATGGATACCAGATAGTTCATACGCTACACATATTTAACTCTAAATACATACATATTGTAAATATAATCAGCCATGACTGGAGTACAAACATTCGTGCTCATCACACAAATGAATGCCCCTAGCGTGACTCGAACCCGCGACCACTGGCACAGGAAGTAGAGTCGCTACAAACTGAGCCAAACGTGTCGTCAAAAATAAGACGTAATCTAAAGAAATAAAAATATATGTTTCATTTTAGAACAGCTCCATATAGACTTTTTTATAAATTAAGATCCTATAGGTACCTATTCTATCTTATAATCTTATAATATATATATTATAAGATTGCGTGCAAATTATTCATTACTTATAAAAAATGAACTTAAAGATTTTGTTGAAGGACTGTCTATAGGTATATAATACTTATATATGAGCTAATGATTTAGCTATTATATGCACATAAAGCGACTAACGTCCCACTAGTTTATAGATGTCGTTTAACCGCCGACGTTCATTACAGTATTAATGTGAACGTATAGGTACGCAATTACTTGATAGATTTATATGTAAATGCTTTTTAGCTTATTCACTGTGTGGTCCGTATGAGAAAAGTCACAAAATAATATTACTAACACCATACGAGACCTCTCATTATCTAAATATAAAATATTACGTGTAACGCAGGCACTAGAAGGCATTATAATTATGCAAGTTAAGTTTTCACTTGGTATACATCAAAAGGTTAATAATAAATAACTACTCACAGTTACAAGTATTTAATGTATTTGTCAGTAAAATTACACCTTTAAAACTAATTACCTAATCTATACATATAATAAAATTCTAATTAATCCGTATCTATACATTAAATTTTTTTTGGAAAATCTTATTAAAATAGACATTATTTTCGATACAGAGGCCGAAACAATAATTTTTAGAATTTTTGTCTGTCTGTTACCGCATCACGGAAAAACCACTGAAGGGATTTTGACGAAATTTGGTATGGTGATAATTGGTTATCCGGGTCAACATATAGGATACTTTTTACCGCGGAAAAAATTTCTCATTTCTGAGAAAAAATACTAAATCTGCAATGTGAGCGTATATTAATATGTAAAACCTAAGAATAAGGTTTTTGGTCATCTGAACGCGGGGGGAGCCGCGGGCAATGCTAGTTTCTTTATATTTTTTTTAATTTTTTACATAGCTTTGGGATCTATTTGAAAAAAATATCTCACTATAGGTATATCTTTTATAAATTGACGTTCAGTTTGCGTTTATTGGGACTAACCTCAGAAAATACTGGACCGATTTTTCATACAGTTTTCAGTTTTCACCAATTGAAGGAGGAATTATTTGGAAAGATTAGAGTCTATCAATTATAAAACTTTTACCGGTATAATGATATTTCTGAATCAAGTCGGAAAAATTGACTGAAACCAGAAGCGCATTCGAGCGGGGCGTGGATAAGTTAACTCTAGCATTAGGTACAATAAAAAAGAAATGAATCGATGAACAATAAACATTGACTAATTAATAACAATAAGTCTTCATCGTTCCGAAACGTTATGACCAACTACATCCTACATATTTGAATGCATTTTAAATAGAATTTCTTTACAAAACAAAAACAAACCTATCCCACAGGAACCGTACATTTTTCCGTTATAAAAAGTAGTCTATTCCAGACTATAATCTATCTCTGTGCCAAATTTCGTCCAGATCCGTTCAGCCGTTCTGGCGTGAAAGAGTAACAAACATCCATACATACTCACAAACTTTCACATTTACAATATTATATCATTAAAAAATAATTTAATATTTAACTAAAACGCATCGCTGACAGAAAAAAATATTTCACACAACCTATCCGTTTTCGGTTGCAATTATATGTACCCAGTAATTATTTAATAATTATATTTATTGATAAATAATTTTGCGTTTAATTAGAAGAACAATAACTATGACTATATTACGAAACTATTAACTTATATTTATCAAAGTGATATTTTTGTATTAAACACGAATTATAGACGTCCATTCGATATAGGTGCGGGACCCGCACCTTACTCAATTTTGCTACATTTAAAAAAAACTGTTATTTACTGCATCAGACTGTGTCTGATTAGGTATTTTTACAATAAACATGTACACATAGACAGTAGACACCTAATTAAATTTGTAATAATTATTATGAACTCTAATTTTATGAAATTCGGATGTATGATTACATAGAGCTTTTATGTAATAGATATTTCTTTCTAATTTTATTTGCTACAATAAATACCAGCCGTCGTAATGTAGCAGCATGCGCTCGATCATTTGCAATTAAAGTTTTTTCTCTATGGTACAAACGTTTACATCTGCATATATAGGTAGGTATATAAAACAAAGTGGGGTTTGGCACAACACTTATAACTCGAGAACTGCTGGACCGTATTTTATGTTCTTTATTTTGTTGGATTTGTCTTCACCCCAAATAGCAGAATAACTATTAAAACATCGGAAAAATTCATGAAAAAAAAACTAAGCGTTAAAATGTATCTAGGAACGAACCTGAGCAAGGCGAGGGCGAGACGCTAGTCAACGATAATAAGCAAATGATTACAATTGTGAAAAGTCGGATAGTGAAAATCTACAATTTCTCGTCTATGCTGCAGTCGATATACTTAATATGCAATATATATCAGTCTAAATATAAGTTAAATATTTAAGGTTGCATCAAAGTGAAGGAAAAACATCGTGAGGACCCCTGCACATCTGAGAGAACCTAAAAAGTTTTCGAAAGACATGCTCAGTCCGCCCGCACATGGCCAGCGTGCTGGACTATGGCTTGATCCCCCTCGATTGAAGGGAGGGTCCGAGCCCAACAGTGGGACGTTAAAAAGGACTGAATACATAATACTAAAAAGATAAATATCCAGTCTGTAAACGATAGTTAGGTAGTCTGTATTCAAAATATAATTTATTTTTATTTCGTAACATGAAACAAACGACCGTTGAAACAATGTAGCCATTGTATGGCCGATTACCGACCGCGTGATAATACTTATTGGTTATCGACCAGGTATGTTAACATTTGTAATACCTGCATCGAATAGGCGATTATGCCATGATTACAGAGCGGCGCTTGTAATTGAAACGTGGCTGAACGCATCTGCCTTTGCGCTCTGTTATTATATGTGCGTGTTTTTTAAATTGTCAACGATGATTTTGGCAGTCATTGTATAGTGCGGATGTATTATGTTTGATGAAATCATTTCGATCAATTCGTAAGCGATTTTATTATATAGGATAATTTCTACATTGTAATTAGGATTTAATGATTAATTTTGTTGATAGCCTTTAAATATTTAAACATATGACGCAAGTCCCTTTTACAACTAAATAACATTAGAGTAAAATGATAGCGGTAACAAAATGCAGAAAGATAGAAATTGACGTCAAACAAATAAGTTTTAAATATACTCAATGACGTTAAAAATGAACCACTTTTAAATGACAGTGCAAATCAATGAGCTCTCAAAGGTTCCAAAATTTACACGCATTGAACCATTCAAAAAACACAAATTGACTATATAAGCGTAATTTAAACGGACATTGCAAAAAATCCATTGTTACCGCCACAAAAGAAGACATCAACGTTAACAATGGTTCCAAATTCGAACGTACGTCAAAAGGAAAGGCGGGAATTGTCTATGCTCCATATGCTACGAGATTAACATATTAAAAAGTAAAGTAATTTGTCATTGGCGACTTGATTGAGGAAGTCATCTTGGCAACGGAAATAATATTTTTTTAACATCCCCCTCGGCGTTACATTATTGTGATTGTGATATCTATATCATTAATAGAGCGTTAGATGAGTACAACAAATGATAATGTATGTAGTTTTTATATGTTTAGAAAGGTTTAAATTTAAATGGGGAGAGGAATAACCGTTTTTTGTGACTTAATTATATATTGGGCTTACATAAAAATTGGAGAGTGTAAGTGAATGATGTAATTTATGAAATAGAAGTAAATAAAAATCGCCAGTGCCAAACATGCCATGTTAAAATATAAATTATATGTTACCTTGATATAATAATATATTTATTGTTTCAATTTTAAACTTTGTATAAATAGATTATTCAAACGTAATTGGTGCAAAAATATGTCTTCTACTGTATAGCATTTGTTTGTACTAGAAGGCTAAATACTTACATGAACATGTATGTCACCATCTAACATCTAACTAACACATTATGTGTAGTTACGATGCAATCGCTGTAATGATTCGTAATGAACGTGCTATTTGTGTACTATTTGCTTATTTTTCTAGATTGAACATAGAAAATATTTATAAGTACCTACCTAAATTATTATCTATGTCTACATATATATAATAAAAGTGTCTAAAAATTAATTGCTGCCTGTACGTGGAATATATTTGAGAAAAATTATTAGTAGTGGTCTTTATTAACGCAATAGAACCCAAAACAATGATTTTAGTATGTTTGTCTGTTTGCCTGTGCGTTTATGCGCGCTAATCTCAGAAACGGCTGAATCGATTTGTGTGCGGTTTTCACTAATGTATTGTGGTAAGCTGCATTTAACATTTAGTATTTGTTTTATTACAATCGGTTTATAAATAAAAAAAGGTTTATCAATTTAAAGAATCGCCTAGGGACGAACCCGAGCAAAGCGAGGGTGAGTCACTAGTTTTAAAAACAATAATCATAATTTCCGTCATCTAGAAGATTAATAATTTAAAATACGATTTATTATTAAATTTTAAATAAGTAATTAACATGTTAATTTATACAACATTTAGTAAACTGAGTAATGACAACGTTAACATAATAAATTCGCAAACCATATTGTAATTATGTAGTTTGATTATTAAATTAATATTAATATAACATCGATCAGCTTCAACCCTTAAGAAATACACATTAGTTGACTCATTTTGTCTATGGTCGTCAAGCGCGAGCCCAGGATTATTATATTTTATTACCCCACAAATTGTGCTTCAACCTCCTGTGGGGTCCAAAGGTGTCAGAACCGGCACGTTTGTATTGCCTCTATTATGAAAAGAAAAAAGAGAAGCAAAAAGTCGCTCCCACCATTAAAGTACAGGGTGCTTTTAGCCAATAATACGTTTAGAATTCGCTGACTAATTGATTGTGAATGGTTTTATTTAATTGGAAAACGATAGGTGCATGAAAAACGTTGAAAGCTATATAATTTTTTGTATACTTTTTTCTAAATAATATGAGGTTAATATAATTATCCTAGGTACCTTAATAATTTTTGTACCGAATATTTGATTTGTATGCGTAAGCAAAAAAATATAATTAATTAGAAGTAAAAAAAAATAACAAAGTAGAATACGAAACAAAAGCTAAAATATTTTTATATATGCCTAAGTAAAACTTTAACTTTAAAATTGGTTGGTGTGACAACATTATCCTTCACTATACTTAGAAATAATTATATTAAGATTATTCTAATTCCCTCAATAAGGCCAAAAGGACAATTTGTACAAATCACTATGAAGGCATAAAGGTGATGGCAAGGTGTCTCGCTCTTACTTCCATAGTAGGAGTGATGCAGGTGTATTCGATTAATTTAATTATATTATTTGGGTACACCTTCATCGACTGCTATCTTGTCCATCTGTGATATGACGGCATAGACTGTTTGACCAAATAGGGTGCACGTTTTTGTTTTTCCGTTAAAATACGTTGGTAGCATTTTTTGATTATGACTTGCAATACGCTGGTACTTTTTTGTTATAAAATATCAAATTATGTAAAATTGGCAATTAATATGATATGATAACAAATTTTATCCATCCGTCAGTATTATTTATAGAGTATCTCTATCTTTTCGTGGTAAATAAAGAATATTATACTTTCGTAAAAATTACAAAAAAGAAGAAAATTAAGACACGAATTTGTTGATCACTTCTAAGAATTAAATTACTAAATATCTATAATAAAAAGAGATAGGTAATTATGAGATAATTTAAATTATAAAATTAGTCGCACCATCGTGTAGCAATCGTATTGCATTATATTATTGCCGGGCATTATTTAATAACCCCACATTTGGACACCCGGGCGGAATTACAGCCGTTTGTAAATAAACCGCCGGCTTTGTGAAACACCGACGCTTATCTCGAGTGAATATAAGCATTGTTCTATTTAATTACAACCTAGTTTTGACCCGTGGGTGCGCTCGCGTGTTACGATAGTGAAAACAACTAAAAAAACTATCCACTAGTATGAAAATATTATAGAAGCTTAGAAGATTACGCGGGTGAATAAACAGACAGATGGAGAATATTTTTAATGGTTAATTTGCCTTTGTATTCAGCCCTTTTTAACGTCTCATTGCTGGACACGGGCCTCCCTTCAATACGTTATACGAGGGGGATCAGGCCATAGTCCACCACGCTGGCCAAGTGCGGGTTGGCGGACTTCACATGTCTGTCGAAAACTTGCTAAGTTCTCTCAGACATGCAGGTTTTCTCACGATGTTTAAGGCAAGTGGTAATCATGTTAGAAATGATTCGCACATGGAAATATCAGAGGTGCGAGACCCGGGATTTAAGCCCGCTTCACTCGGTTTCCCAAGCGAGCGCGTTACCACTGGGCTACCACTGCCTATAATCTCATGTAAATCTAAATAGTCATATTATCAATATTTGAGAAAAAAACTATTTTTGACATCTAGGCAGACAGACATAGTATGGTTATAAGCTTTTATGGTTAGATTGCAATGCTAGTTTATTATAAAAATAATAAAATAGCACTGCCCGCGGCTCCGCCCACGTTCAGATGACCATAAACTAAATTCTTAGGTTTTACATATTAGTATACTCTTACAATGCAGTTTTTGTATTTTTTCTCAGAAATGAGATATTTTGCCGCGGTAAAAAGTATCCTATATGTTGACCCGGATAACCAGCTACCATCATACCAAATTTCATCCAGATCCCTCCAGAGGTTTTTATGTGATGCGGTAACAGACAGACAGACAAAAATTCTAAAAACTATAGATTCGGCCTCTGTATCGATAATAATGTCTATTTCAATAAGATTTTCCAAAAAATATTTAATGTACAGATTCGACTTAGTTACAATTTTATTATATGTATAGATATAAAAAGAGACATTAACATCTTTATTATAGTTTTCCATCACCTTCAGCAATATGGCACGGATAAACTTATATACACCTAAAATATCCTATAGTCACAAAAGAAGCACGCACTTCCACATTCTTTATATAGAGAAACCGGAATAGTAAAAAGATGTTAAATTCTGTATCTAAATAAATAAAAAATGTACATATATTTTGTGTCCTCTCTCTCCATGTCCCCTATACAGGCAAGCCTGGGTCGAGACATTAAGTATCACGTTATTAAAAATATACAGTTTCTAAAGATGTGAATTCGCATAAAATGTAAATAAGCTAATTATTAGAATAAAAGTTGAAGTGTGAATCGCGCATGTAAAATTATGTAAGAGATAAATTACATTTATTTGCCATTGTAAATGTTAATACTTGTGTGATAAACATAAATAGGCGAGGTGGGAAGTTTTTTTATACAACATTATTAGAAACCCCATAGATACTTCACAATCTGATTTTAAAACTAGGTTTCATGAGTCATAATAAGCTAGTACAAAATATATTACGAAAATTACGATAAAAGATGAGATTTCAATGCAATTTCCGTCCGTTAAAATATTTTATAGTTCCATAGACCTATTCTTTTCGGATGTAGATTAAGTATATGCTTTTTTATCTGTATTTTATTATCTATATATATATATATATATATATATATAATATATATATATATATATATATATATGTATATATATAGCTACATAGGTATGTATATCTTATTAGTATGGAGGGTAGCGGTAAGGATAACGATCTTATATGGGAGACATGTTGAATAAGTTGTATGTAAGCGGTAATTAAAAGTCCAAAAACCCACTAAAATGGCACTAGTGAAGCAAGAGGATATGATATGAATTTAGCTTTTTTTTGTTGAAAAATTTAATGTTTTGGGTGACTTGAGTAGTAGTTTTTTGAGAACTTTTAATACTTTTGACACTTTTTGACGGACACTTTTTCATCTCAGAGATAGTTCTCCTTACCTCTACCTACCCTCCATACTTATAAGTTAACTTTTAGAAAACGTTTGGCTCTAACGTGCACTTTGACGTTTGTTTTTGTTAGAAAGAGATATGACATATTTTAGTTAAAAGCATTCTTAATTTTGTATGTAGTGACTAAATAAATAAATAAAAAAGAGTTAGGTTTTATTGCGGAGGGTAAAACGAGTTATTCAGTATTTTCCAAGTAAATCTTAAAAAATTATTTAAAGCTTTGCAGACTTACTTGCTTGTTATTTTTATTTAACTGTAGACTCGTGACAGAAATCAAAAGATGAACCTTCAAAAAAGACCCATTAAGTTTCACACCTTTCTACTTCTGATATTGATTTAGATAATAGATCTCTATCGATTTCTTTTTTACCAAAACCATTTGGTAATTATGTGCATTTAGTAACGTTTAGTGGCTTTGTAAGTTTTTCTGAAAGAATTATTTCTTCCCCTTTATTATGTGGGCGTTGATTAACTGTTTAGTTACATAATATTATATGAAATATAAGGTTTCTTACTTATCGTAAATGTATAGAATATATTATATTACCTACCTACATGTATATTAAACTGTATGTACATAGGTATTCTTAGAGTTTCTTTTATCTCACTCTCAAAATAAATCTGTTGTTAATGTTTCGTAATGAGATACATCTTTTTGTGATAAGTATATACTTTATATAAAACGTTCACAAAAGAAAATGTATAAAAAGAAATATATACGTCAAAATTACATTTAATTGTTTTAAACGAACAATGTTATAAGCAAAAAATATTTAACACATCTGCGGGTTAAAAGAAAGTTATTATAAAATCGATCCTCGTATTGTAATTATTTTATTAAAATATACGCTTAAAGTAAGATTTCTTAAAAAATCGAAGATGATCAAAGGACTGTAGAAGTTTGTTCAGAAGTTTCTATAGTCCATTGATCATCAACTTTCCAAAAGTTACGTGTCTTTTTTAACACCGTCACGACTTATATTCTCCATTATTAAAACACGCAAACCATTTTTCATTGAATATAGATTTCAATATAGGTCACAAAGTTCCTTTGTATCTTTATAATTCCTTCACAAAAATCTGCGCCCTATATTCATACAATAGAGGCTACATTCGCTTGTATGAATAAAAGCAGATGGCACAATATGTAAGTTCAGCGTACTAAAGATCGCGCGTCGAATTATTTTCTTATTGGCGCGATTGTTTGAGAAAATAGCTTTTAATAAAGGAATGCATTATGTATATGACAAAAGTTGCTTCAATTGAATTGGTACCGATTCATCGTCTGGCGTACCTATCTACTCGCATTCAAATTATTGTTTCGACTTGTCTCCATAGCACAGAGCAAAGAGATGGAGATCTTCTAAAATTAAATTTAAATAGGAATAAAGTATTAAACGTTCATTTAAATTAGATTACATAATTGATATAGAAAAATATGATATAAGTATATGAAATAATATTATGTTATTGTAAGCATAATAATTTTGTATCAGTTAAAATTAAATTGACGTTTACGTTTTAGCGCTTAGTATAGATTTCTCAGAGATATTTTCCCGCAGTAAAAAGTATCCTATATGTTGACCCGAGTAACCAGCTATCATCATACTAAATTTCATTAAAATCTGTCCAGTGGTTTTTCCATGACGTGGTAACAAACAGAGAGACAGTCAACAAACAGACAGACAAAAATTCTAAAAACTATGAATTCGGCCTCTGTATCGATAATATTGTCTATTGCAATAAGATTTAAAAAAAGTTATGTACAGATCCGGCGTAGTTATAATTTTATTATATGTAAAGATTAGATTACGGCTTACCGATCCGTATTGGCGGTTGACATTGATTATTACATTTTGCTTTCAATGCTTTTTAAATAATTATACTTGTTACAATGCCTTCAAATCAATAAACAAACTAGAAGTTTAGTTAGAATTAAAAATATAGGTATATGAAAAAGACATGCAATAGATACAAAATATTACTCTTCATTTCTAATCCATCTATACTTTGTTTTTTAAATATTTGAATGCTATCTACATATTTTATTATAGGTAAGAAGGTTCTATTAAAAATACACATTAGGTTCTATTAAAAAAATATTTTTTCTTATTTACATATTAACTTAATATTCAATTCAATATATTGATATACATAATAAATACCTCAAAAGCTCTATTGTTTTAATATCTAGTTAAGGTTTAATACAGAAACGCTACGATTTCAAATCGTTTTTCAATACATTGTTTATACTTCATAATTCAGCATAACGCAGTTCATTGGTTGGCCATGGCGATAAGAGATAAGGGAGTAAATCATGTAATTAAATTATGTTTACAAAACTTCCGGACCGGTGATTGGTTGAATAATATCTACTGCAGGATAAAGATTCTTCAGGTACTAGATTTCAGTAGTGATTAGTCAAAAAAATCGTAGGTATTGGTAAGTGAAATTTGTAATTGTATAAGTATTAGTTGGTTTTATTCAATTCAGTTTCTTTGTTTACTGGTTTCTAGAAGTGCAGTGTTGGCACAATTTACTTCGCTTATGTCGCGTAAAATGGAGAAGACACGTTATAGTATATGAAAGGACCGGTAAAAAAGAGAAAAAAAATTCTGGATCTGATTTTTCATTCATCACTAGCGACTCAGCCTCGCTTCGCTCGGGTTCGTCCCTAGCTTGCTTTCCAATACAAACTTTCATCCCCATTTTCACCCCCTTAAAGGATGATTGCCGGGATAAAAAAGTATCCTATGTCCTTCCCAGGGTCTCAAACTATCTTCTTACCAAATTTCATCTAAATCAGGTCAGTGGATCCAGAGATTACCCCCTACAACGTCAAAAACTCACAAACTCACAAACTTTACCTTTTTATAATATTAGTATAGATTAACGGAGTAACGCGATGTGATATTTTTCATAGAGATAAAAGATAATATCCTCTTGACCGATTTCGGCCATGACGACCAATCTTTGTGACCAGCCGTATACATACACATGTTTACAGATATAATAGTGTACAAGGATGTTCGCCGACATCAGTACATTTATAGTACTTTTCAGTCTCCAAATCTAATGGGACGACAATTAAGAATTGAAGCGCAGGACCGCCAGCTTTACCTATATGTACGGGGCCCGGGCCTGTAACACCGCCAACTTCCTAACTCTGGGTTGTTACTGTTACACTAGTATTATTTGATCTGTGCTGTTACTAAGATTTTGTTCATAGAAAATCCCGAATTATTATACTTGGCCCGACTTGGGAACTAGTGATAACCTATGGATTTGCGGCCATATATACTAGCCACTTGGTGACTAGGCCCTCGCCGGTGTCAACGGTTATACGGACAGTAAGTTTATGGACCTAAAAGTAAGAGAAGTACCTACCTATTTTATTTCGATAGATCAAGTTGACAACTTGATTTAAAAAAAAGAAAATGTTCAATATTGACATTAAAAATCAATTGAAGGTGAAAAGCCATTAAAGACGCTATCGATGTATCACAAGACAACAACAACAGTAGAGCAAAGAGACCAATTAAGGATAATTCATGCTATTTTATATTGATTAAATAAAATCAAAAGCTAATAAACTTTAAGTAAGTAGTCCATACTAAAATTATTGCCTGCGCGAAAGTGTGCTTATTGATTTGTCCTTCTTTCATGCAGTGATGAAGTAACGATCGAAACGTCAATTCACGATTTTATGCATTGAGATAATAGTAACTTGTGGGCTGAAGGGACTCTTCATTATAAAAAATAATACTTATAGTGTCATTGTAATCTAGTAGTTTCTTTTGAGATATTAGTACCTATATTGTAAAAAACATTAAAGGACGCACGAGCAGTATCTTGATTTCATCTTACAACAGCATCTTATTCATGTTTATACTTTATACCTATTAAATATCATTTTGAGCGTAATTTAAACTAAATACAATTTATCTCTCATACACAAATGACACTGTGTTGCAAATGTTGCACAAATAAAGTCATTTTGAAGGCGTTTGTTGGCACAAAGCAGTCTGTGGTTGTAGCTGGCAACCCATAGGCCTGCTAGTGTTGCGTCGTCTCAAATTGAAAACCGCAACAGCATTTCAATTTAAGACGAGGAAGCCGCGGTGTAATTTAAATATTTGACAGATTTACAAACTAATTTGGGTGATAGCTCAATTTTGTAAATTCAGTAAATACTTATAAGGTTGCAGGTTGCAAAAAATGGTAACCTAATTTAACTGTTTTCAATAAAAAATCCATTTTCATACGTGAATGATAATGCACACGAATAAATATTAAATATAAATATAAAGACACCTTCAGATGTCATTTAATTTAACATCAATTGACTGTCACGCTTTTGCGTCTTGACCGCTTATAGTTTTTATCAACAAAAACCACAGTGTAGGATTATTATGGAGTACAGATTTTAAGAAAATTCTTTTATTATACGATAAGCCCTAAACTTGATTACATCAATACAAACTACAGTTCCTGCGGAATGAAAGTTGAAATTCTGTCAAAAAAGACGACAATTATTGTTAAATCAATATAAAGAATATGTTAGGCGTTAGTCTTTATGAATTTCGTATAATATTATAAACACAGAAAAAATCACGAGAGTTGCTAGTTGCGTTAATGAAAGCATAAATCTAGTCACTAAATAAGGAACTCAAGCACACAAACATAGCAACACTAAAACATCTGAACTTTATGTCTAATGGAAACTATTAATACGATACGTCGATGGAAGCACAATAACGCGTCGATTTGCTCAACACAATAAGCTGCTACTTGCTATAAATATACTCCATTGTTGATCAAATCCCCAGTTGGGGCTAATCGACTTGCGCTAGGGACGCCACTACTGATTACATTCTATACGTATAGATTATAGATATTTTGTTAAGTCCCATTATTTGATTTTTCTTTCGATACTTATCGATTTTAAAATTATTATTTTTTAAATTTAGATATGATGTTCGATAGTTAAGTACCTACCTATAATCGACTTTTTTTTTAAATTGTCCATTATCTTACTACAACAGTGAAAAAAACGATGTCTTATCAAAAGTAAGAAATAATAGGCGTTATAACAGTAGGTAAGTATTTATTTAAATCTCCATATCTAAAAATATCAAACCATCACAAAACATAATATAAAAGTATCAATAAAATATTACTTTATTAATTATAATAGTATATTTTTTTATTTAATCCAACCTTTTTAAGTGTGTCAGTAGAATATATAAAAAAAGGAAAATATGTAGTATATAAATAGTAACGAATAAATCACATTATTTATGAATATTATATTGATGCAAAACAATGAATATGTACATACGAACAACATTAACTGTTTGTTTCCTTTAACTTCTTGGTAAATACCGCTCGTGTGTAGAGCCCTTTAGACGGGGTAATCAGTGGCTAGCAGTAATGAAAGTCGTAATTAAAGCGACGCGGGTTGTGATTGAATGTGGCGTATTTAGTAAATTTCGTCGAGCTTTGTTGCCAATAAGATCGAAGTTATATTTCTTAGAATACCTACTACTTTGAATTATTGAACTCTATTTATTGAATGCAATATGAAAGCTTTTTCTTTTTTGGATTGTATAAAAAATTGCACGTTGTTTACATAAATATGATATTTCGTATTTCAAAATCAAGTAATTTATTAGTATTATTTTTTCGCGCATTCATTGTATTGTATTGTTTATCTAAGTTATCATAGAAACAAAAACGTTATAAATTACAAAGTAAAAAATTGATTGATTAATCAATTCTATGCAGGTTATGTCTATATGTATGTACATATTTTTTATGTACTTAAAGAAATTTTACAGGTAGCTCTTAACTTTTATTAATAATTCCTTTTTATTATTTGAGGAGTTCTAAAAGTCGAGTAGTTATTTTAGTATCTATCGAGTAGGTACATACCTAATTTTTTTTTTGTTTCCGGAATAACAAATACTAGATATAAAACTGTAAAATAATCATGATTTTATGTTATTAAAAACACAAATTCTTACTAATAATTAATATAACAGCTATGAGAGTAAAAAAATATCCTCCGGTTGCTACTTGCATTGTAATATTTGTCAATTACATCTCAAGACGGCAATGTAAAACAATTTCCATCCACGGATAACATCTAGCCCGACACACTTACTGCTTAAATAGTAGTATAAAAAAGCTACTTATTCATTATTGTAAGCTTATAAGGTTAATGCCTTACAATTAGTTTGAGCCATGTTTGAGCGACCACCGACAGTGTAACATGTGTAAAACCGGTTATATGCGATGTTTCGCAGAATGAAGTGTGAATTTAAAAAGAATTCGTGGCAGTCCTGTTAGTACCACCCACTCAGGAGAGTCTATGTTTCTGTATATATGTACAGCGTTTCGAAATATCTACACACAGTGAAAAACGTTGAAAATGTATGGTCGGGTCAGCTCTTTTTATCACATCTCTACAATTTAGAAAAATCTAAATAAAATCTCTACAATTTACTAAAAGTCTGGGATAAGTACCTATCCGCGTTAATCCTACTTCCTTTAAACCAACGGGCATATGCTGACATTTATCGTACCGTATCAGGGATTGACCAGAAAAATAATGTTTAATGTGTCAAATAATTTGAATTTTCTTGCTGTTTATTCTAGAAAACACATTTTATTTTCCCATAAGCATTTAAAGAACCTGAATCATAACCCGTCAAATACAAACTCTTTGATGTGATCTTTAAGATATGTAAATTGCGATTGTACACCTTTGTTATTTAGTTAAAAAAATTGCTATGTGCTAATTATTCTCGCGCTACGCTCTATGTATTCTGTACATGTAGATTTTTTGTTAAACTTAAAGATTTCTTTACTTGTTGACAACAAATAAGAATAATTAATTATTCTAAATACTTTAAACGTCTTAAAGGTTAGGTATTTTAATTAGATACGTTTATTCATTGTTATTTACATTGTATGACTTGCCTAGTTTGTTTAAAATTAAAATACATTATATAGGTATATTATGAATATGCATTACCTACCTATATTATTAGCATATTCTAACGCTCGTTACGCTTTTTAACGTACCGTACCGTTTACAGTTTTTTTTTACTTCTCAATAACTAAATAAAAAACGTTAATTTTATATTATATTAAGCACATCCTACTACTATTATAAATTTGAAAGTTTGTATGTGTGTGGCGTTGTTGTTACCTCTTTGCGCTGTAAGGGTTTGGCGGATTTTGATCAAGGTTAATACACAAATAGACTAGATACCTACTATATATGAGACCCGGAGTAAATATACTGGCGTGCAAAAAAATCGGGCCGCCTTAATTTTAAGCATAATTTTTTGTTGACAATTGTTTGATGAAAAAAATACCGCAAAGGTAATTAAGGAGATTAGACGCCTTTGTTTCCTTCAAAAAAGTCATAAAATTCCTGGAAATGCACGTGTGCACTTAATTATAGTCAATTAACAGTATTTAGTGAATATTTGCATAACATGGATTGAAGCCACAAATACTGTTTTTTGTTGTTTTAGAAGCTTAGTTGAGTTCCAATTATTGAACAAGACACTTCTACTTTGATCTGCGATTATTAGAAATACTGCAAGATGGATCTGACCGAGGCTGAATCATCTCGAATTGTAAATTTGCGTGAAACTGGACAAAGTCAACGTCAAGTGGCTCAAGCTTTTTCTGTGAGCCGTTCTACGGTCCAGAGAGTGTACAAACGTTACATAGAGACTGGTGGCCTTGTACGACGACATGGTTCCGGCCGACGAAGAGCCACATCAGAGCGAGATGATCGATTTATTGTGTCATCAGCTCTAAGAAATCGTCATCGCACAGGGGTTGACGTTCGAAATCTCCTGAGAGAAGTGAGAGGTGTTAATGTTAGCGAGTGGACAGTAAGGCGCTGACTTAGAGCCACTTCCCTGATGCCACGCAAGTCCGCAACTGGCCCCAAACTCACCCCTGCACATCGAATTGCAAGATTACTTTTTGCCCGAAATCACGTGAATTGGAATTTGGAGCAGTGGAAGAAGGTTCTTATTACTGACGAAAGCAGAATGTGTTTGCATGGTGCCGACGGCCGTAATTTTGTTTACCGGCGACCAGCTGAAAGATATGCACCATGCACTATGCGGGAAACAGTGTCATATGGAGGGGGCTCAGTTATGTTTTGGGCAGGATTCTGTTACGAAGCGAAAACCGAGCTTATATTTACTTTTTTCGTGGGTAGGCGTAAATAAGTGAACACAAAGTTTTTATTAAGCTCTACAAATATTAATAATTTAATATAATAAAGCAACAGTGAAAGTGTATAAATGCATATGTAATTTCCATAACCCACCAGGAAGTTTTGTCCTTTATTATTTCACTTAATAACACACTAATTAAACAACTCTTTAAAATATGGAAGCTATCAAGGAGTCCCTGTCTACAATGGCTGAAATGTTTAACAGTAGAATGAATGAGTTCCAACAAGACCTGAGCAAAACCTCTACAGCACCTTCAATAACATCCATTGCTGCCGATTTTAGTAATTTTAAATTATTCATCCAGGCTGCATTAACTTCTCTTCAAAAACAAGTAGAGTTGCTAGGCCGTGAATTGGATCGGATGGAATTAAGAAAGAGGCGAAAAATGCTCCTCTTTCATGGTGTTGCTGAGAAGAAGTCGGAAGACACACTTGGTTTAATAACTTCCATAGTTGCTGACCACCTGGATTTGCCTAACTTCTCCAGTGCTAGTATTTCGTCGTCATACCGTTTAGGACATGTGATTGGTGATAAACCCAGACCAATTGTGGTAAAGTTTGTGGAGGCGCAGGTCCGTGACAGTGTGTGGTTCGCGAAGGCTAGACTCAAGGGCTCTGGTGTAACTGAGTCGGAATTCCTGACCAAGAATCGTCACGATGTGTTCATGGAGGCAAGGCGACGTTACGGTGTCGGGAAATGCTGGACGAAAGACGGTTGCATTAACGTTTTAGCGTCCGATGGCAAGCGTTATCGTGTGGAGACTCTGTCTGATCTTCAAGCCATACGTCATACAACCCTGGCATCGCCTAAAGCTGTTCAAGACACTGTAGTTGTTCCAAAAAATTCAGGTGCTAAAATAACAGTACAACGTACAAAACGAGTATTGAAGAAGTAGGTAGATAGTTTTCATTTTATTTCACGTAGTTAACTTTATTTCGTCTACATTGTTGTTATACATGATATATGTAAGTAAATCGTCATACGGTGTTTTGTTCTCTTTTTTAATGATATTTCTTGTATTATACTTGTTTACTACTTTTCTGTACAATGTATTATATTAAGGTTTGCATAAGTATACTTATTACTTAATTTTAACAATAATAGATTTTATTTTGCCAAAATCACTTCCTAGTTATACTTCTACAGACTACATTTGACATTTGACAATTACCATTTACCATCATGGCACCCTATAATACAGATTACAGATTATGTAAGTCTCATGTTAAGTATTGTTAATTGCACTGGACGGGCGGGCTTTGGCCTGTTGTTTCGTTACATATATATATTTTAATTTTTTTTTTCTCTCCTTATTGTATGTAAAAGTTCAAAAAGTCCTTATAATTATGATATATATTTTTTTATTGTATAATAACTTATTTAAGTTTTTATTTTCTCATAATATTTTTGATATTGCATTAGTGTTGTTTTATCTCTTCTTGCAACTGGCGGGTGCGAATAAGTTTGTTTTGGCGGATTTTTTTTTTTGTGTTATATTATTATTATTTTTACTATTAAGTTTTTATTATTATCTTCGTTATTTATTTATTTTTATTTATATACTATTGAATATTATTGTAATATAGATATCTATATATTTTTCATTTAAAATGGCAAGTAATCATAGCAATCTCGATGAATCCTTTTTTTCCTTATCCTCAAACGATGGGTTAAGCAGTGACAACAGTTTCCATAGCATCCCGTCTCTAAGTGAATCTCTTAATTCTGCTTTCTCGGATGTTCTGAAAAATTTTAATATTGTCCATATTAATGCTCAAAGTATTCCTGCACATTATCCTGATCTACTGTCTTCTTTTGATAACAAAAATATACATGCAGTTTTAGTTTCCGAGACCTGGCTGAAACCATGCCTATCGTCCTCTTGTTATTCTCTTCCAGGGTTTCATTTGATACGTAATGATCGCATTGGCCGAGCTGGTGGTGGCGTTGGTATCTTCTTACGTTCCCACATACCGTTTACTATAGTGGACCTTTCGCAACAACAACCCGATGCTGGAGAACATCTTTTTATTGAGATAATTTTTGCTCATACCAAAGTTCTCCTTGGTGTTTATTACAGCCCATGTCTTACGATCAATTACTTTAGTTCTTTTGAGACCCTGTTAGAGCGACTCCGACCTTCTTATAACCATACCATAATTATGGGCGATTTTAACACCTGTCTTTTAAAGGATGACCATCGTGCATCACGCTTAAGATCAATAGTTAATAGTGTCAATTTGCATGTCCTTCCTCTATCTGCTACACATACTTATCCTAATAGCTTACCATCACTTCTTGATCTTATTCTAGTGTCCTCTGTCGATCATGTAGAAAAACACGGGCAATGCTCTGCCTTGGCCTTTTCTTACCATGATCTCCTTTATTTATCCTATAAAATTAAGCCCCCTAAAGCAAAGTCAAGAATTCTTCTGCTGCGTAATTTTGCAGGAATGGATTTTGAGCGTTTGCGAGACGATGCGAGTAAAATTGACTGGTCTGAAATTTTTTGCAGTAACACAGTGGACAGACAAGTAGCAATTTTAAACTCGCAATTAACTCAATTGTACGACAGACATGCTCCCATACGACCTGTACGAATAAAGCATCTCCCTGCCCCGTGGCTTACTCAAGAAATTAAAAAATTGCAACAAAAAAAGAACGCTGCGAAAATGAACTATCGGGTCAATAGCAATGAAAAAAACCGTCTAAAATATACTAAGGCACGGAATCACTGTAACAGAGTGTGTAGAGATAATCAACGACGCCATATCTATACATCTGTGGTAGAGGAAGAAGACTCATCCAAAGTTTGGACATTTCTGAAATCTTTAGGAGTGGGAAAAGCACGCCAAAACGTAAACCCCAATAATCTTAATTTAAACGAGCTTAATAAGCATTTCTCCACTTCAAGTACCATGGATAGTACTATTAAGCAACAGACTCTTAATCAACTTTCAGCTTTATCCCCTCCTAATATTCCACAATTGTTCTTTAGTCATTTTACTGAAAGTGATGTTAAGAGAAACATTCTTACTATAAAATCAGATGCAGTTGGTGCTGATAGTATTAGTCGGAAAATGATCTTACCTATCCTTGATGTTTTATGTCCTGTTATAACGTTTATATTTAATCACTCTATTATCTCCTGTGAATTTCCTTCCTCCTGGAGAGATGCTCTAATTGTACCATTACCTAAAAAATCCAATCCTGTTCTTTATAATGACTATCGTCCTATCTCAATCCTTCCTTTCTTATCCAAAGTACTTGAGCGTCTTGTACTCCATCAACTCAATCAATTCCTTTCTACTCATAATCTCCTCAATCCTCTACAATCTGCTTTCCGTCCTGGGCATAGTACGACTACTGCTTTAGTCAAGATCTCTGATGATATTCGCAAAGGCATGGATAAACAGGAAGTCACAGTACTTACCTTACTGGATTTTAGCAATGCCTTTAATACTGTTGATTTTGACATCTTACTTGCTACGTTACGTTCTCTTAACATATCTCCTAAAGTAGTTGACTGGTTTCTTTCTTACCTGCGTGGACGCCGACAGCGTATACGGATTCATGATTCGTATTCTGACTGGTCAACAGTCAAGTCAGGTGTTCCGCAGGGTGGCGTGTTGTCTCCTCTTCTTTTTTCAGTATTTATTAATACATTATGTCATCACATTTCTTCTCACTACCACCTGTATGCAGATGATCTACAGATTTATACTCACGCGAAAATTACTGAATTACCGAGAGCGATTGATAAAATGAACGAAGATTTAAGGAGTATAGCCTCATGGAGTAGATCTTTTGGACTCCATCTTAATCCGGCAAAAACACAAAGTATAATTATTGGTAGCTCAAAACTCACTGCTAGGGTCGCGTCATTATCATTACCATCTATTCTATTAAATGGCATAATTATACCTTATAGTGACACTGTCAAGAACCTAGGCGTGATTATGGACCAGAATATGTCCTGGGCTCCGCAGTTAGGTGAGACGAGCAGGAAAATGTTTGCATCAGTAGCATCACTTCGTCGGTTACGCAACTTTCTCCCCATTCCTACTAAAATTGCGCTAGCACAATCTCTCCTACTACCTATCCTTGATTATGCTGACTCTTGTTATCTTGATCTAAGAGAGGAGCAATTAAATAAGCTTGAGCGGCTTCAAAATTTATGTATACGGTTCATATTTGGGTTACGAAAATATGACCACATTTCTGAATTTCGCAGAAAGCTCAAGTGGCTCCCTATTCGCTTTCGCAGGAATACTCATGTCCTTCATCTTCTTTACCGTGTTCTGTTTGATCCATCTTCTCCTCCCTATTTAAAAGATAAATTTCAATTTCTGGGTCTTTCTCATTCGAGAAACTTGCGCTCCTGTCAAAATTTAATTTTAAAAATACCTCCTCATTCCACTTCGTTTAGTGATAAATCATTTTGTGTAACAGCCTCACGACTTTGGAATTCTCTCCCTTTGAGTGTTAGAGGCGCCAAAACGTATAATACTTTTAAAAACCGTTTAAAACTGCATTTTCACTCTTTTTAAACCATATTCTTTTTACCATCTTTGTTTGTCTTTTTTTTAATGCCATTTTACTTATAAGTTCTATTATTATCTATTTAATATGATATAATATTATTTATATATTTATGTACCCATAATATATTAAATATTATTATTATTATAAGTATTTTGTCTTGTATTAATCTTATCATATTTATGTAAATATAATATTATTATTATGTACATATGTATGTATTTTTGATATGTAAGTTTATTCATAGTATTAAAAATGAATTATTGTTATTATTGTATTATTATTATTATGGTTTTTTTTTTATTATTATTATTACTACCATATAGTTCACACCCCTTCCCTCTTACAGTTTGTCAATTCCAACACCTTAAGGTTGCCTGGAAGAGATCGCTGTTTTAGCGATAAGGCCGCCTCTTGTACATAACTCTTTTTTTATATATTTCTTGTAAATTTTTCTTTTTTCTCTTGTGGGTGTACAATAAAGAGTATTTATTATTATTATTATTATTTATAGAAAATGGATCCCTTACAGCCGCTAGGTATATAACGGAGGTTTTAGAAGATCATGTGATGCCTTTTACTGGGTTCATTGGAGAAGATTTTCTGCTTCTACAAGATAATGCTCGCCCACACGCTGCTACATCAGTAAGGCAGTATCTTCAAGAGGTCGGAGTGTCTACTATTGCCTGGTCAGCGCGAAGCCCTGACCTCAATCCGATAGAGCATGTATGGGACCATCTCAAAAGAAAAGTTAGAAGTCGCGTAGTAGTCCCGAGCAACATTCAAGAATTAAAAAGCGCCTTATTGGAAGAATGGGAGTCTATTACACAAGATTATATAAAAAAGTGTGTCAAATCTCTGAAAAACCGATTAAAAGCTGTAATTAAAAATAGAGGCGGTAATACGCATTATTAAAAATCATAAAACCAATCGAAATCTTTTAATTTTCCTATTAATTTGCTTACATTTTTATATCAAACTCGCGAAAAATCATTAAATTTGATTTTCCTCTATTTTCGAGCAATAATTTTTATTTAAATTATTCAACGATTATTGATTTAGGTACCTAGGGTATACAGCCACCCATATATAATAACAAAATTAATAAAAAAATATCATAAGTTTGTCCATTTTCTCTAGGTGGCCCGATTTTTTTGCACGCCAGTGTATAAGATACTAATATGTATATGTAGGCTACTGTTAGTGATAAATTTTGTCAAAAGGTTGTGCAGCCTGTACCTATATAATATTAGGTTTATATATACCTATAATTTAGGTTCGTTCTTAGACAAAAACAAATCTATCGCACGGGAACCGTACATTTTTCCTGGATAAAAAATATTATTAACTATTATAACTATTCCAGACTATAATCTATCTATGTGCCTTTAATCCAGATCCGTTCAGCCGTTCTGGCGTGAAAGAGTAAAAAATATCCATCCCTCCATCTTCACAAAATTTAACATTTTAGTATGAAAAACACAAAAGGCACTTAGTGCACTAGCACTTATACCTATACCTATTTTTTTTACATAAAGTTTTACTTTTACATAAAGCTCTTAAATGTTATTATTTTCTTTCTGTTAATTTATATTAGAAATTTGATATTTTAAAATTCCATATCTTTAAAAGATGCCACGCGCGGTCAGTAGTCAACAATTAAAATAAAAATAAATGTTTCACGGACGGGTCCCGAGATTGAGCCATTTCATCGCAGCCCGAGGTACGATGCTATCTATCGCATCTTATTGTTACTTATTTTGATACACGCTACAGACAACCTCTCATTATGAATTAGAACCGCTTTAGTGGAAAAATGCGGTTAAGTGCGAAATTTAAATTCCACTTTTTTTTTAAATCATAGGATTTAATTCCTAAATCAAATTTTGGATAGTAAAGATCTGATCAATATTTCATTTTAATTTTTACATACATTCATTAAGTAGGTATGGCATATCGATAACACATATAAACATCCTTTAAGAATTTTATCCTCATGTTAATTGTAAAATTTAAAGTCTAATGTCGATTGCTTTATAAGCTTAAACATTTTACAAACGTTTTGTGACTTAACCGCCCACGCTCTTAACACTAAAGATTTTTATCTTATTGCTGTAATCCAATTATCAGGGTCTTTAATACCAAACCTTCTAATCCTATCACAGATCGTATTACGACATGTTAATGCTATATTTAAGTAACATTTTAAACTTTATTCCGACGGAATAAGAAGTTTATAAGCTGTAAATAAAATTTGGTCTGCATATCTACAAATTTATTCGTGTTGTGTACGAAACAGCTTTAACTTTAGCTCTTTTTCTTAAGAATCACGCGAACTGTTAATATAAACTTGTTCAAAAACACTATTAATTAGATTAAAATTAATTAATTTGAAACCTATTCCATTGACTTAGATGCTATCGAAGTAGCAAATAGTAATTTTGTGAATAGACTAAGGGATGGCGAGACGAATGCGTAGGAAATCGGGACTTAGTGTCAACACTTCACGGGTGATGGCTGTAAATGGTAATGGAAGGTAGACACAATGCGGTCATCTCTTTGTTGTTTAGAGCAGAGTTACACGCTTTTTGACGATCGTTCTTTGGTTTAATCATTAAGTTAATAGCATAAGAGAACGTATCAACATAGAATGGCAACATTTTAATATTTATACTTTATACCAACAGCGTATGTAAAAATTTTAACTCTATAATAATTATTTATTATACTAACATTTTGAGTGTAAAAGTTTGTAAGTTATTGAGTATGTTTTGTTACTTCTTTTCATTAAAAAATTTAACAGATTAGAGAGAGATTTAGAGTAAAAACAGCTATTAGTATTTAGAGCGGAATCAAAGGCTAAAATTAATAAATAATATACAAAATAAGTATGTTTTCAGTGTGGTAATTAATAACACGAAGATATTCGTCTCGCCCTTAATATATTGAAATGGCCTTAAAGAAATATTTGGAACGAAACCTTAATTTTAATTTTCAACTTGCTTAAATTGGCTAGTTAATTTATCCATATCTATATCCTATAAGACCTATCAAAAGGCCATACCACACAAATTGTCTACGGTGACCTCAACAAAGGCGTACTAATTGCCTAGCGCGGATCGGTGAAATTAATCAATCTGCGCAAGAGTGAACCATAATATTCAATTCTTTAACTATAACCCTTATGATTATGTTAATAAATGCTAAAATGTTATATATGAATTGTGTTATACCTGTGGCCGACCGTACCTGCCTAATATAAACGTTGTAGTCGGCGAGCTTTGAAGTCGCAGTACTCTCCAATTAGCGTTCGCCGCCGCCTTTGGCGTCAGCCGCCTTTAAGATGCACTCTGTCTCTATCCCGCTTCAGCCCTCTCTCTCTAAGCCTCCATGGGTGCCATCGCGGTAGGCTTTAAACGTGTCGTAATGTAATGTATAGTGTTAAGTTCACACACGTAAAGATCTATATCGGTGTAAGAAATTTGGATGTGATGAAAGAATTATTCTTCGGCTCATAGACCATTTTTGAATTGTTAGTGGAAAGTTTCTTGAATTTAGAACAAAGTTAAGCATATAATTAGCATATGAAGCCACGAGAATTAAGTACCTTTTTTATGGTATTTGTAAAACTGTTAGCTTCTCTCACTGTTCACTTACAAACAATATATGAAAATAGACAAATTATGTTTATTGATTATTTATTCCTTAAATTTTATATTTGAGAGATTTTTAAAAGGACTTTTTAGTAATATAATAATCGCTTTCCTAAATTAGTAAAATAGTTTACAATAACATTTACTGATAATTCTTAGCCTTTTCTCATGGAAATTCAGTAGCTACCTACTAATCTCATATTCAAATCCATACATTTACTGAAAAGATATTTTTTTTATTTAAGCACATAATAATTTTCTACAATAAATAAGTTGTTAAATCTCATCAACAAAATCTCATTATTAGTTCAAAAAAATTGAATGTATCATAGGACAAGAATTTATGAATGAAGCGGCGCGCGACGGCGCGCGGGTTAGCCTTGCGCGAATTTATTATAACTTCTAAGCTATGTCTAAGAACCACTGCTCACTAATATACCTACCTGCAAAATAATAGTATTAATATCAGTAATATAAGTACATAATATTGTAAATGTTTCAAAGTCCTATCAAAAAGTATATAATATTATCGTAGAGTTATGCCCACAATAGGCATTTGTTAGTTAAGTATTATTTTATTTTATTTCATATAATAATCAAAAGTTTTTCAGCATACAAATCTACAACAACAATGTTTTTTTATTCAATTTATCGACTAAAATCACAGTATATTGTAACTATTTGAGACCTGAATATTTTGTAAATTGAATGCTGGCAATAAATTACTAAAAAGAAAAAAAACTGTATGAAATTTATCAACATTAGGTTACCGTTTAATATAATATTAGCAAGATTAAGGCGGAAAAATAACTGTTATTACGAGATCGTAACACTAAGCGGGCCACCCCGTTATCAATAAATCTTACACTTATTTTGCATAAATAAAACCAAATTAACCCTTTGGATCGCCCGGTAGCCGCCTGATGATATTGTAACCAATAACAAAAATAAATTAAAGAAAAAAGTAAAAAAACGTTAAAGGTAAGAGAAAAAAAGGTTGTACATCAAAGAAGCCGCGGTCACGTACTGGCTGGTTATGACGACCAGCGGGTGTTAGTCGCCTTAGCAAGGAAATTAAAAATTATACTAGATGAGTTTCAAAAAAGGAATTGAATAGGATTTAAATTTGAAGGAGTAACGTAAATTAGATTAATCCCAGTGTATTTAGCATTGCTGCTGCCAATGCCATTCAATAAAATCTGTAGTAGATATGTAATTTCTTATTACATGGACACAAATTATGAAAAATAACGTTTTCAAATTTCGAAAACAATACAAAATTAAAATTAAAAAAAACTTACATTGTACTGATATTTAATAAATATAGATAAGGTATATCTATACATATAATACAATTCTAACTTAGTCAAATCTGTACATTAAATATTTTTTAGAAAATCTTATTGAAATAGACATTATTATCAATACAGAGGCCGAATCTATAGTTTTTAGAATTTTTGTCTATCTGTCTGTCTGTCTGTCTGTCTGTTACCGCATCACGAGAAAACCACTGGACAGATTTTAATGAAATATATCTCATTTCTGTGAAAAAATACAAAAACACAAAAACTGCATTGTAAGAGTATACTAATATGTAAAACCTAAGAATTTGGTTTTTTTTCATCTGAACGCGGGCGACGCCGCGGGAAATGCTAGTAATACATATATAGCGAATTGCTGTTTTTTTGTAAATAAACAGGAACAAAGATTTTATCAAATCATTTAATAGTAGGTAGGTACTATTATTATTTCAAAACAAAATTCTGCAGTTTGTTACTTTTTTAATTCTGTTGTTTCTTAATAAATTGAAAAAAATACCAAATTTCTATTGTGTGTTTTAGAGTAGGTATTTCCATTTTTATTTAAGAGTTTTTATACATTTCGTTTTTGTCTGGATTTTATTTAAATATAAAAGATATCTTATAATTTATAATATTTATAAAAATAACATATATTTTAAATGAAAATAAAAGCAAGAGATTAGAGCACGAGCTCATCTGCCATAATACTGCCATTCACATTGTAGCGGTTTTCATTGGTGCCGACACACCCTTTACAGTTACAGTTTGTGTTTTTAATATCGATATCGCTAATAGAAATGTATAAATATATTCAAGTGACGTGTCCATGACATAAAATATGTGATGTTGACATATTTTTGATTTTTTTATTAGCAATAGTAATCATTGTTAAATGTGTCTCTGCGTAAATTTCAATATTTAGAATAAGGCCTAGTTAATTACTCTTATTATTACCAATATATTATGTACAACACATGATACATACCTATAAGAAAATAAGTAATAATAATATGTAACCATTCATTAATCCGCAAAACGTAAATCAATATAAAATTAATAAGATTATAAAATATATTTGTGTCGTTGTCGCAAACGCTTCCGAATTCCGACACGATAGTTACCATTGGAGAAACCCAGGCTCTTTGTAAAACGCCGCAGCTATTAAAGTGCGATTAAGCGGCCCCCGAGACGAAGCGGCTCCCACTTTCGATTTTACAACTATCTAAAATTGAACTGCTCATTCTTGTTACCTTTGAGTTCGACGAATGGATACTAACACTGATATAGGTCATCTAGTTCCTGCTAGCGACATTTTCTGATGTTATTTTTAAGCCGTTATGGTTACTTTAAATAGACATTAGTTAGGTACCTAATTAGTTCTCAGCAATATATTTTAAATTATGCCTTATTTAAATCTAATTAATTTCGAATGCATTGGGTTGCTTGAAGATGAAATGAATTTTTATATCAAGACAAACAGAAAGACATATTGTATATTAATTTTTCCTATCAGAAATATTTAGTATAGATTTCTCAGAGATGAGATATTTTCTCGCAATAAAAAGTATTGTATAGGTTTGTTGACCCGGATAACCAGCTATCATCATACCAAATCTCATCAAAATCTCTCCAGTGTTTTTCTCATGATGCGTTCCCAGACGGACAGACATGTAGATAGGCAAAAATTCTAAAAACTATAGATTCGGCCTCTGTATCGATAATAATGACTATTTCAATATGATTTTCCAAAAAATATTTAATGTACATATTCAACTCAGAATTGTATAGATTGCTGTCTATAGACTGACTGGTATTGATTATAAAAAAATAGTATTTCTGATGACTTTGTTACATATTTATTTTTTGTAATGACATATGTATGTACGAAATGCATAAGTACAATTGAACAAGTATTACAAATCGCTGGAATTTACAATATGAATTCATAGAAATGTTTCTCTATCTCATGGTATATTTATGAATTGTCCGTGGTATGCGAAATTAGATCTAGATTATACATATTTCGAAGAATAGGCAAAGGCTAATGTTCATAGATCCTGACAAATTCGACGCGTGTATATATATATATATATATATATATATATATATATATATATATATATATATATATATATATATATATATATTATATATATATATATATATATATATATATATATATATATATATATATATATATATATATATATATATATATATATATATATATATATATATATATATATATATATATATATATATATATATAATTTTGATATTCGTTATACCTACTGTTATACACTAAATAAAATTGTACCTATTTATTACTTCCTAAATGTGACAAGTATATATTTTTTCTACATTACCCACTAGAGTGACTGGATAGTGGATACCAATTAGAGACATTTAAAAATCACATACCTCAAAAATGTGTACCTACTTATACTGATTACTTAATATACTAGTGTATTTTGTAGTTTGTTCGAAATTTTAAGTTTATTATTCTCTTATTGGTAGGAATCGTATTTTTTTACTATATAAGTATATTACTTTAAAAACAACGTGAACATGTGGTTTTACGAGTATATAGTAGACATCTCACAAGTTTAAACTTTAAAATTAATATTAAAAAATGTAGGACAGATTTCGACATTCACATATTAATATTTACATATTACATACATAGTATATTCACCTAATATGCCATATATATTATGAGATTATCTAAGCAATCTAACAATACCTATTAAAATTAATCTTATTAAGATAATAAAACAATATCGATAATAGTATAAAACACCGATAATACATATGTAAGTAGTATACAGAAATTTCTAAAGTATAAGGTCGCTTATTAAATTTGACTTCATTTGCATTATCTTGATTTATACTGTCAAGTGAGAGGAGATATTTAACTGATTAATTATAGCATTCTGATACCAATTTTCATATTTTAAGTTTATTTATTATCAGTAGTGCTACAGTTCTAACTTTATGCTAAAAGACGAAAAATGAAAATATTTACACAATAAGTAATTACATAATGTAACACTAGATAATCTAATCTTTTTGAAGTAAACACTTCTATAGGCTGGTTTGGATGGGGAATAAATTCATGTAAGTCGTCATCGACATGATCACCTGACGTGTTAACGCTAACACTCAGAGCACCGATAGATGTCAAAACCAGATAAATGTAAACAGTTTCAATTTACAAATTTTAATTTAAGATCAAACAATTAACTTGAATATCCAAATGTAACAACTGTTTGTTTATAGTTTTAAGTTTTCACTTCTGTCAGCAGTCCTCATGATTGCTTTTTTTTAATTATTTTGACATTATTTTAACGAACTAGGTATACAAAGTTATTTTCACATTTATTTCTGTATTAGGTATTACATATATGAAGTTGTATATGGAGGAACCCCAAAACATGAAAAGAAATGAGTGTCAGTTTTAGAGACCAATTTTAATATTATGCATCATAATAAGATTTCGCAAATGGGAATTTTGCTAAAGCGACAGCTAATAAATTATTATTTATTATTATAAGCTTAAGTTATGTGCTTGGAAATGAGTGTTCAATGAATTATAACGCCTTGCTGCCACTCTTGTTAGCGCTACCTAACAACAAACTTTTCTATTTAGGTAAATGCTATTACCAATACAATACTAGTTGCTTATCAAAATAATAAATCAGAAATTCTATTAGAAAATAACAATGCTCACGACCTCATTAAGAAAAATTGCGTTAGCAGCACTCTTAATATATTCATTCCTATGGTTATATTTTCAACTAGCCCTTGCTCGCGGTTTTACACGAGTACTTCTTGTTAATTTCTTATCATTTTTATTCCGTTGTACCACATACTGTACACTCGAATTGAGTATGTGCCACCTTTTGAATAAAATTATTTAAAGTTACATTAGTCCCTCCCATAGAAATGATTTCTGTAATGCATTCGAAACGTCGTCGAGAACCAAAAATTAAATAATTCTGCGAAAAAATCTGAAAAGATAGTTTTATTTAAAATTTCAAATATTCGCCTAAATCTAACATATTATTATGAGTACCACATATTTTTTTCAATTCAATCGAAAATAGTCGTTAAAGATTTGTTAATATGCAAAATATTGAAAAAAACGTGTGTGTGTACTTATGTACGTACGCACGTAAGAGAACAAAAACAGCTAAAGATTTCATCCCGTATGTCACAACTCTCTACTTGTAAAAGGAATGCAGCTAATTTCATCATGTCGCTTTTTGGCTGTCGGTGTGCGCGCGCATCGTAAAAATTTTACTCTCATAATTTTCTCTAAGCGTGCCAAAAGAAATATAACTTTAAAAATACATATAATACTTATTAAGTATTAGCTTTTCCTAAAGTCAGCTTAGTGTGCACAAGACTTTAGATATTGGTTTTGGAGATGGTCCTAATCGACGCGATAGATTGATGTTTTTATTAGTGGAGAGAATTACGCTGTTTAGTGTCTTAGAACTGGTTTTGTAAGAGAATTGATGTGGTAAACGCTGCGTATGTTAAAAAGTATGGCATTAAATATTTATTAAGCCTTATAAGATTTACAATTCCATTTAACTTAGCTTTTGCCTTAAAAAATCAACTTTTGTTAATGTATTAACATGTTTTATACGTATAATATAACTTAAAAAATCTTTCGAAAGATCATGTGTTATGGAATCAATGTCTTTATTCCAGTCAAATTACATCCAAAACCTAAATGTAAGTCAAAACAATGTTGCTGTCGAATCAAAGACGCCGACAGCGGCAGTATATTTAAAAGATTTAAAAAACATTACAACGTGATTGAAGCTAGTTTAAAAACGATAATTTTCATCTCGACCCAGCCGTATCATGCCGTATCGCAGTGTTATAAGGCTGCCGCTTACGTATTACATCAAATGAGATTTTATTCATTTTATTTTAGGTTTATAGTAACTTTTATTCTGTCTTCTGATACTCGTAGTCTTGTCTAACTTCTTTCAAGCTCTCACTCAAAACGCATCGCGCTTTTATGTTGTGTTTTTACAATCCACTTAAATTTTTGTAACTTATTCATTATACATAATATATTAGTAGATATCTTACAGAAATCAATTATGTTACAAAGAAAAAGTAGCCTTTACCATCCCTTGCCCGCAAACTTACCCACGCTAAAATATATCGTAAAATGGAAACTTTATTATATTAGAATAAAATATATTTAATTCTTCTATATTTGTATAATAAAGAAAAAATCAATTAATATCTTTTTTATTTTTAGTTTATATTATACAATCATTTATTAGAATGGAAATATTTTTTTTTTTTCTTAAAGGAAAAAGACGCTTTAACAGCGCTCAAATCACAATATTTCAATGCTATCGAATATTTAAAACGAAATTAGGGGGGACACTAATACTACTCTAGGAAAAAAGGTTTTGTATTGCAGTCGTTGGCCCCATTTTAACAAAAAAATCATTGAACTATTAATTAAGATAATAGTACAATTTCCATAAAATCAATCTATCCTTTTATTTCACTACATAATAAGTATATAACCATATCCTTGCTTAAGTTTGTCCTTATTACACTTGAATGAGCGTCCTACGCAATGTTTGGACTATCAGTCATTATTAACTTCTACCTAAAGACCTACAAACAATCATAAATATTCATATATCAAACTACTTATTACGACATTGAATATTTGAGCATTGGAGTGTAAAGCTTCGAGGAAAATTCATTATTTTAAGGAATAATATTTGATTTAAAGCACAAATACTAAAGTCTAAAAGGTAATAAATACATTTAAAATTAGTAGGTACATATCATATTTATTTTATTTAAATAGATTGCTAGATGATATTTGAGCTTTCGTTTCCATGCACTCACGTACAAAATAGAGATCATGTTTAGTGGTTGTGAGATAAATAGAAACACACGCAACCATAGAGTACGATTCTAAAACTTAATATTACTACAATCTAAATATAATTGTAAGTACCCAAATATATTTTGTAAGTTTGTGAATAACATATAATTAATAAATCTTCATTTATTACACTTTATGAGCACTCATTGATTTAAATTCATTATTACACGAACGGCGAACCTCGCCTTTTATCGCTTGTCTACTGTACGTTCACAATATATTGATTTCTATCTGAATGAATTGTAAGATATCACATGAATCATTTCGATTTTATGAATATTGCTAACTTTTATAAATTTATTTATAACTTCATTTTTGGTAGATTAACGTTTTCGTCGTAATACAGGTTTCTTAGTTCAATATAACATTTAGCAATCGACAGTCGTTTAAACATCTAGGGAGATTTCCTAAACAATAACCATAAAGAATCTGAATAGATTCCATTAAAACGTAATCATACTTAAAATTGACTTCCAAAATTGATAAAATCACCGCATACGTAATACCTACTGTATACCTACTGTATAGCAATTCAAAAGTCAAGCTTATCAAAATATGAATGTATTTAATTAATTTATTCAATACTTCAAATGCAGATTTATATTATTTATGTGAAATACTTCATCAATCAAACAGATTGATAAATGATTCAATCGATAAACACACCTAAAAATAGTAGGTACAATAAACAATCTTGGAGTAGTCTTGATACTTGAGTCTACTAGTTTCTATATTTATGAATGCACTCTGTAACGAATGCCGTTTGTGTAAATATATTGTATGATGTTATTGAAAATTTAAAATACATTAGCACATTTTGGCCATGAATATAATAAATACAAACATTAAAAATTAACAGGTTCTTTGTTTTGTAAAAAAAGCAGTTATGAGGACTGCCGGCAGAAGTAAAAACTTAAAACTATATAATAATAATAACGAACAGTTGTTATTTTTGGATTTTCAAATTAATTGTTTGATCTTAAATTAAAACTGTTCACATTTATCTGGTTTTGACATCTATCTGCGCTCTGAGTGTTAGCGTTAACACGTCACGTGACCATGTCGATGACGACTTACATGAATTTACTCCCCATCCAAATCAGCCTATAGAAGTTTTCACTTCAAAAAAGAGGGAGCACTTTCAAGGGCGTAATAAAACTAGGATCACCTATCCCGGATTGACTTTTTTTATTGTATAGTTATAATTCATATTTTTTTATAAAAAAATATAAAGGAGATATATAGATCATATTTAATATTATCTATGCTAAATACATAGAAATTATTGTAACACAATAAGCAACAGTAAATGATTAAAATTATGATCTACAAATCTCTTTATAAAATATAAAGCATAGGTACCTATGTGTATTTGTTATTACAAATGGCTAGTTTTAAATAAAATATATCTATATTCATATTTATAGTTTTCTTCGTAGATATTTTGTTATTCGCGTCTTTTAGAACGGTAAAGTATGATAAAAAAATAATACTCAATCGTTTCCCACTCGGATAAGTTGCTAATTATTCAATATCATGCATTACCGGCGACTTGAAGCAATTATACACTTAACTCGCTTTAATAACATGCCTCAGGCGATCTCGATCTTGTTCTCAGATAACGCTATTTGCGAACTTGTTACGATCGATCAGCGTTAGATACGGAATCAGTTTTTAAGATGCCTGTGATATCATATTATAGTGATGTGAAAATTGTTATATTTAAAACTTAAAACTATTTAAAAGATTGAAAAGGAAGTCTCAATCATATTTATACTAGTGATAAGCCCTGGCTTCGTCTAAACTAGGTGCTACTTTATTTAGGGTACTTTTTGCAAGTGATTAATATCCCCAAAAACCATAAACAAGCCCATGCCACTATCTATATCAAACTATCTCTATGTAAAAATCAATTATCTGACGAACCTACATAGGTACATCTTTGCCTTTACAAATACCATAAGTAAGGATTTTCTTGAGAAACTAAGAAAATTTTATTAGCATGTTAAAGGAAAATTACCTAAGTAATTAAAAAAATATTTTGTTTTGATTATTTATCTACCGGCTGCCTGTAGCTTCGCCCGCATCTTTAAATCTACTCAATCGTAATATTTAATTAATAAAACCGCGAAAAAATACGAAAAGATAGTTTTATTTAAAATGTCAACTCAATCAACCATAGTAAAAAATAGGTAATATTTTTAAATCAAAAAAAGAATATAAGAAAAAATATCACTTAAATTAAAAAAGAAAACAAATTTTTTTTTTAAATATTTGATTTATAAATCCGACCTCGTTTTGACTTATTTACACGTGTTTATACTAACAATGTATTTAGTACGTTAGATATAATCATAGGTCAGCGAGTAATTGATGGAATACATTGTAATAAAATTACATTGAAAAAAATTTACATATAAATTTATTTGACATTTGATCTTATAATCACATCAAATTGGCACTTTACCTTGCTTTGCTACAATTTACTAGAAATAATTTATCATCTATTGTACAAGTGCAATAATGTACCTAAAGCTATTTTTATAGCAACTATGTATTTTAACTTTACATTACGAAAGACATACAAAAACTGAAATAAAATAAAAAAAAATATTATTTAACTTTGCAGGTATCTTTCTATCTATCTATATACCTCTATTGGATAGATTTTTGTCCGTTGTCCAAATTAAGAATAACTATAAGTTACCAACGTAAAAAATTTAAAAGTTGCACACATTTACAATTTCAATCATTTTCCTTTCTTGTAGCTATAGCGAGAATTTTTTTTTATTAAACGTTCAAAAGTTAATAAGCATGCAATATTATAAAGCCAACTAGCGACTTCCCCTTGCTTCGCTCGGGTTCTTCCCTAGTTAAGTTTTAACGTTTAGTACAGATTTCTCAGAGATGAGATATTTCCCTGCAGTGAAAAGTATCCTATATGTTGACCCGGATAACCAGCTATCATCATACCTCATCAAAGTTCATCCAGTAGTTTTCTCGGGAAACGTTCCTAGTCAGAAAGACAGACAAACAGACAAAAATTCTAAAAATTATAGAATCGGCCTCTATATCTATAATAATTACTATTTCTATAAGATTTTCTAAAAAATATTTAATGTACCTACAGATTCGGCTCAGTAAGACTTTAATTATACGTAGACAAAGAATTATAACATTTTGATAAATAAACATAATATCTTTTTCCTGTTTAAGTGGAAAATTTCAAGAAATAATAAAAATATATTTATGAATATAATAAACTACATTATTATTTAAGTAATGCTTGCCCGTTCATTTTACAACATACCACACATATCGGTCTAATAACTTACTACTCTATAAAAACAATCCATCGCATGTTACCCAGGCATCACAATACGACAATAAACTTTACTAATTACTATTCTCAACAACACATCCGGTATTTTTAATTATATATAAAATATAACAACTTAATATCGTGCCTATCAGATCTAAATCACACTAATATAAATGCGAAAGTTTGTGCGTTGTATGATTTTTCTTGTTCTTTCTTTACGCACAGCGCTTAGAATGATTTTGATGTAACTATTATTATATGATTATATAGATAATGTAGGAACTAGAAAACTTTTCATCCTTAAAATCACTTTTATATAGTGACAAATTTTTATATAATGAAATATTATACTTATTACCAGTTTAATTTTAATTAAAATTATAAATATTCCTATCATTTAACACACTTTTAAAGGAAATGAATGAGTTATTAATTAACTAATTAATACTGCAACAGTGTCATTCTGTTAAAACTGTTACTTAAATCGACGACAGAATCCGCGAATGTACTTCGAACAATATACGAGTACTTGAAGGTTGTTCAGTATTCACGGATTAAGCTGTCGAACGACATAAAAGCTCTTACATAATAGCACTACAGGTTATAACTATCACACCAATAAATATTTATAATTAATCATCTCAAAATATGTATAATGTAAAGATATAAAGTAATTAAAATAATTTGTTTGTTTATAAAGTTAGATAAAATATATTGTTGTATAGATAAAAAAACCTTTTAAAGCTTGAATATAAAAATTTTCCACCCTTATTCCTTTTTGGAAGATGTTTATGTACAAGTAGTGTGTGCTTTCTACTTTTAAAGCCTCACACTGACATATTACGAGTACTATATTTTTCCCTTTACTCCAAATTGAGCAGGTACAACCTAATATTTAAATTCGTAAATATTTTTTTAATAAATCATCTGTTGATTCTTATGGCCATATAAAATAGTAAGTATATAACATAATTTCAATTTTATAATAGAAGTGCATCTTCATTACTATTGAATCTGAATAAATTAGTAAAAATAAATTAATAAAGTTATATGAAGCGTTGGAATTTTTCACAAAGAGTAATGTTCTATAGACAACTTATTTATAATAAAACTTTGATGGTCTATAATTATTGTTAATATGAATAATAAATTTGTAATTTTATTTAATATAACAGTTTGTAATTGATGTACCTACCTAGCTATTAAAATTAACTAGCTCCTTCATCCCGTAACGAGAATTAAGTTTTATTTTTCCTTAAATGCCGTTGTTATCGTATTGAAGTCATAAAATAAAAAAAACTTAAACGTTATTAATAAGCACTCCATGTATGCGAATGTCAAATTTAAGTGGTAGCTACACGAGTCCCATAATATTTACGCGAATGATTTAAAATGAATGAATCGTTTTATTTTACTACACTTATAAAAAGGACAATTTTCAAACTCCTAGGTAGGTTAGTTATGTTTTTTACTTTTTAAATAAACTCCAAACTTTAAAGAATTATTGCATTTTGGCTCACAAGTTGAATTATAAAATGGGCATTTTAATTAGTCTTTTATATGTAGGTACCTACTTTTGGTAGGTGCTTCTAAAATCTTGTTCTAAGTTCATAATGGAGAATATTCTCCACAATAATTTTACTTGTAAAGTTTTTTATTGTAACTGTTTTGTTATCTGCAAAATATTTTTCTTCCAAATCTAGTAGTAAAGATTGACTCTTCACATCAATTTTTGATGGTACATACTCAACACCGAGCATTAATTCTGTATTAGATTTACAATCAGATTAAATCAATAGCTAACGTCTTATTCATATCGCTAAGGTATTACTATAGATCTTAGTTAAAATTTTATACAATTTTAATACACGACGACACGTTTGGCTCAGTGTGTAGTGACCCTACTTGCTGTGCCAGCGGTCGCGGATTCGAATCCCGCTGGGGGCATCCATTTGTGTGATGAGCATATTTGTACTCCAATCATGGGTGTTTATATTTGTATTAATATGTATGTATTAAAAGTTATATATATTATATGTGTAGTGTATTAAATATCTAGTATCCATAATACAAGCTTCATAGCTTATCATGGAACTAGATGTTCTGTATGTTAATATCCCAACATATTTATATATTTTCTATTCCCAAGCTGTAATTTTGCGAAAAATGTTGTAGTTCAAAAATTGTACAAGTTATTCAATATCTTTTATATTCATTAATAATACACGTAGTTACAATGCGATGGTACAACATATAACAAAACTAATTTGTGGAGTAAGACAACACACTAACAATGTGAACCAACCCTTATCGTTTGACGCGGTAACCTCGGACCTAAACGTATTATTACATGAGATGGCTTAAACTGAGAAGTAGAAGCGTTTATAAATTAAATATTTTTAAATTATGATTATTATTAAATTATAAAATACAGGTCTTATATAAAAATATATTCTTTAATTAATTTTCATATTATTTAACAACAGATAATAAGTACTTATAGAATGTAACGTGTTATTTACAAGGTCTTTAAATATTACTCCTTATTACTTACTGTAATTATTTAAGTAAATTTGATCAGTAGTTTTTAAAATTATAAATTAAAATTAATAAAAAAAATATATAATAAGTTATTTTTATGTAAACTAGCTTTATTTCTCTACGACAAAAATAATAATATCGAAATATGAGTAATATCATGGGGTCTCATCGCAAAAAAAGAAAAATTAGTTCAAATAAATGTCAATAGATGACGTTACATGTATCGAATTGTTATTTAAAGTTGTGTTTAATTAACAAAAAATAAAAAAATGCATTCCAAAAAGGTGTATTACTGGTTTAAAAAATATTCTAAGTAAAGAGAAACGAAATACATAATGCGCCCGAAAGCTAAATTTTCATAATTTTACTGATTATTAAAATATCAGCAATCAGTTGACGGGCTTGTGGTGTATATTCACAGATGGCGCTTTTACTTTTTATTAATTATTTAACACTGAAAAAAATATTGAAATCACAGTTTTTTTTAATTTTAAAATATTTACCGTGCGTTAGTATATAGAATAAAAAGTTTAACTATTTGCAAATCAACGACATCTATTATCTATTCAAGCAAACAAAAATAGCCTGAAAAATAGACAGAATTAGTGCTGCCCAATTTCTTTGTATGGAATGAGGCATCTGTACTAGTATAGTATTTTGTGATTATGGAAATAGCTCATAATAATAACACTAATCAGTGGCAATATGTGTGTATTATAGTATAAATATGTACGTAGTGCCCAACTGGCACTCCTAGAAGCGAAGAATTAAAATAATTAAATTGAATCCGTTTTTTGTAGATTATATAGAGCTTAACAACATTTATTAGAAATTATTAATAACTAGCGATTTACCCTCTCTTCGATTGACTGCGTTCCTGGCTGCCTAATTGTATAAAAGTAGTCTAGGTATGTTTTAGTCCAGGTACTTCCGAACGGATTTTTAGAATCGATTCAACGTGATAAAACATATTATACACATACAATATACATGCATACAAACTTTCTCATCAATAGTAGTCCGATGCTATATCTAAATGCATTAATCGCTTCTAACAAAGACCACACTCCCCAGAACGCTATGAAGGCTCATATTATATCTTATTACACGGACGAGTTGTACCGCCATTACTTGAGCAACGCACTAATTGTTCGCCTTCTTAGTTCTTACCTATGTGGGCTTTGCGATATCTATTTTCAGAATTTCTTATAATTTTATTAATTATATTTATTGAAAAGAACTTTACGAATTCAACTGGAAATTTTCAAATTTCTACGTAAGTTATTACGTTAGCAAGCTTTTAATAAATATTTTATTACCAACACGTTCTTGTTAAAAAAATAACATAGTTGAATTAACTAATACTTCATGTAATAGTGAAATAATATGTATAAATTTACATTATTTTATTTATTATAATATTTATTTAAAATAGATACCCATACTATAACTAATCGACTGTTCTACATGAAAGTATTTTTACATTATTATATTCATACAGCAAATGAAAAATAACGATTTCTACTTATTGTTAGTTACTTTATTGTACAGCATTTCGTTATATCGTGTACTCGTATTACCAATTTGTAAATGCGTAACGAGATGCGACCCGCCAGCCATTAACCTCAGCACACGTGTCTTACATTTAATGCACGGTATATTAGAAGCTATTAAATTAAATGAAAATAAACTTATACGTTATCAAAGATTTAATTATGCTATGGAATATCTTTTAGATTTTGTATAACGTTGCACTAATTGATAACCATTATTTTTTTTCTAACATGCATAGTTTTTTCCTCTAGAATAAAATAAGGCAAGGAATTATTTAAATTAAAAAGGTAAGAAATTGTTTAAATTATATAAAAAATACACTTTTGAAATATGTATATATTTTTGCATTAATAATATATAATTCTAGGTTCATTAAACAATTAAGATAATTTGTTTTCATATGCAGCAAACAAACTACAACCTGACAAAGTGTTTTGCTTAGAGTTAAAAGTGAAATATGTTCTATTGTGTCCAATTCGTCATTCGGCTATACGTTTGTTTAAAGTAAACAAATATTAACAATTTAGTTCCATTTTAGCTAGAAATCACAGCTGGGTACAAAATTATTTCCAAGAGTCAACACATCTTGAGCAATCTGTGTGGCCCAATCTCTTTTGTTTTACAAAATAAACATGGTTACGCAATAAGTTGACGTTAACAACCGGTGTTATTTTTTTCTTAATATCGATTTTTATTACATGTCTAACATATGTATCGCATAAACCACCCAATTAGCAGATTACAACATTACAAAGTAATTTTACGACTTCGAAAGTAAATACTAATAGAAAATTTTTATACCTATGATTTTTAAAGTAAAAGCTACATCATAAATCACTTTTTTTGATAGCAAAGGCAAACGAGAACTTCGCCGTAAAGATTTGTTATCTCTTCACTTAGCAATATGTCAAAATATTGTGTCTAAATCTGTTTAGTGTTACCGATGCAGGTTGTATTGTGGCGCCATGGAGACTTATTAATCTTCCAAATCCGTTTCATTTTGAAAAGATTTCTTGTAATGCTAACGTTGTAATTGAAAATCAAATTTGAAAATATTTTTATAAAATTACAAAAAAAAACTTTTTTAATATTAAAGAATACATTGTAGATATTAGTCGGACTTAATTAAATAGGTTAAATTAATAAGTATATTATCACGTCCTCTAACGAGTATCATATGTAATCATTTGAATTAACTATTGTAGTGAAACGAAAAAATTAAAACATGTGTATCAATTATATTTTAGGTAAGTTTAATTCTTCACTCGATTGCCAAAATTTATTACGCCATTAATTAGATACGAGCCGACGCTACCGCGAGCTAATTTATATTTAACGGTCACAATTTGCTAATAACCGGCACTCATTCATTACCGCTAACCAATTTCGCTCTGTCATTCCCTTTTGTTTTGTTTTATGAAAAATCATCTCCGTAAATAAATTAGAAATGAGTTTTTTACTAATTACCATACCATTGAGGTATCTAAAACAAACGTCCCAGTTTCGTATAACCGTCGACTCACCGTCGCGATTGCTTTCAATTTTTAAATTAGGACCATCCGCCGGCGCCCGGCGCGATCGCTACTCTCTCGCTAATGAAGATTTCGTATGGTGCCGTCCTTTTTTGTCAGCCATATCTGTTTGTTTTGAGCTCACCATCAATTATTATCCAGTTTTAAATTAGTCGTGTTTTAAGCACCGGTCTATTTCTGTCCCGTTCTATCTCGTGATGGTTCATTATGTACGTCCCAGTCACACTTGTCGCTATCGTTTGTTTAGTGCGTGACGTGCCCCGCCCATGTTTCTTTAGCGGCACGGACGGCTTTGACCGGTAGCGACTCGTTATCTTAACTTTTTCACCCGTCTGTGTGTGTCCAGCCTAATATTTGAGTAGGACGGACGAAAAAAGTCGATTTGTGTGCAGTAGGAGGTGCACATCTACTGTTGTTTCGTTTATTGCCATCGTGCTCTAATTACTGTGTGACTTGTAGGCCCAAACATAAAAATGGGCACATTACAGGAAAAAAACTCATTTGGGAACCGGGAAAAATATAAAAAAATCATCTACTAGTTCGTCAATTCCCGTCCGAAATAAAACTTTACCAAGTATTTTAGCAATTCGTTCATTTCTATTTTCCTTTGAAATATCGCCGCTAATGAGCCCCAGTTCGTAATTCCAGTGATTTGTCGTAGTTTCGTGTAGTCGTGATTTTACTCTGATATACACGCAAGCTTATGCATGCTCGTATTTTGCTTAGAGTTATACATTAACGTAAATATAGTCCTTAACAACAAGGCTTAAATACTAAAGTAGCGTGAATAAAATAATCTTTTAAAGCTAACTTGAAAGGCGTCAAAATATAATGATAATAGTATTGTGTAAGGTAAGTATGTAGGTGCAGTGACATTTTGAACGTTAAAAGTGCTAATGATATTTAATACTCTCCAAGATTAAACTATTTTTCTGCTTATCAACCGATTTCAAAAAGGAGGAGGTTCTCCAATCGGCTGTATTTTTTTTTTGTAGTTTATCACATTTATTAAGTCTATAGCTTCGTAATATAATAAGAATAGATTTTTAATAACTATTATAGATTAGAATTTTAAAAGAAATCATTTAAATATTGTTTATAATAAACATTATAATCTTCATAATAAATGTTGTATCATAGCTTAGTAGCTATATGGGAACATAATTAAACAATATATACTTATATAGGTTTTCTGAGAATTATTAACACCATATTACGACATAGATACGCAAATTGACAATTCTTGTAATCGTATATAAATACAAGGTCTTTTAATTGTAGATCAAATAAATAAGGGAAAAGTCTAATGCAACATATTCAGCAAAACTGTTAAAGCGGAAGTAACGATGTTTTTATTCAATTAGCACTTACAAAAGACACTTGTGCGAGAGGGCCGATTCAATTATACGGTTAGTGAATAGTAATGTATGGAATAAATGAATTAGCAACAAAGATTTCAATATATAAATGTAATACACGTTGTTTAATATGTTTGTTTAATATAAAGAATGTAAATAAAATTGTCAATGATACACTGATTGATATCTTTCTCTCTTAAAATAATATTACGGTTAGGTTACGTTTAAGTTTGCATTACTGCAGTATTATTTTCAATTACACATTTTAATGGGGAGACTACTGATATTATAAATGCGAAAGTTTGTGAGGATGTATGGATATCTGGACGTCTAGATGTATAGATGTTTGTTACTCTTTCACGCAGAAACTATTGAATGGATTTTAATGAAAATTTACAATAATATAACTAATATATCAGAATAACATATAGGCTACTTTTTATCCCGGAAAAATTTACGGTTCCCGTGGGATAGGTTATGTATGTGGGTTAATTATTCTCTGCTTTATACATTTACTTTGCATTTTATTGGTTCATCCTGGTATTTAAGAACGGTAGGTACCTACAATTTATTATATTAATTAAATTAAATAATTAGAAGGCACACGATTATACATATACCTAACATGGGAAATTAATAAACTTTTATGTGAAGTTTTTTCAGTATTTTTAAGTCTCCGTTTTAGTATTAAAATACTTCGCATGTTTTTTTTTTGCCTTCAAAATTTCTCACTTCTAAATAGGTAGGTACATATTGAAACAATTGAAATCATATTTACAAAATATATTCTAATACAAATAAGTTCAAAGATTATTATTGTACCGTCTAGTAAGTACAATAAAAATATACAAATAAACTCACTTAAGTAGGTACCATATATCATTATTATTTATTCTAAGAATCATTTTACAGATAATGCTGTTTTTGTTCAGACAGCTACACTTGTTAAAATTGTTGTGATTCTGTCATTATGTTCCTCTAATCCTTTATTGTAATTTTCTTAGGAAGCTTACACAGTTTATATTAGGCGGGTTTTAAACAAAGCCGCCTAATCTGTTGCTAATGTTTTATAGCTAACAGAGGGTGATTTGCTACGCCTCAAAATGATTGTACATTTGTGAAATTCGATTAGACACAGCGACTGGTTTAAATAGGTTTCTTACAAAGGGGATGATTAAATAAAAAAGAACCTAAAAATCAATAATTAACTAAAATCTTAAAGATTGTTTTGCAATTGATGAAAATGACAAAATGTATTAAATTTCATTTAGGTATATAGTCCTTACCTAGGTTTAATGTGAACAGTTTTCGCGTCAAATAAAAATAGATCATATATTTATAGCTACTAGAGTCAACAATAGAAAAACTTCGATTTTTGTGACAGCTAGAATTATCTATTACTTACCGACTCTGTTTATTTTCCTTTAGTTCAAACAAAAACCATCAACAATTTGCTATTTTACCATAAAGAGCATTATTGCTGCCTAAAACGAAATATTAGGTTTAAAGACTCAGTATTTACAAATTATAAAAAGCTCAAAATTATTATCGCGTAGTGATGCGAAATAACACAAAATATCAGGTTATTGTTACTTTTATGGCCTACAAAAAGGTCGCTTGTAATTTTTAAAGATATTATTGGCTAAACCTTTTACTTAACGTTGATAGCTACTTAAAAAGTATAGGATGCTTAAAAATTATTTGAATTCTAAGAAGTCAAAAATTGAAATAAAACCACAACAGAATCCGAAAAGATAGGCTGTCTATATTTAAAAAAATGCTTCCAGTAAAGAATTTGAGGTCGGGTTGCTAGTTAATAAAACACCAAATAACGCGCAAACCTACAATAGACGAGCGAAACTGATATTGTGTAGACGCAGCAGAACGGATGAGCAGGAATAAAAGACGCAATATACCCGTGAAGGGGCGCGGAAAATGATAGAATAACATCGCCACCGCTTGCGATTGTTCGACACCAGTATTTTACACCCCTGCGCATTTTATATTTATACGAACGATTTGTGATTATTTTGTTAGCTTTTTTGTTACTTTTCAACAAAAGATTCTATTTTAATATAAATAACTTAATAATGTTTAAATGATATTATTAATTTATTAGAAAGTACGTAGGTACGTACAAATACATGGATTAGGTAGGTACTTAGAGAAATGTGTGTTTTGAAATTTGAAAAAAGTACGCGTTTTTAAAATCCTAACATTCTTTGCAATAATAAAAATAATGTAATTAGTAATGTAGGCATATAAAGGAAAAAAGTAACAAAGCAACTCAATCTAAACTTTTATTACTTTTTTAAATATTGAGCTTTCGCTCCTATAAACTAATATATCAAATCATATAAATTAATTAAATTTACACACTACGTCCATAAGCAGGTGACAAAGAAGCTATAAAATATATTAGAATTCCCGCCATAAATAAATGTGAACATTTATATTTTTCTATTACGCGTTTGGTCATTCGGTCGTGTGATTATGTTTGCTACACACATGTGGGGCAATTTTGTCGTACGATTTGACACCTGCATGCTATTATCTATTTTAAAATTAGCAAATAGCGTTCGAATTTTAGCGGAATCAAAACTTTTTATTTTAAAGCGGCTAGTTCATTCTCTTTTAGTGAATGTAAATAAAAAATCTTTTAAAAATATCAAGCCATAAAAATGAAAATAGTATGTAATAAAATAATGATTAAGTCGATACTAATTTTTCATTTTCTATTAACATTGCTTAGTTTAAGCTTCCATTTAGCCAATCTAAATTAAATGCACTAAGAGAATCTGGAAAACAATCTACAGACGGCAATACATTAAACCTCATCTCTTAACATCTCTGGCAGTGTGCCAGGCAACCATGTTTAATTAATTGCCTACTTTATATACTGTAGCCTTGTACTGAATACATACTTATCGATAAGATACGAGTAAATAGATATTAACATTTGCTTAAATAAAATAATAATAAATAAATAAATATACGTCTCTACATATTTATATTACCGAATATTTTGGCACAAAATTTTCCGCAATCTCACTTCATTAATTTTATGTTTTGTACTGAAACAGTTTTGTATTCACGTACCTGCAAGATTTTATCCACCTCCTCATGACTATAAACTCGTGCAAATTCATTGAATATATGCAAATGATTTCAAAATATGCTAAATACTTATATACAACTTGGTTATTCATAGTAGCAACAAAGATACAATTTGCAAACTAATAAACTACGAAGATTTCTGATTACTGCGAATGCATCGGACCATGCTTTGCCTTATAGATAACATTGAATATATTATTTTTTCCCTTGTTTTTCACACGTAAAGTTTTTATACTATTACACGCTCTTTTGGTGCTGTGATATAATATGTACAAATAGCACTTCACTCTATATTTAGCACTTCAAAGTTAATTCATTTAATATTAAAATGAAGGAAGCTAACAATTATAAGTTTTAAAGACAGGTGCTTTTTTTAATTCTTCTTTAGGCATACTGTTTTTATAAATCACCTTAATACCTAGCCTAAAATTCGTTAGAAACCAAGCATGGTATCATTATGTCGGTAGGTTATATAAAAATATATATATACCTATATAAAAAACGTGTGTGTGTGTGTACTTATGTACGTACTACGTGTGTGTGTGTACTTGTGTAGGCACTTCTTTAGCGTAACAGTACAAAAATAGCTAAAGATTTCATCCGGTATGTCACAACTCTCTGTTTGTAAAAGGAATGATAAATTTTAATCATGTCGCTTTCAACTAACTTCATCATATGCATATCGCTTTTTGGCTGTCGGTGTGCGCGCGCATCGTAAAAATTTTACCCTCGTAATTTTTTCCAAACTTGGCAAAATAAGTAGGTACCTATAACTTCAAAAATGTTTGGTTTATACAAACCTTAAATGTGATAATAATGAATTAGAGTGTTTAATAATAAAATCACATTAATTGCTCTATAAAAACATAATGAGACATTTTTTACTTCTAAATTTGAATTTACTATAACATTATTTGAAAACATTTGACGGGACTCGAACACTCAAAATGACAGCGCGGCGTTTATAATGTGTGACAATTAACTAGATGTCACTCGCGCCAACGGCTAACAAATGAGAGCGGCAAAAGATATATTTTTCAAACTCTTATCCTGTCTGCTGTACAAATTACGTTTAAACAGAAATTCTTTCATCTCTGTACACTTTGTTAACTTTTCTTGCTGCGATATAAAACAAAGATTATTATTTCGATTTCACAGATCACTTAACTACTATTAATATTGCTTAAGTTTAAATATCAGTACCTATATTTAAAGTTAAACGTAAGTAAAAGTTCCTTAAATGAAAGATATAAAACAGGAAAGCAACAAAAGGCGAGCGTTTCGAATGTGATAAAAAATGCTGAATTGACAAGTTTCGTTCCATTTTCAAATGCCAACCTGTAAGCTTTAACTATCTGAGATACCCTGTCGGGACTTAAATCGATTAAACTGCATCGGTATTATAATCGACGTCCTTCTACAATAGGTACCGCGTAGGTGGAAAAACACCTGTATTTTATTCTTTATAACAATACTATACATATTATGAGAGAGAAACATTTTACTTAATTTTAATATTTTATTTTTGATAATTCATCAAGCAAGTTTATAAATTTTGTGTATGTAATTACGTATACAATGTACATACAGATATTTATTAATAAAAATTAATTGAATAGGTACATTATTTCTGTCTTTTTTGATTATTGTTCATAATGTCAAGCATTAAAAATGAAAATAGGCCCCATCGGAATAATGTTTTAAAAATAGACAAATAGCATTGTCATGTTGTTAACTTGCTTTATATAAATAAAAGAAATATCGAAAGCAAAGTAGGAGCTTGTTACAAAAGACTCAATAATATCGTAACAATATAACTACGAGCCGCAAAAAAATTGAATCGATATGTACTTACCGATAAACGAGTTCTCGGAATAGACTATAAACAGAAGCACGCGCAGTTAATAGCTCAGGTGGACAATAAGTACATTTTTTTATCTGTCGCATCGCAAGGTGGACAGATAAAAAAGCTGTAACAATTGTATAGTACCGAGGAACGTTTCGATATGGACAAATAATAATTGAGAAAAATTGACTTAAATTTTAAGTCTATAAAATTTTAGAAAAATAATATAAAATCTAAAATTTAATAACATAAAAATATGTAAAACACTATTTTATAAAAATATGCTATTGTGATTAAGTATTTTTATTTTTTAATCATCACTATAGCTATTTTGCTTATTAGGTTGTTTTTTTATTTTGCTATTACGAGGGCACTAATGTAACTAAGTAATACCTAATAATTATTCTAAAATGTCATACAGTTTAAATGCTCACGGTTTTATTATCATTTACAAGATACAATGTTATAATTTGTGTACTGACTGATCGCAATTAAATAAAATTGTGGCACTGTCGTTAGACTAATAACTATGCGGCAGCAGCACAAATAGGTAGAAAAGCAACATAGTAAATGACACGCACGACATCCATTGTTTACAATTACCAATTAATAATTAAAAACATTCAACTATTTGTCGTTAGAGATAGCGTATATTATGTGTTATAATTACTAACGCTGAAATAACGTTTGAAGCCTTTCTCATACACTTTGTAACATCAATTATATATGAAATACAACCCTCATGTATTCACCCGATATATTATATACTTATCGTTTACTATTGCGCAGTAATAGGGTATTGTATAACAAATAAATTTAAACTTTTACAAAAATAGACGACACAAGTTTAATCGAATGAATTCAGTGCCTCCAACTAGCGCCCCTACGTGACAGTTATGACACTGGGCGTGCCTCGCCCTCTTCATTTGTCGAGCCATTTGCTGGCTGGAATGCGGTGTCATCAGTGGCGAACGGAGCGTGAAATGGAAAACGCCCCACTGGTGACAAACCCCCCAACCCCTCAATTGCTAACGAAAATTGTTCGAGTGCAAACTGTACTCTATGATATGCTTAAAAGACCGAAACAACTTGTGTTAATTTTACTGAAGCGAAATTATGTGGCAATTTTAATATAGTACCTTTACTTTAATTTTGGGTTTAACAACTCAACAAGAAATCATAATATCTTTAAAGTTTATTTGAAAAAATAAGATTACCTAGTACCTACCTATATTTTTTTACATTGGTCTTAAGATTGCTAAATATAAAAACTTATTCATTTTTTAATATAGGTATGTTGCACATTTTACGTTTTTTTTTTTCATTAACAACTACTATTTGTAAGCGCGATAATTGAAACGAATTACTATAGTTGTGAACTGGTAGGTAATTGTATCAAATCGAAGGTGCTCATTCAAGTGCCAACATCCCTTTAAGTTGTCACCCTAATCCAGGACCGCTATTTGTTTGCTAAGGGGATCCCGAAATCGACATCGCTACGTGACTTTCATGTTAAAGCGATAAGTTAGATAGTAGGCACCTAATTTTAAAAATAAAAGATTCTGTTTATGGCATAAAGAAGCATCTATGCCATATACCAATGTATTTTCAATTAATGTACTTATATTATCAAAAGACTACAACAGAAATTTGACTGTTAATAAAAAATTATATAAAAAAATACATTTAAAAATATGCATAAAAACTATTCTAATGTTACTAAAATTATGAAAAACAGTTTACTACTATAATAATTGAGAACCTAATAAAAATATATAAGTAGCATTCATAGACGGTCCCCCTTTAATTTTAATTTACCGTGGTCCGTGTTACATCAAATCATGTGAATATAGACAAATCGCCGCCCCGGGATAGCGGTGTAATCCGCGATCTCAGCGTGTCCCCGCACTAGCAATAAATCGAGTCTCGGGAATAAATCTGAATCGCCGCTGACATTTTGATTGTCGCAACACCACAATTGTTCCCCACTGTTTTCTGGAATCTATTGTTATCTCGGAAAATTTTCGATATTTATTTAATAGATAGGTATCTATTGGCATTTTATGAAATCGATTTCAGGCTTAGGTCACAATGTAACTTAAAAATACGTGTTATTATCGATATTTTAGTGATGTATTATCTAATTCTTTGTTATCATACTATATTTTAAATATCTCTTTTCTAGGTAAGTCAACAGCTGAGTTTCAACGATTTTCACATAAAAAGCAGAAATAACTTATACATACGAGTATAACGTCTGTGGGAAGAGACAAATAGATCTCAATTAGTGACGCTTTGACAAATGACGGGCTACCGAATTAGCTAACGGCATGAAAGTATTATGGCTTATTGAAATATTACTAGCAATTTGAAAACAGACCATTAATACGTTTTTATACCTAATAAGTTTAATGTTATTAAGACATATCTTTCTCAATTTGAATTTTTATATAATGATATTTTTTATGCAGTATTAACATTTGCACACATAACTTTGCTGTACTATTATGTTACTAAAATACTATTTGCAATGAATATAAAAGCTAGTTATAAATAATATAATTATTTTCTAGGTGAAATAAATCGAATTTAATTATGATTATTTAGACAGTACGTAAATTGTTCGAGACCACACAACGTTAATATCACGCCCATTTGAAAACCATACTTCTTTCATCAAGTATACCTACGCTAAACCGCTAGACATGACGCAATTTATAATTTCCGTCAAAAAAAGTAGCAAAAAATTCAAATGCTTAAAAAAGTTTTAGTTTTAACTTTTAAGAACGTATCTTGCATTGGTGTAATGGACTAGGAATTTAAAATAAATTTCCTTTCATGTTAAGGTAATATAGGTATACCTACTCACGATATTCAACAAATAAAAATGTTTAAAAAATATAGATACTCGTATACTTATATTGTAGGTAATAAAAAAAAGTAAATGTGTATCATATCTGATATTTTTGTAAGCTTTGTACATAGGTATAGTCTTTTATACCTACCTACCTTGAATAAGGGAGATATATGTAAGAGGTAAGATAACTTTCACGAAGTCAAAAGAATTAAAATCTATTTAATATTAATTCATTTTGGCACTAAAACTGATCTACACAAAATAAATGCAGAGATTTAATGAAATCATAAGAAACATTTTCCTATTACTTCAACACTTTAAGTTTAATAGTAACATTTCTAACAATTGTCACTACTATCGAGTAAATCTGTCATTTTAACATACCTTGAATTGCCCCCGCTTAAATTATTTTCAAACTCTCCTGCTTTAACATAAAGATGAAAGTCCTTTAAATTCTATTGTTGTGGGGTGAACAAATGTTGTGTTTTTTTTAAGACTAGTGTTGCCAATATATCTGTCAAGGAGGCGTTTTGTTTTCGGTTTTGACACCACTTGGCGTTACGGACCACACAAAATATCGTTATTAGCCGACGACATAAATGTTATAGTTTTGAAAGTTTACAGTAATTGCCTCGTAAACGTATTGAGAACTACATAATATGTTTGCTTTTATTTTTTGATAAATTTCGAATCATATCATTACATGAATTATTTATATTTAACTTTACGTCAGCAGGTAATTTAAATAAACTCAAACTTCTTACTAAAAAAAGTCGGCTAGGGAAGTCTTTTTGATAAAATCATTAGTTCAAGAATTATTTGTGTATAAACAAATTCTAACTTTTTACTAAAAAGGTTTTTTTACTAATTATAGATATGTATAGGTAATATAAAAAATGTAAAATTTTAACAACCGTAAATCGCTCAAAATTCCTTACCAAATATCTCTTAAACACTCCATAGAACTCTATTAAAAGGGCATCTTTCATTTGCTATAAATATCCATTCACCCTCCGAGTCATATGTCTTTATTCCGGCTAATAACAATTTAAGCAATTATGTGACGAACCGACAAAAGGAAGTTTTGTACACCGTGCGATCCCCCGGGGCACACGGCCCACATTATTGCTTTATAGTGATTTACTACCGCTACCGATTTTATTTGAATGTATATGAACGTTTTTGTATATGAAATTATCATTAGATTAGTCTTTTCTTGATTTTATCGTACATCATTATTCATAAGATGTGTAATGAAATGTATATTTTGACCAATACGTATTATTATTACGTAGTTGAATTTCGTGTTTAAACATTTTATATTTTAACAATGATAGTACGTTTTATTAAAATATTTGAGTAGATATAATACCAATGACAAAATTATCATTTATTTAAAGCAATTTAAGCTATTTTTTTTCGTTATTACAATAATTTCAAATCTTTTTTTATTTAAAACGTATAGGTACTTAAAGTTTATAATATAAAGATAGATTTTTATTTGTTTCTCCATAAAATACATAAATTAACAGTGGTAAAACTTATGGTATTACCATTATGGCTAGGAAAAGTATATTCAATTATTCGCTCTCTTACTCACTTAGTTTTACACCATAAGGTAAATACAAAAATTAAAATAAATTATAACTCTCGCGGCTTAAAGTACGTACATATTCTTTGACTTCTTGTGCACTTTGCTTAGAAGTGAGAGAGAACTTTTTGGCCGATTTTGATCCATTGGACGGTTTTTCAAGATTTTTCTTAACGAACGTGAACGTTTCCTCTAATTTAAAACAGTTCTTTTTCATAATACATTCTTATTATTCTAAATACTTACTATCCAAATATTTAAATTAACCTTCACTGTTAGAATATTTGTAATTAATTACGAGGCAATGTATAGTAACTAATATATATAGGATAGTGTAATTTTAACTGTAAATAAAGTATAATTTTAAATGTACTCAAACGATATAAAGCCGATTCTACTTTACTTGCTGATTTCATAAATTTTTCATTTTATTTCGTCTTCAAAAATAATGACTATCTCTGATCATCTAAGATCAGATGAACCTCAACAAGTCTAAAGAGCTTTTCCTTACTTTCGAAATAATATCTATTTCTTATAACTTCCAATGAGTTCACCACATGCAGTAATATTCGTTTCCATTAATGTCATTTAAAAGAATAAAAAGCTAAATAATTCTCTAAACACTTGTCTTGTTTGGATTTTTAAAACGTCATATAAATAAAGCATAAAAATAAATAGTTCAAGTGGAAACTTAAAAGGGCCTCAAATGGTTTGTTTTGACTACTTATACTTGAAGAGGTGGTAAAAAATTATCTCTTACCATAGCTTCAAAGTCTCCGAAAAACACTGCTTAATAAAGAGCGTAAATAATTGTTAGATTTGATTACTTTTTACCTTGACATTATACAATTTCATATTTATCTTTGAAGATTTTTAGTTTTTTAAAACCTTCAATTGAAGTGAATTCCTGAACAAAATTGATTTTTCATCGTTCATTGACACAACTTATAATATATAGTAGGTTTTTATAACATTATCTACCTTTACTAATTAATTACTTCACCCAACCTTTCATTACAATTTACATCTAAAACAAGCTCGTGTAAACGATTGGATGAGAACTATTCATTAGCATTACTAGAACTAGACAGTCGACATCATTAAACGAGCTTCAAACGATAAACATCGGTCGTTACTCTGTCACGGCCCCTGCACTAACTGCCGCGGTACTCCACGCGTGCAACCTTTTTACATAACTGCGTTCTTTTTTCAAAATATTTCTAATTTGAATTTCGTGAACAGAAACATTGGAAAGTTCATTAAGCGCCTTTAATTTATGTTCGAATACCAAATTTGCTTTATGTTCGAATACCAAATTTGCTTTAGCATTTTGGCGCCCACTTTGACGCACATTGCCGCCTTTTTTACCTATTACGAAAACGTATTCTGGATATAAGATTGAAAATGTCTAACTATTTTTTATTTAAATCGTTTGGATACAATGAATAACCAAATCATTCTATAATTTGGTTTTGAAATAATAATAGATATGTACTATGGATGTAATTATTATAGGTCATTGATAAAACACGCAGTTTTATAAAATTCTATCCTCTTTGTACCATAGGTACCACACATTAATTTGTTTAAAATTATAATATCGATTGCGGCCAAAATGTCCGAAATTCAGCCACAAAAAATATTCAAAATGTAACTGGCCGGCAAATCGAATTCCCAACTCCGTAGCGATTACATTATAAAAAATAAACCGCATTGAAGTAATTCACGAATCGATAACATTATAAAAACTGTTGGTGGCGGTCAACGGGGCGTAAAACCAGAAGGAGCTAGAACGCCGTGTGAACTGCCGCCGTGAGAATGTGGTTTACCCATGATTTTGTATAATTTTGGCAGTTTATCTCATAGTTAATGTGTTAAATTAACAGTTCTTTTGTTTAAACTAGAAAAAAACTATCTACTAAAGCAAGAAAATGACAATTATTTTATATTCCTCTGTCCATTTTACCTCAAATGGTTAGATCAGAGTCTAAATCTGCCCAAATTATTAAAAAAAAACTATTTAACCGGATACTTATCCTAATTAAGAGGCAAAAACAGAAACATTGTCACGAGCCATTACTACTCATTCGGTTGTCTGTCGGTAGAGCATCAATCGGCCGTAGCACTAAACCAGCCGTTCATCTGCGACGCCGCTTCAAAGTGTTGTGATGCCGCTTGATTACTTACAATACTAATTCTTTTAATGAAAGAAATATGAATAATAATACTACTTATTTTTATATTCGTAATATATTTATAGAAGTTTAAATAACTATTTTCTACATACCACTGGTAATATAAACTTGCCATGACAGAAAAAAGAACCAAGTATATATTCTAATTAATTATAATATACATTATATATTAATTTGTTTAATAATGTATTTTTTGTAGTTTAATTTTAATGATAGAGTCCTATGGGAAGCCATTACCTTGGCACTCTACTGTAAGTACAGTAATGTAATATGAAAATAGTATCCTCGTTAATAGCTAACGTATGCATATCTAATAAAACATGTGTATTGAGACGGAAAGACGGAGCGTTCATCAACTGCCACAATAAACTAAAACTACCACCTGTGACAGTGACACAATGTTAAAGTGACTTTTAAGAGTGACTAAAATGTCATGCGCATTTGAAATAATCCTGTATTGTACACATTTTATTTGTTACGTTTTTTGCTATTATATACATTAAATAATATGTATTTTATGTATATAAGAGCCCACCATCCCAATAAATGGTAATAATAATGCTAGCGCTTCTATACTATTATGGGTTGCCATAAATATTTTTTATTTTTTATATAAAGTATGTACGCTTCGGACCAGTATATTAAATGGAGGTATGTATATACGTACATGTATGTATGTGCTACTTTACACCTGTGCGAAAACAAGGATTACTAAAATATTTTTCGATAGTTTATTATCCGCGTCAGGAATAGGATAAATATGTATCTTATTTTTTTATAAAACATAGTCAAAACTAATATAACACTAGCATTGTCCGCAGCTGCGCCCGCGTTCAGATGACCAAAAATCTCAGAAATGAGACATTTTCCCGTGGTAAAAAGTATTCTATGTTTTGACCCGGATAACCAGCTACCATCGTACTAAATTTCATCAAAATCCCTCCAGTGGTTTTTCCGTGATGCGGTAACAGACAGACAGACAAAAATTCTAAAAACTATAGATTCGGCCTCTGTATCGATAATAATGTCTATTTCAATAAGATTTACCAAAAAATATTTAATGTACAGATCCGACTTAGTTACAATAATTTTATTATAATAATGTATACACTAGTGACCCACCCTCGCTTCGTTCTGATTCGTCCCTAGTTACGATTTAACATTTAGTAGAGATTTCTCAGAGATGAGATATTTTCCCGCAGTTAAAAGTATCCTACACGTTGACCCGGATAACCAGTTATCATCATACAACATTTCATCAAAATCTGTCCAGTGGTTTTCTTGTGATGCGTTTCCAGATAGACAGACAGACATAAATTCTAAAAACTATATATTCGGCCTCTGTATCGACAATAATGACTATTTCGATAAGGTTTTCAAAAAATATTTAATGTACAGATTCGACTCAGAATTTTCTTTTATGAGACATATAGAGATGTTTGAAAATCGATTAATTCTAATGTTATATAATTTAGTGCATTCAAAAATATGATTAAGTTGTTGTAAATATTTATTAAATCGCTAGTCTTTGGTATAAGTACAAGTTAAGATAATAATGAGGATAACAAAAATATGACTATGAGCAGTTAATAAGACGTATGTCGAGACAGCGTCAATCGGCCGTGGAGATAAACCAACCGTTCAGCCGAGACGCCGCCGCTTTGTAACTGTTTTGATAATGCCGCTTGATAAAATAATGCTAAATATTATCTATACTCCATAGGTTACAGTGTGATTAAATACCATGAATAATTTTTTTCATAACTTACGCTCAGGTCATTTTAAAACAGAGTCCTTACCATAAAGGTTATAGTGCTTATCAATTATGCCTTGAGCTTATCTGTTTTTAGATCATTTTATATAATAAAAAAACAGAAATATTGTATGGTCCAATCGAGTGACTTAGTACTAAAAACTGTATTATGGAATTAATAAGTACTTATATAGCAAACTATCGGCTGACTCTTCGCTAGCAATAGTCTTAATGCTTAGCAACTGCCTATTCACCAGATCATAATCTATATCTGTACTAAATTTTATCCAAACCCGTCCAGCCGTTTCAGCGTGAACGAATAACATACACACGCGCACAAATAAAAACTTTCGCATATATAATAGTAGTGCGGTAGCATAAATTTTTTCACTATTTAGTACAGATGTAACATATTTTCATATGACAGCACAGCGTAAAAAAGCTATACATGTATATTATATGTATTTATACTCTACGTATACACTTAGAGTATAAATTAATAACTGTGATAAAAAAATACATAATTCTAATTAATATTTTAATTATCTCTTAATAAATATTTTTAATAATATTTGATAAAGATTAAAAATAATAGCATGTTCAATATTATATATAATAGGTTTTGAATTCAGATAACTAAATATACATTACAATATTAACACTTAAAGCAAAACAAAACAAACAGACTTACAAAATACTGAAACTAACAATTAAAAATCCCCACTTCCAATCATAGCTTCGCAACAAACTTCATGGACTTCTGAATAACGATATTCATTTAGAAAAAAAAACTTTAACAAACGTTGAAAAAACGCTGCTATGAATAACAAGTAAAGAATTACAGTCATTAATATCGGTGCGATCATTCATATGCATTCGATCTTTTTGTACGCTGTTATTACTACTTATTACATTATGATTAGAGAACTGATATTTTACACCTATTATTATACCTGATCCATCAACTAATGTTTTGATACTTATTAATAATGGAAAAACATTGATGTGCATATTAAATAACCAATTTTGATACTTACATATCTCTTCAATGTTAAGGCCCATCAGGTCTTAATATTATTCATTATAAATATTAGATACCTACCTATATTACTTATATTATTAATACGTAAAAGTGTTTGTCCGTTGCTTACTTTATTTACCTGATCGATGTTTTGGTGTAGAGATATACAAATATACATACATATTCAGTATTAATATTTAATACGTACTATTTATTCTTTTATATCTTTTACATATACAAGGATGATATAATATAAACTATATTATCAAAAAGCTAGTTATTTTGTAAGTAATAATCTATATGTAACTTTACTTTAAGTCTAAGATTCTGAATTATGCAAGTGTTAAATCGCTATCCGCGTTTCTTTCATCCACAAAAACCCAATGAATCACACGTAAGTTCTGTTTCGCCACGCTTTTTTCGCCACACTAGAACGTGGCTAAAGCTTCACTAAATAGCTTTTTCTTCACCGTATCATTTCTTGTGTGGTTCGTGGCAGGATATTCAATTTATTCCCGTTGAGGTATAAATGTATGGTTAATTATCAATTCTATTTTATCAATCTTGCTCAGGTATACCCTAACTTTTTTTAAAGAGTTTATAAGATTATAAACACATAGCGCTGGCTTTCTTTTAATTAAAATGTTAAAATAATATATATTTTTTAACTTTTATAGCATTTTTTTGTATATATAATACACCTACTAATGATTGTACGCAAGCGCGGATCCAGGCGTGTGGGGGGGGGTCTTGGGGGTCATGACCCCCCCCCCCCAAAGCCAAATATACTTTTTAGAGAAGTTTGAAGTCTAAGAAAGGAAGGAATAAACGGATAAACATTTCATTTTAAATAAAATGGTTATTATAATATGTATTTCGAAAGATTATATTCCCCTAGTTTCATGAATATCAAAAAGTTTTTGCAGAAATCTATATACATATCATAAAATTGTAACTAAATCGAATCTGTACATTAAACAATTTTTGGAAAATCTAATTGAAATAGACATTTTTATCGATACAGAGTCCGAAACTATAGTTTTTAGAATTTTTGTCTGTCTGTCTGTTACCGCATCACGAGAAAACCACTGGACAGATTTTGATGATCTTTATATAAAGAATTTTTTCTTTAGATAAGATGTCACAACAAGCCAGAAATTAAAAAAAAACTATTTTTCAACGTTCTTAAGGTCTTGATTTTTTTGGTAACCCCCCCCCCCCCCTCCCCTCCCCATCCCCAAATAGAAAACTAGATCCGCGCCTGGTCTCAATTGTTTTTAAAAAATATTTAATGTACAAATGTTAAACAGATTAACTGTCAACTTGTATACTGCATAAAATGCAGTTACATTCATTCACATACAATAAATTAACACTTTATAAGCCTACTTCGTGCGTATCTACAAGGCCATTGAGTCATCGACAAAACATTACCGAGTAACGAGATGCAGAATTACTATTGATTGCTTCTACTTTTCGTCACTTCACAGCCCTACTCTATACTTATCGATGTAAAATATAAAAACTGTAATCTTACAACGAAAAAAAACAACTATAATTAAAGAAAAATCCATAACCCGATGGAAGAATAAATAATTTAAACTAAACACAATGGCAAAAAAATATAGCCTATATCACCCGGAAACAATAACGAATTGATTGATATCTCATTTATCGAAATTGAATGAGCGTACATAGACTGCGTAGAGGTGGAACATACGTGAAAACAAGTCAATACAAACAAACATTTTTTTATGGGGTAGGAACAGTGACAAACGAGCAGACAGACCACCTGATGGAAAGCAGTACCTGTCGTCCATAACACCTACGGTTCATGCACTTAGGTTTTATGTAACAAAAAAGCAGAACCGCAGGTGCGTTGTCACTGTGAGGACTAAGATGATATGCCTCTTGCTTGTAATTGCGCTGGCTACCTTATCCTTCAAACCGGAACACAACAATGTGATCATTGTTGCTTGGCGGGAACATACATAGACTGCTTAAAATATAACCCTTCCTTTTGGCTTTAATGTAGTTGGGTAAAACAACAAACATATTTCTGTCCTTAGTAAGAATTAGAGTACAATGTTCTATAGCTAAGGACTCCTTACCTATAGGACATTGTACTTTAAACTTCTGAATATCTCTATCAATTTCAAATACTATGCCTATAGAAATAAGTGTTGCAATGAAGTAATTAGATTTATACGTGCAAGGGTACCCGGGTCAGATGTTCGACTCGCACAAACACTCAAGTACGTGATGTTATTGAGAAATTAATTAAGTACGACGATCGTGACAAGTTAAAAAGAGAAGGCTGGAGGGAAATCAATAAGGTAATCATGACGGGCGGGCGAAATCGAGAATGCCTGGTATGTGACTTGTACAGAAAGGTGGCAGTACATTCCAATTCCAGTCCTTTTACAAAAAAAACTATATGAATCTGATATATTTATTATGTTATAAAATAGTGATGGCATATTTATATTATAAAAAGGTAGATCCTACAGTAATCATATATTATCTAACGCGACAAATTATCTTTTAACTTAAAAAAAAATATATTTAAATAATTTTCAAAGATGACATTTATTACTTTTTTATATGTTTAACTTAAGCCAATTAAAATTAATTCAAGTGCAAAACTAAAGTAACTTTTTTGATAATTGCCTCCTTTACAAAAGACCTCATTCGAAAAGAAGGACGATGGTCAACTTTTATTAATGACTTGTTTTCATAACAGCTATTATTTTGAATACAAAAAACGAAACTGATTTATAAATCTTTTCCGATTATTATTTAGATATTAATTGAAGGTTTGATATTAAGCGAATTCCACTAAATATTTCCTCCGATTAATATAACATTAGAACATTTCATATACAAAAATCACATCAGCTGCGATCAAACGTTAACAATGTGCCATGACTGATTGAGTATTTTTTGCGACCACGTTGTGCTTCGTGGCCACTGAATATATAGCGCGATATAATGCTTCCATTTAGGAGACGGACCTTGTTTGAAAATGGAAATAAATTTTCAAAATAACATATTTATTTACATATTTAAATTATATATTTTTAATTTTATATTTAATTATAATTTTTCTAGGTTTATAGTGATACATAAAAATATATTAAACCATCTCTAGCACGAGATGTAGAGCACACTTTAAGTTCGTATTTTGACTTAGCTCTTTTTTAGTACTTTAGGTGTTTTATTCAGTCCTAATTGAGCTCCGAATTCGCTAAGGATGCGATTAGCCCGTGATTAATAAAACCGATTTAGCTTTGCCGATTGCTTAGGACCGATTTTAAATAAATTGTTCTCTTTATTTCGACATTTATAAAATTGGATGTGACTTCCAACGAATGGAATTGCAACGTAATTAATGATTAGATTTGTTTTTTTATTTGCAACATCTTTTATATCACAGAAATGTTTGGGTACCTGCGATAAAGGATAATGATTTGTGTTAGTCATATTATATCTATCTGCAATTATAATATGAATATAAATGAACATAATGGCCACTCAATATATTTTTGTTATAAATGTATAGATTTTGAATTCAACAATGAATTGAGAATTGAATTCAAAGGATTCATATAACAATTTATTAAAATTTTTAACTTGTTTGTTTTTATATAGTGCTGTAATAAAATAATTTGCAATATTTTAAAGTAGTAAAAATATAATTTGAACTTTAATATTCCTCGTGAATGTGGTTCAAGTAATTGTATGTTACCATTTGAAAGAGAATTCCGATTGTCTGACAGTGCATAGGCAGTTAGACTTAACGACACCATGTTGGACGTAAATGTTATTTTATTATTTTATTAACATCTGTGGTTCACCGCGGCCTAAGTGATCTCACGAAATAAGAACTTCATGGTGGTTGTAATACGTATTCAGGTTTTTTAATTCTTACTGCTTATTAAATTGTGTAGCACAGATTATAAATCATATTAAAAAGGAAGGAAAATATTGGCTCTAATTAAAAAATCTACTTGTACATAAAATCGTACATATTAATTACAATCCAGGATATAAATAAAAATTATAATACTTAATCATATTTGTTATTATTCTAAGCAATCGACAAAGAAATATTGTGCATTCCTATTGTATTTACATTCAGTATGAAACGCCGTAAACATAAACATTAACAAGTTAATTACAAAAAACAATTACACCAATAACACGATTTCAGTGCATAGCGAAATTACGTAGATAACGATAGAAATAGGACAGCTTGCGATAAGTTACTTATTGTTTGGTAGTTCATTTCCGTTGCAGTACCTACGAGTACCTACATAATGTGTACATACGTCGCAACGTACATTACACCCGTTATTCCAAACTTAGATAATACCAAAATAATTATTCCTATGGCATTTTTCAACAATGTAACTGATTGCTTTCTTTCTAAAGATCTGACGAAGAGCCCGTATATTATTGTGAGCTCGTTAAAATGCAACGAGTCCTGGTGTTTTTATTATACGTTTTTACGACGGAAGAGTTACATTTTAGCGCTGCGGGCACTTTATTACAGTGCCATAGACTCGAATAATGTTTTAGTATCTGATAACGAGTTAGAACGTTTCTTCTACACACATACGTACTTTCATACAATATAGACATAAAACCTACTTTTTTACTATCGTTTTATTATAGGTACTTTTAATTAAACTAATTCTAGGCGTTTAATTTAATTAATATTACACTTTACACACAATTTATTACTATTACAGTATTACTGTATTTAATGCAAGTGTAAATGAGTTATGAAAATTAAACATAGCATTTTCTTTGTTTCAGATGGTCAGTCAAATCACCTAAACCTCTTTAATTCGCGGCCGCAACCGAAAAAGAAACGAAAATCAAGAACAGCGTTCACAAATCATCAAATCTTTGAACTTGAGAAACGATTTCTTTATCAGAAGTACCTGTCGCCAGCGGATAGAGACGAGATAGCAAGCTCTCTTGGACTGTCTAACGCTCAGGTCATCACATGGTTCCAAAATAGGCGAGCAAAACTCAAGCGAGATATGGAGGAACTAAAAAAAGACGTCGAAAGTGCTAAAGTACTATCCGCCCATAAAAGCTTCCTTGAAAACGTCACAGATTTGGGAATTCTAAAGAAAAAAGCTATGAGTATAGGCGCGAGTGAGGAAGCTGCGACGAATCTCGTAGTGAATGCGTCGAAATGAAACGAGATGGCGCGTTCCATCGCGCCAGATGCCTACGATCGACGACTACTCGATTATTAATCGGCATCATCGATACAATCGATACGGACTTTAATCGACAATGTGTTTAAATGGACCTAGTGACGTTACTCTATTTCCACTAATCTAGCTAATGTACTTCACTATTTAATACTGTAAATAGATTAGTTCGATTGTACAAAGCTTCGTTCGAATAAATGTGATAGTTTCTATTTAAGTACTTAATATTTTATAGAATATATTCCTAAATTATTTATTGTGGGTTATATCGACTGGCATTTAGAAAAGCAATATTTAAAATTGTATGAAGTTTACCAATAAAATGTTATTATAAAATTCTGTCAGTGTGCAATATAAAGAAATAGTAACTTTATTACCCATTCGCCAGTGATGATACCTAGGTGTAAATATTATTTCATGTATAGTTATTGATATTAATGTTATTTTGTAGTTTTTAGTAAATGAATACAGATTTATTAGAGCGTAGAGCGGCTAATATAAAAGTAATTTTAATTATGAACCGTTACTGATTGTATTAGTTTGCTTAATTAAATTAAACAATCTACCGCCATTGTTCCAATACTTATGTACTTATTCTTATTTATTTTGCAAATGTATATCCATTTTATAGTGCTTGATTAGATGTATAAAAAGAGCTACATCGTTTTGTGCAATCCAAACAAAAATGATTAATGAGTGAAACTTTCAAATGACTTAAATAAAAATATATTTGCGTAGGATATTAAATAATAAAAATACGTCTACTTATTAAACATTGCTGATAGAGCACTTTTTTAATTTAACCACGTAAATGAAAAAACAAACAACACTTTAAATTATTAGTATAACCTTATATAACACAATCAGTTAACAGCTCAGTCACGCAAAAGTTATACAAACATATAATATTATAACTGGTCACGATAGTAAACGGACTAGTGAGTTTTATGAAGAAAATTTGAATATTCTATAATAAATCAACACGCGAAGATTGGTGACCTACCTATATGTATATTATGATGAGAAGTATACATTTTTCTATTCATAATAATTGACATTACTTTTTAACTAAAAATAAGTACTCCGGCCTAATCACTTAAGAATAATCATACCTCATAAGTAGATTTTTAATTATTTTTTTTTAAATCTACTCACAATTGGCGATGATTAAAACATTAAACCGAATTTAGTACATCTCCTCCTTCTCTTTCTTAAAGTCAGTCAAAAATAAATATTATTATTTTTAAATAAATGATATTGGTATGTTGTAATTATGTATAATAAAACCAGACATATGAAAAAAAATCCTCATTATGTTGCGTCAAAGAAAGAAACGATTTGCATATTTTTTAAACAAATAATTAAGAGAATTAATAAGAGTTCAAGCATGTAATACACTAATACTTCCTAGGATTTTTAATAACATTCGATAACCACAAGAATTCGTAACATAATTCTTTTTATTAGCTACATATCTATTTATTTTGAAAAATATCGAAATTCGTTCTAGCTTTTGAATGTCATTAAAAGTCTAAAATTTTAGCACTAAAAATGGATAATAATGGATAGATTTGGGCGGTAGATTGTACCATATAAATTGATTTGACTAAGTTACTTAAATGTTATTTACTGATTACCATGTTTATTGACAAGATTCTCTTATTTAACTTTTATTCCTTGGATTAACAACGGGCTATTTTGTAAATATTTATTGTATATATGGGCTGTTTTACCATTTAAAAATATTGCTTTTTATATATTATAGGTACAAAACTTTTATATTTTCTTAGTAAGTAATAGATAAAAATTTACAATGAAGTGTGTGTAAATTGTAAACGAGACTAAATTTTTAGTAAAAATATTAGAATTAAAATCATTTCCATCCTAAATTTTCAAAATTATTTGAAAGAGTAACATTGAATTATTTTATAATTTTTTGAAATGGCAAAACAGACTATATATAAAAGTTATCTTGTTCCTACTATAGATACTTAATGTTAAAGAGTAACACAATAGCCGCACAATATGTGTGCTTTTGCAAACTATGTGAATATTACTTTATGTAAATAAATAATAAATTTATGTGTTCTAATATTTATGTTTGTTTTATGCCCTTGAATAACCCTTAATATATTAATGTTAAATTAATCGAAAATCTATTAAAATAAATAACTTAAAATTATAAATTTTGTTATATAATATTGTATGAGTCAATAAAACGATATAATATATTCTTTAAACATAGAGAAAACATAATTAAGTATAATTATTAATTATTTTAGATAAAATCAAAACAAGAATAGTATCTATTATATCTATGCCTATTTAAGATGTGGCAAATTCATAAACATTTATTATTTTTTAGAAAAAAAAAATTGGCTTTTAAAAAGGTTTTTTTCATAATTTCAACTTACAACATTGTTTTTTTTGTCTCTCCCGTGACCATGATTACTGCAAAGCATTCGAAACGTCGGGGCCAAAAATCTAAATAAATTCGCGAAAAAATCCGAAAAGATAGTTGTATTTAAAATTGATTTAATCTATCATAGTAATTACTAATTATAAATATAAAGCTAAATGAACGGTGACCTGGATGCAAAGTATGCAGTGGTTTTCCATTCCAAGCTATAACAGTACCTATATAGTCAGGGCCCGATTTACAGAATGAAAATTCTAAAAACTATAGATTTGGCCTCTGTATCGACAATAATAGTCATTATTTAAATAAGGTTTTCCAAAAAATATTTAATGTACAGATTCGAATCAGTTAGAATTTTATTATACGTATAGATATCTAGAGCCCACCATGAACCATGTGTCAAACGCATTGAAAATCATACATTAGATTACCACTTGTCTCACGGTGAAGAAAACATCGTGAGGAAATATGCCTCTATGAGAACTTTTCAAATGACATATGAAACCTGCCAACCTCCACTTGGTTAGCGTGTGGGTCTATGATTCCCTCTCGTATTGAAGAGAGGCCCGTGCTCAGCAGTGGGAAAAAGCACTGAATATAAATTTAAAGCTTGGGTTTGCAAATTTATTAATGACTAGCGGCTCACCTTTGCTACCCTCGGGTTCGCCTCTAGAAAAAACAAATCTATCTTCGGGAACCGCATATTTTTCCGGGATAAAAAGTAACTTATGTGCTATTCCAGACTATAATCTATCTCTGTGCCAAATTTCATCCAGATCCGTTCAGCGGTTCGGGTGTGAAAGAGTAACAAACATCCATACATCCTACCCACAAACTTTCATATTTATAATATTTATACAGATTTCACTGAGAGAAACTAGCAAACTTCTCTTTGTAATAAGCATTGCTTATTTACATATTCATTAAAAATTAACCAAACTTATTGAAACTAGACGAAAAACCTTTTTCCAACAATAAATTATTTACTCCATTGCTTCGTTTTCTATCCTTACATTTTCAAACCAGTCCAATCCAGTAAAATTCTGTCCTTATCACGCATTTATTTATTCTTGCATTACACAATTTATAGTCACAATTTACCATTAAATAGTTCTTCTAAGAGAAACTAAAAAATAAGAGCTCTGGCGAGATCGCTACTACGAGTACTACAAACCTCCCGACGGTTGTCATATGAGGTTTAAGTTATGTTATGTATGTTACTTCTGAACGTAATTTTGCTAGATGGATTTTGATGAAATTCAGTACACAGAGAGACTTTGACCTGAAGTAATACATAAAATACTTGTTGGCATCTACGAACACACACAAGCAAAGAAAACTCCTTGTCCATTCATAATAATTAAAATTTTTAATACTATCTTGACATTGATAATTTCGACATAATTTGCATTATCTCCATATCGAGGCTATCGACTTCGCATTTTTCCCATTACAAAGTCACTACGTAATCTATACATATAATAAAATTCTAACTAAGTCAAATCTGTACATTAAATATTTTTTAGAAAATCTTATTAAAATAGACATTATTATCGATACAGAGGCCGAACCTATAGTCTTAAGAATTTTTGTCTGTCTGTCTGTCTGTCTCTCTGTCTGTCTGTCTGTCTGTCTGTGACCGCATCACAGAAAAATCACTGGAGGGATTTTGAAGAAATTTGGTACGGTAATAGCTGGTTATCCGGGTCAACTAATATACTAATACAAGTATACCAGTATGTATATAAAACCTAATGAAAGCGGGCGGAGCCACGGGTAATACTAGTATAGTATAAATATATAAAATAATAAAATAATAATAAACATGCCCTAATTAACAGTATATAATATATCAATAGCCTAGAAGGCAGGAGACTAGATTTCGAAAAGAACCGCTATTTAGCAAAATCAAACCTGCAATATGTGACAAAAAATATCGATGGTGCAAGTAAACTCATTTATTATCTATACTTATAATAAAATTCTAACTGAATCAAACGTCGGGAACCAAAAATCAAAATAAATTCGCGAAAAAATCCGAAAAGATAGTTTTATTTAAAATGTCAAGTATTCGCGTAAATCTAAGAAAGTATTATGTGAATCAAATCAGTACATTAAATATTTTTTGGAAAATCTTATTGAAACAAACATTATTATCGATACCGAGTCCGAATCTATAGTTTTTAGTTTTTTTTTCTGTCTGTCTGTCTATCTGTCTCTCTGTCTGTTACCGCATCACAGAAAAACCACTGCAGGGATTTTGATGAAATTCGGTATGATGATAGCTGGTAATCCGGGTCAACATATAGGATACTTTTTACCGCGGGAAAATGTCTCATTTCTCAGAAAAACTGCAATGTAAGAGTATACTAATATGTAAAACCTAAGAATTTGGTCTTTGTTCATCTGAACGCGAGCGGAGCCGCGGGCAATGCTAGTGTATTATATATTAATACTAAAGTGTTAGTTTGATTAATACGCAACAACAAATGGAGATGATATTTGCAACGAGATTTTTTTATTTTAGTATAGACCACATAAAGTTTATTTATTTTTAAAAGTCATCTGCAATAAGAATAATATTAAAATTTAAAACGTCTCCTAGTTGTATGTAAGTAAACTGAATGAAGAACCAAATACCGCTAGTATTTGGGAATTATCGTGTGAAATCCATTCGCTACGTCGAAACCAACGTGTTTGTACAGCAGTGTTTGATGTCCGCGTCGCGTGCCGAGCTGGCGTGCTGTAAGGGGTGCTGCACACAAGAAAAATAGTTAAGCTTACATAGTTTAGTGGATTACATTTATATAAAAAACTCGCGGCCCACCCTCGCTTCGCTCGGGTACGTCTCTAGTCAAACAAAAACAAATCTATCCCACGGGAACCATACATTCTTCCGGGATAAAAAGTAGCCTATTTGTTATTCTAATATATGAACTATATTATTGTAAAGTTTTATTAAAATCCAATCAGTAGTTTTTGTGTACTACGCTGTATAACTTACTATTGTTTATTAACTATCCCACGGAAACTCTTTAATTTTCCGTGATGAAAAGTATCTAAAATGTTGACCGGGGATATAAGGTATCACCATGCAAAAATTCATTTAAATCAGTCCAACAGTTTCTGAGATTAGCCCGTACAAACAGACAAGCTGACAGAGAAACAAAAAATTTGAAAAAAATCTGCATTTGTTCTAGTTCTCTTCTTGCATCCCCCTGACTCGATTTTTACCATTTTTTTCTATGTACAGACATTCCACCTCTACAGTTTTATTATTTGTATAGATTGGAAGCACTTGTTCAATTATTTCTATCTGGATAGTAGCATAGTCTACTAGTTCATATACTCGTCTAACGAAGGCATCTAGACAGGACAATCGTGCGGGACGAGCGGGGAGTCACACATGAATGATATGCGAGACCCATGCGACTCCCATACATTTTATGATAGAAAACGGTTTCTAAATTGAGAAGTATACCTAACTGTAACTTGCAACGAGATAATAGTATAATGCTTTAACTTTGCTTGTTCGCCAGTGAAATTGCTCGCCATTAAAATGGTATTTTCTGATAATCCTTGCAATTGACAGCATTTCCGTTAAAATCAAAGGTGTAGGAGGTGGTGTCTACTGTATGAATTTTTATACTGTAATTATAGAGGTAAGACAGACTTGTGGGTACTATACTCTCCCTAAGCGTATTAAACTATATTTTAAACTTCTCTGATAGCTGGATTTATTGGTAAGTTCAAATCTAAATTATTGCTGTATTGCCATTAAAATTCCACTATTATATCATGGAACGCAGTAGCTCGGATAAACTATACTACCTGTAAGTGAAATTTTATTCTGCGTACCTTATTTATACGTGAGGATAAGCGTTTAAAACTTTAACATTTTTATTTTATTAACAGGAAACAATTAGCATCAATCTGATTTCCTTAAATCACTAATTTTATACTAATCAAATTTCTATTTAGAGACTTACAAATATACTATATTAAGTATCTATTATATATCTATTATATACTTCTGGGTACAAAAACCTAGGCAAATATATTCAGTATAGTGTAAATCTACCCTTATATCAATTTACATGAAATTTCAAAATTCAAATTGTTAAAACTGTACGAGAATTGGTTACGGCCAAAGTTTGTTATTCGTTAATTGGTCACAAGATAGCGCTCAAACCATTAAAAGTTAAGCTCCTATTGCGTTTAAACTTACTTCAAATATAGGTCTTGTTAAAATAGCTGGAAACTTGACACGAATATGGCGTTTCGGTCACTTTTAAATATTTATAATATTTATTGGAAGTTGTTAAAGCGTTAACTATAGTCAGTACGTTTAAACGTTATGAACCATGAACAATAAATAATTGCTTCGATAAATACTGAAAACAACTCCTTTCCTTTGTTTTATTAATGCTCTATAACACGTTTATTAAAATAAAACCCGTGTGCGCGTCAATTATAAATATTTATTTATTATTTTTACTTTTTAGCAAAATACAAGTAATGGCGATCCGCCCTAGCTTTGTTCAGGCGCGTCCCTGTAATAACTTTCTGCGCAAGGCGCGATTTATTTTTATTTTTTTCGTCGACTCACGTTGGACAATTGGCGTCCTTAAAAAGCCCCTTTATTTTATCCGACTAATAAACACAATATTGCTCATAAAGAATCCGGCATTAGCAAATTTAAATATATTTTAAATATCCGGATTTTGATGTAGATTTGATGATAAACCTCCTTTCTCTATTTATCTGTCTGTATAGACAGAAAAAGTTCTAAATTTAACCATACCTATTAGAAATGGGCCACTTAATTTTTTCGCAATACTATCCTTAGAGATGTGAAAATGAAAGGGAAAGAATTAACCTGTTAATTGTTTTTGAAAGAAATATCTCAAAAACTGCACGTGCAAACGTGCAGCGCCATCTAGAATGACGCTGAGAAATTACTTCTTTTACGTCTATCTTTAGTATATTGTATTTTCCAATATGTTTTTTATAAGTTTGCCAATCGTGGCATTTTTACTGTCGCACAAACCTTTTGAACCTGATTTTATACCTATATTTTCCTACGTTCTTAAATTTCATTAAAAGTCACAAAACACTTTTCAAGTCTCATAACTCAGCTTGATTTTTACTACTAAAACCTCTGTTTGCTGCAATATGATATTACATGCATTATTATGATTCGATGTTAATGTTGTAGGTATAATAAGGCACAGCAAGCAAAAAATTGTTATTTAGATATTATTATTATTATTTAGATGTTATATATAGGATTTTTATTGTCTTTTTCGTTTTTATTTTCCTTTGCACTGTTTTTTTACTATTTTGATTGTTTTTTTTTGGTGTGAGGTAATGGAAGCAGAATACCTTTTTTATTATCATGTCGAGCTAGCCTGTGTGTGGTCATGTAGATACATTGTATGTAATATTTTTTCTTTTTTAATATTTTCTGGTTCTAATTATACGCCACATTGTATATTGTGTTGGCTTGCCTAGTAAATAAATAAAAAAAATATTTGTCACTTATGAGTTCCACATTCATCATCATCAAATCAGCCCAATATTACCAAATTCTAATTACATAAATGTTTTTAAATTCATGTACCTACCAGTTAAAAGTGAACCTAATAAAACTTGTTGACTAAAGGATAAAATGTGTTTTTAATATCATTAATTGATCTAATAATTAATTTAATTGTCACTATATTTAAACGTCTTTAATTTTTTATCTTGAATAGAGAAAACTAATTATACATTTTACGCGAGAAAACACGGCTTTGTACAAACATAATTACGTATAAGTAAAAGAAACCGCAAAGAAATTAAACAATTGAGTTGTTTGAAAAAAAATTACACAGCCAAGACCTGTTAATTTGTGTTCTATAACAATTAGAACTGGCCATGTTGATTTCGCGAGTTCCATTTTTAAATTTTAAATTTTAAAAATGCTTTCGGTGTCTTTCTTCGAACTTTAATACTATAATTTTGAGGTCAGCACGCGTGATGGCGGGCCGTAACGTTGCTTTGTAAAATGTGACCAATTTAACTACGCCCTTCGGCGATATGTGAAGGCAAAAGCTAAAATTCACACGAAACTATGTAAGCAATTTTAACCTTATATTTCAGTGTTATAAAGTTGTTTTTTGGATAGTGTTTTCCAAACTTAATACTATGTTCGGTGGTGCGCCTCTAGACTCATCTTTTAGCAAACCCAAGTAAGACGGTAACATTAATGCAGTGGTATTATAAAACAGTTGTTGATTTCGAATGTAGCAATTGGATATAATTATTACGAAGTACAATCATAGGATATTATTATGTTCCATTTGTTTTTAAAACTGTAATGAATGGCGGCTTGAGGTGTTGCAAGACTTGAAAATTACCGTCGCATTATTAAAATATTAAATATAATTTAGATAATTAGGCATCTACCTATATTATTTCAATATGAATGCCATTCAATATTCCATTTAACTTATTTGTACAGCCTTTAGAATTTTTTAAATAGATACACAAATTTTAAACAGTTTATATTTAACGTTAAATAAGTAAATTGTTACAATTTACTCTTTATGTTTATACTTGAATAATATGTGTATTTTGTTAAACAGCTCTATTATAATGTCACTTTTAAACCAAATTATTTAAATTAATAGGTTAATGTTTGATTTTTTTTTAATTAACGGAAATTTTATTAATCACTATGTATTTTTAAACATACGGTTTTATAACTTGTGGTGCGACATAACTCAATAGTATGATTATAATATTATAATGTACCTACTCATAATATGTACATGATTACATTTTTTTAATATTTTTAAATAATATAGGATCTACCTACATTTGCCTAACTTATTTTAAAAAACAAAATTAATACATAGCTTAATTCAATATACACAGAACATAAATTCAAATAAAACATCAGTTAAAGTCATTAATGAAAAGTCGATTACAGTTTATAATGAAAGTGGCGTTATAATTAATTAGACGGCACGCGCTGCCGCGGGCGCAGCAGTTGGCTATCTTGTGCAACTTGCATTTGTAATACTCAACCAAATATTAAACATTAAAATCAATACCGTAAAAAAAATAATATTCTTAATATTTTTAATTATTGCTTATTTTATAGAAAAGTAGGTATTTCAATTTGGTGCCAAAAACTCTGTCTTATATTTTCAGTCAAAATAGCTCAAAAAGTTTTATAAAGTTAAGTAATTTAAGTATAAATATAACTTATAATTAAGTTTAAATATAGGTTTCAATAATGATAGGCAGTGGTAGCCCAGTGGTAACGCGCTCGCTTGGGAAACCGAGCGAAGCGGGTTCAAATCCCGAGTCTCGCACCTCTGATATTTTCATGTGCTAATCATTTCTAACATGATTACTATGACATTGTATGTATATCATAATATGATGCGACATTAACACACAGCACCATCTAGTTCCATGGTAAGCCTCGTAGGCTTGTGTTATGGATACCAGATAGTTGATACACTATACAAATATAACTTTAAATATATACATATTATAAATATAAACACCCATGACTGGAGTACAAACATTCGTGCTCATCACACATATGAATACCTCCAGCGGGACTCGAACACGCGACCGCTGGCACAGCAAGTAGGGTCACTACAAACTGAGACAAACGTGTAGTCATAATGTATCCCATGTATTTATTCAGCCCTTTTTAACGTCCCACCGCTGGGCACGGGCCTCTCTTCAGTACGAGGGGGATCAGGCCACAGTCGACTACGCTGGCCAAGTGTGGGTTGGCAGACTTCACATGTCTTTTGAAAACTTGATAGGTTCTCTCAGACGTGCAGGTTTCCTCACGATGTTTTCCTTCTCCGTTATAAAATGACCGAAAACCGTGAATATCGTAATACCGATTATAAAACATAAAGAAACTTGAGGGATAGAGAACTAAGCATCTACGTTAACGCTACAACTATTATCTTAGAGATACCACCTGTACTTAAACTTAAATTATAAATCTGACGATACATTTTAATGATTATGTTTCTTGTCACGTTACTCCTAAATTGCGTACAATATGATGGCAATACGTAATTGCAAAGAGGACGGGCACTAAGTGGTTCCTTTCACAAATTTTATTACTACATCATTATCTATTGAGTTAGGGCAAATTGCGCTCGAAAATCCGACAAATGTTATATGACTATTTACGCAAACTTGTAATGGCAATACTTATAATTTAGTTGGTAATTAAATTGAACAATTCAAGTCAAGTCAGATGTTTATGAACTTTAAAACAGCTTGGAATTTAGTGCCAAATATGAAGTGTGTACTTAAATCTATATTTAATACTTCTTACTGGTGTGATTGCTAATAATTTGCTAATTAACATTAAATAATATTTTCCAAAATCAACAGAAAATCAAAAACAAACAAACATGTTTTGCAAAACGTTTGCCTATACGATATATGTACTATAAAAAAAGTTCATATTTTAAAAAAGTAACCTTTTTCCCCGTTGGTTTTTTTTATATAATTACAGCGAGCCAGTAGTCGTCTTTATTTGAGACAGAAAAACATTGACAGGTAATATTTTGAATTAACTATACACATCCCTATGTGTAAAATATATTTAACTATAGTTAACTTCTACACTACCTACTTTCGAGTGATCAAACAATAATTACAATTGTGTAGACGACAGTACATTTCGAAAGGCCAGTTTCGACATGCTCCACGCTAATCGCTCAATAAACGCCCATTTATATCATAATTGTGCTTTAATAGGGCCCACACAAGAAAAAAAACCACTTCATTACGATCTATTGTTGTCATATGGCTTTATGAATTTCGGGTGCTTTACTTTATATAAAATCTCTTGTTCTGTGCAGCTCTGGAAGCCTACATTTATGCATTAGGGTTTTTACAAACTAAAACGTTTTAAGTTCGTATTATTAACATAACTTAAATATTGCCAGAACAAAATCTTTAATATGTATCTAATGTCTTAAAATATATTTTGATTATTATAGATCTATATATGGTATGTATAAGAAAAACTTATTTTTTCAAATTTTTGTGTCTCTCTGTCGGTCTGTCTGTCCATCTGTTTGTTCCGGCTAATCTCCGAAACGGATGGACCGATTTTGACGGGACTTTCACTGGCAGGTAGTTGATGTTATAAGGAGTAACTTAGGCTATTTTTATTTCAGTAAAAGAATTAGGGTTCCGCTCAAAAAAGTAAAATGTACATAGGGACGAACCCAAGCGAAGCGAGGGTGAGTCGCTAGTTATTTATACGATCAAGTTTATTTCTTAGTTAAATATCAGTTTGTTGTCAACCTTACTGTCTAGTATGATACTTCTGTCTGCTTTCCAATAATAATAGAGTAACAAATCTGCGGAACAATTTATCATATCGCTGAATTCTCTTGTTAATTCGTCACAGAGGCTTTCGCCCAGGCTCGTCCCGAGGGATGAGAAAAAACTTAATGTTCTTCGAATTTAGACTCGGTATTAAATAACAGTTGCAATATAGCATCATATTTGCTGAATTCTTTTGAAAATTCGTTACAGTACTGCTTTGGACATCACTTATAACGGTGTGGACTATTGGATCATCGATATTTTATATCTAGTAAGTGTCTAATAAAAACAAAATATATTTAATTTAAAAAGGAGCAAACTAGTTTCTTTTTTTTCCTTTGATTGAGTAAGGTCTAAAATTTCAAAACTGTAGTAGCCCGTCGTAACGCACAAAATCGAATGATGTGCTCAGAAGGCCGATTATAATTAGGTAAAGCTATGCACCATAAGTTGCTCTAAGCGCACAAAACCCTTTTCTTGTATAATATCGATTATTATAATTCATGTAAATAATTTGGAGACGCCGTGCGTCTTTCCACGATGAAATGTCGTTGAACTATACCGTACAAAATCTAAGTTCCTAAACTAAGCTACGTACTACGTAGCTTAGCTTATTTTGGAGTCAGCGCGAAATGAAGGTTTAGTTTAGAAGCATATCTATAACCTACTTATTGGGAAGGATTAAAAATGGCTGCAGTTTGGTATATGGGACGCGGCCCCTGGATGGATTTTTGGATAGGGGAGCGGTATATAAACCAAAAATTGACAGTTTTGTCAAAATTTTAAGATCATTATGCTCAGAATATTGTTTTTAGTTAAATTATTAAAATATAAATACAATTAAAACCTTCATTGTTCTGTAAATAGGTATAGAAATGTATGGAAATGTTGTAATTTTAACTCTCCATAACTTTTGACTCATTCGTTTCCTGAAAATAAATTTTATATATTTGGTTTATATATCACCTCTCTTATCCAAAAATACCAGTCACTTCTCTATGGGCTGTGTTCCATATACTAAACTTGTAGCAAGGCCTCCTCTAAAGATTTTATCCATTGCTCACCAGCCATGTATTGTCGTCTACTCACCGGGCTATTGGTCAGCCTCTCTTTCTAGTGCCCGATAACCCACTCCAAGATGTTAGCCTGTCAATCAAGCGGTTGTAACTCAGACAGAGCTATATGACCAGCCAAGCGCCACTTTAGCTTCTTACAGTGACATAGAGCATTAGAAATATTGTCTATTTTCTAATACTTTTATGGTTATTTTATGAATTCTTTTAAGTTTTAATATATTCCTTTCTATACTTCTTTGACATGCTCTAATTTCGATTTTTGTTCGATACGTAAATTTCCAGGATTGGCTAGCGTAAGTTAATGATAAAGAGTTATTTCTTTTCACTTTCAAATTTTTCGACTTCATTTTGTCCTTTCGTCGAATGTTTTTGTGAGATATTTTTGAATACTAAGGTATTATAAAATTTTCATTGCAGAGATTGAAATCTAATCAATTAAAAAAGAATCTGTAATAAAAAATAAGTTAATCTGCTAATAATTTCAATGGAAAAGACCATACAAAAAGTATAAGTTTTGAAAGTGCCCGCAACTGACGACGTTGAAATAAAAAAAATTATCATTAGATGTAACGTACCGCGTCTAAATATGTATAATCATTTTTCATTTATGTATGTGAATGTGTTGCAATATGGTTACAATGACATCTGAGTAGGTACTAAATATAATCTGCCTCGCTCACTCATATAGAGAATAATTGTACACCATTGTTTCTCTATCACGAAAATGTTATTTTTGTCTGCGATGGAAATTAAAAGACATTATACAAATCGCAATTATTTTTGTAAAATGCTAGATATGACAAATAAACATTACATTTTGTTTATTTTTTTATTTCTTGAATTTTGTCGCTCATGGATAGTCTATTTTTTAAAACCATTAGTGCCGCTAGCGTGTAACAGACTACTTACTACGAACGACTGCAGCGCATGATGTGAGCTCACTTTTCTTAATTTTCAATCAGTCAAAATTAAATGAGCGCAAATGTAACCATTTAAACAATTTACTTCTAGTGTTAAGTTTTTATTATATGTGTAATGTGTATTTGTAGGTTTGGTTCTGGGAGACAAGTATCTGATTCTAATTTTATAGCTTAATCTCTCATATAGAGCCTCCTTTTTCTATTGGTCTTGTATTGAAAAACAATACAATGGAAAACAAAACCCCTCACAATACTTCCATATTTTCCACCGATAACATATCTCAATAATATCGGTCATTTCAGTTAACTGCTTGTAACTTATAATAAAAAAAAACTTGAATATAAGTTTAATTTTTGCAAATCATGTCATGAAAATTATTTCGGAAGCAAACATATTATAGAGACCTGTTTTAGATTTAATTATAGGTACTTTGTTGCATTATATTTGTATGTTGTGTAAGGTTGCATTATTATATATGAGCGTTTTAATGGAAAATAATATATTTGATTAATTTGTAATGATTTTTGTATAAGGTATTTAGTGATGCGACCTTGGTCTTTAAGAATGTATTTCAAAAAGAAGGGCGCGGATATTCATTTGTTTTTCGACGTTTTTGCACAGAAATGTCGGTACCGCCTTGAAAAGAGCAACTGTTGAGTTTCTCGCCGGCTGCTCTCAGCAGAATTGCTTTCCGAGCCGGTGGTAGCCTCCACACGGACAGACGTAGGTACATACTGACGATGATAAAATAATTAATCTGATCCTGCAAAAGTACTGAATATAAGAATATATGCAAGGAATATCTCGAAGTTTTATTCGTCCCATCTTACAGATACATATAATATAGACATATATGCTTTAATAAGTATTGAACAAAAATTAAATTAAGAGAATGTACCATTTATACACTATCACCCTAAGCGTAGAATTTGAGAAATATAATTATTTATTACGTAAGGTTTTATTTGCATTGCTTAATCAAGACAAATAACTCAGTATCTACCAAAACATTATCATTAGTTTCTTACTATCAAAGCATAGAGACAAAATGTCAAATGGATCAACTAAATACAATTGACACTTACTTGACAGGCTTGAATATTAAACAGATAAGAATAATTTTATTATCAGCTTACTTCAGGCTAATTCCTATTCACTATAACATCAATCGAAGTATGACCTTAAATTTATTAGAATAAAGATTATATTTGAATGGCTTGACATAAATATAACTAAATCTGTCACTCGACCGGCGATTACTCTCAAATCGAAAGGAACAGTGTCTCATTAATTTCTCATAAAAATCAATTGATACGCCGACATACATACCTGTACAAATGTTTAATTCTACACTGATGTGAAAGTATGGTGGGACTGTCAAATTGAGGGCTGCTATTAAAATATTTAATTAATAATTTGTACTTATTGCTGGATGGATAAAAATTGAAAAACATATCTTTTTTATTTATTTATTTCCGTTTTGTTTATTTTTAAAACGTTGTTGCTTGCTTTAATAAAACAATTAACACAAGCATTCTACCCGAGGTTACACAGATAAATGTTGTTTAACCCTCTTAAGTATGATAGTTAAATCAGGAAATGACAACAATAATTATTAATTAATACATAATATTAAAATATTATTTAATGTCAATTATATGACCCTAAAGTATATATTATGAATATTCTTTATATATTTTTAGCTTTTACTCATATCCACAAAGGGACATAATTATGATAAAACACTTTTTTTTTATAAATCGAATATGTCACTTTTTTTACTTTGTTGAAGTTATACTTCTTTTGGCACGTTTGGCAAAAATTATGAGAGTAAAATTTTTACGATGCGCGCGCACACCGACAGCTAAAAAGCAACATGATGAAGTTAGCTTCATTCCTATTACAAACAGAGACTTGTCACCTTGTCATCAATCCATCTCAAATAAAATTAAATAAAAATAACAAAATATAAAAATGCTCAAAAAAGGCACGGACGTACCTATGTCTAGTGGGTGTTAGACTTACTCAAATAAATAATAACATACGGGATGAAATCTTTAGCTATTTTTGTTCTGTTACGCCAAAGAAGTATAACTTCTTACGTGCGTACATAAGTACCTTTTTTTAAATGCGCTAAAATAATGCGCTTAAAAAACATTTTAATCAAATAAAAATTTCAAAATAAATAGGTACTACGAGTATTCACAATAGATCTTTTCACTTGATTTTCATTTAATAAGTTAATTTTAATACGACCCTTATTCCACGGATGTTTAAGTCCCAGAAGTGGAAGATTAAAGAGTTGTCAAGGATGTAGCAAACTAGACGGATCAACAATACACCGGCATCTTTGGTGTGCTCGTTAGCTTAGCTTGTCGGCTCCATTGATGCTGCTTGACGTGAAATTGATATTCGTGTCTTAAGTAGGGGTTTAACTAGATGTTTGAAAACAAATTGTATGCCGCTTTAAGTTTTTGAGCTCGACTTAGTTACTCGAATGCCTACAAATACATATCTACAAATAAATATATGTTACGGTCATCATTTACGTAGAAGTTGAAGTAAAAGCTTAAATTTTATATAGGTACTAGCGGCTCACCCTCGCTTCGCTCAGGTTCGTCGCTAGGTACGTTTTAAATATATATAAATAGACTAGCGGACCCGACAGACGTTGTCCTGTCTACACGTCTTTAATTTGAAAATTTCAAACTTTTTGGACAAAATTGTGAATATAAACCATTCCCAGATCCCCTTGAATACACAGAAAAATTTCATCAAAATCGGTCCAGTCGTTTGAGAGAAGTTCAGTGACATACACACTCACAGAAGAATTATATATATAAAGATATTAGCCAGCGTTAGCCATATATTTTTTTTTTGTTCATAATATTGACAAATATTGACATTATATTTATACGATACTAACGTCGCTCAATTGTTTTGCCTTCCCGGAACCTCTCCACTAACACTTAAACTTTATGGTATGGTATTAAAGTTCAAATTGACTTTTAAGTATTATTACGAATCTTTTGTATGGGAGTATAGAAAAGTGTTGTTTTTAGACATTGTCAGGCAATTTTTTAAATTTTTCTCTCCGTAAGAACCATCCTCGTACTTCAAGGAATACTCTAAAAAAAGAATTAGCGAAATCGGTTTAGCTGATCGCGACATTTGCGCTTACCAACACATTCAGCGATTCATTTTTATATTATAGATTACTATTATGTTTATATGCAGTTAGAATTGTACTCTTTTTCATTGGAAATCCATTACTGTATCTCTGTTGTTGTCATAACATTTAACATTCAGGTCAATAATTAAAGGTTTATTTATAATCTGACTTATCTTAAAAAGTATACTAAAATAATCTTATTTTACCTATCAAACTCTTTCAGATCTTCTCTATTCTACGTGACATAAGCGAAGTAATCTATACTCAACTGTCACGATTTCAAGGAACAAAATTAAATTGTTCCTACATAGGTAATTACAGTAACTGCATAATAATCTATAGCTACATATAATAAAATTGTAACTAAGCCGAATCTGAATTAAATTAACATAACATTAAATATTTTTTGAAAAATCTTATTGAAATAGTCATTATTATGGATACAGAGGCCGAATCTATAGTTTTTAGAATTATTGTCTGTCTTTCTGTCTATCTGTTACCGCATCACGGAAAAACCACTGGAGGGATTTTGATAAAATTTGCTATGATGATAGTCCGGTCCAGGTCAACATATAGAATACCTTTTACTGCTGGAAAATATCTCATCTCTGAGAAATCTGTACTAAACGTTAAAACGTAAGTAGGGACGAACCCGAGCTTAGCGAGGGTGAGTCGCTAGTACTACATAATTAAAGGACATATCTAGATGTATTATTTCACTGTGAAACTTCTATACTATGGTAAAAACTTATCAAGTTACATACAAATGAAAAACAAATGTTGAAAATGAATGGAAGCCCGTGCTCAGCTGTGGGACGTTAAAAAGGGCTGAATGCAATACAATGCAATATGAAACGTCGCATTCTAAACTCCGTCTCTAGAAACCGTCTCTCCCGTGACCATGATTGCTGTAAAGCATTCGAAAATCAAAGTAAAATCCAAATAAATTCGCGAAAAAACCCGAAAAGATAGTTTTATTTGAAATGACAAGTATTCGCGTAAATCTAAGAAAGTATTATACTTAAATTATTAATTTAATCTGTAAATTCAACTATCGCATAATGCATTCAATCCACTATCTACTTATAATCACACTATAAAATATTAACGGCAATTCATCAGAAAGGATGTTTTTGTGACGGATGCCTTTCAAAGAGATTAAAGCTCGTAAACGTAGATACAAGTAAATCTGCGTTATTTCACATTTACTGAAGCAATCAAGATTATTATACTGTAAGAGATATCTACTATTTGTGATGGAAGTGCATAAAATAGTGTCTTTACACGTTAATTTATATTTAATGTGACAAATGTACTAACTTCTAGAGCTAGTGTACCTATAAGTACGTACTTACTCGCCAAGTACCTACTTTTAACTTATGCACCGAAATGATTAGAATAAAATATTTAAAATAAAACAAAATTTTTTTTATATACTATAATTGAAAACTAAACAAATAGGTATTTATTTATACATCTATACTCTATACAGATAAATAAAATTGAAGTGTCTGTTTGTAATGTCAAAATTAATTTCATATGCGTTTTACTAAATGCATATGAAAATATATATGGTACTTATAAGAAAAACACAATTTTTAAAATTTTTGTCTGTCTGTCTTTCTGTTTGTTCCAGATAATCTCTGAAACGGCTGGACTGACTTTGACGGGACTTTCATTTAAAGATAGCTGATGTTATAGGGAGTAAAGAACATAGGCTACTTTTATTTTCGAAAAAGAATTAGGGTTCCGCCCAAAAAAAATAAAACGTATCTAGGGACGAACCCGAGCCAAGCGAGGGTGAGTCGCTAGTAATTCATATAATTTTGTTATTTTTATATTTGTTACTCCTTCATATTAAAACTTCTGGATTTTATGAGCGAAGCGAGAGGGGGTCGCTAGTCTTACAATAATACAGATATTATTTTATATAAATTACTACATATACCAAGTACTATATATAATTAAAAATAAAAAGACTATTCCAGAATTGCGTGTTTTTAATTACCATAACCTTGATGGCGTTAGCTCCTCGGCTATCTTCCTAGTTTCTTCCCAACTCTTGACTAACAAACAGTTCACATCAAAGGGGGCATAAAACTACGATTATAATATTTCGTTTGAAATTAATTACCGGAGTAAACAGCCGCGACCGACGGCTTTGATAAATCACTCCGCGCCTTTATGCTTTACAGTTTACTTTATTATTTGTAAGATAAATAACGCTTTATGGTATTTCTATCATATCCTGAGTGAATTAATCAATATTAAAATTTAATTACCTATAATAATCATAGTACATATATAATAAATAAGCAGTAGTAGCCCAGTGGTAACGCGCTCGCTTGGGAAACCGAATGAAGCGGGTTCAAATTCCGAGTCTCGCACCTCTGATATTTTTATGTGCGAATCATTTCTAACGTGATTACCACTTGCCTTACGGTAAAGGAAATCAAGTTTTCGAAAAACGTGTGAAGTCCGCCAACCCGCACTTGGCCAGCGTGGTGGACTATGGCCTGATCCCCCTCGCATTGAAGGGAGGCCCACCCCCAGCAGTGGGACGGTAAAAGGGGCTGAATTATTATATGTACCTATGTAACATACAATAATAAGAAAAAAGTACACTTATATTCGTATTTCATGTGTGTATGTACAACTGTGCTAGAGCCTACATGTATGTACCTACTATATAGCGTCATCTGTCTCTGTGGTCTAGTGGCTAGCATGTATGGTCACAGATCCAGAGGTCCTGCATTCGAGGTTCTCTGGTCAGAAATTTTCAGCTTAGTTAAGTAGCAGCCCGGAGTTGGGAACTTGGTGATGTGACGCCCCTGTGTCTCGTAGAGCACGTAAAGCCGTCGGTCCTGTCCTTTAACTCTACCGGTCTTATCGAAGTATCGTCTAATCGGACTTTGAGGGTGAAAAAAATTAGAGACATGAGTATAGTTAAAACTACACATTCATTCGTAAGGTAATTACTAATTAGTATCAGCATACGAGAATGGCATAGGTACTCTATAAAATTTGATTTCAATTAGATTACAATTTTCATATTTCTAAGTTCATACATGACAAACGTTATGTACGTTACACAATACACTTTCTTTCTCCATTTAAATCCTTTAGATTTTAGTAAACTTTTGAGAATATTTCCTTGGTGCTGAGTAGTTCACCTATTAGTTAAGGAAGTGATGTGAAAATTTCATTCTAGAGACAGCGGCTTAAGCTGAGCTCTCTGTCAGTTTGATATAGTTAATTTTAATCATAGACTTAGAGAATAGACTGAGAAATGCTGTCATGAAATTGACCACTCTCTAAAAAGAGAGGAAGCGAACGTGCGGCTAATATACAGATATCTATTATTCCAATTTGAATTTATAAATGGAATGTAAAAATTATATTATTATTGTAAACTATAATTTTACTATGAAATGTAATATGGTTATATCTTTATACCTATACCATCATTAATCGTATATCAATTAAAAAAAAACAGGAGACTTCTGGCCGCACGTTAGTTTTGTCTCTGTCGCGCCTTTCCGCCATTTTTACCTGACGGCTATTAAGTCCACCGATGAGGAGGCCTCTATCACAAAATGAAATCCGTAATCTCTGACACCCTAGACAATGGCAGTGCTTAAAATGTTTGTTTGTAAAGTACCTGAGACTTTAGTGTCATGTAAAAGTTTTTAATGCTGTTCCAGTCCCCAAGTCTGTCAGATGATTAAATACTTATGAAAGTTAAGTACGCATCGAAAATACTTTATATAAAAAGATGTTTTTCTCAGTATCGGAGGCTGGTTTTTTGCTTGTTTATTTATAGCCATTGCCAATCACGTTGATGGCGATACGTAATAGATTACAGATCAGTTTCATGGTGGCGCCGATGCACAGACTTTTTATTTTTTACAAAACTGGTAGTCTGTATTGCTTTAAGCTTTGAGTTTCTTGTAACGTGTTGGCTTCGCAATTATTAAGTATCTTGGTAATTGCTTTTCTCCTTATCACAAGATTCATTATTACCTTATATCCATTCTTATTTAAACAGTCTGCATATTAACAGTAAAATTGTGAAGCAACTAGCATTTATATTTTACGATACAAGCAATAAAACAATATTTATTATAAGTATTTATAAAATGGAAATTTTGTGCTCATTTATAAAATCATTATTTTCACGTATCAAAACAATTAAATGTTTTTTTTTCAGCCGTTATTGCCCCAATGCTGGACAAGGGCCTCTCTCTTCTTCTTCCGCTCTGCTCCATTTCCGGTGATGAATTGCTAATCTTTTTCAAAGGTATCCAGATCGTCCCTCTAGCTGTGTCTAGGTCTACCACGCAATAAATTGTTAATTCTGTACAAAAATTATATTTATATTACTATTATTTCTTAATTTTTACAATTTACAAGCAAATGAAAAAAAAACAATGTGCAATGCATTTATAGCGAAACTTCAATAGGACAATCATATCCCTGTAGGCGATTGTAGTGATCCCACTAGTATATTTACGTAGATAATGTTTAACATATTATTCATATTATTAGCAGCAAATATCATGTATCAAAAACCAGAAACAACCATTAACAATACTAAACTAAAATTTTCCTTGTATTTTTGCTATTTACTCGATTGTTTAACATTTATTGCAAAACTTTACATATTCTATATTTACCTTTCTATACTTATTAAATAAATAAAATTAAATAAATATAAAAGAGTATTATTAGTGCTGTTGTTACGTGTTTTTTTATATTTTGTAATAATAGCAGAATTTATCTTACATAAGTATCTGCATTTACTCTCTGAAGTCTAAAGATAGTTAGGTACTGCCTTTTAACCTTTTATCCTTTGAGATTATCCACTAATAAGTATTAGGCAGACATAAAACATAAACAATAATATAACTCGATGTAGTGAATTGCTCCTAATTATGTCGAAATAGGCGTTAATAGGACACCTAATGGCCATTTTTATGACCACGGAGCGCCGACAAAGAGCCTTCCGTTGTATTTATTGACCCCTTTTTTCCTAAGTTTTTAAGTAAACAATATACGATAGGTCAATTTGAACCTTCCGAATATAATTTCTAGGCGATGTTTGTGTTTTATGTCTCTAGTATTTAGGAGCATACAGTGTTTCTAGATATATAAGAAATATGAATCTTTCTAAATGCGTAGTTAATCTATACCAAAATCTATACAGATAAATAAAATTGAAGTTCTTCTTTTAATGTTAAAATAACAGTATTTTACTAAGTGCACATATTATTTACGGTACTTACCTACCTACATTTTTTGTCTGTCTGTTTGTCTGTCTGTTTGTTCCGGCTAATCTCCGAAACCGCTGGACTGATTTTGACGGAACTTTCACTAGCAGATAGCTGATGTTATAAGGAGTAACTTAGGCTACTTTACTAGTACTTACCTATTATTTTATTTATGTATGTGAAATATTTTTCATCTCTACATCATAATTCTTGCTTGCAATTTTAAACAATAATATTTAACTTAATAACTATAGACTAAAGAATACATAGGATAAAAAAATATTCAATTTACTGTTACTTAGTTTTTCTAAAATAATTATTTAGGATATAATGGTTGTACTAAAATAAACCGCAGATAGCAGGAAAACTTAATGCATAAAACCAATATATTCCCACATCCTCATCACTCGGATCATCATTGCAATATGCGATACTAACAATTTGTATCTAATATTCAATCTAACATAGTAAGTATTCAGAAAATCAAAACTAAGAAAATGAATCTGTCCGTTTCGCTTAACTCTAACCGAAGTTCTAAAAGAATAGGTATAATACCATTGCAGCATAATTTATAGCGAAGCGTAAGCTATAACGTTATAATAGCCTCCCAGACACCTCGAGATGGCGATATTTGTATGAAAGGGACGGATGACCAGAAGCGCCGCTCCACGTCAAAATACGTGCTCCATTCGCTTTATTGCCGCGTGACGAGTGCTCAAATGGACCATCGATATCGATATTCTTATCGAGAATATAGTTTTTCTGTAATAAGTACTCGTAATGGCATAAAATTATTGATTTTGTTATTTGTATGTCTTTTAAATAAGTATACCTACATGTTAATTTGTTTGTTTATTGGTGTATCTTTTTTAAGTTATACTTGTTTTGGTACGTTTGGAAAGAAATATTAGAATATAATTTTTACGATGCGCGCGCAAACGAACTGCCAAAACGCGACGTGATGAAGTTAGCTGTATTCCTTTCACAAACAGAGAGTTGTGACATACGGGATGAAATCTTTAGCTATTTTTGCTCTATTACGCCAAAGAAGTATTATTATATAATATTATATATAAGCCTTCTTACGTGCGTACATAAGTACACACATCTACACACGATTTTTTTTATTTTTTTTTAATTTAAAGTAATCTTTATATTTTATTACATTAATGGACCAATAAATGCACACATCATATTTTATAGTAAAAATAAATAAGAAAGTATTTAAAATTTATCTTAAAACATACTAAAACACTGAAGTAAATTGAAAAAAAAGTCATTACATACGAAATAAGATCTGTCGATAAAACAGTATCCCATGCACTACATCACTGGCCGCGGCACCGCGGCAACATCAAAGGAGCCCACCTCTTTGATGTGGCCGCCGGCGCGCGCCTCCAAACGCCGTAAGCGACAAATCCATACGTCATCCTCCTGTCATTATAACGCCTCACAATCGAGTCGGGAATGTGAAATTACTTACGAGACAATATAAATTGACAAGGCGGTTTAATAGCGATTACTTGCTTGAACACGATTCAAGTGTCATTTTGGTCGAGCTTAGTGATTCAACGAGCCACTCTCTTTAGATAGTAATTAGAAATCATTGATAATTGCTATTAAGGTATTATTTATTGAGTAATTGTGATTATGTTTGATATGAGAATACTAAATGGCATAACAAAATAAAACATAAATATTCGAAGAGTGAAGTTTTATTTAAATTAAAATTTAAGTAGTCCATAAAATGTAAAAAATTCAATGTCATTATTTCTTTCATACCTAAAGAACGCTCTAAGTATAGCCACTTAGGGCATTTCCAATGTACATCCCACTAACAATAGCTGTAGCCGATTGTGTAAGCACAAAAAGGAAATTACAGGTTTGGAAGCAAAGGCATTGTTGTTTGAATAATTTGGGCAACCCCTTTACTTCGAGTGAATACTAAAGTTTGGTTAATTTTAGGTCCTGCTCTTAATGACTGGAACTTTAGATTCCACTGTTTGATTAAAATAATTTTCAGTCACATCCGGACAAATTCAAATTGTATAATTATTCATCCATTTTTATTGCCACTGCGTTTTGTTCTTATAATTTTATGAACGGTAATTAGAAACAAGTATACTAATAAATATTCTGTATTCACTTTTTTATTACCATACTAGAACTAATTAGACCTATTGTGTATCCTTTGACGAATCACAAAAATAAAATTTAACGTAAATCTAACTGCAATTAACTAATGGGGTAATCAACCTTGGGGAAATCGCCTAATAAATGACGGTCAAGGTGAGACAGATTAAAGACATAATCTGCAAGGTCGCAAAATCCGCCAAAACTATACAACCAATATAATAAAATATGGTAAAAAATGATCATCTCATCAATCACGCTTGAAAACGTTCGGAACATCTGACTCTGACATCGAGGCTAATCATATAATTAAATAAATTTAACAGATAACCGTGCATAATTAGCAACAAAGCTACAGTTCCCGCGTCAACCTTTATCAACGAGAAAAATCGTCTAATTCACACCTTAGAGAACCCAATTTTGATGTACAAAAGTTCTCGACTGGTCAAATTAATCAAGTGGCCCCTAATTATGGCGTATTTTAGAATGTTTTCGGACAGAGCGACATAGTTTTGACAGAGGCGTAAAGATAAATGATCGCTAATTGCCCAACGGCTGCCAGAGTGCCAGAGGGCGTGGCTATACGTGGTATCTAATGGTACTTACATTGCAACTGTTGGCTATTTAATAGCTAAAAGTTATCTTTAATTCAACTATAACATCTATCCTGCATCTCGATAAACATCGGATTTACTTAAATCGAAGTTAACTCATTTGAGTAGTATTTACAGATGATAAATGAAATAAAACAGGTAGTTAAAACTCGTAATGATCCATTTTCGCTCTCCGATTTCCGAATATTAACCAAAACATACGATAATTTCAAAGTTAATAATGTCATGGTATAGAAAACTATATTTTAATATCTGAAGTTAAATTGTATCGTTGTAGAAAATATGACGAATTAAAAAAAATCTAAACATTACAAATTGTTTAGTCACATTAAGAGTTTTTTATTTAACATATTTTATTGATGTTAAGGAAAAAAGTAGCGCAATCATTTGCAAAACTTAATCATACTCTAATGAGACTCTTGAAAATTTTATTGCCCATTTAGCAAACGTTCTGGGAAAAATATAAAAGATTTGGTATATAAGTTCCAAAACGTTTTACAAAATCATCGTGTGAATTAAGTAATAGCACATTGTTTATTTAATATAATAATGTTAGGTGTGGCTTGTATGATGACTGCTCTTGTCACGCCTTAAAGTACAAAAATGAACATTAATTTCGTAATTGTATGTAGTAATTAATCATTCCCGAATTCTGCAAAGTAATGTTGTGCATTATGTCTAACTTAAAAGTATATTTTAGAATTATGAGAACTGCTTATCTTTGAAAAGCATGTTATCAGATTGGCGATCGTGGGAATACTCATTTGAAATACTTCATATAAAATCTGAGATGTCTACCTGGATGAGTCAGCAATCTTTCTATTAACGCGCTACCATTTTATGCAGGGCTCTTCCATCTCCTTCAGCACTTTGTGTTCAATAATAAAATACAATTTTGTTCGAGACGTCACAGCTCTATTTATTTTGGTCATATTATGCTTAATGAGTAGTTAGCTTTTCTCTTCTGAGTGAACGTGTCATAGATAATTCGATTTAATGGCTGCAACCCCGCAATTATCGAATTAAGGACGTCGCTCGAATTTCGTTATTTTAAACGTACTTTTTTGGGCATTAAAAATTATAAATGAAAGTCAGTTTAATGTCTTTATTAAACAGAACAGATACGAACCTACGCAGTATTATCTATTATAGTTAGGTATTACCTATATATTTTTTAGCAATAAGGCTACTGTAGTGAAATATTTTAAGTAGATAGACAACAAGGAACAGAACTATTTTTTTATAAACTAAAACCGCAATTCGAAACTTATAGGTATATTTATTCAATTTTTTAATTCTTGCTTGGAAATTAAGTAGGCTCTTAATATTTACAATTTACATACATATCTATTTGTTTATTTTATTAGTAAGTACTTAGTTTGCTCTACTCAAATAGAATTATGAAACCTAATCCGTTGAAAAGGACTAGGTACTAAATGCGTAGGTTTTATTTATGATCTTCGTTAATGATCGTCTTAGACAAGCAGACTCTACTTTTTACATGTGTATTTATTCTATTTAATTTGATGGTAATTCTTGCATTTATCTTGTTAGTTGTCTTCCTTCTACGACAGGCAGTAGCGCTCCTTGAAACTCTATCGCCTTCTATTCCCTCTTATTGATCTAATTTTATGTCGTACACTGTTAATCGATTTATTTAATGGAGTTAGACAATTGCATAATTTGTCTTAGTCGATCAAGGGAGCTCCCTTATGCGACTCATTAAATCTTTCAGATCTCTTTATTTAAAATTCATAGGACGTGAATTATTTTTGTTGGCAATTTATATAGGTATATTTTTATGTATACAGATGTTTACTGTATATATTTACATACTTATCTGTATGTTTAGACTTCTATTAAAATATTTTTGTTTTTATTGCATTCAGTTATTCATATTTTGTATACATTATTTTATTTTAAAGGGTTTCTAATTTGCACTCTAACAAACTATGATTTTTACTCAGCTAGATGGGCTGTTAAGAAATACTGTAATAAGCATGCCTTTTCTACACATATTTTCATATTTTGATCGATAAAGCTTAGAAAAATATAAATTTTACTCAGCTACTGTTCTCACAAATTAAGTACCTATAAAAATTCAATAAAAGCTGTATTAAAACCATAAGAAGTTATAGCTAATATAATGCATTAAAGCTATTTCGTTCCAGTTCTAGTCGATTTCTTTTAATACAAGAAAAGGTTTTTAGAAATACACATCAATGTGCTTTTTAATTAGTATTTGTAGATTTTTAAACTGCTAGAGTACTTGGAAGCTGAACCCGGCGTCTGAATTATAAACAATACGTCAATGACGTAAGCTTCTTTAGCTGCACAGATTTATCGCTAGAGCTGCGCATGCGCATGTAATTAGTTTTATCGATATCGACTGTTGATCAATCAATTCTTGGTTATTTGGATTTTAGACATGCCAGTTGGGCACAGATTACTTCGATAATGTCGTGTAGAATGGTGAAGACACAGTGTAGATAAGATATGAACCGATTAAAAAAGAGATATTCTCACTGAGGTCTCTTTACATATAAAATATGATCAATTAATTGAGCACATTTTTTATATATCTAATATTTCTAATTTTGACAATATATATATATATATATATATATATATAATATATATATATATATATATATATATATATATATATTATATATATATATATATATATATATATATATATATATATTAGTTTTGCTATTTATTTTAAAACATTGTTGTCTATTTAAAATTGTCAATAATGTTTTAAAATAAATATCAAAACTCAAAAAAAACCTTACACAATATAGAGTCATAATTAATACGGAATAAATTCTATGATAGTTTATTTCTAGTTTTGTGAAACTATTGCCAGTCTATATTTATAAAATCGGATAAGTATTAAATATAAAAAAACATTGTTACTCTACAATTAGATACTATAAACTTACAAATGTAATCTCTACGTTGGTCCAACAACAAACCCTATTCACTTTATCGACAACGCAAATCACAACCACTATCCGCCATTCCGGCGATCTTGAATCAACCCGTTTGTACGTCACTACTACACGCATACATGTATCTATCTCTTTTCCTCACATGTAAGCACGTATGCTGCATCCTGCTCACACATCAATAACAAGTACCGATGTGTTGTTACGGCGGTTTCTTTGAAGTTTAGGCCACGCCCCCCGCGCCGCCCGCCGCCCTATAGTTAATTCGTCACACTAATGACAATGCTTTAATTGCAAACGGAAACGTGCACAGACAAACACAGTGGAAGTGACATAGTCAGATATCCAATAAGACCATCTTATTGAATCTTTTAATAAGTTAATGAAGTAATTAAACGATCGTAATAAGATTTCGAGTCGTGAGAAAAATATTTCGCTATTAACTGTCTCTATTGTTAAGTTCAATATCTTTAGTGTGTATATTTTTAACATTGGATTTTAATTATTTTAACATTGGTGTATACTTATATTTTTTCCTTGTTATTACATTTTTGTTTAACTTTAAAAACCTCTATCATATCTATTGGTTTTATACAAGAATAGATAACTTTATAACTTAAATGTAAGTTTAAAGTTAAGTTATTATAGCTAATTTATGTAAGAATACATTTTATGCAGTTTTTAGCATAATAGGTACCGACGTATAAAGTTAACATGTTTTTACTTACCTATTAGTTTAGGTAATATACCTATTCATAATGTACATTTGAAGTATACGCTGTATATGTAAAGTTTTAGATAATTCAAGTTACTTTTATAGTTTTATATGTTAATTGTGTTTAAACGTGATCATTTTTAAAGTATTTTTATTTTTTGTTTGTTATTATTTTAAATTAGACATTATCTATATTACAACAAATATTATCATTAAGTTTTATTTCTGTTACATAAGGTACGTAGATGCCGAATGAAAATGAAATTTAAGATAAAATAACATACAAAGATTTATTAGACTTGGATTGGATAAATTGGATTATAGTAGTAGTAGTATTCAGCCCTTTTTAACGTCCCAATGCTGGGCACGGGCCTTCCTTCAAAACGAGGGGGATCAGGCCATAGTCCATCACGCTGGCCAAGTGCGGGTTGGCGGACTTCACATGTCTCTCGAAAACTTGCTAGGTTCTCTCAGACATGCAGGTTTCCTCACGATATTTTCCTTCGCCGTAAGGCAAGCGGTAATCATGTTAGAAATAATTCACACATGAAAATATCAGAGGTGCGAGACCCGGGATTTTAATCCGCTTCACTCGGTGTCCCAAGCGAGCGCGTTACCACTGGGCTACCACTGCCTATATTAATTGCCTAATTGGATTATAAAAAATATCTAATTATTATTTCACTTCTGTTATTATTTATTAACTCTACTACCGGAACACAGGAAATGAACAAATATATTTTCCTGAAACAACTTAAATCTAATTTCCATACCTACAATATCTTTAAGTACGTTTCAAACTTAAACTCTAGAAATCCACTAAGAGGCAATGCATTCTGAACACACTTACGTAATTACAGGCGGTCGGATCAAAGGGATCGCCGCAGCGATCGGCGCCTTTGTGCTCTAATAAATGAGCTCTACAAACCATACAAAAATTTACCCTAAACATACTCCATTAAAGTATATTTTAGGAAAAATCTAAGCACTTTTCTTAACACCTTAGCGGAGTAAAGGGTCATATCGGTTAGGCATTTTGCCACGGATATGTCAAAAAGAGGTTTTATTATGTCCCTAAATGAGACCGCACGGGGAGAGGAATTAGGTCATGCTGTATTTGCTGGATTGATTTAAAATGATGGCGACGAGTACAAGCTTATTTGTAACGTTTCTTAAGATTAAAATTTACTCGTTTATAAAAAAAAGTAAAAAGTAATATTTCAACACATACCTACTTGAAATAAAAACCTCTAAAGGTACACTTTAAATATTAAACAAAACAGTTGTGTTTTGGATTATTACGTAACTTTTTCGTTATGAAAATCTCAAATTCTTGTTTTTGTATTTAAATATTACTATATCTAATTAGTCTTCAAAGAATCCTGATAAAACAAAGCCGCTCCCTAAAAACCAAAAAACCTAGTTTTTATAAATAACAATTCAACCTTTTAAAAAGATACATTTATATTTTTCTTTTCCTTTTGTCATACAATATGTAAAATATATATGAATGTAGTACGGCCTTGTTCAGTTATTTTTATTAGTGGTAGGTAGTTCTCTATGTCACCTTACACGTTAAAAAAGATGTATTTTGCCTTTCTGATGCCTTTGTTAATGATTCCAATCACACTACTGTCCAAAATTTTATTTATAAACTACGGACTCACCCTCGCTCCGCTCGGGTTCGCCCCTAGATACGTTTTAACGCATATTATAGATTTCTCAGAGATGAGATATTTTCCTTTTGATATACCTATGTTGGTTGACCCGTATAACCAGCTATCATTTTACCAAATTTCATCAAATCTGTCCAGTGGTATTCTCATGACAGACAAAAAATCTAAAAAACTATTGAATCGGCCTCTGTATCGATAATAATGACTATTTCAATGAGATTTTCCAAAAAATATTTAATGTACAGATTTGACTCAGTTAGAATTTTATTACATGTATAGATAAACAATAATATTACCTATGCACCGTACACGCTATAGATACATATTTCAATTAGATACAAGTTACTTATTTTCCAATTCTTTATACATCTCGCTCCCAACTATATAATTATTTGCTTAGTAAACAATCAACTCATTTAATAATCGCGTGTTGAGCCATCGTAAAAATGGCGTATTACACTCTACGCGTTTTTTTCACGTTTTCTTTAAAAATCTTCGCAATCCCATCGATTTACTAAGAATACTGCGATACCTCACACCGCGTCGGTAGTAAACAGTTGATGGTGTGTTTCCCATCAGACTTATAACAATTTTTGAATAATTTTATACCCTGATGAACGTTATGGTGCAGTAAATCTTTAACTCGATGGTATTGTCTAAAATAGCTAAGTGTTTTCCCCACACGGAGATAAAATGGGAGAATTATCCACAGAGTTTATCTTTAATGTTATATTTAATAACTCTACCTTAAAATTTAATTGAATTTGTTTTGTTAATCTATAGGTACAGATAAATAAAATCGAAGTGTCTGTTGTAGGTAATTACAAAATAACAGCTTTTTACTAAACGCATATAAAATTATTTAGGAACGGTACTTATAAGAAACACAATGTTTTAACTTTTTCTCTATCTGTCTGTCTGTATGTCTGTTTGTTCTGACTAATCTCCGAAACGGCTGGACTGATTTTGACGTGACTTTCACTGGCAGATAGCTGATGTTATAAGGAGTAACTTAGACTACTTTTATTTTAGAATAACAATGAGGGTTCCGTTCAAAAAAATTAAAACGTACCTAGAGACGAACCCATTAGTTAATAATAAATGTTTATTTTTCTTTATTTAGTCGACATTGATTTAGAATTACGGCAATGTACTTTTGCATAAATAATTCGCTACCGCTTGCGTACGTGTTTATTTATTTAGTTCGCAACCACTATACAAGGCATGTAAATTGTTGATCGGGGGCGAACCTGGCTCAAAAAGTAGATACCTGTAAATCTCTTTAATTATAATTAAACTTTGTTATGCTTAATATATTTTAAATAAAACTTTTTTTGGATTTATTCGCAATTTTCATTTTGGAGAGAGACCCCTTTTTAATTACATGAAATAGCTATTAGATAGGTACATGTTTTTATTTCAATTACCTGAATGGATGTATTCCTTAGATAGATAGATACAGCTAAAAAGTAACTTAGAATATTTAAGCCTGCGTGCACTTCTACTATTATAGACAGACTAAAATTTTAAAAATTCTATTAGGTAAATATAAATTTCTATTATATCTTAAAGAGACATCTAACTACATTTTTTTATAATCAAGACTATATATTTCCAATATAAAAATTAAAAAAATATACGCTTAATAAATAAAATAGTAGCTTAATAATTCTTTCCATACCTTAAAAAAATAGGTCGAACGGGGAGTATTCCGATTATTAAACATTTTGTCTTAAACTTGCCGATTACCGAGATGGAATTATTAACACACGTACTTCGGTGAAACTCGCTTTTTTAACTTACGCTCTGACAAGTTAATTTCAGCCTCCTTTGCACGGAACAAATAGTTCTTCTTTGGTGGCACCATTATTAACCGTCTGCAAATAAAGGTAAATAAATACAAAATATAGGTACTATGTATTTAATGTTTATCTACTTTTATTTATTTATCTATACTAATACCTATTATAAAGAGGTAAAGTTTGTGAGTTTGTGACGTTGTAGGAGGTAATCTCTGGGTGTAGGTACTGAATAGATTTAGACAAAATTTGGTAAGAAGATAGTTTGAGACCCTGGGATGGACATAGGATACTATTTATTCCGGAAATCATCCTTTAAGAGGGTGAAAATGGGGATAAAAGTTTGTATTGGGAAGCAAGTTAGGGAGAAACCCGATCGAAACGTTGGTGCGTCGCTAGTATTTTATATAGTATTTTGTAGAGTATTTTGTTTTACATAATTAATAATAATTATTAATATTATCTTAATTTTATGTCCTAATTCAGATTAAATTTTTCAACGAAAATGCTAAAAAATAACTTTCGTAATTAACGCCTATCGGATGTAGACAGCGAATTACCATGCAATCTGGTGCAAGTACCTATGTACCTACCCTCAGTACAGAAATATTGCAAGTACCTTAAATATTTTCATGTTTGTCGATATTATTAATACTTATAAGTATTTACAGGATTACCAGATATACCTATATTTATTCTTACCAAGGAAATACTGGTACTAAAGTGAGTACCTAATCGCGTGCAGTTACTCTAATTTAGTTTTTTATCATAATAATACGCCTGATTAAATTGTAATTTTTAACGTAGATATCTAATTAGAGAATAATTAATAAATTTAATTAGAAATAAATAAAATAGCGTGAATAAAGTATATTTTGTTAATTATTAATATTTAAATAAAATTAGCCGTGGACAGTAATACTAATCATAAGACGCTGCTAAAATCTATACATCTAGATCTGCCTGACAGCGCTGCGGCCACCCAGGACGCATGCTGTCTCTATCTAACTCATTATTCTTAAGCAAAACCATACAAGGACGCAATATGTGGATCAATTTTTTACGGGTTTACCTCAAGTCTATTTATAATAAATTTAACGATGACACATAAATCTCTTTATGACATTATAACCATAACGTAAAGACAAATAGGCATCATTACTGTACACACACGCTCACGCATACAGCTTACAACAAAAATAAATTACCTAGGTATACTTTTATATTGGTTTACATTTTCTAATTTTCAATGGTAATTAAACATGTACAAAATACGTATTGACAATTATATATTTAATATTACAATTCGTATGCTAAATATCTCCAGATAATATTTTCCAGTTGAAACTCTACTGCGAAGGAATTCGGCAAATCTTTAAGCCTCTACAAATAAACTCGGCTAATTTTTAAGTCAATAGTCAGTAATATTAAAAACATCGGTTTAATTAAATAGAAGGAGCCACAAAGTTAATTTCTACGTTTATATTTTATTTCAAAATTGCTTCCTCAGGCCTTGCGCGTGTGTTCATTTCTCTTATCTTAAAAAATACTAAGTTATACCCTTGGGTTTGCTTGACCAATTGAATTAAATTCAGGCTACTACTTTGTAAAATAAAAGTTCTCTTCAAATCTGTTCAGACGTTCCTATGGAAAAATATTCTGATAAATATGTATGTATATAAAAAATAAAAACTTGTTCTAGACTTCTTATTATAATTTGATACTTAATTAACTACATTCAAATTAATTAAAATATCTATAGGACTTTTACAATTTTATTATGTACATACTCATACATACTCGATCAGATTACCTATGTCTACGCCACACATTCGTATTGGTTTACGAAACTTTGTAAATTCAAAATGTCTTTCCAATTTACATTTTAATATTTTAGAGAAATTTGAAGGTTGTACCTAATTGATAAGAGCTTAAATTTGCCGAACCCTACTATAATAATAATTACAAAATTCCTATTTTAACTGTTCACCGTTGAATGAAACTTACCTTTAAGTTTTGACTAAAATTATATTTTATTCGAGTAGTTGTTTCTTTTCTTTTGGATTTAATGTAAAAGATAAGTATCTAAACATATAATAAAAATTGAAATAGACATTATTATCAATATAGAGACCGAATCCATAGGTTTTAGAATTTATGTCTGTCTGACTGACAGTCTGTCTGTCTGTCTGTTACCGCATCACGGAAAAACCACTGAAGGGATTTTTATGAAATTTGCTATGGTGATAGCTGGTTATCCGGGTCAACATATACGATACTTTTTACCGCGGGAAAATACCTTATTTCTGAGAAAAAATACAAAAACTGCAATGTAAGAGTATTCTAATATGTAAAACCTAAGAATTTGGTTTTTGGTCATCTGAACGCAGGTGGAGCCGCGGGCAATGCTAGTCTTGAATAATTTACCAAATCATAATGATTTAAATATTATCTTTTTTTTTTATTTTACTACATGATCTTAACAATGAAACCTTTCTCGCTAACTGTACTTGTAATCGATGAGATGGAATTAAAATTGCATTAATTCGATCTTCTCCGATATCGATGCGTGCGATGGACGATTAATCATTCGATGAAACATAAATCGATTATGTATGTAGTAAATTTTCAGTTTTGATTTGTAATAATGTTTCGTTGAAACTTTTTTTTTGTAAACGGGCAAAAAAATATTTAAAAGAAATAACAAGGTTATTTTTAACATATTTTATTTTTATAACCAATAATCTTCAATAATAAATTAAATGCTAAAGGGAGTTAAACGGCTATAAAATTGATTAGTATTTATATCTGTATAAGCAATTTTACTTATTGAGTAATTTTACTTTTAGGTTTGGTTGGTGACCGCAGTTTCTGGGATTTTTCAGTGATGGATGAATAAGAACTACCTACCATTTGCCAATTCCAGATTGTATGTGAATTCCGTTACGAAGTCAGTCGGTAAAGCCTCCTCCTTTATTAAAGAGGATGTGCCATGGCACATGGCCATGGCCCCGCCATACATCCCATAGAAGGATTTTGGGCTGTTCATGACCGAGATGGCCGGCAATTTTTAGAAGAGGCTTATGTTCAGCAGTGGACAGTAATTGCCTTATAGTTTTTTGGTCGATGATTATAAGCAACTCACTTTATAAAATTAAAATAAAAGGAAAAAAATATGTGCTAAAATATATACCTACTATCTAGCACATTTCGTACTAAGAAGCGGTTTTCTCGCGCTTTGTTTTAACCACGGAAGAGTTGTGTTTTATCCTTCGTGGTTTTTGTAACTATAGATCAGGGATCTATATGGTCAATACAAACCATTTGCCCAGTGCAAACATGGCAAATGGTATCACTAGCATATGACATCGGATAAATAATATTGCATCGCGTTAAATATATTAAGTTAAAGTATCATTAAGTATAAGTTAAAATGAGTATTCTGTCTGTTCCTTTGTACTTTCAGAAGTTTTAACGATTTCCTCGATTTCGTAACGTCATCAGAGCATGTCAAACCTAATTATCCATATAGTAGAATAAATACTTTTTTATTAACGAAATTTCACCATCTCAAAGTGATTTATTTAAAATTGGTTTATTTACAAGAAAAAAGTTCCTACAATGAAATTCCAAATATACTTAATTATATTATATACAAAACAAATGTACCTATTTTTTATTTTTTTATCACTGTATGAGTCAGATCCGCGTGAAATTGTGGCTAGAATGCTAGAAAAGGCTGGCTGCATTCGTCCGTTGAAAATCAATTCCGTTTCTTTGGGTGAAAAACAACAACCCAGCCAACTTTCCTGACATCCGTAGAAGTGATAGACGAGGTGAGATCATGTAGGTATGTCTTTTAAGAAGTAAGTATTTAGAACTTCGGCTAAGACTAAGAATTTCTTCTATAAAGGTATCTATTATAAGGAAATAAAAAAAAAATATTTATTTAAAAAGTTAAATATTTATTTACGAATTTATTTCTACTGATTCCCAATTGACGAAAATATCGAGTATTGGACACAAAAAATACAACTAAAGTACAACTGAACTGAGTAAATGCCTCATTCCTTTTGAAGTGTGTCGTAAAAAAGGAGGATCGTCTTACATAGGTACATAATAACACCTTAGCTTATATAAGGGTGTAATAATAAATTTTCTTAATGGATATTTTTGGTACACAATCGGTGCACTCTTCCACTTGCCATTTTTTTATGGTATTCAGTGACAAAGGAGCAGACAGCCCACCTTATGGAAAGCGGTACCTGTCGCCTATAACACCTACGGTTCATGCGCTTAGGTTTTATCTTACAAAAATACAGAACTGTAGGTGCGTTGTCACTGTGAGGACTAATATGATATGCCTCTTGCCTGTAATTGCACTGGCTACCTTATCCTTCAAACCAGAGGACAACAATGTAATAATTGTTGCTTGGCGGGAGAAATAGACAATGGTGTAGTACCCATCCAGTCGGACTCCTCAGGCATGACAGGGTCCTACCACCGTTTTTTTTTTGGGGGTTACGAATTCGTCACATTCCGCCAAAATCCACAAATCGCAGTAATATATACTAGTAGTATCACTGCGAATTGTTTCCTGAATCCTGCAACATTTAGCTTAGTATATGTATTCAGCCCTTTTTAATGTCCCACTGCTGGGCACGGGCTTCCCTTCAGTAAGAGGGGAAACAGGCCATAGTCCACCACGCTGGCCAAGTACGGATTGGCGAACTTCACATGTCTTTTGAAAACTTGCTAGGTTCTCTCAGACATGCAGGTTTCCTTACGATGTCTTCCTTCACCGTTAAGACAAGTGCTAATCATGTTGGAAATGATTCGCACATAAAAATATCATATATATATATATATATATATATATATATATATATATATATATATATATATATCGGTGCGAAATCCGAGATTTGAACACGCTTCAATCGGTTACCCAAGCGAGCGCTTTGTCACTGGGCTACCACTGCCTTGCTTAGTAGACACTTAGTTCATTAAAAAAAACACTACAATATGGTTTAATACCCAACTGCTGTTGTGCTCAAAATCATAATTACTTATCTAATTTGTTATAATTCCTACTAAAATTAGTGCTTTACCTATGAAATTTTGATTATAAGGGCGCAAGAAAATAAACTTTAAAATTTAGTCCCAATCGATTTTTAATTTTAGTCGTCTTAAAAATTTTAGCGCCCCTCAAATTTGCCGGGATAGGTCCGGGCCTCACGGGCCTAAGCCTAAATCCGCTACTGCTGCAACGTGTTCGTCGCGCGTCGAGTTTTTTTAATTTGCCAATTTGACGCAAACGGACCAATATTGTTTTGCTAGCGTTGTGATGCTAGCGTTGACAGCTGCTGCTAACTCAGCCGTAGACTGAGTATCGTCAGCTTCTACTATCGCTTTTAATTCGTCGTTGTTGATTTTAGTTTTCGGGCGACCACGCAGTTCATTTTTACATCAAAATTTCCATGTCGGATCTGTTCAAACTAACAACGAGTCGCGCGTTCGTTTGTAGTGTTCACTCCGTACACGTTATTAATGTTGCGAGCCGTTTGTGCGGCATTGCTACCGCGATGGAAATCGTATTCCATATTGATAAAAAAGATACAAAGGTAGTGAAAACAAAACACTAATCAATAAACAAATGACTGAATCTGAAAATAGAACTACATACTTTTAAAATAAGATTCATTTGAATTTAAAATTTATTGCCGGCCATTCATAAATTACATTTCAAATGACCAGTATTGTAAGACGGTAACTTCCTAAGCTTCGGGTAAAGACCTATTTTATAGATAATTACAAAGCCCGAAAAATGATTATGAAACTCAAACATTTAAATACCTCTTGGAGATCAAGACTCAAGACACTTGTAATCATAAGCTATTTCAACGACTTATTTTTAGCAGTACCTATAGGTAAGTTGGTAGGTGATCGATGTATGTTGAATACCTAATGGATAAAAATATCATTTCAACAACTGAAATAATTCTTGAAAATTCTCTATTTCCTCATAAGGTGTATATTGTTGAGCACGAACATAAAACTTATTGATAGATGTCGGAATGATTGATACCCTACGTCTTCACAAAACTACCATTACATGTCCTCAATGACTTGCAAAACGTGCGAACTGTTCCGAGATGACCCAATGTGAAAGGTCAACGGACAAAATTATCTTATAACGTAAATATTTATAGATTACCTTTTAATAAATAGGCAATATTGGACTTTTTTTGTCATGTAAATTTTTCTATCTCTTTGTCTTGTTAAATAATTTATCTCGGAAAAAGTAGTGTTTATTACTTTTTAAATTATCGCGTTTCATAATTAAGTAATAATTACACTACGGGACTTCACACGTGACTTCTTAAGTGGCTATATATGGTTGCACCAGCCATGATCGCGGGCAGACTCCCCGTTTGTAGTCTGCTGTAAGTATTTTTACTGGCGACTGTTTTACTTCGGAGCGTGTATAATAGGTATACTCGCGCGCGCACATAAGAGAGTCGAGAGCGGCGGCGTAGAAGGGGCATGATGGCATGTTTACCGTCACGGCATAGATATGAGTCGGTTTTACTGCCAAGGCGCGCCAATAGATGTTCACATCAAAAACAATTTTTAAAATTTTTGGCTATCAGTTTGTCTCGAAATCTTATCTTCGAAACGGCTGGACCGATTTTAACAGGACTTTCATTGTCTAGCTAATGTTATAAAGACTAACTTAGGCTACCCATGAAATTGCAAAAGTCGCTCGTCACACTTATACCTAATTAAATTAAAAATACTGTTACGATTCCTCGTAGGATGCCTACTGAGAAATTTGAACAAATTACAAGGTAGGTACATGTATTTACCTGTTCTCACTTCTGCGGCCTGTTAACATTCTGGGATATTTTAATAATTTGCACATCTTGATTGATGAATCCTGATTGAAGGTTCAATCTCTAGGACCAAAGTTTAAAGGAAAAATTGCAGCATTTAAACATTGTGCTGTATAGCTAGGCACCTGCATAAATATTTTGTAGTAAATCTTAAATTTGAAAAATTAAATTGGTAATAGGTACTGGATTGGTAATAGGTATTGGAAAATAAGTATTTTAATATGTCTATACATATACAGATATTGTACATACCTTCTTAATTAAATACTTATATTAATAGTAGGCAGTACGTAGCATATAAGTAACTTGAATGTAGGTATTCCAAATTTTACAGAATCATAAAACGAATATAAGGCTTCTTTGGGCAAACTCATAAGTTATTTACACAGAATTACAACAAAAACCTCTCAAGCAAACAAACATTTACACTGCAGTTCATATACAATGTTACAAAACATACCGGTACAGGAGATAGCCCCTTCTCTCTCGCGGGCGGGGCTCCACACGGCGATGCCTACGTATTTAGACCTCTCTATGTGAGGTCCCGAAAGTAATTTATTAACGGGCCCCACAAATACAAGTTTCGAAACACCACTCAAAAAATAACCGTAGGAATTATTAGTAATACGATGTAACGCTGCAAATTCAAACTAATTATGTTATCAATGTTCTAATAAAATTGATGTTACCATGTTTTGTTTCATTGGTGCACGATTTAGAAACTCTCGATCATAATATTATAGTCTTGTGAAATTGTAGCGTTACGTTTACTAAATGTTTATGGCGTCTTCGTGATTTCTAATGTTTGAGAAAGCTAATGGACATTAGTGTCAAAGTGCATGCCTTGTAATTTTCTAATTTAATGACCGTTTAAATCCTAACGTGATAAAATTACTAGGGCGAACACGGAATAATCATTTGTTAGAATGTTATAATGTACCTAATAGAAATACGTATTTGATATTAATATTCTAGTTATAATAACTTTTTCCAAACTAAAAGTATTAATGTCAACAAAAAATTAACAAGTACATTGTTTTATATTATAATCTTATTATTTAATTTTAAAGTAGATAGCAAAAATATTGGATATTATTTTATATTTAAAATGTAATTCTTTTGTGTACTTAATAAAAATATTACTTATAAAACGAATTAGTATAAAAGCGACATCTTACAATGATGATCATAATTATAGTTACATCTACTCGTCAATAGATGGCATTATTTAATCACACTACTATCAAACTTATGTACTCTTTATAATAATTAATATCAACTTTTGAATTTAATACATAATAGTGAGTTTTTGAATTCTCATTTTATATTATTACTATGTATATATAAAACGAACAATGGATATTATTTCTTTTCCTGTTACATTATAATTTTTTATGTTATTAAACGGTAAGTGTAACTATCACTGTCATCAATCATTTTAATGTTATTTCACATTTGTGTAGTTTAATAGTTTATGTTTTATAACTTAAAATTTAATATTTATGTTTATTTACGTAAAACGATGTAACCATTTATACAACTTCTTTCGAATGTTTTTTATATAGTACGATTGAACATAAATTAATTTGATGTAAAATTAGTTTTATATATAATTTACAATCAAGTGCTGAAATATAAATATCACATCATTGTTTACGAATAATAAATAATAATGAACAACCAATTAATAGAAAAAATTATATCATGCAATGATGGAACTTTCTGTGAATTCACTTATTCCAACCCACTTCTTGATAAAAATGTAACAAAATCACTATCAAAGAGCTTCGTAAAACTTCTAAATATATCTAAGGATAATATTAATGAAAACAATAATTTAAGACACACAGTGTTGGAAAATATTCGAAAAGTATGTAAAATCGAACCAGAAGGACATGTGAAAGTTAATGAAGATGTAACTGAAATCTTAACAAACTTTTATGAACAACAAATAGGAAATATAAACAATACTCAAGCTTTAGATGTTAATAAACAGCTCGATGCTTTTTTAATTAGAAAATGGAAAGAAATAAATCTTAACACATCCTATAAATCTAATGTAAATCCTGAAGTAGCACAAGCATTACTGAATTTAGATGAAAAAATCGATTTTAAAAGCACATTGGTAGGAGATATAATTCACTGGAATCAACATGACAGAAAATATTTAAAAGTACTTAAAGACATATGGAATAGAAATAAAATAGATGAAGCTAATTGTGACAAAAATAGCAGATTTGATGATACCTCAATCAAGATCAAATCAGAAATTGAAATATGGTTACTTGAAATTTTATATAATGTACTTGAAGATAACAGTTTTAATGTTGATGATTTAATTCTTTCGAACAGTAACTACAGCACTTTAATTAAATATTGTTCAGTCTCAGCTGGATGTTTTCAAATGTGTATAAGTATATTAAATTGTGTTTTCATAAAAACCAATCTACAATTATCAGTTCAAAAGTTAATTTGTTCATTTATTACCAATGTCAAATTAGCTTGTCAAGTAACAATATCTATATTGTACCCAACACATGTAAGTCATTTAGTAACTTTATTAGATATCAATTTAGATGAATTACCCCTCACTTTAAGACAAAACTATGTTCAGAACACTCGGAAATATTTGAAAATTTTATATGACGAGTCTGAGACTGATTTTATCATGTTGCTTTCACATTTTCCTCATTGGTATAGTTTTTATTTTAATTAATTGAAAAATGTAGTATTATATTTAAAGACAATCTGTTACAATATAATATTGTTTTAATTTTTAACTTTTAGTATGTGTTAGAAATTTAACATAATTTGTTATCTACAGTAATTATTGTAATATTTAAATAAAATATATGTACATACATAATGTTACTAACTAGAATTGTAAGCAAAACTATGTTAGTACAATTCATTTTAAAATTATTGTAGGGCAAAATTTGAATAAAAAAGTAAGTATATCAAAAAAACTATTTATTTCTTAACTTCAATCATCTTGTAACTTGAACAAAAACCAAAAAAAGCTTCTAAATAATAAAAACAGTAAAAAAAACAACACTTGAAAAAAATGCATTACTTAATCAATCCCATCTAATTTCCTCAAAGTAATATATTCCTCTATTGCTTCCAAAGGAAGCAACGGATTCAAGTATACTTTAGCACAGATAATGCTCAATAATTTCTTTTTATTTCTTTGCACTTCATGAGTAAAACTTTTTAAATGTCTTTGTATGTTCTCCCAATATGGAAATACTTTGTTACAATACCCACAATGATACAATCCAGGTCTTATCTGAAATGTTAATAGCAGCAATTGACAATAATTTATATATTTTATCCTTATAAAATTAAAATTTAAAGTTACAAACATAAGTTATACCTGTCTAACAAATTCCTCATCTCCTTTAGTTTTAATCCGAAAGACCCTACTGGCTGAGAATAAATGAATATGTTGCTCACTTTTAGTATGCTCTGGTATTTTAGTAATATCCATTATGACATCACAAACAAAACACTTCCCTTTAACACTGTTGAAATAATCAACCATTCTGATAAATGTAAAACTAATTTGTTCCATACAAATACCATCATTAATAACAATCAAGGTATACTCGTCAACATGAAATGGACCAAACTTGCTTTCCAAGAAATCTTTAATGAGTATAGTTTTAAGCTTTGGTTTGTCATGTTGTCGATCTGATATTAATCCTTTTAATTCTAAGTGCCCTCTATGAATTGCCCCTTCAACATGCTGTTTAAAAACCTTCATATGAGCAGATAAATGAATATTACATAGAGAACAACAACCTTTACTGCCACCCTCATTTAAGTTTATGAAATTTTGTTTTCCATATATTTTTAACTCAGCTCTTCTCTTTCCACTATCTTTATAAATATAAACACATGAATTATGTAAAGCTTTGTGTTTAGATATAGAGTTTGAGTCTGCTTTTACTATTTCTTCACATTCTCGACATGTAGCTGTATCATTTTTTACATCAAAAACAAAATAATCAATATTTGTGTCCACAAGCATTTTCATAATATCAGAACTTTCATTGTTATTATTATCTTGTGATCTTGTATTTGATACAGTTTTGTTAAAACTTTTGTCATCTGAAGTTATTTCCTTTATATGGGCAGCAGTGTGTGCTTCTAATGAATTATTTGTTTTAAAACATGTGAAACAAAAATACTTATCTTTTCCTAACTGAAAATAGTATTTTGTTATTAAATTCATATACATTTTGAATATAATTAAAATTATAAACTTGTTTTTATAGTACCTTTCTATAATACTGATTGTCCTTACATATTGTTTCACTTTGTATTAATTTAACCATATGGTTGAATAGAGAAAAATGAGTAAAAGCATTTATAACAGGTTCGTCACATAATAAACACAAACCATCTATGATTGAATGCCACTGATGCTTAGTTAGTTTTATTTCATTTATTTTTATAGCACCATTACTTGCGCGCCTGATAACTGATGGCTTATTTGATATATCATTAGATGATTTAAGAGCTTGATGATGATCCTCATTAATATGCTCAGCAGCAGATTTCATAACTACATTACATATTTCACAGTAGAAGCAATCAGAAATCTGTAATTATAAAACGTAATAACTAGTAACATATTTTAATTATTTACACTTTTTGATGTGAGAAAATACCATATAATAGGGGAGAGTGGTCAGTATCAGCCGAAACCTTCCGTAGATTACTTACCACTCCATTTACTTACCTTGTAGATGAAATTTTTTCTAAATTTTGGAACATATTCGTGATGTTTGATATTCTTCCTATGATTTTCCCATCGTAAATGCTTATCTACCTCCTCGTTAATACTAAATGCCTCTTGACATATAAGACAATAATAGTCAGCTTCACCGCAAAGTATAAAATTTTTATAATATTTCTCCATATTCGAAAATATACACCTAGATTACTAATGAATTATGAAAGTATTTTTACGAATATGCGAACAGTTGACGGTAGTAGAATATTGCTTAAAATAACATAATATCTACTTAATGTTTAATGTTGCAATCCAATAGTTAAGTACTCTTGACTTGAGCCGGGTTTATTTTGTATTAAAACTTCTTTATATTCTTTTTATATTTTATTTCCAGTTAACCGTAAGCCCGAGCCGTTTAAATTTTAAACAGAAGAAAATGAAATGTCAATTGTCAAATGAACTCTAAATTTGACATTACTTAAAGTCAGGGCTGCCAGGTAACAGTCGTTGATTTACCCGACCAATAAACCTCAAAATACCCGGATTATCCTGCCGGCGCGGCGCCAACCATGAGCAGAATACCCGAAAATATATTTTTTAAGTAATTTATTCGGGTTTTATATAGAGTTAGAAAGTACTAATGATAGAAAAAGAAGTCATTGTTATCAGTTCTCAATTAAACAGCTTTAAATTATTAAACCAAACGAAAAAACTCAAACTATCAAATTAATTACTAAAATAATTAATTAGTAAAATTTTACTAAAATACCCGTCAAAATTACCCGTCATCAAAAATCGCCTATAATTACCTGCTTTTCGGGTAATTTACCCGTCAACTGGCAGAGCTGCTTAAAGTATTGCTACACCCATAAATTAATTTATTCATTAATAATATTAAAAACTACATATTAAGTTACTTCATCAACTTGTTCCCATCTTTTTATTCCACTTTTTATGCAGCCGGGTTTTTTTATTTATTATAAAATAATTTTTATTCATCGTTACATTGTCCCGTACAATGTAATATGTAAGTACAATTTTTTTTTCTCAATTTGGGTTCCAGTGCTACCACTGAGTTTGAAAATATTTTTTTTTTAATGTCAAACGTCATCTACTGCGATTTAACCAAAAGGTGGTTTTCCCTTTTGGTTAAATCGCACAAAAGTCCAAACGCACTCGTAATTTTCAGACTTCCCACTCGGCTCGGTCATCACCCGTCTTTCTCACAGCACTAAGCTCATATTCGTATAGCTTATGTAGAGTCATAGAGTATATTGCTACATATAAAATGTTAAATGCCCTTGTGCAGTGTGTTCTTTACATCGGAACACGTAGCCTGTTTTATTTTAAGTTTGAACGTAAAAAAAATATGAGTGACAGCGATAGTTTAGACCTTAGAATATATTTGATTATACTATATTTTTTATTACGCCATATTTGTTTTCCTTTATAAAACATCTTTTATGCATATTTTCTATACAAAATAGTTTCCATGTTTCACATCTGCCAGGCATCCCACCACAATTCTAATTTCTATTAAAGACTAAATTATTATTATTCAAAATAGGCTTATGTGTTCATATATTTAATCCTTTGTATGAATAGTTTAATCTGACATGAGTAATATTTATTATCTGCAGCTCTATGGGCAAAGAAACTGGCAGCACTGTTAGCTTCCCTTCAAAATAAATCATAATTTTATTGTAGGTACAATATTTATTCTTGTATTATTTCTATTGAAATTAGATTTATAAAACATATTAACAGTATTATTCATCTTTTATTGATTTTGTGTTTCTAGGAATGTACTAGACGATATAAATTTAACGGAGAGTATATATGTAATACTTTGTGAATAAATCATGAGTAAAAGACGCCGCGCATCTTCGGTGGCAAGCCGAGGTGCTGACGGCGATGATAGTGATGATGGAGTAGAACTAAGTAACCCTGGTCCGCCTCCAGCACGAAAAAAGAAAAAGTTGGAACCTGTGAGTATAAACTACTATTTAAACTTTCTATCTTAATGTAAATAAACAGAATGCACTAGTGATATAAATATTAGCATTTAGCTTACCATAGAAGTTTTTTATAGACTATAGTGGAGTTCAAAATAAGGCCACAGTTCTTAAAGTATTTAAAATCATCTTTTAAATCTTTTTTAGAGTGAAATATGTCAGCAACTATATGATATAATTCGGACTTATAAGAAAGAAGATGGTAGTTTGCTATGTGATTCATTCATTAGGGCTCCAAAGAGGCGTCAAGAGCCACAGTATTATGAAGTTGTCTCTCAACCAATTGATTTGTTAAGAGTAAGTACATTAAATTAGAGTTGTATAGATTTATATATATTATATTATAAATATCTTGATATTAATTTATTCTGGAAATGTTCCCTACATAATAAAATATTAAAAATTTTGTCAAATTAATATGGTATAGGTATTAATATATATTTATGATAAGTATAAGATGCAACTATAGGTAATACCTGTAGTTGCATCTTATACTTATTTTTTTTATTATAAATATAAAAATATTATAGGTACAACAAAAATTAAAAACAGACACCTATGAAGATATTGAGGAGCTTTCAGCAGATATTGAGTTACTGGTAAATAATGCCAAAGCTTTTTATAAACATGATTCAGAAGAATATAGAGATGCAATTGAGCTTTGGAAGCTTTATTCTAAACATAGAATGGCTCTTGAAAATGGTAAGCTTGTGACATATTATTGATAGCAAAAATGACATGACATGTTGATTGCAAAATTTTCAGGATAGCTTTTAGCATCAAACTACTTGATATCTATAACTTGGGCTGCACTATTTCTGCTTGAAACAATTGAAATTTTGTAGATCTTATAAAAGCAGGTGTTGGGTGGCAATAAATCTTGGCTTGGCTTTAAAAAGGGTCTTTTTTTCACTTGATATACAGCTGAGGCTTCATCAATCTTTCCTTTTAAAAACAAAAGCTTTTTTCCAAAGACCGGTCAGTTTTTTTTAAACGAAGCGATTGACATACACTACTGTCAAAAAGTTTGGAAGCACATCTGTTTTTATAGAAACAAAAGATTGAAGAAGAATAAAATCAAGTTATACAATCTTTTACGATTGTTTACTCAAAATAAAAGAATTTTCATAGCACATTCATCAAGTTTTAACAAATTCCTTGATTTCGATGAAACATGTGTTTTGTTACTTAGTCCGTCCTTTATTCATTGGTGTGGTTTTATTGAAAACATTCAATATTTAACAATGAATATACATAATCATAAGTTACGTATCCGCGAATAACGAAATATTCAGCCACGAATACAGGAAGTGGGTCTCAAATTTTTCTTCCGCGAATACTGAAACCGCGAATAAGGAGTTTTTACTGTACACTTTCTATCTAAGGAATCCACCCCTTACCTTGCAATTATGTTTCTTTTTAATTTTGAACAGGATCTAAATTCTCTTCACAGTGCATTCATTGGTACCACAGATCAGTTAATACTATACTAGTATAGATACCTCATCACATACAAAGAAATTGGACATTGCTAATTCAGGGCTATTTTTGTTTGCTTGAATTGATAATAGATGTCGTTGATTCGCAAATAGTTAAACTGTTTTATTTTATAAATATGTGCAAACTAACGTATATTAAATATTGTCACATTCATCCTGCATTTGAATAACAAACGGTGATTTTAACCATTTTTAAACGTGATAAACAATTCATAAAAAGTAAAAGCGCCGTCTGTGAATATACACTACAAACCCATCAACTGATTGCTGATATTTCAATAATCAGTAAAATTAATAATCAGCAAATTTGATTTACGAGCGCATTATTTCGTTTCCCTTCACTTAGAATATTTTTTAAACAATAATACACCTTTCTGGGGTCTATTTTTTTATATTTTGTTAACTTTAATAACTAATCTATATATGTAACGCCATCTATTGACATTAATTTAAACTATTTTTTCTGTATTTGTGATGAGACCCCATGATAGTGCGAACAGTATATTTTTATATCATCTTGACGAGACTTAGTTGTAATATACCGATTTATTTTAGTTGTTTTGCCAATATGACATGATTTAATATGATTTATTTTATCTATTGAAACCAACCATAAACATATGTATATGTTGAATAATGTTTTTGCTATCTTTGGATTAATTAAAGTTCATTTTTATTTAGTTTATAACATGTTTAAGTTTAAGCTTCAAATTCTGGCCACATAAATATAGTGGTAATATTAAAGAATAAAACAAAATTTAAACTCAGGTGACGAAATCAAGACACCAAAATTGTCTCGGAATGGTTCTTCAAGTAGAAGGTCAGATGTTGCAGAGGATATGTCTGAGACATCCACTAATAATGAAGAAGATAATATTTTTGAAGAATTATTTAATGCTGTAAGTTTTAAATTTTAAATATTATTTTTTTACACACTTAACAGATTTTTTTATATTCAACAATTAAAGCTTTGTAAATAAGTTTTATTAAAATTATACAACATCTAGGCCGTACCTTTTGAGACATTAATTAATTTTATTTTTGTTAAGCTAAGTAACTTTACTCTGTCGACATTCTATATTGTTTATTCTAGGTTATGACAGCAAATTCTGATGGTAGACCAATCTACCCAGCATTCCAATTTCTTCCATCTAAACGACGTTATCCAGAATATTTTAATGTGATCGATTCTCCGATAGATCTAAAGATAATTGCACAAAAGATACAAGGTGGTGAATACACGAATTTGAATGATTTGGAGAGGGATCTATTGCTTATGGTTAGAAATGCTTGTCTATTTAATGAGCCGGGCAGTCAAATATACAAGGATGCAAAAACATTGAAGAAGGTAAGTAAAAACTATTTATACAATAAAATTAGCATATGTTGAAATCCTTCAAGTTAATCATTAAATCCAATATTAGAGGTGTGAGACCCGGGGTTTGAACCTGATTCGGGATTCGAAACGCGTTATCACTGGGCTACCACTGCCTCAAATAAATATTAACAATTGTAACACCGATCTCTGCTATCGTATGTCATTCATTAAATGGCTTCTAGATTTTTTTTAAGTGAAAACTTCTATGAGTCGGTTTAGATCGGGAGTAAATTCATGTAAGTCGTCATCGACATGATCACGTGACGTGTTAACGTTCACACTCAGAGTGCCGATAGACGTCAAAACCAGATAAATGTAAACAGTTTTAATTTACAATTTTTAATTGAAGATCAAACAATTAATTTGAATATCCAAAATTAGCAACTGTTTGTTTATAGTTTTATGTTTCGCTTCTGACGGTAGTCCTCATGACTGTTTTTTTAATAACTAGCAGAACCCGCGGCTTCGCTCTCGCTAAAATTACAAAAAAACCTCTAAAATGGTAGGTTTCTTAAAGACTTTCATCCCCTATTTTACCCTCTTAGGGGCTGGATTTTAGAAATCGCTGAAATACGTTACTCATTATTTTTGCCGTGCTCAATTCATACGAAATCATGCAAATATGTTCAAGGACTAAAAAGTTTCATACACACTTTTATCCCCTATTTCACTCTCTTGGGGGTTGAATTTTGAAAAATTCTTCCTTAGTGGATGCCTTTGTCATATGAGAAATACTCGTGCGAAATTCAATATACAATTAAATAAATGTTTTAGCATTTCTGGAAATTCATCTTATAAGGGGGTAAAATAGGGGGAAAAAGTTTGTATGAAACGTAGGTTCTTTAGAGTTTTTTTTTAGTTTTAACGCGCGAGCGGGTTCTGCTTGTAGATAGATAATATTTCTTTCCACCACCAGGTCATACAAGTGCGCAAACAGGAGATAGAGCAGCACGGGCGATCGGGGCCGGCCAAGACGTCGGAGCGCATCCGCAGCAAGCGCACGTCGCGCGTGGGCCCCGCGCCCAGCAGCCGCGCGCTCGCCATCATGGAGCCGCCCGGCTCTGACACAGAGCCGGATGTTAAGGTGCACCACTTTGTTATTATGTTCAAATTCAAATCTATACATATAATAAAACTGTAGAGGTTGAATGTCTGTACAACGAACAACAAAATGTTAAAAACCGAGCCAGGGGGACATAAGAAGAGAAATAGAATAAATCCAGTTTTTTTTTCAAATTTTTTGTTTCTCTGTTTGTTTGTCTGTTTGTACGGGCTAATCTCTGAAAGTGTAGGACCGATTTAAATGAAATTTTTCGTGGTGGTACCTTATATCCCCGGTCAACATTTGAGATACTTTTCATCTTGAAAATTAATCCCTCCACGACCGCGGACACGCCGACGTTACAGTTAACAATAGATTTCTTAGAAATTTAATTAATTTCTTAGAAATTTAATTAATTTCTTAGAAATTTACCTGGAGGTGTTTAAACACGCGAGAATTCTTTAGAATTCTCACGGTATAGTTAAAAAACTAGTATGTCACTATACGATGCGACGAAAAACGTGAGTGAAAACTATAATGACACTTTACAATAATATTGTTCAAACATCAGAATAATAAATAGGCTACTTTTTATCCCGGATAAATGTACGGTTCTCGTGGGATAGATTTGTTTTTGTTTCAAAATATTTTATTCTGCATTCAATTATTACAATTTTTTACGGAATGTCATGAGTCTACTACCAGTTCTGAAGAAAGAAGCCTCATACCTGAGAAGAACTGGCGAAAGAAACTCAGCGGGAGTAATATTATTTCATTATCCTTTTTTATAAAGTTAAATTATAAATTACAATATTTCTATAAAATTGAAGTAGCCTGTCGTTGAATGGATTCATTATACAGGTGCTTCTCTATTTGGCGTTAGTTGGTGTGTGCGTGTGTGCGTAGTCGAGTAAAGGTGGTAAAAATTATGCTAAATGTTGAGCCGAGTAATAAGTTATCACTACACAACATTTTGTTAAAATCGATTAAGTACTTTTTGTGTGAAAAGCAAATGAATATACAGACAAATAGATAAAATTTTCGACAACCATTGTTTAGGGGTCTATATTTTGTACACAATATTTAACAGTCATTTTTTTTTGCAAAAAATATTTTATGTACAGATTTTGCTTTATAACTATATGTATAATAATAATAATATATTTGTCTACAGCATTCTGAAGATAGTGGAGATAGTGATGAAGATAAAGGCGATGAAGACTCACCGCAATGGAAACTTCTAGATGCCGTTAAAAATCATTTGGGACCAAGTGGTAAATAAGACACTATCTTTTGAGTTTTTTTTTTATTTAACAAATACTAGTAACACATTAATGTTATAAAGAGACTATCGACTTGCGCTGGGTACACGGATTTTGTTCACAATTTAAAGGGTTTTAATTTTTTTACATGGAATCCCAATTCTTTTTCCAAAATAAAAGCAGCCTAACTTACTCCTTATAACATCAGTTATCTGCCAGTGAAAGTCCTGTCAAAATTGTTCCAGCCGTTTAGAACAATAGCTGGAACAAACAGACAAACATACATTTTTTTAAAACTATTTTCTTCGTTAAGTACCATATAAACTTCCATATATATGTAATTTTTATAGTAAAAATCTGTTGTTTGAAAGTAGAAGGTAATCTCAGGAGCGGAAAATTCTATAAAAGTAATAAAAAGTTTATAAATATACTTTTTTATACTTTCAGTTGCTAATGCACTAATTCTTATCGGAATTTCACGTAACAAATATGAATTGTCACTAAAATATTTAACAGAGGCACTTTCCCCACAGGCTCACCGCTAGCCGATCCGTTCTGGAAGCTTCCATCGCGACGCGAATATCCAGATTATTACAAAGCAATAAAAAATCCCGTGTCCTTAAATCAAATAAAGAACAAAATAAGACGAGGGAATTATGGCACGCTGTCTGAAGTGGCCGGAGACATGAACATTATGTTCGAGAACGCGAAACAATATAACCAACCAACTTCCAGATTGTACAGGGATGCTGTGAAATTGCAAAGGTAATGGATATTACAGTGCTGATGTATATCTTCTTAAATAAATACATTAATTTAAAGGAAAATCTTTTATTGGTATACAATATATTATGTAAACTTTTTTTAGTATTACTATTCTTATGAGTATAATCTGTATAATCTTTATAAATATTATAAATGTGAAAGTTTGTGAGTATGTATGGATGTTTGTTACTCTTTCACGTCAGAACGGCTGAACGAATCTGGATGAAATTTAGTATAGAGATAGATTATAGTCTGGAATAACACATATTTTTCAACCCGGAAAAATATGCGGTTCCCGAGAGATAGATTTGTTTTTGTGTTTCTAGCTAGCACGTAATATATTATTTTATATTAAGACTAGTGACCTACCCTCGCTTCGCTCAGGTGCGTCCCTAGCTACGTTTTGAAAATAGTAATTGCGAGTGTACCTTAGTAGAAAGACACATGTTATTCGGACTTTTCTGTAGGCCTTTTTGAAACATTTAAAAAAAAATATTTTATGCTATTATTATATGTATAGATTGATGCAACAACGCGTCCAAGAACTGTTGGATATCGTTCAAAGTTCTTCGAGTGATGATGAAAGTTTATCGTCTGTCAAAAATCAAGCACAGGCGAATACCCCGCGGCCCAGAGGTAATATGATTTTATATAGTAACTATTTATACTTTAACTTATGTATTAAAAACAATGACAAATATATGCAATTAAAATAAGCTTGTAAACATCTTTTTGTTACAATAACCTTATTATTTAAATTTTTAAAGCCATTATACTACTGCTATACGTATTTAGTTTAATAGATTCTTGGAATGAAAATGAGTTTTATTAAGATCATCAGACATAAGAGTGTATACAGTTTCTTTAGGGGTAGGTGGTGGAAGGGAAAACTTCCATCGATCAATAGCCCTTTTAAATTCTGCAGTAACTATAGCGGGAACCAGTGGCGTAGCTATGTCAATGCCACCAATTTGGTCGCATGGCGCCCCTGAATCAATGGGGCCCAGCGGCCCATAAACGATTCTTTTATTTCAAACCGAAAGAAAAAAAGTGTCCTAAATTTCCACATATTATTATTTATGTTCTATAAAACAATGGATGGTCCTCTAAGCTCAGCTTTTTTAGCAAAATTTTAGTCTACCTGTTCTTCCATGAGACCGGTTTAAAAAAGTGAGAAGTTTGTGAAACTGTCATTTGTTTTCGAAATAGGCAAAGGTTACATTTTTGTTTGCATTGGAGCCCAAAGAGGCTAGTTACTCTACTGGCAGAAACTATATTCTTTATATTCAAATAGAATATATGACGTGGTGGACTATACCTGATCTCCCTTGTATTGAATGGAGGCCCGTGCCCAGCAGTGGGACGTTAAAAAGGACTAAACAACAAGATGCTCTTTATATTCTATTTATATTTATTTAAAGTAATTAAAAATTTTCAGGTCGACCACGTCTAAATCCAAACCCGTCATCAGCACCATCACCATCCCCATCGCTAATTATACCGAAATCTAACTTGCCACTGAAAAAGAAACTACACTACATATCGAAACAGCTAGTAGAGTTCACATGCTCAGACGGCAGACAACCGATGTTGCTCTTCATGGAAAAACCGAGCAAGAAATTGTATCCAGAGTACTACAATGTCATAGACCGACCCATTGATATGTTGACCATTGAAGCTAATATTAAGGTATTTAATTTTGTTTGTGTTATGTGTACTTATTATTCTGAGTTGTTAGAATTTACAAAAAACGTACAGAAACATTCTCATTTATGATATTTTTTGTGTTATAAAACTCAAATTTAAAAAAATAAGTGGCATATGAACTATTATATATTTTTGTGTTTTTTTTAAATAGTTTTGTGATTTTGTGGGTAGGTACTGTCTATAACAATTATTTGTACTACCTTTAAGATGTCTCAAACCTTAGTCTCTCCCGTGACCATGATTGCTGTAAAGCATACGAAACGTCGGGAACCAAAATTAAAATAAATGTGCGAAAAATTTCAAAAAACTAGTTTTATAATTTATTTAAATTGTTTCATAGAACGACCGCTACAGTAGTATGGAGGAAATGGTCTCTGACTTCCGTCTGATGTTCTCAAACTGTCGTCAATTCAACGAAGAAGGCTCAATGATTTACGAAGATGCGAATCTTCTAGAACGTGTTATGAATGAAAAGTTGAAAGAAGTTAATAGTAATTATGAAAGAAAAACGCCAGTTAAAACCATAAAGTCATCTAAGTCGAAACAACTGACACCATTCGAACAGAAGCTGCGCACGTTGTATGATGCCATCAGAGATTATAGGGATCCTAAAGGTTTGTAATGAACAATATTATTTTATTTAAAAAAAGTCCTTATGACTTTGAAAATTCTTTTTGAAAGTTGCTTGGCCTGTCTGATTAATCGTAATTACCTTTTCAACAATTTAAAGATAAAATTAAAAATATTTTATTGAGTAAAGCATATTACTCTGTTCAAAAGTTTCTTATTGATGGAAATGTATGGAATTGAGAAATATTGACTCACATGCAGGCTATCTAGTTATGTCAGTAAAGTAAATAAAATATAACTTTGATATCTAAAAGAGCAACTGGTGAGTTTCTCCGGGGCTCTTCTCAGCAGACCTGCTTTCCAAGCCAGTGGTAGCTTTCTCACGGACTGACTACACTGACGCTCTTTAAATCATATTGACGATTCATAAGTGCCTATAATAAAAAAAATATTAAAAGACATGTATACACAAATAACAACTACTTTGTTTGTTTATTTTATATTCGATAGTCTACATCGAATATTAATCATCAATTACATTTTTAGTGAACCGTCAACTAGCTCTAATCTTCATGAAGCTACCAAGCAAAATGGAATATCCGGATTATTATGAATTAATCAAAAACCCAATAGACATGGAAAAGATAGCACATAAACTTAAAAATGGAATATACACAACAGTTAATGAACTTGCCTCGGATTTCATACTAATGTTCGACAACGCTTGCAAGTACAATGAACCAGATTCGCAGATATATAAAGACGCGTTGATTCTACAGAGAGTTTGCTTGCAAACGAAACAGCTTTTAAGGTGGGTAAAAAATTTTTGCAAAAATAATATAATATGGATATGGTGTTATATATTTTATTTTTACCCACATTTCAAATATGTTTTAAAAAGTGGTCATATTGAAAACTAACACAAAGTCAAAATTTATCAAAAACTTTATAGTCCAAAAATTATTATCGAATGTAGTCATCGTCTTGACAAGTCATGTTATCCATGTTACTATTATAAATAGTTCATGTGCTTAACATTTGACAAGAAGGCACTTCGCGGTGACGGATAAAAGGCTAGTATTAAATATAAGATTTAATGTATCAATAAATAAATGTACCCATTCAGATACCCTCATTGTCGGTTTTGGTTATTGATCCCTAACCGAAAGTCTTTTCGCCTTAAGGTTTCGGTTAAGTTCTTTAACCGGTTAAATAAAACTCAGAAAAATATCTAAATTGATTAATTGGTTAAAATGAGTTTTCGGTGCGTTTATATTAGGCGAATGTTTGCTAATGGTGAAATAACTTAATAGCCTTGATTTTTAAAATGATTTTTAAATAACATTTAATCGATTCTTATTATGCCAGCCTACAATATTTTAAGATATTTTTTAAGATATTTTAAAATATTTTTTTTTTTCGATTCTTATTATAGAATATTTTTTTAACTACAGGGAAGATGATGATGCAGTACCAGATGTACCAGCAGCGGTGCAGGATTTATTACTCAATTTGTTTACTACTGTCTATAATCATCAAGATGAGGAAGGACGGTATGGATTCTTTTCTCTTTTTTTAATATGATCTTGGCTTTTAATATGGTATCTGAGATTGTATTTACAAATATAGTGTATTAAGAAAAATGATTTTTGAATTTAGTAAAATTTGTTTATACTGTTAGTAATAACAATATAACTACGTTGTTCATGAGTAAATCTGTAAGAGAATTTAAAAAAAAATACAATCTATACTTCTATACTTAGGGGCCGCTCATAAAATACGTCACACTAAAATCAGCTTTTTTCAACCCCCTCCCCCCCTATTGTCACGCTGTGTCACACTTTCTGTGACCCCCCTAGAAATATTTCATCACAAAAACTAAGACCCCCCCAGCCCCCCCCCCCCCCCCCCCCCCCCCCCTGCTGAGTATAATTCTAAATGATAGTACACAAATTCTGAAAATTAAAAATATTTATTAAGTTATTATAATAAAATTTAAATAAATTAATAAATATCTTTCATAACGAACATATAAATAATATTTCACTGCTAAATACATGAGAAACAGTATTTTCATTTGTTACTGAATCGAGAGCGCAGGGTACGTGGAAACGTTACTCTCTCAAGTATTGGAAAAACAAAGAAACCAGTTGTGACGGATCGCAACGCCGCTAGAGTCGCGCCACAGAGCTAGCGCTCATGTCAAAAAATAATAAACGGCGAACGTCACGTTGCCGTATACCCCCCGTCCCCCCTTGTCACATCTTGTCACACTCACCCAGACCCCTCCCCTCCCCTTGTATGCGAACGTATTTTATGAACGGTCCCTTACTAATATTATAAATGTGAAAGTTTGTGTGTATGGATGTTTGTTACTCTTTCACGCCAGAATGGTTGAACGGATCTGTTGATCTAAATTTCGCAAAGAGATAGATTGTAGTCTGGAATAACACATAGGCAACTTTTTTCCCTGAAAAATGTATGGTTCCCATGGCATAGGTTTGTTTTTGTTTTCCTTCTTGTTAAAAATATATGATGAAATGCAATTATTCATTGAAATATTAAAAATTATTTTAGCAAAATTTATTTATTTTCGTAGATGCTACTCAGACAGTATGGCCGAATTGCCAGAACATGACGAAGCTGCCAACGGGGAAAAAGTGCGTGCGATATCTCTTGATTTAGTGAAGCGCAGACTTGATAAGGGCCTGTACAAGCGATTAGATCACTTCCAGCAGGATATGTTCGCTGTATTTGAACGGTATACACAAAATATTACCATTTGTTATTTTGATTTACTGTATAATAATCTTATTGCTTAATTTAATTTCATTCAACGAATATGAAAACGTTGCCAATCTATCAAAGTTAGATGTTTGGATTATAGCAGATTTATGTCACACGAGCTATAAAATAGTATTCAATACTTATGACTTAAACTAGTCGATTTAATGCCGGCCGGTATAAATTACCACCAAAACTAGCTAGGGTGCTAAGTGTGTTTAGTGTATACACATAAATGTACACATACACGCACGCACGCACATGCGCACACGTATACGCGCAAACGTACACACGCACATGTACACATGCACACACACATACAAATTGTCGCATATAAAACAGTGTCTCGATAATTTCAGAGCACGCCGCCTCTCCCGCACTGACAGCCAGATATTCGAGGATTCGGTGGAGCTGCAAACGTACTTTATACGGCAGCGCGACGCTCTGTGCCGCGGCGCGCTGTCGTCGCCCGCGCTCGTGTACACGCGCGACACGGTCGCCACCAGCGTAGAGCTCATCAAGCAGTGCAAGATGCTGCAGGAGAACGATGACGAGGATGAGACCAGGTACGCGCTATTATTGGTTAATACCGAGCCCTAGACGAAAACAAACCTATCCCACGGGCTTTTTCCGGGATGATTCCTATAGCCAGCGCTGGATTTACACTAGGGGCAATTTTTTAAAAAAAGAAATAATAATAAAAAAAAATCATTTATCGAAACTTTATGCATTTTATGCAAAATTTCGATAATAGGGCGGCAATTTTTGTCATTCCTCAATAAACAGGCTATGTAATGCAAAAAGAATTTTTCAAATCGGATTAGTAGTTCCTGAGATTAGCGCGTTCAAACAAACATCAAATGCTTCCAGATCTAGCACAGATGAATCTATGGCATCGGGGGGTGCACCGCCTCAGACGCAGTACGGCAAGGGGGACTTCGTGTATGTACAGCCGGAGAAAGGCAACAAGGAGCCCGCAATAGTACAAGTGGAACGTGTATGGACTAACTCTGATAATGTCCCTATGATATACACTAATGTTTACTTTAGGTTAGTATTTGGAGTTTATGTTTAGTGACTAGTTCTTAGTTAGTTATTGTATAAGGTTGTGCTATTTAAATTAATATTTAGGCCATATAAATGAAATTTATTAACATAATATATTTATCATTTCACATGAAAAAACACTAAATTACGAATATTAAAATAGCTTGTCTTACATAGTTTTTAATTTTAAGTATATAATGTACTTAAAAATAAATAAAGTAATAGGTGTTGTCGGGAAATCGCCTTAACAAGAGGTAGCTGTAAAAGAGAGATGGAAAATATATTGATGAAAAAATAGAAACTCAATTATTATCTTTTTTTGTATAAGTTATGTTTGTGAGTACAATAAATATTTATAAATAATACTTATACTAAAAAAAATCGTCCACAGACCACACGAAACATTCCATGTGCGCACGCGCAAGTTCCTGCAACAAGAGGTGTTTAAAACGGAGACGCACCGCACTATGCCACTAGAACATGTCATTGGAAGGTGTTACGTGATGAATGTTAAGGAATACTTCAAGTTTAGACCTGAAGGTAATAATAACGATATTATACTTATTTTAGGACAGCGGTAGCCCAGTGGTAACGCGGTCGCTGCAAACCGAGTAAAGCTGGTTCAAATCCCGAGTCTCGTACCTCTGATATTTTCATGTGCGAATCATTTACAACATGATTACCACTTGTCTTACTTTGAAGTAAAATATTGTTAGTAAACCTGCATGTCTGGGAAACCCTAGCAAGTTTTCGAAAGACATGTGAAGTCCGCCAATCCGCACTTGGCTAGCGTGGAGGACTATGGCCTGATCCCCCTCGTATTGAAGGGAGGGCCGTGCCCAGCAGTGGGACGTTAAAAGGGCTGAATACAATTAATTTGTTATCGGTTTATTGATTGAATGTTAGTCTATAAAACAATATCCATATTCCATACTCGTAATACAAGAAATGAAAAAGCAAAATTAATATTTGCCAGTTCTTCATAACTTCTCACCTCTGCAAAATAATGACTTAATTTTTCATTCCAAATGGTAAGAGTAAAAGTGCATTTTATTAAGTTATCATAATTTTTAAACTCAAACTCTTAATGTACTTAACATGGTATAAACGACTCCACAATGTAATTTTTTTACAGGCTATTTAGACAAGGACGTTTATGTGTGTGAAAGTCGTTATCACACTAAGAATCGTTTGTTCAAGAAGATCAAAGTGTGGGAAGGTGCTGAGAAAGAAGCTACACTTATACCTAGAGATGTTAGTAGCGTTTTATTTTTCTATCACAATCCCATTTATGAACATTTTTCTGTAATTTTTTACTCTTAATAAGTGAATTTGGATAAAATACTATATCCATTTTCAATGACGGAAGAGATCCTTGATTTAGGTGTACTTTTTGATGAATCGATTTTTTTAATGAGTGGAGTTGTCTCGATTATATTTCAAAATAAAATATTTATCACAAAGAGTTAGATAATATTAAGGTTATTTTGAAGGTGTTGTTTCATACCAGAAACGAAACAGAACTCGCAGAAAGTATAAAACCATGTACATAAGTCTCTGACTGTGTAATACTATGTTTGTACATCCACTTGTTTCCATCTTTTTAGTTTGCTTTTTATGCAGTCAATTTTTTTTTGTAAATTAACCAATCATCACACACACAAACAAATCTTTTTTTACTCTAATATAGATATGTAAATGTAATCTAATCACGTATACTTTACCATCAATTTAGGTACCGCTAGAGCCTAACAGAACTGTGTCAGTGTTCCGCGAACGTGTCGAGAAGCACAAAGACGAACTCGCCGAGCTGGAAGTACTGGAAAATGTTCAAGAGAAAGAAAGGCCTGTGCGTTATTGATATTTTTTTGTTTATCTTTTATTACTTTTACTTATAAGTAACATTTTCATGAGCGATTTGAAACCTCGTTCAATTCAATTTACTTTTAGTACCTGGGCGACCGAACGTCGCTCGTAGTTTTTGGCCGAAAATACATTTTTTTTAAAAAAGTTAAAAACTTAAAAACTTAAAAAAAAAACAAAAGTATAAACTTTAAATCAGACCGAGATTCGAACCCGGACACCTGTGATGGTCAATCTTGCGCCTTGGCTGCTTGACCATGATGTTTATGCGTGGAACAATGCTAAAGAAAACCGCATGAAAACTCGAAAACACGCGTTTTCCTACAAATAAGACTAATCTAGATCGATTTTTCGCTCCGTGGTCACGGGCACGGCTGGTGCAATCCAGTCGAAACGTCGGGAATAATGAATTCACGCGTTAAGTCCCACAGTGTAATTATTGTATAATTATGAAACGAGATAATTTTTAAAGTTATAAGATTTATATATATGTACATATTTAGATACATTTTTAAAGTAAAATATATTATTAAGACCAATAGAATTGACATTTAAAAGTCAATAATTCTATACTAAAAACTCTTTCGGCAAATAAACACTGAGACGAAGATTTGTCAAATAACCGTAATAATGTTTCCAGGACGTTGTAATGTACAACCCGCTCGGAACTGACGACGAGAACACCTACTACGAGCAGTACAACACGGTGTGCTCCGGCGTCATCAAGACGGGCGACTACGTGTACGTGGTCACGGACGGCGGCAAGCAGCTCATAGCGCAGGTCGACACCATATGGGAGACTGGCGAGTGAGTGGACTTCTAGTGTTTTATTAAACGTACCCGACACGATAAATAGCAATTGTCAATGTCCTACGGTATTGCCAATTGCAATTGAAGTGCGATTGATGTCATTTTACAATGTGCTCGCGCTCGGTATGCTTAAATTCAATTTTTTTTATTTCGTGGCGTCTAGGAGTTTGTTTCATTGTTTTCACTGCTGTCAGACGCGCGAATGACGGAAACTATTGTCAATGCCTTAGTAAAAGGTCACTAATTGATTGGGGCACTAAGTCACTGGGTCACTAATTAACTGGGGCACTAAGTGACTGGATCACTTACAATTTACACTTACACTTTACAATTGACGTGACACGATGCTAAGTGACTTAGTGACCCAGTGACTTAGCTACACTGCGCACTTTACCCGCACTTCGCATATTACCCGCACTACGCACATTGCCCGCACTACGCACATTGCCCGCACTACGCACATTGCCCGCACACGCACATTACCCGAATGAAGTTATATTGATAGACATACATTTATTATTATTGCAACAAATGAACACGGTGTTTTGACTGTGACGAATTTAGTGAAATTTTTAAAAACAATAGTTCAATTAACATGCCCTTTAAAAATGATGATTATATATTAAAGACAAGTCTTACTATATTATATATTTTTTTCAGTAACAAATGCTATTTCCGGGGTCCTTTTCTGATCTTCCCATCCGAAGTGGCCAATATAATAAACAAGGTTTGTATCTAATTTTAATATGTAAATAAATTATTTTTCCTTATTAAGAGCTTAAAACGAAAATAAGTTTATTTTAATTAATTTACAAAAAATGTTAGTATGACTTGTGTATGTCATATATGTAAATATTACAGCCCTTCTACAAACAAGAGGTACTTCTGACAACGATGCACGACACGAGCCCCCTGGTGGGCATCGTCGGCAAGTGCTCCGTCCTCGACTATGATGATTATCTAAAATGTAAGTTAGTTTGTCTACAGTAATATTATAAAGAGATAAAGTTTGTGAGTTTGTGACGTTTTAGGGAGTAATCTCAGGATCTACTGAACCGATTTAGACAAAATTTGGTAAGAAAATAGTTGTAAGACCCTGGGAAGGACATAGGATACTTTTTATCCCGGAAATTATCCCTTAAGGAGGTGAAAATGGGGATGAAAGTTTGTATGGGCAATCAACCTAGGAACGAACCCGAGCGAAGCGAGTGTGAGTCGCTAGTATTATATAAATCCTAATATTTAGATTAACCCGGCGTCATTGAGGTTGGGTCAGGAAGACCCAGTGTGTTTAAGAATGCGTATATTTTTTTATGTGCGCGCGCGACGTTTCCATTCTTCTCAGTAGCTGGACCCAACGCTGTGTTCTAAAAGTTTTTAAAAAGAAATCAGTCAAGCGGTGACCACGCTGGGAGCTACACAAGTGCATTTGACAAAAAGGTAAATTTGACCCATGCTCACAGTTGGCGTTACAATTTTGCACCTTGTTTTTGTATGATTTTTTATCACTTAATTTTGTGTTTTGGTGTTTATTTAAGTATTTTCTTATTATTTTGATATTATTAGTTTTTCCTTGCTTCAAAGTAGTTAGAAACATGGATAGAGAGAACCAACGAATTTTGTCAATTCTTGAGGAACATGGATAGAGAGAGCCAACGAATTTTGTCAATTCTTGAGGAATCTGAATCAGAAAAAGGCGAAAAATGCGTAAGAGAATCCGGGAGTTTACTGGTGATTGATCTGAAGAGCCTCCTGCTAAAATACTAAATGCCCGCAAAAGATGCCAAATATGCCCAGCAAAAAAGGATCGCAAAACGAAACAAACATGTCGAGGTTGTGACAAATATATTGGCCCTGAGCATATCATACCTTTTGCAGTGATTGTGTAAATAATGAGGATATCAATTAGTTTTGTTAAACTTTTTTTTCATAGATTTATTGGTAAGGTATAATTGAAGTTACATATATGACTGAAAAGATTATATTTTAGAGTAATAAGGCTGTGAAACTCGAAGGGGTCTCATTTTTGTTAAGTTTTTGAGAATTTCAGTTTAATTTAAAAAAATATCAATAAATGTTCTGTGATTGAATCTTTTTTCTTTTATTCCTATAATTAAAGGGTAAATATACACTATAATGATAAAGATTACGAATATATTCTATAAAACATGAAAATGTCGTACATTACAAATACGGGTTATATTGACCCACCTCAACATCCGTGTAACAATTTCGTACCACAATGACGCCGGGTTAACAGTAGTATGTTGACTGTACTTTACAAATTCGTTAATTTAAGCCTATGAAATACAATATTTCAAAATTAATTGGCTCGGGTGCCTAACAATAAGAAATGAATTGTCCTTAGCGGTGGTAATATAGTTTCCTATTAGTGAAAGAATTTTCAAAATCTCATCAGGAGTTTCTGAGACTACCCTCGACATAAAAACTTACAAACTTTACCTCTTTCTTAAATGTATCAGTATAGATTCCGTATATAGAACGTAAACGAAGCCGAAAGCAAAACCTAGTAAACTGATTATTTTCCAGGTCGGCCAACAGAAATAGCAGAAAGCGACGTGTACGTGTGCGAATCGGTATACGATGAATCAAATAGGGTCGCCAGGAAACTGAAGGCCGGCTTGCGCAAGTTCGAGCACACTAAGGACGTCACTGTGGACGAGGTTTGTGTTTGATCGATGTGATTTTTGTGTTGATTGGAAAACGTTTTGTATGGGTTGATGATTGTTTAACAAAATAACACATTGTTTTGTTTAGATATACTTATATATTAAACTTATACTTCGCTCGGGTACAATTTCATGGGCTTAGATTTTTATGCGCGGATGCTGATAAGTAAAACTTAAAACTACATATAAACAAACAGTTGTTATTTTTGGATATTCAAATTAATCGTTTGATATTAAATTAAAATTTGTAATTTAAAACTGTTCACATTTACATATCTTGATTTGACGTCTATCGGCACTCTGAGTGTTAGCGTTAACACGTCATGTGACCATGTCGATGACGACTTACATGAATTTACCCCACATCCAAATCCCTGCCTATAGAAGTTTTCTCTTCAAAAACCTATTATTATATTTTTAGATCTACTACTTCCCAAAGACGTTGGGCCCGCCCGCGCTCGCGTCGCCTCAGGATGTGCAGTCTTCTTCTAGCGCCTTTACACAGAAGCCTTTCAATCCAAATGTCAATGCTGATTCTTTGGTATGTACTATATTTTCTTACTTAATATACAGTACCTGGGCCACCGAGCTTCGTCCGGAGTTTATGGTTAAAAAGTACAATTTTCTTTAAAAAAAAACTAAAAACTTGAATATATATATAAAAAAAATAATTATTCTGTCTGTCTGTTACCGCATCACAGAAAAACCACTGGATGGATTTTGATGAAATTTGGTATGGTGATAGCTGGTTATCAGGGTCAACATATAGGATATGAAAATGTTTCATTTCTGAGAAAAAATACAAAAACTGTAATGTAAGAGTATACTAATATGTAAAACCTAAGAATTTGGTTTTTGTCATCTGAACGCGGGCGGAGCCGTGGACAAGGCTAGTTCTATCTATCTACTAAAATAGGGTGCGTCGTTAGGTGTCTATCTGTATGCTAAATTTTCTTCTAAATACGTTCAGCAGTTTCAGTGCGATGGAGTAACAAACAAACATGCACAGATACCTACTTTCGCAATTATAAGTCCTATGTCCAGCGCAGTTGAAGAAAAAATAAGGGAAGATTATAAGAAACACTTGAGCCTTCATTGCTTCTTAACCTAACAGCTGGGCATTATTTCTCCGCATTATTTTCGAATTAATTTTCAGATATTAACTAAAGTAATTTATGCAACTTTTTATGTTTATTGTATTACAGGATGGCAAACCTCAGTTCACGAATCTCATTAATACCACAATTGGCAGTCAAGATGTTGAAATGATTCTAGAAAATTCACTTGATGACTCTTCACTCGCCTCACCAGCCACGCCTCTGTCTATAGGTAGATAGATTTTTTTCCTTTTAATATACTAATATATAAATACGAGTACCTCCCGTGACCATGATTTATGTAGAGCATTAGAAAAATACGGAACCAAAAATTTAAATATATTGTATATAAATAAATCTTAGAAATAAAACTTCGTTTTTAAAATAAAGGAAAGAACTCCCTCCTGTAAAAGTACAAGTGTTCGGTCCAAAGGTTTATACCGAACACCTAAGCAATAATGCATAGTAGGTGTATTATAAATACATCGAAACACGCCTAAAAAGGCAGTGCGTGTTCGGACAGCAATCAAACCACCTGCATTCATTATCATTTATTAGCATCATTAATTAGCATCAATCATTAGTATAGCATATAATTAAATCAATAAACTGTTCAACGATCTTAGACTGTATTTAATTTATCAAGCATTTAGTGGTAGGTCGCGTCCCCTACAACAAGTAGTTTGAACAAATAAACACTTAGGCGACGTATATTCTACAATGATTACTTATATAAGAGAAGGTATTTTTGATCGAAAATCATATTATATACCTCAAAATCAGGTTGTAACAGCAACCCATACAACCCACCGATAAATTTTGTAACCAAATATATTCCTCATAATCAGGTGGTAACAGCAACCCGTACAACCCATCAATGACTTCATCTTCCAACCAAGAGCGGTCCAGCAACCAGACAACGTCGACGCCCGCCAGCGGCAAGAAGAAGAAGGATCAGAAGCAGAAGATTGTCACCGGATACATTCTGTATTCTAGCGAAGTGAGAAGGGCCATTGTTGCGAACAATCCTGAGTCTACCTTTGGTATGTAGAATTTTTTATATTACTATAATAGTTAATGTTGAAATGTAAACCAGATGTTCAAAGCTGACCAATCCAGTGATCGTTTTACAATTTAACGGTGCTTTTCATTTAGATGAATTTTCAAAAATCTTTGATATCTCTGAATGTACCCAGGGGAATTATAATGTAAAGTGAAATAATAATATCACGGCTCTTACAATCTATGTATGTCGAATGTTATTGATGCAAAAGCATTATTTATATATTTCGCAGGTTTATTATATCTCTCTGGATGATTATTAAATAAAGTTCTATAAGATTATTAATTAAGACAACCTATTTGTATAAAGAAATAAATAACTATTACTAGATTTTTTTTTATTTACTTCCTCGAAGGATGATATTGGTGTTATAATTTATGTCTGTATGTGGGATATCAAACCTATACTGACATCAAACGTGAAAGTTTGTGAGCATGGATGTTTGTTACGCTTTCATGCCAGAACGGTTGAACGGACCTGAATGAAATTTGGCACAGAGATAGATTATAGTTTGAAATAACACATAGGCCACTTTTTATTCCGGAAAAATATACGGTTAGATTTGTGATTTGTTTTTTGCTAGTAGTTTAATATGATGTCTTTACATTTGTTTGTGTGTTTGCGTGCAGGTGAGATCTCCCGCATAGTGGGCAACGAGTGGCGGTCGCTGCCCGCCTCCACCAAGCAGAGCTGGGAGGAGCGCGCCGCGCGCTGCAACGAGGAGACCTCCGCCCGCCTCGCCGAGGAGATGCGCGAGCTGTCGCAGCATGTGCGTATACACGTACACACATACATACATACACACGCACGCACGGTCACGCCAGTATACTCACATCACATACACACATGTATACACGGGTAACGTTATTAGTACTGTCTTCGGCTATCTTGTGGGCAAATAGTAGAATAATTCGAATACAGCGAATACATACATATAAAAATCATAAACACCCGTGACTGGAATACAAACATTAGTGCTCATCACACAAATGAATGCCCCCAGCGGGACTCGAACTCGTGACCGATGGCACAGCAAGTAGGGTCACTACAAACTGAGCCATACGTGTCGTCAAGTCGTGTGATAATCTATACTAATATTACAAAGAGGTAAAGTTTGTGAGTTTGTGACGTTGTAGAGGGTAATCTCTGGATCTACTGAACCGATTTAGATGAAAAGTAAGAAGATAGTTTGAGACCCAGGGAAGGACAGGATCATCCCTCAAGGGGGTGAAAATGGGGAAGAAAGTTTGTATGGGGAATCAAATTTTTATTCACAAGTTGTATGGAGAACTCGAGCGAAGCGAGGGTGAGTCGCTAGTGTATAACAAATAAGTGGTATGAGTAAATGTTTATATTTCCCAATAATAAAATGAATATAATATCTTTATCGCAGACTCCAATGGAGATGACATACGAGTGCGCGTGGGACACATGCGATTACCAGTTCGAAGATCTGGCCGACTGTATGGAGCACTGTATAGGAGATGGTGGCAACAGTATGTATAGCGTAGTTGAGAAATGTACTCGTGTAAATATTGTCTGATTAATAATTTTAAAGCGCAAGTTTTTTGTGTGTGTATGTTTGTTACTTCGTCACGCTAAAATGGTTGAACAATTTGGATAACATTATGTATATACCAGAGCTCGGAACCGGTTTAAGAAACGGTTAATTTCGGTAATATAATGGTTGATTAATCGATTCATTAACCGATAAATAAATCGAATGGTTTAGTTAACGGAAATAATAATGGTTAACCGTTATTCTTAGAGTAAGGTTAGACTTAAATTTTGATACCGAAATGAACCGGTTAATTCATTCATAACTAAGAAACTTACTATTTTTCTAACAAGCAATTCACGATTAGCAGAGATTCACAAAATTTAAACGCACAAAAACACATTGTAACCGATTAATTTTTGATAATGGAACCTAAATTTGTGAAAAACCGTTTTCCGTGTTTTAACCGGTTAAATAACGTAACCGAGTACTTAAACCGAAAAGTCTTTCGGTTTGGGGTCAGTGACCTGAACCGGTTTAAAAATTGAACCGGTTTCCGAGCATTGCTATATACTATGGCCTGGATTTTGGAGTAAGACATAGCTACTATTAGGCACCCAAGCGAATGTGGGGTAAGTAATAAAATTAATACATTTGGGCCCTCAGTACAAGTTTGTTTTATAATCGAGCTTTATTAGTACTGTCGATTTTGATATGCGATAGTTTCCATTAGAGGTGCTGCTAAAAATGTTTCGAAAATAGCAATAGTTGAGTCACATTTCATTACGAAATTCGTACTAAGGATAATTCTTATCGTAGTAAAATTAGTGTTGTCTTATTCATTGCTAAGTAGATAAAAATATTTTGTATATGACTAGTTTTATCTGCAACATTTTTGATGTTATGTCGTTTATTTTAACGCTGCTAGTGATTGGAACATTTATTGAGACCAAGAAGAGTAAGCTAGAGCGTGAGTATATTGAAGTGTATTATTGTTTATGTATTATAATTAACTAGCAAGCCCGCGGCTCCGCTCGCGTTCAGGTGACCAAAACCAAATTCTTAGGTTTTACATGTTAGTACACTCTTACATTGCAGTTTTTGTATTTTTTTTTCTCAGAAATAAGACATTTTCCCGCGGTAAAAAGTCGTATATGTTGACCCGGATAACCAGCTATCACCATATCAAATTTCATCAAAATCCCTACAGTGGTTTTTCTGTGATGCGGTAACAGACAGACAGACAGACAAAAATTCTAAAAACTATAGATTCGGCCTCTGTATCGATAATAATGTTTATTTGAATAAGATTTTCCAAAAAAAAAATATAATGTACAGATTCGGCTTAGTTACAATTTTATTATATGTATAGATGATTAATATATTAGCGAATCATCCTCGTTTCATTATTACAGTGAAAGTCGGGAGGAACCTGTAATACAAAAAAAGTAACATGTTATTTTTTCATTTTTTTTTAAATTGCAATAATGCAATATTACAGTGAAAGTTGGGTAGAAAATGACTATATTCGTCAATTCTTGAATGTTTTCAAAGATGATCAGTCGAAAAAAAATGTCCATTCAATTCAAAAATTTAAATTAATTATTTTTAGATTCAGTGGGCCGCCTTAAAAAAGTAGTTTTTTTTTATTTCAAATATTTTGTTTGTTTTATACACTACAAGTTCTACCCCAAGCTAAGAAAAAAAACGATTTTTTTTTCGCTCTAACCTAATATATATACATACATATAATGAGTTGTTGCGGGTTGTATTACTACGTGTTTTCCCGTGGGAATGAGATCAGCCCTTCAACTATGTCACAAAAAATCACGCCAATCCCTCACTTTTCGATGTGAGAAAAGACAGACAGATAAATAAACAAACACGCTTTTACATATTTTATTATAATATAATAAGTATGGATAGTCTATTCCATACTAACCGTTAAAACGTACGTATTAGGGATGAACCTGAGCCGCGAAGCCGAAGTATATATATAAAAAACAATTGCTGTCCACTAGTTTCGCTAAAACTCAAAAACGACTGGACCAATATGAATAATTCTATTTTTGTTTTGTTGGGGGTGTGTCAGGGGTGGTTTAAGTATTAAAAAAAATTAGGAAACCGCAAAAGAACAGCTGGAAAATCGAATAGTTCAGAACTGTTTATTTCGTATGGGAATCACTAATCGTTAAAACATACCTAGGGGCTACGGACGAACCTGAGCTTAGCGAGGGTGAGTCTATAGTAATATATGAGTAAATACCATTAGTGAAGCACCTTAATATAAATATGTATAAGAAATTTATTTTCTCCATTTAATTACATGCGTGGTGGCAGCGGGCCACGTGCAGCAGCACTATCGCGGCTCGGGGGGTGCCGGGGGGTCGGGGGGTACCGCGGGGTCGGGCGGCGCCGGGGGGTCGGGGGGCAACGAGTTCCCGTGCCTGTGGCGCAGCTGCGCGCGCGTGCGCAAGGGGCAAGCGCCCTTCCCTAACCTGCCGAGGCTGATGCGGCACGTGCGAGACTTGCACGTCAATAAGGGCAACGGAAGGATCATGGCGGTGCATGAACGGTCCAGGTATTCTTTTTTATTTGGATATGTTTTGTGTTTTGACGACACGTTTGGCTCAGCTTGTAGTGACCCTACTTGCTGTATCAGCAGTCGGGGGTTCGAGATCCGCTGGGGGCATTCATTTGTATGATGAGCACGAATGTTTATATTACAGTCATGAATGTTTATATTTATAATATGTATGTATTTAATGTTATACCTATAATATGTGTGTGTAGTGTATCACTATCTGGTATAACACAAGCCTCGTAGCTTACCATGGAACTAGATGGTGCTGTGTGTTCATATCCCAACATATTTATTTTGTTTTTATCTGATTATACATTTTTTGTCTAGTGATAACGAATTTTTTTGGAAAACAGTGATGCGGGTTCACATTCAGGGTCTCATTCTGATATTTTTATGTACTAATTAATTTCATCTTGTCATGATTACCACTGTGTGACAAAACCTAACAAGTTTTCCAAAGACATGTGAAATATGCCAAATGCCGTAGCGAGCGTGGTGGACCATGGCCTGATCCCACTGAAGGGAAGCCCATGCCCAGTAGTAGGACATTAAAAAAATGTTATTACTCTTATTCTGATAGTGTTTGTGTGTATTTATTACTTATTTACGCTTAAACGGCTAAACGAATTTGAACGAAATTTAGTATGTACACATAGACCACATGACCTGTAGTGACAGAAAGGCTATTTAAGTACCTAGAGATGCAACTGGCCGAAGCAAAGGTAAGTCGCTAGTAAAGTTATAAGTAAAACAGTTATACTTATTATAATTCATTATAATTAATATCGTTTCAGGAATTTTGTACCGTCGTCTAAGAAGCCGCCTAAGGTGTACTCGACTAGTTTCCGAAGCGGTCTAATGTCACCTGGAGGTATTATAAAATTTTATATATTAATATATATTTGTATCTAAAATCGGACACGATCCATTCTATAATCGTTTTGAATTATACTACATGATTTTTTAAATGAATTTCAAGTGTTTTATTTAGATTTTTTGTTCACGACGTTTTAACTGCTTTACAACAAACATGATTATGGTCACACCATATAATAAAAACTTCAATAAACAATATGTACAGTAACCGGCGGTAAATAATGCACATCGAGCTAAAGAGGGAGACAATGGGTTACTTTCGGTTTCGTAGAGCGTCCTCTCTGTCGCACTAACAGTCCGATATCTACTGGGTACTTGACATAATGTACTGTGTGACTGAGTCGACGCTCTACAAAACTGAAATTAGCCGATTGTCTCGCTCTTTAGCTCGATGTGCATTACCATCGGTTACTGCATGTATTGTATGTATGTATGTGAACCGCACATCAGGCATGTCTCCGATGGCGCGCAACACGCCGTCGCCGGGCGAGGGCGCGGCGCCGGGCGCGCTGGCGGCGCGCGCCGGCCTCGAGCCGCTGTTCGTGCACGCGCCGCCGCGCGCGCAGCGCGTCACGCACTCCGAGGCGTATATACGGTGAGCAGAGCTGCCAGTGGAGACTTTTTTCTTTTTTTTTTTAATGTTGGGAAATGCATTTACGCATACCACCTATAGACAGACGTACAGGTGGTTATATGGGACTCACCGGCTCGAAAAGCCAGTACTACCCATTAAACCCAACAAAACCTTCCTCCGTGTTAATGGGGCGTCGCAGGATCGCTTACGCACTCAACTACGACGCTCCGACTCCAGGTCTGCCGAAGCAGACCACAATAACTATGGGGTTGCTCCTCGGTCCACTCTGCTATCAGAGAAGTACCAGGAGCAACCCGCATGGTACACCGCCCACCGAAGTGGGCCACCCCCAAATGCGTTTCTTAACAAGGAGAACGCACGTACATACGTAACAACTTAAAATGAAATATACATAAAATAACCATATTTTACAATTTTCGTATCCAACGATACGATCTGGCAGCCCTGACGGTGAGTCACGACTCACGACTGACTTGCTGGGGCTTCAGTTTAAATAATCTATATCCGTATTAATATTATATAAATGTGAAAGTTTGTGAGTATGGATGTCTGTTACTCTTTCACGCCAGAACGGCTGAACGGATCTAGGTGAAATTTGACACAAAGAGACATCTGAGCTACCACTACCCTAAAAAAACACTATTGATTTTTAATTAATTGTTAACATTAGATTTTTAGTTACTTTGAATTCTGCGTAAAGAATAAAATTAAAATTGAGTTTTAATTGCATTATATTATTTACAGGTACATTGAAGGGCTTCACTCTGAGCAAAAGTATATCACACCATGGGAGAAATCTCTGACACCGATGCCAGCTAACCCCGACCCTTCACACTTTAACATACACAAATTACCATCTCATTGGATTACTGAGGAGGCTGTCAATGGCTACTTGCAGCAAGATAAGAATTTATCTGAAACAGACATACAAAAAATGGATCAAACTACAAAGGTTTTGAAAGGTCTATGCGCTCTCCGGGACTTTATGATGAGGGACGCACTAGCTATTTATAAGAGCACTTGAGTATTTTTAAGGGTCATTGGAATATTATGTCATATGTATTGGTCGAATAAAGATTATCATCATTTATTATTATATTATTGTTTCATTTAATATTGACTTAAAATAATGGGATAGGATATGGAATGATATATTCATGTCCAACTTAAAAACTTTCGCCTTCTTTTCTCAGATCCGCCATAATTGACAAAAAATAATGATATTTATCATATTTTTTTTAAATTTTTCGGTATAGTTAAAAACAAAATGACATAATACTATAGTAGTTTTAGGTACGCCATTATATGCAAACAAATCTGACAGCGCTAATTTCGGCTAATTTTTGAGCTATTTTTATTTGTTTTTATACGATAATAGATGTCGTTGTTCCGCGAACAGCTGAAAAATGTGTAAAGAAATATGTCAAATATTACTAAATTCATTCTGCATTTACTTGAACGTTCTGTGACTAACAGTTTTTAACCAAGAAGAAAAAGTAAACGACTCATAAAAAATAAAAGCGCCATCTATGAATATACACTACAAAATAAAAACCCATTATCTGCTGTTTTTCAAGAATCAGTAAAATTACGCAAACTTAATTAGCAATCGTTTTGTTTGCTTTTATTTAAATTACTATTTAAAACCATAATATACGGTCGGGGATCAATTTATTATCTTTTGTTAATTATGCACAAACTTCAATAATTCCATCTATTGACATTTTTTGAATTATTTTTTATTACTGATGAAACCCAATGGTCTGAATATGGTTTTTAGCTGAAATAGAAAATTTATCTGGAAAATTGAGAAATTCAGGAAAATCTTAAAAGTGCCTTTTCAATAATGTACGAAATCGAAGATCACAACTGTCAGTTAATAGTTTATTGCTTTGACTGTTTCTATAGTAGGTATATTTAGCTTTTACTTGTATTGATTGTCAGTGATTAGAATTATTTATCTTTTTTTTATTAATGATTATGAGCGTGTATGTATGTGCACAGATTACACTCATGCAGGTCCTATAATATAATACAAAGAATTTGGACCTCAGACTATTTTTATTTTCTCGTTTTGACGATAGATGGCGTTGATCCACAAACTGTTGAAAATTTTTTTTAATATATACTTATTATTTAAAACAATTGCATCCCTACATTTTTTTATATAACGAAATGAACAATAAAGAATATTTTGCTTTATTTTGTCAAGTAGCTGGGTATGGTTAGGTACAAGTCCTGGGTTTAGTCGGGTCCGCGATTTCACTTTACTCTTTTATCTTCCCATTACACTTTTTTTTATACTATTCTTTTTTATACGTTCCACCTGATGGTAAGTGGTAACGCAGTCGTAGATGGTAAGTCGCACTGATTCAGTAGCCACCTATTTACTCTTGCCTTGAAGACACCCATATTATAATCGGACGGAAACACCGACGCAGGCAGGTTGTTCCAATCCTTAGCCGTACGTATAATAAAAGACAGCGAAACGCTTCGTGCGGACGGGTGGAATGTCCACGACATAAGGATGGAGACCAGCCGTTCGTCGGGTTTTCCGATGATGGAAAGGGGATGGAGGAATTAATTCATGTAGTACTTTTAAAGTAACATTAATAGAGTGCACTCATTGTACTATAGCAGATGTTTATTTTCAGTAAGATTGGCTGCCACAACCGAAATCGATCAGGAAATCGTTAATTGCTTCGTTTTATATCATTTCTTTTTAATTAAAAATTAATGTTGACAATCACTAATTAACATCTGCAAATAGCATAATATATATATATATATATATATATATATATATATATATATATATATATATATTACAAAATTATAATACATTTTTAGCAGTACATAATATTTATTATGTAACAATCGAGATAAATCGTTCAAACTGTTTTACAATAAAACAACAAATGAACAACAACAACTGTTTTATAATATAAACAATGAGCTACCTTTTTTCATCTTTGTTCACCTATAAATGTTAAAAGATTGGTGTCGAAATAAAAATTCAAAATTGTAAAGCTTAGCTCTCATACATTTTATTATTCTTAGTTATAAATAGGAATTACATGTTGTAATAATGGCATAAGATGGTTATGTGTAAGTAAAAGCAATATGTTAAACACTTTCCACTTCTTCCTTGAGAAGTCTTATTAGATGATTGAATTTTTTGCCTTCAAATATTAGTATCTGCAAATAGAAAAGGAATATACTATTATTTTTTTAATTAATAGGTTCATATTATGATGAAGAATGTTTAGAAATCCATACTATTATAAATGTGAAAATGTGTTTGTTTGTTTGTCCTTATTTCACATCAAAACTGAGTGACGGATTGGCGTTATTTTTTGTGTGTAGATAGTTGGGAGGGCTGGAGAGTAACATAGGCTACTTTATACCATGGGAAAGCACGTAATAATGCAACCAACAACATCTCATTATACCTATGTATATATATGAAATATAGTTTATCTATTCCATACTAACCGTCGAAACATACCTAACGAAGGTAGGGAGAGTTGCTAGTATAAAAACCAATTACAAAAATTCAAATCTAATGTTTTTTTGTTTCAAAAAGGAAACTTAGTTACTACAGAAAAAAGTTTGGAATCACTAGCAAATATTTATAATAAATAAAAGTAACCTTTCTACATGGAGTCATAGCACCACCATCATAGTCCCATTGAGATAAATCTGCCTGTTCTGTCACATCAACATCAAAGCTAGCCAGTGACTCTTCTGCTAATGGTTTCTCTTCTTGATTTGCAAAGAGTATGTCTGATTCATCATCTGTAAACAAAAATGTCATCAGAAAATAAAATATGTGACATAAATTTTTGTTGCATAGTTATTTACAGCCTTCAATATATTACATTCAATAAAAATATTTACCTCCAGTTTTGTATGTTTTGCAGATCCATATTAGGTATTGGAAGTTGTAAGGCATATTTTTCTTTAAAGCTTTGTCTAATTCACTTTGTAGTGATGAGAACAGAGGTACACTGATCGCTGCTGGAATGTTGAGTATTCTAAAAAAAAAAATTACATTATAACAGAAATTTAAATAATTATATTGTGTAAATATATGTAAGCTTTTTTTTTTTAATTTATTTATTTTAGGTCGCTTTTTAACATCTAAGGTCATTAGCGACCACATTGGACACAAGTTACATACAATAATTTATATCAGTTGGTACATATTTATCATTTTCAAAAATTTAAGAATTCTCGTACAACCATCTTTGTCAACCTGTTTGTCAACCTTTTTAATTCTAATACCTTTAGTAACTATTGACGAGTTTTAGTTTTATAAAATAATAAAAAATATAAAATTTGGAATCAGTTTTGTTATTTAGATAGGTAAATTGTAATCACATATGATTTTCTCAAATTTACAATAATGATAATGATTATTAACCATAAAAATGTTGATCAAATATGACAAGTGGGAAGGCCTTGGTATAAGGAAATTAGAAATTTTGCATGTAATTTTATATCAATATACAATTATATAGATAAATATAGTGCTATAGAATTTTGATTTACCTTTCATTAATAACTAGCCCTACGTGATTGGCATCATCTGACAATATTTTACTAACAAGCCCCTTTGTTCTATCATCTGCATTATCATTGGCCAGTGTGGTTAGCAAAGTCTTGATTTGCTTTATACAATTTTCTTCCTTAAATTAAGAAATAAATAAATTTGTGAAAATTTGGTAAACAAGCAATGTTAGTATATTAATTTTCAACTTTTAAATAAATATGTAGTTTTTTTTATTATGTTAATAAAAAAAATAAAGCAGTACTCTACTACTGTAAAAAAAATCATTTGAGATAGTATTTGCACATTTTACAATAAATAATAATAGAAAAAAATACAAAGTTTTTATTACAACATACTTTTCTTTTGGTAATGTTTAATACAGTTGTGATACCAAACACCCCATCACTGCCATCATCTTCATCATCATCTTCATCTTGTCCATCATCCAAACACTGCTTTACAACACTACCAACATAATTTTGTGCTAAAAGCAAAAAGTTATCATAAATATTTAAAAACATAAATATTAAATAATAATATTGGTTTTAATCTAGCTTACAAATTATTATTTGTGCTAGCCCTCCTAAATCAACATTTGATTTTAGAAACAGTTGTCGTAAAAGTTGTTTAATTCCATGAAAATCACAATCTTCAGGATTTCTGCCTTCAAAGTCTGCTTGTAGTTCCTGAAACATTGTACGTAAAATAAATTCTTCAGTAAGGTAACAATAGGTAATTAATGAGACCAGGCAATCATCCTCACGTTGACTGTAATACGAGCTAGCATATATCTTTCTTTACAAATTATTATGAAACATGAATACATGATGTTAAATGAAATTCACTTACACACAATATTTATATATTTTGAAAATAATAAGTTAAAGTAATAATAAAAAAAACGTAAATAATTGAAATCGGCTATATTAATATCCGCCATGTGTTATTTAGGTTATGTTTTTGTCTAACCTTGTCCCCAACGAAATTTCCATCAGAATCAAAGTCCGAGTCTTTTTCACTCCCCGAATCTTGATCTTCTTCACTTTCGCTTTCTTGTTTTTCTATTTCTTTGTTTCTTTTATTCGACATGTTGTTTAAATGTAAATTCTGCCGCTACACAATACGATTAATAATACGAATACAACCACAAAACTTCACACTTCACAGTTCAAGACAAACAATTTTGACAATAATAATAAATTGACAACTACACGTACAGATCATATTTTTGCTTAGAGTTGCCATATGAAATATTACAACATTTATGAATTATGATTCGTATTTTTCAGCATAATAAATATATATTTCGTAAATGTGCATGTGCAATGTGCATGTGTCCTTACTCCTTATTTAATGTGTAGTATATTATGTCTCTATACTTCTAGATTGGTGAGACTGAAACAATGCGGGCAACTTTGTAATTTTATCGGTTCGGGCGCGAATTTTTAAAATACGCCACTAAAGATAATTATTAATTATTATTTTAATAACTACCGCTAAGCGTGATGTTCTTTATTTAAGCCGCATTGACACGATCAAAGTCTGCTTTGACAAAAAGCTTTGAAACGAAGTTTACTATGATAATCACGGCTCCAAGAACCACTTTGAATGAACGCCGACGTCAAAGTGCGCTTTGATTGCTCGTTTACACAATCAAAGGAGTAATCAAAACTACTTTGTCAAAGCAGGCTTTGAGAAAAGTAGAACACAGTCCAAGTCTACTTTGATTAACGCCCACATCAAAGTGCTTTGATTGCTCGTTTACATGCTCAAAGTTGCGTTAAAGTAATCATCAACACTACTTTGTCAAAGTAGACTTTGATCGTGTCAACGCAAAGAAATATTTTTTCATGCAGTATACGCGATATCTAACTTTCATTTGCATTCCATACGATAGTTTAAATAATTAAAATCGCTAAATTTTTAATGAATAGGTATAGTGTATAGTGCTTGATTATAAAATTTAGTGTTATGTCGTATAATATCTTATCTATTATTTTATGAGTTTTCTATATGTAGCTTTATCCTTTATACATATTTATTAAGAGGGTGAAATAAGACCATGATGTTTTAAGAATCTGTAAATGATAAAAAATATTTAGTTATAAATCAGCCAAGATTTTATAATTAATAAAAATATAGAACATAATAATTACAGTGGAATAACTCTCCAAAGAAATTATCGAAAATCCATAAGTTGTTACGTATACGTGTTTTTGTGATCTGTAAATTGATTTTTTTAAATATTAACATCTTTTAATATACTTATAAAAAAATATTAACATAGTTTTAAGAATTTATAAACTCCTACTCTAGATAGTCAAAGAAGGTAGGCCGGCAACTGGGAGCATATAAGGTTTTTTCCTGGAGAATTCAAATCCACCGTGTCGCCACTCACCGAGAACTCAAATATCAAGACTGTCTCAGACATACCGATACTCGTACCGATTGAATTTTTAATGTAGGTAGCCTTTGCACTATACTAAGACAAAAACTTAGCTAAATAATAAAAATATGACCACCCTCTTAACATTTATTTAAGATATACACCTCTAATTATAATTAATAAAATAAAATTAATATTGTAAGATTTTTGTATTTATTTTTTTGAAATAATTGTACAATTTTGCCGGTAGGTAGATACTGTCTGTAATCGTATTATAGCCAGGGAGACAAGATCTTTGAGACGTCTTCGACCTTAGTTTCTCTCGTCACCCATGACCATGATTGCTGTAAAGCATTCGAAATGTAGGGAAACTAAAATCAAAATAAATCCTCGAAAAAATCCGACAAAGTAGTTTTATTTTAGGATATATCTAACTATAATGAACTTACCTGTGCATTATAATAAAAATAGATTTCTTCATTTTGTTTGAGGTCAAATACCAACCGCTGTTATACAGAGCGTTTGCTACTCCTGTACTCTAAAATAAAAATGTTATCCTTTTTTTATATAGTACCTGGGTGACCGAGCTTTGCTCGACGTTTTTAGTATTGTATTTTTCGGAAAAGATATAAAAATAGCATTTTTTCATAAAATGCACTTACACATACCAACTTAAAAAGCAATACTTTATCTAAATACAAAATTTTATGAAAATCATTGGAGCCGTTTCCGAGATACACGAAATAAAATATAAAGTGTAAAAGAATTGATCATTTAATATTTTAAGGTTTTTAATATTGATATTAAAATTTAAAGAAAATTTATAAAAAATATAACATCTTTTCTTATCGCCTCTTCTGGTGACAAGAGAGCTGGCTCGTTTCGTTTTTTGCCCAAAGAATTAGTATTGTCTTATAGCGGAGGAATGCGGCTTCATAAAACAATTCCACGCATAGGTACATGACTTGTACAATAATAATTAAGTGTACATTTGTCTTGTATAGGTACTTAATTTAATGACACGTTTGGCTCAGTTTGTAGTGACCCTAGTTGCTGTGCCAGCGTTCGCAGGTTCTAGTCCCGCTGGGGGCATTCATTTGTGTGATGAGCACGAATGTTTATGTACTCCAGTCATGGGTGTTTATATTTATAATATTTAAATGTGTTTGTATTTAAATTATATATGTGTATTGTATCAACTATTTGGTCTCCATAACACAAGCCTCGAAGCTTACCATGGAACTAGATAGTGCTGTGTGTCAATGTTCCAATATATTTATTTATTTATAATGTAATTAATATAATATTGATGATATACCCACCGTATCGAGTAATTTCTGCCCGTACCAACAAAGCATCCATATTTGCAAAATTGCTGTTATGAAAAACATTTTATATAGAAACCCATTCCATTTTTCGACAAACTAGAAAGAAGAACAAAGTTTATTTAATATTAGGGCGTTTTATTTTTTTTATTATATAAATACCTACTAATAATACAGACCTACTTATATATTATTCGTAATCACTTCAACCATTATATTAAGTGGTATTTAATTCTAATCTTAAATTATTTATTAATAATTTTCTTCGACACAATAAGACATTTTCTGTTTATTTAAAAAAAAAAAATGCTTTTCTTTGGTAAACGTGTCACTTGTGAATGGTTCGATCGGTTTGGCCAATTTATTTTTCTTAATATGTTCGTAATAATTCGAATACGACTTATAGAAAAAAATAATTGAAAGTTACCTATTAGAAATGGAAAATCGGGAAAAACTGCAGGAGTTTTTTCTATAGCATTTTTATGGCAAACAAATTCGAAACAATAATATACCTACTAAATATAAATATGATTTGGTCCTGTTTCTTCATCAACTTGATTTCATCTTTTTAGTTTGCTTTTTACGCAGTCGGTTTTTTTATTATTATATATTTTAGTATCTGATTTAAAAAGTACTAATAAATCCAATTCTTTGAATGAATCTCTAGATCTCAAAAACTTGAGCTCAATCGTAAAAGGAGTGGTTGTAAAAGGTGTGGTTAGGAAGTAAATAAATTAAATCGCATTTACACGTAACGTAGAGGCGTGTTATTTCGTATTCAGAATACCCGACTGTGCCGAAACCCAAAGGATTTTTTTATCAATTTATATCCATTATATATTTGAATAAAAAGATTTTTTATATTTTTTTATAAATTTTATACTCACTGCGCAGCAGAATAAGCAGAAACAGATGATAATCGAACTATTTAAGAAGTTTACGAGAAGAGAAAACGAATACATGTTCTCCACATCGCTTGATAATCTAAAATATTATTATAAATATTAGTGATAGTCCATAATATATTCTTGTTATATATAAATTGCCGTTAACATATATATATATATATATATATATATATATATATATATATATATATATATATATATATATGTATATGATGTTACCTTATTAAAGCACGATGTCTTAAAATTATAGATATAAGTTCTGCGTTAAGTTTCTTTTCTTTTTCTTCATCATTCATTTGTCCATTTGTTAAATGTAGTTTACTATACATTCCTTAAAATACATTATGATAGTAATAAATATAGTTACACATAGATACAAATCGTTCATTTTTTTTTTAACTTTGCATCATTATACCTATACATAAATTAAAACATCCCAGGAGTTATTTGTTACTTTAAAATGCCTTGAAATTGGTTTACACTTTTTAAAAGGCTTTTGTTGTTTAAAAACTTTCACAGACCTTAAAATTACTTTTAAGTGTAATTATTTCCTTTTTGTGATTTGTGTATTTTATGTATTTATTTTATATAATATATTTTATATAAAATAACCGATTTATTAAATCGATTTTAGTAAAAATATAATTATTAAAACCAATCAATAGTAATTGGCGAAGATATCGAGTAACATGCATTAAAGTCATACTATACTAATAGCCGAATTCCATAGACATTACATGACATCCTACCTTACCTTACTTTATTGAAGTGGATTTCAAAATTATCAAGCTGTAGGTATCATTGACACCAATTAGGTAAACAACGCTTAGAAATATTATTATTTAGATAAACTTAATAAATAAAACATTTATACGGATCCCCCTACAGTACCCTTGACTCAAAGGGAAATCAAATCTTTGAATATTAATGTACAAGCCAGTTAATTGACTACTGCACACAACTATTCTATTAATGTTGAAGTATGCCACGATATATGTCATGTAATCAATGCCTTCCTTTTTGGGTTATTTTGTACACTTACCTAAGGGATAAGATTCGATAAGTTGATCATCAATAGGGACATATACTAATTTATTAATTCGTACAGCGAGCAAAGCAAACTGTGTAGTTATATGGCTTAGAAAGGTACAGAATAACAGATCTCCTGATAACATAAAGCCAGCTGCGAGAAAGCCTGAAAATATTTCATTACAAAAATGTTAACATTTGATAAATATTTTAATGATATGTCTAGATAGAAAGCATACAAGTTAAACTCAGCCATTACGTCAGATTATAATTAACTAACGAGAATTAATCTTTTTTTGACACCTATCAATATGCAACACAATTTTAATTAAAAAGATGAATATGTGGGGCTAAACTATATAAATTGAAAAGTTTGTAATTCAATATTTCTTTCAGATAAATAAAGTGCTGTTATTATCTATTTTACAAAAAAAAATACTTTGAATTGAATATAAATATAATATATTTAAGCACTTACAATGACAAGTTTGAAGAAACATAGTTATTTCAAAACGATTTCCTATGCACGGATCGTAAGGTAACCAGTAGAAGAAAGGCAACATTACTTCATCGCCAAAACCTGCTTTGTTTCTAATATACGAAATGAAAGGCGGTACAGTGAAGATAGAGCCGAGTGTCATGTTGCAGCTGAAGTATGCTGTATATTGCAAAAATTAAAACCCAAAAATAGAAAACGTAAATAAAATGTAGGTATCATCAACTCTGTGTGACTTGAATGGATTTTTTATCCACGATTAATAATTTAATCGTGTGTTTGTTCCATTATTTGTGCTTCCTTCATTTATTTGTCCGTCGCAACGGACCGGTGGATTTATGTGACTCTTTGTATAGAGATACTACTACTTTTTGTTGGAGTCTTGTAGAGTCACATAAGTTATTTTTCACTACGAGAAAATGTTTTATTTGCAGTATTAGGTATTATAATTCAATTTAACTGCCTTGGTGGTGTAGTGGCTAGCATGTACGGCTGCACACCCTGAGGTCCTGGGTTTCAGTCCCGGGTCGGGCCAAGTTTAGTTATTGAGTCTTTCTGTATATTAAGCCACAATGAGATTGGCCGCCGTGGCCGAAATCGGTCAGAAGAACATCATATAATTCAAGGTACAAATACTTACGTTTAACTAGAGTCGAACGTAAGGGGCGTCGCTAGTAGGTATATTTAACATTTATAAGAAAGCAGTTCTGTTTAAAACTGCTATAAGCTTTATTCGTTTAAAAAAACAAACAAGATAATCAAATAATTATTTTAAAAAATATTGATATTTGACCCATTCTTATTTTTTCTTTAAAATATTAAGTTTTGTACAAATAACTAAAAGATTACTTAAAGCCTGATTCAAATAACTTTACCTGCCTTTGTCTTACCTTTCACTACAAAGCGTAGGCGAATGAGAGCTTCGTTTATAATCTTATGCTCTTCTTCAGTGATGCGGCCACTTGGCCACATATCTCTTAGCTCGTACACCAGGTTTTCATATATAGACCGATAACGTTTTATTTTGTAAGCTTTGGCGGTGGCTGATGAAAAAATTGCTTTATTTTAGCCAAATTAGAATGTGGTATTTTCGTTTTTAAAATCACTTTAAACGACATAAACACATTGATGACACGTTTGGCTTGGTTTGTGGTGACTCTACTTGCTGTGCCAAGGGTGGCGGGTTCGAGTCCCGCTGGGGGCATTCGTTTGTGTAATGAGCACGAATTCGACTGTCAGAATAAATATTAATATTAAAAATGTGAAAGTTTGTGGGTACAGATATTTGTTACTATTTCACGCCAGAACGGCTGAACGGATCTGGATGAAATTTAGCACAGAGATAGATTATAGTCTGGGATAACACATAGGCTACTTTTTATCCCGGAAAATGCACAGTTCCCGTGATATATAGGTTTGTTTTTGTTTATAACTTTAATTGAAGCTTTATTGGCGTGCGTTGAGTAAACAGTTTGAAATAAAGCAAAAAAATGGATGGCAAAAACCCGAGTGAATCGAAGGTAAGTCGCTAGTATATTATAAAAAGCATAAAGATTTCTTTCGATTTAGCATTTATATCTTGAAGCATTTGGTAGCTCATTCGCCTGACATCAATTTGCTATTTTTCTTTCTCGAAGATTATTCCCTCTCAAATCTCATGTCTATTTATATCTACAGCAATTACAATAAATCAGATTTAAACTGATTTATTTGTCACCTCATGCGGTACACCCACCATGTTGGACACTTACCGGATAACATGGAAGAAAATAAGCTGCTTTATGTCGCGAGGTGGTGGATTCCCGTAGAATATAAATATATATAGCAAAATAAAAAAGCAGGCGGAGTCGTTAGTACACTGTAGGCATAATACTTATAACAATATTTTTTCTATATTACAAACTTATACAAACCTACAAGCAGGTAGCCGACACAAGGCATCATAGTGAAAAGATCAAGAAAAGTCCCTACTGAAGCCATCAAGAACATATTGATACTTTCCAAAATTGTCGCTAAGAGAACGTTGATAAGATTGAACCAGAAATACAAGTTCCAGCAGATGCTAAAAAAGAATTGCCAACAAATTATTTTGGTTAACTAACGTAAAATTTATCTATTTATTAGTAACATATTATACGTATAATACATACCTCGCTATATTTGTATCATTAATGAGAATGCGAAATCCAACCGTTTTTAAAATCTTTTTTGGAAGTGCGTATGTTGCATCATAATCGTTTACATTACCTTCATAGGCCTAAAAATATAAATAGGTATTAGCTATCGAAAAGGAGTAAGGAACTTAAAAGAATAATGAAGTATAATGTATAACAATATTATATAAGATGGAGAGGACATTAATAAAAATATATTAATCTTTTGCAGGAATGGAACCCCAGATCCCCGGCAAAGTAGGCGATGGCCATCATATACTGAATTTTTTTACTTTATTAATAGATTTCCATTTGTTATTTTAATTTTATTTTAGTACAACCTTTTCATGTTCTTCGATATCGACGACTTTCTTGCTTGATAACTGTTTTGCGTGTGACATTTTGCCTATTTTCACTTTGTATAAATTGTATTTCTTTTTCATGCTTTTATACAAATACCGTGAGCAAGCTCAGATTAAAAATGTAAGAATTATTGTTGTATAATTACTGTAGGCTACAGTGTTTTGCATGAATGCATAATAGATAAGTTAAAGCAGTAAAAAAGTGCAAAATTGAGTAAAAATATTTTTATAGCTTATATTTAAATTACTGTTAAAACTATTTATTACAACATTTTCTATTAGCACTCATGCCTATTAAATTAAGTATTGTACTATTGTATTTAATAATTATTATTTATTATAAACGTTTATTTTCATTAAAGCTACAATTAAATAAACTACTAGCAATGAATCATTTATACTGACATAATTTTTATTTTTAATTTATTATTTTAAAATAAACTTATTAATATTATTTTATTACTCTCAAAGATATTGAATACGGCTGTTGTATCCTACTTAAAATAGGAGACTAGGCGAAGCAGTAAATAACTCTAGCTCACTGAATTTACATAAAATATAACATAATTACGTTAATTTTAACTTCACAAGGCGCAAGATTAATAAGAATAAGTAAGTGACAATTTTCGGCCCAATTAAAGTCTTGAAATGTTACCCTACAAAACATACTAGATATTTTCTGTGACATCTGTTGGCTATATTCAATTTTGATTGTTCGAATTATTTTTACCCAATGTTAATTCCTACTGTAATCAGTTGGACACATGATAACAAAGATAACATGTTAATCGTAATTTTAGTATAAGCTTAATTTTTTTATAAAAAATTTTTATAATTACTAAATTATATATACTACTACATATCTGTACATATCTATACATACAATAAAATTGTAACTAAGCGGAATCCGTACATTAAATATTTTTTACAAAATCTTATTGAAATAGACATTATTATCGATACAGAGGCCGAATCTATAGTTCTTAGAATTTTTGTCTGTCTCTCTGTCTGTTACCGAATCACGGAAATACCACTGGAGGGATTTTGATGTAATTTGGTATGATGATATCTGCTTATCCGGGTCAACATATAGGATACTTTAATAAATAAAATAGTAACACAATGAAATCTGTACATGAAATACAAACTTTCGCGTTTATAATATTTATTATGGGATTTGTCAATTAAATATGAATTATTTTCTAATTTTCCAAAAAATCACTTCTTCTATGGGCGCCCCCGACCGAAGCGAGGGTAGTCCCTTATAATTTGTAATCAAAACCTTTAACAAGTACAACTTTAAAATGTTGACAATTACCTATTATTTATATCGCGCTTCCTGTGATTCTAAGTCCGCTTGTATCGGATTTAACGTACCTAATATACTTGTATATTTTAAATTCACGCTCACACAAAAATTATTTAAAAAGTAACAATAAAGTGCAATTGAGATATTTGAGTACCTCTGATTTTGTAACATGCATGAGGCACAACTATTGAATTGAACTTTTAAAATATTTAAAATGTTTGTTCCACACAATTCAGTATGTAATTAAATCCCTTTTTATTATAGTCACAATATTTATTATGTATATCTAAAGCGATAGAAGTATAATTGCTAACCAACTTTAACAAACGGTAAGTGCTTTGTAAATTCTAACGTATCTTTAGTTAAGAAATGAATTTGTACAAAATTTTATGAAGAAAAATAATTCATATTATATTTTTTCGGACGAAATCTTACTTTTATTTTTAAATCTTACTATAATATTATAAATGTGAAAGTTTAGATGGATTTTTGGATGTTTGTTATTTCATTACGCCAGAACGGCAGAACGGATCAGGATGAAATTTGGCACAGAGTAAGATTATTGTCTGGAATAGTACATAGGTTACTTTTTATCTCGAAAAGTGTACAATTCCCGTGGGATAGATTTGTTTTTGTGTTTCGCTAGTTTAGAATAAAAAAATGTATATTCTGTTGTGTGTTCGTTGCATTTTACTTCTTTGTAATATGGTGGATATCTGAATTTAGTAGGCACCTACTTAATAACATGCAGTAGTAAGGAATTTAAGTACTTAATTAATATTATTTTATATTTTAATAAATATTTTTTATCTTGTACTGACTCAAATATACTCTCGTGAGCAAAAAAATCGACTCAGGACGCACGCTTGCGGTTAAAAAGCTCTAGCAAAAAATTGGAAGCTTTTATTATATTTCTGATTTTAACATCTCAAAGTTCTTTGTTTTAGCTTTAAAATGAGTGGTCTATGTTGTTATTAAAAAATGTTTTCTGGTAAAGAAAAAATATTGAATGAGATGGAGTCTTAAGCAATAAAAAAAGTGATGGTTGACGGTAAAGAAAATACCACGTAAAATTCGTCAAAACAATAATTTAATTAAAATATTTTTTTTAATATTTAATGTTGCCCCCCCTGGCCCTAATAACAGCTTCCAATCGCTTTTTCATGGATCGAATAAGTTTCCTTACTCGATCTTGTTCGATGCTATTCCATTCGTCGATTAGCGCTGCTTTGAGGTCCGCCATCGTGTCTGGTGCAGGATTTCTAGCCCGAACTTTTCTTTTAAGATCATCCCACAAATGCTCGATAGGATTTAAGTCCGGGCTACGCGCTGGCCAGTCCATAGCGGCAATTGCGACCTCCTGTAAATACTGCCGGACGGAACTTGCAGTATGTAGACGGGCATTGTCGTGCATTAGGACGAAGTTTTCGCCAATGAAACCGGCGTGGGGAACGACGTGATCCTCTAAAATATCTTCGATGTAACGGATCGCCGTCAATCCTCCCATTCGACCGCCAGTTTCAATAAAAACCAACTCGGTTTTTGCCTCGCTTGAAATGCCGGCCCACACCATCCAGGAACCTCCTCCAAAAGCAACATTTTCTTTGATACAGCACTGCGCGAATCTTTCCCCAGGTCTTCTGTAGACTCGTCCTCTTCTATCACTATCATGCAAGCACACTCTACTTTCGTCTGAGAAGAGAACGGTGCTCCATTGTTCGTCAGTCCAATCAACATGTTCTCTAACAAAACGTAGGCGGGCTGCTCGGTGGTCTGAGGTTAATTTGGGGCCAGTAGCTGGCCTTTTTGGCTCAAGCCTAGCTGCCTTAAGTCGTCTTCTGACTGTCCAGCCACTCACAGCTACTCCTTGCGTTTCTCTGAGCTCTTGTTGGACTTGAACGCCAGTGAGGGCCCGATTTCTTAACGATGTGCTGACAATAAATCGGTCATCTCTCTTTGATGTGCACATTTATCTACCGGAACCGCGTCTTCGATTAAAGCCACCAGTCTCCTGGTAACGACGGTAAACTCTGGAAACAGCAGACTGGCTCATGTTCAGTGCACGTGCCACTTCACGCTAACTCTGGCCTTTTCGCAATAGGGTGATCGCTTGAGCTGCTAAATCGCTTGTTGTGTCCATTTTCAGGTAGAATTCTTGATTGTTGATAACGGAGATGTGTATCGGTTGACGTTTGACGGCTAACTGATAAGGGTGGGTCAGGTAGATAACCTTTTATATGGTAATTAGCACTATTGTAAACAAGCGTAAAAAGGGTGGTTACTGATCACAACATATTGTTGGGTTGTGTGAGCAATAAACCTTACAATATTTTATATCATTTTGAAGCTAATACTAGCAGCTTTAAGATTTTACTACGAAAAAAATATATTTGCTTTCAGTTTTTTTTCCAATGACTTGCGACTACAGAAGTGTCGTCTGAGTCGATTTTTTTGCTCACGAGTGTATATTATGTAGGTAGATAGATTAGACAGAACAAAGTGCTGAGCGCCATGATTTCTTCGACGAACTCGCCCGCCGGGGATCCTCAGCTGTTTGACCTAACTTTCTTTAAGTGCGAATAGCTAATATGTAAAGCAAATTCTAAAGCAAATTTTTCACCCACTATCCTTAGGGAATTCTTGGCTATTCAGAAATTCTTGTACTTTTATACAGTAATAGAATTATCTCAAGTAGGAAAATTAAAAATTAGGTAAGGTTACATAAATGTATGATTATAATATTATCTATACTAATATTATAAAGAGCTAAAGTTTCTGATTTTGTGAGTTTGTGACGTTGTAGGGGGCTATCTCTGGATCTACTGAACGGATTTAGATGAAATTTGGTAAGAAGACAGTTTGAGACCCTGTTAAGGACATAAGATACTTTTTATCCCGGAAATAATCCCTTAAGGGAGTAAAAATGGGGATGAAAATTTGAATTGGGAAGCAAGCTAGGGATGAACCCGAGCGAAGCGAGGGTGAGTCGCTAGTAATATATAAATGTATACCTATATACTTTCATTTTTGATATTCTAAAGTAGTAACTTATACATTTATCATAACTACAACTGATTATTATGTACATATTTATTTCACCTTTGTTATTATATGTATAAGATATTTCAGAGAAAACCAGCATCAACTCTCAAACTGTTATATTTATCAGTTTCAAATACAATCTATAAAGAAACCCTTAACAACAACAATTTCTTATATCTTTCCTTCAGCTAAAAATATCGAAAGGCATCCATCCGTCCGTCACAACTCCCGCCGATCAATCCCATAGCTATACATGTCAAATTTCTTCGAAAATAACTCTGATATAAACTTATAAGAATTTTTATTTTATATATTTTTTTCTGCCCAGGACCGGGATGGTTGGCGCTCATTGGGGGAGGCCTTTGTTCAGCAGTGGACGGCGATAGGCTGATTGATTGATTGATTGATTGATTGATATTTTCTTTCATAAACATCTAAGGATCAACCATCTATACATATAATAAAATTGTAACTAAGCCGAATCTGTACATTAAATATTTTTTGAAAATCTTATTGAAATAGAAATTATTATCGATACAGAGGCCGAATCTATAGTTTTTAGAATGTTTGTGTCTGTCTGTCTGTCAGTCAGTCTGTTACCGCATAACAGAGAAACTACCTACAATGATTAACAAACTTGCAATCATTCACGTATTTTAGACTATTAGTAGGATTATAATTAATTATATTATATAGTACGATAATTCTAGCCTAGCGACTTTCGGATGGTATTATTCAAGCCCCACTGTATTCTGCCTAACTGATTGTCCCATTTCTTTTCATCTGCATTAAGATTTTGTGCCGTTAAAGAATCCAAAACGGTCCTGTTATGCGCCGACCTTGACCGTGGTAACATTCCTCTTGTAGGTCCATCTCCATTCGACGAACCCGCTCCTGCTTTCGCAATCGAGCCTGTTCCTTCTCCAGCAGGCAGCAGCTGTGACTCGAACTTCTACTTCTTGAGCGCATACCGAATTGGTTGCGACCGGAACATGAGCGTTCTCGTCGAGGAGTGTCTAAACTCCGACGAAGTGCGCTATCGCCGTCCATCGCCATCCTAATTCTCGGAACTCTTTCTTTTATTTACTCTCTAGTAAACAAAATAATTAATATTAATGTTACTACACAATGAGACGAGAAAAGAAAATAAATAATTATCTTATGAAATAAATCTTAATTCTCCAAGGGAACAGATTTTAATACCCTTTGTAATAAATCAATATAGTAGTACCTTGTTCAAAAATAAGCAACAATATTTAATTATGTCTACTGTATTTCTAAATTAATTCTAACATAACAAAATAATAAATAAAATTAAACCAAATTATCTTTTCTATTCAAAATAGCGTGATTCAATAATTAGATTTTATAACTATTATTAATGTTATTTATTTATTTTTATTTTATTTTCTTCAAATCTTTACACGGTTACATCTGTGCTGTATAAAATTATTAAAATAAAAATCCATTCCTAGAACTAACGTTTCTTAAAAATAAAATTATATATTTATACTCGTACGTATTTCAATAATATAGGTGCACTATAATATATTAAGCGTGAAGACGGTTTGGATGAACAATATAAATTTCACTTTCAATAATTTTAAGTTTTAAAAAGAAAAAAAATCTAGGCGTCTAACTTCGGAAATTTACACTTCTGACGTCATATAAGATATTTCAGAGAAAACCAGCATTATCTCTCAAACTTATATATTTATTAGTATCAATTACAATCTATTAATGCCATCCCATCCGTCACAACTCTCCGCCGATCAATCTCCTTCCGTTTTTTCCAGTATTTTCCATTTTAATTTGTACCTATTTTTTTTATTTCTTTTTTTTACGGCCAGCCCATTTCGTAATTTTTAACTGCCTGGATTTATAAAGGTATCTGTAGTTAGCACATTCGCGTCGTCAATGTAGCCAGTATAATCTATTAATTACTGTTTTATTATAACACTAGCACTGCCCGCGGCTCCGCCTGCGTTCAGATGACCAAAAATCAAATTCTTAGGTTTTACATATTAGTATACTCATACATTGCAAATTTTGTATTTTTTCTCAGAAATGAAACATTTTCCCGCGGTAAAAAGTATCCTATATGTTGACCCGGATAACCAGCTATCACCTTACTAAATTTCATCAAAATCCCTAAACTGGTTTTTCTGTTATGCGGTAACAGACAGGCAGACAAAAATCCTAAAAACTATAGATTCGGCCTCTGTATCGAAAATAATGTTTATTTCAATAAGATTTTCCAAAAAATATTTAATGTACAGATTCGACTTAATTACACTTTTATTATATGTATAGATTAAAATAGCGAAACTTCACACATGCTATGGTAATAGTGTTTCGTAGCTATTTTATTACATTGTGGTATAACTAAAATCTACTACAGCAAATAGGTTTCCAGTAAGTTATTTTATTCAAAGGATAATTTCATAAAATGAACGTCTATTTTATTATATTACAATTTTACGAACTTACTTACCTATACCTTCATTTATATTCACATCCTAATTACTAGTCATTGTAAATATAATAAAGTCCAAGCTCTAATAAAATAAATTATAGAAAAAAGTTGTTTTTGTTATTGCATAAAATATTATCTACATATTATAAAGTTTTACTCGTAAACGTCACAATAATATAAATGGCTTTGTTAACCTACAGTTACACCACATAGAGTAAGAACTAAAATATTAAGAAAGTTTCAGAAATTAAAACTGACTACATAACTTCAAAAAATGTGATCACTCAATTCAAGGCATAGCGTATTAAAATTTTTTTAATAAAATATTTGAGTAACTGGCGAAGTTATTGCGCAAGGCGCAAAAAATACAACCAAAAAAAGCTCCTTTTTGAAGTCACTTAAAAATAACCGATCTACTACAAAGATGTTAAAAGATTTGCTTAATAAAAACTTTTATCAGGTCATTCTAAATGGTTTATACATATTAGTATACTACAAAATTTCGGGGTCTAGGTAGGCCTGAAGAGAGGAAAGGAAACATTATATCATCATCTTACTCCTTAAACCAACCCGGACTTCACATAACGTCTTTCTTTGGGATTTGGCCTATGTAGTGAACGGCCTTTGCCCCTCATATTAATAAATTATTTAGCTAAATAACTACGTTAGTAGAGAGATCTACATATTAGGTTTTCTTTATAAAAAATCTCATCGGGTGTGTTCATTTTAATTTTATAAAAAAAAAAAATGGGTCGAAAAGGATTTTGTGTCATAGAGCTTTGCTGATGTGAGCCGGAATGTAGAGCCTTTCCGTACATCCCCTTTACCTTAGCGATGCCATAATATGCTGTAAATGTACATGATATAATTATTGCTTATTATAGGGCAGACTATAATAATTAATACTAAAAACTACAATATTAATATAAATTGTACTGAAAAAAAAAGATTGTCAACTTAATAAAATGCAAAACTAAAACCATTTTGTTGTTAAGGATCTTTTGTTTGAAATAGAAATCAAGCTTAGTTTCTATATTCAGTGGTATAACTGTCGCTAAAACACAAATGCAAATGACTGACGGTCACTACAAGAAAAATCCATCGCAGCGGAGTGATTTGTCACGTGATCAACATTTTTAATAACCAGATGAAAACAACTCTGTTGAAAAACAGAGTGAAATGAGAAATCATTTTATTCACTTTTAGTGTAACAACTAACAGACACAGTGAAAAAAGAGAAATTGTAAGCTTCGTTTCAATATAGCAAATATTTTTATTAAATATTTCATAACACCTATACCTATTTTTTATTTTATTTCTTTTTTATGGCTAAATAGTACCGTAGTAGGAGTACCGGTTTTGGTCAAGTGTGATATATATATATAACTATAAAAATTATTTTTTAAAAGTGCTTCTTAATATTAAAAATCTTTGTATTTTGTATTAAAAATACTTTATGTATTGTATTAAAAATACAAAAGTATATTATTAGTTGGTGTGTTAATTAATTTGTGTAATAATGACATTAATTTTGCAATGACGTTTTGTGGTGTTGAATATTTTTCAGCAAAATGTTTTATGATTGTGGGATAACTTTTTCAATTAAATAAAAATGTTCAAATATTTTATCTACTAACAGCGGATAGCAAAACAATGCAGAATTATTTTTTTCCTAAAACTTTTGGCTAACTCACATTTTTCATAATATTTATTAATAGGACTGTTTTTTTCATATACTATAACTAGCGACTCACCCTCGCTTCGCTCGGGTTTGTCCCTAGGTTTCTTTCCCACACAAATTTTCATCCCCATTTTCACCCCTTTTAAGGATTATTTCAGGGATAAAAACTATCCTATGTCCTTCCCAGATTCTCAAACTATCTTGTTACCAAATTTCATCTAAATCGGTTCAGTAATTTCGGAGCATATTCAGCACAAACAAACAGACAAACAGATAAACAAGCAATCAAACAAACAAACAAATCTTTCTTCTTTATAATATGAGTATAGGTATCGTGAAAAATATGTTTTTTTTTAATATAAGTAACAAATGTGTAATATTAGATACGCCTTAGATAGGCCTTTTCGAGAAAAAAACATTTTTCAGGTATAGTAGAGTAAATGTTACAAAGTATTATTTTGAACAAGGGAATGTCCAAAATTAGGTTTTCGTTGGAATGCAATGGACGACAGTTGAAGACAGAAGAAGCAATATAACGTTCTTTTACTTAACAGGTAGTAGCAAGGAAAATGAAAATATTTAAATACTAAAAATCGCTTGTATATTACTGCTAAAACATGTGCGAGGCGATCACTGAGCCTAATTTCAACCATACCCATTTATTGCAAATTCGGTAATCATGTATGTATGGATTATGCCACATACGTAGATGGTTTAAGGCTATTTATTTTTTTATTCTATACACTCTTCATCGTTGTATTTATTTATTTTAATTTTTTTCCGTCCCATAATAACCAAAGTTGTTTACACTTTTTATTCATTGTTTTTTATATAAGCTAAATATTTAATTTATATGCAAAAAACCTAAATATACATTAAGGGCTCTGAAGACCAAAATAAACATTTACGTACGCCCAGCGCAGTGGAAGGGTGACGGCTAGTATTAGTATACCTATATTTATATAGCGTTTTCTCACGGATCTGCCCGCCACATTAAATTTTAAAGAATTCTTCCTCTTTTGTAGATCTAGTATAATGTAAACAAGCCTATACCTTTCTCTGTAAATAGGTTATAAAACGCAAAAAGAGTTTTTGAAATCGGTTCAGTAGATCTAGAGATTACTGTGTTCAAAACAAGCAAACAAACTTTTCAGGTCTTATGTATTATACATAACTCGGGTAAATTATTTATATTTATTATAATTATACATAATTCGGGTAAAGCCACTCGCAAAGCATAACCAAGGAAAATTAAATTGGCATTTAAAATTGCCTACAACTGCAAATGCTATTTACTGGTACACTTACAAGCTAAGATTATTTTTCATGCTCTTCCAAGCTTTTAAATTGGATTATCGTTGAGGATAAATCTAGGACATAACATTATTTCTTTTTAACTAAAGTACCTACCTATCGAGAAAATAGGATATCATTAATAGCTCATATACCTACTGCTTGCTTTTCTAAAATAAAAATAAAATATATAAAAAAAACCGACTACTTAAAAAGCTAACTAAAAAGATGAGAACAAGTTGTGGTTAATATTATGCAGTGCAGTAAAATGGTCCGACCCGGAACTCGAACCCAGGAACTCTGGATATGCAGCGTACAAGTTAGCCACAACACCATTGAGGCAAGCATCTGTACATATCTATACATATAATAAAATTCTAACTGAGCCGAATCTGTACATTAAATATTTTTTGGAAAATCTTATTAAAACATTGTTATCGATTTATTCGATACAGAGGCCGAATAATTTAAATTTATATAAATATTTTTTTAATTTCAATAATATTTCTTTTAATTTTTGACTGTCTGTCTGTCTGTGTTTCTGTGACCGCATTACGGAAAAACCACTGGAGGGATTTTGATGAAATTTGGTATGATGATAGCTTATTATCCGATTTAACATATAGAATACTTTTTATTGCGGGAGAATATCTCATATCTGAGAAATCTATACTAAACGTTAAAACGTATTATGTAGGGTCGAAACCGAGTGGAGCAAGGGTGAGTCGCTAGTATATTATTATGTATAATACGAGTATATAGGCATCCTTTTCAGAATTGACACATTATGTAATATTTTTATAGTGTGACATGTGGATACAATGTGGGATGTTTACGTTAATTACCTAATTTAAATGTACGATAATTACGAACGATATATCTATGCTAGAAAACTATTTATCAGCTGTATTTGATAGCGAAAATTATCCCGATTAAATTAGCTTTCAAATATCTAATAAAAAAGTACACCTATTCAACTACTAACAGTAGTCGAATTTAAAACATTAGAGAAAATAGAATATCTTATAATATTCGTATCGTATTCAGCCCTTTTTAAACGTCTAACTGTTGGTAAGGAGCCTCCCTTTATAACAAGGGGGATTCGACCATAGTCAACCACGCTGGCTGGCGGGTTGACAGACTATGTCTTTCGAAAATTTGCTAGATTCTATACAGGTGTCCTTAAGATGCTTCCTTCAAGGTAAGACAAGTGGTAATCATGTTGAAAATGGTTCGCATATGAAAATATCAGTGCAAGACCCGGGATTTGAACCCGCTTTACTCGATTTCCCAAACAAGCGATTATCTTATAGTGATATGATATAATTCCTTATTTCATTATACAAAACGTGGACGAGGTTTTAACAACATAAGACATTTTAGTTTTAAAAATCGCCAGCTAAGGTCCAAAAAATATATGTAGCTATAAGTACTTTGTTGTAGTATGGTATAACAGTTCTATATATCAATATTTTCACCCGTTAGGAGTATTAAGTGAGCACGTTCCATCAAAGGTAACACTGAATATTTGAGGATAGTTTACTTAGCAAGCTGATCCCATTGTTCTGTCCACTCAATTATATCTAACGACTTCCTTAATCAACCCTGAGTATTAAAAGCGTCTGCACACTACGAGTTTTACGATAGCTGTCTGACGACTCAATCAAAAAAACGAAAACCTATCTATCCCATAACGAAAAAATGAATAGGGAGCACTGAAAGTAATTTAGTATGTAGTATTTAATAATAAATTTAAAAAAAAGGTGTGATACTCGTATCAATATATTTATGCATAAGAGATAAAAATATCTATCTATTGATTTTTAATTTAAGTGGCAAGATGAAAAAATACAGTGTCATGAATGCAGTGGACTTACGCAGGCTGGTTATCATGAAGATGATGATGAAAAAAGTTTTTTTTTATAGATTAACTCGTAATTGCTAATATAACTAGTTTGTAGCTTTTAAATAAATATAGTCAATGTGTTATTGTCAGTGTTGATTTCTTCAAGGTTCACTAGTAGTTCAATTCCTATACACATTAAAAGATGATGCATTAGACATTGCATAAAAAATACCGGACAAATGCGAGTCGGACTCGCCCACCGAGGGTTCCGTACAAATTTGTTGGTACATATTATAAAAACTATACATCATAAAAATAATTAAAAATCTGTTTAAGCTTGTGCCAATAAAGCCCTTTCATACAATATCCCACATGACACGGTTAACTCAATTCAAAATTTAAACTGTTATGTCGCACCGTTCCTTGCATAAAGACCCTGTTTTTTATGATTTAATTACAAATGAAAATTTTTCAGATTTTTCCCTGTACTTGTAGTATAAGACGGTATTACATGTCAAATTTGATAGTTCTAGGTCAACGGAAAATATGTTATAAATGATTACCTTGAGAGTGTCGAAATATACTTTTTTTGCGGCATAAACGGCCGTATCTTTTTTTTACGCTAACTTAGAAGTTTGATTTCTCACAGTTTCAACAAACTGTAGACTTGAGTACATCGTTTTAATTTCAACTTGATACCTCCACGCGTTCCCGAGATAAAGGATCTTGACAGACAGACGGACGGACGGATAACAAAGTTATCCTATAAGGGTTCCGTTTTTTTTCCTTTTGAGGTACGGGTCCCAAAAAACGAACTTTGAAGATAACTATGACATTGTACTCTCTCTCTCTCTACGAAGAAGAGAGTGAAATTATAAACATAATAAAATCTTCTTAACAAGATAGCTATATAAATATCTTATTGCCGTATAAACCATAAATTACAGCATCGGAGCGGGCAAGCAGTTAAACTTTATTGAATCGATCCAATCAGTCCAGGGTTCCAGACACTATAACTCGCGCCTTGTCTCATTGTCTTATAATTGCGGATTTTTCACTTTTTATTAGCAATTTTGAACATGTTGTAATAATTTTATATATAAACCTGTATTATAACTTATTTTTTAATGAACACATTACAAGTATCATCTTTCAATAGAAATTCATTAAAAACTTTCGTAAAATACCTACTTATTTAATTGTAACTTTCAAAGTTCGTACGTATGTACTTTTATAAATACGTATAAACAATTTATTTATATTTGTGATATCGTAGTTCGTAGAAACTTGTGTCTAATTTTAATTTAGGAAACTGAATACCGTGGGTCTGTACTCTGAAAAGCAGAAAACAGCATCATTCCAATTAGGAGTGAGTTTCATATTTATAGTATACTAGCGAGAGTCCATAGTTACGTTTTAAAGTTTAGTATAGATTTCTTAGAGATATTTTCCAGCAGTATCATTAAAATCTATTCAGTGTTTTTCTCGTCATGCGTTTCTAGACAGACAGTCTGACAGACAAAAAAATCTAAAAACTATAAATTCGGCCTCTGTATCGGTAATAAGGACTATTTTAATAAGATTTTCCTAAAAATACTTAATGCACAGGTTCGACTCAATTTGAATTTTATATATATAAATATATAGGTTAATGGAGTAAGAATGATATTGAAGTATTTAGTACTTTACTTATATTAGTATAATTTGATCTGTGCAAATAGTAAAATAGTACGAAAACGAAAAGTTTAAAAAAAGTTCCATTTTGCCACTAATAAAATTTTTAGTTCGAAAAATTAGCATTTCTATTGTAGGGTCAATAAAAAATGGATGTACAATATAAATAAGAATATTATTTATTTTCTAAATGTTAATATTTACTCAAAACGACGAAAGCTTAATGAAATATTTATTTTTGTGGTGTACAATACACTTTGTATTTGTCTATCTTCATTTTTCTTATTTATGTATTACTTATAATTATTTTATATTCTAAACATAAATTTATTTATTACTCAAATAGTGTTCATTTATTGCTAGTGTGCGCGTACCTCATTGCTTGCGTGCGTATCTACAGTCGATTAAGTATCGCCTAAAATGAAACAATTGTATTGCATCCTTGTAGGATATTAACGATCCACACGCTACTGCAAACGTATAGAGACCATGTCAATATAACATAATTACGAGGCTTACCATTAGATTTAATATTATGTTACTGCTATACCAATTAAGCCAATTCGTAAGCATTTTGGGCAGTTATTATAAACAATGAGAAATAGATACGAAGGACACGTACGTACCTAAATAGTATGATATTTTTATATTATGAAAAATGCATTAACAACGTTATTTAAAAAATGTTAGTATTTATAAAACAAAGTTTCGCACATCAGCAAAAATCTATACTTTAAAAAAAACATTTGAATTTTATTTTATAAGGTTTTTTGTCGAATATGAAAGTCCAAACAACAAAAAAGTTTTGTCATGTATCAATTGTTCCTTCTACCTCCTAACCTTTAAAATGGCCAAACCCTTTGTAAACAAACATCACATGTCTTTCGAAAACTTGTTCGGTTCTGTCAGACATGCAGGTTTCCTCACGATGTTTTCCTTCACCATAAGGCAAGTGATAACCATGTAATAAATGGCAATTTCAGTCTTAATAATTAGAATATACATTTCTTTAAGAAACAGAAGTAAGTCCTAATCAAATAAAATAGAATTTTTGATTTAAGTATATCATTAACAGAGCTGTCCTTCTGTCCATTTTGTAATTAAATGTAATATGTCTTTCACATTTAAATGTAAAAAGTGTGGTGAGCAAATTAATTATTTTAGGAAAGCGAAAGCGTCAGTTTTTCGACGAATTTCATTGTGATGGTGCGTGCCAAAGGTCCGTTTTAATATGCCGCTTTTCTGTCTCGCAAACGCAGGCATAAGTCCGCCACTTTCATGGTTCCGTAGCCAAAAAACAAGAACCTTAATTTATGAGTGTCTGAATAACGAACTTGAAGCTTTATATAGACAAAATTTTGAAACTCCTTTAAAAGTGTTATTAAAAGTTCAGAAAATATTTTTGGTAAGTTATTATTTTATTTAAAATCGTGAACAGTTCGTTTTGAATGTAATAAAAACAAAACGTGGGTTGTTAGTGTGATCCATAGATAGTAGAGAAAAGGAATTTAAAGTAAGACGTATCTAAAGGTTTAGCAATTGTGACATCAGAATATGTACCTATTGCTTGAAAATATATTCGGGATTGAGACATATATTTCGTAATAAATTGAAAAACAAGATTTACAGTCTATTTTATGATACAAAATGGATAGGCCTCTGCATACTCGTAGAAATGAGACATTACTATATACCTAATCGTAAGTCTGCAAAATCGATTTGTAAGACCTTTTAACTTTTCACGAAGTAGTAATATTGACATTTTATGAGTATTTATCAGAACGATATAAAATCTTTTATCTAATAAAATCTTATTCTAGTTATAAAAATAAGAAAATTTCAGTTTAAAGTCCAATTTTGAAATATTATTCTCATACTTACCATTTAAAAACATTTAACAGATAGGTACCTAAGATATTTTTATCAATTAAATTATATTACTCATAAAAAGACAACCAACTTCAAAATTGTATTTTAATTAAAATTTGTAACATTTGGTGCAAACGGTAAATCTATAAATTTCGCTCAATTTCGTATTTTCAAGATAAGTTGGATACCAACTGTGGAACGTTAGCTGGACTTTCTGCATATTGGGCCAACAATTATTTTGCTCAGTCTAAAAGAATGATATTTTTTAAGTCTAATTTGATAGGATATTTTTTCAAGAAAAGTTAGAGGAGAAAAGAATCTCTAATCTCTAAAAATTTCATGATTTGTATTAATACAAAAATAGCGAAGGCTTTGGGATTTTCGACATTTATTTAAATATTAATAAATAAATCATAAATCTGTAAACACTAATAAAAAAACCCAGACTAAAATGTACTAGAAAGCAGAAAATGAAATGGTGAGCCATCTCTTTTTACTATAAATAGTGTATACCTGTACCTCATACAAAATAGTTGCTGATAAAATATGTAATGTAGAAAAAATACGACATGAAAATGGAATATTAATTTAATAATATTTGCTTTGCATTCGGGGGTTGGTCATATTGGTCCAATGCGTCAAGCATCTGATCTGAGTTGAGCGTTTCCATTCAGTTGATTTAGTCGCGCCCCCGACACAATCCGCGTCGCGCGTGAAATGACGCCGCGCTACAGAATAAAAAAATACATTTTCCCGCGCAATACCAGTGACGTTTAGGTGACGTTCTGAAATTATTTCAGTGATAATAAACAAAAAAAAAATTTAACGATATAAGTACATATGCATTTGCATAACCTTTTGATTAGTTTATTTTAGTGTTGAGTGAGTGTTGTTTTATTCCCGGTTATTATTAGCGGAAAGAAATTGTAAGGTAAGTTTTTTCAAAAAAATATCTTTAAAATGGTTATATCTGAATTATATATTATGCGTTCTGAAATATGAATGAATAAATTTTATGTTTTTCCTATAGAAATTAATCATATTTTAGTATAATAAAAATAGACAACGTGCGATTTGTATACATTGGTTTGTATGATAAGTAGTACTTAATACTACTAGTGTTGAATGTGACGCTCATCACTGTATAGAGTTTATTTATGTATAAAGTCACGTGTAGTCACTTCCGGTAAGTCATAATATGCGAGGCTAAGTTTACAATAGAAATGTTTAATACATAACGATAGAGATAATTTTATAGGAAAAATTTTTTTAATGTAAACCTAATTGTGTTATTATTTTCTCTATTTTATATGTATTGTGATTAAAAGGCATTTTTTAATAATAGGTAATTTCTTTTACATAATTTATAAGTTGCAAGGGTTTCATTTCATTTTCTATTTTTTTATAGCAATATTATACAGACAGGACAAATAATTTATTTTATGGTTGATAATGATTTGAAATATTTTCGTGTGCAATTAGATTAAATTTAATTATGTACATTGAAAATTTTAAACATACCGACCCAAGACTGAAGACAGGTTTTATATGAAAAGTATTTTTCTTTTACAGCTAGAGAATATCGTTCTAAGATGTTTTAAATAATTTCTAAGTTAAAAATATAGAATTTTATCTTTTATAATACGAGAGAGCTTCGCTCGGATGCATTTTGAGTACATACCTTAGGATATGCAGTTATTCTTTTGCGGACTTTTCTGTAGGCCTTTTACGACCTACATTTTCTTTTACTTATGGTTAAGCCAGCGTTCACCATACCAGGGCGAAAAAAGTTCTTTTTGACACCGTCGTAGTTTAACCATTTTATGCAAAATATTTACAAATTATACACACAAACCTTCCTCGTTTATCGTTTTTTCTATTAGTGAAAACCATATTAAAATTCGTTGCCCGCGCGTGGGTTAAAAGAAGTTAAAGAAGAAACAGACAGAAGTAGACATCGACTTTGTTCTAAATAGATATACATAGATGAGCTAAATTTTGCATTTTGAGAGACCTACTCTAATCTTACTACTAATAGTTTGTTTGTAATAAATCATTGAATTTTTGTATGGAGGATAACTCCGCCAAATCAGTTATGGTTTTTTCCCGTAGGAATTAAAAATTTTCCTGTATTAAAAGGCATCCAAAATGTTGACCCGAACAATAAGTCATCGTTATCAGTGCACAAAATTTAGTTGTAATTCCTTCAGTAAGTACACATGCATGAAAACAGACATACAGTTAAACAGACGAAAATTTTAACAACTATTGTTTTGAAGTCTACATTCTGTACACAATACATTCGTTTATATACATTGTTTTTAAAAATATTATATGTACAGAACTAACTTTGTTACTTTATTATATGTATACATAGAAAATATATCTATATTAAGGATTTAAAGCTGTTATAATATTTTCCTTACTTTACTTTGTAGTCACATTGTACATATGCTGTTTAGTGTCTAATATAAACCAATCTTATTTAGAGTTGACATAAACATTGCATATAATAACATCTTCAACTTAAAAGATAATACTTTAGTTTTTTGTGTCGGGCGACAATATCTCGCATTACTTCAAAAAGTAGTCTAAGATGTTGAAAAAAATAAGAAAAATACTAAAAAATGGCAGAGCAAACATAAAATGTAACTAATTTTGTCATTAAGCTTCCTAGTGGCTACTTTATTTATTTCCAGTTTGTACATATTATCACCCATGTAGACTTAATTTCTTCGTGATAGTAAGTAACTGAAATACTATGAAAATTTCTTCAAAGTATGTACATTTTCATCCTATTCTAGTCCTAGTCCCGTGAAAAGCTTTGCTTTTAAATAAAAATAATTTTAAACGTAATTCAAAAATTCTAAAGCAACGATTCAACATTTGATCCGATTGAATTTACAATATAAATTAAAATCTTTTATTCCTCTAGACTCTTTGTTGTTCAAAGATAAATGTAGCGTACCAATCTATCTACTAGGTTTCGAATACTTACAGAATTTTCATAAAATTTCTCTTGTATTTTTATAAAGGATTTTATTGAATATAGATTTTTTTCTTTTACCTAAGTAAAAACTTGGCATTGTTATTTAAGCCAAGTACTTACTATACCTGCCCACGACCAAGCCCACAGGCTTATTACTATAATATGTGTTTTAATTTTCTTTAATATTGGGGTAACAGGTATATAGCTACTGTAGCTATTACAGAGGAGCTGAATGTTCGTATTGGGTATATTCGGCGGATATATTTATGCTTGTATTCAACAATCGAATGCTTGGTTAATTTACCGAATGTTTAAAAAGTTATTAGTAATATTTTAAAATTAAAATAAGTTAAATAAACCAGTTTACTGCACAAAAGTGAAACGAATATTTTGACTGAGTATTCAATTCGGTAAACATTAACTGTATATTCAGCAGAATATTGGTATTTGGTTGGACACATATTCGGCGTATCTCTAGTATATATTTCATCAAATAGAAATTTCATGGAATAAAATTGTTCAGTAGAATCAATATTACAGGTAAATAGATAGTTTGATTCGCTATTATTTAAAACTAGCATTGCCCGCGGCTCCGCCCGCGTTCAGATGACCAAAAACCAAATTCTTGGGTTTTACGTATTAGTATACTCTTACATGGCAGTTTTTGTATTAATTTTTCTCAGAAATGAGACGTTTCCCCGCGGTAAAAAGTATCCTATATGTTTACCCAGATAACCAGCCATCACAATACCTTTCATAAAAATCCCTCCAGTGGTTTTTCTGTGATGCGGTAACAGACAGACAAAAATTCTAAACACTATAGATTCGGCCTCTGTATCGATAATAATGCTTATTTCAAAAACATTTTCCAAAAAATATTTAATGTTCAGATTCGGCTTAGTTACAATTTTATTAAATGTGTAGATTTTTGTCCAAACATGATACGTGTTTGTTTATTTTATATTCACTCTAAAACGATTAATAAACTAACTTAAATTAATATTTATAATATAGAAACCAAAACATGTATAATATGTATATGAATATGAATACTGAAATATAAACAAATCAAATCGTTGGGTTTCAACGGTTTCAACAGGCTCCATATTTCAAAAGTGTTGATGAAATGGAAATTTCATTTCAATTCATTTTGTTGACATGGATAAAAATGAAAGTATCGAATTCAAGCTACGAGTATAATGAGATAGCAAGGAATTTTATAATATTTTGGTAAACATATCTCTGATTAAAACTTCACACTGATATTTGCTCTCTTCAGCAATATGTACGTATTAACGTTTTTAAAAATTCAATCTTTGAGGGACAAAGAACTTAAAAACAAAAAGGAAAACAAATTATGTGCGAATTTTATTTTAATATAACTTCTTAGCAAAGAAAAGGAGTGTTGTTTGTATTGGTAAATATTAAATTATTTATTTAAACTTGTTATTATTGATTCTTGATACAAATAGTAAGCATGTTTTAGATACGCTTTTAAGCTGTGTGTATGGATATGATAATTTTCCGACGAGAATACACATTTTTACGTGGAGTGTGGGAGATTTCTAAAATACATAAAATAAGGCTCTGGTTCCTGAAAGTATTTTCTACTTTTTTATTCAAGCGATCAACCACCTCATTTTTTCCTGCACAATATCTATAAGCTACGAGTATGTACATATGTATTAAAGAACAGAGTGGCAATTACAAGTACAGGCGACATGCAGCATCGCCAGCCCCTATATGGTGGAAATCGGCAGGTCATAGTCTACCACGTTGGCCAAATACGAGTTAGTAGATTTCACATATCTTCTGAAAACTTAGGAAAGGAAAGCTGGCTAATAAATATATATTATACTAGTAGAACCCGCGGCTTCGCTCGCGTTAAAATTACAAAAAAACTCTAAAAAGGTAGGTTTCATACAAACTTTCATTACATATTTTACCCCCTTATAAGATAAATTTCGTAAAATGCTTAAACAAGTATTTATGTATTTAATTGTATTGAAAAACATTAACACCATGTTTCAAGAAATTCTGTGTTTTCCCGTGGGAATGAGATAATCTCCTGCGGTAAATAGTAGCCTGTGTCACTCTCCAACCCTCCAACTATCTCCACACAAAAAATCACGCTAATCCGTCACTCCGTTTCGATGTGAAAAAAACTTTTTAACAAAAAAATAAAAGCCGACTTCAAGCAAAAGCACTAAAAAGTAAAAAATAACTGATTGGTAGTTTTCATTTACTATACCTACATACCTAATCAAATATTTTCGGTGTGCTTTGCTTTGTATGTGCTGGCACCGATTTCGAAAATATTTGATTAGGTATGTATTTAATAGGTAGGCTTTAATTACTTAGCCAAAGCACACCGACTTCGAAAATATTTGATTAGGTATGTATAGTAAATGAAAACTACCAATCAGCTATTTTTTACTTTTTAGTGCTTTTGTTTCAAGTCGGTTTTTATTTTTTTGCTAAAAAGTTTTTATTTTTCCTTTTTTAGTGTAGACAGTAGTAGCAAAGTAAGAATTCTAACGTGCTAAGCTTGTCAAATCAAACAAAATAAGCCCAAACTCAAAGTATCTACTATTAGCCGTTGAAAAGTTCCACCTATCCACGTTCTGGCCTTACCATCAGATCAGGTCAACAATACCGAACCACTGTACTATCAACGGAAATAGAAAAACTTGTAAAGTTTCAAGTCAATATGACAATTAGAAGTAGGTTAAATTCATCATTAGCTATTTTTCCACCCTTAGGGGTGGTATTTTTTTTTTTAAATTTAAATGGGACCAATCTGGAAGTATACACTTTCAAAGAACACAAAAATTGTCCAAATCGGTTAATAAATGACGGAGTTCTGAGGTAACAAACATAAAAAAAATACAGTCGAATTGAGATCCTCCTCCTTTTTGAAGTCGGTTGAAAAGACAAACAAACAAACAAAGAAACAAACACACTTTCACATTTATGATATTAGTATGGATATGGATTATCATGAGATTACTTAATAAATGTAATGAAATATTATAATTATCAAAATATTGTACACTAACGATTTTTGACTTTGACATTTTTTTCGCAGGACTCCATCTTATAAGCCGAATTTGTACATAAAATAATTTTTGGAAAATCTTATTGAAATAGACATCATTATCGATACTGAGGCCGAATCTATAGTTTTTAGAATTTTTGTCTGACTGTCTGTCTGTGACCGCATCACGGAAAACCCGAGGGATTTTGATGAAATTTGGTATGATGATAACTGGTCATCCGGATCAACATATAGGATCCTTCTTAGTGCAAGAAATCATCTTATCTCTGAGAAATCTATTCTAAACCTTAAAATGCAAGCAGGCAAGTCCCGAGCGAAGCGAGGGTGAGTTGCCTGCTTACATTTTAATTATTATATACTAGCGGCTCACCCTCGCTTCGCTCGGGTTTGTCGCTGGGTACGTTTTAAATAGATATAAATAGTTATTAGCCAGCGTTAATCATATAATTTATTTTTGTTAATAATGTTGACAAATACTGACATTAATATTTTTACGATACTAACGTCACTCAATTGTTTTGCCTTCCCGGAACCTCTCAACTAACACTTAAACTTTATGGTATAGTATTAAAGTTCAAATTGACTTTTAAGTATTATTACGAATCTTCTGTATGGGAATATAGAATAGTGTTGTTTTTAGATGTTTTCAGGCAATTGTATAAAATTTTTTCTCCGTAAGGACCATCCTCGTACTTCCAAGGAATATTCTGAAAAAAGAATTAGCGAAATCGGTTCAGCTGCTCTCGAGATTTGCGCTTACCAACACATTCAACGATTCATTTTTATATTATAGAGAAGATTAGGTAATTGTTTGCCTGAGATAACTAGTTCATTAGTTCGTTCCCACTTAGATAGCTGCTATTTACCGCCTGTAAGGAGTCACCGCGTGATGTAAATTAACCGAATTATCTACCAATAAGTCATTGACAAATTTTGGTCCAGTTATCTTTGATACATGATAATTGATATAGTTTCAATAGGGAAGATGGCTGGGTACTACTATCGTCATGGGATCCTGTTATTAATATAATAAGATCTAATAATAAATCTAAACATAACAGACAGGTAGATGTAGTAAGTTCTTACTTTGTAGATCAAAATGATAGCATTTCTGATTAATATTTTTCATTTTTCATTTGTAAATGTATGTAGTAATGTGTTGCTTAATAATTTGTTTTTTAAATAATAACAAATTTTAATTTAAATTATTATTTTTAATTAATCTTAATTTCTTCAAATTACACATAGATCAATTATGTGGCTTAAATAATTAATATTTATGATTTTTTCTTTATGATTATAAATATAATAATGGCAACACTAAAAATGTAGTTTAATAATTATTATTTTTAAAATTGTAATAATTATAATAATAACAGCTCAAAATAAATAATTAATATTCCATATTCAATTATAAAGCTAATTAAAATTATATAAAAATGTTTAAAGTTAAAAGTTAAAATATTGTAAGGTACTTTGGTGCCATTTTTCAATTTTTTGAATTCATTATGTTATTTGTGGGTAGGCTGTCTGTAACAACTATATAATACCTTAGAGACATCTAACACCTCAGTCTCTCCCGTGACCATGATTGCTGTAAAGCATTCGAAACGTCGGGAACCAAAAATCAAAATAAATTCGCGAAAAAATCCGAAAAGATAGTTTTATTTAAAAATCTGGCTAAACATGTTAGGTTTAACAGCCCGCAATATCAAGTATGGATCTCCTAAGATACACTCGCAATAACTATTTATGTACTTATATTTAAAACGTACCTAGGCACGGACGTACCCGAGCGAAGTGAGGTCAATTTGCTAGTTATGTATAAAACTAAAAATATTTTAGAAAATGTTGGATTTTATAACTAAGCTTTAAATTTGTGGCGTGATTAGCAAGTTAAAATAAGCGTACGAATTGCCCTCGAGCTATTTGTTCTAATATAAATTCCAGTTTAGTCACCACTGACTAGGTAATTGGATAGTCTTTGCGGCATTTATTCTATATCTTAAAATATTGTCGGCTGGCACCGACTTCCGAAATACGAAATATCTGATTAGGTTTCTATTCTAAATGAAAAGTTATTTTTTACATTTTAGTGCAAGGTAGTCTGGGTTTAATTTTTTTTTAAGTTTTTATTGTAAATTGTATTGTTAGAATCTTCGAGCATGGTTCAAGATCGACTATATAAGTTACTTATATATATATATATATATATATATATATATATATATATATATATATATATATATATATATATATGTATGTATACTTATTACTTGGGCTACCGAGCTTCGCTCATAGTTTTTGACCGAAAGTACAATTTTATTTTTTATTTTAAACTAGAAACTTGAATAAATAAAAAAAAACAAAAGTAAAATATTGTACGCGACCGAGATTCGAAGCTGGGCACCTGTTATTGTTGATTTGCACCTTGGCCTCTTGACCACGATGCTTATGCTAGAGCGTGCAAATTACCGACCATATTTTGCGTAGAATAATGCAAAAGAAAACTGCATGAAAACTCAAAAACACGTGTTTTCTCAGACGTAAGACTAATCTAGATCGATTTATCGCCACCAAAACCTCTTGTATACTAAATTTCATGAAAATCGTTGGAGCCGTTTCCGAGATATATCTCACTAGGGCATTATATGTCATATACTCAAAGTACAGAGGTGTATAAAGTGTAGGTATCTATTCTAAATGAAAGCCCCCGTTTACTTATTTTTAACATTTTAGTGTCTACAAGTCGATCTTTTTTTTTAGTTTTTATTTTTCCATTTTAAGTGTAAATGTAATAAGCAGGTAATTATTAAGAAGGAAGTTTTTTAATAATATATTTGATTAAACCATTTATTTAAAAAAAAAAATATTGTTGATTTTTTTAAAAACCGCTCGACCGATTTCGATAAAATTTTAATGGGAAGACCTGGGAAGCCTTTTTTTATACCCTTCGATACAAAAAATATATTTCCAAATCGATTCATGCGTCTTCGACTAATCGGTGAACATACATTAAAAAAAAGATTCCGACGAATTGAGAACCTCCTCCTTTTTGGAAGTCGGTTAAAACAATTTCCATTAACCAAACAATTTCCATTAGCTAACTTCACAGTCACTGAACATGTGTAATTTTGTATTATGTTTCAGTAAATATTTACAAGCTTATTAAATTAAAAACATTAGTATCGGCATTGGTTTAGTCGCATCGCAAATACATGCTTTAAGTTATCTCATAATATCTTAAGTAGCGTACATAGAGACGGTACCGCAAAGTACGGGAAAGTGGAAATGAAAAGTACATGAACGCAGATTATAAAATGAAATAGATATAAAAATTGGACAAGTGTGATTCTGATTCACACATTCTTGTAGCATATTAAATTTATGTTATGTTTTTACATATTAATGTTTACCTATCTACTATATTCTTTATTGATGGCATAAATAAGCTTATATTTCATAGTATTACTAGGAGAAACAATGTTTATCTCTATCTGATTTAAAACGGAAAATATATGATATCTTTTGCTTCTTTTTCTTTTTTTTTTGAGCTTTATAAGGGCTTTAAGAAAGTTTAATGGTTATATTAATGCGACAACCCTTTATTAAGAGTTTTTATTGAATAAAGTATGTATATTTTAAAGTTTTCTACTAAGTTTCCTACATATAATATTACCGAAAGCTAAATTATATTTTTAAAAGACTTTTAAGTGTTCCAACTGTCGAAGAGGACAAAGTAAAATAAGTTGTGAAAAACTTGTTTTTCCGTTAATCCCTATAATAACTTGGCGTTTATCGATCTCTTAAAAGCGGATCAGGCTTAATGCTACTTGTTCGGTCATTCGTGTAGAGAAAATTGTATTTTATAGCTATTCGAATAAGTAAAATAGATGAGTATGTAACCTTTGAAAGTTTTAGTTTTTCTAAGGATTTTTATATTTTTTTTTTCAAGGCAATCAGACTTTAATTATTTTTAGCATAAGTTGTTTTTTTCTAAAAATAAAAGTAAAAAAAGTTGTACACCTAGAAGGTGAAAAATAAGACAATAAAATGAATTGTGAACATTACATAAACAGATTACAAAAAATACTTATCAAACTTCTTATTAGTTCCGGAACTATAAAATCTGTACATATAATAAAATGGTAACTAAGCCGAATCTGTACATTAAATATTTTTTGGAAAATCTTATTGAAATAAACATTATTACAGAGGCCGAATCTATAGTTTTTAGAATTTTTGTCTGTCTGTCTGTTACCGCATCACAGACAAACCACTGGAGGGATTTTGATGAAATTTGGTATGGTGATAGCTGGTTATCCAAGTCAACATATAGGATACTTTTTACAGCGGAAAAATGTCTCATTTCTGAGAAAAAAATTCAAAAACTGCAATGTAAAAGTATGATGATGTGTAAAACCTAAGAATTTGGTTTTTGGTCATCTGAACGCGGGCGGAGCCGCGGGCAATGCTAGTAGTAAAATAACTTTACTTCTTTTAATTTCTCTACTTAAAATTTTATTTATTAAACCTGAAACGATTGTGAGTAAGTAATAAGTGAGTAAATTATAAAATAATAAAAAAATAATATTAGTATTTTATTTAGTTAAATTTTAATATGAAAAAATCGTTAACTAGAATAGCTTCACTAACTTTGAAATATGTTTCGTAACATGTGCTAGCATGCAAAGTTACGTGAATAAATTGTAGGTAGGCATCTATCTTATTTATTAGGATTCCAAGCCATATTACCATATCTAAGATAAACCTAAACGATCTGGGTCGCAGACGGTCAATAAGCAGCTATTATCCCTTTGTTTACTTTCATCTCATACACTCGCTAGAGGAACTCCAGGTACAAAATATAATGCTATTGAGAAAATCAAACGAAGTAGAAACATCGACATCCGACATCTAGTCTTGAGCATTACGAGAATGAATTTTTTATTAGTTCTGTCTTATCTTACGTATGTATGGTGTAAAAATTAATGCAGCATTTAAATTGTATTTAATTTAACATATGTGTAAATTCTCTTTCTATTATAATGTAGCCTTTCAGGCCATTCCGTTACTCAGGTGTGAACGTCACATTAAATCGGTTCAGGAATTCCAGAAATAAGATGGGACAAATAAACAAAGGTTACGTTTAATTAAATAACATTAAGTAACACTAAGGCTTTGTTATCGTGCAAATAATCAAAATCCATACTTAATATTATAAATGTGAAAGTATGTTTCTTTGTTTGTTTGTCTTTCTTTCATGTCGAAACGGATTGGAGTTATTTTTTGTGTGTAGATAGTTGGAGAGCTGAAAAGTGACAAAAGCTACTTTTTACCACGGGAAATCTAATTCCCAAGGGAAAACACCTTAAAATACAACCCAAAAAAATATTTATGATCAGAATTACTTGAAACTCGGTATTAATGCTCTTCAATAAAATTAAATAAACACATGTTTTAGCATTTTTCGAAATTCATCCTATAAGGGGGGTAAAATAGGGTATGGAAGTATATATGAAACTACCTTTTAAGAGATTTTTTTTTGTAGTTTTAGCGCGAGTGAATTGCGGGTTCTGCAAGTAATTTAATATAATAATTCTAAGTATAGATTTAGGATTTAGACATTTTATTTGGACTCTTTGACAGATTCTTTTTAAAGTAAGTGTCAAGTTTTTTGACAAAAACAAATGAATGACGTTCAGGTATTTAAATAATATATTTTATTAAGATTTAAAGTCGCTAGCTCGAAACTGACGACATAGCTCTTAGTAGGAGCATTTTATAGATTAAGTTTGCAGAAAGTTTTTAATGGAACTTACAAGTTCTTTGTACTAATTTCATTTCATATTAAGCAGCCAGCAATTTTTTAAGATATTGTGGATTAGGTAAGTAAAATATTCCAGAATTTTGTTTCGTACCTACGTATCATTATTTGCTGTCTTCATTAGTTTGCCTTATTGATAGAAGCAATTGTTTCTTTACTCTTGTTTTTGATTCTAACAGTAAATTATAAATAAATTCTGAAATAAAACAAAAAAAAACACCTTTATGGAATTCCTACCCTTTTGTTATGTATCAATTTTACATATTCATGTAATCGTTTAGCATTTCACACCCTCAATTTACCTACATAGTAGGTAGGCTGAAATTTTTTTGTTTTTCTTTCAGAACTTTCATTCCTTTTAATCTTATTAACCGACTTCCAAAAAAAGGAGGTTCTCAATTCGTGGGAATCTTTTTTATGTATGTTCACCGAATACTCCAAGACGCCTGAACCGATTTGGATTTTTTTCAAAGGGTAACTTCCCAGGTGGTCCCATATAAATTTTATCGAAATCGGTCGAGCAGTTTTTTAAGAAATCAACAATAAATATATTTTTTAAATAAATTGTTTAATCGAATATGTTATTAAAAAACTTTTTTCTTACAAATTACCTGCTTGTTATGTCTACACTAATAATGAAAAAATAAAAACTTAAAAAAACCGACTTCCAGGCACTAAAATGTAAAAAATAACCAAACGGAGGTTTTCATTTAGAATAGATACCTAATCAGATATTTACGAAGTCAGTGCCAGCCGACAATATTTTAAGATATGAATATCTAATAGCTAAATACATATGTATTTTACGTATCGAAATATATTAGATTTGCTTTGCTTTGGCTGGCAGCGAAAAGATAAAAGTCAAATCAGCAATTTTAGAATTTTAGAATTTGCTTACACTTCTTCCATTTTATTGCATAAACAATATTGTTAATTTTAGTAATTTTTATTGCTTTTACAACATTCTGAATGAAATTTATTCAAGGTACGATAAGTATCGTTTCAAAAGGTCGATTAGAAATTTTCATATCAAACAACAGATTTGAACTACTCGTACAAGTACAAAGCGGTAGGTAGTCTGAAGGTAACTATAGTCTAAGTATAAAATGACGCAGCTAAAAAGTTTTTTTATCTTAAGTGCCTACTAGCTTTTGACGACACGTTTGGCTCAGTTTCTAGTGATCCTACTTGCTGCGCCAGCGGTCGCGGGTTCGAGTCCCGCTGGGGGCATTCATTTGTGTGATGAGCACGAATGTTTACACTTCAGTCATGGATGTTCATAATTATAATATGTATGTATTTAAAGTTATATATGTGTAGTGTATCAACTATCTGGTATCCATAACACAAGCCTCGTAGCTTACCATGGAACTAGATGGCGCTGTGTGTTAATGCCCCCACATATTTATTTATTTATTTATTTTTTATCCTATGATCATATGCCCATTCCAAATTTTACTAAGTAAGATCAAATGTGAAGGAGGAACAAACTATCACTCACAAACTTTCGCATTTAATATTATCTCGCAAATATTACTTTAGAAATAATTTACCAAGAATGTAGCCGTATTACTACTGGCATATTATAAACGATGTTAACAAAAGGAAGGTGTTGAAAGACTTTTCCTGTAAATGTATAATATATTGCTACTTTACTCAGTTCGTGTAAATGTAAGCCTACAACTGCGTTGTTGGGATAAAAGGATTATCCTTAACTCGCTCACTCTCGTTAATAACTTTGTAGGTATGTATATCGTAAACCGCTTATGAAATTTACTTACTTATACATATGGTATTTTTAGTATTAATTTCGCTATTTCTGGTGTATGTATAAGTGTTATTAAAAAATTAAAATTATTAGTAAGTCTGTATATACGAGTATATACACATAATATTATATAAAATTACATAATATTCTAACTTACTGATATCAATGCACAATTCAAATACTTAACCCTTAAGCTTTTATACCCAAAAAATATTTATGATCAGTATTACTTGAAACTTGGTATTAATAATCTTCAATACAATTAAATAAATTCTTGTTTTAACATTTTCGAAATTTATCCTTTTTTATTTATTATGGGTAAAATAGGAAATCAAAGTTTTGTATGAAACCTACCTTTTTATTAGTTTTTTTGTAGTACATATTAGCGCGAGTGAAGTCGTGGGTTCTGCTAGTTTTAAATAAAACTACTTTTCGGTTTTATTGCAGATTTATTTTGATTTTTGGTTCCCGACGTTTCGAATGCTTTAGACCAGCCATACTCAACCTTTTACTTATAGGGGCCACAAACACGTTTCAGTCATGGTGTCGAGGGCCGCAAGCAAAAATTATTTAGGTAGTTACTTTTTAAATTAAGATATGTTATAATGCGATTTTTGATGCTGCCGCATGCGGCCCCCGGGCCGCCGGTTGAGTATAGCTGCTTTAGACCAATCATGGTCACGGAAGAGACTAAGGCTTTAGACGTCTCAAAGGTTGTTATATACTGTCTGTAACAAGTATAACAAGCATAGTTTTATTTAAAAAACCTTTCTACTAAATTTTAAGATATACTTTTTTACTTAAGAGTAAATTATGTTATAATAACTGTGCGGCTTGAAATATTAAAATTTTCAAAAACAGAAATTATTCGTGTAAGTACATATGTTTATGTAATTGTGTCACCTAAAGTAATATATTAAATGGATATATAAAATGGATTTTTGGAAGAAAATGTACAGCTTCACTGGATCTACGAGTATCAGTCAAATGCTCTCAGGAGGAAAAAAGATAAGTGAAAATCAATCATGTCTATAAACGAAAATGGGAATGCGTTAAATTAATAGGATCTTCAAAGGCAATTTAATTATAATTTATATTAACATTTAATTTAATTGATTTTTGATTCTACCTCTTTGTTCATCATTTTGTTTGGTTGGTATAATATAACCCGCGATTCCATAATGTGTTGGACTATAACCTGATTAGATAGGTTAGTGCCCAGCAGTGGAGCCTTAAAAAGGACTGAATACATATACTTTTTATATCTTTTTTTTTTGGTGTACGGCTAGACGCAGACAAAACACAAAGCTTCTGGGTTCTAACATAGATTAACAAATTATTTATATCAATCAACTATAACCCTAAAACTAAACATGATTTACACGTATACAATAGTAGCGGATAACGCCGAGAAAATCTATTTTTTCGACTACCCCGCAAGAACAGTGTATGGAAATAAATAAAAAAAAATAAGGTCCTATTTTACTTAGTATAAATACAACAACAAGACAACTAAGTATTAAAAAACCTTTGTTACTTACTCTAAGTATCCCAGTGTGTCTGATAAAATCGGTCAAGACTCTATCTCTCGTAAAAATCTATTTTGTCGACAACTCTACATGAAGAAGTGCTTGAATATGAAAAAAAACTTTATTTACTTTATACTTTCTTGGATTTACGCGAATATTTGACATATTTGACATGAACTTTGAGAGGTTTAAAACCTTAATCTCTCACGTGACCATAATTGCTGTAAAGCATTCGAAACGTCGGGAACCAAAAATCAAAATAAATCCGCGAAAAATTCCGAAAAAATATATTTTTTAAAATATATTTACATTATTATTTTACTCGGTAAACATACTTTGCATACATGACTAAGCATGAGCTTGACATCAGATCAATATAGATTAAAGGTTCTCATATTCTATAAACCCATATACATCATTACCTACAGATGTTTCCTAAACCAAATCTTGAAGATAGGTATTTTACGGTTGAAATAGTAATGAGGTGATGTACTCATGTTGGTAGTAAAACGTGTTTGTGTGTAAGAAGAAATGTATAAAAATTTGTTTTTCTTTTCTTTTCATATGTTTGTAGGTAATCATAGTTATTGCTGAGCTTTTTAATTCTCCTTTTAGGGAACTTTAATTAAGCTTATATGTTACTATAGTGTTCACCGTGTAGTTGAAATTTTAATAAAATTTACTAACTAAATAAAAAAAATGTGTTTTTAATTTTTTTTATTCATAACACTAGAGCTCGTCAAACTGCCTCAGTGGTATAGTTGCTAGCATGTACGGCTGCACACTCGGAGGTCCTGGGATCGAGTCCCGGGTCGGGCCAAGTTTAGTTATTGAGACTTACTGTATAGTAAGTCTCAGTAACAGCCCGGAGTTGGGAAGGTGGCGGTGCTTAACCCCCGTGCCTCGGAGAGCACGTAAAGCCGTCTGTCCTGCGCCTGAACTCTCACTGGTCGTGTCGAGCAGCCGTCCCACCAGAGTATGAGAGTGACAGGAATAGAGAGTGCACCTCTGTCTGCGCGTACACTTGTGCACTATAATATCTCCTGCGCAGTATGCTAGTCTCATTGAGATTGGTCGCCGTGGCCGGAATCGGCTAGGAGAACATCATCATCATCAAAGCTCGTCAGTAGCAACTTAAAAAAAATAGAAAATAATATCGATTGACAAACGGAACTAATATTTTCATGTGCGAATCATTTCTAACATGATTACCACTTGCCTTACGGTGAAGGAAACACCATGAGGAAACCCGCATGTCGGAAAGAACTTAGCAAGTTTTCGAAAGACATGTGAAGTCCGCCAACCCGCACTTGGTCAGCGTGGTTGACTGTGGCCTGATCGCCCTCATATTGAAGGGAGGCCCGTGCCCAGCAGTGGGACGTTAAAAAGGGCTGAATACAACAAACGGACGAGAAAAAGGTATTACATTATACGAAATTCGGATTTATAATAAAATGATTATTCGTCCAACTATTTTAGATTAGTCATTAATAACTACGACTTTTATGTGCTTATACAAAAAAAGTGCGTGTGTGTGCAATTCACATAAAGCAGAAGTGAAACTTCAGAAAAGTAACCTGCGAGAGAATGAGATGAATATAGAGTATCAGGAGTAGGATAATTATAAGATTAATTTTTTTAATAACAATATTAAAAAAAATGTAAGTTAAAAAAGTTTGTAAGGCCAAAAGAAGTTTTAAAATAAAATTATTTAAAACATGATTATAAGCAATAATATTATGAACTTATACTTTATTTTACCTTTCCCGATTTACAACTAAAAACTAAATATTTACATTCTTGTGATTCCTAAATATTCTCAGAAAGATCCTTGTAATTGATAGTTGGCTATCAATTTTTTGATGATCTTTTTTCGGCCTTACAAGGAACTGTTTGCTTTTCTAGGAACTTACCGATATTTTAACTTAAATTGAAGCAAAATCATATAATTTTTCTTTAGTACAATAGCAACTCTGTATATATCAATTCAGGCCAAAAAATGAAGAAAATAATATTTTATTTACCTGAACGTTTCGCTGTAAGCGCGTATTATAAGTTTAATGTCGACGAAAGAATTCAACAAAGCGACAAACCAGTAGCGCCAGCGACTCGCCGCTGCGTCTGAGTGCTTGAGTTCGATGGGTGTCTGAGTAGAAGGAATTTGTCATCGCATGGCAATAACTACGATTTTTTAATAATCGGCCTTACAAAGAGCATGGTCCACCCACCTTATATACATATATATGTACATTCTATATTATATTATTTCTAAAACCAAAATCCGTGTCTTTCCACGCACTGATCTATCAAACTGTTTGTCCATTTGAGATGAGTCTTGTTTTGATATAGATATATCGAAATATACTACTAAGAGATATGATTCTCGTGAGGTTGGTAAAAGCGCTGATCGTCAGAGAAGCTTTTGTTGTAAAATACAATATTTTTTAATTATTTTTTTCGTCGAACAAATATTAAAACATTTAGGTTTTTTGAAAATAAATAAATAAAATAAATAAATATTATGTTGGGACATTAATACACAGCACCATCTAGTTCCATGGTAAGCTACGAGGCTTGTATTCTGGATACCAGTTAGTTGATACATATATAACTTTAAATACATACATATTATAAATATAAACACCCATGACTGGAGTAGAAACATGCGTGCACATCACACAATGAATGCCCCCAGCGGGACTCGAATAAAATATTCTTTCAATAATTGTATTTCTTTTAATAATTTTTATGTTTAAAAAGAATAAATGAGTAATACTAATTATTACTTCTTATTCATATAGAAAATTTGTAGAAATATGCAATTTTCAATGCATATTTTATGAAAAGAGCTATTTCTTATCATATTAAATTGTTTGGTTCTACTTTTGTTGTACATCGATGATTGATGGCGGTAGATGGCTTGGATATAGCTTTTATTGAGATCCATCAATGTGTCAACACAGGTATATCTAACATCGTCAACACAAGATATATATGAAATTTGAATACTAATTAATCTTATTATATTTGAATACTATATTATAAGATTAAATTTATAAATAGAAAAATATTTGATCGCTTTACCTACCTGGTCCAACACCGCATATCGAGCCTTGACCTTCCCTCTAGTTAGTATTCATCTTCTCGGTTCTTCTTTGCAGAGAAGTGACCGAACCATTGTCACTTTCTAGAACTGATCCTTTAAAGAACATAACATAGCATTTAAACTATCTTACAACTAGTAAGTAAAACTAAATAAACTAGTGAATCAATTAAACCATCATGTTCACGTCTTCTTTTATGTTGAGGAACTTGTTTAGTTATATAAACAATTTTTTTTAAGTTTTTTGTTTTGGTCACTTAAAAACGGCTGTAATAAAAAAATATGTTATTTTTTTCTATTAAAAAGCTAATATTCTTAAGTAACATATTATTTAAATATGCCAAATATTATGAGTTCTAGTATAAAGCTCATCAAGTGGTTATATATTTTATGCGAAACCGTAGACATAACCTGGATATTGAAACAAAAATCTTAAAATGATTTTGTGGGCATAAAGAGATGTTATGTTAGACTCATAATACGTGCAGTGCATAGAATAATATCATACGATTTTCCCGAGATTAAATCGGAGAGAGACTATTTGTGTTATCTTTGACTTTACGGATATTGACTAGGATAATGGTATAATTTTATCCCTTGGCTTTATAAAAAGAACTTTAAAGATAAAACTGTCTCGGTGGTCTAGTGGCTAGCAGGTTTAGTTAGGTCCTTGGTTCGACTCCCATGTCGGGCCAAGTTTAACTATTGGTATGGTATTTTTTGTTAATAATTTCTTAGTAGCCCTGAATTGGAAAGTTGGCGGCTTTACACCCCCGTGCCTCGGAGAGCACGTTAGAGGCGTTGGTTTTGCGCCTTAGCTTTCACTGGTCGTGTCAAAGTATCGTTCCATCAAACTTAGAGAATGAAAGATAGAAAGTGTGCGCTTGTGTTTACGTGCATACTTGTATAAGTATGCACGTAAATACAAGCGCACACTTTCTGAGACTAGCCATATGCACAGCAGATATAGTGTATACTATATCTGCTGTGCATATGGCTAGTCTCAGTAGTAGACGATATTATTATGATACATAGTTATTAACACCTCCAGGTAAATTTCTAAGAAATTAATTAAATTTCTAAGAAATCTATTGTTAACTGTAACGCCGAATAATAATGTATTTGAAATATGTTTTAAATAGATTTTAGTGACCCATATATATTTTTAATTTACTTTATAAATGTTTATAGCTATAAGATATGTAGTGCCTAAAGAATGTAAACAGAATGAAGTAGAAAAAAAAGACTTTAAAAAAGCAATCAGGAGCATACCATGTAAGAGCTACGAGTATATTAATAAATTTTCAATTAAATATATCTTATCGTGAACAACCATTACTTTTGACCTAATGAGACGTACTAAATTATGTAAGTTTATTTTTTGTATAAATATAAAAGATTTTTCGCTCAAACTGTTTGGTATTGAAATCGTAACAGTATTGCTGTTTTGTAAACTATAAACAATACTCCTGGTGTTTATATTAATATGTACAGATGTTAAATATCGGATTTTTATTCTCACAAGTTAGACTGATATTAATTACAATGGTGTATTTATCCCTTTTTGTTTTTTTTTTTCTGTACTATGTATTATTAGATACATATATAAAATGATTATATAAAAAAGTTTTAATATATTAAAAGATGTTCAAGTAAACGATATTTTGAATCAATTCTCACTGTAATTAAGAAATACATATAGAAAACACACGGTTTTGGAATTTAGATTATCTATGGTCGCTTTTTAATATAAGAAGTCATGTAATCTTATTCGTGACTATCTATGACTCTAACAACGTGGCATTTTGAACATAAAAGCCTTCAGCAGTAAACATATTATATATATGTTTGAAGCAAATCACCGTTTCATGAAAATATATGGCGTGATTTCCCTCTGACCGGCGACAGTTCTATATATGTATTTTGTTTCCCAGAATCCGGGTCGGTGTCGTCGACGATTCCGGTGCTACTATAGTGAAGTTTAACTACTTCGATAGTTTAGTCACCTAGTTGGCTAGTATGAACAGCTAATTATCTGAAGTTACGGGGTTCGTTTTCCAGGTCAGGATCAATATATTGCGTTTTTCTTCTACGGCGGCTAATCTCATTGAGACAAGCCGTGGCCTAGGAGACAATATTAGGTATAGAATACGCGTATGCACAAACATACGATGGGACAAAATTTCGAAACGATCGGTGAGGAACCTGTTGCTGAGTTTCTTAAAAGGAAAACTCAATAAATATATATTTAATATATTTCCCATGTTTGGCCTCGAACCCAGGGTCTCAGGTATAATCATCGATTTCCTGGTAGTGTTCTTTTCAAGAACAGCTTTAGTATATTTTGAGGTCAAAAATTACAAATCACTTGGTGTGATCAAAACATTAAAAGAGCTTTCTTTTTGAATTATTTAAATACTCTTATATTCTTATACTTTTATTATAAATATGTCAAATATGTCAGGACATTAGCACACAACACTATCTAGTAGTTCCATGGTAAGCTACGAGGCCTGTGTTATGGATACCAGATAGTTGATAAATTATATGTATAATTTATAACTTTAAATACATTATTAGTTATAACTTTAAATACATACATTATTATTATAAATAGAAACACCCATTACTGGAGTACAGACATTCGTGCTCATCACATAAATGAATGCCTCCAGCGGGACTCGAACCCGCGACCGCTGGCGCAGCAAGTAGGGTCACTACAAGTTGAGCCAAATGTGTCGTCAAATATTATTACAAATATTATATAAAAGCTCTTGAAAGTAGAAATGTCCAAAACACCCACATATGCTCATAATACACATACATACATATATACACAGTACACACACAACCAAACTTATGAGTTTGGTTGTGTGTGTACATACATACACACACTTCACTCACAAACACTGCAACTTTCGACAATTTATATAATATATAATAATATGATTTTTTTTTGTAAATCATAACTTTTTGTCGACAATTTTCTTTTTTGTATTATTGATATTTGAAAATCTATTATTTTTTGTCTTATTAGAATAGATACAATTAATTTATTATATACAACTGTAGCTTGTTGCTAGAGAGGTGGGCGTTGATAACTGCGACTCAGTTTGTATAACTAATGCAGTTATTAACATAGAAACTGATTATGATATTATATGCGAAAATTATGTTCTATTTACTATAAATAAATAAAATAAAAAAATAAAGACATACCACAATTTAATATAATAATTACTACTTTAAGTTTAAACAGAAATATCTAGGACAATCAATTCATTTCAGTTCAATTCAATTTTCTTGTTCGGCTTCAAAACGTGCCAGTTCATCTGAACATTATAAATAATTAAATAGTATAAATACTTCGCGACAAGTAAATACGCTAATTCAAAAACCGTGTTTTACACTTGGATTTGTTTGAACACTTGATGTCAAGGGATTTATTGAAATGATTAATTAAATGTTTGTTTGGAACTCGACGTTGTGTACGGGTTTTGATGTCGAAGAGCTGTAATTTAGGTTATGTTACATATAAATTATATTATTGTTATTCTAAAATTACTAATTGCTAATTTACTATGTAGTTATTAAATTAAAAAAAAATGAAACAGTTAGCTGTTTTATATAAATAGGTAAAGACAGAACAGTTCAGTACATATTTCTTCTTTGTTTGTCAACCAATATTCTTTTTTTTTGTCTAGTATTGACGAGCGTTAGTTTCCTTTTTTCTATAGTTTCAATAAAAAAAAACAATAATGATTATGATCAAATTTCGACCACTACGCGAACACTACTATATGGAAATGGACTTACATGCTGACGTTTGTACTCTTACATGAACAATATTTATTATTATTAGCCAGGAGTAGCCCAGTGGCGAGCTCGCTTGTCAAGCCAAATATGTTCACGTCCTGGTCTCACATTTCTGATATTCTCATATCTTAACTGCCTCGGTGGTGTAGTGGCTAACATGTAAGGCTGCACCCCCAGAGGTCCTGGGTTACCCGGTCATCACCGGTTCATCACCGGTCGTCTCGAACAGTCGTCCCACGGGAGTATGTGAGTAACAGGAATAAAGAGTGCACGTTGTGTCTGCGCGTACACTTGTGCACTATAATATCTCCTGCAGGTAGCCTAGTCTCAATGATAATTGGCCGCCGTGGCGGAATCGGTCAGGCGGACATTATTCTCATATGCGAATAATCTTCAACATGATTATCACTTCTCTTACGGCGAAGGAAAACATCGTGAGGAATCCTGCATGTCTGAGAGAACCTAGCATGTTTTCAAAAGACATGTGAATTCCGCCAACCAGCATTTGGCCAGCGTAGGTTATGGCCTGATCTCCCTAGTATTAAGGTTGTCTGACCCGTTAAAAAAGGACTGAATTCAAGTTTTTTTTATTTTTCGAGTAGAATAAAACTGTATACATATAACACGTTTGAGACGTCTAAAACCTTAGTCTCTCCCATGACCATGATTGCTCTAAAGCATACGAAACGTCGGGAATCAAAAACAAATACGAGAAATAATCCAAAAATGTGAAATATTCGCGTAAATCTTAGAAAGTATTATGGTCGAGTGGATATAAATTATATTATTTTAGACTCTACGTTGTACAAATTATTTTTTTAACAAAAATAAAACGGTGTGGTTTAGTTTATATTATTAAATAAAATGAAATACTATATTAATGACAAAGATAATAAATAGTTTATCCTCTTATCAACATTTTAAAAGATTATTTATAAGCAGTTAGAAAATTAAATATCGTTTATTTTCCTTTGAGTTTCGTTTACAGTAATTTACGTAGATGACATTTGTAGACATCTATACGTTGCTACGGAATGCTACGATGCAAATACTACGAGGTGTAATGCTACGCTATATAAAAAGATTCCTTTTACATACAACGTGAGTATCAATTTTGTTTATTGTATTTATTGAATTTAATTTATTGTTATGATTAATTAAATGTTAGCCTGCGGCTTTGATCGTGTTTTCCCTTATTTTAATGAAATAATTGATTTATTGAGGTTTTGTAAAACCAATTCCATAAAATTAGTTCTCCTTTGTCTCAGGACAATAAAAATATAAATATTTATTAATTTAAAATAGGCGATTATTATTACGTTTAATGTTAAATTAGCGACTAACCCTCACTTCGGTCAGGTGCGCTTTAGGTGTCTATACGTTTCGGCGTGAAGATGTAACAAACATACACACACACACACACGCACGCATGCACGCACGCCCGCCCGCACGCACGCACGCACGCACGCACGCACGCACGCACGCACGCACGCACACACGCACGCACGCACGCACGCACGCACGCACGCACTCACGCACGCACGCACGCACGCACGCACGCACGCACGCACCCACACACACACACACACACACACACACACACACACACACACACACACACACACACACATTTAAACTTCCGCATTTATAGTAGTATGTATTCAGCTCTTTTTAACGTCCCAATGCTGGGCACGGGCCTCCCTTCAATACGAGGGGATCAGGCCATAGTCCACCACGCTGGCCAAGTGCGGGTTGGCGGACTTCACATGTTTTTTGAAAACTTGCTAGGTTTTCTCAGACATACAGGTTTCCTCACGATGTTTTACTTCACCGTAAGGCATGTGGTAATCTTCTTAGAAATGATGCGAACATGAAAATATCAGAGGTGCAAGACCCGAGATTTGAATCCGCTTCACTCGGTTTCCCAAACGAGTGCGTTACCACTGGGCTACCACACATTTATAATAGTAGTCCCATAATATAATTAATCGTTATCTATGATAAAAATTAAGTCAAATCATACATATGTATATTCGTTTATGTAGCAGACTAGCGGGTCACCATCGCTTGGCTCGAGTCAGTCCCTAGATACGTTTTAAATAAGTAATTATTAGCCAACGTTAGCCATGTAAGTTTAATTTTGTTTTTCGTGAATTTTTCTGATATTTTAATAGTTATTCTGCTTTTCGGGGTGGAGACAAATCCAACAAATCAAAAACCATGAAAATCGGTATAGCAGTCCTCGAGTTATATGTGTTGTAACAAACCCGACTTTGTTTTATATATTATATAGATATAATAGTACGTACATATTATGTAGATAAGCTTCTATTTAATCCTGTATACAGATCCAACCCAAGATTTGAGAAATAATTAGGCAATGAAAATCACAAAGACATAATGGATTTATGTTGGTTGATGATTTACGTAGTGTTTACCTTTACGTACGATATTATAGCTAAAGACTTACTGTCACTTTGGTCGGTAGTGGTACCTATCAGTAGCATATGTGCTACTTCAGGTTATCCGTATCCGTATTTAATATTATAAATATGAAAGTTTGTGAGTATGGATGTTTGTTACTCTTTCACGCCAGAATGGCTGAATGGATCTGGATGTTTAGCATAAAGGTAGGTTATAGTCTGGAATCACACATAGGCCACTTTTTATTCCGGAAAAATGTATGGTTCCCGTAGGGTTGGTTTGTTTTTGTTTTCCTAGAGTCGAACCCGAGCGAAGCGAGAGTGAGCCGCTAGTAGTCTATATATGTTAATTTAATTCAGTAAATTATACACACACACGCACGGACGCACACACAAACTTTTTTAGTATTCATAGCACTTCGATTTACTATATTTGTCCTCCTTTGTAGCTGCGATCGTGTGCTAGTTTCGTTAAAAATTGGCTTTCTGTCAATCCAGAACCTACCTTCATTCCGGTTTCCACTCTACCTATTTAGACGTGACAGCGTAAAGAAGTGAAAAACATACTCACAAGCTATACATAATAATTTATAATATTATTGCTGTCATTAGATTTTTCTTTGAAATTTTCTATAACTTTATTTTCAATTTAATAAGTATTAACAAGAAATTGACAGGAAAAGTGAATTTAAATAATATAGAGCCAATTCTTATTCATGACGCGTAAAAAGAGCTTCTTGATCGTAAACCGTATAAAAGTACGACTTACTTTAAAATTCTTCTTTATTTTCAATACATTTTCTATCTCTATATAAAAATACATATTTATATTTTTTAACTTATAGAAATAAAGTTTAGTAAGTAATGTTTTTTATTGTAATAACGATTACGTATGTACGTATTTACTTATTATATTAAATAATTTATCATATCATTACGTGATATAAACGATTATATTATAATTTAATTGTAATAAATTTTAAGCCATCACGTACAATAACATATAACGTTATATTTTAAATCTATCTCACTCTTCATTTGCTTGCTTATATCCTTTTTTTATTTTTATTTGATTATACATAATTTAAAAAAAAAAACAAATTTTACTAAAAGAATAAATCTTGAATTATATTTATATAAAACGTATAAACTTGCTTTGTTAATATTGTTCTAGAAACGGCAACAACGCACGCAACAACAAGAGATGTACTCCACAAATATATGGGCTAACATAGTTGAACTTCCTGTTCCGCCACGATACAATTGGTGTCCTAACCCGGTTTACTAGTTAGAATTTCATATCATATACCCATAATTTACAGTGCCATAAGCGTGCCCTTAGAGGCTACTCGTTGCACTGTACGTTTTAAGGGGATACACAAACCCCTAGGGTTTTAGCGGACCATAGTATCGGGTGTTTGCAACATTCATTTATTTTTGAAATGTTATACATTCGAAACTCTAGCAAAACTTAAAAAATGCATTGACGTGAAAGTGTATAAAAAAGTGTGTTTATCTTTAAATTTCGGTTGTGAGTAATATTCATACCGATATCTTATGTTTATTCATTAATCTATACAGATAAATAAAATTAAAGCGTCTGTTTGTAATGTCGAAATAACAGCTTCTTACTAAATACATATTTCGTCCGTCCACCCGTCCGTCCGTCCGTCTGCCTGTCTGTCTGTTGGTTCCAAATAATCTCCCGCAAATAGCTGATATTATAAAGAGTAACTTAGACTACTTTTATTTTAGAAAACGAATTACAATTCTGCTCAAAAAATCAAAAGAAGATCTAGGGACGCACCCGAGCGGATCGAGGGTAAGTCGCTAGTTTTATTATAGATCTATTACAGATCACTAGAAAATATACCATAGATTGGTATACATTATATAGAGAATGACAGTTATGGCTTATGCTATACAGAGTGCTGTATATAATAGTACCAATGTAGTGTATAGTTTAGCGTATTCTTTGTTTAAATATAGAGTTTCAACTGAGCTTAGCAAAGATAGATTATATTTTTACGACCAAAAAAACATCATGAGCTATCTGGTAAGAGAGGGTTGGCAAGAAGCCGTTTATTTGGTTTATTTGGTTTGGCTCAACAAACAAGTTTTTTCATAGGCACTGATAAAAAAAGAGCTTTCTGACAAACTGTAACATTTGATAGTGTGGTAGACAACACCTTATTATCATAATCCTAGCTGTTGGTTTAGATGTTTGCTTTATATCCAGCAAAAGAAAATTTTGCGTATTTTTTTTTAAATAAGCGGTATGGATAACGTAATATCTATTGAGTTGGCTTTCAAAGCGATTAACAAGAAAATTGAATTAAATTGATTGAATCTTGTGAGTTGCAATCATTAATTTTTCACGAATATAGTTTTAAGAAGTACATATCTTTTAATAAAACAATAAGGATTTTTAGATACTTTATATCAATCAGGTCATTTATACAAATAATTGATGTAGTGTATCTACGTCTAATAATTTTGTGGTCACAAAAAGTTTATTTGGAAATCGAATCGAATTAAGAAATATCTAAATATATAAAAAGTGTCATCATTCTTATCAACTTTTTTATTATTATCGTTTTTACTTTTCAGTATCTAGACGCCAAGGTCTAGAGACACAGCAAATATGGACCCCTTTCAACCTTTCTATAAAAGACAACGACAAATTCTCTGTATATCTTTTACTAATATAATTATTATTAAAATTTATTAATTGATGACAATGGGAAAAATAAAAAAAGGTAGCGCGTTTTTCTCGCTACACCACTGATTGGTCTGTCATTTCAAGCGAAGTATAGCGTAGTATGTCGACCTTAAGAAATATACCAGCCTAAACATTTTTTAAACAATTAATAATAATAATTTAACTTATTAAATGTAAGTTACAGAAAATGTTTATTTATTTTCTTCCCGAATAAGCAAACAACTAATCCTCTTGTTTCATTCTACAAGTACCTTGATTATATCAAATATTTGTATTGTGAAGATTTATGGTTTACACGAACAAAGCTATTTTGCTTTATCTACCATTATATCAATATTATGTTTAGTTTAATTAATGAAATAACCTAATATCGTAGCCAAAACTAAGTATCTACTAAATAATTTATAATCAGTTCAGTATGGAATTTATCTATCTTTACTTGTTTCTTTAATATATGTAGTTAACATTTTTTATAAAAAAATGTAGCTTGTTTTTCTTTCTCGACATTGGTCTGTATTCTATGCTATAGAAATAATTGACTACAATCAGTATTCATCCATACTAATTTTATAAACGTGAAAGTGTTTGTTTGTCCTTCTTTCGCGTCGAAACGGACTGACGGATGTGCGTGGTATTTTATGTGGAGATAGTTGAAGATACTTTTTACCGCGCGAGATTGATTCCTAGGGGAAAACACATTATAATATAACCCAAAAATTATTTGTGACCAGTATTACTTAAAGCTTGGTATTAATGTTCTTTTCAATATAATTAAATAAATAAGTTTTTTAGCATTTTTCAAAATTCATCTCATAAGGGGGTAAAATAGCGGATGAAAGTTTGTATAAAAACTACCTTTTAGAGTTTTTTTGTAGTTTTAGCGCGAGCGAAGCCGTGGGTTCTGCTAGTATGCAATAAGTAGTAATCAATCATTATAAATCTGTCGTCACGTAAAACGTATTTTCGGCCAAATTATAATTTTAACTTTAATGATTATAAAAATCGATTAAAATAAGAAACAAATAATTCTTATATTTCGAATATTAGCATCATTTTCCACGCTTTAATTAGTAAAATGATATTACTTACAATAAATCATTATCACTTATAACAGGTATCGATTAAGAATCGATTAGTCACACCAAAAAATAGTTTAACAAACGATACTCATTATCGAGTAAATTGAAAACATTTTGTGGTCAATTTGACTTGTTCACTTATTTATATACTAATAATTATATACTAATAATAAACAAAAATAAAGTTTTGCTTTGAAATAACAAAAAAGTCATAAAATTGTAGCAATAAAATAAGGATTAAGGATTGTCGAAGAGGACAAACAAAAATAATAAATGGGGTGCTTTTCCACGCGAGTCGGTAACACGTGTATACTACATTATTACTCTGTATACTGTCTTTCTACGTAACAAACACACACATTGTATTCATGTCAAAAATATTTGGTACGGACTTTCGTTGAGTCATATATATCTAATTACATAGGTATTCCTATTATCAATGGTATGGCTAGCGAGGGTGAGACAGGGTGGTTGTGGGTGGTATCATCTCTAACAAGGACTTCCTTTTAAATAAAACTATCGTTTCGGATCTTTATCTTTACCTTAACCATGGTTGCTGTAAAGCATTCGAAAGGCCGGGAACCAAAAATCAGAATAAATCCGCGAAAATGTCTGAAAAAATAGATTGTTTTTTAAATCTATAGTAATATTATCAAAAGGTAAAGTTTGTGAGTTTGTGAATGCAATAGGGGATAATCTCTGGATCTACTGAACCGATTTAGATGAAGTTTAGTAATAAGATACTTTGAGACCCTGGAAAGGACATAGAATACTTTTTATCGCGGAATTCATTTTTTAAGGGGTTGAAAATGGGGATGAAAGTTTGCGTTGGGAAGAAAGATAGAGACGAACCTGAGCGAAGCGAGAGTGAGTCAAATATTCGCGTAAATCTAAGCGAGTATTAAAGATTATTATCACAGTTTTAAATCTGCATATCACCTCCCATCTATATTGCATACTGTAACTGCTATTAAATAATAGATATTAATATTTTAATCCACGAACCGTAAAAGCTACTAAAACCCCTAAAAATAGTTCCTTATTACAATAAAATACTTCTATTACAATTAAATCCCACCCAACCCAACATCGTTTTTCCAAATAAAGGATAATGCCCTTTTTTAACGTGCCATTGCCGGGTACGGGCCTTTCTTCGACATTCCACCACGCTGACCACATGCATGAGAGTTAATATAAGAAACTCTCCACAACAAAATCGTCGTTACTAGTATATTTAAAAAAACTACGAGAATATATTAGTAATTCCTAAAACAGTAAAATATTTTCGAGATTTCTATTAATTAAATGTTGTTACTCGAATATTTTATAATCATTAAAACATCTATATGACAAATGATGAATGAGCTTTAATTTCCAATCTAAAAACCCAAGTTCTTGATAATAACTTCTAACTAAGAATTAATCAAAATAAAGAATCTTACCAATACTATAAATGTGAAAGTTTAGATGTTTGGATGGATGTGTGTTATTCAATGACGCCAGAACGGCAGAACGGGTCTGGAATTGAAAAGAAAGTTGACACAGAGATAGATTTTAGTCTGGAATAGCACATATGCTACTTTATATCCCGGAAAAATGTACGGTTCCCGTGGGATAGATTTGCTTTTAAATAACATAAATAACCAATAAATGAAAGTAGTTATTATTAAAATAATATTATTTTTATTAACATACATACAACGAATCCTACATTGAGAGTGATTTCGGCAAAGAAATCCAATCTTTTATCTTGGGACAAAAGGAACAGAAAAATTCTACTTTGTAAGCTTTTTAATCTGTAAAAGTTTTTTCACACCATCGTAGCAAAGGTATTCATTTAAAAGCTACTTTTCTAGTCAACCAAGGTTTTTGGTTCTTTTTGTTATTTACTTGCCACGGTTCTTTTAATTTGGCTATAAAAACTACTTAATACTTATTTATATTTGCATGTAATGAAATAATAGTTTTATGTAATGCTTATTACAATAGCATATCATTTTCTCAGTTTCTTTGTTTAGAAATCTGCAACCAATATTAAAAATATAAAATAAATTACCGAAGTCATAAATAAATGAAGTCCCTTATTATAAATGAAACGTTATCATCATTACGCAAACGTGTTCTTGATGATAGTTTATAGGATTCCTGTAGAATCTGTATTTTAACTACTTAATCTGATAACATTAAGAATTTTGCTATTTTAACGGTCTCTCTCTCTCTCTCTCTCTCTCACTCTCTCTCTCTCTCTCTGTGTGTGCGTGGGTGCGTGCGTGCGAACGTGCGTGCGTGCGTGCGTGCGTGCGTGCGTGCGTGCGTGCGTGTGTGTGTGTATGTGTGTTTGTGTGTGTGTGTGTTTGTATGTTATTTAAAGTGCAAAATAGTTAATTGAACATTAGTGTAAATGATGTAAAAAGTAAAGTCAGTAAAAAAAGCTAATAACTCATAAAATAAAGTAGGTAATTATTATTTGTTGAAATTATTTCTTTAATAAAATTGAATTAAGTTGATTTTAACTTAAAATAACAATTTTACTTGACCTTAATGATTTTAAAACAAAACCTGAAATAATTTTATCTCGTAGATTTTTTTTCTTTAATGGCTTATGGTTGCGTTAATAAACGCAATACATTCTACCAGAGTCACGTTTTGTGAGGAAGACACGAATGAGATTCATCTCGTAGCTAATTGAAGTGATATTATGTTTTGTTGTGTACATCGAAGTGACATTATATTGTAAAGGAAGTATAATTTGTAAAAAGTTAATTAAAAAAAGGCTTTTTATGTTCTATTTTTTTTAATATCTATTTTTTCTTAATTTAAATTTTTTTCCAAGAAACCTCCGCACGTTATTAGTACTTATTTTGTATTTTGTATACGTATTTTGAGTTTTTTTTGTAGTTTTAGCGAAATCGAAACCGCGGGTTTTGCTAGTAATTTATATATGTGGTATATAGAAGCATAATTACGTTCACCTTTTCCCAGACCGTTGTCGCGTTTCGAAGTGCCATAAAAAGCAATGTAAGAGCTTAAGTGGATTAAACTTTTGCACTTTTGACTCAGTCTATTATACTCTTTAAATATTATTATATACTAAGGTAACGAGATATTGTATAATATATTTTAAAACAACCAGACAAACAACAAGATTTATTATTGTATGGCTCACTTTACTCATTTACATACCACTATCCAGACGAAAAAGAGATCAGCTTTATAACCCTTCGACCCATAAACCATCTCTTTGCTAGTAATGACGTCGTGAATGATGAACTTATATTGAATTTAGTTACGTAATTGAACGAAGGGTAAAAGTAAAAAACTATTTTTTGACCGAATTTAAAAGGGAGGAGAAAGTTGTGTTTTTTGTGTGTTACCCAAATTTTCTGTGTCCCTAGCCAATTGTAACTTGAATTTCATATTTCATTTTTAATAAATGTTTGGGTTTAATATTACCTCGAGGATGAACTAACTGAGAACTGTCAAATTTAAAAAAATGTCACCTAAGGGTCAAATCATTACCTTCTATGTAGTTATTTCTTATAAGTTTACCTTTATTTATAAAAGAAATACAATACAATATAATATACAATACAATAGAAATACAAATACAATAACACATAGATTGCGTTCCAGACACATGCCATTAAATAATTTTCTATTTTTGAAAAAATCACTCTCTCCAAACTGTGATGTATGTGGAGTGTATGAAGATGTTTATCATTTATTAACGGAATGTGTTCGGTACGACCAATAAAGGAAAAGCCTAATGAATGCATTGAATCTGAATAGCTTCGATATATGTAATTTTAACACCATTTTGTCCATTCTAATTCTGTGGAGGCCAAAATGGTGTACAATTGTTAGGATCCGGTTCATATAACAATGTAGATTAAGGTATGATAGGACTGGCATATTTTTGACATAAAAGCCTTTAAAATAAAAAAAAAATAAAAAAATACTTAGTTATGATCATGTTATTTGCAAAACTAATTTACTCGTAATAAAACATGGAGTTGTTTAGCTTCTTCATTATGAAGTTAAAAGGTGAAATATGAGATTAAAAAAACCATCAAAACATCAATTTACAAGTTAAACGTTTTAATTTTTCTCTAACTGCTCAATGGGGTTTTACACACAGCTTTAATAAATATCTTATCATATACACAGTAAGGGAACCTTTTCTATACATATAATGAAATTGTAACTAAGCCGAATCTGTACATTAAATATTCTTTGCAAAATCTTATTGAAATAAACATTATTATCGATACAGAGGCCGAATATATAGTTTTTAGAATTTTTGTCTGTCTGTCTGTCTGTTACCGCATCACAGAAAACCCACTGGCAACAAACAACTAACGCGCTAACTCCCTTTACTTTAATCTATATTTGCCATGGTAACCGTTGTTATTGTCTGACAAATGACATATAATATTACATTCTTTCCTTCTTTTCTTTCCATTGCGGCCAGTTTTACATAGGTAGAGGTATTTTATCATGCAAAGAAAAAAATTAGCTTTAATTTGATACATAAATGATGAATATACGCCATGAACGTATAAATTTAACGAAAACATTTTTAATGACTCGCAACCACTTTTGCGGTCACTTTTAGATAGGCAGACGTATTTTATCAGATGCAGAAAAAAAATAGCTTTAATTTGATGTATAAATGATGAACATACGCGATGAACGTATAAACGTCCCGAAATATGACCCGCTTACACCTGGCTGCGAAGAGGTTGCGGCCAAATGTGCAACGGCAGCTATCATTTTTCTAGATCTCTACGTATAGTTCTGTGGAGTATAATTCATTGTAATAAGAAATGCATCGTTTTTGTTCCAAAAAGTCGATTATTATTTAGTTAATTAAACATACTAGCGGGCAAATTTGAATAGGTACCCCGGTCAAAACTTATTGTCCCTATTATTATTGTATATAAAAAAATGATTTCGATTAAATACGAGATGAACGTAGCAATCTTGCAGCGGGATCTTGATTCATTTAGTTGACAAAAAAATATGAAAGGATTTTTTCCCTTTCAAGAGACACAAAAATAACTAGATTCTTTATTCAACTTATATCAAATCAGATTTGTTAAGGGTAAATTACAGAACAAAAGGCATAACCATACTCCTTTAATATGATAAAACAAATAAACGGCCTTAGTAAATATAATAAAGAGATTCATTACATTTTATTTTCTTGAAACATGTTTAAAATATGTATATGTAAGTATAGAAAAATTATAAAATTGTTTCGTATTGTTTTGCTTTCATTAGTAATTGAAAACTTTTAAAGCTTTTAAGTTTAAGACCGAGGTTCTATTCTCATTTCTATATTTATATAACGAATGCCCCGCACACGTACTAAGTGCTGCGGGAAAAGGTGAAAGGTGTGGCCAGGCATTACTTTCTATGTACTAGCCTCAAGGGAAGGATGAGTAGAGTTAAAATAATATTATACTGTATCATATTATTGTGTCCATATTATGTTTTTTAATGTTATGTTTATAAAGAAACATACATACATATACACATTACACGTAAAATATAGTCCAGCTATTATTAAATTATACGATCTGACAAAATAGGAAGTTCACCAAAGCATTATATCATTATTTGTTTACTAGGTCACTAAATAATAAATATTAATAAATTAGTATTATGCGTTAACGATTCATTAAATTATTGATTAATCTCATTGTCTGAGCAGTGGCTTATTACAAACAAATCTACATATACGTATGTATAAAGGTAATAGTAAGGTTTACATCATTTGGCCATTTGTCACTAATAATGGCACCACATGGTCCCGATTAATTCATATTATACACACACTGTACATACGGATTGCATATCGCCACAAATATAAAAGCATATAATAAAGGTATATTAATCGTAGGATTTCTATACTATATACCCAACAGATATGTCTTCAGTTTTTAATCAACTTCAACAAGGAGGAAGTTCTAAATTTCACGCGAGTGCTATTTATGAACGCTTTTTTGTTTATTACTCGTACCTCGTCAAAAATATAATAATATAATGAGATAATATACTATTTTTTGTATGTTATTTTAATAATATACTAAAGAAGAAGATATTGTATTTTATTCATTTTCTTTTTATTTTTTACTTTAGATTTTGAAAAACTAGGACTGTGTGAAGAGCCACTAAATTCTTAATTCGCTTTTTACATCCCCACTTGGGGAAGACCTATAGAAGAAACAATATCAGGAGTTAAGAAAATGCAATTTTATCAATATACTAGTGATTCACCCTCGCTCCACTCGGGTTCGTCCCTACTTACGTTATAACGTTTAGTATAGATTTCTCAGAGATGAGATATTTTCCCCACAATAAAAAGTATCCTATATACCTGAAAAACCAGCTATCATCATACCAAATTTCATCAAAATCCCTCCAGTGGTTTTTCCATGATGCGGTAACAGACAGACAGACCGACAGACAGACAAAAATTCTAAAACTATAGATTCGGCCTCTATATCGATCATAATGTCTATTTCAATAAGTTTTTCCAAAAAATATTTAATGTACAGATTCGGCTTAGTTAAATTTTTATTATATAGATTGGTAGGTATATACATAGGTATAAAATAAACTAAAGTTATGAACTTTTAGATTTTCCAGCTGTCTTTTTTTTTGTGGGTTCCCCATTTTTTTATACTTAAACCAACCCTGACACACCAACAAAATGAAATGAATGAATAATACAAATTGGTCCAGCCGTTTTTGAGTTTTACGAGACTAATAATATTTTTGAAAATATATATTTATATTGCTTTATTTACATAATTCTTATCTTATACTTTTAAGTTAAACCTTCGTTGCGCGGATGAATCGGAATCCCAAGATGTTGTCAATTTGCGAGGTTATTGGATTATTCTGCCAACGAATTTCAAATATTACTCGATATCTCTCAATGGATTTTTTGACGTTTAAATATAACTTGTTTCATTTGTACATATAATTCTATATAAGAGTAATTTTTGTTATAGTTTTTTTTTTTGCTTCTTACTTTTTTTGTCGATTTCTTGTTACGACATTTATACCTAAAGTAAATAAAAGTTATAAATACTGCTTTTTTTTCAATTAAGTTGAAGTATCGATAAAAAAATATATATATTGGGACATAAACACAGCACTATCTAGTTCCATGGTAAGCTACGAGGTTTGTGTTATGGATACCGTTGATACACTACACATATATAACTTTAAATACATATAAATTATAAATAAACAAATGTAAACACCCATGACTGGAGTACAAACAAACTTGCTCATCACACAAATGATTGCCCCCAGCGGGACTCGAACATGCGACCGCTGACACAGCACGTAAAGTCACTACAAACTGAGCCAAACGTGTTGTCTCGATCGACAAATCAATACATATCAGGTGTCTACTTTTAGCACCTACAGTTATTTCAAGGATATGTAATCTATGCCTTAATTATTTTTTCGGTCTGTCTGTCTGTTAGTAGAGTACAATACACATGAACTTAAGAATCAAAGTAATTTTAATAGTTTAAATAGGAGGTACGCACCTGAAAAAAGGAAGGGTAACTCGCTAATATCCTATGAATATACTAGCGGCTCACCCTCGCTTCGCTCGGGTTCGTCTCTAGAAAAGCACAAACAGATCTATCCCACGGGAACCGTTCATTTTTCCAGGATAAAAAGTAATATTTTATTTGACCGGCAATATAAGGTATCAGGATGCCAAATTTTACTAAATTAAGTGCATAAGTTGTTGTGTACTAAGCGGTATAAGTTACTATATTTTTTTAACTATCACACGGGAACTCTTTAATTTTCCGGGATGAAAAGTATTTAAATTTTTGACCGGGGACATAAGGTACTACCATGCACAATTTCATTTAAATCGGTTCTACAGTTTCGGAGATTAGCCCGTACAAACAGACAGAGAAAAAAAAATTTGAAAAATCTGGATTTTTTCTGTTTCCCTTCTTACATGCCCCTGACTAGGTTTTTTGCATTTATTTCTACGTACAGACATACGACCTCTACAGTTTTATTATATGTATTGATGTATGACCGTCGTGGAATATGATAGTATAATATTTTATTTTGGCGAGTACGGTCAGCGGTTATCTTTTCGCTACTTTTCAACCGACTTCAAAAAGGAGGAGGTTCTCAATTCGACTGTATGTTTTTTTTTTTTTATGTTTGTTACCTCAGAACTCCGTCATTTATTAACCGATTTGGACAATTTTTGTTTTGTTTGAAAGGGTATACTTCCAGATTGGTCCCATTTAAATTTAAAAAAAAAATACCACCCCTAAGGGTGGAAAAATAGCTAATGATGACTTTAACCTACTTCTAATTGTCATATTAACTTTAAATTTGCAAGTGTTTTTATTTCCGTTGATAGTACAGTGGTTCGGTGTTGTTGACCTGATCTGATGGTAAGGCCAGAAGGTGGATAGGTGGAACTCTTCAACGGCTAATAGTAGATACTTTGAGTTTGGGCTTATTTTGTTTGACTTGACAAGCCTAACACGTTGGAATTCTTACTTTGCTACTACTGTCCACACTAAAAAGGGAAAAATAAAAACTTTTTAACAAAAAAATAAAAACCGACTTCAAACAAAAGCACTAAAAAGTGAAAAATAACTGACTGGTAGTTTTCATTTACTATACATACCTAATCAAATATTTTCGAAGTCGGTGTGCTTTGGCTAAGTAATTAAAGCCTACCTATTAAATACATACCTAATCAAATATTTTTGAAATCGGTCCCAGCCCATACAAAGCAAAGCACACCGACTTCGAAAATATTTGATTAGGTATGTATCGTAAATGAAAACTACCAGTCAGTTATTTTTTACTTTTGCTTGAAGTCGGTTTTTATTTTTTTGTTAAAAAGTTTTTTTGTGTAACAGCTACTATAACAATGTTATGCAAATATCTCGCCGATGTTTTCACTTTCAAAGGGTAGAAAATACATTAAGTTTGGGAAAAACTTTTAAAACCTTCATAAACCTAAATTAAATGTCCATAAACAAAACTATATATTTATTTTATATTTAGCAATATAATAAAATGTTTTTATAATAAGGTTTTTAACAATAATAATAATTATATAAACAATAATAATAAAATATCATTTTAACAAAAATAATAATAATTAAGAAGAAAATAATTTAAAAATAAACATAAAACAAACTTTTAGGATCAACTTCTCTTTTGAATAATTTAATATACTATAAGCATTAAATAATTCATTTAGTTTAAAAGTTTTGCTCAAAAAATCAACAATTCGTATCGTTTATAAGATAATATTTTATTTATTATTTATTTAAATGTCTAGAATATAAAGGGCGCAGAAGAAAAGGAAAAATTGATTCAATTTTAATTAGAATGAGAAGATTCTATATTTTCCAACGTTAAATTCTTTGAACTCACAAAATAACATTTGTATAGACACAGAACGGGGTCACGGGCGATATATAAAATGTAAACAAATCGTTGGAAATGCACTTGGAAGTTGAAGCTAATCGTTTAAAGAAACTATTGAAAGATCAATGTTAATTTATTTTCGATTTCGATCTGGTTTTATAAAATAGAAAAGCGAAATAATTTAAGAAAATAAATGTACATTTCAACGCTATTACTTAATTATACTTACGAGTAGACCTTAGAAACAAAATATAAAAAGAAACAAAAAAAATATTTAAAGAGTGTGTGTATGAACGTGTACACGCGCAACAAGTAAAACTTCTATAGGTTATCGGTACTCTTTATGAAATTCAATTTATGTTTTAAATATATGGATACGTGAGACTAAATAAAAACGCGTGTGAGTATTTATGTACGCACGTAAGAAGTTATACTTCATTGGAATAACAGAACAACAATAGCTAAAGATTTCATCCCGTATGTCACAGCTCTCTGTTTGTAAAAGGAATGATAAATTTTAATAAAAATAGTTAAATAACGCATATTAGGCATATAACAATCATATATTTATAGAAAGAATATAATATTATATATCATTTGTCATACAATAACAACGATTACCATGGCAACAAACGTTCGCCTCGCCCGATCACACTTTTCGTAATGCTCTTGTCACGCATTCACCAGCTTTCTCCCCAAGTCAAGTGTGCGTAAAGAAGTTTTACTTCAAAATTAAACAGAATCTAAAGTAGTGTAAAGTTGTCGGCTAATATTTTGTATTTACGTAACTTACAAGTGCTTGATACAATGGGTTTTAAAGTGTATGCTTATGTCCTCCCAACCGATTACGGCCACGTTGTTTCACAATGCCGACTTCACAACCACTTTAGATAGAAATACCCAACAGATATCTCGGTCCGACCTGGCACTCAAACCCAGCATCGTAGGCATTAGCCAATTACAAAATTACAGGTGAAACAAACAAAGTATTTAATAATTATAACAGTTTAGGAAGTTACTAAATAAAGGCTAGTCACTTATAATTTTCAAACAGTGTCTCAGTTTGAAAAATTATAAATAATGTATCTTTAGAGTTCATGTCTATATTTATTTCCAGTTTTAATATTTTTATGTTAGTTATTACTTACTATTTTATAAATTATTCGTGCTCTTATTTTGAAAATAATTAAAAAATACATTACATTATAATTAAAAAAAGTCATTGGTATACTATTTTATCTCATTTACTTTATGTTCCTTTATTTAAATATAGCTTGCGATACCTTTAATAATATGTGTAATTATACTAAAAATGAAGTTAGCTATTAATATAATGCTTATGATAGCCCAGTGGTATCGCGCTCGCTTGGGAAACCGAGTGAAGTGGGTTCAAATCCCGGGTCTCGCACCTCTGATATTTTAATGTGCAAATCATTTCTAACATGATTACCACTTGTCTCGTAAGACCGTAGTGAAGGAAAACATCGTGAGGAAACTGCGATGTCAGAAAGAATCTCAATAAGTTTTCGAAAGAGATGTGCAGTCCGCCAATTCGCACATGGCCAGCGTGTTGGACTATGGCCTGATCCCCCTCACATTGAAGGGAGGCCCGTGCCTAGCAGTGGGGCGTTAAAAAGGGCTGAATAGATAGATAGGTAGTGCTTATAATTTCTAAGATGATAGAAGCTCTAAAAAAATTTCATACATATAAAAGCACGAGATAAACTGTGTGCAATCTGCAGTAGAGATAAGATGTAGTCAGAAAAATACTGTAGAGTCGTGAAAAGAAGTATGTATTCTGTTCTCAATGTAAATATTATATCAAATCTAGATATTATTTTTCTATTCTAGCATTTATGTAATAAAATGATATGCGATTGCAATAATATTTATTTTTTGATTATTTAAACAACCAAATTAATGTTATTTGCCGACATTTACAATAACTTCTAAATGTATTTATTTTATACAAATTCCGTAGACTCTCGTAAAAATAGAGTTTTGTTGTTGTTAAGAAGTTTTCTAGTTATTACTCCGGACTAACGCCGCAAGCTCTTCCAAGGTTGAAAGATCAATTTGGGCGAATTTTATGAAGGCAAAAAGTAGAGTAATAAAAGTCGACATCGTATACCTTTAACGAAATGAAATAATAAAGCAATCTTAAAATAATGATATCAAATTAGTACTTATGTCAGTCATTGTAAACAATTTTATTAATAAACACTAAATCTATGTAAAGTATTAGATGTAGATAACTCGGCTTTTAGTCAAATGTCGGTGAAATGAATACCTATCGGTTTTCATGAAATGTTCATTGGTTTTATATAATGATGTATATGTCACGTTCTGGCTCATAAATTGTCCCTGTATAAAAAATCACATCGATCCGTTTGTCTGTTCCTATAAGATAAAATGATATTTTATTAACAAAGACGTTTTTTGTCATCAATACTAATATTGTACAGGTAGAGTTTGTTTTTTTGTTTATTTCTTCGTTTGTTTGAACGCACTACTCTCGGAGACTACTAATCCGATTTGAAAAATTATTTTTGCATTAGATAGTCCGTTTATTGAGGAAGGCTCTAGGCTATATATTTCTACACATATAACAAAATTCTAACTGAGTCAAATCTGTAGGTACATTAAATATTTTTTGAAAAATGCTATTGAAATAATCATTATTGTCGATACAGAGGCCGAAACTACAGTTTTTATAATTTTTGTCTGTCTGGGAACGCATCACAAGAAACCCACTGGACAGATTTTGATTAAATTTGGTATGATGATAGCTGGTTATCCGGGTCAACATATAGGATAGTTTTTATTGCAGGAAAATAATTTCTGAGAAATTCATACTTACCGTTAAAACGTACCTAGGACGAACCCGAGTGGAGCGAGGGTGGGTGAGCGAGGGAGGGAGGGTTTATCTAATCTATACTAACCGTGAAAATGTACCTAGGGACAAACCTGAGCGAAGAAAGGGGAGTAAGAGCATAGAAGTTGATAAAAACTTTTCTGTCACTCTTTCACACCTGTGGGACAACAATTAAGTAACAATCAGTCAGATCAGGTGCAGGACCAACAGAACACGTACTCTCCGAGGCATGGGGATACAACACTTTCTTCTTATTAAATAACTTCTTGGCTAACATTCCAACTTCGTCGTGTTACTGGGAATTTCTTAACAGAAAATAGAATAAACTATGGCTCAAACTGGGACTCGATTTTCGAACCCAGAATCTTCAGATCTGCGGCCGCACATGCTAGCAGCGATATTAACGAGATAGGTACATATATAAAATGCTGATTATGGAATAGATCGACTATATAATATACATGTATAGAAAAGTGGTTAAGTACTTTAAAAAATAAAAAATAAACATATCCCTTACATATGAAATGATTGATTCTCTATATACACTTCCACCTCCCTTTTCACCCCCTTAAGGGAAGATTTACGGGATAAAAATTTCTATCTATCCTTTCATATGTCTTTTCCAGGGTCTCAAACTATCGCCATACTCATCTAAATCAGTTGAGCGGATTAAGCGTGAAAAGGTAACAGACAGGCAGACAGAGTTAGTTTCGATAGTAGCAATTTATCCTCGCTTCGCTTGGGGTTCATCCCTAGACAAAAACAAATCTATCCCACGGGAACCGTACATTTTTCCGGGATAAAAATTAACCTAGTGCTATTCCAAACTATAATTTATCTTTGTGCTAAATTTCAGCCAGATCCGTTCAGCCGTTCTGGCGAGAAAGAGTAACAAACATACATACATCTATCCTCACAAACTTTCACATTTATAATATTGATATGGATTATTATGGATAACATTTTCTAACATTACGTAGAAGTTTTGAATATATACAAAGTGATAAAAGTCGTAACTCTTTTAAAAATGGTGGTCGAGTAATGAGAATATCTAGTAAATAAAGCATTCACCAGTGACGTTTGGTCCCAATTCACACTAGTTTTAATAGTTAATTGCTTTTTTATCTGTAATAGAAAATTCCATTCCTAATTAGTTTCTTTGTTATTTACATCTACTGTATTTCTTGTTATGTAACATTAAATAGCCTCTCTATCTAAATAGGCTTGTCATTTAAGCGCCATATTTTTTATTTAATTGTGTGTTATATGACTTCAGTTCTTATTAATTCTATTCTTCATTATCTTTTATGCTTCTATCATCATAAATTGAAAAGAACTCACAAATTGTGTGCTAAAATTAGAAATGTATACCGTCGCCGTACTATTAATTCGCTTCTTGATTTACTTAGCATTTAAATAGTAAAAAATGAATGTTTCGAGTAAAGGAATACTAAGTAATTTAAATATTAATATTTTTATATACTTATTTTATTCAAGTCTTTTCGGCGAAGCTTCGTATTATGTTGATTAACTAAATACCAAGAGAATATACTCCCAAATAGCTAAAGAAAATTACACTCCCCTCTTAATTTAAAATGCTTTTTCAAATTTTCCTCCAATAATAAAGTAAAAGGTAAGTAAATACTGAATACGCTTCTGTTACATAATATGAAAATATAAAAAAAAACTATCATCATAAAAAAAATTGAATTTTGAATTGCCTTGAGAAGACATTTCATTTAATACATTTTAAGTAAAACTATCTTTTCTGTTATTTGTGGGTAGGCTGTCTGTAACAATTATACCTTCTAGACATCTAACACCTCAGTCTGTTCCGTGATCGTGATTGCTGCAAAGCATTCGAAATGTCGGGAACCAAAAATCCAAATAAATCCGCGAAAAAATCCGAAAAGATAATTTCATTTAAAAAAGACGTTTCATTGTTAATCAGTTCGTATGTGTACATACTTATTTTACAGTATGTAGAGTATTATTAACCTACTAGAGTTACTTGCGTTACTCCAGCTCATAGTCTATCTCTGTACAAAATTTAAACTAAATCCATCCAGCCATTTGAACGTGAAAGAGTGAAAAATATTTAAATGTTCTTAATCTATATTAATATTATAAAGACGTAAAGTTAGTGAGTTTGTGAAGTTGTAGGGGATAATCCCGGAAGTCATTCCTTAAGGGGGTGAAAATGGAGATGAAATTTTGTATTGGTAAGCAATCTAGGAACGAACCCGAGCGAAGCGAAGAAGAGTCGCTAGTATGATATAAAAACAAGAAGAATTTTTCAAATCCACTTGTAGCTTCTAGACATTGTATTCAGCCCTTTTTAACGTCCCACTGCTGGGCACGGGCCTCCCTTCAGTACGAGGAGGATCAGGCCATAGTCCACCACGCTGGCCAAGTGCGGGTTGGCGGACTTCACATAACTTTCGAAAACTTGCTAGGTTCTCTCAGACATGCAGGTTTCCTCACGATGTTTTTCCTTCACCGTAAGGCAAGTGGTAATCATGTTAGAAATAATTCGCACATGAAAATATCAGAGGTGCGAGACCCGGGATTTGAACCCGCTTCACTCGGTTTCCCAAGCAAGCGCGTTACCACTGGGCTACCACTGCCTCACTTCTAGACATTAGCGAGATCAAACAAACAAAAAACAAAATATCTTCAAATATTAGTTTACTTCATTAAATATTAGTATAAACAAGTACATAATATGTATGTATTTATTAAGTAATAAAATATATGTAATAAACATAATTTAAATACTTCTAACTTACTCTAAATATGACTATCTCATACAAAAATCTAACCCCAATTTTGAAGCGATTTAAAAATAAAAGCCATATACATATAACGATCCACAAAGTCTACGTATTGAGCTCGAGTAAATTCGTAATAACTAATGAGTAGCACTCATCACTTACATCAATAGCGAGTCAATATTTATTATTTACTATGGCACCGCCTCTGAAGCGACGCAAATAAATATGACGGATGTTGCAAAAATTAGTTCCCTCTCGTTCGTTCGTGCGACGAATAATTCTTAATTGTATTATTATATTAGAAATCAATTAAATGAAACATTAACAGTGATTCCACCAATTAAGAGCGAAGGAGTAACAAACAAACACACATAAAAACTTAGGTATTTATAATATAGTGTAATGTATGAATCCGTATTAATCTATACATATAGTAAAATTGTAACTAAGCCGAATCTGTACTTATTGAAATAGATATTATTATCGATACAGAGGCCGAATCTATAGGTTTTAGAATTTTTGTCTGTCTATCTGTCTGTCTGTTATCGCATCACAGAAAAACCATTGGAGGGATTTTGATGAAATTTGGTATGGTGATGTCTGGTTATCCGGGTTAACATATAGGAAACTTTTTACCGCGGGAAAATATCTCATTTTTAAGAAAAAAAATACAAAAACTGCAATGTAAGGGTATAATAATATGTAACACCTAAGAATTTGATTTTTGGTCATCTTTCATCATCTGGAGCGATGTATGTAAGTATAGATTTTTGTTACTCTTTCACGACAGAACGGCTTAACGGATCTGATTGAAATTTGGCACAGAGGTAGATTATAGTCTGGAATAACATATAGGCTACTTTTTATCCCGGATAAATGTACGGTTCCCGTTGAATAGGTTTTTTTGTTTTTTTTAATATTATTTATATTTATAATATATTTAATTTATCTAATATGATATACCTACTAGCGAGATGATAGTATAATAGTTTTTGAAGATATACATATGTATGGGATACTTTCAGTATTAGTACACAAACTAGTTCAATACTTTCTCTAACTTAAATATTCTATTTTAATTTTTACCCGACTGCGCCGAAGGAGGGTTATGTTTTTCGAGTGTATGTGTGTATATTCCTTTGCTCGCTTGGCAGACTAAACGGCTTAATGGATTTTAGCTTGAGAGGTGTCGCTAGTTTAGTTCGTCTTAATTGTGACAGTGGGCGATTTTTTATATCTTAAAAAAATCTTCAAAATCTATAGAGCGGCGTATCATTATAAAGGGTTTTATAAATGGCTTACTAAAATATATATACAACTTATATGTTTAAATGTAATTTGGAATGAGAAATGCTATATTTGTAAATATTTTTTTATATCTTGTTCTTACAAGATATAAAAAAATATTTACAAAAATAAACACCTCGATTGCGTAAAAAGCGAACTAAAAATATGAAAATAAGTAGAGTCGCAGTCGGTTGTTTTATTTATTTTTATATTTTTTTTATTTTTATCTAATAAATTATGTAAATTAAAACGTAATACGAGTACTTCACTATATGTTGCTAAGCAACCCTCAGTGCGCGAGTCAGACTCAAACTAGTTTATTACATTAGTGGCTAATTGCGAGTTCAAACTTCTGCGAAATATGCAAGAAATATACTTCAGCCATAAATGCCGCTTATGATGTGTCATTTGGTTATATAGCTTAAAGTCTAAGATCCCGATATATATGGTGGACTCTCACTCTTTTTCAACTTTTTCAAGGCGAAATATATTTTTTAATCATAAAACATATTATAATAAACAAACACGACCAGGGTGATCACCAAAAATTTGCTCCAAGCAATTTTTTTATAATATTTATATAAACATCTCTAATCTGTAGATGTTTTGGTATAACAATCCTATATCATTAAAGTTTGATACTTCTTTGGTTCCTGAAAATACGATACGAGCAATTAACTGTTTCAATTTTCCTGTTTATACTGGAATATTAGGTAATGTGCATTCGAAAAAAGCCACTAACCTTATGATGACATTCTCTAAAAGTCTTTTAATTTCCATTGACCCTAAGTTGCCACAGGAAAAGAGTTCTTGTACTTTAAAAAAAAATATTAAAAAATATTTTATTGCCTGTGGCAAATTTTTGATGACAACCCTCCTGGGTCGTGTTTTTCAACATGTTTTATTGTATAAAAAATATATTTAGCCTGGAAAAAGAATGAAGGTCCCAACACATAGATGATCTTCTACTATTAGGAGATAATGAAAAAGAAAACAAATGCGACATACACACTAAGTTAAGGTCGCTAGTAATAAATATAACAATTATTATTAACTTTAATTTTATCAATAATAACTTAATCGAAAACCGATACCTATAAAACTATTCAAACATTTATGTATACCGGCATTTGTTGTATGCACGAATATTGCATCGGCATCCCGAGCGCTTTATGGTTGTATATTTGCATAAAATTCTCGACAAAATGAATTTTAAAAAATATATTGGACTACTATTATAACTGCGCAGGTTTGTATAGGTGTGTATGTTTGTTAGTTTGATACTCTTTCGCGCTAAAATGGCTAGACGGATTTGGATGAAATTAAGAACATAAATAAATTATAACCTAGAGCTCCACAGGCATCAAGGTTAGGTGGAATAATTGTAATTTCGAAATGGGTGTTCTTTTCTATGAAAAGTTATTATAACTAAAACACCCTTAAATCAGCCATAAATAAGTTGGTACTAACTAAATTGTATTGTATTGTATTTAGCCCTTTTAACGTCTCACTGCTGGGCACAGGCCTCCCTCCAATACGAGGGGGAATCAGGCCTTACTCCTTAGTCCGCCCCGCTGGCCAAGTGCGGGTTGGCGGGCTTCACATGTCTTTCAAAAACTTGATGTTTTACTTCACCGGAAGACAAGTGATAATCATGTTGGAAATGATTCGGACATGAAGACAAGATGTGCGAGACCCGGGATCTGAACCCACTTCACTCGGTTTCCCAAGCGAGCGTGTTACCACTGGGCTACCTGTGCCTACTAATTAAATACATGAGATAGTAAAAAATATGATAATTTCCTTTAAAAAATATTTTTTCTGAACACATTTCATAAAATATGTAAATGGTTTCACTTATCAACGTCGTCAGCAAGAAAAAGAAAATAGTTTGAACTAACAAACGAGTTAGGAGATCAGAGCTATTCTCAGTAAAGTTATTTATTTGATCTTGAACGCTTGCGATTTCTGCTTTGAGTAAGATAAAAAATATATTTTACAAGAAAACTAAACTTATCTACCTTCTTATGAATATTTTAGAAATAGCTATCCCATGAGTTACATCATGCTTATTTTCGTGATACCAAACTTCAAACAAACCACCCACCGATCCCTGGAAAATCTGATTTTAACTAGACCAGCGGATAGAGGATTCAAACGAGGACATCAGCTACATTTTATCCTGAAATACAAAAACGGTTCACATGTCAAACGATATAAAATATAAAAAAGTTGGCCGTCACGGCACGCCCAGCAGATGCGAAGCATCTAAGTTAATATTAGAATTCACAATTAATAAAACTTTTTAACAAAAAATAAAACTAACTTCCAGGCACTAAAATGAAAGAATAACTAAACGGAGGTTTTCATTTAGAATAGATACCTAATCAGATATTTTCGAAGTCGGTGCCAGCCGACGCAAAGCAAATCTAATGTATTTCAATACGTAAAATACATACATATTTACCTATTAGATATTCATATTTTAAAATATTGTAGGCTGGCACCGACTTCGAAAATATAAAGATTTGGACTATCTTTAAAGATGTCGGTTTTATTATTTTTGTATTTTATTCACAACATACATACATACATACATACACAGAGGTCGAACACATAACGTTCCTTTTGAGTTTGGTCGCAGTCGGGTAAAAAGTTTTACTCCAATCTAAGGGAACTTTTACTACCGGAAAACTGGGAATTGAAAATGAACATATTATGTTACTTTTTATGCTGGCAATCATAAAGGTTACATGTGGGACATAAGACAAGATTTTAATAGGTTTATGCCGTTTTGTTAAGGCTAAAGTGAAGTGTGTACGTGTTGCTAGTTAATTATAAACTTAGGAATAAGCGTGATTAGACTAAACGTGCCTTGAGATACCATTGCGCACCTTGTTTATATAGTCTATTTCTAGTCACTAGCAATAAACACGTAGGCTGTGAAGATATTGTCCATTTACTTTTAATATGTATGTTTTAAAAATATATTTCAATTTTGTGGTTGATTTAAAAATAAAATGAAGTATGTGACATGTTTATAACGAAAGATATAGGTAACCTTAATCATAATAATCCATACAATACAATGGGGCGGCATACAATCCTTCTCCAATTTAAACACATTTCCTTTTATGAGGCAACTTATTCGGAAATTTACAAGCAGTAACTACCCTTGAAAATGCTTCTCCCCAATCAAAAACATTTTATGAAGTCACATGAAAAAATAACGGTAAAAAAAGTGCTTTTGTTTGAAGTCGGTTTTTATTTTTTTGTTAAAAAGTTTTTATTTTTCTGCTTTTAGTGTAGACAGTAGTAGCAAAGTAAGAATTTTAACGTGTTAGGCTTGCCAAATCAAACAAAATAAGCCCAAACTCAAAGTATCTACTATTAGAGTTGAAGAGTTACACCTATTCACCTGCTTGCCTTACCATTAGATCAGGTCAATAATACCGAACCACTGTACTATGAACGGAAACAGAAACACTTGCAAAGTTTCAAGTCAATATGACAATTAGAAGTAGGTTAAATTCATCATTAGCTATTTTTCCACCCTTAGGGGTGGTATTTTTTTTTTTTTTTGAAATTTGAATGGGACCAATCTGGAAGTATACACTTTCAAATAAAACAAAAATTGTCCAAATCGGTTAATAAATGACGGAGTTCTGAGGTAACAAACATAAAAAAAAATACAGCCGAATTGAGAACCTCCTCCTTTTTGAGGAAGTCGGTTGAAAAGTACGGCGGATATTATAACAGGCACCGATTTGTTTCTAGATTTTTTTTCTTCCAAACCTATTGAGTGGGACATTGAAATAACGGTTTTGAAGAGGCGATCACAAAATATATATACAACTTGTACGTATATAAGGAATTTCGAATAAGTAATGGCCATATAAAACTCCTAAAAAAGATGTAAATAAAAAATAAATTATAAAAATAAAATATCCGACTTCGTAGCAAGACTTGCAACAAGTAAAATATATTTGTCTCCGACTGCATTATACTATGTTATTTTTACAACTTATTCTCGTATTTAGTCTATTTTTTACGGAGTCGGTTTTTTACTCGAATGCGGCAGAAGGAGGGTTATGTTTTTCGACTGTACCTATGTAGGTATGTATAATTCTTTGGCACGCTTGGTAGACTAAATGGTTTGATAGATTTTAGCTTGAGAGGTGTCGCTAGATTCATCTTAATTTTGAAAGTTACACAGGGTATATCAAATTTATATAAGTTAAAATGGTCGTTTTTTGACGTCATATTTATGTCTTCTAATTTATTTTTCTTAAAACCTATCGAGTATCATTAATAAAAGGTTTTATAAATAGCTTATAAAATATATACAACTTATATGTTTAAATGCAATTTGGAATAAGAAAAGCTAAAAGTTCTATTTCAAAATTGTATATTTAATTTAAAATTAAATAAATCTAGTTTATGCTAGTTTCGCTGCTAAAATATTATTGTTGTTATATATACGTATGTAGACAATAATCTCTGGAACTTTATGACTAAACTAATTTAAAACCTTTATATCATATTTTTTATCGCTTACTGTCAAAGTGCGGCAGTGAATGGATTTAGAGGGTGGCCCTTTTATTTTATTTGACATGATACTAACAAGGCGTTGTCTTAACGAGACCGATTCTGAAATTGTGGAATTATTTTTATTTATAGTTATATATTTCTTGTTAATATTACATTTAAAATAAGTGTCACACGTACATGTTTGGCACGTCCCCTTGTGACTGAGTATGTGATTCGATTATCCATTAAAGTAAACGTTGAAATTGACTGTATAAATAAGGTTTTACTGAGGGAAAATTGAAAAAAAATAAAAATAATGTAAGCTTAGTCAAAAAAAAAATGTTAGTCTCGGTAACCTTTACGGTTGAAAAGGTACACCCTTATAGGTCTTATTTGGTTGGCTCATTTCGGAGATTTGGGAGCGAAATCCCAATTTGACGACACGTTTGGCTCAGTTTGTAGTGACCCTGTAGTACTTGCTCTGCCAGCGGTCACGGGTTTAATTTTAAATTATGTGTAGTGTATCAACTATCTGGAACCCGTAACACAAGCCTCGTAGCTTACCATGGAACTAGATGGTGCTGTGTATAAATGTCTCAAAAAACCCCTTAAATGTACTAAATTTGAGTGTACTAAAATTAAATCCACCACTAAAATTGCTGATGATATTTTAGACTACTTTTTTATGTATTCTCTTATTCATTAATTTTAAAATTGTTAATATTTTAATGAATATTTTAAAGAAATCACCATGCACGTATAATTTATTTATATTTTTTCTTTATAATAATTTTTCTACAATTTATATATGTGGCTCATAACGTATATATGTACAAATTACAATTACAAAAGTTAACTCAAACTGAATAAGGGCAGCACGTTTTAAAATTAACACGACTCATGTGGTTTGTCGTTAAAAGTTAACAATTGTTAAGCATGAAAAATCATGATATTTTTATTTTGTTCTGTTTTCTAAAAAGTGCCTACTCATTTCAGGTGTATATATTTTTGTACTGTTTTTTTTTTTTGAAATTGTACTTCTTTTGGGAAGTTTGGAAAAAATATGAGAGTTAAAGATAATAAATGTATGTTGACCCGGATAGCCAGTTATCATCATACTAAATTTCATCAAAATCTGTCCAGTGGATTTCTCGTAATGCCTTCCCAGACAAACAGCAGACAGATAGATAGACAAAAATTCTAAAAACTATATATTCGGCCTCTGAATCGATAATAAGTACTATTTTAATAAGATTTTCCAAAAAAATATTTAACGTATAGATTCGACTCAGATTTTTTTCGACTCAGTTAATTTTATTATATATATAGATTTATGGTCTTGCCGCACTCATAAACACTTTTTTAACGACAGTGACAGGACTTTACTTGCCAGTTGGTGCCACCAGAAAGGATAGCTCTTATTGACATTAAGTTAGGTTAATGACTACTATTCTACGTGAGATTTCGTGAGATTTTGCTTAAACCCCTCCCCTAATGTCACGTGATATTTTATAAAATGCGTATTTGCAATGTAAATGAGTTAATCTGTGCTTCGATTACATTAGATTTATTGAAAAAATGATTATCTTATATTTTTTTTTTTATTTAAGACTAGTTAAGAGTAGTAGGTACTTAAAATTTTTAATGATGTAGCACAGAATCACAATGAGAAAATTAAACAATAAAATACTTAAATTGCTATTAGTGCATAATTAAACCGCAATGAATATTATTATATGTATATGATTTAGCCATAGGTATTTTAGTGAAGAAACTTTTTACTTAAATTAACCCAGTTTTCTCGCAATTTTACACTGTTTCTTACGGAAAAAAAATTACGTGATATTTGCCGAGATCAACCTCTCCCCCACGTGAGTATGATTGAGTGAGGTTTTGCTCGACCCCCCCCCCCCCCCTCTCTTCTCCCCTCATCCCAAAACGCCTCACGAAATTAATGAATGCCTCCTAAGCGTATTAATATAACATTAGACAGATCAAAGCATGCCATTTTTAGAAATTCAATGAAAGGTGATCGTTGAATAAGTGGTTATAATTTAAACTGAATATTTTCCGGTTTATTTTATTGAGTGTAACTTGAAGGCTTTCTATTAATTTTAGATTGTATCACATAATTTCGTGGTGAGGAAGCTCCTTACTCTGCTCTAGCTACTGGGTACTCACTTCTTATTAGTTTATTACGTTCCGTCCCAAAAGTCCGTTAACCAGCCAAGCAAACTTAATAGAATTATCAAAAGTTATTCTATGAGAAATTAAACATATTCTAATTAGCTCTGAAATAGAAAATTCAGTAAGTGAATTTTCATTCAAATTAAAAAAAAACATTTGTCGAACATTTTTGTAAGTATGTAATAATAATTATTACATTTAATAAATATTACTAGTGTCTAGTAATAATTTTGTAAAAACACAAATAAATACCATATGATTATATATTTATGAATAATACATTACTTTGTGAAAACATATATATAATAAAATAAGGATGTCGAGTTTGCGATGCTTTTACGTAAGCCATAAAAGCTCCATAAATGGATTCGAGCCTATACAAAAGAGGACATTAATTTCACATTAGCGCCACATCAGTATTGTTTTATTTCGATTTTCATTTATACTTATGCGGTATGTCAATTTACTCAGTTTACAAACAAAATGGCATTCAAATTGTCCCAAATTTGCCTCTAATATTGTTTGATGATACTTATATCTTGTTTGGTGTAGTCCTCCTTTTCGGAAGTCGGTTAATTATATTAGTTTATTGTGTAAATGTGTTTATTCAATACAATTGATTAAATCACATATATACTTAATTATATATTCTATCAATAATTTTATTGTACTTAAATACATACATATGTACAGATGAAACATATAAAAATGATCAGACATTTTGTATTTCAATTAATATAAATTAATAACAATTAACTAAAAGTACTCAAAGAAAATAATTAACAAAACAAAGTTACACTTAATAATTATTACCTATTGTACAAGTTATAGCCGTATGGAAAAGGGACGAAAATGATAGCTGCATTTTCTTGCAGAATTGTAATGCTGATTATTCAGGCGAAAATCGAACCCTTTTTTGTTACAATGGAGGCGTAAAATTAAATTGGCGTTAAAAATGGCGTTAAATTGGGTGTGTAACCTGAGTTTTCGATAGTAAAAATGATTTATAATGATATATATTATCGTTCAACTTACTGTTTCCCCTTGCTTCGTTCGGGTGTATCACTGAATGTCTAACAGTAACCTACATATGAGTTCAGTGATACTCCAAGTCAGAATGTGTACATCCAAATCCGTTATATCTTTTCATCGTGAAGGAGTAACAAACAAACTTTCGTATTTATAAATAGTACTCAGATAATCTTACTAATATTATAAATTTGAAAGTTTTGATGGATATTTGTTACTCAATCGCGCCAGAACGGCTGAACGGATCTGGATGAAATTTGGCACAGAGATAGATTATAGTCTGGAATAGCACAATTCATACTTTTTATTCCAGAAAAATGTACGGTTCCTGAAGGATTCGTTTTCCTTTTTCTTTAGGATTGATTTCGAAGGATAGAGTAGTTTAGTAGAGGCGAACCTAGGGTGAGTCGCTAGTCTGATAATAAAATTATAATACTGTTTCCTTTCTATTCAGTCCCAAAAAAATTATTATACTGTGCTCCAAAAATAAAAAATACACTAAATGGCCCTAAATTATACTTGTAAAACACATTTTAGGATACATATAAACAAATTTATACACTTATACTACATAACTAGCGGACCCGACAGACGTTGTCCTGTCTACACGTCTTTAATTTGAAAATTTCAAACTTTTTGGACAAAATTGTGAATCTAAACCATTCCCAGATCTCCTTGAACACACACAAAAAATTTCATCAAAATCGGTCCAGTCGTTTGAGAAAAGTTCAGTGACATACACACTCACAGAAGAATTATATATATAAAAGATATACATATGTTATATAGGTAGGTATGATAAAACTGGAAAAGTCAAGTCTGTGCTTATTTTTGGTACGCTTTTATTGTATCTACTTACATATATAATCAAATTTAATTTGATTTTAACCTTCTTATAGTCTAACTAGCATCACCCGAGGCTCCGCCCGCGTTCAGATGACCAAAAAACAAATTCTTAGGTTTTACATATTACTCGTAGTATACTCTTACATTGCAGTTTTTGTATTTTTTCTCATAAATGAGATATTTTCCCGCGGTAAAAAGTATCCTATATGTTGACCCGGATAACCAGCTATCACCATACCAAATTTCAGCAAAATCCCTCCAGTAGTTTTTCTGTGATGCGGTAACAGACAGACAGACAGACAGACAGAAAGACAGACAGACAGATAAAAATTCTAAAAACTATAGATTCGGCCTCTGTATCGATAATAATGTCTATTTCAATAAATTTTACAAAAAATATTTAATGTACAGATTCGGCTTAGTTACAATTTTATTATATGTATAGATCGAACTTTGTAAAATGAAGTTTAAATAACAATACAAAAATTTGCTACCAAGAAACTAATCAAATGATAGAATCTGAGGATGTACGTATATTGGAATTATCAATAATGACGTCTGATAAAAGCTAGGAGTTTAAGCTTATTTGATTCGCTATGACGAATCTTACCCTCTACAATTGGTTAAAAAATGTTTGTAGATTTCAGTAGGTACTAATCTATACATATAATAAAATTGACGACGAATCTGTACATTAAATATTTTTTGGAAAATCTAATTAAAATAAACATTATTATCGATACAGAGTCCGAATCTATAGTTTTTAGAATTTTTGTCTAAATATAAAAAATAAGATAAATTTCGTTATTATTTGCGCAAATTTTGTACAATGTTTTCCATTAAATCCGCAATATACCTATAAGTAGATACTTTTGTGTATTTTAAGAAAAAGAAATGTGAAAAGAAATTAATTTTGTAGTAAAAAGGAAGATATTATCATTATTTAAAAAAAGTCTTTCAGTTTAGTAAATGGGGAACAGAATATTTTCCATGTAAAATTTGTTGAATTGTTTAAACTATTTGATAGTTTAAACAAGGCAACAAAAATGATTATTAAGTAAATCAACGCTAATTTTTTTTTAGTTTTTTTTCTTTAATAGCCAACTAATTTCTTAACTAAAACAAACTAAAAAATGGGTTCTTCCAGGATCAGGATCTACCCCCCCCAACGTGCGTTCACCTTGTCGTGGTGGGGGGGCTCACTAGTGCCTGGCAATACAGCCGGGCGCGAAGCCAAGAAACGCACAGGGAGGTGGCCCGCTTCGGTGGGCGGTGGGAGGCGGCTCTCTTTGGAGAGCGGTGTACCATGCGGGTTGCTCCTGGTACTTCTCTGATAGCAGAGTGGACTGTGGAGCAACCCCATGGTTGTTGTGGTCTGCTTCGGCAGACCTGCCGTCGGGGCGTCGTAGTTGAATGCGTAAGCGATCCTGCGACGCCCCATTAAGACGGGGGAAGGTCTTGTTGGGTTTTAGTGGGTAGTACTGGCTTCGCCGGTGAGTCCCACACTTCGTGCGTAAATGCATTTCCCAACGTTAAAAAAAAAAAAAAAAAAAAAAAAAAAGGATCAGGATCTACAGGCGCCATAAGTTTTCATATTACATACATACATATATTGGATGTTACGTATATAATTATTTTATTATAATCATATCAATAAAAATATAATGCAAATAAAAATATAGGCAAATATTACCACTTGCTACTTACGAGTAATATAAAAAAATGGAAAAATATAATGACAGAAAATTCTTTGTGTATGAACCACAAGAAAGACGTAATACTATATGATTCATATAAAAGAAAAATAAGAGCAGTAGGGATTATTAAGCTTCAAATGTAATATTTTTATTCTGGTCACTTTTACATAAAAATATTGTATGTAGGTTATTACTAGCGACTCGCCCTCGCACCGCTCGGGTTCGTCCCTAGTTACTTTTTAACCTTTAGTATAGATTTCTTAGATATTTTCCTGCAGAAAAAAGTATCCCATATGTTGACCCAGACAACCAGCTATCATCATAGCAAATTTCATCAAAATCTGTCCAGTGGTTTTCTCGTGATGCGTTTTCAGACAGACAGACGGACAAAAATTCTAATAACTGTAGATTCGGCCTCTGTATCGATAATAAAGACTATATCAATATGATTTTTCAAAAAATATTTAATGTACAGATTCGACTCAGAATTTTATTATATGTGTAGAATAATATATTATGGCAGTTTCTTACACTCACTAAGTCTTACTTGGAAAAATATAATCGAAAATTTTCTATAATAGAGGTCGAAACCTGAAAAGAACACCATTATAATTCAGTATTCAGATAACCGGCGTACTATTTTCCTATTTGTTAGTTCTTTCCGCTGAAATGGATGGTTTTAAATGAATATCTTTATTGTGATATATATATATATATATATATATATATATATATATATATATATATATATATATATATATATATATATATATATATATATATATATATATATATATATATATAACATACATATTACCAACTATTTTCATTTTTGTACTTTTCTTAAAAACAGAACATACAGATATCTTTGTATTACGAGTATATCTAAAGACTCGCGAAAGAAAGTATGAAAAACACTCTTCTTCAAGCCAATAATTACTATTTAAATATTTCATTTCAAAAGTTCATTTAATATCGATTTTTAAGTTACCAATAGGTACTTATTAAATTGTAATATCCACAATGAAACTTAATTAAACATCTTCTCAACCAAAACGGTCACGGTTTTGTAGTGATGCGAGTAGAGATTGATTTATGATTTAAGTAATAAAAAGGCTCATTTTAGTCGATTACTGCCCTACATTCGTCCCTTATTCCAGATTTAGGGCGTGAAATCTATACTATAATAAAAGAGTAGAGGTCGAATGTCTGTACATAGCAAAAAAATGCTAAAAACCGAGTCAGGGGGACGTAAGAAGACAAATAGAACAAATCCAGATTTTTTTCAAATTTTTTGTTTCTCTGTCTGTTTGTCTGTTTGTACGGGCTAATCTCCGAATCTATTAGACCGATTTAAATGAAATTTTGCATGGTGGTACCTTATATCCCCGGGCAAAATCTTAGATACTTTTCATCCCAGAAAATTAAAGAGTTCCTGTGGGATAGTTAAAAACTATAGTATCTTATACAGCTTAGAACACAACAACTTATGCACCTAATTTAGTAAAATTTTACATTCTGATACCTTATATTGCCAGTTAAACAACAGGTTACTTTTCATTCCGGAAAAATGAACGGTTCCCGTGGGAACTAATAGTTCTCTATTAATGTTTTTCTAGAGGCGAACCCGAGCGAAGCGAGGGTGAGCCGCTAGTCTATACATAAAATAAAATTGTAAGTAAGCCGAATCTGTACATTAAATATTTTTTGGAAAATCTTATTGAAATAAACATTATTATCGATACGGAGGCCGAATCTACAGTTTTTAGAATTTTTGTCTGTCTGTCTGTCTGTCTGTCTGTCTGTCTGTTACCGCATCACAGAAAAACCACTGGAGGGATTTTGATGAAATTTAGTATGGTGACAGCTGGTTATCCCGATCAACATATAGGATACACTTTACCGCGGGAAAATATCTCATTTCTGAGAAAAAATACAAAAACTGCAATGTAAGAGTAATATGTAAAACCTAAGAATTTGGTTTTTGGTCATCTGTAAGTAAGTGTAGTAAGATAATATTTCTATGATATTTTGACAGTACTACTATATTATAATAACAAATGAATGACAGCTTCGCTAAAGCAAATTAATACGGAAGGTTAAACAAATACACTATTTAATTTAAAGTATACTGTATATAACAAGGAAAACTAAAAATTACCTGAATATTAATTACTAAATGATATTTTAAGCTAAATTTATTCAACTAACAAAATTAGCCTTAATTGCTGTTATGACCCCATTAGATATAATAATAAACTAATGGATAACATTAATTCTATATTATATTATTTAATATACTTTTACATTTTTCTATTAAAAGAATTTGTCTAAATTTAGATAATTTTAAATAACTTTATTACCTGATAATAATTACTTGTGAATTGATAGTAACATAAGCATATATAGAGTAACGGATACTAACTTATTATAGGATTATACTTGTACAGGAATTAAAAACAAATACTGGTACATAAAAGCTTCTATCGTTGAGCAAAATACAAATAAAATCATATCGAAAATACCCGATCCATGTCTGAATCTTTAATTTGGTTTAACTATAGTTTTACTTATATAAAATCTATATTTTAATATTATTTCCCAATATTTATTAATCTATATATTTATTTATTTATTAATGTATATAAATAAAAATGAATCACCGAAATGTATGTACGCGCATAATTTCCGATCGACTGCACCAAATTAGATAATTCCTTTTGTTTTTGTGTTTGTTACTGTCAGGACAAGCGTTGTATAGAAGAAGATTAGAAGGAAGAAATGTTTTTTACTAAAATAAGATTTTTTTAAATCCCTTGATATGAAAATTAAGTGAGTGAAATAGTTTTTATCCCGGAAATCATCCGTTAAGGGGGTTAAATGGGGATGTAAGTTTGTATGGGGAAGCATCTAGGGACGAACCCGAACGATATTAATTTTATTTAAACAAAATATGCTTACATCATTAAGTTACGTTTTGCCAGAACGCATAAGCATATCCACAAGAACTGTGTGAAAATGCAAATGTGTAGGTAAGTTATGGGGCTTACGTGCCCATGGTGAGATAATTTCAAAAACTTTTATAAGAAACCTTTTCACGTGTACTCATGAATAAATTGCAAGTTTTACATGTTTTCCTAAGCCAGTAAAAAAGAAGAAAAAAGTCCTAAAAATGTCCCTTAAAAGAGTAGCATGGCACTTCCTCTTATTTATAACTAGCGCTTTCCTGCGGCTCCGCTCGTATAGTACATTAATCACCAACATATCATATACTAAAACCTTCTCCGAAACACGCTGCATCTTATGGTATGAGTATTATTCCGATCGGTTCAGTAGTTATTGCAGTATAACCGAACAAAAAAATCGGCTCTCCATTTATTAGTATAGATATAGTAACTTCTGAACTGAAATCGATCATCGCTACCTTTAGCTATTTCGGCTCATTTATCGCTATGAAATTTAAAATGCTTAGTTGTATTTTATTTATTTACGATTCAAAATACACGAATAAAAAATATGAAAGAGAAAGCTTAACATATTGTGTTTCAAACTCATCAATTAGAATAATTGGATTTCTAGTAGCATTTGTTTAACATACAGTTTATTTGTTTGTATTTATTAGTTTTTGAAATAATAACATCATATTGCACAGTTTAATTCTCTTTACACCTATGTGTTTTTTAGGGCTAATCTTATAAGCTACTGTATGGATTTTCATACGGTTTTCACCAATAGGAAGGATATAAGAAGTATGGTATAGAAGGAGAAAAATCATCCGTTCTGAGAAATTCCCTAATATTATATATGCTAAGGGCATCTAGGGATGCACCCGAGTAAGGTAAAGGTAAGCTACTAGTCTTTAAAAAATCATTCATCAATTCGATATATCTTCATAATGTCATAAACACTACACTGCACTTTATCTTCTTTTTCTATGCACGTACACACGATACCAGAACCCATATCAATCATCATGTTATGAAAAGAATTGTATTCGAACTTCTCCACATTTATACATATAATAAAATAGTAACTTAGCGAAATCTGTACACGAAGTATTTTTTAAAAACAATAAATGTAATGTATTGTGTACAGAATATAGAGCCCAAAATTACAGTTATTAAAAAATTTGTCTGTGTGTGCGCGTTTCATTACTCTTAAACGAAATTTTTACTGTGGTCAACATTTAGGATGCCTTTTACTACAGGAAAATCTTTCATTCCCACGGGACTCTATCGATTCGTCTATTCGAACTATAACTATGTATCTAGGGACGCACGCGAAGCGAGGATAAATCGCTAGTAAATAAAAAAAAACGAAGTGAAGCTTCAAGGGAATAACATAAAGTTAAACATTTACATATCTACAATATTGTATGTCTATACTAATAAGTGAAACGAGCGTGCTTTAAAAGAATAAATAAATCTGATAAGAGATTTGCGAAAAGCTCGAAATATTGTGTTTATTATAAATTAAAAAATTTAAAAAACCCCCTACGCAAATTAATTGTCATTATTTAACGATTACACTGGCACGCGTGAAGCACTTAATCGAGTAATCACACGCCAAAATAACCTACATCATTTTGGAAAAGAGCTGATACTCTTACATTGCTGGACCGATATTAACCAAACGTAGCTAAGAATCACCGCAAGGAAACTGGCTTTCAAATGAAAAACCGCATCGAAATCGGTCCATCCGTTTGAGAGCTACGATGGCACAGACAGACACACACACACACACAGACAAACATGGACGTCAAACTTATAACATCCCTCTTTTGCGTCGGGGGTTAATAAAATCATAGATTTCAAAAAAACTACAACGATTTAAATCCCACGCACATTTATGTGGGTTTTGTGTTTAAATGTGTTATTTATTGTTATATCTAGTTGCTTAAATTGGGAAACTGGTCCGTCGAGAAACATAATGACAATAATTTACTAAATTCCCAATTTGGCAACAGGTGATATTTCACGGAGAAAGGTAATTTTGGTTGTCAGCAGAGTATTTCGCTTGAATACTATTTAAATTAACTAAGACATCACCTAATTTTCTTCATTAATAATTATTGTCAGTACAAAAAACATTAATATAATAAACTCGAAAGTTTATAAGTAAATGAGTGTGTATTTGTTACTTCTTAAAGCTGTTGTAACGGCTGAAAGGATTTGAGAAAAATTCGCAGACTACTTTTATCGACGTTCCTCCCACGTGGACTGAGCTGCGCGTAATAACTTGTGCTTTCTTATATCCATACTTCCATATCCATACTAATATTACAAATGTGAAAGTGTGTTTGTTTATTTATTTGTCCTTCTTTCACGTCGAAACGGGGTGACGGATTAGCGTGATTTTTTGTGTGGAGATAGTCGGAGGGCTCTAGAGTGACATAGGCTACTTTTTACCTCGGAAAATTATCTCATTTCCACGGGAAAACACGTTATAATACAACCGACAACAACTCATCATATCTATGTATGTATATTATTATATATCGCAAGTGTAAGATAGAGTTTACATTGACGACACGTTTGGCTCACTTCGTAGTAGTCTTACTTGCTGTGCCAGCGGTCGCGGGTTCGAGTCCCGCCGAGGGCATTCATTTGTGTGATGAGCACGAATGTTTGTAAACACGAATAGATAAATTATTAATCGAATAAGATATCTTACAGACAAAAAGAAATGGTAAATTGCTTGAAAACGCGGTTTTCTAAATACCTCGGAATATGGATCCATTTTTAGAACCCCTCGAAATTGGGTGCCTTTACCTTATTTTAGTTCTAAACTAATTTTAGACAGCATTTCCCAGTCGAAGACCGGAAAAACAGAAAACTTTTCACGCAAGCAATGCCACGGGCAAGTTAGAAACCAATAAAAAAAATTCTAACATCATAGTTTCTATTTGGAAATAGAAATTCGTCCCCAATAGAATTCATCCAATTGTGTAATAGCATATTGTCGATATCGAATACCAAATTAAATAACATAGACCGTTATCCGCTGTCCCTGGGGTATTTTTAGACTTGACCTCGGAATACTGCTTATTATTCCGTAACACTATTGTACCAAAAAGGGTACAGCACGTGAGGCTTTTGTGTGATAGAAAATATGTTTTTCAGATTTTTGGACCCGCCATTGTTTTCGCAACGGTTGCAGAATATCGAATTGTCAAATGGATGCGAGTATTTGGTAATATACTTGTGTACAAAATGTATAAACTCAACGTATTAAGGCTAATCCTTAATACCTCGTTATTGTGAAATGGTCGTATTTTTTTTAGTACAAGCCTAAAAAATATTTAAATTTAAGTACTTGAAAATATAGGCAACTATTCTAAAATATTCATCGTCAGGGCACGAAAATTAGTCATTTTACAGGAACAAAACGACGTCAAAAATGATAATCAATATCTATGATAATAAGCCTCTGAGGGGTTTCAGATAAAACTGTTACGATGTTGGGTTAATGACTTACCTGCTGCGTCATATTAATACTCTCACTAATACCTGGGCCACCGAGGTTTGCTCGGAGTTTTTGGTTAAAGAGTACAATTTTCTTTAAAAAAAAAACTAAAAACTTGAATAAATACAAAAAAAAAACAAAAAAAAATTATACCTTTGTATCCGAGATTATTATATATTTGTTTCCGAGATTTATATATATTTCTGTACCTGGGCTACCGAGCTTCGCTCGAAGTTTTTGGCCTGAAGTACAATTTTCTTTTTCTTTAAAAAAAATGAAAAATTTGAATACATATTAAAAAAAAACAAAAGTAAAAACTTTGTATGCAACCGAAATTCAAACCTGTGACACCTATGATTGTTGTTGATCTTGCACCTTGGCCGCTTGAACACGATTAAAAAAAAGTATTATTATTCGCCAACAGATGTCAGAAAGAGTCATTTTTTTCAATTTATTTTTAAATGGCAACATTAGGACTACCCAAACGCCACCTTTTTATTATTTTTTTCCAATAAAAAAAAAATTAGTTTATGTTTTAGTTAATTATCGATAAAGTAGATTATTGAAAACACGAATAAAATGACATTTTCTAAAAATACCTGGGTCACCGAGCTTCGCTCGGAGTTTTTGGTCTAAAGTACAATTTTCTTTAAAAAAAAAAACAAAAAAATTGAACCTTTATTAAATTATACCTTTGTATCCGATCTGGATTCGAACCCGGACACTTATTCAATTTTGCGCCTTGGTCGCTTGGCCATGATGCTTATGCCCGAGGGTGCGAAATTATCGAACATAATATTTTGCGTGGAATAATGCAAAAGAAAACTGCATGAAAATTCAAAAACACGCGTTTTCCCAGACATAAGACTAATCTAGATCGATTTACCGCCCCCGAAACCCCTTGTCTGCTAAATTTCATGAAAATCGTTGGAGCTGTTTCCGAGATTCAGTTTATATATTGATATATAAATATATGTATATATATATATATACAAGAATTGCTCGTTTAAATATAAATAAATAATAATAAATAATAAATATGTTGAGACATTAACACACAGCACCATCTAGTTCCACGGTAAGCTACGAGGCTTGTGTTATGGATACCAGATAGTTGATACACTAGACATATATAACTTTAAATACATACATATTATAAATATAGTTATATATATATAGTAGATTTGTCTCTTTCTTTTTGTTTTATTGATCATTACTTCATTAGCCAAATATTCAATTTATTAAAGAAGTAAGTTCTTCAGAGAATAAGAAGCTAACACCAGAAAACCCAGAAGAATTAATAAATTTTTTTACAATATATAAAATTCACTAAATCCACTGCATTTTTACATAATTTCTTTGGGTATATTATGCGGCCCTTTTTAACGTCCCACAGCTGGGCACGGGCCTCCCTTCAAAACGAGGGGGATCAGGCCATAGTCCACCACGCTGGCCAAGTGCGGGTTAGCCAATGGGTATTATTTGGTAGTAATCAAAAATAAGAAGTAGATGTTCACCATTTTTTATTCATTTTTGTGAGTAGACGCAACCAATAAAATTTAACCTATTACTACTGCTTCCACAAAAGTACATCTTCCCAGGTTCACCAAAAGCATACTCGTAGCTTATGTCCCATATCAATGTCTAAATAAAACTACAACACATTAGTAACACGGAAACTTATAAGTACAATCGCGAATTAATTTTTACGAGCGCCATATTTGTTAAGCTTTTGGCGACCGATTTGGTACAATGTAACAATAGCTGCTAATATTAGATACCATTGTTTTATACAGTGATTACTGTTGCTAAGCGACGTTAACTTATTCCTTTTGATGTCTTCTGTGGAACAAGGTTAATCTCTGTCAAAACTTACTTTATTACAGGTTAAATGAAGACAAGCTAATGCCTGTCGCTTCGCTCGGTTGGTGTGGCTATTTTTGCGAACTGCATAAAAACTACGGAAGTAAATAATATCTGTATAATATTATAAATGAGAAAGTTTGTGAGTATATTGTATGGATGTTTGTTACTCTTTCACGCCAGAACGGCTGAACGGATCTGGATGAAATTTGGCACAGAAATAGGTTATCGTCTGGAATAACACAGGCTATAATAATAAAAGCATAATCATCAGCAGCAAAGCAAACAAAAATATTAAAAAGTATACAAAATAATCCATTGAAATTGAAATTCATCGAAATGTTCTCGAGATATGTGCAATTAAACACCCAAATGGACTTAGGTATATTCTGTAAAGATTTTTATATTTTAAAAATATCCTACTACAAATAAATGTAGACAAAGCAACAGGTAGAAGTTAGTATTCAATTAATAAAGGTTAATTGTTTTAGCAATTGACTTTGAAAAGCTACGATTATAATGTGTACAAAGTTTCTCATTTCGTTAGTTACAGTTCTCCCAAAATAACTTTCTGAACTTTAGGGTCTAATTATTATATCTTTTAATAACCTAAGGCCTAATGATATCATGAAATATTAAAACTAATTCTTTAGTTTCGTGGCTTATTATAGATAAAAACTAATTTTGGAGCTTTTATATGAACATTAAAAAAAATGAATTTAACAAGTTCAAAAATATGAAGTTTTGCAAAAGTCCATGGTGCTACAAAACTGGTAGAAAATCATATCAACATATTTAGACTATACATTTTCACATACTGAACTCAAAACCCTATAGATCTTTTTAATATCGTAAGAACGTAGAAAATTAATTTAAAGCTTAGAGGTTAACAAGGGACGTCACAGATAGTTTGGTAAAATTACATGTTTTAACGCAGATTCTGACATATAATGTTAGCATATATTTTTATACTTGAGCTTTTACCGCTCATTCCATCATATCACAGTTCAACAATGAATCTATCGATCAACAGTCCCTTATCCGGAGATTTTCGCTTCTAATTTCTTAATTGTTATTCCGTTCTCATTCATCCTTAGATTAGTTTGTAATTTAGTTACTTCTCTGGTTTAACTTTCGGCGAGTTGGAAAAGATTAAATACTTAGCAGATTTTACTGTAACTTACTTGAACTTTATATGCTCATATGAAATCCAGTTTCTTTAAAATAGATGAAACAAAACTATGAAGTAATTTTTGCACATGGAATATATAATTTTTGTAAATATTTGTTGTATTTGGATTATTTTTGGCATGTAAAACGAAGACAAATCTACGACAATTTTATAGTCTTATGTAGTGGTCGGAACTGGAATGGCACACGCTCCGTAAAGATCCTGTTCACATACAGAAACAAGCCATAAATTGGGGTCCCTAGAAAAAGCGTAAGTATGACCGCTCTAAGCAAACGTGGCGACGCTCAATCATTGCAGAAACGAAAGCAATAAAGGAAGACCTGGAAAGAAATAAAGCGTGAAGCTCAAAACCTACCCGAACGGCGACGCGCTTTACCTAATACATAAATAAATTATGCGGCCTGAGCTTTTGGCAAAAGCTAGCATTACATATTTTTAACAATTAAAGAAAAAATATATATTAATTGATAACAAAATTCATATTTCTTTTAATAATTAATGCTGGTTCGTTAAGGTAAGTAAGGTAAAGTTATCGAACTTTACGATCAACCTGACGCGTGGTCAACAAGGAGCCGAGCGAAGTAAGGGCAAGTATGCTATAATTGAAAGTGATGAATCTTTGTAGTAAATCTAAGGAACTCTCTCTACAAATTACAACTCTAACAAGGTACAAAATTTACACCACTTCTAGCTTAATTCAGATATGTAATGAAATTAAGCAGTACGCCGTTAAAAGTTAGAACGGACTCATCACTCGTGTAATTAATCTTTAAATTAATATAATATTGCTTGGATATGAAAATATTGAGAATTCAATTAAAGTTACTTGGACTTAGTAGTAGATGACTGGTGAAACTAAGGGGATCTAACATTTTTAAGCGTTTTTAAGATATCCGCCGTTTAAAGGTTGGAAAATATTAATTTTTATATAAAAGAAAGTATACAGACAATGATCCGGACATATCGATAATAGAACATATTTTGGAAAATATTGATAACTCCTTACACATAAGTAGCTTAGGACTCCAATGGGAGATATTACAAATTTTAATTTTACCTTCCAATATCATAATTTTATTTACCAAAGTGCAAAATGTTCTCGAATAACAAAATGAATTTCTTTAATTACCATAAAACCTAAGCTTAAAGCAGATTAATCTTGTTACTTTATAGTAAGCTAGCTCGTACATTTTATCTATAACTCACCGACGGAAGATTTATGAGGTGCTAAGTAGATAGGGACAAAATCAAGCTTTTATTAAGTTCTTCTAAATATAGACTACGGGAGCTCCTCTTTTTTAATGTGAGGAAATTTATTTATGCATACCACCTGCATACATACAGGTGGTTATGTGGGACTCACCGGCTAGAAAAGTAAGTAGTACTGTCTACTAAAATCCAACGGTTTATTGGTCCACCGGTGGCAGGTCTGACAAAAGAGATCACAATAACCAAGGAGTTGCTCCCACGGTCCACTCTGCTATCAGAGATGTACCAGCAGCAACCCGCATCGTACACTGCCCACCGAAGTGGGCCACCTCCCAGCGTCTCTTGGCTTAGATTGGATTGCTGAATTTATCACACTATTTACTAAAGCCCTTTAAGAGGATAATTGGTTTTCAGAACGACCTTAAGTACTATTTTGTGTTAAGTGACTAATATTTTAATATTGCTTTTTTATATAAATATTTTGTTTTAATATATATTAATAAAAAGTTTTCAAGTCAATTTTTTGATGTGATTCTGTATATAGCGTCGGAATAGGGATATTATTTGTTTTTTAAATTAAATTAATAAGTATCGTTTCGGCTATCATATCTTTCAATCACAAGCTTCTTCGACTAGATTCTACAATTAATGAAACCCATATATGTCAACATTTGTACTCATAAAACTACAAAACTAGTATAGCTGGTGTTCAATCAACTTTGGCGCACAATTGTTCATTTATCGGTCGCAATTCGTTTAAACGATTGTTCTCTTACGTCATAGAGGCTTTTAAAGTGAGTATATTACGCGTATCGAATTTTTAATGATTTGTTTTAAATCTTCTACCTGTCTGATCACGTAGGCTTTGAAATTTATAAGGTTATTAGTGTCTGACAAAAATATATTGCGAATTAAGTATCCACTTACATAACGTCATAAGTAAATTCTTCTTGGTTATGAAAATCGTGATACTTTTTATTTACAAGCAGCCTGCTCTTATTTATATATTATTTACTGGTTAGACCTGTTCTAGGCAGACTACTTAATTAGTTTCAAACTATCCGAATTCCGATAAAACTCGGGTGTTTCCTATGGTACGTTGATGTATGCTAGAAACAAAATGTAACAATTTATCAAAGTGCCATCGCAATTGCATGGATGTTCTAAGAACTCTTACATGAAAACAAACCTACATTTTTTATATGTTTATTATTGATATTTCAAAATTGCATGAGAAGAAAGCTATAAACTTAGTTTTGCCCGCGGTATTGCGCACTTTCGAACTTCCATCAAGGACGACACCAGCTGTATCTTTAAATCTTCGCAATCGATTGACGTCCCTTCGTCGTTATTATACAACGTTTAGACTGTTGTTCCACAAAAGATTTAAAATTAACTTTAAAGAACTTTTCTGAAAGCTTAATTAATTCTCGTTCAAGTGTAAAAATTACGAATAATTATTTTAAGCGGCAGGTGACTATAGGAAATCAAAAATCAATTTAAAAAAGCACATGTCGAAGGGTTTGTAAAATTTATCAAATAATTTAAATTTGTATCAATAAAAAAGCAAAGCATTTAAGATGATCAACTTTTAGTGAAATTATTTGTACGACAAAAATGATTTTAACAATATGATTAAAAGTCTAAATTGAAACGGACCAAATCGCATGCAATGTGTGATAAATTAAAATCGCCCCCTGTGTGAACACGGAGTTAGCTATGTCAGCCCGCTTCAACTATAAAGAAAATTTCATTGAAACCACTTTAGCCAGATAGAAGTAAAGATTTACTCGTATTTTTAGTTTAAATTAGCTTTAACGACGTTTCAGAATTATTGAATCGATTGGTGTGTATAAACTGTTTTGAACCATTAATTGACTCTCGCATGAAACATCTTTGTAAATCAATATCAGAATTATTTAATAAATAAAAATGAATTTCCTCATATATTTATTTTAAACCCAAATTCATAATACTACAAATACTAGCTTCAATGTTGTTAATTTAAGTTGTCGAAATGCTCCTAAACTCTGCTCAATTCCTATTGGAATGAATACGAATTCCTATTGGACCCTGCTTGCAAAATGAATTTTGCAAATATTTGTTCTTTTAATTTTCAACCGACTTCAAAAAGGAGGAGGTTCTCAATTCGACTGTATTTTTTTTATGTTTGTTACCTCAGAACTCCGTCATTTATTAACCGATTTGGACAATTTTTGTGTTGTTTGAAAGTGTATACTTCCAGATTGGTCCCATTTAAATTTTAAAAAAAGAATACCACCCCTAAGAGTGGAAAAATAGCTAATGATTAATTTAACCTACTTCTAGTTGTTATATTGACTTGAAATTTTGGAAGTTTTTCTATTTCCGTTGATAGTACAGTGGTTTGGTATTGTTGACCTGATCTGATGGTAAGGCTAGAAGGTGGATAGGTGGAACTCTTCAACGGCTAATAGTAGATACTTTGAGTTTGGGCTTATTTTGTTTGATTTGACAAGCCTAACACGTTAGAATTCTTACTTTGCTACTACTGTCTACACTAAAAAGGGAAAAATAAAAACTTTTTAACAAAAAAATAAAAACCGACTTCAAACAAAAGCACTAAAAAGTAAAAAATAACTAATTGGTAGTTTAAATTTACTATACATACTTAATCAAATATTTTCGAAGTCGGTGTGCTTTGGCTAAGTAATTAAAGCCTACCTATTAAATACATACCTAATCAAATATTTTCGAAATCGGTGGCAGCCCATACAAAGCAAAGCACACCGACTTCGAAAATATTTGATTAGGTATGTATAGTAAATGAAAACTACCAATTAGTTATTTTTACTTTTTAGTGCTTTTGTTTTAAGTCGGTTTTTATTTTTTGTTAAAAAGTTTTTTTATTAGTTAAAGCAAAATATTTTGGATACAAAAATCGTTGGTGGTTTAGTGTTCTTTTTATTGAGGCCCGTCTGTTGAAAAGTCTTAACGATATACAAATAGGATACGTAGATGTGCAAAATCGTAAAAAGATGGACCAATTTTCATATCTTTAATTAGGAGATGTCATTTTAATATAAAAATCTGGTAAAATGGATATTTTTACTCATATTTTAAAAAATATTGGGAAATAACACTTGTTTGTTAATTAAACCTTTTAAAAAGAAAAGAATGACTAAGTACTTTAGAGGATACTACAAAGAGACATAATATAGAGTGGCAAAACTGCCAAATCAACAGGTTACTTCAAATCACCAAACGAATCCGTTCAATCCGAATCAAAGAAAGATTTTCCAATACTATTGTTACATTTTATTCCACACCCCTCAACGCACGACCGGTTTACGATACCACTAAGCCATAAAGTATGGAACATTACATTGCATCTTAAACAGAAAATGGTCATGCTATTTTAACCTTTATCACAATATAATATGGTATATTAATGTTTAAATTATTTTCTATTACTCTTGAATTTCAACATAAAAGGATTTTGATGCTACTTGTTATTTATGTTCGTCGGATAGCAGTTAGTATGAAATATTAGAACTTTTAATACCTAATACACCAAATTATTATAGGGCCATACAAAATTAATTGTAAAAAAGTAAACTTGTAAATCTATGTGTGTCTAATTAATAAATTAAAAACAAGCGCCTAGTGTCTATTAACTTCTATATACATAATAAAATTCTGAGTCGAATCTGTAAATTAAATATTGTTTGAAAAATCTTATTGAAATAGTCATTATTATCGATACAGTGCACAGGCCGAATCTATAATTTTTAGTATTTTTGCCTGTCTGTCATTCTGGGAACACATCACGAGAAAACCACTCGACCGATTTAGATGAAATTTGATATGATAATAGCTGGTTATCCGGGTCAACATATAGGATACTTTTTACTGCGGGAAAATATCTCATCTCTGAGAAATCTATACTAAACGTTAAAAAGTAAGTGCGGTGCGTAGTGAGGATGAATCGCTAGTCTATATATATAATTTTTAAGTAGTTTCCATATATTGAGCTAATATGATTATTTGCACGACACTTAAGCCCAAAAAAGCCTGCTCTTTTCTCTTCTCTCTCTTCTTGAATCTTAAATCCAATAGTAAAACTTTTATTAAAATCATCAAATAGGTATATCAAGCATACACAAAAATACATACACCCTGACCGAACACTTACCTTTTTGATGTGGGTAAAAAATAATTAATTTTAAATACCTACTCGTTCTAAAGTCAGCTAATATATCTAGCAATTATAATTAAAAGCTTCATATACCTACTCATGAAAGCTTTTTACTATACAAAAAGTAATAAATTATTACCATCAAGGAGGATATTCAGAAGGAAAGCTGTTTAATCTTTAGCTGATGTTCCTAAGCTTATTGGATATCCCGTAAGTAAACTCCAGTGCGTATAAGTGTCACCTTGCAAGATTAATTGTAGAATCTGACCCGTTATCAATTACATTTAACGTTCATCCAATTTGACCGCACTCATTTACTTGGACTGCTCTATTTCCGTATCTATACAATTAAGAGTAGATCCACACTATATTCCCAATCACAGTCCGTTCTTGGTCCGGTATTGATCTGGTAAAGTATTTTTATACAAGAAACAATGAATGCGTTCACACCATCACTAAGAGTCAAGTTCTGGTGGAATCACACTTCAGCAACGTGGCACTATAGTGTGAAATGATCCTAAAGCGGTTACTTGTACTGACTCGTAGGTTTAGAGGGTAGTATGTATCCCGGGCATAGTGACATCCAGTCCAGGGGTAGGATATGATCCTAAGTGACGATGGCATATTTTTATTTCACTAAAATTACTTATAGGATATGTTTCTGTTATTACGCGAACATTGCCGTAGGTACCTATACGTTTTAATACATATTATATATTAGCAAAATTATTTTTAGTCTTTAGCTAAGTCATGATTTATCATAAAATTTACTGTCCCATAAGAAATGATAATAAATTTTTTTCAAATCAAATCAAAATATACTTTATTCAAATAGAATTTTACAAGCTCTTTTGAATCGTCAATTTTACATTGTAAATTTAAATTAAATGCCAGTGTAGTCAGTCCGTGAGGAATCTACCATTTCATTATTGGGATAGAGGATAGAACATTGTACCTATAATGTATAGATAATAATTTCATTAGTACATTTCTACGAACTATTACAAAACTGCGTAACATCACTATTATTAAAAATATGTGATTGGTAGTTTTCATTTACTATACATACCTAATCAAATATTTTCGAAGTCGGTGTGCTTTGGCTAAGTAATTAAAGCCTACCTATTAAATACATACCTAATCAAATATTTTCGAAATCGGTGCCAGCCCATACAAAGCAAAGCACACCGACTTCGAAAATATTTGATTAGGTATGTATAGTAAATGAAAATTACCAATCAGTTATTTTTTACTTTTTAGTGCTTTTGTTTGAAGTCGGTTTTTATTTTTTGTTAAAAAGTTTTTATTAAATCTTTTTATCTCGAATTTATTTAACGCCAAAGTGTTATGAATAGCCTTATTCATAAATAGGTAAATTATTCAATATATATCCACTCTTGGCGTTCTTGTGACATATCCCCAAGGCATTTAGAATCCTTGAGGGTAATTTGCAAATAAGATGCGCATTTCTTAATCAAATTTTGATATATGATGTTATACCTACTCTTGATTATATCTATTTATAAAGTAATATGAAATGGAATTGGTAAACCTACATCCATACTAATATTATAAATATGAAGTGTGTTTGTTCATTTGTTTGTTTGTTTATTTGTCTTACTTTCACGTTGAAACGGAGTGATGGATTGACGTAATTTTTTGTATGAAGATAGTTGAAGGATGGAGAGTGACATGATGATGGCTACTTTTTACCGCGGGAGATAGTATCATTCCCGCGGGAAAAAACGTTATGATACAACCCAAAAAATGTTTGTGATCAGAATTACTTGAAACTTGGTATTAATGCTCTTCAATACAATTAAATAAATACATGTTTTTAATTTTTCGCAATTCATCCTATAAGGGGTTAAAATAGGGGATGGAAGTTTGTATGAAACCTACTTTTTTAGATTTCTTTTATAGTATTAGCGCGAGCGATGCCGCGGGTTCTGCTAGTAAATAAATAAATATGTTGGGACATTAATAACTACAGCTAATTCATGAAGTTTACACATTTCTATCCTGAACCCTCGCATTGAACGGAGGCCCAGCATTGGGACGTTAAAAAGGGCTTAATATATACGTTGAATAATGAATATATTTCTATTTACCAAAGTTATAAAGTTCATTCCGCTTTAAATTAAAACAAAAATTAAAAACAAAACATATCGTATAGATATTATAAGGTGATTAACATGTTCTTTTTTATTATTTACATATCGACAGTTCTATTCCTGTTATATACCTTCCCGTTTCCGGGTTCCAGATAGAAAGAGAGAGAAAATCTAACTTTGTCATTTATAACATTACTAAGGGACAGTAACTTTTATTAGTTTTTAACATTCTATTACTCTACTGTATTAAATAATTGAAAATAACATTTGTTAAATTAAATTTAATATTACATTTTTCTCTACAGACACCATGTACGGGCTACTACTAGAAAATATGGCGGAGTACATCCGCCAGACGTACGGGGAAGAGAGGTGGGAAGATATCAGAAGGCAGGCTGGCGTCGAACAGCCATCGTTTTCAGTACATCAAGTGTACCCAGAGAACTTGATTACGCGATTGGCTAAAAAGGCACAAGAAGTAAGTAATCTATAAGCACATATGTATAAAATTAAATTAAAATGTGTTTGGAACGTTAAATTAACACCTTTTTACTAAATATATATAAAAGCATATAGACAATTTTGAAAATGTTTGCCTGTCTATCTGTCTGTCTGCTTGTTCCGGCTAATCTCCGAAACAGTTGAAGCGATTTTAAGGAGACTTGGCAGATTTGACACTTGCAGATAGCTGATTACTTGCTAAGGATGCACACAAGCGGAGCGAAAGTAAGTCGCATACGCAGCATCGCAGTCGCAGTATTATTATACTAATAAGTAATATTGTAAACGTGAAAGTGCGTTTCTTTGCTTGCTCCGTTTATCACCGTTTGGACTCTTGAGTTGCGCAGAATCAATCACTTTTTGCCCAGCCCTATTGACAAGTGCAACATCTTAGTTGAATATTCGAAGTAACTGAAACAGCTTCAAACTATAGGTATAGTAGTTCTGCAAACTGCCTCTGTGGTGTAGTGGCTAGCATGTACGGCTGCACACCCGGAGGTCCTGGGTTCGAGTCCCGGGTCGGGCCAAGTTTAGTTACTGTGTCTTTCTGTATAGTAAGCCTCAGTAATAGCCCGGAGTTGGGAAGCTGGCGGTGTTCCACCCCCGTGCCTCGGAGAGCACGTAAAGCCGTCGGTCCTGCGCCTTAACTCTCACCGGTCGTGTCGAGTGGTCGTCCCACCGGAGTATGAGAGTGATAGGAATAGAGAGTGCACTTGTGTCTGCGCGTACACTTGTGCACTATAATATCTCCTGCGCAGTAGGCTAGTCTCAATGAGATTGGCCGCCGTGGCCGGAATCGGTCAGGAGAACATCACATAGTAGTTCTGCAATAAGTGGACCTCGCGAGCACTAACTACATTTTGAGGAGATATTCTGTTTATCACGCCTTTCAAATAAAAAAAGAATCATCGAAATCGGGTCTCATAAGTTGAATATATCCAGTAGCCCCTTTTTTACCCCCTTTTTATCCCCTTTTTGAAGGAAGTAGCACCAATCCAATAAAATAAATCCAATCAAAAATATCCGACGAAAAAAATATTCTATAAAGTCGTAAAACCTGTATACTGTATACCAAGTGTCGTCCAGATTGTCCATGTTGGTGAATTTCTATAAATCACTCTTGTCAACCAAGAGCAATAAAACATCCGTAGTGCAAAAGACGTGGTTTCATTTCCTATCCCCAAACTCATAGAACGTAAAAATATTTTGTCAGATTCACAAGTCACTACTACGAGTGCATGGCATTAAATAACAATAATTCCCTCTGCTCCATTGAAAGTTAAAACACCCACATAATGTACATATATGAGGTTATAAATCCCAGAATAGTCCTGTCAAATATGTAAGCTCATTTATTCTATAATATAAAAATGAATCGCTGAATGTGATGGTAAGCGCAAATCTCGAGAGCAGCTGAACCGTTTTCGCTAATTATTTTTTTAGAATATTCCTTGAAGTACGATGATGGTTCTTACGCAGAGAAAAATTAAAAAAATTGCCTGAATAAGTCTAAAAACAACACTTTTCTATACTCCCATACAAAAGATTCCTAATAATACTTAAAAGTCAATTTGAACTTTAATACCATACCATAAAGTTTAAGTGTTAGTGGAGAGGTTCCGGGAAGGCAAAACAATTGAGTGACGTTAGTATCGTATAAATATTAACGTCAATATTTGTCAATATTATTAACAAAAAAAAAATTATATGGTTAACGCTGGCTAATAACTATTTATATCTATTTAAAACATACCTAGCGACAAACCCGAGCGAAGCGAGGGTGAGCCTCTAGTATCTATATAAATAAAAATGAATGTTTGTAATAACTCAAGAATGGCTGGACCAATTCAGCTAAATTTTATTTTCGTATATTCCTTAAGGTCCACGTAAGGTTTTCATAAAGAGAAAAAATGAAAAGTTAACGAAAAAAAAAAAATTACCTATATGGTTAACACTGGCTAATAACTTTATATCTATTTAAAACGTACCTAGCGACGAACCCGAGCGAAGCGAGGGTTGGCCGCTAGTTATATAAATAAATAACTTTATAAAAAAATTCTTCAGTTGAAGTACACTATTGATTATATGAAATATTGCCTGAGATTAAATTGTAGATAATTTTATGTTCTATAACTTCTGTAATAACTTCAGCTGTCATTTTGAGCAAAGAAAAAAGGATTTTTACTACAACAAAAAACCGATATTCGTGTTCTTTGACCTCTAACATCCAGTGACTCGTACACGAGATTATATAAACTTCTTGAGTTAACTTATAAAATACCAAAACAAAGGTTTACACAGTTTTTTTACCCCATTATTTTTTATTCCGAGGTTTACCCTATGTTTGTCCTTTTTGACTGCACTGGTGTAATTTTTTAATAACAAAATGCAAAGTTATTTCGCCTACAAGAATAAAATTAAATATCACTACCATGTTTATGCTAAAAATATACCTTACTATACTTATAAATATATTAAAATAAATATATTGGGACATTCATACACAGCACCATCTAGTTCCATGGTAAGGTACGAGGCTTGTGTTATGGATACCAGATATTTGATACACTACATATATATAACTTTAAATACATACATATTATAAATATAAACACCCATGACTGAACACAAATGAATGCCCCTAGCGGGACTCGAACCCGCGACCGCTGGTACAATAAATATACTATATAATAATGATACTACATATTACTTAAATTCAACATTATCGCCAGTGAAACTCGCCTAATATTGGTGAAATTGCCCGACATTTATCGTATTGAGACTCAACTTGAAACTGGGATCAAAAAGGTAAAACACAGGCATAAAAAATTATGCTGTTATGAGCCCAATACCAATTAGGTAGTCATTTTAAAGTAACAAACATACCCTTGAATTTATTTATAAGTATTGAATTCAAATATATTTATTTTTTTCTTTTCTATACATATAATAAAATTGTAACGAAACCGAATCTGTACATTAAATATTTTTTGGAAAATCTTATTGAAATAAACATTATTATCGATACAGAGGCCTAATCTATAGTTTTTAGAATTTTTGTCTGTCTGTCTGTCTGCCTGTTACCGCATCATAGAAAAACTACTGGACGAATTTTGATGAAATTTGGTATGGTGATAGCTGGTTATCCGGGTAAACATATAGGATACTTTTCACCGCGGGAAAATGTCTCATTTCTGAGAAAAAATACAAAAACTGCAATGTAAGAGTATACTAATATGTAAAACCTAAGAATTTGGTTTTTGGTCATCTGAACGCGGGCGGAACCGCGGGCAATGGTAATTCTTTCACATTCTATGAATATTATAATTTATTTTTTTGTTTATTCCTTCGATACGTTTTATCAGTTAGTACAGACTTCTCAGAGATGAGATACTTTCCGGCAGTAAAAAGTACCCTATATGTTGACCCGGATAATCAGCTATCATCATACCAAATTTCATTAAAATCTGTCCAGTGGGTTTCCGTGATGCGGTCATAGACAGACAGACAGACAAAAATTGTAAAAACTATAGATTCGGCCTCTGTATCAATAAAAGTGTCTGTTTTATAAGATTTTCTAAAAAATATTTAAGGTACAGATGCGGCTTAAGTACAATTTTATTATATGTATAAAATAACTGTGGTGAATACTAAGATAGTACCTACTCACCACATCTTTAGTATTTCTATCAGCTTTCCTAGCACATTTTTCATAAACTAGTGTCACAAAGGACGTGAGAATCATAAAATAAAAAAGTATAAGTAACTTAACAACCTAATTCTTAAATTCTAGACGGTAAAAGAAACTTAATGCATCGTTCTTTTATAATAATTTGCTTTATTCATTTCAAATAACTTTTTGATAAAATTGAATGATTCTGTCTTAATCTATACTAATATTATAAAGAGGTAAAGTTTGTGAGTTTGTGATATTGTGAGTTTGTGACGTTGTAGTGGGTAATCTCTGGATCTACTGAACCGATTTAGACGAAATTTGGTAAGAAGATAGTTTGAGACCCTGGGAAGAATATAGGATTTTTTTTTAAATTATGAAAATGTTTAAAATGTTTAAAGTTAAAAATATTGTAAGGTAATTGGTGAAATTTTCATTTTGTTATTTGCGGGTAGGCTGTCTGTAACAACTATACCTTCGAGACATGTAACACCTCAGTCTGTCCCGTGATCATGAATGCTGTAAAGCATTCGAAACGTCGGTAAAAAACAATTCAAATAAATCCGCGATAAAATCCGAAAAGATAGTTTTATTTAAAATTATTTATTTTTGTGTTTGTTATTGTCAGGACAAGCTTTGTATAAAAGAAAATTAAAAGAATTTATTTTTACTAAAATAAGATTTTTTTTAAATCTCATGATATGAAAAGAGAGTGAGTGAAACAGTTTCAGAAGCAAGCTAGGGACGAACCCGAGCAAAGCGAGGCTGAGTCGCTAGTAGAAGAATGATTTTCTTAAAAAACATTTCAAATCGAATTTAAAATTCTATGAAAGTGTTCGTCCACTTACGAATGAGAAATATTTTTTTTAGGTTTTATGAAACAAAAAAATAATTTGATATCAAAGATTCATTATTATCAGTATCAAAGTGTATTATTAAAATAGTAATCAATATAAATATAATATACATAAAACTGAAGAGTTTGTTTGTTTGAACACGCTGCTCTCTACTGCTCCAATTTAAGAAATCTTTTTGCGTTTTATCACCTATTTATTGAGTAAAGTTAAAGGCTTTTCGATATCACACTACGACCTAAGAAAAATAATTCTAAAAAACAATTAACCGAATTGAGAACTTCCTTTTTTTTCAAGTCGGTTGAAAATTAAATGACCGCGACGCTAGAAAATGCTAGTACGTCATAATAATCTGATAATGTATTTTGCCACTATGTACATCGGCCCATTAGCTCAGTTGGTTAGAGCGTCGTGCTAATAACGCGAAGGTCGCGGGTTCGATCCCCTCATGGGCCATGTAATATTTTGGATTATTTTTTTAAATGTTTTTTTTTTATTTAATAACAATAGTAAAGATATAAAATTAATTACGTCCCTGAAAAAAGGATGTTTAAATATCTCTATATAGTTCAACCACCGATGACATAATACTATACATACTTCAACTTACTATAAAATATTATGAACATGATAAATTAAAAATTATATTTTTTGTGGTAATTTATAAAAATATTACTTGTTATTTAATCGTAATTTAAAAAAAGGAAGACTTTGGAGGTGCTGGGATTTGAACCCAGGACTTTCAGCATGCGAAGCAGACACTCTACCACTGAGTTACACCCCCGATAAGTAATGATGTGAAATTATAAAACGTATTACACTACTTGAACATATACCTACTTACGTTCATAATTCTAAAATTAGGTATTATGTTAACTATATTCTATTATATAATATATAACTGTTTCCAGGTCCTAGGAATATCAGAACGCGAATTCATGGATCAAATGGGAGTGTACTTTGTGGGCTTTGTCTCACAATATGGCTATGACAGAGTTTTATCAGTTTTGGGCCGTCATATGAGAGATTTCTTAAATGGATTAGACAATTTACACGAGTACCTGAAGTTCAGTTACCCTAGAATGAGAGCGCCTAGTTTTATTTGTGAAAATGAAACTCGTCAAGGATTAACATTGCATTATAGATCGAAGAGGCGTGGATTCGTATTTTACGCTATGGGACAAATAAGAGAGGTAAGTTAGAAAAAACTGTACAATATTTTGGTTTTCTTGTATATATAATCCTATAATAATAATCCCATTAATAATATTATAAACGCGAAAGTTTGGATGGATATTTGTTACTCAATCACGCTAGAACGGCTGAGCAGATCTGGATGAAGTTTGGCACAGAGATAGATTATAGTTTTGAATAGCACATAGGTTACTATTTATCGCGGAAAAAATGTACGAATCCCGTGGGATACCAATACTTACCGTTAAAACTTAAAACGTACCTAGGCACAAACCCGAGCGATGCGAGGGCGAGTCGCTTGTATAATATAAATCATTAAAAATATTTTTAGTAAAAATTGTATGTGAGTTTTTAATAAAACTTAAAAATATTATAATAATTATCATCAAAAATCGTACTTCAAATTTCAAGATAGGTTTCCCGTGTCAGTGATAGATAGCCTACGAATAAATAATAATATTATTATATAATCATGAATCATGAAAAAGTTTTATCGTTAACTGTAAATAACATGACAGGAACGTTCAAACGTAAGCCATCTTTAAGTTTTAGCGCGATTGTGGTTTTACTAGTTAGTGATAAACTATATGTCGTGGTGTTTTAGTGTAATTTTTAACGAATTAAATATTTTACAGCAACATATAACAATAATTATATACTTTATAAATCATTTTTGTATATCTAAACATTTAATATGCATATTAAAAAGTACAAAAAGAAATACAATTTACTGTAAAAAATATATATTATAAAAAGCAATTGGACTAATTAAAATCACAAAACAATAATATATTGTTTTGGACGTGTGGAGGCGCCGGGTATCGATCCCGGTACCTCTCGCATGCTAAGCGAGCGCTCTACCATCTGAGCTACGCCCCCATTGAAATACAAACTGAAATTTTCGATACTATTGTACATAATTATATAACAATTATTTTTATGACACTTTTTAACTAGATGGCGCTAGTAGTCTGCATAAAAATTGGAATTCCTTTTTTAACATGACACAGTACTAATGCCACTAGATGGCAGTATATATATATCTTAACAAATTTTTATTTAGTATCGCAATTCGAACTTCGTGCAAAATGTAAAAAGTTATTTAAATAAAGAAATCTTCTAAGTGATAAAAAAAATTACAATACCCAATTTTATTTTAAAATCTTTTAAATTGAACTAGCTTTGTTTCATTATTGTTATTTTCTAGCTCAAAATAATTATATAGATGAATAATTAATTTTTCCATCACTTGCTGACAATATTAATATTAATCATAATAATTATTAATTATAATAATAATTATATCAATGTTACCTCCTTAATCTCTTTATGCAAATAAAATATTTTTATTTCTTTTTTTATATTTTTGCAATAATATAGAATTGATCTGACCATGAAACCAAGGTAAACGTAGGAACTCCTCATTCTGAACTATACTAGGTACAAAAAAAACTTAAGCTGCTGTTAATAAAAAAAATAATATTTTTATGGTACTTTTATTCTATTGTAGGTCGCTCGACATTTCTATCACAAGGAGATGCGAATAGAGTTACTTCGAGAGGAGTTGCTCTTCGACACTGTACACGTGACCTTTCAGTTGACCTTTGACAACCGTGCCTTCACATTAGCTTCGCTGGCTATGACGAGGGAAGAAAAACACCTACCTATCAGTGCATCTGTACTATTTGAAATATTTCCCTTTTGTATTGTTTTTGGGTAAGGAACTTATAGTCTATACATCAATCTATACATATGATAAAATTGTAACTGATCGCTCTCTGTAGTCTGTACATGGAAGATATTTCAGAAAAACTTTTATTGGGGGTCTTTATTAACGAAATAGAATATAAAACAATGATTTTTAGAAATTTTGTCTGTTTGTCGGTGCGTTTGTGAGCGCTAATCTCAGAAACGGCTTAACCGATTTGGGTGCGGTTTTCATTAATGTTTTGTGGTAAGCTTTACTTAACATTTAATTTGTTTCATTTCAATTTTTGTCTGTCTGTCTGTTACCGTGTCAAAACCACTGGAGGGATTGTGATGAAATTTGATGTGATGATAGTTGGTTATCCAGGTCAACATATTATACTTTTTGCTGCGGGAAAATATCTCATCTCTGAGAAATCTATATTTACTAAACGTTAAAACGTAAGTTGGGACGAACCCGAGCAGAGCGAGGGTAAGTCGCTAGTCTAATATAAGAACTTTTATACTATTAAAATTTTACCTAAGTACAAAATTTTAATAGTATAAAAGTAAGTAAATTATGTCCTTATTACAGTTCGGACATGGTGGTTCGAAGTATCGGCAACTCCCTTATGGTCATTTTACCAGACTTGGTTGGGAAGAAGATTACCAATTGGTTTGATTTAGTGCGACCACTCATTGCATTTAAATTTCAAACGGTAAGTATAATTTTACAACAATATTTTCCCGCTAAACCTTAGTATACCTAATTAATATTCGATTTTTTTATAAATGCAAAATATACTGTAATAACTCTACCACTAGTTCAGTAAGAATAGTGTCAGTTCCGAGAAAAACTGGCGACAGAAACTTGGAAGACTCAGAGATAGATCTTTTATATGAAACTCATTATATGATACACTATCTTTATACTAACGACCAACGCTCGCTTCGCTCGGGTGCGTCCCTAGGTGTCCTGACAGTAGCTGTTAAAAGAACTCAGCGGTCATTTTTATCCAACCTCAGTAATGTATTCAGCCCTTATTAAAGTCCCACTACTGCGCAGGGGGCAGGGGCCTCCCTTCAATACGAGGGGGATCAGGCCATAGTCCACCACGCTGGCCAAGTGCGGGTCGAAAAGTACTCGAGTATTTCGAAAACTTGCTAAGTTCACTCAGACATGCAGGTTTCCTCACGATGTTTTCCTTCACCGTAAGGCAAGTGGTAATCATGTTAGAAATGATTCGCACATTGAAATATCAGAGGTGCGAGACCCGGGATTTGAGCCCGCTTCACTCGGTTTCCCAAGCGAGCGCGTTACCACTGGGCTATCACTGCCACTCGCCTCACTTCACCTCAGTAAAAGTTATTATAATTTCCAACTATAAAAACATTTTTATCGGAATATAAATAGCCATTAGCCTATCTATAACACTCGACGGTAATGTAGCTTCCTGTTAGTAAAAGAATTTTCAAAATCTGATCAATAGTTTCAGAGATTACCCAACATACAAACTTACAAACTTTACCTCTTTATAATAATTCTGTATAGAATGTAGATATCTTCTAGTACTTAGTATTAAGAATTATTATTTCTATTTAAAACATTTTTAAATTTTGTAACTATCATATTATAATAATAGATAGGTATTTATTCCACTTCTGGAACGACATTAAACCCTTTCAAAATTCACAGAAATTGTCTGACAAAACTTAGTTTCTAGTTTCAGCTATCTGCCAATTTAGATAATTATTATGATAAAGTGATTATGTAAATATTGTCCTTTAAAGTTTATCTTAGATAAATTAACGGAACTTATTTTGAATATATAAACAGAATAAATCCAAAACAAAATGCCGTAAACATTATTCTCATTAAAATTTTACTATACGTAGGTAGGTACATAATGAGAACTTACATTATAAAAAATATATTTCATTTATTAATTGATGGTAAACGAAGAGAGTAACAAAACACATTATTTTCTTTCTTAACTTGTAAAAAAAGAGGTGAGCAAAAATGAAAAAATCGATAATCTTCATTGATATACTTTGCTATTTTTAAGTCAAATTAATAAACCAAATTAATGAACCCAAAACATATGTACATTTTTGCAAAGTTATGTTTTCGTTGAGCTCACAGCTAATTTCATCTATACATATAATAAAATTCTAACTGAGTCGAATCTGTACATTAAATATTTTTTGGAAAATCTTATTGAAATAAACATTAAAACTGCATTGTAAGAGTATACTAATAAGTAAAACCTAAGAATTTGGTTTTTGGTATCTGAACGCGTGCGGAGCAGCGGGCAATGCTAGTAAATTATAATATTCATCACTTCAAAGCATGTACTTAGAACACATTTTATTTTCCATAGAGTGATTGATAACTATACGTCATGGAGCAAAAAAATCTAATGTATCTACTACATGTAAAATAACTACTTATAAAATATTAAGCTTTGTTTTTCTTCATAGATCTTAAACCGTACCAACAACATCTTCGAGCTTGTAACAGTAGAAGCTGTTATGCATGACAAAGCGCCAGACAAAAGAAATGAGCTAATCCGACTCTCAGACGAGTCCGATTGCACTACTGAAAAGAATTTAAGATTAAAAGGTAAGTTTTAAGTAAAATAACATTTTTATTATTAAGTAAAAATTATTTACGAATATTCTTTAAATGTATTTTCAAAATTAACAATTATTTTTTCTCCTCCTTAGTTTTATTTAACATATCATGCAGTAGCAACGACCATGATTTTTAAATTCCCATCTCCTCTGTTTTTAAATACACCGAGGCTTTTTCACAGAATTCGCTTGTTTACGTTTTAGAGGAATGATTAATCTTTTAAAGAAACCCGTTCAAATGTAACCGTAGCGTTCTAAACTGGTTTAGTATAGTATATGTTTTATTATCATATTTTATTTAATAATATTTGGTATTGGGCCAAATATTTATATTTTCAATTGTTTTTGAATCTGTAATAATGATATAGATCTATTAAATCATAAAAGACTCACCCTTGTTTCGCTAGGGTTCGTCCTTAGGTACGTTTTAACATTTAGTATAGATTTCTCAGAGATAAGATATTTTCCCGCAGTAAAAAGTGTCCTATATGTGTGGTTTTTGTGTGATACGGTAACAGACAGACAGACAAAAATTCTAAAAACTATAGATTCGGCCTCCGTATGGATAACAATGTTTATATCAATAAGATTTTCCAAAAAAAAAAATTAATGTATAGATTCGGTTTGCTTAAAATTTTATTTTATGTGTCTAAAAAAATATACATATATATTTAAATCAAAATTATTATATCTTTTAAAAATCAAACACAATATCGATTTCTTTTATTAAATCAAAAACAATATCTAATAGTTATTGAGTCACATATCAGTTTCCAATGTGGGTGTATATAGAAGGTACTAATTTTAAATATTCTAATAGGAAGGAAACTATGGAATAGTGTACCTAATAGGATTCTTTTTCTATTGTTTTACCTAAAATCGACATCAAGGACGATTATGTCAATATCGATGTATGATACTATTTTTTATCATATAATTGAAACCGTGGGGCTTACGATACACAAAGCGTACATACAGACGAACCTCCTTCTTTTTGGAAGTCGGTTAAAAATAATTAAAAGTGTGTTTAATTTAAACCTTTTTAACTATTTATCTATACTAATATTATAAATGTGAAAGCGTGTTTGTTGGTCTTCCTTTCACGTCAAAACAGAGTGACGGATTGGCGTAAATTTTTGTATGGAGGTAGTTGGAGAGTGACATGGGCTACTCTTTACCGCGAGAGATTTTCTCATTCCCACGAGAAAACTCGTTATAATATAACAACCCACAAAAATATTTATGATCAGAATTACTTGAAATTTGATATTAATGCTCTTCAATACAATTAAATAAATACAATACAAACAAACACGTAAGGGGGTAAAATAAGGGATGAAAGTCTGTATAAAACCTACCTTTTTAGATATTTTTTTTGTAGTTTATGTCACGATGTGTTAGGGCACCGGGACGAATAACAGTATAGTCAAAAAATATAAACTTTCCGATCGTCATAAATGTAATGGAACAAGAATAGACATCGTATCTATTTTCTTATAAACTTTCATTTCCGGTGAAAATACTGACCCTTATCAAATTGACGAGGGCATGAAGTTTTATTAGAAGACCTTTAATATAAAAAAAACATACAATAAATAATATAATTTTCTTACTACGTGTACTTCCTACCTTAAACTGTATTAATTAAAGGTGAACGTATATAAATTATAGCCAATTTTGTCTGAAATATGAGGTGTCATAAAATATGTTTTTTTCATCATCTACAGTCTAGTTATACACTAGATTTCTTTGTAGAGGCACAGAGAAGAAATGACCTTTCACTCTGTTTTCCGATTTCTATTCAATTTTTTTCGTAAAATTCGTGTATTTTTCGTAAAATTTTACAACGTTCCTCTAACATTAAATTCACGTTTCGTGAATTTTATCAGTCGAGAACCATATCTGGCATGGACATTTACAATAAAGTATAAAGAACAAATAAAGGATTCTAATCCGCGATAGTAGTAAATAGAGTCAGTCAGGCACCTTCTGATTTTTATAGTAAACAAAAATTAATAAAATTTTATGTCTTCTCCATGCTACGCGGTAAATGCGAAGTATTTTGAGCTTAAGGCATATTTATTAACAAATAATAAGAACAAATGGAAAGGTTACAACACAACTGCGTAAGCCCTTGGCTATGTTTTCGTACCCTCCACTAAAAACGTCAAATACATTACATAATTGAATTTGTTCCAAAAAAAGAAAAGAAAAGATACCTTTTGCATAAACATTTTCAGGCGGAACTCCAAAGAAACGTTTTGCGTACGATGGAAGAAAATTACCTGATGTTATAAATTTACATCTCAAAGGTATTTCTGTATAACGTATAGTATATTTCGTTTTCCTCACTTATGTACTTCTGTGCGTAGTCAACACGGTAGATATACACTAAGCTGAAATATTATAGAAATTACACAAACAAATACCTTAAAATCATAAAACTTTCTTAGATTTACGCGAATATTTGACATTTTGAATAAAACTATCTTTTTGGATTCTTTCGCGGATTTATTTTGATTTTTGGTTCCCGACGTTTCGAATGCTTTACAGCGATTTAAGGTTAAGCCTTAGTCTCTCCCGTGAACATGATTGCAGTAAAGCATTCGAAATGTTGGGAATCAAAAATCAAAATAAATTCGCTAAAAAATCCAAAAAGATAGTTTTATTTAAAAAAAAAACTTAAAATTATGTACCTATCTATACATATAATAAAAATGTAACTAAGTCGAATCTTTACATTAAATTGAAAAATCTTATTGAAATAGACATTATTATCAATACAGAGGCCGAATCCATAGTTTTTAGAGTTTTTGTCTGTCTGTCTGTCTGTCTGTCTGTCTGTCTGTCTGTCTGTCTGTCTGTCTGTTACCGCATCACGAGAAAACCACTGGACAGATTTTGATGAAATTTGGTATGATGATAGCTGGTCATCCGGGTCAACATATAGGATACTTTTTACCGCAGGAAAATATCTCATTTCTGAGAAAAAGTACAAAAACTGCAATATAAGAGTAACTACTATGTAAAACCTAAGAATTTGGTTTTCGGTCATCTGAACGCGGGCGGAGCCGCGGGCAATGCTAGTTATAAATAAAACTGCTATTTCATCTGAAATCGGATTACGGAGGCGATTGAGATTTTTTTCCCGTGACCATATATATGTTTGCTGTAAAGCATTCGAAACATCGAGAACCAAAAGCAAAATAAAATAACGAAAAAATAGTTTTATTTAAAATCACAAAATATACGCGTACATCTAAGAAAGTATTATCGTGCATTACATTTCCTAAGTATAGCTTACGTTATTATAAAATCCGCACTTTGCACTTTTGAACATAAAGCTAGAATAGAGTTGTCACTTATCACTGACAAACTTTTGGGTGTCCCAAAGCAAGTACTTAAGTTTCAAGCTAATGAACAATTTGACAAGTTTAATTAGAAAGTTTTTAATATAATGTCCTTTTCAATAACATTATTCTTAATGTTAATCACCCACGGCATTTATTACACCTGTACCCTCTATTAGCTACCACGATCTATAATTTTCTTAAAGAAAGAGATTTTCAGTTGTTTCAGTTTCAACTTGATAGTAATAATTTTTAAAAATTACTTAGGGATCTTTGAGTTTATTTTATACATCTATACATATAATAAAGGTGTAACTGATCGCTGTCTGTACATGGAAGATATATGAGAAAAACTATCATTGGGGGGGTCTTTATTTACGCAATAGAACCCAAAACAATGAGTTCTCATCTCAGAAACGGCTTAATCGATTTGGATGCGGTTTTCATTAATATATTATGGTAAGTTTCACTTAACATTGAGTATTTGTTTTATTTCAATCGGTTCTTAAATAAAAAAGTTACGTCAATTATATACCCGAACACGAGCGGAGCGAGGGTGAGTCGCTAGTACATAACATATCTGACGTTGCAATGACTTACAAATTTTGTATTTTAGAGATTTTAATTCGTCGGAGAAGAGTTTGTGAACTTATATATATGTTACATGTGACTCTACTGATTTTCCTATAGGAAATTGATTTGCTCTATGTTAATAATTTTACTACTTATTGTTAATTAACTAATATGAATATATATATTGTACCTATTTTGCCAAATATTATTTATATATAGTAAAGTACAGTTGGAAGACAAAAAAAGCAATAATTTACATTGCATCAAGGCGTTGTTTTATTGAAAAATCACATAAACCTGTAAAAGACAAATTAATGTTAAACAACTTTTATTTAGAAACCTTACTATTATTTATTATATAATTTTGTGACTTGTAAGTAGCAATTGCCTAATTACAAAAGTTGTTTGTGTACAGGTCAAATGATATATATGGATAACTGGCGTATGATGATGTACCTGGGCACTCCTGTGATGCCGGACCTCGCTGCACTGGTCTCCACTGGCCTTTACATCAATGATCTATCCATGCATGACTTCAGCAGGTTAATAAAGTTTAAAAAATCTTAACCATTTCCAATATTGAAGACATCAATATTTTAGTACCTACTAAAAAAAATATTTATTAAATATACTTTTATTTAAAATGTTAAATCTAAGAAAATATTATAGGTACTTTTATTTCTTGAATCATAAGTGATAAATCTCCAATCATTAAATATTTTGCGGTGTGCAAATAATAATAAATCTTTATATCATTTATTTACCATTATCAAACTTTTATTAATATAATGTTTATGTTTACAAATTATTTTAGATGCATTACGGTTACGGAAAGGATTTTTATTAAAAATAGTAAATTTTATTTAATATCAATAGAGCATTAAGCTTATACCTATACTTTTTCCAGGGATCTCATGCTAGCCGGAACACAGCAGTCTGTGGAACTGAAGCTAGCATTAGATCAAGAACAGCAGAAGAGTAAGAAGTTAGAAGAGTCTATGCGGAAGTTGGACGAAGAGATGAAAAGGACAGACGAACTGTTATATCAGATGATACCAAAGCAAGTTGCTGACAGATTACGTAATGGAGAAAATCCTATCGATACATGCGAGGTATGAGCTATATATTGACGACACGTTTGGCTCAGTTTGTAGTGACCCTACTTACTGTGCCAGCGGTCGCGGGTTCGTGTCCCGCTGGAGCATTCATTTGTGTGACGAACAAGAATGTTTGTACTCCAGTCATGGGTGTTTATATTTATAATACGTATGTATTTAAAGTTATTTTAATGTGTAGTGTATCAACTATCTGGTATCCATAACACAAGCCTCGTAGCTTACCATGGAACTAGATGGTGCTGTGTGTTAATGTCACATAATATATTATATTATTATTATGAATAAAAACTGTACTACTATCAAGCTTTTACCATTGAATCGATATTAAAATATTTTTTTATATATCTGGATAATTACGTATCAAGAACCTGGAAAACCAAATGCCGCTTTTAACTAACTTTACACGAATTAAACTAGAGGTTATTTTAGTCGCACGCAGAGGTTAAATTAAAAAAAAATGTTTAAATTAATTACATGTTTTCAGTGAATACTGATCGATGGTATAAACTATTTAGTTATAAAAACCAGGTATATATTTAATTCTAATTAAATTAATATTATGGCACAATAATGTTATATACACTAGTGATGTAACGAATGTTCGCTTTTTCACATTCACGAATGCGAATGCGAATATTCATCTCCAATATTCGCGAATACGAATGCGAATGTTGATTTTCGCGCAAAATGTAAAACAGCAGGTTTGACATTTCGTGTCGGCCATGTTTAAACCGAACATAGGTCGAAAAGATTTGTTGTGATGTGAGGTTAGCTTAGTATTATTACTGCATTTGTCAAATTTAAGTAACACCTAGTCAAATTGGCAAAGTGATATAAAACTATGAGTAAAGCACAGTTGCATTTTCATTTGTCCGTTCATTCCTTAAATAATTTCCTTTTTGTTTGTCAAATACATTCGCCAAGCACTCGCATCGTTTCTTGCGGATGCGAATGCAAATGTCAAAATATATGCGAATATTCGCGAAAGCGAATATTTGTTACATCACTAATATACACACACTGGTGATAAAAATCTATAAAAGAGGTAGGTTTGTTTATTAGTAGGTATATTTATTCTCTTTTCGCCTTAAGTACCAAAGATCTTGTTGGTTTTATTTATACTAATTACAAATACTATTAATAATGTTTTTTTTATTATACTATAATCTAAAAATATTGTGATTATTAAAATATAAAATTCCTAATTATAATTTTAACTACGGGTATTGCCTTTCCTATAAAAGGGCCCTTCTGCTGCCGCTACGAAAGCTGACCTCATAATAATATAATTAAGACGTAAATTTTTTGTAATTGGTACAAATGGGCTTTTTCAAAGTTTATTTAACTCTATTGTTTGTGATACTGTTATACGTTATTATATTAAAAATATAATTATTAGAAGTGGCCATTATCTTAGATATCTACACTAATCTATACTAATATTATAAAGTGGAAAGATATGTATTTTTGTATGTTTGTAACGAATAAACTCAAAACTACTGGATCGGTTTAGATGAAATTTGGTAAGAATATAGTTTGAGACCTCGGGAATGACTTAGTATAATTTTTATTCTTTAAATTGTCCCTTAAGGAACTGAAAATGGGGATTAAAGTTTGTATGGGGAATCAACCCAGGGACGAACCCAAACGAAGCGAGGGTGAGTCGCTAGTCTCTTATGAACTAAAGACTAAAGTTGAAAAAAAAGTACTTCCTTTAGGTTAAATAACCTGAATAACCTATAAGTATAATATTAATTAGGTAGGTATATACTCAAGATTAATGTACATAAATTAAGTTGTAATGAATATCGCGAGAAGTTAATTTAGTAAATTGTATGAAAGGCTTCAATATAGCTTTAACCCTTTTCGAATCTCATTAGATACAAATCCACTTAATTATCCTCCATCATGGCTTATTCAAAAGTTTTTGATTAATCCAAAACATTATCCTATATAAAGTCTAGTCGACATGACTTTGTATCGTGCTAACTGCTAACCTAACAAGTTTCTTCGATCCTCGTTCGATAATAATGCATGTATTAGCGCTACCAGAAATTGATAATGGTTTCAGCCACTCAGAGGTGAAGAGAGAGAGAAAGTTTATTTGTTACTCCTTGCTTGAGCAAATACTGCGAAAAGGATTTTGATGTAAATTTACAGTAATAGGTATAGCAAGGATGTAGGTTTAGAAATAGGATACATATGTATAATACTAGCGACTCAATCTCGCTTCGCTTGGGTTCGCCCCTAGCTTGATTCCCCATACAAATTTTCATTCCCATTTTCACCCTTAAGGGATGATTTCCGGGACAAAAAGTATCCTATGTCCTTCTCAGGGTCTCAAACTATCTTCTTACCAAATTTCATCTAAATCGGTTCAGCAGATCCAGAAATTACCCCCTACAACGTCACAAACTCACAATATCACAAACTCACAAACTTTACCTCTTTATTATATTACTAGCGGCTCACCCTCGCTTCGCTCGGGTTCGCCTCTAGAAAAGCATAAACACACCTATCCTACGGGAACCGTGCATTTTTCCGAGATGAAAAGTAACCTGTTGTTTGACCGGCAATATAAGGTATCAGCATGCCAAATTTTACTAAATTAGGTGCAAATTGTGTGCTAAGCTGTATAAGTTACTATAGTTTTTTTTAAATATCCCACGGAAACTCTTTAATTTTCTGAAATGAAAAGTATCTTAGATGTTGACCGGGAATATAAGGTACTACCATGCAAAATTTCATTTAAATCGGTTCAATAGTTTCGGAGATTAGCCCGTACAAACAGACAGAGAAACAAAAAAATTGAAAAAATAACTGGATTTGTTCTATTTCTCTTCTTTCAGGATGTAAGAAGAGAACTGACTCGGTTTTTAGCATTTTTTTTCTAACCTATACAGTTTTATTATATGTACAAATAGAATAAATAACGTATATTAAAACAGTAATATATAATAATGAAAATAATTATAGCGAATGTACCTTAGGAGATAGACATATACTATGTAGAACTTTTCTATAGACCTTTTTAAGACTTACAATTTTCTTGCACAATGTTTTGATCTATCTCTTAAGGTTGAGCCAACGTTAGCCATATAAATTTCTAAGGACAATGCGATAGAACCAGTTATTGTGTTTTCCCGTGGGAATGAATAATTTGCCTGTCGTAAAAGGTATCCTAAATGTTTACCCGAGTGCTAAGTTTTATCACTATAAAAAATTTAGTTAAAATCGATTGAGTACTTTTTGCGTGAAACACGCACATCGATTTGAGTAAGTTAGTTTTATTATACGTATAGATAAGACTAAATATTGCGAGTGTAACTTAGGAGATAGACATGTACAATTCAGAACTTATATGTAGGACTTTTCAAGACCTACATTTTTTTAGTATATTGTTTTGATGTATGTATGTCTTAAGGCTTAGCCAGCGAAAGGTTTCTAGGGAGAAAAATTTTCTTGAAGTAAAAGGTATCTAGGCAGTGGTATCCCAGTAGTAACGCGCTCACTTGGGAAACCGTGTGAAGCAAGTTCAAATCCGGGGTCTCGCACCTCTGATATTTTCATGTGCGAATCATTTCTAACACAATTACCACTTGTCTTAACGGTGAAGGAAAAGATCGTGAGGAAACCTGCACGTCTGAGAGAACCTAGCAAATTTTCAAAAGACATGTGAAGTCCGCCAACCTGCACTTGGCCAGCGTGGTGGACTATGGCCTGATCCCCCTCGTACTGAAGGGAGGCCCGTGTCCAGCAGTGGGACATTAAAAAGAGCTGAATACATACTCGTACATACAAAAGGTATCCTAAATGTTGACTCGAGTAATAAGTTATCACTTCAGCAAATTTCGTTGAAATCAGTACATTCCTTTTCGCGTGAAACGTTCACGCAAAAACAGACAAACAGACATACAGGCAAACAGACAAACAGACATTTTTTTTAATAATTGTTGTTTTGGGGTAGACCCCATAGATGTTGTGTACATAATACGTTACAAATAAACAAAACATCTATCCCACGAGAACAGTACATTTTTCAGGGTTAAAAAGTAACCTATTTGTTATTCTGATGTATGGACTATATTATTGTAAAGTTTCATCAAAATCCAATCAGTAGTTTTTGTGTACTAAACTGTATAATTTACTATAGTTTTTTGACGATCCCACGGAAACTCTTTAATTTTCCGGGATGAAAAGTAGCTGATTTGTTTTTGTCATGTATGAACTATATTATTGTAAAGTTTCATTAAAATCCAATCGGTAGTTTTGGTGTACTAAACTGTATAAGTTGTTATAGTTTTTTAACTATCCCACGGGAACTCTTTAATTTTCCGGGATGAAAAGTACCTAAGATGTTGCCCGGGGATATAAGGTACCACCATGCAAAATTTTAATTAAATCGGTCCAATATATTCGGAGATTAGCCCGTACAAACAGAAAAACAGACCAACAGCTCGCTCGGGTTCATCCATACCTACGAATATGTTGTATTATCTCTTTAACCATTTGTCCAAATTATATACAGTAAAAGGGAAAATTCTTTTGTTTTACACGTTTTAGACGATTAATTTACTTATTTTGATAAGAATTCATAACTGTTGATAATATGACCTATAAACATGACCTACCGATTTAAATTATTTTTTTAAAATAAAAAACTACTTTTTGTAACTTAAATATAAAAGTTAGACATATGCTGTCACTGACTTTTTGTAGGCATTATTAAGCTCTACAACTTTTCTCTAGAACATAATCATATATCTCTCATCGTTAAGGCAGCGTTCGTAAGAAACGTTTTCGTTCGACCGTTTTTTCTCCGACTTACTTTGCAAATCCGCCTACCATGAAAAAGTCTTTTCATTTTTCGGGTTAATATATAGCCTATGACACTCAGAAAGAACGTGGCTTTCTATTGGTAAAAGAATTTTGAAAATCGGTTCAGTAGATCCAGAGATTACCCCCTACAACGTCACAAACTCACAAACCCACAAACTCACAAACTCACAAGATCACAAACTTTACCTCTTTATAATATTAGTATAGATTAGTATAGAAGTATATATAATTGAATTACGCGAGCGGAGTCGGAGGAAAGCGCTAGTTCAAAATATACGCTTTTGGGGCTAAAAATATCCAAAGCAATAAAATATTGTTTGCCTCTAATCTAAAAACCAAATACAAGGACTTCATATCTTACAGATGTTCGACAGCGTTTCAATCTTATTCTCTGACGTGGTGACCTTCACGGAGATATGCTCAAGGATCACTCCGATGGAAGTGGTCTCGATGCTAAACGCCATGTACTCTATATTCGACACCCTCACTGAGAGAAACCGTGTGTACAAGGTAAAGTTATATTATGTTTTAAATATTATTGACTATAGTTATTAGTTATATATGGTAGATATATAATATAATTTGATTGGGTGAGAAATATTAAATAACTTGACAAATTTTCATATGTCCTTAAGAAAGTTTGCTTCTAGTCCAAAAATATTTTTTTATAGTATTTGCATGACTCTTCGTCTTTGGCATCGTAAAACTAAATCTTTACTAATAGATGTTTCGTATTTATGCCTTCTTTGATAACACAAGGGCTGAGTAATTTTTTTATCTAAAAATCGATTTTGATAAAAATATCAGAAGATATTAGTGATAAATCGATTTTTTGCTGTTATTTCAGCTATGTTCCCTTCAGACGGGGGCCATTTTTTTATAAGGGTAGGGAATCTATTAAAAGGCCACCTTGTAATAATCCGGTCCCCTATAATTGGATTATCCGAATTAAAATGAGGATATCTCTAAAGCTTTGTATTGGAGCTGTATATATAACTTATGTCGTTGGAATCGTAATGAAATAACCTAACACATTAAAAATGGTTTATTCCAGTTTTGACTTGGAATGTATTAGTAAATCGACCTTTAAGTTAGGGTTAGCCGATTTTACATAAAAATCTGTATAACTCAATCCCTCCACGACCGCGGACACGCCGGCGTCACAGATAACAATAGATTTGTTAGAAATTTAATTAATTTCTTAGAAATTTACCTGGAAGTGTTAAAAAATAGAACCATTATTGCAATTTTTTTATTTACATAAAAATACATTATCTCACATTAATAAATAAAAAGAACACACATCCCCATACATTTTTTTCACCACACAAACCTTACAAAATTATTGCGCTTTTTTTTACCCGCGCGCCAAAAAAATATATATCCGTTTATCCTTCAATACCGATAAGACGGTAGATCAAATGGCTTAGGTTAATAATTTTTTACATAGCATGGTCCACATACTTGTTACAGACAGAGTTTCAAGTGTTTGTAGTGTTTAGTTTACAATAAATCAAATAAATAATCTAGTCAACACGTCTTCTTTTGGTCAACTTTTTTCAGCAGTCTAGGAAAAATATGAACAAGATGTCATTCGATTCGGCATGGCATGTAAATGATTTTTGAAAAAAAATCAAGTTCCGCTTGGAAAAATTGCATAAGTTATAAACAATTAAGTAAAACCAGGGCATTTAGTTTTTTGTAAATATCTTAAAAATTAATTCAAATTTTTCAAATCTAAAAAAAAGATTCAAAAAGAGGCGAAAATTTCCTAAAAAGAGTCTCAACTACTGGAACTATAGGACCAATTTTTATAATATTCCCAGTGGAATGAAAATACGGCCGAAAACGGGTGCTCTGGCTTGCGCGAACCACGCCTACATCGGATACAAGAAATTAAAAATATTCAGGAGCTTACTATATAGATAAATGAACAATAATCCGCGGTGAAAAAAAAATTATCGCGATTTTTGTATTATGCATAGCCAGAGGACATCACTAGTACTAATAGCATAATATGCATATAATTTTATATGACGCATATCAAATATACGTCATACAAAATTATTATTATATTATACTTAGTTAATCCCTCCACGACCGCGGACACGCCGGCGTTACAGTTAACAATAGATTTCTTAGAAATTTAATTAATTTCTTAGAAATTTACCTGGAGGTGTTAATATATTTTTTACAGGTAGAGACAATAGGTGATGCGTACATGGTAGTATCTGGCGCACCGGAAAAGGAAGACAATCATGCTGAAAAAGTTTGCGACATGGCTCTCGATATGGTTGAAGCGATTACTGACCTCAAAGATCCTAGCACTGGTAAAAATAACTAACATCATTAAAAAAATAATTTAAGTTGCTTTATTCTCTCGTCTTGGTCTAAGCTAAGTTAAAATTAAATGTTAGCGGGAAAAAGCCGCGTTTCTTAGCTCTTAGCAAAACTTAGTAAGAATATCTAATTCTTTTTTTATTAAACATCAGATGCCTTTAATCGACTTGAGACTAACGCGCAAGAGTTATAACGTCCCTACAATGGGGCTCCTAACACCGAATGTAAGTAATATAATAATTAGAACGATTTTTATTTCATTTCCAGGGTCTCATTTATCAATCAGAGTAGGGGTACATTCCGGGGCAGTAGTCGCAGGTATAGTTGGCTTGAAAATGCCTCGCTACTGCCTCTTCGGAGACTCAGTAAACACAGCATCCCGAATGGAGTCCACGTCTGAAGCCATGAGGATCCATATCTCACAAACAACACAAGAATTGCTCTCACCATCCTATATTGTCACTGAACGAGGCGAAATACAGGTCAAAGGCAAAGGTAATTCAAGAACAGTGAGAGGTAAAAATAATTAAGTACTATATTGTAATTCTTAAATTATTTAAATATTTATATATATATATATATATATATATATATATATATATATATATATATATATATATATATATATATATATCTTATTTCTAATAGGTATATAAAATTCTCGTGTCACAGTGTTTGTAGCAAAATTCCTCTGAAACGGCTTGACCGATTCTTTGTGTGTATATTCAGTAGGTCTGAGAATAGGACGTAAACAATTTTTCATACCCCTTTTTGATAAGGGTGGTCCACCGAAAAAATTAAAAAAAATTTTTTCATTTTTTGGACATAATTTTTTTTTTATGATTTGGCATCAAAAATACATACAAACCTTTCACTTGGGATGAACCCGAGCGGAGCAAGGGTGAGTCGCTAATTTATATATGTATATAAGATAAAGCCGGGCTTTTTACAACACTTATAACTCGAAAACTGCTGGATCGATTTTTATGATTTTTGTTTTGTTAGAGTTTTCTTCACCCCGAATAGCAAAATAATTATAACTATTGAAATATCGTAAAAATTCACTCAAAAGAATTAGAAAAAGAAAACTATTTCATACTAAGCGTCAAAATGTAGGTACCTACCTGAGCGAAGCGAGGGTAATCGCTAGTAAAAGTATATTTGTATGTTTCTTTTTTAATTTTGTTCTCCATGGAGCAACAAAATTATGGTTCAACTGGATTGTATTACAAAGAGACACTTTATTCGCTGGAAAGTGACATAAACTACGTTTCATCATGATGATTTTATGAGATATTAGTTGTATCTCTAGCAAATAACTAGCTCTGATATATATATATATATATATATATATATATATATATATATATATATATATATATATATATATATATATATATATATATATATATATATATATATAAGTTATGTATGAGCTTCATTCGATTATCCATAAAATTCATATATGAGACAATGTGTTTTAAATATTTAAATTTCTGTATTACTTAATTCGTGACAAGCATTTACTTTACGAAAAAGGAACTCGCATCTTATTTCGATGTAGACAGCACCATTCAGACAGGCCAAAGTGCGTCATGACGATTATCACAATATTATGTTCAAATGTAATAGTAATTTATTGTTTTTTTTTCTATAAAAAAAAACCATTGAATGCCCAATATCGTAAAGTTCTCCCTCGGTCCTAAGAAAAACTGGCATAAAAAACTTTTATCATGTAATTTTTTAGTAGTGAAATGTTTATTACAGGCGCAATGAAAACATACTGGCTCGAAGATCGAGAATCACGACCTTCCCTTACAAAAGTGATATCCAAACAGATACAACCAGTTTCTGAGTTAGAGTGGGAAAGAGCGGCCGACGTCAGGGACAGTATTGCTGAGCATTCAGCACAAAACCTAAACAAAGACAACACAAATAATAAAGAACTTAATCTAAATAAAGAATTAAACTATTATCATCCTAACTCCATCAATTCTGGACCTAATTCATTAAACAATAACGTTCCAAATCAAATAACAATCCCATCGCCAACTATGAAGATTCAAAGTGCAATGACGTCACCTGCGGAAGAGAGACGGATGTATTCTCCCGTCACTTTCCAAGATGTCGCTAGACGAAGTATCGCGAATTCACCCAATAGAACTGAAAAAGACAAAGGTACTCATGTAATAATCAATGTAAAAAAAATCCAAGTCTGATTATTATATAAAATTTGAAGAACTTGTCATTGCCCAGCCGTGCATCCTTATCGTGAAAATATTTAACTAATGATATTATTGTAGATAATGCTAATTTGTAAGCATTATTCATATCATTTTTATATAATAATCAGAAAAGTATATGTTTATGTCAAAGAGCAATTTTATTGTTTGAAAAGATATTCGGCTATTTCCAGAGTCGAGATCAACTTCGGCAAGCGTGGGCGGAGCGTGGACGGACGCTGAGTCCTTGGAACCACAAAGAACTCTTGACAGTTTAAATTCGTCTTTCTGGTACTTATAAACAAACACTCTTATAAATATTTTATGAATTCTTAACTTGAAGATAATATGTATACTGTAGTAATTTAGAAATACATATCATATATTTTAATTTTTAAGCATAAGGTAATATAGCAACGAATTAGAAATATGAAACATAACAAGAAACCAAGCTCGACTACTTTAAATAAATATATTTTATTTGTTACAATCTTTGTAAATCTCAAGTTACAGTTCGACGTCCCCTTGCAGAGCCGGAACCGCGCCAGCACCTAAAGACCACGATAACGACTTCTTCACCGAATCAGTGGTATGTTTTATTCAATATTATGACGAGTTAGAGACATCATTAAATTAACGTAATATATCATGAAAATTCTTTCAAAATCATTCTTATCTTGAACTTTATCTTATTTTGAACTTTAAAAATTTAAACAAAAAATGGTGTTTACACCATATATAGAAAAAATAATTTATCGCATTTTTATCATATCTACATGTATGAATTTATCACATTGTTCATTAATCTTTAATTTTTATTACAAATGTGTTTGCTGAATTTTTCGTATGGCTTTCTTTCTTGTGGCAATTTTCATACATAATATATGTTATATTTCAGAACAATTTTCATTAGATTGTTGCAAAATATTACTTAAGAATTGTGCTAAAACAAAGCGAAGGTGTATCAATAGTTAATGAAATATATTGAAATACTAGCGGCTCACCTTCGCTTCACTCAGGTTCGTCTCTAACAAAAACAAATCTATCCCACGGGAACCATACATTTTTCCCGGATAAAAAGTAGTCTATGTATTATTCTGATGTATGAGCTATATTATTGTAAAGTTTCATCAAAATCCATTCAGTAGTTTTTGCGTGAAAGACTAACAAACATGCATCCATACATCCATACATACATTCTTACGAACTTTCGCGTTTATAATATTTGTAGGGTTTAGGGGCACAAGCATTTATAAATTGTTAGTAGTAATTAGGGTAGATATAAACTTAAAGCATTATCAGTGCGTAGCACGAACTTCGCCCGCACACTCTGCCCCGGCCACTGCGCCGGAGCGCCCGCGCACTGCCTCGCCGGCGCCGCGACAAACCATCGATGATATCGGTACCTAGCATTGTAATGTGTGTTTGTTGTTTGTGCTTACATGTTTTTTTATATGTATTTATTTGTATGAACTAGTTAGAATTTTACTAGTTATTTTTCAATTAAACTATCTTTTCCAATTTTTCGCGGACTTAGTTTAATTTTTGGTTCCTGATATCGACATTCGACAAACCTAAATATTCGATAATAACGATATTCGAAACCAAAATAACATATTTTTGTTTAAAATGTCAAATATTCGCATAAATCTAATTTACAATCTCGATTTGTGTATGTAATTCACAAAAAATATGTACACTACTAAAATGTAAAAAAGCACTTTTTGTGTGTAAATTCTAACCAACGCTATTAAATGTTGTTAAATGTTATCATCCACATAATATTTCTATATATTAATATACATTGGTTATAATTTCAGAAACTGACACGGAATATCAAGATGCACACACAGACGTCGGCCACATTTGCGCTGTGCCGGAAAACGTTGAACCTCCCAAACAAGGGAAAGTAGGCAGATTTAGGGCTCGAATAGCACCAGGGCATCATAAATCAAGTACATCTGTAAAACAAACTAATAAAGATTCTATAAAGTCGAAACAAATACCAGGTAACAACGTTCAGCCGCACGGACATCATCATACGAAAAATGTTAACCACCACCAATGCTGTGGAGCTTTTGGAAACCCTCATGTAAGACATAAGACAAGTAATTCTAACTGTCATTTAATATAATTTCTAATGTGTAGATAGAAATAGCTATCATATCGCATTACGGGTAAAGGCTTTTGAATTATATTAGCCTACAATACATTTCAGATACTTTCAATGAATATCTTTCACAAAGTTTAGCATTTATTACTGAAATTATAAAAAATACTTTAGAGTTATAAGTAAATCTGTTTTATTCTTTTTGTTACTTATATTAAAGTATTATTTTAAATTGTATATTGAAACTGAATTTGTTTGATTCATAGAAGTATTATTATGTTCGTTTATCCTGCATCGTTTAGTTTATTATTTCAATATTATTTAGTATGTTATATTTATTTTTGTTAATTTTGAGATCTAGTAATTTTAATAACTTTTATCGTCTTTATATTAGTATATTTATAAAATGTCACTAGGCACATATTCACTGTATTAATGTTTCTAATTCGGCCTAAAAGGTTATGTTTGTTGTGAATGTTGAAATTGTAGGAAATATAAGAACTAGACAAAATATTTTTGTACAAACACTTGTACAAACTTGATGTATTTATTGGCTTAATTACACTGCTATTCTAGTGTATAAAAAATAACTCAATATTTTAAGTAATGAAATTATTAATAATTCTGTTAATTAGGTAATATTATAATTTTTTTTAATAGCAATTGTTTATTTGAAAAGTATTTTTTTAAATAATAATTTATTCCGTATATAAAGTTATCCATCCTTCATAAATAATTATATTTTTTGTTTAATTTAGAAATTATTGTACATTTTGTAATTCAAATGTAATTTTGTTACCTACATGCTAACTAGTCTTTAAAAATGATTTTTTAACGTTAAATAAACGATACAAGCAGTATTTTTGTAACATATCGTCCTGTAATTATTATTTTTAAATAAAAAATATGTACAATATAGTGTTTTTGAGATAGTAATTTATTAAGTTAGATATTACAAACCTGCAAGGTTATATCCAAAATCCAAAAATATGTAAATTTTATATCAATGTTTACATATTAAGATGTTTTAGGTGTACGTAACAATATAAACTGTAAATTCTGTGTTAGTTCGTACAGAATTAATTTAAGATGAGCTTCACAAGTGACAATAGATAAATAAATAAATCTAAATGTATTTGTTGTAACATGAGCACTGTATGACAGTGGTATATGAAACTTATATAAATTATTAAAAATGAAAAATAATATTAATCTTGTTAAATAAACCCAAAAATTATTGTTAAATATTCATATAATTTTTATTAGTAGAACTTTTATAGTGCACTGCCGTGCACCCATGATTCCAAAGTCTCTAAAAACTTAATGTTTCTACTTTTTAGGGTTAGTAAAGAAAATCTAGTAAATTTAATAAAATATATTTTAAAATGATTAATAAGAGTACGTTTTCCGAGTTCATGTAAAAAAAGTTATCTAGACTAATATTATAAATGTGAAAGTTTAGATGTTTGGCTGTTTGAATGTTTGTTAATCAATCACGCCAGAACGGCTGAACAGATCTGGATGAAATTTGGCACAGAGATAGATTATAGTCTGGACAGTACATAGGCATTTTTATCCCGGAAAAACGTACGGTTGCCGTGGGATAGATTTGTGTTTGTTTTTCTACCCGACGACGAACCCGAGCGAAGCGAGGGTGAGCCGCTAGTAGTACATATTTATGATAAGTAAGAAACTGAAGTATACTTCTTAGATATTATGTACGTTTAAATGTTCTATATTCATTATTCACGTAAGTCACGATCATCGCGTTTGTTGTGGGTCAATTATGAATTCTAGTCGTTTTGAGATTACATAATAAAAGTAGACTGTACTTTTTGTCTTTGTGTTTGAGTTGTACTTAATTTTATTTAAATATTGTTAATAAATTTGTAATAGATGGACTGCGCTCTATTTTTGTGAATAATATCTGCTAATTTATTAAATTTATAGATATTGGTAATTTATGTACGTACTTTGAAAATCGAATGTTATCTTAGATATTTGTTCTATATGGAGTCAGATTTACGATTTCAAAGAAATGACAATGGGTCTTAACAATTTTTAAATAATAATAAATGTAAATATTTTGTTCACGATCTAATATGCAAAATCCCACCAATGCGCTCTCTTTTTCTACGTGCAAGCTTAAATGAGATTTTGTTTTTAATTCGTTAACGCAGCTTTTATAGTGAAGCCAAAGTGTTTAAGATGTTCATGAAATTATACATTAAGCTCTCTCATATACAAACTCGCTTATGTGGAATCTTTGTTACACTGTCGTTCTCACTATTGTGAAAATAAAAGACGTTGGAACTATGTTTCATTTATTTTAATTACCTCTCTGATATAAATGGAAATTACATAATTTGTTATAAAAAAAAATCGCTGAAAAATAAATCTTAATTAACATTTATACCGTTATGGATTCTTTCCTTTTGAGACAAATATTAAGTTACTATCACCAAAGAAATGTTATCTAATCGTTATACTCTTAAATATGCCTAATACATTATTCAATGGGAGATTAAAATTAATAATAATTGCTTAAATAGAATTAAATCGCACTTACTATATATAAAACTTATATAATATTATTTAATTACGTCTAACAATACAGTAACTTGTCTCTTAAAACGTACAAATCAAAACGTAACAAAATTCTGCAATAAAAAAGCAATGGAATTCTGAGTTTATGATAATTACTCAAAGCTCAATTCTGTACCTTTTAAATTTTCCTCGGCCCAATTATCGAAACGTCGCGACAAATCGTCCGACATAAAATTTTTCCAGTCACCGATCTCACCTTTTCTTATAAATCTGAGCGAAGTTTGCTCTAAATAATTTTTACCAAAAGATTTTTCCAGGATCGCTTCTAGATTGACCGCTCTATTGGTTTGCATATTTTGGAATGACAAATGATCGCACAATTTAAAAACTTCCTCGTCACTCAAGCTTTTGTTCAAAAATTTCGCCGTTTTCCTCACGACTTCTGGTAGGTCGCGTTTCATTTCTTCGAATTTGATGAAAAGGATGTTCGGGTCATCGCGTCTTTTCCAAAAACCTGTGAAAAAATATATGTGAATATATTTTCTATTAAAACTTAGTAATTTAAAAATAACACAACATTCCTAAATTAAAAATCTGTATATCAAATCTCACCAAGTATATGATTCCAAACCGGTCCGACTGGAGCTCGATCCCGTATGAAGAGGTCACAGAAGTCTTCAAACGTTCCTTTGAGTCCGTGCACCAGCGTACAATAGTGGTAGTAAGAAACCACCATGTCTTTTGGATTGCGGGATGTGTATATAACCTGATAAACAAATAATATGATAGGGAAGTGTCTGTGTAGACAATAGAGACACTAATAAGTGCTTATTAAAACCGGTATGCATAAAAATAATATTTTCTAGCATTTATCTTCAATAAGTTGTTATTGGTGCGAAACCAAAACAATTTTAAAGTAGGTAACTAAGATACGCTAATATATATTACATTCATAAAACTACCTACTTAAGCCTAAAAACATAATTTATTTCTCAGATTTCCTACTTACTTTTGGTTTAACAGATCCATCCTCTTTTAATATATCAATTGGCAGTAGGTCCCAAGGCAGGTGACTACGGATATAGCGGGGATGAGCCAAACGATACTTTACAAGGTCCACTGATGTACCTCGAACAGACTCATCGTGCCACTCCGCGTGACCATCTACCATTATACATGAGAGTTCCACTAACGGACACCGAATCTAAGATAAATAAATAAAAATATTATCAGTACCTAATAAATATTTCTTACATAAATTAAAGTAAAACATATGAGATTGTTAACGCTCGCCTGTTTAATTATATATTTTATAATCTGTTTTAATTATCTATTAATACTTATTACTCAACTAACGACTCACCCTCGTTCCGCTCGGGTTCGTCTCTACGTTTTAAGGTTAGTATAAACTCAGAGATGAGATATTTTCACCCAGTAAAAAGTATTCATAATATTTACCCGGATAACCAGCTAATAACTATCAACATACCAAATTTCATCAAAATCTGTCAAGCGGTTTCCTAGTGGTGCGTTCCCAGAAAGAGAGACAGATAGACAAAAATTCTAAAAACTATAGATTCTGTCTCTGTACCGAATATAATAACTATTTCAATCAGATTTTCCAAAAAATATTAAACGTACAGATTCGACTACGTTAAGAATTTTATTATCTGTATAGATTTTTAAAAAACACTGTACCAAAAAGATTAGATAATAATGAAAAAATCGTTATTTCTAAAAATCGTAAAAGATATCCTAACATATACACACTTATGTAGCAAGTAGGTAATATCTATATAACACTACGAGTACATAAATATCTATTTAGTTATGCTTCATTTAGCTATAATGATGATGATGTTCTCCTGACCGATTCCGGCCACGGCGGCCAATCTTATTGAGACTAGCCAACTGCGCAGGAGATATTATAGTGCACAAGTGTACGCGCAGACACAAGTGCACTCTCTGTTCCTGTCACTCTCATACTCCGGTGGGACGACTACTCGACACGACCGGTGAGAGTTAGGGCGCAGGACCGACGGCTTTACGTGCTCTCCGAGGCAGGGGGTGAAACACCGCCAACTTCCCAACTCCGGGCTGTTACTGAGGCTTACTTTACAGAAAGACTCAATAACTAAACTTGGCCCGACCCGGGACTCGAACCCAGGACCTTCGGGTGTGCAGCTGTACATGCTAGCCACTACACCACCGAGGCAGTTTTAGCTATAATATGATATTTATTAATAAGAAACTACTTTCCAATGTTCGTAAAACATATGTAAGTAGGTACACGCAGTTACAAGTACTAGGTAAGTACACTCGCATTTCCGTATTATTACAAGTTATATGTGCAATAGGAGCATTGAAATGGCAAAGTTATTAAGTGTATTTATTGTCTTTAACTTCATTTTATTGCACATTATATTTTTATGTTCATGTAACACGAATACGACGATTGACGACACGTTTGGCTCAGGTTGTAGTGACCCTACTTCCTGTGCCAGCGGTCGCGGATTCGAATCCCGCTGGGGGCATTCATTTGTGTGATAAGCACGAATGTTTGTACTCCAGTCATGGATGTTTTATATTTATAATATGTATGTATTTAAAGCTATATATGTGTAGCGTATCAACTGTCTGTAATCCATAACACAAGCCTCGTAGCTTAGCATGGAACAAGATGGTGCTGTGTGTTAATGTCCCAACATACATATTTATATATTTTAATTGACCTTAGTTTTGGGGTTCATATCTGTAGGTACTACACTTTACATTTTCTTATTATAATTATTTAGATCGAAACTACCTGTTGTAAGGATTTTGCACCTTCATAGTCCAAGTCGTGGCCGATAAGCCAAACCATTTCTTGTGCCCATGTTGATCCTAAACAAAAGATTACTAATAAAAAAATAGAAACAAAATATATAATGTAACAAACAATAACAAAATATTACTTGAAAAATGAAAAGTAAGCAAAAAATCTAATTATTAATTAAAAAAAAAATTAACGATACACATTGACATATTCAAATTTTTGAGGCGATAAAGTATAACGAATGCCAGACGAAGCTGGGGCAGGCTGCTAGTGGATTTATACAGTTTTAATCTTCAAATAACTCTAAAGAAATATTTTGAGTCCTAAACAAAGATTGCTGGCTATCTTAATAGCATAGGATCCCAGTATAAATCGACCTTAACCGCGCTGGTTAATGGATGAAAAGTATTTTACATCAAATTAAAAATGTCAATAAATATATTGCAAATGGGTTGGCAATGGCAATAGCTTTATCGGTAAAAGATACTGTGAATAGGGAATCCGCTCACAGTCAATTTGAATATGTAAACTCTAGCTTTAAAGCTTGTATTCTCTAGGGTAAAAACAATTACTTATGTATTTAAATAATTACTGAAAAATAATTATTTATTACGTTCTAAAGATTTTTATTATGTGAACATTTATTAAAGACTCTATTTTAGCAAGTAATTTTTTAATTTACCACTATTTCAGCTGGTAAAATATTATTAAATAAATAAATTTGGAATATTATTATTATCCTCTTTAAGGAAATTGGAATTAAAAATAACAATAAATTTTACTCACCAGTTCTAGGATAAGAACACATCCAAACATCGTCCTCTAACACCTCCATATCTAAAATAGCCTGCCCAATATTCATATAATCAGCTGGCAATATTACACGTCCAGGATTAATTTCGACCATGCAATTTTCTTTTTCGAACATGCGATCTAATTTATCTCCAGTGTCCTTATCTAGCTTCGAAAAGGTCAAATTGGGTTTCGTCCTCATTGTTACGTTTGAATTTCAAAAGTTATTCAGACTCTTAACACATTTGATTACGGAAATAAAAGAGAATATAATTTTTCTAATAATACAATTGCTTTTTTCAGCGGAAAACACGTCTAATTCCTTGCAGCTAGAAAATTGCAATGGTCGCGTGCATCGTGCTATGCACCGTATTCCTCAACTCTCTCTGTACAGGAGTGTTCACTTTCGTATTTCCTAGGAGCTATGAACATTGATCGCGGTATTTTATATAAATAATAAGTAAGTACATATTGTTCGTCACATTTCTTTCATCATAAACTTTTCCTTTTACTTCAGCACGCGATTAATACTTACACAATGTTAAATTGCATAATTAGTTAATTTCTCCTAATTTTAAGGGGTTTTTTAGAACAATAAGTATTATAAAAAACAAGAGTTTCTTTTTATATTGATTTTCTTTTATATTAATATGACAAAAAGGTTATTTTTTTACTAGCCCCCTGTATAAAATAAGTTTGCTTCCGCGACTACTTCCTGTCCAACAAGTATTGCTATGCCTTCATTGCGAGTGCAATACCCTGTTATGCACTTAATTTATATATCTCTGCATATCGGATTTTCTATATTTTATATAATATTTCAATAGACATTCAATACCTACATGAACATGATTAATAACCAACCTGTTGTAAGTGAAAACTCTTGCTTAGACTTAGGTGCCTAAAATTAGGCTTACATTTCTATGTAAGCCTACTTTTAGGCACGCCGATGTGTCTTCATCTTGTCGTGGTGGGGGGGGCTCATTAGAGTCCGGCAATCCAGCAGTGCGTGAAGCCAAGAGATAGGTACACAGGGAGGTGGCCCACCTTGGTGGGCGGTGTACCATGCGGGTTGCTCCTGGTACTTCTCTGATAGCGGAGAGGACCGTAGTAGCAACCCCTTGGTTGGGTGGTCCTGTTGGGTTTTAGTATGTAGTACTGGTTTTGTAGCCAGTGAGTCCCATCACATAACCTGTATATGTACAGGTGGTATGCGTAAATACATTTACAAACATTAAAAAAAAGCTTTACTTTTCTTTAAGAAGTTTTTCTTAACACATATATCTCATAAGCACGACCAATATTATATTATAAATTATTAAATAGCAACTAACCTAACAGTAACCTGTGTTACTCCAGTGGCCAAAATTAAATCCAAATCCGTCCAAACGTATTAGTTATAAAACCTAGCGACTAATGTTTTTTTTTTTGAGAAGAAAATGTGATACATGTGGCATTACTTTAACAAATAAGATGAAGATCTATAAGGTAAAAAATATCAAGAAAGTGACAACGCAGTGCTACTATTTATGAAGGAAAGCTTATATAAGGCAAGTAATAGCTACGTAATTTGCAGAAACCGCAAAGGTTTGCAATTCCAAGCTTTTAGCTTTCAGTCGCAAAACGACATTTGCGGGTTTCAGTTGCGCCGAATGACGTGTATTATATATTTAGTTTAAAATTATCTATTTAAATATACTTTAAAATGGAAATATCAAAACGATAATATTTATCTATTTGACAAGTTATACAACAAAAAATAGAAAACCAAGTATTGAATATTGATTAAGCGCTCCTCACGAATCTAGAGGGTCGTTTGACTTTTTGTTTCGCGCCATCGATCCCTCCCCTATATTTACTTCCGCCGTCCAGCTAACGAAAACGTCACGGAATTATTGAAACCAAAACAAATAACATTAATCATTTAAATGTCCAAAATGACGAATGTGAACTCGAGCTTGGCATATGAAATATTACTCTATCTAAATTCGTTTTATTTAGGAATGTTTTTCGTTTGTGAGATCGCTATGGGGATATTAAAGGCGATAAATGTTTCATATCCAGAAAATGCTCTACTTACTGAGGCCGGAATATTTTGTGCACTGTGCCTCGTCGAAGTAATTCGAATTTTTCTAGGAAGACGTGGAAACTTAGCTAGCAAAAGTAAGTAACAACTATAATGGCAAAAAAGTCTAATTGAAAACATTTTTAGGAGCAGGTTTATACATGGAAATTTTAGATTTTTTGTGAATGAAGGCATTCATGAATTCTTTTAATATTCCTAATAAAGAAACAACGCTTTATATCATATTTTTCTTTCAGGAATTCCAGTGTTTTTCTCAGTGGTACTAACCATACCCTGTGCAGTTGGTGTGTGCTATTTCCTCATTTATCAGACTTATATTTTAAGGCTAGAATATATTTGGTGTGCTGTTATGCTCATGTTCCACGCTTTAGAACTTACATTTGCCATTTTATTTATTTTCACTGTTTGTAAAAACCAACAATTTGAATAGAATAGGTTTAAAAGTACCTCCTTGCCAAATATATACTAATTGCCAAACTGATTGTATTGGTTATTGATATTTTAGATATTAAATTTCTGATAAGAAATTGAGGAGAGTACTTGAACAAAAGACTTTGATGTAGTGACTATTTTTCTAGATAGATATTTGATACTACAATGCTTTTATAGCTTAGTGTTCGCTCAATATTTGAAATTAGATGTTATATTAAATGACTGTTAAATATTGTTGTAGGCTATAATATATTATGTGGTTAAATATCATAGAAAACTAAGAATTTAATGGCCATAACATTAATCTCATATTCGTCCTTATTATATAAGTAATTGTTCTCGTATTCCTAATGTTTAGTAATAAAAGAAAGTAAAATTTTTTGCACATGGTATTTTATTCTATTTCTACAATACTTAAAATCTATTTATTCTTCTTTTGGTGGTGTAATGTGATCTGGTATCTTTTGGCATTCTACTTTTGTTACTTTAAGAGCACATCCTTCTGGTAGGTTCCTTTCAATATACTCCAAGTATGTATCACACGTCGAGCCTGTGAGTCTTTGTAAATGTACAAATCTAAAATATGTTCTAATTTCATATTGAACTCTATGCTTCTTATAGATATGGACACATCTTAATAGTGTATGGCGCTCTTTTTCTGCTTTTCTTAAGGCCCAGCTGTAAACAATTGAAATAAAAATGTTAAAACCTGAGAAATATTAAAATTTTAAGGCAAATGCTACAATTATAATTGCATTAGGTACAAAATGTAAACAAACTATTTTAAAAATTAACAAGTCTGTCTGTTTAAGAAAATTAAAAATGTACAACAAAATTACCTTTTAGTAACTTCAATGCCTAAGTGAGAGGCTGCAGCAATACAAAACCAAGAATAACTTAATAATACGGCTGGGTCTATGCCTCTCATTTCAAGTTCAACTCGTTTATATAATTTATCTAATTCAACAGTTGTTGGAACTGCTTCTATAGGTTTTATGGGTGTAATTGTCGCGGTGGTCAGAGGTCTTACCAATGTGTGAGTGGTAATAATATTTCTTATTAATGGTGAAGAACGGCACAAACTCTGCAATAAAAATAAGGCATTTTGGATTTTATTTGAAATATTCTTGTATATCATAGTTGTACACCGATAATACTAACTCTGATTACGTTCATTTTGTTATAATTTTTTTAGAGGTTAACAGTTAATTATTATTTAATTCAATTTTCTTGTTAATGATTTGACATCAATTATTTATTATACTTTCGGCAAAACTTAACCTATCGCTTTAGATTATTACAATTTGCACCATTTTGACGTTTGTATTTTTAATAATTAAATATCTATTATCTATGAAACATCAATAGCTATACAGATTATATATGTGTAGTTTACAGATTATATAATTTATTTAACGTGCAAAATATCTATTTAAAACTGATTAATATAGAAACGCAAGAAATATTTGATTAATTTTACTAGTTTACTCGTGGTTATTTTATATTTTGTGTGCATATAATGCATTTTAAATACTCGAAGTCTCGATATCACATTATTAGCTAGTAAAAATATAAATACATCGGTAAAATAAACAAGTAATGATATTTTATACAAATTTTCCATAAAAAGCTAAACTTAAATTAAAATATATACATAGAAAAAGTATTATTTATAAATTTAGCGGAAAATACAATAACGTAAACGTTCAAGAACTAGAAATTTTATCTTTTCGTCTTTCAATGTCAACTGTCAAACTGAAACTGTTATTAGTTGGAAGTCTCACGATTTACGTGTTTTATTTATATAATTTATGAATTAAAATATAGCTTATATACTTTAGTATCGTTATGGTAGGTCATCTAATGTTATTAAAAATGTTACACTGCAAATTGCATAAGCGCAGGAAGATTCTAAGAAATAAAAGAACAGACTTAGCTGAAACATTAAACGGGACAGAAACATCATCGATTAAAAAAGAAATTAATGAATTTGATGATGTTCAGTACACGTGTAGAGTTTGTTTAAAAGAAGGAGACATTCCAATTTATGGTAATGAAGTATCGGAAGATATTTCTGAACCTCTTAGTTCCTTTAGTGCCATTGAAATTAGCCGTCATGATAATCATCCTAAGTTTCTTTGTCAATCATGCTATTCTCTTCTCCAAGGCGCTATATTACTAAGGAAAACCGCCCGGCACAAATTCAGGATTGGGGACTTTGCCCCTAGCGGAGTGGGTGGTATTTCTGGATAAGGGACGTGATAGGGAGTCGAAATGTTAAATAAAAATTGTCCGCGAACGTATGAGTAAAAAGTTATTGAGACTTAAAGTTACAACATTTCCATACATTTTCATATATTTCTTTACCACCATTCGGAGTGGGTGGTATTTTTAGATAGGGGAGGTGACAGAGAGTCAAAATATATTAAAAATATTTGGAGGAAACGTACGAGTAAAAAGTTATTGAGACTTACAAGTTATAACATATCTAACACATTTCCATACATTTCTTTACCTAAATAAGTGATTACAACAGATAAACATACCTTTAACGAATAGTACGCATCCTTTTTTATGTACATTACACATTTTCACAACAATTAATGCTTTATTGTATTTAATATTTTAATAATTTCACAACACAAACAAAACGATCTTACATTTTGACAAAAGCAAAACTGACACTTTGTTTTATATTACCGCTTAAATGACAACAGATTATATTTGATTATTCGTCATATCTTGGTTAGGTTAGGTTAGAACATTTAAGATTATTTATTTATTATTCCTCATATCTGGGTTAGGTTAGGTTAGAACATTTAAGATTATTTATTTATTATTCCTCATATCTGGGTTAGGTTAGGTTAGAACATTTAAGATTATTTATTTATTATTCCTCATATCTTGGTTAGGTTAGGTTAGAACAGTTGCCACAACGCACGAGCCGAGCGAGCGAAGCGAGCGTGCCGCGGTAGCGGCCGGCGAGTGCCATAAATGACTAGAAAACTAGAAAATTCGAATTTCACGCAAAGTACAAATAAAGACAATCATCTGGAGATTATTTTGACAATTGAAAGTGACGTTTTGACTCCAAGTGTCTAAATGGTAGTAATGTCAAAATAATGTATGGAAATGTTGTAACTTTAAGTCTCAATAAATTTTTACTCATATGTTCGCGGACAATTTTTATTTAACATTTCGACTTCCTATCACGTCCCTTATCCAGAAATACCACCCACTCCGCTAGGGGCAGAGTCCCCAATTCTAAATCGCAGCCAACCGCCCAACAATCTGATATACTGCTACAACAACGTCATGAAGATATCACTGATAATGAGGATAATTTAGATACAGGCAATAATTTTGATACTTATAATGTTGAATCATTTAAAGAGCAAATTAACGATTACCATTGCAAAAAATGTGTCTTAAGCTTTAAAACATTTAAACAATATAGTGAACATAGACTTTCAGAAGAACATGAAAATATGAGACAGACATGCCCGATTTGTAATAAATCATATGCAACACTTTATTTTAAACGACATTTATCTTTACATAAACTAGACACCTCATACATGTGTGATATATGTGGAAAAAAATTTATAGTACAAGGTCAGTTTGCTAGACATAGAATGACCCATTTTTACAATCTGCCATTTAAATGCTCTCTTTGTCCTTACAGAGGTCGATTTAAGGAGTCATTAAAAATGCATATGCGTTCTCACACTGGTGAAAAGCCATACCATTGTAGTCAATGTCCAGGAAAATTTGTTAACAAGAGTAATTTAAATAAGCATATTTTGACTCATAAAGGAGATCATGATTTTAAATGCGAGTCTTGTGGTCGAGGATTTTACACTAAAAGAGACTTAGATTTACATTTTAAAGTTGACCATACTGGCATAAAAGATCATGTATGCAATGAATGTGGTAAAGCATTTGGCTATCGAAAACAGATGATGAAACATCAGCTTAAAGTACATAAGAGAGAAAAATTAAGAAGTGGCAGGACACCATTATATTTACAATTAGAATCTAAGAAACAGCAAGCAATAATTGAACCAGAATAGTATTATCATAATCTTATGAGATATATTTAATTAACCAGTTTACCGCATTTTTTTAAAATAGCTTTTAAATAAAAATTTTACACCATTTTTAAATAGTTGTTTTCAATTATCTTATAAATATTTTTTAGTACTTAAACCACCTAGCTACTCTTAGAACATACTTTTGCGGCCAATGTCTTTTCTGTGATCACATAAACATGGGTTTATTTTATCATAGAGAAATAAAAATATTACCTACAATAAAAACTAAGCCTTTATGCAGTCATCCATATTATATGGAATAGAGCAATGCATTTGACATTTTCACTGTTAGTTTTTTGTATGTAAACATATGAAATATCGTTACTTTTTATCTATATCTATACATATAATAAAATTCAAAGTCAAATCTGTACATTAAATATTTTTTGGAAAATCTTCTTGAAATAGACATTATTATCGATACAGAGGCCGAATTTATGGTTTTTAGAATTTTTGTCTGTCTATCTGTTACCGCATCACAGAAAAACTACTGGAGGGATTTTGATGAAATTTGGTATGGTAATATCTGGTTAGCCGTGTCAACATACAGGATACTTTTTACCGCGGGAAAATATCTCATTTCTGAGAAAAAATACAAAAACTGCATTGTAAGAGTATACTAATATGTAAAACCTAAGAATTTAGTTTTTGGTCATCTAAACGCGTGCGAAGCCGCGGGCAATGCTGGTAGATAAATAAAATTGAAGTGTGTTTGCAATATCAAAATAACAGCTTTTTACTAAATGCATATGAAACTATACGGTAGGTACCTACTTATAAAAAAATTAACATTTTTATCTGTCTGTCTGTTCCGGCTAATCTCCGAAAGGGCTGGACAGATATTGACGGTACTTTCACAGTCAGATAGCTGATCTTATAAGCAGTAACTTAAGGCTTTTTTATTTTAGAAAAATAATTGAGGTTCGAGTTAGTGCTAATTAAAATTCTAAATCGATTTCCATATTTTCCTTCGAGTCTCCTTACGATGCATGTACATACATTTTTAGTTAAAAGTCATAAATTAAAAATTAATAAAACCCCGACCATCTTATACCGATTTTCATCAAACATAGCTAAAAGCACTCCGGACTAATTCGCCTTTCAAAGAAAAAGAAAAAAAATTTAAACTTCATCCGTCCGAGAACTATGATGCCACAGGCAGACATACACACAGACACGTCAAACTTATAACACCCCGTCGTTTTTGCGTCGGGGGTTAAAAAGCAATTAATAATCCTTCGGCCACCTGAGCGTCGTAGTTGAGTGGGTAAGCGATACTATGAGTTGCGACGCCCCTTTATGACTGGGAAGATTCTGTTGGGTTTTAGTGGGTAATATAATTGACTACTGGTTTTTCTAGCCGGTGAGTTTTCACATAACGAACTGTTTAAATGTAGGCAATATGCGTAAATGCATTTCCCCAATGATAAGACCTTAACTTTTTTCGTTTTCTATCTATAAAAATATTATCTATAAATAAATAAATGGATTAAATTAAAGCCAACCAACCCTAGTACCACATGTTGCTGCAAAGTACGTTTTCTCGACTTAAATGCGATTATCGCGTGGCGATTTCTAACATTTTTTCGCTCGAAAAAAATTCCATGTAAATGCCCCAAGTCACTATTACACCTCTTTTATATTTTATTCCAAAATCAAATGACAAAGCAACAAATTATTGACACAAAGAAAAACTATAACAGCGAACGAAAATTTATAATAACATTAAAAATTACATTAGTACTTTGGAAATATGGCAAATGAGGCGGAAGAGACTGTACGTACATTATCTATGCATAAAGGAGTAGTTGGTGTGATAGTAGTTAATGGGGAAGGCATTCCCATAAAAACAACATTAGATAACCATGTCTCAGTCCAATACGCGGGCTTGATGAGTGCTTTAGTAGATAAAGCTAAGGCTGTAGTAAGAGATCTTGATCCTACGAATGATTTGACATTTCTACGTATACGAAGCAAGAAAAGTGAAGTATTGGTAGCACCAGATAAAGATTTCATACTAATTGTGGTTCAAAGTCCAGCTGACTGACGAAGGCTTTTGGCGTTAGGCCATTTATATATTTTTATTTTGTTACTGTTTTAACGTTATTGGTTAATTAAGTTACTTTATAATGTTAAAATAATATTAAGATCTCGTTTATGGGACCTTTGATTAGTCTTAAATCTTATTAAATTACGGTTTCTTGAATAATAAACAGATATTTATTTATAGTTTGTACATGTATCTCGCCATTTAATGAATAAATATTATTTTAATGCTATTACAAGAGAAATTATCTATTGTGTTGTTATAATTTTAGATATAATAAAACAACAAATACAGGAAACCTTTTTATTAATTGTCAATAAATAATGGAATGAATCATTTAAATCAGTTTCCAAAATTATTTCCATAACCGCGGCCTCGATTTCCAAAACCACCTCTACCTCTAAATCCTCCACCGTTTCCGAATCCTCTTCTATTTGCAAATCCACCTCTACTGGCAAAACCACCTTGATTAGCGAATCCGCCTCGATTGCCGAACCCGCCTTGACTACCAAATCCGCCCCGATTACCGAATCCGCCTTGATTACCAAACCCGCCTTGATTACCGAATCCGCCTCTCGGACCATTGGTTCCCCATCCTCTGAAGTTACCTCGCTTTGGCCCGTCGGGTCGGAAGGAAAACGTTGGTGCTTCACGTTGTATTCCGTGGTCACCTGCGTCTATTACGCACAGTGCTTTAACGCAATCGAGTACCTGGAATTAAAAACAAATAATGAAAGAATTACAACCTTCTTTCTTGTTTTTTTTTATCGATCGAAGACGATCTAAGGTAGTAGTAAGTTAGGTTAATGTCTACATTAGTCTCGCTATAAATTTTAATAATTTTATAATCGCAAGAAAAATATATTTCTTTTGTGTGTAATGTAACTACAAATGTACGGTTTTCGGATTTTCCCCTTTACTTGTGCTATAAGAAGAAGTATCCTATAGGTTTTGATTCAGTTTGAAATGCTAATATATACGGGATACACTGCCGTATCTTTTGATTGCGTTAACTTAGAAGTTGGATTTTTTACAGCTCTGATTTGCAGACCTGAGTATTTGATATCAATCTTAACTTGATACCTTCAAGCGTTCCTAAAAAAAGGCTTTGACAGACAGACGGACGAAAACCGAAGTGACCCTTAAGAGTTCCGTTTTGTTCTTTCAAGGTACGGAATCATAAATAATAATTAATAAAACAACATCACTATAACCTTCTGTTCATCGGGTGAGAAGATCAAAGCGTTATCTGGTTCACCGGCAGCTCGTTCTACTATCTTCTCTATGGCCGGTCGTAGGGCCGTCACTAGCGCGGCGGTGCGCGGCGACATGTCGAAGTTGAGCCAGTTGTCTAGACGTACTACATTGTCGATCTACGGGAGAGAAATAACGATAATTATTTAATTTATTTAAAAAAAAACTTTATTTAATCAACATAAATCATTAAATGAAGTACATTTCTAGTGTTAATTTAATCCTAGAAGTACATATTATATACTATTATATTTGTTTAACAATTAGGTACACAGACCTATACAAAACTTATAGCAAAACGTAACATGTGCATATAAATAATTATTATCTATTAATTATTGAACAGTAGGTATATCATTTAAAGTATGTAAGCTTAAGAAAAACGATTATATTTATATCATAATTTTAAACAAAGAAAAATAAACCGTGGTCGGTAGATGTAAATAAAATACCAACTTAATGAGTAAGATCGTACCATGTTTTCTATCGCACACGCAAGCGAGCGAGCGAGCGAGGCGAGAGAATTGTTTAATTAAAAAAGTATTTGAATACTTTCTTAGATTTACGCAAATATTTGACATTTTAAATAAACTCTGTAATTAATATAATAAAACCTAATAATAAAAGTAAATTACAGACCATTAGATGTATTTAGTTTTTACTTATGAATCGGAAAGTCGACAGTGCATTGTATCTATACAAACCTACGCCTTCAAGTTATTTCTAAATAAAAAACACGTTATTTCTGATCTTCTTCAAAAAGAATAATAAATTAACGCACACATTTTCGCATTTTAAGAATAAAAAAAATAAATACTGTTTGTTGGTAAACGTGTCACTTGAGAATGGAACTGAACCGATTCGACCAATTTTAAAATACTCCGTATACGGTTTTAGGGGAAAAATTGGAAAAATTATAATATTTATTAAAATATTAGAAATTTCGTAATGCGGGATAAATTTAATGGCTTTACAATTTTTACAACTACGTTACATTTTTTGTACGAACTGATAAATAAAAAAACAACATCCTGAGGTCAGCCACACTCATAACCTTCCTCATCACCACTTCATCTATTGGTGAAAACCGTATAAAAATCTGTTCGGTAGTTTTTAAGTTTATCGCGTTCAGACAGACAGGCGCTGCGGGGGACTTAATTTTATAATATGTAGTGATAGGAATCGATATTATTGGTCTAAAGATCCGAAGTAAGTTCGTCTTCGCTTATCTACTTACGAGATAAGGAGTATTTTATATAAATATAATACATAACAGATGAGTTTTATTAATAAAATATGGTCAATGGCCTATTTACTAAAAAATAATGTAATAATGATTAAACATTTTTCATTTACCGTACCTATATATTTTACGTAGACATTAGACAGGTATATGGAGAAGAGGTTGCCTATTATGTACATCTCGGAAATAGCTATATCCATTCGGACTTAACTTAAATTTATTATGTTACTGCGTAAAGCTATAACAAAAGAACACGCAAAACTTACCGATTTTCATAAATTATGATATTTATGGATTAGATATAGTGCACAAAACTGATATAGGTACAGCAAAACTTTTGTGTAAAATATCTTTAAATTATGCGTTAACTCTTTTCATCTTACTAATATTATATATGTGAAAGTTTAGATGTTTGGATGTTTGTTAATTACGCCAGAACGGCTAAACGAATCTGGAAGGAATTTGGTGCAGAGATTATAGTCTGGAATAGCAAATACGCTATTTTTAACCCGGAAAAATTTATGGTTCCCGTGGGATAGTTGTGTTTTTGTTTTTCTAGGGGCAACGAAGCGAGAGTGAGCCGCTACTTTAACATATTTTTATGACTCCGTAATTGAAACAATAAAACGAACGGTATGGTTATTTAAACTATAATGGCTTAACATTATGACTAAAATAGTAACTTAGTTTAGTTTATAAAACCAAATTTATTCGCGTATCACTAAATGTGTATTATTATGATTTCATAAATCACTCAGTTTATTTACGCAAATTTGTATGGCTCATACAAAAAATAGCGCGGAATCGAACCTGCAACTTTCATCATTGTTAGATAAGCTAAGCTTTAGAGCAAAAAAGTGTAAAATCTATTCTTTAAACGTTTTCCTTATACGAAAACGCTTTTAATTAATGTAGCTATTATTATAAATACCAATTATGAGATATTCATGAAAAATAGGAGTGAGTGATACAAATCGTATATAGTTTTTGAAACTATATATTGTATCGATATCGTATATCGCTATATCGGTCTCTGAAGTAACTATATATCGAGCAAAACACTATATCCGAACTGATTCGATGATACGACGAATAGACGATATGTGCGATATAAGATATTATTATTTTATACTGTTGCGCTTGATACAAACCGAGCGGGAGTGAAAGGGTGCGCGTGATTTACAAGTGAGATGGATGAATGAAGTGAAATATTTAGTTATGCACGCTGCCATTTAATTCTGAACTTAACGGTTCTGCAATATAAAGTATACGATATTGTCGTTTTTTTAGCGATTATGGTATGACTGGACTAATATTATTTGCACGGTTCAATAATCGACTTTATATGTAGGACGTAATGACAAAATATCAATAATATTAAGATCTAAATATTAAACTAACCTTTTGGCCTTGGAAAGACGAAAAAATTAAAAGCGTATTTTTAGGTGACGAATATTTTTTTTTTGTTTCGAGTGCAATTATTGCAACTAGGACATTGTTAGCTATTGTTCATTGATTTTGTTATTAAATACATATTTTTGATCAAAGAAAGTATTTCATTAATAGCGAGCATAAGTCATAAGTCCTAAGTCCTAAGTCTGGGTAAAGTATGAAGGAAAGTTCATTCATTTTCATATAACATATCTCAACATTCTTTCACTCGCACTAAAATATATGATATATGTAAATACTTATGCACAAATTGTTCCGTATCGATATATCTAACAAACAAAAATATCGAAAATGATATCCGTATCGAGTTATCAGTACAATATATAGATTCATAAAATATATGGTTTCGATATCCGATATCGAATATCGATATATAGTTTCGATTCGATATTCAGCAAAAGCTATATCACCCACTCCTAATGAAAAACAAAACCACATACCGATATCAAAAAAGTCCCGAAGCACCGTTTCAAAAGGAATCCCCGTATCTTTAAACGTTCCGGGTTTAACCGGAGATGACTTTACTAGCACAAACTTATCGTGCTGTTACAAATTAAAGTTAATAATAAACACACTCTTAACTACAACGTAATAAAGTTCAATTTAACATCGTATAGTTTTGTCAATTGTAAATATAAGTTAGTCTATTCACACAACTGGGTGTATATAAGGGAACTATATTGCAAGGAGCAGTATACCTTCAGAGTCACTCGAATCTCATTGATTACTTCGAAAAAACCAGCATTACTAAACTAAAAATGAATTTTGCAAAAATTTTGTTCTTTTTCGTCGCCTGCATTTTGGCTTTGAGCACAGTTTCTGGAGCTCCCAACCCCAAGTGGAAGCTTTTTAAAAGAATTGTAAGTATATAATTTTTTTTTAATATTTAGCTAATATTAAATGTTGCCAAGTATAATATTTTCTTAGATTTACGCAAATATTTGACATTTTAAATAAAATAAAACTATCTTTTCGGATTTTTCTTCTTTTTTTAATAGCGACACTAAATATGATCAGCCCTTTTTTTAATAATAGTAAATAAGATCACTAGTTAATAAGGTTTTCTAAAAAAAATTAATAATAATTATAATAGCTAAAATTAAATATATAATAATCCATATTCAATTTTAAAAATTAATAAAATTAGAAGATGTTTAAAATTAAAATTAACGCATATTGTAAGATACTTTGGTACCATTTTTGTATTCATTTTGTTATTTTGTGGGTAGGCAAGCTGTCTGTAACAACTAATGCCTTTGAGATGTCAAAAACCTTAGTCTCTCCCGTGTCCATGATGGCTGTAAAGTATTGGAAACGTCGGGAACCAAAAATCAAAATGAATCCGCGAAAAAATTAGAAAAGATAATTTTATTTAATTAGTCAAGTTTTTTTTAATCGGTTCGAATAATAAAAATATAGCCGCTTAAGAAATCTAATGAAATAGGCACGCGCACTTTGATTTTATGATTTACCATTAAACATTTTCAGTTTTTTTTAATATTTATAAAAAATATTTAATTATTATTTTAAAAAGCATTAGGGAATAGAGTCTCAGTAATATTCAGACCAGGATTTTTATTCTTTATAAAAAAAATTTTAAACTAAAGCTTATTGTCCTGAGTATATTTAATTTTAAAAATTTGATAATATTTTTTTTAAAGTATATCTCCAACTCCGCCCATGATACCCTATAACAAGAGCATAACTGACAGTTGGACAGACGCACATGCATATAGTGCCATTACTAGAGAGAGAATAGTGGTCTCTTGATAATGCTATTTATTCCGATTATTTATTATATATTTTTTCCAGGAAAAAATCGGAAGAAACGTCCGCAATGGTCTCATCAAAGCGGGACCTGCAGTACAAGTTGTCGGCCAAGCAGCCGTCATCGCTAAGGGCTAAACGCCTTTAATATAAACCAAAGTTGTATTTTTAAATGATATACTAGTCCTAAAATAAGATTATAATAAATATATTATTTATAATAAATTCAATAAAAATAAAAAATTGACTTATTTTCTATCTTTAATAAATCGCAAATAATATTACACCGTATTTTGAAGATGTCTACAGTCAATAACAATTTTATATAAAAATTATACTTCCTACGTTGTGTATACAGATAAATAACATTGAAGTGTCTGTCTGTAATGTCAAAATAACAGCTTTTTACTAAATGCATTTGATATGCATACGGTACTTATACGAAAATCATTTTTTTTGTCTGTCTGTATGTATGTTCCGGCTAATTTCCGAATGGCTGGACTGATTTTGACGGGACTTTCACTGGCAGATAGCTGATGTTATAAGGAGTAACTTACGGCTACTTTCATTTTAGAAAAAGAATTAGGGTTAAAATTAAAACGTACCTAGGGACGCCCGAGGGTAAGTCGCTAGTTATAATGATGAATGATGATGAAGAATGATTCGCACATGAAAACGTGAGACTCAGGATTGAACCCGATTTATTCGGATTTCCAGCGAGGACGTTAACACTGATCTATCACTGCCTTTGTGTATAATATAATTTATAAAATATACTTTGTTCAGAATAGCTGAACTATGCCGGCGTTTTGTCAAAAAACTGATTCGTTACGTTTACACGGCTAACGGTAGCTAAACCTTAAGAGATACATAAAAACAATGTGCCAAAAAAATTTAGGTCTTAATGAGGCCTACAGAAAAGTTTGCAATAATATGTGTCTAGTCTATCTCCTAAGGTACACTCACTGTAACTATTTTTATCACTTGAAAAGAGGTTATTTCAAGCAGTTCATTCCAGAAAGATCCAAAACAAAACAGCATCTGGAAAACATTTAGCAATATGTACAAGTCAGCAAGTCCACATACCCACTCCACCTTCCTGCTGGCGAACAGCAGCAGGTGCAGCGGCGCCACCATGCTGGTCTGCTTGCAGCTGATGGCGCGCGTGCGCACCTTCTCCCCGAACACGAACATCGGCGACGGGAAGCGCTGCTCCTGGTTCGAGCAGTTCACCGACGTCTTGTGGATGAGGGCGGGCTTGCCTTCCGTTGTTAGCACCTGGATTTGATTTAGCAAAATACAGATTTTTGAGAGGCGATCATATTATATAAATATTACACAATTTATGTGTTTAAAAATAATTTAGGATAAGAAATCGTTAAATAAAAATGTGTAACTGACCAAAACTAAAAAGCTGTAAATGAAAAAATTAGCGCGTGTGACCTTTACGCGCGGTTGAAGTAGAACTACTTTGACGCTGTGGCAGATATAGCAATTAAATTAAAACAAATCAAAATATAAATATAATATTCCATTATAAAATTATTAGTAATAAATATTCATTTTTATAAATAATCCGTATTATATATAATATTATAAATGTTAAAGTTTGTGAGTATATATTGATGTTTGTTACTCTTTCACGTCAGAACGGCTGAACGGATCTTGATGAAATTTGGCACAGAAATAAATTATAATCTGAAATAAGACATAGGCTACTTTTTTTTATTTACCTTACGTTTTCCCTGATGCAAGCAGACATTAGGATACAAGCCCATACATAGCAAAGCTATGACCAGGTCCAGCACCGGATCTGATACATTGGGGTTCCATCGTTGTGGGATACAACACTCTTCTGGGAAACCTATTGTTGTTGTTAATATGTCTGAAATAACAAAAATATATACATTCCACTAATAATAATAAGCGATTTCAATTAATTTTGATCTTATTATTTTTCAGTCATCTATATTTCCTATCACGATTTCCACTTCTTGTACCAACAACTGTTCTGTACAATATCCATATAACATATTAATCGGTTTCAATAGTTTAATGAAACAAATCAAAAAACCAATTTCTTTATAACTGACTAGAAACTCACCCTCGCTTCGCTCAGGTACATCCATAGGTTGATTCCCCATACAGACTTTCATCCCCATTTTCACAAAGGGATGATTTCAGGGATAAACATTATCCTATGTCCTTCCCAAAAAAAAACAAAAAATATAATCAACAAACAACATACTGATAAGTTGGTACTTGGCCTCGTAGGTAACACGAAGAGTGGTTTGCTGCACGCCCTTCCACTCGCACCACTGCATCTCCGCGTCCTCGCCCTTCGCACGCTCACGCTCCCACATCTATTAAAGGGTTGGTAATTATTTAATTACTTTTTAATATAAAAGGTAGTAAAAACCATTGAGGTATAAGGCGTTCATTAAAAAAAACATGAAAATTGGCTTTAAATTGGTCACGATATCGTGTAACATAAAAACAACATAACATAAAGCAGTCGAGACACTGGAGGTCTGTTAAAAAACGCAAGAATTGAAAAAAAAAACACATATTTTCAAAACTCTAACATTAATGACAGGTATTCACTAAGCGAATTTTTATCGGGCACATAAAGAATATTAGCTTTCCCCTTCAAAATGCCCTCTCAAACGTATAGATATCTTGAATAGTAAAATTTTTACAGCTAAAATTGATGAAGCATAAAAATGACATTTCTTGTAAGTCTAAACTCGGATAGGCAGAAACGGGCGCATATAAAAATCAATTAAGCGTTTTAGTTTTTTGGGATCCTAAGAAACAGTCCCTCAAAGTTAGAACAAAATCTAAAATTAGTTGACATTGCCAATCAGACGATTTTATATGGAATGACACATCTGCCAATGAAAGTCCCGTTAACTACGGTTCGGCCGTTTCGGAGATAAGCCGGGGAAAACAGACCGAAAGACAAAAATTTTAAAAATTGTGATTTTCTTATAAGTATTTAATTCCATATGCATTTAATAAAAAGCTGTTATTTTGACATTACAAACAGACACTTCAATTTTATTTATCTGTAAGGACTACAATACCTGAAAAGCATTCAACATAGCGACATGATCTGAAGCGCGCTCGCCCGCCAGCGCCCGTTGGTGGCCGCTGAGTCTCCGCCTGCCTTCTATGGTGAATATCTCTGGGAATGTCGTAGAGTTTGCTGCCATGGTAGTTAGAGCGTCCCCTACGCCCAGGACGAAGCCTAGTACCATCATCTTACCAAGACGAGGTTCTGGAAATACATTTGAATGTACATATATAGATAGCTCTAGGACTTTTCTTTGCCGGCCCCTGACCTGATGTGGTGGTGAGGGGGTATGGGGTATGGGGGGTGGGGTATGGAGAGGGATGGGGTATGGGGGGAGGGGGTTCTTGCCCAACATTAAAAAAGGGCTTTTATTGATTTCAAGCTACACAAGGTTATTGGGGCTAAAAGAAACTCTTATTTAGAGAAGTGGTGTTTTGAATTATTGGTTAATGCTATATCAATAATTTGCTCCCCTTATTGAAGGTAGGCCTGTGGCCAGCAGTGGAGCGTTAAAAAGGGAATACATACCGAAAAATCAGTTTGACATTAATTATAAACTTTAAGTACCAGGAAACCATAACAAACAAAGAGGCTCACCTATAGGCAGTTTAGCGAGTATAGTTCCTAATGGTGTGAGTGAGTCGTTGTTGTCCAAACAGCCAAGCTCCCGAAGAAGTGCTTCAGCTTCGATGACTGCGTCTAGTGGAGGAGGTTCAGGAGCTTTGGAGAGGAAGTGGCCTATGTTACCGAGACGTAGGAGCTTTATACTGAAAAATATACATACATTTAATGATATATTTAGACATACATAACATAATATGTTATTGTGCGACAATTTGTAAAGTTACAATTAATGACAGATATAGGTCAAATCGTATAATTACATAAAATCAAATATACTATATTCAAATTTAATAATAATTTATAAATAATAATAAATACTCTTGCTTGTTTAATGGAATAATTAAAAAAAATGTATACTATTATTGTTATTATGTATTACGATATTTACATATTTCTTTTTACACAGCAAGTGTAAGAGTAAATTATAAACGTCAAAATAATAGTGACCCAAATTAAATATTTTCAAATTGTAAAATTATATCAACTTCATAAGATTTCGGTACTAAAATATCCGTGTCAACATATCCAGGTTAACATTATCATGTTAACATAGCTATTTGTTATTGATTATTTTGGAAAAATAAGAATAGGAAATATACGTTGTGATTTAAATAAATGTAAAATATTTTTTTTATAATCTTTATTGCTTCTAAATTAAGTACATATATCAATATTTTCTATATCAATAATTTTAATGTAATTTCTTTTTGATTAAGAAAATGAATATAAAAAAGTGTAAAAATAGGTGGGAAATTCAAAGTCGTTGAAACGCAACGCTATTGGTCAGCCCGACTGTGACGTCAGTCTATTATAATAAAGCGCTGTTGTTTGGTGTTTGCGAATGACACAAACCTATTTTTGGAACTAATCTAGACCTGTTCATTGGTTGATTGCAATGTAGTCATAAACTATGACGTCACGCCAAGCGAGCTAAAATAGTTGACGTTTAAAGTATCCTTATATGTACGATATTTTTTAAATAATTTTTTCTATACTAAATTTTAGTTTTTGTGGTCTTTTTTCTTTTCAATAATATAACAATGTAAGCTATTGTGTAAAAAATACGCATATTCCATGACATGAATGAACTTTAACCCATTAATATTAATTAAAATTCTCGTTTCAGTGTCAGAAACAAAACTCCTCCGAAACCGCTTGACCTATTCTTATGAAATTTTGTGTGTATATTTCAGTAGGTTTGAGAATAGGACGTAAACTGTTTTTCATACCCCTGAGTGATGGTGGTGGTGGTCCATCAATATTTTTTTGGACATTTTTTTTATATTAATTTTTTTATGATTCGGCATTAAAAAATTCATACAAACCTAAATTTTCACGCAGTATGTATATACTTAGTTTACCTCAAAGCAAGCTCGTGCAGCGGCGTGCGGAACATCTCCGCCGTCTGGTGCTCGTCGAGGCGGTCGAAGCGCGCGCGCGAGCACAGCGTGAAGCACACGCCCGGCCGCACGCGACCCGCTCTGCCTTTACGCTATAATAACATGCAATATTATATGTTTACTTCCCCTTGTGGTCGCCTATTGATGATGATGATTTTCTTCTTCTTCTCCCTGCCCATTTCCCAATCACTTGAGGTCGGCGCAGTACATCTTCCATACTGCTGAAAGGATTTGGCAAAAGTTTTACGACCGGCCGCTTGCCTGACGTCAACCCTCCTTGGGAATGCATTTGTTTATCTTGTAATATGATTGGTGATGATGATGTGATGTGAATTACCAATTTAGTAAGCTTTATACAACCACTAGAGTATAAAAATCCGTATAGTAGTCGAACCACCATCGATTTTAACGGAAATTTGGACGTCATAATGAAAAAATAACTAATTCTTATTTAATTATGGCGAAAGTATAATTTGATTGATTTTCACTAATCATAATTATTTTAAATGATTTCTTTATATATTACAGAGTTATTTAAAAATCGATTTAACCATATTTGCTATCAAACTCTATGACTGAAGAGCAAAAAATGCTCTTCATATACCATCAAACAGCACAATATATACTTACATACATACATACATAGTAAAAGTTTCTGTTAACTTTATTCAGTTAAAAATAAACCTGGTGTTTATAAAGTAATTTAAAAAAAACCAAAGAATTTTTTAAATTTACCTGTTCTAGATTAGTCCGACTTGCCCAAACAGTGGCGTATGACGTCATATTGTTGTGAGATGTAAATAACTTAATTTTAGCTTTGCACGAATCTATTACGTATACCACATCGTTGATCGTAATCGATGTCTCCGCTATGTTTGTTGATAAGATGATCTACAAAAAACAGTAATTATAAAATATTAATGTACCATAAAAAGACCACTTAGGGGTTAAATTTTAAAATTTCTTTCTTAATGATTACCATGTCGGTATATAGTTATAATCCGTATTAATATTATGAATGTGAAATTTGTAAGTATGGATGTTTGTTACTCTTTCACATCAGAACGGCTGAAAGGATCTGGATGAAATTTGGCACAGAGATAGATTACAGTCTGAAATAACACATAGGTTACTTTTTATACCGGAATAATGTAAGGTTCCCGTATAGGATATGTTTGTTTTTGTTTTCCTAGAGGCGAACCCAAACGAAGCGAGGGTGAGGAGACAAAAAAAAGGGGCGCTCAAATATTCAAGTGAGCGCTCCTTCGGTGATTGTGTATCTAGTACTTTCACATAAAGTGTGATTTTCATTTGTGTACAAAATTTAAAGCGACACGCACTGATTTTAATCTCTGGTAAAGGATAGGCTTCCCCCTAACAGATTTGTTTTATGATTTTTTTAAATAATGCATATTGTACAGATAAATAATGTGAGAGTACATCGATAATAATCTACACATATAATAAAATTATAAGCAAGCCGAATCTGTACATTAAATCTTTTTTGGAAAATTTTATTGAAATAGACATTCGTATGATACAGAGGCCGAATCTTTAGTTTTTGATGAAAATTGGTATGATGGTAGCTGGTTATCCGGGTCAACATATAGGATAGTTTTACTGCGGGAAAATAACTCATCTTTGAGAAATCTATACTAAACATTAAAACGTAACGTAACGTGAGTTGCTAGTAAATACATATAATTAATAATTTATTTCCAATGCATCACAAATCACGATCAAAAACAAGCAAAATTTCTCCATTCTTAAAGTAGGAATATTTACACTACTAATTATACCTTAGTGAGTCCAGGCGGGGGTGTAATGAAGACTTTCTTCTGATCATCCCTCGGGATTTGACTGTGCAGAGGTAAGATGATGTATTTTTCGGTATTACCAAATGTTTTGCTTTGCGACAAATGTTTCATTAGCGCAAATATCAGATTCCACCCCGGCAGGAACACTAGCACGGCACCCTCGTTGCCTAGATTCTCTATGTATAGGAGGATTGCTTCAATTAACTCGAAACTTAGCTGGAAACAAAATATTTTATTTGATATATGTATGTATATTTTATTTAATATATATACGTATGTATAATGACATTTATTTAAGGCAGTGCTAGCCCAGTATTAACGCGGTCGCTTGGGAAACCGCAAGTTTTTGAAAGACATTCTCAGTCCGCCTGCACTTGGCCAGCGTGGTGGACTATGGCCTGATCCCCCTCATATTAAAGGGAGGCCAACCCCCAGCAGTGGGACGTTAAAAATACATTCAATTTCAGATTCGAAGTTTGACAATTTTAGTAATTTCTGTACCATACTATAAATAAATAAATAAATAAATATATATATATATATATATATATATAATAACTGCCTCGGTGGGGTAGTGGCTAGCATGTACGGCTAAGTTAATGAGTCTTTCTGTATAGTAAGTCTCAGTAGCAGCCTGGAGTTGGGAAGTTGGCGGTGTTTCACCCCCGTACCTCGGAGAGCACGTAAAGCCGTCGGTCCTGCGCCTTAACTCTCACCAGTCGTGACGAGAGGTCGTCCCATCGGAGTATGAGATAATACTATATACTTATATAAAAATATCTAAGAAATAGGGTCTTGGACTGTAGTAATAAAATGTCATGTAACCAATAGATGAACATTATAATAAATGAACTTACATCTTTTTCCGACAATTTTGACATGGCTTCCATGGTTTTTGGTGAATAATTGTCTCCTAATCCCGCGTGCATATTTAAATCTTCCTCTTCATCAACACCCAAACCTAAACAAAATAGATATAAAAGTTATGAATACATCATTTAAGCTGTAAAAGATGTATAATTTACATTTAACTTTTAAGGATAAAGGAACCAACCAGGCGAGAAAATGGTCACTACGGATTAAAGTATAATAACAGAACAACTTTCACTGATAGGGACATAATTTGGTCATTCATCATTCTTTTCTTTTAGTCAGTCATTGGTCATAAAAGTTTTCTCAATGTTTTATAAGATATTAGCGACAAAAACAAATCTATCTCACGGGAACCATACATCATTCCGGGATAAAAAGTAACCTATGTGTTATTCCAGACATAATTTATCTCTGTGTCAGATTTCATCCAAATCCGTTCAGCCATTCTGGCGTGAAAGAGTTACAAACATCCATCCATCCATCCTCACAAACTTTTACATTTATAATATTAGTATGGATATGGATTGCAATTAAACCGGAATATATTAATACTCCAAAAAACAGACCAATGTCCATCACAGAAATTTACAACTACCTTCATCGTCATCCTCACCATAATATCTACTGGTTTTCTATCCCGAAGATTTTCTCTTTCTATGGTTTAGCTTTACCGCGGGATTTAAGTTTTTTGAATTTCAATGCTACATGTGGTGCAAAGAAATGAGGGTAAACAATTAATAAAAATTGGAAACATATTATTTGCAATGTATCCCATATAATATAATAATATGCCAAATTGCTTCATTCTAAAAGTGTGAATATTTACACATTATTAACAAGACTTGGGCGAAAAAAATATAAAAATTAGGAGTTTTTCAGGAAATACACCTATATAAATAAAATTAAAAAGCAAAGCTTTATTTTATAAATACATTGGATTCAAATCGTTAGAGCCGTTTCCGAGATACACGAAATAAATTTACATATACATACATATATGCAAGAATTGTTTATTTAATTGATAATAGATTGGGAAATTTGCAGGGAGATGATGATTTAATACTATAAGATATTATAAGATATACATATTAGTAAGTTGAGAGGGGGGTAAAATAGAGACTTTCTTTTTTTTTTATTTGCCTGTGCAGTGATGAGTTGATTAAACTTATTGAAGTTATATTTCTTTTGGCCCGTTTGGAAAAAATTATGAAAGTCAAATTTTTACGATGCCTGTACACATCGACAGCCAAAACGCGACATGATGAAGTTACCTGCATTCCTTTTACAAACAGAGGGTTAAGACATACGAGATGAAATCTTTAGCTATTTTTGTTCTGTTGCGCCAAAGAAGTATAACTTCTTACGTGCGTACATACCTAAGTACACACATTCGTTTTTATGAAATTACAACTACCTTCATCCTCATCCTCATCATCATCTCTACTGGCTTTCTTTCCGGACGACTTCCTCTTCCTTGAGTCGGGTGGAGGCATGAAGTTAGTGAGTTCTACACAGTCTTCTAAGAAGTATTGTTTCACTGGGTATGTGCGTCCAGGGACCTTGAAATTTATTGTATTAAATAAAGCGAAAAATATTAATGCTACTATATATTTATTTTTAATATCTATTTATGTCATTATAGTTATTTTTAAATTAATAAAATGGCATTAACTTATTACCTCTTTTAAAATAATTAGATTTAAAAAAGCTAAATACAAGTGTTTCACAGACTGTAATGTAAAAAAATAAAAATCAAAAAAATAATCAAGATGCTTTCAAAACCCAGTCACTCTTAAAGCGTGTGAATAACAAGTTAAAATCATATCAAACGATTTAATATTTTCACTACCTATTTTCATATTGAAATGATCCCAAACAAAAATTACCTAATAAAAACAACAAATAACATATTTTATTAAGCAATATATATTTAAAAAAAAAATTTTGATTTTTTTAAAAAAACCGCTCGACCGATTTCTATAAAATTTAAATGGGACCATCTGGAAAGTATACCTTTGAGATATTACCTTTGAAACAAAAAAAATCCAAATCGGTTCAGGCATCTTCGAGTGAACATACATAAAAAAAAAGATTTCGACGAATTGAGAACTTTTGGAAGTCGGTAAAAAAAATCGATGCTGCAGTACTCTATGAATATATACATACATCCATAATTAATAACATACCTCTATAACTGGACAGTTTCCGAAATAGTTGACAAACAGTGTAGTATCCACAGTAGCCGACATAAGGATGATTCTTAGATCGGGATATGTGTGAGCCATGTCCCTTAGCAGGATCAAAGCGAAATCAGTATCCGCGTCACGTTCGTGGACCTGGAAGAGACACAAATTAATTTGGATCCTTTACATCCAGAAAAATGGAGTATTAGACATGAATGAACTGGTATATGGGTCACATGAAGAGAAAAAGCGGTAGACTGTTCCAAAGATGGGATGATGACCTAATAGCTGCGGCAGGCGGCACATGGACCAGACTAGCTAGAGATAAACAGTTATGGAGGAAATTGGAGGCCTTTGCCAACAAAGGGCAAACAGACAAGGTTGCCGAGGCAGAGTAACCTATACATATAATAAAATTCTAACTGAGTCGAATCTGTACATTAAATATTTTTTTGGAAAATCTTATTGAAGTAAACATTATTATCGATACAGAGGCCGAATCTACAGTTTTTAGAATTTTTTGTCTGTCTGTCTGTTACCGCATCACAGAAATACCACTGGAGGGATTTTGATGAAATTTGGTATGGTGATAGCTGGTTATCCGGGTCAACATATAGGATACTTTATACTGCGGAAAAATTCTCATTTCTAAGAAAAAATACAAAAACTACAATGTAAGAGTATACTAATATGTTAAATTTTGTTTTTGGTCATCTAAACGCGGGCGGAGCCGCGGGCAATGCTAGTGTACCTATAAAATTTAAAAAAATCCAATAAAAAAATATATGTATTAACCTCGTCTACTAAAACATGGCTGACCCCCCTCAATCCGCCTTCAAGTTTCCGCAGCAACACTCCCACAGTGCAGAACAGTATGGACCCATACGGACGTGGCAGCACCGACTCGAATCTCACAGAGTACCTAAAAAAACGATATGTAAAAGATTTAATTTAGCAAATTACGAATTAAAGTCCATAAAGTCTGATTCTATCTAGAACAATCGTGCGGATCGTGAGGTTGAGGTGCATCAAACTGACATATTTACTTTCATATGACAGTTGATATCTACCTTTAAGTTAGCTTTGCCTTTGATGCCGATTTATATAGAGTACCCTAGTATAAAATCACACAATGATCTTAATGAAAATGACCTCGAATGCACGGGTTGTCAAAAAATACAATTTTTTATTAAGTACGGATCTTAAGCACTCGTGTCATCTCGTGTAAAATTACAGGTATGTATATACATCAACCCAAAGCCTACTCTGGAATGTCATATAAGACTACGTATATCCAGATGCCTTTGTTAGACTATTGTATGGACTAGCAATCTGTCGCTCGACATTGCCTTCGTTTGGACTACTGCATGGACTAGTAGACTGTAGCTCGACATGCCTTCGTTAGAGGACTGTATGGGCTAGTAGACTGTGGCTCGACATTGCCTTCATTAGACGACTGTATGATCTAGTACACTGTGACACGAAGACACGACATTGCCTTAGCCAGACGAGTGTGTGGAACAGTAGAGTAGTGTGCTCACCCCACACTCTCGCCGAGCTGCTCGCAGCGCTCGCTGGCGACGCGCTCGGCGACGCTGACGGCGGAGATGCGGCGCGGCTGCGTGACGCACACGTTGGCCCACGCGCCCTGCCCGCTCGCCACGTAGTCGTCCAGGATGAACTGGCACACCTGCGCACAACACGACACTTGATCAAGTAAAAATTCTTTAACGTGCATTTACATCTGTTCAACAATTGGAGCAACGGATTGTCGTACGCAACTTTTCAACAATGTTGTATGGTCAACATTGATCAACGTCTGTTGCAGCAACAGATTCGGCAGTTCCATTTTACATACGGAGTTTCTTATTTTCGGTAAATACATATAGATTAAGTCAATATTTGAAGATTTAACCTACGAAATAAAATAAAAATGAAATTTTGAACAATTTTAAATCCGCTAGGAACATTTGGCGAAATTCAAAGAAGCAAACAGGAACAAAACATAACGATTTAGCTCACAAAGCAACAACAGGAAAACGGGCTTTATGTTTTTTAATATAATGTTGATTTTACAATAAAGATTACAAAACTTACGAAATGATCGTAATTGTATGATGATAATTTGAAGATTTGTGACTTTATTACAAGGCTTTATGGTGTTGATTAGGTTGAAAATAAAACTATTATAAGACTTTGTTTTGGTACGTTAGTATACAAATGTAGCTGTATAAGTGCATATTCGCGCGGACAGAATTTAGCTTTAATTTAGTATGTGACACGTTATCTAGTAGTATTGTCGCTCAAAGACACAGACTATAACCTGCAAGGACTAAAGCTACTGTTAGGCACGTAGGGACGCCGCACGTGAGCGAAGCAAGGGTAAGTCGCTTGTACTTATATAAGAATGACGAATCTATTTGTTTGTATGAATCAAATCTCTGAAATTATCAGACTGATTTGATAAATCCTTTTTTAATTTTATAGCTTAGTACCTGGGCGACCGAGCTTCGCTCAGAGTTTTTGGCCAACAGTACAATTTTCTTTTTAATTTGACTTAAAAACAAAACTAAAAACTTGAACAAATACAAAAAAAAAACAAAATTAAAAACTTTGTGCCCGACTGGGATTTGAACCCGAGCACCTGTGAATGTCATCTTGCGCCTTGGCCGCTTAACCACGATGCTTATGCCCGAGCGTGCGAAATTAGCGACCATATTTTGCTTAGAATAATGCTAAAGAAAACCGCGTGAAAACTCGAAAAAACGCGATTTTCCAGACATAAGACTAATCTAGATAGATTTTTCGCAAAAATCCCACATACCAAATTTCAGCGAAATCGTTAGAACCGTTTAATTTATAAATAAATATACAAGAATTACTCTTTTAAAGGTATTAGAATAATTGATTACGGCTATCTATATATGCTGCCAACATAAGGACCCCATAATTATAAATCAAAATTAGCCATTACCTGAGTAGTTTTACCGCACCCAGTGTTGCCACGTATAATAATTACGGGGTTGTCGTTAATAGCTTCCATTATTTGCGAGCGCATCGCATGCACTGGCAACTGTTCTCTTTCATGGACACTTTCCTAAAATAAATTGAATATTAGTATAAAATAAAATATAAAAAATATAACCACACTAAGTAAATAAAAATCTATAAAGTGAAATAACAAGTTATAAAAATATATTAAGATGACTGAATTTCTAACATTGCAACAAATAACTTTATTTTAATCATAAATGTTGAAATATAAATAATTTACCCATTGATTAACAAAATTACTAATGGCAACGTTAAGTCAAAATTAGAAAATTATTATTTTCTGTACTCAAATAGGAATACATATTATATAATATCTAGTAGGTAATATATTTAGTACCGAAATGTAGCATTACATAAATTTCTGTGATTTTTTATGTTATAACATATGTAAAACTTTTAATAATGATAATAAAGAAAAAAAAGACATAATTAAAATCGATATCACTAATTAATTATATATCATTAATTATCGACCTAATTATAAAATAAGTTAATATTGCACAAAATTATGTATATAAATACTGTACCTGGTAAAGAGTACTATTTTGGCAAACATCCCGATGATGTTTTTCCAAATCTGCACTAATGTCGTCTAAGCTGGTAGTAGCCAAGGGACCCTCATCTGTTAATAAAAGTGATTTTGCTTAATAAATAGCATAAATAACATTTTTCCATCTTATTTCATATATATTGAAATTAAGTAATTACTATGGCAAATTTGGTGAAATAATCATAAAAATCAGTTCTAAATTTATGTATCACTATAGAATGAATACTACACACTACTACTACATTATAATATGTATATAGCTCCAAGATACCAAATTATAGTACTGCCATCCGAACTACACATACATACAAAGTTTTATTTCGATACGACAATTACAAGTAGAATAAAACTGACTTAGCTGATAAAAGCTAATAAAAGCGTGTTAATGATGAATTAAAAATTTAAAAAACCCCCGACCATCATGGACCGATTTTCGTCAAACAAAGCTAAGAACACTCCCGACTAATTCACCTTTCAAAAATAAAAAAAAAAACAAAATCAAATTCGGTTCATCCGTTCGTGAGCTACGATGCCACAGACAGACACACACAAACACGTCAAACTTATAACACCCCGTCTTTTTTACGTCGGGGGTAAAAAGTTTGAAAACGAATTGCTTGGTAATTGGCTAAAGTTATAGGGCAAATAAATAAAGGAAACCATGCGCATATAACAACTCACCAATATTACATCCAGTCCAAGCATTCCAATTGGCCTGCGGTGGTGACCAAGAGACCACACCAGATGGTGTCGGACGAGCTTCCCTCATAGCTTTCGCTCTGTCTACTTGCAACAATGTTACTCCTTGCCCCTCAGCATTCGGCTCTTGAGGTGCATTCACATCCACTGGTGTTATGTCTAGTGCTGAAATGTAAATAAGTACAATGATTATACATATAATATACATTAGGATATTATTTTTTATTTCTGTAAATAATGTCAGCCAGTCACACACAATGAATCAATTAATAATTAGACATATATCATATAATTTTTATAAAATATAACTAGATAGGGATTCATCCTCACTTCACTCGGGTTCATCCCTAGTTATGTTTTAACAGTTAGTATGAAATAGAAAAAATCTTTGAAAAACAAAAACAAATCTATCTCACGGGAACCGTTATGCAGGATAAAATGTAACCTATATGTTATTCCAGACTATAATCTATCTCTTTCCAAATTTCATTCAGATCTGTTTATTCGTTCTGGCGTGATGAGTAACAAACATCCAAACTTTTGCATTTATTAATACTTATTTAATATAGTAAATAACTAGAAATGTTAAAAGGCTGGATTTATTTAAATACCTTGAAATCCTAAGCAAAGTAGTACATTATAAACTGTCACTGTAATATAAATAATAAAAAATCTCACATTGTAAAGTATCCACAAGTTGCTTTTCTAGTTCTGGACTAATCGCCACCTTATATGGTTTCATAATACCTTCAGATGACCTGAAAATAAACTTAAATAATTTAGATTGCTTTATTATCAAATATGTAAATAGTAAGTAGGACCACTAAACCACATCCCCCCCTACGCCCTACCCCTGTAGAATATATCCCAGGTAATAACTAATAAGTGTGAATGGGTAGATTGACATGACATGTTGTCTTAGTGCTTATAAAGTATAATAAGTGTAATAAAGTATTAAATTAATAGAATAAATAAATAAAGTAATAACTAAAACACTCACTCAGCTATTCACATAATATCTGTGAGATACATACCTGTCCTTTTTCAATGTGCCACTAAACGCTTCAATAACACCAAGATGGTACAACTGCCTCACTAATGACAATGCACAAGATTTACTTGCAGTTTGCTTGTTAGATGCTGTTTCACGTCCTGTCACATTACGTCCTAATTGGCGAACGTATATAGACATCTCACAGCAGAAACTCCTAATATAAAAAAAAAATATTAAAAAAATTGAAATAATAATTTATTTCAAATTATTTAAAAAATACTAAATACATAACACACTTCCTTACCTATTTAGCAGTGGATTTTTTTATTATTGCTGTACGATTGGGCTTATAAATTATGCAAAAGAGAATATTGTATCCAATCAACAATTATTAAAAAAAATATATTAATATCTACTACTTACCCAAACACATTGAGGGCCAGTGCAACATTGTGCTAGGAGTGAGGCCATAAATACAGTCACCTTAGAGAATGAGAACCTGTATTGAAAATGATCTAAGACATTAATCTTACTCATTTAAAAATACCTTTTAAAATCATATTTAGTTTCAGGTGTTTTTTATAAATTTAAATAACACCAAAAACTTTAATAATTGATATTATGAAATTCCACATTGTCTTAGATCTTGTTTTTGTATTTTTTTATGGCATTCTCCAAAGTGACTGTATGTTAGTCATTTTGAAGCAAGCTTTGCATTCTACTTGCAAATGTTGCTTCACACAAATACAATTCATTCATTGTAAGTCATTGTAAGCAAGTATACATATTTCATAAAAAAATCAATTAAATTTTATTTATTTGCAATAACAGAAAATAATTACAAGTTAATTATAATCTGCATAATATGATTAACTTCTATAAAACTCCATACAAGCTTACAACTAGTTGTCAAATAATTGCCTCACTCCCAACTTGTACAACAATACTCTCGCCATTGATTTTTCAAAACTCATGAACAATCAGTGGCTTATATCACTATTAATATATAAAATCTATAAATGTAATAATGCTATAAATTAAACAAATGAGCAAATAGGAGAATAATTTTTTTTTATAAAATAGTTCAGAAATTATAACTTTGGTGAAGAACTACTTTCTTTTACTAAATCCTCTAAGGAAAATAAAATAATTAATGTAAAGGAAGCAATATATAATAAAAATTGAAATAGTATTTTTACATGAACAAAAGCACAACATTTATAAAGCAATAAAATTAAGGACCAGTAACTATATCTATGTTAAAATGACACAAGAATGATTAATTTTCTAAAATTTTTGGATAGAAGCCAAGGAAAGCAAGAAAAATGTGCCAGTATTCTAAATCTAGCTCTTATGACATGAAAAAAAGGATAATAATGAACAGAAAAAAATAAACAACAGATAGCACTCACCTGGTATGATCAGGTCCTACAGCTTTGTATACATAGTCAGCATTGATTTTGTTAATTTGCATGAATTGATGTAGTTTGGACTTAGCATTTTCCATAGTCCAATTTCCATGAAGGCTGGCATTTACATCCAAATCTTCAGCATCTTCAACATTTTTTTGTTGTTGGAGACGGTCCATATATGTAAAGTTTTCTCTCTCCCCACCATAAGCTTGGTAAGCGGGTCCCATACTTTCTGGTCCCATACCATCCTTTAAAAATATAATAAAAGATAATCAAACAACAATAAAGTAGTGTAATCTTACTACTCAAATAAAAGTATTAATTAAATTAATTAACATTCTATATCACATTCATGTTATAAATGTATGTATATCATATATTTGAATGTTAAATTCTAGATATTTTGTTTTCTTTTTAAATTCTATTTCTTTTGGCACATTTGGAAAAAAATATGAGAGTAACATTTTTATGATGCACATGCATGCACACAGACAGCCAAAAAGCAACACGATGAAGTTAGCTGAAAGTGACATGATGATGTTAACTAATTCCTTTTACAGAGAGTTGTGACATAAGGGATTAAATCTTTAGCTATTTTTGTTTTCTTACTAAGCAAAGAAGTATAACTCTTACATGCGTATATAAGTATGTATACACACATTAGCTGGCTAGTTACCGAATTATTACAAATATAATGTTTCTTACTTGGAAAACGGGTTTGTTTTGTTGTGGTACTTCAACATTCCCTTCGTTTTGTTGTTCATTTTCAGTTTTAATAACAACATCTTCAGGTACATCACTAGCTGAGAGCTCACCAGATCTCACGAGAAAATTAAGGAAATCTCTCGAGGCATTTTTCTGTGCTTCCTTTTTAGTCACAGAATTACCGGCTGCGACGTAAGAGTAGCCTTCCAAGCGCACTTCACAGAGAAATCTTTGGCGATGTTTTGGGCCTAGCATGGAAATAATACAAAGTTTCACATCATAATACAAATGAAAATTTCTGTAACAAAATTTCTGTAAATAATTTTAAATGTTTTAAAGCATTCTTACCAGTAGCCCGTATATCAAAGAGTGGTGTAATCCCTTTTTTCGCTGCCCACGAATACAGATACGATTTTACATCCATGGTGAAACCAGGACGATAGATGAACTGAAGGAATAACCTAATTTGTTTTGTTATTCCTAAAAATTTCCACAAATTACAGTAGGTTATTCCGAATAACACACCGGCGGAAACAGATTAAAAATCCCTATCTTATCGATTTGTCAAATAAAATCAATTTTCAGTTTCAACCATGGATGTTAAAGGTTTTAACTTGTTGACCATGGATGACAAATAAAATTGTTGACTGTTGTTCTTGGTCTATACTCTATGGTTTCAACTTTCTAGATCTGTCCTCACAATACACGTTCGGAAATCAAAAATGGTGTTAAAAAAATAACCCAACAAAAGTCGTGTTCAAGTAGGTGGGGCTTAAAAGTCGTGTTTAGCGTGTCATCAGCAAGGAACATAATATTTACTCTAGGGAGATCACTTTTCACTTGTAAGTTATAGCAAAATTATAATAATTATATTCAAAGATGTTCAAATGGCAAATACCTATGTTGTCAAACCGAGATTGCCAATACTATGAAAAAGGAGGTCAGTCAATTTTTGACCTAATCTAGATGGGTTTTTTTCTTGATAAAATATTGAAATGTAAATAAAAAAAATTAAAAATAAGTTTGTTTTCTTTTAGTTTAACTTCAGAATCCGTCTTCATTACATTGCGAAGATTCTCTTTTAATGTCTTCTAGACAAAAACTTAATAATTTAATTATATTTTGCGGCACATAGAGTTCATTGAATTGTAAAAAGTAACCCAAAATATAGAATAAAAAAACATTGTCGAATAATATTGTTTTTTAAAACATTGTATGAGGCAGTGGCAGCCCAGTGGTAACGCGCTCGCTTGGGAAACCGAGTGAAGCGGGTTCAAATCCCAGGTCTCGCATCTCTGATATTTTCATGTGCGAATCATTTCCAACATGATTACCACCCGTCTTAACGGTGAAGGAAAACATCGTGAGGAAACCTGCATGTATGGGAGAACCTACTAAGTTTTCAAAAGACATGTGAAGTCTGCCAACCCGCACTTGGCCAGCGTGGTGGACTATGGCCTGATCCCCCTCGTATTGAAAGGAGGCCCGTGCCCAGCAGTGGGACGTTAAAAAGGGCTGAATACATAAAAAATACAAATATATTATTAAAATAATACATTGTAATACATAAACCATTGTTTTATTATTGACTTGGTCCGATTCCCTTATTGTATAACATTCTCCATGCCGCTGACTTAGCTGTCATAGCAGACATTGCAGTTCACGTACAAAAAAACTTTTTCTTTTTTTTTCTTTTTTTTTCTTTTTTTGAAACATTAACACACAGCGCCATCTAGTACCATGGTAAGCTATGAGGCTTGTGTTATGGATACCAGATAGTTGATATACTATACATATATAACTTTAAATACTCGTACATACATATTATAAATATTAACACCCATGACTGGAGTACAAACATTCGTGCTCATCACACAAATGAATGCCCCCAGCGGGACTCGAACCCGCGACCGCTGGCACTGCAAGTAGGGTCACTACCAACTGAGCCAAACGTGTCGTCATAAACAAAAAAATGTACAAAAAAGCCTTGCTTTTGTTTTGAATTTAAACCAATCACCAAATATGTCTGTTCGTAAACCTCAGAAGTGATTTGCAGTTTGAATTGAATTGAATTGAATACGTCGTTTTGGTTTGAAGTAGGACCATTTTTTTTTCGAAATTGGTTCTGAATTAGACTTACTGACTTATTATTTATTCGTAGAATAGGTATATAATATAGAAGGTTATTGGTAATTCAACGTATTCCCGTTAGGAGGTGATAGGGCTATAATTTTAACCCCCATATGCATTATGCAAAAGTGAACCATTTTTGAGTTATCATGGTTTTTAGCTTTTTTTCAAAATAAGTCAAAAATGCAATATCAAAAATTTATTAAGAAAAAGTACTAATTTTGATCTATTTTTTTCTTCTGATAGGTATTAAAAACGATTAAACACTGGTTATTTATTAATATTAAAATAACACTTATCGGTCCAAATTTAAAAATGTGACACGAAAAACGACATTATTTCAATATCTTTTTGAGATTTTTTTCCACTAAAACGCCTTAAAAAGAAAAAAAATGTTATGGAACGGATATTTGAAAATTATAACCGTTTTTTGAGCTCTCCAACAATGCATAACAACTTCTTTTAAAGAAACTGAAAAATAAATTGATCACAAAGGAAGCGAGCGGAAATTCGTATTCGAACTAAACTTAAAATCGCTGTTTGAATATCTTGCAAATAGGTTTAATGCGTATATACTTACTACCTAAGACAAGGCACTGCCAGTCTGGCAGGTTACGAAAAAAAAAGTTTTCAAAGAGTTTTTTTTTCAAAAACTATAACTATACGAGTGATTCTCGCTCGCTCCACTCGGGTTCATAGTTCGGACACCCCGACACCGCGGCACCGTGACACGCATTGTGCACACTGTGCACAATAGTGTTAACGTAGGTCATTCGGACTGCACACCACCGTAAGGCAAGTGGTAATCATGTTAGAAATGATTCGCACATGAAAATATGACAGGAGCGAGACCCGGGATTTCAACCCGCTTCACTCGGTTTCCCAAGCGAGCGCGTTACCACTGGGTTACCACTGCCTTATTATTATATTATCATATTGTATCACTTATCACTTGAATTTTTAATTTTAACTTTTAATTTTTTTCCGTCCGATTACAACATGGGTGTCTTCAAGGCAAGAGTGAATAGGTGGCTACTGAATTAGTGCGACTTACCATCTACGACTGCGTTACCACTTACCATCAGGTGGAACGTAGTCAAGCACTAATTCAGAATACTATATAAAAAAAATAATAATGTAAAAAATTTAATTAAAATGACAAAAGGTTTAATAATTAATTTTTAATTAAAAAATATTGTCTGGTCACAATATTCATAACTTTTCCATAAATTTTAATTTTTAACCGATCGAAAATAGGTACTCAAATGTTTCTTAAATTACGTTTTTATTTCGTAATTTTTAGTTTTAAGTAAAAGCCAATATTTATTGTAATAGATTTACTACTTGTAAATACAAACTATTTCAGTTTTACACACGTTTTAGTTCATATCATAAAAACTACTGAACCTATTTTCAGGAAATCTTTACTATTCCCCTATGTTGAAATAAATGTGAACAAAAAAAAAAAATCTAAATGTAAAAAATCTAAAAATCCGATAACTAGTTTCGAAGAAATGCGTGGTCAAACATACATACATACATACAAACATACATTCATACATACATGTCAGTATTTGTATTTTGTATTCAGCCCTTCTTAAAGTCCCACAGCTGGGCACGTGCTCCCTTAATACGAGGGGTATCAGGCCTACACTTGTAAAATTTTGTATAGGTATTTACTTGGAAGCTCTAATAGATTATCATAATATGTAGGTATGTAAATGTTTTGCAGTTCCAATAATATTACATACGAGTACATAGGTGTCGAATTGATAATCTCCTTATTTTTAAGTCAGTTGATAATTATAAAATATCCTTTCTTAAATTATAAATGCGAAAATGGGTCTTTTAGACTTTTGTTGTTATGTGAAACCATACTTGTACACAGATATGAAGTTTTTATGTACAGATACCATAAACAAAGAGGCTACATTCTATTCTCTCATAAGATACTAATATGTAACAAAAAGTTACTTGATTTATTGTATAGACAGTGCATAAACATAGCGAGAACAAGTTCGTTAGTAAATACGTACACACATTTATAAGACATGAAAAATATTATTAATTCGTATTCTGAAGAATAATACGAATGGATTAAAGCTTTAAGCTAATATGTAAAACTTGTGTGCCTGTATGTTAGTTTTAGAGCCAATATTAAAGTAATATGGAGAAGTATTTATAGTGTTTCTAATGTTTAGTGGTTACTAATCTTGTGGGCGTTATCAGGGCTCAAATAATGAAGAATTCAATACTAAATACACAATGTAATCAGAGAAATCACAATGTTATAAACTTGAACGACAATTCTAATAATTTAGAGCAAGCGGGTTCTCGATACCGATCAATGACTTTCAAATATAATATAAAAGGCCAAAGCATAACTCTCTATGATCCACCATGATCAACCAACGTTACTAAGCCATGTAACTCCAATGAAGGACATGATGGCGTCTCGACCCTGCTAAAGACGTAGTCTTTGATCTAAATTTAATTTAAAAGCAATAAAAACTAAACTAAATAACATAGTAACTTTAAACAAAAAGGTTTTACATTCTTGCAGAAAAAGTAACTAAAACCTCCTCCGTTATATTTACTATTTTATTAAATTTATCGAAGACGGTAAACAGTTGCTATTTAGGATATGATTGATGATAAGTTACGAAAGTTACCTTTTAATCCGATGAGTAAACCTGGGAGTAAAAGCAAAGCAAAGGAAATTACTGTGTTCTCACCAATCACTTCTACTCGTACTTTAAAATCAATATTTTTAGGGCTTAGGTATGTTTCCCCCCCGAACGTGCGTTCACCTTGTCGCAGGGGAGCTCAGTAGTGCCCGGCAATACAGCCGGGCGCGAAGCCAAGAAACGCATAGGGAGGTGGCCCTCTTCGGAGGGCGGTGTACCATGCGGGTTGCTCCTGGTACTTCTCTGATAGCAGAGTGGCCCTTGGAGCAACCCCGTGGTTGTTGTGGTCTGCTTCGGCAGACCTGCCGTCGGGGCGTCGTAGTTGAATGCGTAAGCGATCCTGCGACGCTCCATTAAGACGGGGGAAGGTTTTGCTGGGATTTAGTGGGTAGTACTGGCTTCGCCGGTGAGTCCCACACTTCGTGCGTAAATGCATTTCCCAACGTTAAAAAAAAGGGCTTAGGTACGAGTATGTATTGTTAATAACATCATAACTGATTTGTAGATTGTCTTAATCTTGTCTGATGGGAATTCTAAAAAATGTCTTGAATTAAATGTTATTATTTAAGGATGAAATCTATACATATATCTACCTAATAAAATTGTAACTGAGCCGAATCTGTACATTAAATATTTTTTGGAAAATCTTATAGAAATAGTTGTACCTATGTACCTAGTAAGATCTGTGTATGTGATAAACAAGAATATAATATTTAAAATAGGTAAATCTTATAAATTGTGTAATTTAATAAATTGTTTAGTTTAATTATATTTAAAGTTTATTTTCTTCTTTTTTGAGCATTTAAATAGGTATATGTTTTTATAAAAACAAGCATTTTTCGTATATTTTTAATTAGTATATTTCCTGGTCGATTCATTTGAAACTTGCTCTATGTGTTTAATCTTCATCGTTAGGTTCTTTTAGGTATGTTTCGTATTTAAATGAAAGAAAAGCCATAGCGACGTGGAAATGAAACAAACATACCGACTCACAATTTAATTTTCGAATATATAGTACCAAATCCTAATGTTTGAAAAATTAAAAAAAAATTTATTAAAAATATAGCATCAAAGACCACATCTCAGCCATTCTACTGAAACCGAGATATGAAATTGATCTTGAAACTGTTTTGAGAATTAGCACCTGATATAATAAATCTTTACCAAAAACAAAAGCAATTGAGTGTGAAGCCGCGAACAACTTTTTTATCACACAATTTATTTTAAAGGTAATGACTAATGAATATTTATTATTTTAATTGATTACTGTATAGGTAGTATAGTATTTTATGATCTGTGGTATATAGGTGACTTGTATAAATATAATTAGGCATTTGTCTTTTAAATGTACACTTAGTACTACAAGTTACATTACAGAAAGTTTATAAATTTTGGTTTAAGTCAACAAAACATGTTTCTGTTAGTAACTTTCTTTATATTTATTATTTTTCTGTGGAAATGGTATACTAGAAAAGATCCGGATGAGCCTCCAATATTCCCGGGTGGTTGGCCTGTGCTTGGACATGCCCATTTCTTCTTTGGTAATACATTAAGTAAGTAATAATTGAAACAATTATATATTATATACTAGCTACTCACCCTCGCTTAGTCGGGTTCGTCTATAGGTAATCCAGCCAGGTGTGAAGCCATGAGACATTGGGTCATGTACCATGTGGGTTACTCCTGGTAATTCTTTGATAGCACAGTGGACTATGGGAGTAACTCCTTGGTTGTTGTGGTCTGCTTCGACAGGCTCGCCGTCGGGGCGTCATAGTTGAGAGCATAAGCGATCATTTAGACTCGTTAGGTTCCATTGGGGTTTAGTGGGTAATACTGTCTTTTCTAGCCGATGGGTCGCACTGCGCACATAACAATAAACCACCTGTTTGTATCAATGCCTATGCAACTAGTATGCGTAAATGCATCCCCAACGTCAAAAAAAGTTGCCTGCCTACCAGAGATGTACCTACCTGTTATTATATATACACAGGTATAAGCGCTTTCTGGCAAATTTATTACTAAAAGTAACCTCTAGTGTTAGTTGTTACTCCTGGTAACACGTAGTCTATCCATACCTACAAAATTTTATCCAAACACGTCCAGCGGTCTTGGTGTAAAGGAGTAACAAACATACATACACACATCAACTTTCGCATTTATAACAGTAGTGAGATGATTTTTTTTTGTAATTTTATAGATTTTTGGAAAGTAATTAAAACTTTAGCCGAGAAATCCATGGAAATGGGTCACGCAACTCACTTTTTCATGGGACCTGTCAAATTCTACGGTAAGTCGCTTAAGTATTAAATATATTTATTTGATGACCTTAATTTTATATGTATTATTTAAAATGAAAATATGACATTCCCAAGATGGACATTTGCGATTTATGATGATGATGATATTTGAATATTTTAGTATATAATTGACGCTCAGCGATGCCAATATTGGTGGTTTCTTATGCCATTAATTAGTGTAAACATTTCCAATTGCATATCGCTAATCGTCTTGGAGACTTCTAAGGATTTAAGTGCGTGTAATAAATAAGTAAAACGCTTATGTCTCTGCCCACATTTATAATGATTAGGTATATATTCCGGGATTAAAGTTCATTGACAGAATTACGTTAGAATTTCATTAACACGACAACTCACCAAAGTTTTTTGCTGCGATAACAAAATATTAGGTGTATCCTAATTATAATCTTAATGAACTTAAAAAATACATATATTCAACCTGAGGACCATCTATCGTACGTTGTCGCAATTATGTCAGGAGCCTTCACGAACGTATAAAACTTTAACAAAATTCAATGCCATCATATGGACGTTTTTGGCAAGCAAGCAAAAAAACACACACACATGATTTTATTAGGTTTAATTTTAGTTAACTATATAAACAAATCTAGGAGGACGAATTAAAATGTTAATTTAGATGACGATACTATAATTTGGCACCATGAAACTAATCTCTATCTCTGAAGGGAAGTAGACTAAAACTCATCCTAGTGATCCAGCTGAGTATATTAGCATATTTTATATTATTTTTTAGTTCTAACGGATCCCGATGACATAAACAAGGTATCAAACGTTTGTTTTCAAAAGGATAATTTCAGTTATAAATTCACGAAGGATTTACTTGGCGACGGATTGCTTTTCTCACATGGTAACTGATTTGGCCTTTTTTTATTTTATTTAAAATTTAAATTAATAAAACTTAATTTTGATCACTACTAAGAGTTTGATCATCTTTTAGGAAAATGAATATTTCAAAAAGAGATTCATATTTTAGTTAATTTATAAATTTTCTATTTTAGTCATCCTTTTCTATTTCAATTATTCATTCCATATGATAGTAAAAACTTGAAAGATTTTTTTTAATTTAATCATTTTAAATAAAAAAAAAAAAATCTTTTTAATTTAGAAATGATCCAATTATTTATTTTTTAGTACCAACATGGAAAAAACATCGAAAATTAATAAATCCGGCCTTTAACCAACAAATTCTTGGCAGTTTTATGGGTATATTCAACAGTCAATCCAAACTTTTGGTAACGAGATTGCAGGTGGAAGTAGATAAAGGCCCTTTCGATCACTCAAATTATGTACGACAGAACTTCATGGAGACAATATGCTGTAAGTTTGTGACCACCTGCTATCCAAGAGTCTAGACTTCTTAAATAAAGGGAAGTATTGTCTAGACTTTTTTTCATGTTCGGAAATGCATTCACGCACACCACCTGTATACATACATGTAGGATGTGGTAGTGTATACATACAGGTTGATATGTGGGACTCACTGGCTATAAAAGCCAGTACTACCTACTAAAACCCAATAGAAACTCCTCCATCTTAATGGGGCGTCGTAGGATCGCTTAAGCTGTCAACCACGACGCCCCGAGTCCCCGACGGCAGGCCTGCCGAAGCAGACCACACAAACATGGGGTTGTAAAAGTACTACTGTACCTACTGGGAAGTACCAGGAGCAATCTCGGGTTGGTTGTAACACCGCCCACAGGAACTTCTTGGTAGCAACCTCTAGTTGAAAAGTTGATAGACTTATATAGATAAGTAATAGGACAAACAAAAATAATAGGATTCGTCAGGGTTCGATGTATTTCTTCATCCATCCCTATCAACACTTATTATAGCATTTTGCTGGTTTTTTCAGCAATGTCTAGTGTTAGTTTAGATAATTTAAGAACTTTATACACATAGCTTTGTAGTTTATTTATATAATTAAGAAAAGGAGAAAATCTTTTAAAATTTTCACAATTATTCATTCATACAAAAGATGTGTCTGAAATGATTTGATAATAAAGCCATGAAAAGTAGTTCACCTGTCTGTTTGTAACTGAGAATTACACATTCAGCAGGTAAATAACATAAAAAGTTAGAAAAATGATATGAGGATATTGACGATTTTGAAAGAGTAAAATTATTTATGTTATTTTTTTACTTGAAACAATAATTATTATATTATATCGTATATGAATTTCGTAAATCAAATGTGTGGAGGTACCTATTATATTTATTGTTTATAAAAATTATGCAAAATTTTTCGCTATTCTTTATACAAAAGTTTATAACGCTCGCATGATAAGCAGGGTGGGGATCAAGGGTAAGCTTCTGTCCTATCCCTGTGAACAATGATGGCCTTTCCAAATTTCATCAAAATCTGTTCAGCGCTTTAAGCGTAAAAATGTAACAGACAGAGAGACAATATGGATGTTAGTTTAGAATAGAATCATTTGTTACTATTCCATCATGTCGTTTACAGATTTTTTATAGGTTTATTTTCAGGTTTTTAATTTTTTCTTTCCTTTTAGTAACAGCAATAGATAATGCTGTCTCTGAAGAAGACGCTATAAAATACGTCCAATCGTTTGAAGCTTATCTTAATTTAAATATATCTAGATTTATAAAGTTCTGGTTACATTCAGATTTCATATTCAAGTTTAGTAATATAAAAAAGCAACTGGACGAAAACAGTAAATTCTTAACAGAAATGTCAGATTCGGTAAGATTTTTCTTTAAATAAATGATTTAATTAGTTATTTTCATTTCAATAAGTTATTTTAGGACTTTTATCAGCTTCTTTGTCTCTAATAATTTTACAATAACAGGTGCTCAAGAAAAAGAGGGATTTAAGGAACAACGGTATTCAAAAAATTAATAATGAAACAGGTATGTGGTTTCAGTATATTTAAAATGTTATCATTTGTAGAATTCAAATATTGTTTTTTTTTGTCTGAAACTTAAATATAACTTTTAAAAATATTCCCAATTATTCTCTAAAAAAGTGATTAGCCCATCCTTTTTTGTAAATTTATGTAATATAATACATATATTCTATTCTGGGCTGACAACCCGGAATCGAGAAGTTGGCGGTCTTTCACCCCTGTGCCTCGGAGAGCACGTAATGTCGTTGCCGGCCGACGCGTCGGTCCTGCGCCTCTCTCACCAGTCGTATCTCATCGTCCTGTTGGTGTATGAGAGTGACAGGAATAAAGAGTGCACTTGTGTCTGCGCGTACACTTGCGTACTATAATATCTCCTGCGCAGTTGGCTAGTCTAAATGAGATTTGCCGCCATGGCCGAAATCGGTCGGGAGGACATTATTTTTTGTATGAACCATAGAGTAAATATAATATTTTTCCAACAGTTCCTAAAGTAAAAGTCTTTATGGATTTGATGATGGATCTCGATGGAGAAGTTTTAACTGACCAGGAGATAAAAGATGAGATAAATACTATAATAATGGCAGGACACGATACTTCAGCGAATGTTACTGTTTTCGCATTATTATTAATTGGATCATATCCTGAAGTTCAAGAACGTATCTACAAAGAGTTAGTATGGAATAAAAATTAAGTTTTTTAATATATTAAGGATTCGTATTTTGTGAGCCGCTCGCTTGAAAAATCAAGGGAAGAAAAAGAAAAATATCAGAAGTGCGAGACCTGGGATTTGACGGGTTTAAAAAATTATCATGAGTGAATTATTTTCAATATAATTCCCTTACGAAGGTAAACATCGTAAGGAAAATTACATACCTGATAAAACCTAAACAGTTTTCGAAAGACATGTGAAGTCCGCCAATCCGCTTGGCCAACGTGGTAGTATGGTTTGATTCCCGTGATGAACGTTAAAAAAGGGCTAAATACAATTCATATTATATGCTTTCTTAGATTTACGTAAAAAATCGTTTTTATTTTGGAATTATTAGTGATGAGGACCTAATAATTATAATCGTTATTTTTAGATTACAAGAAGTATTAGGAGATAAAGATGATGTAGAGAAACAAGATCTATCAAGATTAGTATACTTGGAAGCTGTACTCAAAGAGACTATGCGATATTACGTTATGGCACCTTTTGTTGGCAGATTTATAGATCGCGAAGTTAAATTAAGTAAGTACTTAAATCTCATAATAATTACCTAAGATAATAATATATATGCACATATATATGCACAGTGTCTCAAACTATCTTCTTACCAAATTTCATCTAAATCAGTGCAGTAGTTTCGGAGCTTATTTGGTACAAACAAAAAAACAAAACAAACTAACAAAAAATAATAATATTAGTATAGATAACAAATAATACTTTAATTATATAAATCTTTGAAGTAATGAAGTTTCTATCTATCAGGGAACTGCACATTGAAACCTGGTTATAACTGCTTCTTGATGATGTATGGAATCCATCGCAATCCACTTTGGGGGCCAGATGTGAACGAATTTAAGCCCGAGAGATGGCTAGATCCAGCTACGATGCCCAAAAACCCCAACATGTTTGTCGGCTTTAGTACGGGAAAAAGGAATTGTATAGGTATTTAAGTCCTTAAAAATTAGTAGTTACCCTGATATTATATTTAGCGGTGCCATCTCTTAGCAAATTTTATCACTATAATTAGTAACTAATGTGCTACCCTAGGTCATTGTCTATCTGTGTACTAAATTTTATCCAAATTCGTCCAGCAGTTTTAGTGTGAAGCAGTAACAAACACGCTCATATAAACTTTCGCCTTTATAAAAGTATAAAAGTAATGTAATATTCTAGTATGTTTTTTGTATATGTTACGCGATATCATCGATAATTGTAAGTATACTTTAAAAATCATGAAAAGTTTATAATTATAGTAATTATATGAGAACGAATGAATTAAACGTGAATTCAAAATTTTTTATAAGTCTTGGAAAATTTGAAAGATACACCATTTGTACAACCTGGTCTTTAGGGACTTTGGGATCGACAGCTCAAAAATGTAGATATATTATTAGCAAAGCTTCCCAAATATTGCCTTATGGAAGGTACTTAAACAGTGAAGATTGCGGCTTAGTATAAAAAAACTATCTCGACAAACCGACCGTCAATAGTCCAGTCCATTTTTGACTCTTATTATACCTAGGCTGTTTTAAAATTTGAGATTTAAGAACTTGTATAATAAGTAATACTTAGGTATATAACTTATATAATTTTCTAAAATATGATTATATCTATCGATAAAATCATATTTTAGCAAAACTTTTTTTTTGCATAGGTATGTGTAATAAACGATGTAATAAAAGAAACGTAAAATTAAACTTATTCAGCAAACTACAAAAGACAATAACAGCCGTCTAAATTTCAAATGTTTGAATTATTTATGTATTGACCCTGGCATAATTTTATTCACTATATGGATTAATTACGCTAATTAATTTACAAAAATAACAATTATACAGTTTTATGAATGTATTCATATTAAAATTATTATATTATAATTATTAAATATAAATTACTATATTATAATATTTTTTATGTCTTTCAGGTAAAACTTATGCCATGATGTCAATAAAAGTGCTACTCAGTCATCTTCTACGACGCTACAAGTTACACGGAGATCACACAAAAATGGTGTTAAAACTTGACGTGCTATTAAAACCTGTTACTGGTCACTTGATTACTTTAGAAGATAGATTAAGAAAGAAATAATGTTTCGCTTTGTTTATTTTAAATAAAATTATTACAGATTTGAAAAAAATATATAATATACATGTATAATATATTTATATTGTGTAAAGTAAATTTTGAGTTTTATTTAAACAAACATCTCAGGGTAAAATCTCATTTTAAAAAAATTACTCTGGCGAAACTCTCAATGTCTAAATTGAAAGTGTGTTTACAGTACCTACCTATATTTTACCTAATTATTATTTGTCTTTTACATTATATTATTAATTAATATTCTATATTATATTATTAATTGAAACTTAACTGTTCAGGGACCGCAACAGAATATGAGTTGTTTGTCTCAAACTTTTAATAGGTATACATTTCATGAACTTGATTTGGATTTTTTAATTCGTTTTAAACTTATTGCAGGGCTCGTAAACACCCCCGTCGTAGTTGAATGCGTAAGCGATCCTGCGACGCCCCATTAAGACGGGGGAAGGTTTTGTTGGGTTTTAGTGGGTAGTACTGGCTTTGCCGGTGAGTCGCACACCTCGTGCGTAATTTTTTCGCATTATATTTATTTTGTCGCATTTCCCAACGTTAAAAAAAAGGGCTCGGAAACTCGTTCAATTTTTAAACCGGTTTTGGTCATTCGCCCCTAACGAAAGGCTTTTCGGTTTCGGTTACGTTATTTAACCGGTTAAATCCGGGAGAATGGTTTTCGACGAATTAGGTTCCATGAACGAAATTAACCGGTTAAAATGAGTTTTTGTGTTTACATTTGGCGCGTCTTTGCTAATGGTGAATGTCTTAGTAGAAGGATGCGTGAAAGTTTCTTACTTATGAATGAATAAACCGGTTTATTTCGAAATCCTGAATTCCCAAAACTGAAATCCAATCTTTCTCTAAGAATAACCATTGACCGTTATTATTTGGGTTTACTAAACCTTAGAGTATACATAAGCTATATGTATACTCTAAGGATGGAACAGTCTCCTTCCTGTAAAGCGTTATGTGGGTTCTACACTTTAGTTTTGTGAAACAAGGAAAATATTATACTAAATTAATTAAGGCTCTGTTAAATATATTAAAAATATATACACCATACTGATATTTAGTTATAAGTTGCATCTTGTTTTCTCAATTTTTAAAGTTGGCTTTAAATTATTTTATAATATAAAATTTTAAATCGTAAAATACTGAACGATAGGTCGTCAGACGTCGTCTGGGAACTTTGACGTACAGCTTTGACATTACTTATACGAGTTGGATTGGAGCCGTTGGATTTCTGGACCAACTATTGTACTTATAGTAGTATAGCAAAAAAGATTTTAAGAGCTACAAAATAGAGTGCTTTCTTGTTTAATGTTTCATAGGTTTGATTGTCAAACAATTATTTGATAGCCAACGTTTAAATTTGTTTACATATTTTAATTTTTAAAATTTCACAACATTATCTTGAACTTGAAGTTTGAACATTTAATTACTTTAGTCAAGATTGTGCTTTATTATTTTAAGATTTTAATCATAAAGACTGCAAAGACGATATCTTTGTATTTTTAAAATGTGTAGTTTTAAATATAAATGATATAAATCATTGAGAATTATTCTGCTTATTACGTAATTTTTCTATATTTATTTGAATTCGTTTAGGTGTGACGTGAACCACTTCAGCTATGAATACCACAATGTTGATTGCTCGACGCGCGATAACGCCTATAAAAACTCACGTTTCTGCTAAAAAAGTTTATAATAATTTTAGTGACTGTGCTAGAAACTTTTCCGTCACTTCTTGTAAAAACATGAAACTTGTACAGTTTGTTTATAATGAAAAACCTAATGAAATTCGAGTTGGATACCTCGAAGGAGATAAAGTTGTCGATATTAATAATGCCGACTCGAGTTTAGCAAGTACTTTGATAGATATTTTGAAAAATGGTGACATTGAAAAAGTTAAAAAGTAAGTCATAAAAAATTGTTTATTCTTTAAGAATGATAATATACTTCGATCAGAACCTATATAATTAATTGCAGATTTAAAATGTAAATTGAATTCATTTAATCCAATAAATTAATTGTCAATGTTGGAATTGTATCTAGACAAATTAAGTTTTAAAGTTAAATTAATATCTGGCTGATATTCAATGTTTTGTTATTTATTTTTAAAATAAATGAAACTATAGCATATATGTTTTACATATTTAAGTATGGTACATAATTGGTATTCATATTTTTTTAAATATTGTTTCTTTTTAGACTAAAGTCATCAAAGCCAGCATCCATTCCTTTATCATCTGTAAAACTTGCCGCCCCAATTACTGGGAATGATAAAGTTCTTTGTATAGGTCTTAACTATAAAGACCATTGTGAGGAACAAAACTTGACTCCACCGGAAGTGCCAATAATATTTAGCAAGTTTTCAAGCTCTATAGTTGGTCAAAAAGATGCAGTAAAACTAAGGACTGATGTCACAAATGTAAGTTATTATTTATTATAAAAAAATTATAGTTCCCACCACACAATGCCATAATCCACCAGGCTGGCAAACTGCTGCATTGGGCAGATTTTACAAGTCTTATATGTATTTCCACTTAGCTACCACTGTCACAAAAACATTTAAATTTAATAAAATAAATTTAAATTTAATAAAATAAATTTAAATTTAATAAAATAAATTTAAATTTATTTTATACTACGTAGTGACTTACAGTAAAAATTATAAAAATTGTTTTTTTCTTATATGTACTGTGTATTCTTTCATATGCGTTTAGTAAAAAGCTGTTATTTTGACATTACAAAAAGACACTTCAATTTTATTTATTTGTATAGGTTACTAGCGACTCGCCCTCGCTTCGCTCGGGATTGTCCCTCACTTGATTCTCCATACAGACTTTCATCCCCATTTTCACCCCCTAAAAAGTATCCTATGTCCTTCCCAGGGTCTCAAACTATTTTCTTACGAAATTTCATCTAAATTGGTTCATTAGATCCAGAGATTACCCCCTATAATGTCACACATTTCTTTAGATAATAAATATTTGTATAGAAGTATAGATTATACTAAATATCAGAGATTCTTTATCTATTCCAAATATTAGAGATATACATGTTTCAAAATATGTATGCTACTCTAGCTCTCACTAGCGGCTCACCCTAGCTTCGCTCGGGTTCGTCCCCAGGTATGTTTTAACGATTAGTATGGAATAGATAAACTATTTATTATATAACATGTTTTTCCGTGGGAATGAGATAATCTCCCGCGGTAAAAAGTACCCTATGTCACTCTCTAGCCCTCCAACTATCTCTACACAAAAAATTACGTTAATCCCTCACTTCGTTTCGACATGAAAGAAGGACAAACAAACACACTTTCACATTTATAATATTAGTATGGATGTTTTTGTCTCAATATTTCAATAATACTCGTAGCTTGAATTGAGACATAGCTCCAAACACTATTTATTATCAGGTCGTACCACACTGAGTTATCTTGTCGTCATATTATCTTAATGCTCAAGGACTCGTTGTTAAGTTGACAGTCTTTGAGAATACTGAATACTATGTTTTAACCGCAGCTTTGCTTGAATGTAAGAATTTGTTTAAAACTAAATTCATATTGACCTATAGTTCTATTATCCTTCCACATTATTTTATATAATTTATAAAATTACTCATGCTGTCTGAGCAGCAACGTACAGACAACATTGTTGGAAATAAACTGCTAAAATGTTGACTGCCTTTTCCTATAATATGTCATTTTGATCACTAAGACGTAAAATGGGGTAGCAAAATTTGTATTAGAAAAAATATTTATTACCAATAAAAACAAGTGGCGTGGTGAAGGATGCTTGTAGTTACATGCACGCAGGTAACATGATAGAAACCGTTACAAGTGGACATAAGTTATTAAAAAATTGTTATCAAAATTAAATTTAGGGAAAGGGTAGGGCCACCCAAGGGCTATAGCAGACGTCAATATGAATGAACGAGATTCATACATATGTATGAATATTACTATAATTAATACAAAAGTTTGTATCTGTGTATGTTCGTTACTCTTCACACTGAAACTACTGGACGGATTTGAATGAAATAAAGTACACAGATTGAATATAACCTAGACTCCTAGAGTAGTATTTATATGACTGACACATAAGGATACTAATACTTTCTTAGTAATACACTCTTAGATTTACGCGAATATTTAACATTTAAAAAAAACCTTTGCCAAAACCATTAAGCAGTATGGACGTCCGACGGAAGTAATTTGAGGAATGGCAGGGAGATTATGATAATTTAACATTTTAAATAAAAATGTCTTCGGATTTTTTCGCGGATATATATTTTGATTTTTGGTGTCCGACGTTTCGAATGTTTTACAGCAATCATGGTCACGGGAGAAAAAATCCGAAAATATAGGTAGTTTTATTTAAAAGATAAAATACTGTTTGGCCATATGTGTACAAGAACGTACACGAGCGAAGCGATTATAATATCAAAAAGCGATAAGCGAAAGCGGTAAGTCGCTAGTAATAAAATAGATTTACGTTAATAAAATTTATTAGTTAAGTGCTTAATAGAAACACTTTCATAACCGCCACTAGTAAAGGTGTGGTCGAAATTCAGTGATTCAGAGGTCTGCAATGACCTCAGTATACAATTGGGGTCAATTATTGAAACAAATTGTGCCCGTAATTCATAGTGCGTAGGTAGCGACAGATGAAATAATGCGTGCTACGTGATGATTACATATTCTATTTTTTAAAGGAAATTGTTACACTTAAAATGTATAACTATAGCGAAATTCGTTGTAATTTACAATGGAAATTAAAACATCATTAATTACAGTAAGTAATACTTAGTCTTCAAACGTAATTTCTGTATGAATGGAAATCGTTTACTTTACATACTCTAATAATAATTTATACTAAAATCAAAAGTTATAATCTACAGTACACCACGTACTTTTCCAAACTTCACTAGCTTCGTTTTGACGAGACGCCCAACTTTTCTTTCTAGGAAAATTTAATAGTGCAATTATGGCATGATACGGAACATGTCGAAACGGTGATTATCTAAAAATTACTAACAGGATGTTTTACAATTTAATCTTGGGATAAACCAGCATAAAAGAAAAAAAATGTTATCCTACAAAACAGATGATTTGGATCATATCGTCCCCCTCTCCGAACTTGTTAAATTAATAATAATGTCCTAAGAGATATTATAGTAACACAAACACAAGTGCACTCTCTATTTCTATCACTCCCATACTCCGGTGAAACTACTACTCGATACGACCAGTGAGAGTTATGGCGCAGGACCGACGGCCTAACGTGCTCTCCGAGACGCGGGATGGAACATTTCTGAACTTCGGGCTGTTACTGAGAATTTCTTGACAGAAATACTCAATAACTAAACTTCTGAGTCCCGATCGGGGACTCGAACCCAGGAAGGAGCTCCGGATATGGAGCCGTACGTGCGAGCCACTAGACCACCGAGCCAGTTAATTGTTAAAATATTACTAATAACCGGCGATTTTCATAGTATTTATTATAAAAATATGTATGTATCTGTAGATAAAAAAATATGTTTGTTCACAGAAAGTAGACTGGGAAGTGGAACTAACAGTGGTAATAGGTAAAAAAGCAAGCAACGTGAAAGCTGCCAACGCATTTGACTATGTTCTTGGGTACACTGTAGCGCAAGACATTAGTGCTAGAGATTGGCAGAAGTCGAGAAACGGAGGGCAGTTCTTACTTGGAAAGGTGAGCGTTTAAAAATTACCAAATGTTTTTATTGTGATTACCCCAAACAAATGTACAAAAATTAAAATTAAATTTTTTAAGTAAACCGCGCCACAAAAAAAACTTAAAAGTAAAAAAATCTCTCTTGGCCTTTTAACTTCATTTAAAAGTACCTATAAATAGTTTGATGATGAGCGTCACCGCATCGGGGGACTTTAAAAAGTCAAATATTCAAATATAAGCATCTCCGAATACTTCTCAGAAACAGTTCAATATTTTTTATCACATTGTAATATTTTTTATTGGCTTTACGTATCGTTTTACTTAGAAACAGAAAAGGTTACACACTAGGTGTAATGCATTGTAGAAACATTTTTGTACGGGAACAGTGATAATTTCTTACTAAACGTTTCAAATCGTTTGAAGTCTTTCTTAATACTTGTTATATGAATTTCTGGAGCCTGCAACCGACTTTAAAAAATTATTAGGCATTCCTATTTCTCGCACTATTTTTGTATACATTAGATATTTTTCTTCGGGGAGTGTGCCCACGAGCTCCACAGTCTCATACCGCCATCGCCATTCTTCTATCGGAACACCAGACGTACTGCAGGATACCATCCTTTCTTGGTTGACATCCCGACCACTCGCACTAAGCGCTATTCATCATCTTTTATAATGCGCACAGCCAAGAAATGGAATGCCCTGCCTGCGTCTGTTTTTCCGAGAGCGTACAACCTGAAACTTTTTAAGGTGCGTGTCAACAGGCTTCTCCTGGGCAAACTCGCTACATCATAGACCTTATCTATGCCTTTAAGCTAAGATGAAGGTCAAGAGTGAGCCCATTTTTAATAAAAAAAAAAAACTTTATAAAATGTCTCATTTCATTACTTTTTCCAGTTTTACTTCAATGTCAATTGTAATCTTTGTTCACAATAATTAACTTATTGTTAGTCTACAAAGTTAATTTTGTCCCAATTAAGGAATACGGTTCGTTGACACGATGACGTAAGGATTTGCTGTTGCAAATTATATTCGCCTTTTGACTTCCTAATAATTAATCATAATTTGGCCCTTTTTTAATGTTACATTGCTGTGTATGGGCCTCCCTTCAGTACGAGGGGATCAGTACATAGTCCACCACGCTGTCCAAGTGCGGGTTGGCGGGCTTTACATATCTTCCCAAAACCAGTTCGATTATCAACTAGCAGGACCCGCGACTTCGCTCGCGCTAAAACTAAAAAAATAACTATAAATTGGTAGGTTTCATACAAACTTTCATCTCCTATTTTACCCCCTTATGGGATGAATTTCGAAAAATGCTAAAACACGTATTTATTTAATTGTATTGAAGAGTATTAATACCAAGTTTGAAGTAATTCTGATCATAAATATTTTTTTGGGTTGTATTATAACGTGTTTTTCCGTGGGAATGAGATGATCTCCGCGGTACAAAGTACCCTTTGTCACTCTCCAGCCTTTCAACTATCGCCACATAAAATATCACGCCAATCCGTCACTCTGTTTTGACGTGAAGGAAGGACAAACAAACGAACACACTTTTAAATTTATAATATTAGTAAGGATATTATGTGATAATATCAAGGTTTGAATATAACAAGCTTTTGTTTGTTATGCTTTGTTCGAACGTGTGTTAGTCTTTCCTTTTCAAAATGTGAAAACCATTTTCTAAGCATTTACCATAACATGTTAGAAACCATGGAATTAGTTTACTTATGAAGCTTGAACGTGATACAAGTCTTATAAGAACTCCAGTTTACTTCTGGTTACGTCAAATATTGATCGCCTTATTGAACGATATTAGTTAATGCATAATATAATAAAATTGTAACTAAACCGAATCTGTATATTAAATATCTTTTGGAAAATCTCATTGAAATAAACATTATTATCGATACAGAGGCCGAATCTATAGTTTTTACAATTTTTTCTGTCTGTCTGTTACCACATCACAGAAAAACCACTGGAGGGATTTTGATGAAAGTTGGTATGGTGATAGCTGGTTATCTGGGTCAACTAATAAGAGTATAAGAGTATACTAATATGTAAACCGAAAGAATTTGGTTTTTGGTCATCTGAACGCGGGCGGATATGCATATGACTATTTATGTATTGTTATTATCTAATCGAGACACTCTTATGTCGACCTTATCTAGGTTCAATGTCAATCAGATAAAAATCACATTCGATGCATTTGTTTTTCATATTTTTTTTCATGTGATTATGTAACATATGTAACATTTCAACAATTCGTGTGTAAATCTATTAATGTTCATTCGCAAATCGTAATAGGATCCCATAGTATTGTGTATTCCTAAACTTACTCGGCCAAATTTATTAAAAGTCAAGATTTTAAATAAATCAAAAAATGCGGAGAAGAATATAGTGGAGTTTAAAATATATATTTTATATTTTTTTAACTAGTTGACCTTACAGACGTGGTCCCGTCTCAATAAATTTGATTGTTATCTTTCAATTCACACAAAAATCCTATAGAAATGGCGCTTGCAATGTTTCCTAGATTCATCGATTTTCCGGTGAACTATTCTAATTTTTTCCACCTAAACACTTTATTAAAATATAGCAAGTTATTACTAGTACTAGCTGAGTCGGACCAGCTGTTATCAAGTAGCTTATATGTATATGTAGCTTATGAATAGGTGCTTAATTTTTTTTTATTTGGAATATCATCAATTTTTTTTCTCGCGTTTTTAATTACTGATAGGCTCCTATCGATTTACTCGATCCGTCCATCACTACGTACACTTAAGTGTTGAATTATGAATATTATATTAAATATTATCCGCCTAGATATCTGATCTAGTGGCTAGCATAGCATAGATATCTAAGCATACCCACAACCAACAGTTCATTTTGATTTATATTTTATACATACACTAGCGACTCACAATCGCTTCGCTCGGGTACTTCCCTAGGTACGTTTTGACGGTTAGTATGGAATAGATAGTCGATTTCTTGTTCTGTGAAAAACAGAAACAAATCTATCCCACAGGAATCGTACATTTTTCTGGAGTAAAAAGTAACCTATGTGCTATTCCAGAATAATCGCCTTACATCCATATCTGTTCAGCCGTTCTGGCGTGATTGAGTAACAAACATCCATCCATTCAAATTTTCGCATTTATAATATTAATGGGCTAAATCGAGGAATAAACTTAAAACATAATAATTTACTCCTAATGTTAGACGATCTGCTTTAGTGGTCTAAGTTTCTAGTAGTGTGATTTTATTACCTATATAAATCTTATTTATAACTTATACCTACTTTTCGGCTTCCGCCCGCGTCTTTTCCTGCGAAAAAAGTGTTTCCCGTCTTTTTCAACGTGTTGAAGCAGCGCCATCTATTATTACGTTTAATCTATACATATAATAAAATTCTAACTAAGTCAAATCTGTACATTAAATATTTTTTGGGAAATCTAATTGAAATAGACATTATTATCGATACAAAGTCCGAATCTTTAGTTTTTAGAATTTTTGTGTCTGTCTTTCTGTCTGTCTGTCTGTCACCGCATCACGAGAAACCCACTAGATATTGATGAAATTTGGTATCATGATAGCTGGTTATCCGGGTCAACATATAGGCTACTTTTTACCGCGGGAAAATATCTCATTTCTGAGAAAAAATACAAAAACACAAAAACTGCATTGTAAGAGTATACTAATATGTAAAACCTAAGAATTAGGTTTTTGGTCATCTGAACGCGGGCGGAGCTGCGGGCAATGCTAGTCTAAAATATAGTTATAATATATTAAAGTTGATCTTTTATCTCACGGAAACACCTTATGAGGATTAAAAAAGTATTACTGTACGAGGGTGCGTTTTTAAGTTCGCGGAATGAGAGGGTTGGAGGGGGGTGATTAGGCTCATTAGGATCGTAACGTGTTTAGTGACTCATAATTAGTATAAATACGAGATTTCATTGTTATTAGACTATTAGTCTTTGAGCTATTGCCAACCAAGCAACATAATCAGGAGTGAAAAGTGAAATATGGAAAAAATCGAATATCGTGCCGTTATAAAGTTCCTTACCGAGCAAGGAAAATCAGTTGCGACCATAATGGATGAGATGTCATCGGTTTACGGTGACTCTTGTCCAGGAAAAACCATGGTGTACAAGTGGCACAGTTTGTATAAAAAAGGAAGGGAATCCCTTGAAGACGACCCGAGGCCGGGCAGGAGCATCGAGGTGGCCACGCCAGAACTTATCCAAAAAGTCGAAAAACTTGTACTCGACGATGCTCGACTAAAGAAGAAACAATTCGCAGAAATGGTTGGAGTATCCGATACAACCATTTTTAAAATCCTGCACAATCATCTTGGCATAACTAAGGTCAGCGCAAGATGGGTACCGAAAATGCTCACGCCGCCGCAAAAACAACAATGCGTAGAGTGTTCACGTGCATTTTTGGACCTCTGCAATGAAGACAAGGATGGTGTATTGAGTCGAATTGTTACTGGAGACGAAACTTGGGTTCATCATTATGAACCTGAGTCGAAACAAGACTCTATGCAGTGGCATAAAAAGGGCACAGCACCCCCCAAGAAGTTTAAGGTGTCACAGTCAACTGGGAAACTCATGGCAACGGTCTTTTGGGACTCAGAAGGAATATTAGAATACTACGCTTCAATATTAGAGCGACTAAAAGAAGCCATTAAACAGAAAAGACGGGGAAAATTCACGAAAGGTGTGCTGCTTTTGAACGACAATGCGCCCGTCCACAAGAGCCGCGTTGCGTTGGCTGCCCTGCTTAAAGTTGGCTTCGATATTTTGAACCACCCACCCTACAGCCCAGACCTGGCCCCGAGTGATTATTACCTCTTTCCAAAAATGAAAAAAGAGCAGCGGGGTAAAAAACTTACCACCGATGATGAAGTTAAGGAGGCAGTTTTAGCGTATTTTGAGGACAAAGAAAACATTTTTTTATGAGGGTATAAAAAAATTAATTGAAAGATCTGAAAAATGTGTCCGTCTTGCAGGTGAATATATTGAAAAGGAAAAATAATTCGGTTTTTTTTATTTCTACCCCTTACCCTTCATTCCGCGAACATAAAAACGCTCCCTCGTATATATTTTATTAGAAAACATGATATTATTCTCAGATTTCGTTTCCGCATGATTATTAAAATTATAGTTAGATATTTGCATATATTTATTAATGTATGTATCTGCGTGTATTTATTTTTAGTTATGTTGAAGCGAGTGTGCATTTTTTCTCTCTTACCTTACGTCTTCAACCCTAAGATGGTCTGGAACAGACAGCTCACTCAGCGATAAGGCTGCCTATAGTGCCATATTTTTGTTTTTTTCCAGCGTTTTATCTTTATGGAAATAGTGTATAATATAGAACATTTTACTTTTTTAATTTACAAAATTAATAATAACAACAATATCCTCCTGAACGGTTTCGGCCACTGCGACAAATCTCACTGAGACTAGCCGTGTGCATAGGATATATTATAGAGCACAAGTATGCGCACAGACACAAGTGCGCTCTTTATTTCTAATTCAAATAGATTCACTAGTTTTGATCTATAATAAAAGGATTTATGTATGTGTTCCAGTCCATGGATACGTTCTGTCCGATCGGACCGTGTATCACGACAAGTGATGAGATCGGCGATCCGCAGAATCTGGACATAAAGTGTAGTGTGAACGGCGTTTTGAAACAAACAAGTAACACTAAACAATTGGTACACAAAATACCTGATGTCATCGAGAGATTGAGTTCGTGAGTATATTTTTAACCAAATTCAAAATTAAAAGGTTATATGTGTTTGTATGTGTGTTTAATACTACAATAGCTCTTAAAACGACCGTATGAGTGGGTCACATACATTGTATTGTCTTATATTATTTTTTTATGATAAATATGTGTAAGTGCGACTCGCACTTGACTGATTTAATTAACCATATATAAAGAATATAGTAATACTTTTTTATTTTGGTTGAACATATTTAGGTGTACCGTTGAATGTTTTAATCTCATATAATCCATAATATCGAAAGGAAATTCTCAAAAAAAACCCAATAATTTTCATATAAATTACAAAATTTTCATTACAGCTTTTTTTTTATTTTAACATTTTGTTAACTTTTTCCAGGGTAATGACGTTATTGCCCGGGGATATAATTCTAACAGGTACACCCGGGGGTGTTGGGATGTATCGCTCTCCGCCGGAATATCTGAAACCAGGCGATGTTGTTCACAGCGAAATTCAAAATATTGGTGTCTTAGAAACTACAGTTGAGAAATTCTAAGCTAAAAATGTTAAGGGAAAATGAAATATTTCAATAACATTTGTATTATATTTTATTATAACATGTATATTGTATAAAAATTAAAAAATATTGTTTAAAAATGTTTTTTGTTTTTATTCCGAAATATGACATAACTGTAACAACTATTAGACCCTTCTCGCACTGTAGACTTTCTTTCGATTTATAGTTTAGTAACATTCAAAATCAGTATAAAATAAAACATAAAATTAGAGAAAGACACCTATCCTAGGTACCTTTTTCATTTTTAACGTTAAGTAAGGTATAGATGTTTTCGCGTGGGAATGAGATGTTTTCTTGAAAGAGAAGCTTATGTCACTCTCCAGCCCTCCATTTATCCCTATACAAAAAATCTTAACAAGGAGAGACAAACAAACACGCTTTTATTAATATAAATGATATCAAATCTATATACGAGTGTACTAGCGGCTCAACCTCGCTTCGCTCGGGTTCGCCTCTGGGAAAACAAAAATAAATCTATTCCACGGGAACGGTACATTTTTCGGGAAGAAAACGTATACTATGTGTTATTCTGATGTTTGAGCTATACAACTCCTCACGAACTTTCGCATTTATAATATTAGTAGTATTTACACTGATTATGAACCCCATTAAGTTTAATAAAAATTCCAAACAATGTGTTATTAAGGTGTGCTTCTATAAAAATGTCCAAGTACTTACGCATTAAATTAGGTTTTTTATATAAAATCTAAGTTATAAACTAGAATCGGGTCCAAGATGTTGAAAATTAAAACGCAAAAAAAGACTGGTGTTTACTGGAGTATTTAAAAAAATGCACGCCCTCTGAAAATGCACACAGTAAAAACTTCAGTATAAATACTAGAATTTAAGAAAAATTTAGATGAGAATAGAAAAAAATATTTATTACACACGCCATAAAACAAAGGAGTAATCAAAATAAGCAAGAAAGGTTCTCAAAAATATTTCTGTTGTTTGAGTGGGCATCAGAGAAACAGATTGCACAGCTTTTCCTGAAATAAAAATAAGTAAATAATTTTTATTCGTTACTTAACTGATCGAACCGTAATCGATAATGTATTATTAGTAAATTATTTATATCTAACAAATATGTATCTCGGGTGTGCGAGTTGGACTCGCACTTGACTGATTCTTATAGACAAAAGATTATAATACCTACTTACTGTTTTTATTTAGTTGAGAACAAGAACATTAACGTAACGGTGATACATCGGTGAAAAATACCTAAAAAATAATATCATAAACTTACATTTTATATTATTAAAGTTTTCATATATTTTTTTAATTTATTTAAAGCTTTTTAAGAACAAGTTCTAACTTTTTCAGGGTAATAACATTATTACCTGGAGAATGAATCGTAGATGCTATGTATTGCTTTCCGCCGGAATATCTGAAAGCAGAAGATATTATTCACAATAAAATTTAAAAAAGTCTTGTCTAAGCAAATGCTTAAGAGAAATTGTGACCGACTTCGATCAGACTAGTCCCAAAATACATTTTTATCAATAGTCCATCAAGCTGGCCAAGTGCGGGTTGATGGACTTCACATGTCTTTTGAAAACTTGCTAGGTTATCTCAGACATGCAGGTTTCCTCATGATGTTTTCCTCTGAAGCACTTACCAGGATAAAAAAGGCTTTGTCACTCTCTGGTGTATGGACGATCTTAATACAAAAAATCACATTGATTCGCCGCTGTGAAAGAAGGTCGAAAGACAATTATTTTATTTTTTTTGCATTTGGTAATATTTAATAACGAAACCAAGAATAACACTTTTAAATTCCAAAGAAGCTTTCGATAAGGGTAGAATAATTACAACTCTTAAGTGATTTTGAGGCTTGAGAGCTTTGAAAATGTTTTTAGTATTTAATTACTAGTAGAGCTTTCTGTAAAACTTTTGAGAATCGGATTCACAATTCTAAAATAAGCAATATTAGTCAATTATATTATCTGGGTCATATTTTAAGCATCAAGAGATGGATACAATATCACTATATGAATGTACGTTTTTTAGAAAATGATTCGTTTCCTAATGACGTCCTCCCCACTGATTTTGGCCACGGCGGCCGACTGCGCAGGAGATATTATAGTGCACAAGCGTGCGCACAGACACAAGTACACTCTCTAGTCCTGTCACTCTCATACTCCGGTGGAACGACTACTCGATATGACCAATGAGAGTTAAGGCGCAGAACCGACGGCTTTACGTGCTCTCCGAGGCACGAGTGAAACACCGCCAACATCCCAACTCCGGACTGTTACTGAGACGTTAAACAGAAAGACTCAATAACTAAACTTGACCCGACCCGGGACTCGAACTCAGGACCTTCTGATGTGCAGCCGTACATGCTAGCCACTACACCACCGATGTAGTGAGAGTAATTGGTAGGTACCTATAGATAAATAACTGAAGAATTAAGAAACTGTTACCGTGCTAATATTCCGATAATATATATTAATATTTTTTTATTCCAGTAAAAATCCAATGAAACATCTTGAAATTATTTTTTTAATAGTCTATCTTACTATATTTTTTTTAGGTCATATCATAATTATATTTATTTATAAAATAAGTAATTATGTTTAACGGCATGTTTTCATTCCGACTAAGAGATTTAATTTTTATCTAGAATTTATAGTTTTCAAGAAAATTCTGTACAGATTTTTGCAATGCATGATTAAATAATAAATGAAATGAAAATAAATAATAAAATAATAAATTTAATAATTTCAATCAGAAATAAGTTTTGTAATTGTTGATTAGTAAATTACTAATCTATATAAATAAAAATGAATGTTAGTAAGCGCATAACTCAAGAATAGCTGGACCAATTCGGCAATTTTTTTTTCGTATGTTCCTTAACGTCCACGGAAGGTTTTAATAAATAGAAAAAATGAAAAATTAACGAAAAAAAATTTATATGGCTAACGCTGGCTAATAACTATTTAAATATTTAACAGTGGCGAAGGGTGAAATTTTAGCAGAGGTAAGCCCTTCCAAAAATATACAATTTTTATATACGTATTAATGCAGAAAGAAATAAAGCTATTATATATATATATATATATATATATATATATATATATATATATATATATATATATATATATATATATATTATATATATATTTCCAAAAGAACATTTATACATTTAAAAAATATATGTAAAATTATAGCAAAATAATTTTAAGGTAAGACGTTTTGTATGGACGCTTCGCCACTGATATTTAATAATAATGTTTGGATAATTTACCCACTGAAAAATGTTAGACACCCCTACCCTCTACAAGCTATCACTGTCATCAATTTTTGCAGAGGCAAATGTTGGGCTTCCCACCAAAACGAAGCTACTCACAAGAAGCTTTTTATTTAAGAGATCTCCCATCTCTGACTATTATTCTATAGACTATAGATTAAATAAAACCATATTTGATTTCATATATGTATGTACGTAAAAAAAAAGAAAAGCCAGTTATATTAGATAATCAAGATTCAGAATTGGTATCGTGTTGTGCAACTATCATAGTATCTCGTCGCTGATTGGAGAATAGCCCACTCAATTGAGCCAATCGCCGTTTTCCGTTGGCTACAGGAAGAACCGTTTAAGACCTCCCTTTCATACTCTATTAAATTTAATATCAAGGGGACTTTTATTAACATAAGTGATACGGGCGACCAATACCCCTCGACCCCTCGCGCTTTCACAACTAATATGACAAAGAGATCATGATAAAACGGTTTCGCATCTACCCGCAGATTCTAAATTTGTCTATTCTCGGCGGATGTTTGTCGTTGTGAATAGATTTCAAGCAATTTTGTTATTGAGATCCGTTGGTGCAATTTGTGTATTGTGCAAGTGATTTGTGCATTCATATATCAATTGCCCAAGAGGACCCCTTGAAGTGATTTAAGCCTATTCAGAAACAATTTGTGGATGTTAGCACGTAATCACCCTTGTTGATAATAAAATTTTATTGCTATCCAAGGACTAGATTAACACTAATATTGAATCATCAACATGAGAATAGCATATACGAGTCATAGTTATAGGCTACAACACACTAACTTACATATTTATTTTTAAGGTAGAAGCCAAATGTAAATTAGGTTGTGACTTTTCTTAGAAATATTGGATAATTATTTATGTATTTCTATTACTTTTTACTATAAATATTAAATTGAAAATTTAAGTCAGTAAAAATACTACTATTATAAATTATAAAAATAAAAAAACCCGACTGCGTAAAAAAAAAATAAAAAAAAAGATGCAAACTAGTTGTTGAAATAACATAGTACCTATTATGTAGTCGGAGATATACACCTAGTAAAATTCGCAGCAAGTAACATAGTAACATATTACCTATGTCTTTTTTTGCTTTACGCAGACGCTTTTTTTTTAATTTTTAATTTTTTTTTTCTTTACAGCTTTTTAGTTAGCGTTTGGAGTTTTATTTATTATTTCTTATCTCAAATTACTTTTAAACATATAGGTTGCTTATATATTTTTATGATTACCTCTTAAAAACCTTCATTTTAATACACCACTCAGACTTAAAAGAAAAAAAAAACAAGACACAAATTACGAGAGAATATAGGGTGTATAATAGGGTGATATAAACATACAGCTCAAACACGTAACTCTCTTTGGCTTCGCCGCAGTTGGGTAATAAAATACAGACTTGGTACCCTGCAGGTCACAGGAGATATATCCATTTTCTTGAAAATAAAAATAACAATTCTTAATCATATTATAAAGATTATTTTAGTCACACTGAAAGTGAAGTAAAGTCCTGTTTGAAATAATATTTAAAAAATTACCTATTGTCATTTATATATGCTAAATTAATGCATGTCATACATTATGTATTTGAAAATCAGGTGCAAATAGTCATGGCCAGTAATAAGATTTCTATTCAATCTGTTATTCCGAGAAACTATGTTAATCACAGAGCTGAACCATTTCAATAGATAAAGAAAACGTCCTGTTATCCTGATTATAGTATCAGTGGCCTATGTTACTAACATTCGCCAATTGCGTAAGAAAATTATAGTTTACAAATACATATATCTGTCAACACAAATTCACTCTCAAAGTCCATTGGGGTAACAATTCGATACGATTGGTGGAAGAGTATGACAGAAGAAAGAATAGCAGTTTAACGTATTCTGCTTCAACATGAAAATGGAACTTTTTGCAGAAAAGTGCAACTTGGCGCAACTTGTAAACCAAGTACCTCAAGATTTACAGCCCAACGTGCTAGACACTGGACCAATGCTGTTGTTGAAAATTGTCATATTGTATATATATATATATATATATATATATATATATATATATATAATAATTAACAATTTGGAAGAAGAGAACAGGATATTACATTCATCTGTTAAAGATCTTGAGTCAAGGTTATCAGTACTTGAACAACAGTCGCGTGCTTGTAATGTGGAAATTCAATGTGTACCAGAATTCAAAAATGAAAACATATTAACAACAGTTAAACAAATTGCTTCAACTGTGAATTGCAATATTAATGACCAGGATATACAGTACTGCACAAGGATTATGAAAATGAACAAAGAAAGTACTCGACCTCGCTCTATATTAGCTAAATTTACTACGCCTAGGTTGCGAGATACTTTCTTAGCAGCTACCTTATCATTCAACAAGAAAGCAACTTCCAACAAGGATAAACTCAACACAAGCCATCTAGGAATTAGTGGAGAGAAAAAGCCGGTCTATGTATGTGAACACTTATCCCCGGTTATTAAAGCATTACACGCTGAAGCAAGGATGAAATGTAAAAAAATTGGGTATCGTTATGTTTGCGTTAAAAACGGTCGAGTATTTATACGTAAGTCTGATAATTCTGAATACATTTTCGTAAAAAACATAGATGTACTCAAAAATTTACATTAGTTACTTATCTTTTTTTATGTGCTAGTGTCTGATTCATATCATTAAAATTCTCTTCGTTATTATGCTATTATCAGAATGTAAGGGGGTTAAATACAAACATGCAAAGTGTGCGTAATAACATTTTAAATAATAGTTACAGTTTTATTATACTTACAGAGACATGGTTAAGTAGCAGTATATTTGACTCTGAGATTCTTGACGATAGATATATTGTGTATAGACGTGATCGCGAAACTTCTTTGTTTTCTTGTCATAAAAAGACTGGCGGAGGTGTCCTTATTGGTGTTTCTAGGGACTTAGTGTCCCATCATCACGTTGAATGGGAAAGTGATTGCGAGGACTTGTGGGTATCGATTCAACTAAATTCAGGAAAAAATTTAAAGACTATTTATCTATGTGGCGCGTATCTTCCTCCTCTGGCTGACCGTAATACTTTGGAGGTATTTGTAGAGAAAGTAAGTAATGTAATCTCTAATAATCATAGTGATAAATGCATAACACTAGTGATCGGTGATTTTAATTTACCAGGTATCTCCTGGCCTAGTCGTTATATGCAAGATAATATTGATGTAGGCATTGATGTTACTAGTTGCTATGGTGATTGTTCATCAAGTTCAATTTTCACTGACTTCGTTAATCTTAATTCTCTATATCAACTAAATTATATTAAAAATACGTCAGGCAAAATACTTGATCTTGTTTTAAGTAACAGCAACATAGTAAGCATAAGTGAATGCAAAGATCCCATTCGTAAAATCGACCCACATCACCCCCTCTGAATATAACTTTAAATATTCCGGTCGAAAAGCAAACAAATATACGTAATTTTTCAAAAAGTAAATACAATTATTTTAGGGCTGATTATGATAATATAATAGCATCACTTGATAAAGTGAATTGGCTTGAAGAATTTAAATACTGCTTGGACAATGTCAATGAAATGCTAAATAAATTTTATGCAATACTTTTTTCGATTATAAACAAATATGTACCAAAATCGCAAAAGACACGCAGGATGTACCCAGTATGGTTCTCTAATAAACTTATTCATATGCTTAAAAAGAAATACAAATATCATAGTAAAATAAAACAGTTTAACAACCCTTTAGATAGACTAGAATTTCAATACTTGAGGAGAGACTGCGATAAACTCATAAACAAATCCTACAATGATTATATTACATCAATCGAGAATGCAATAGCAAGGAATTCGAAGTACTTCTGGACGCATATGAAAAATATGCGTAAAAAAGGTAGCTCCTATCCAGCAACCATGGTGTTAGGCAATCTAGTCGCAAAAAATAAACAGGATATCTCAAACTTGTTTGCTAAACACTTTTCCTCAGTCTATGAAATAGACACCTGTGCGTCGAGTTGCAATACTTTAAATCCCCATTCATACATGGGAAATATTTTTCTATCTCAAGCTGATGTCGAGAAAAAACTAAAAAGACTTGACACATCCAAGGGCGCCGGTCCTGATAATATCCATCCTGTGTTTATATCGCGTTGCGCAACCAAACTGTCTTTTCCCTTGCATTTGATCTATAACACTTCTCTGAGAACAGGAGTGTTCCCGGTTAAATGGAAGGAAGCAACCAGTATTAAAAGGTGGGAATGCAGAATCTATAGAGAATTATCGTCCTATCTCGATTTTGTCAACTGCGTCAAAAGTCTTTGAGAGTCTAGTGCATCAATATTTGCTTAGTATGGTGAGACATAATCTAAGTCAGGATCAACATGGTTTTATGTCAGGAAGATCTTCTAACACTAATCTTATATCTTATATTAGTGAAATCACAGAAGTTATCGATGGTGGAGATCAAATAGACGCTATTTACACTGATTTCTCAAAGGCATTTGACAAAGTTAACCATAACATATTAATTGAACGATTAAAGTCTTTTAATGTGACTGATGCTTTAATATGCTGGTGTGACTCGTATCTACGTTTAAGATCGTCTACTGTTGTAATCGATGGATTTCAGTCGGTTTCATTTATGGCTAACTCTGGTGTGCCACAAGGATCAATTTTGGGACCTATATTGTTTAATATCTTTATAGATAATATAACGAACATTTTCAAGTATTCAAAAATATATATGTATGCCGATGACCTAAAGATGATTCGAAAAATCCAAACTTATGATGACGCGATATATTTACAAAATGACTTAGATGAACTATATAAATGGTGTAAGGCTAATAAAATGAATCTAAATGCAAAAAAATGTCATTACATCCAGTTTACACGTAAAAAGAAAAAGATAAATTATGAATACAAAATATCGAATGTGACTATAGCCCAAGTGGAAGTTGTCTGCGACTTAGGGGTGTTCTTGGATTCTAAATTGCAATTTACTTCACATATAGATTATGTCTCGAAAGTAGCTTATAAATCATTAGGATTTGTTCTCAGACATGCAAAGGAATTCCATAGAATCTCAACTGTATTATTGCTTTTTAATTGTTTTGTCCGAAGCAGATTGGAATATTGTTCTGTTGTTTGGTCGCCTCAATACAATGTCCATGTTGATAGAATTGAACGTATTCAAAAAAAGTTTTTGAAGTTCTTAACATATTGGTTCAGGTTTCCTAATTGCTGTACAGGATATGAAAGCAAACTAAAGCATATTCGTCAGCTATCTCTAAACGCAAGAAGAAAGCTTTTAGATCTAATGTTTCTATCCAAGCTGCTAAAGAACAGAATCGATTGCCCGACTCTACTGTCGAAAGTAAATTTTAATGTACCAGTGAGAACTTCTAGAAAGCAAATTGCCCTCTTTAGAATTAATAAACATAAAACGAACCTAGGAAAAAATGCGCCACTTAACCGAATAGCTAGAACCTATAATGGCATTACTTCGGAAAATAGGGGGGTAGACATTTTGCATGACTCATTTAACGCCTTTAAAAACAAAATTAATTGCTATCTTGAGCAAATTCAATATTAATCTATTTTTCTTTGCTTTAAAAAAAAATGTTATTAATTTGATTGCATGCCGTTTCTCAAGTTTTAATTTTTATGCTATAAAATATAAATATAAACATAATAGGTACATATTAATTGTTCAAATTAGTTATTATTGATTTTTTTTTGTTTTAAAATTGTATATTTTTTAATTTGTAATTTTAATGAATTATTATTAAATTTTTTTTTAATTTAATTGGAATCGTTATTATACAATTAATTAATACTAATGTGATAGCCTGTTAAAGTTAGCAAGTTGTAACTACCTATAATTAAAAGTGCAATTACCATGATAAATTATATGTAACCAAAGTTTAAGTATTATAATATTGTAACTTTTGTTGGTAGTTCAATAAATAAATAAATAAATAAATAAATATGACAATATGATTTTTGGAGTCAAAAGTGGGTTTGACCGGTTATCAGTTTTGCCTGTAACATATATATTAATTACACATATACTGCTGTCAGATTCAATATCCCCAAACACTGCACTGTACAAGGTGTGCTAGTCTACATGAGAGTATTGGACTAATATAATTTAATTTTATAAAAATAATAAGATTACTAAAGTTAACAAACAATCAATGCTATAAATACTTATACACAAATATTATACTAATACAAAAATATTTATACACTATACTTAAAACATAATTTATTTATTATAGGAGTAGTAGCGACATACCCTCGCTTCACTCACGTGCTCTAGGTGCCAAACAGTCGCCTTTTATCTTTGTTAGTCCAGGCCACAGTCTGTATGTGTACTAAATGTCATTCAAAGCCTAGCTGTTTCAGCGTGAAGGACCAACAAACATACACGCATATAAATAAACTTTCATATATTTAATAAACAATTAATCAAAGACATACATTGCGAAGTGTAGGACATCCTCCAGCTGAGTGGAGTGACGATATTATATGTACGATGTACGTAAAATAGCCAGCAGCTGTTTAATGCATAGAGCTGAATATCGAGATCAGTGACGTGGCATAGGAGAGGCCTATGTCCAACAGTAAACAAAAGCAGGTTGATTATGATGACACATGCACACTTAAAATTCTTCGTACCAACAATTGGAATTTTAAGGTAGCCTAAAAATCTGTCCAAGTTTTTAACCATATCATCGGAATAGTTCATACTCAAAGTCCCCGAGTATAAGGTAGAGAAAGGAGTAAAACGTCCTATTCTCCAGGTTACATATTTAGATTTCTATAGCAATTATATTCCACTCATAAAGGTGGAATTTTAATAAATTTTCAATTTGGTGTATATTTCCGTAAAAATTGTGAAATTCTATGTTTTGAAACATTTTTTTATATTATAGGTATTGTAGTATTGTTTATATTTATACTTTATGCCCCTACAAAAATTGAAAAGGCAAAGGTGACTAAAGCTGTTTGACTGTTTATTTACTATTATAATAGATCTTATCAGACTGTTAACTGACCTAATATTTTAACTCCTAATTTGCAATAATTTACAATAATTTACAAAAACAAAAAGCCCTTTATACCTACTTGCTGCGAGTCTTGCTTCTCGTACGAATATGTATAAGTATATAGTACTATGTTCCTTTGTCAAGTTGTTTTTATCTTTTTATTTCGCATTTTACGCAGTCTGGCTTTTATTGGTAATTTAATCTTTTTATTTATAGCTCTTTAATTTTGATTATTTAGACAATTTGATTTTTATTTTAAAATGTTGTATCCTAAATTATGATAAATCCTTTTATTTTTATACCACACAGGACAGGCTTACAAAATTTTTTTTCTTCCAAGGACATCCAAATTCACGGCTACAGTTCGTCAATTTGATTTGTTCGCCATTTAATTTTTATATTTTCTTCGGCACTCACGTTATCAAGACGAATCTTACGTCGTATATATCATCGATATCGGTTCAGCATTTAAGAAGTTACGACGAAACATACAGGTCAACCACATACACCTCCTATGAATTTTGCCACAATCGGTAGAAAAGATTTCTATAAAAAAAACTTATTACATGAAGACATTTGGCATTTCCATGTAAAAAAATATTAAAATTTATGGACAGAGAAATGAATAATTTATTCTGAAGCAGTAAACGCACTTGTTTGAATGTGGGCAGGTCACTTTATATTCAGGGATTATAATTATAATATGGGAAACAGAAATTTAATAAGAACTCGATCAAGTCTATATGAAAACGAATGAAAAGTTTACATTTTTTATTTCTAAGTATTATTTAAGCAACATTTGCAAGAAAAGATTTGGACGCACACGAAAATGAAACCTCATTATTATTGTCAGATAGAGCTGTCTCATTCATAGAAGGTAGATAGAGTAGTCGAATTCCTTCATTTTGCTTTTTTAATCCTTCACTTTTCATATACATATTACATACATATATGGTTGTATACGAGATTTACGAACCATCTGATTGACGTTATCAGACCCGAACAACTATCATCATATATTATACTCTCTAATATTATTAAAAGATAGACTATGAAGAGCATTGTGTTTTTGTTTATTAACAATAAAAACAATTATTATTATTTTTTCAAAATTAAATTATTACATTTTTTTACTGTATACCATGAGTCTGCCATCGTTTCAAAAAGAAAAAGCGTCATTCTAGAGAATAACTGGCGGATTTATTTTGATTTTGGTTTCCGATCTTTCGGATTCTTTACAGCAGACATCGTCACCGGAGAGACTAAGGCTTTAGACGTCTCAAAGGTTATTATATACTTGTTGCAGACTGTACCTACCAACAAAATTATGCAATGATGGTTTTTTCATTTAAAAACTCGAATTTTCGCGTAAATATACAAAATATTTGCAAAGAAATTCGGGTGGTTGAAGCAATATTAACCAGTTACATAAAATCTAGAACTTAGTACAACATATATTTTATTATTTTCCTCAACTGCGGCTTATATTGTTAATTAATTTTTATTTGTTATAATAATATTTATTAATTTTAGTACTATGAGAGTAATTTTGAACAAGAAGTAAGGCAATTAAAGACTATACAAGAAATTGTATAGTTTTTAATTTGTACAATCTCAAACATTATCGTTTAACAAGCACTAAATTGTACATATTAATAGGCAAAAACAAAACAGCTCTGTACCTTCTTCTCCTCTCTCTCTGTTTAAAGTAGCTAATACAAGCTTTAGTGTTACCAATAAAAAATTGAAAACAGTGAATTTTTACGAGTTTTTATATGGATAAGTAAATTCTATTCATTATATGTTTTGCCCAAATTTTCAATAACGATTATGGTCAAATTTTGACCACGAGGCGACTAGTAAATAATAATTTAAATATTTTTGTACAACTAAAATACTTAATGAAGGTGTCCTTATAAATTTAAGTCTAAAAAGCTTACAATTTTTGAATTAGGAAAGAAGCTATTTTATAGATACTGCAAATATATACGTTATGTTCAATAAAATCTTTTATTTAAAATATGTTTGATTAGTACGCATTTACTAAATACATCTTTGAAAGATATATATTTGTAACTAGCTACTTACCTTCGCTTCACTTTGTATTTTTAATCCCATAAATATTATAAATGCTAAAGTTTGGATGGATGGATGTTTGTTACTCAATCACGCTAGAACGGCTGTATGGTGGTTAGTTTGAACGGGAATTTGGCACAGAGATTGGAATAGCAGATAGATTACTTTTTATTCCGGAAAACTGTACGGTTCCCGTGGGATATCCAAACTAACCGTTAAAACAGACGAAATCGAGCGAAGCGAGGGTGTGTCGCTAGTATTATATTCATACAGCATCACCTTTTGGCAAATCGTTTTACTAACAGTAGCTTATGTGATACTCTGCCTATTAAATTTCATCCAAATCCATCCAACCATTTCAGCGTGAAGGAGTAATATACACGTGCTTTTTTTTCTACTCCTTCAAACAGATTTTCTCCATACAATTTTCCTTTTTTCCAAACGAACTACTAGAAGCCCACTCTGTCTACGTTTTTTTTTGTTGGTAAGTATTAGTTATATTTAGACTAACAACACTTAAATATTATTCGACACTCGCGCGCCGCCTATAGCACGATGATGGACGTTTCATGTGCATGCCACATAGCTTCCAAAGTTCGTACTCGTAAATATAGTAATGAAATGAATGATATAGAAACATATAAAAGGCCAATGAACAAAAAAATATTCATTACTTAGAGTGTGAGGATACACAGATAAGCAGACATATGTATTTGTTTAAAAGTCCTTATAATTATGACGACATGTTTGATTGTTTGGCTAAGTTTGTAGTGACTCTACCTGCTATGCCAGCAGTCGCGGGTTCGAGTCCCGCTGGGGGCGTTCATTTGTGTGATGAGCACTAATGTTTGAACTCCAGTCATGGGTGTTTATATTTATAACATCTATATATTTAAAGTTGTATATATGTAGTGTATCAATTATCTGGTATCCATAACACAGACCTCGTAGCTTACCATGGAACTAGATGATGCTGTGTGTTAATATCCCAACATATTTATACTAATTAATTATTAATTATCAAATGATTTATTTAATTCTTGTAATATTTCTCCTTTACACTTCTTTCTTCTAGACTGTAGAAGCACTAAATCTATTGATAAGCACTTAAGCAGCAGGAGATATGAGAAAAGCACTCCTGCGGCACTAGTACTTAGGAACATGATTTAGCTTTCTTCTTTTTTCTTTTCTTCATAAATCTTCTTTACTGCATAAATTAATAATTATTTCTACCTATAACATTATAAATATGAAATAATTTTGTTTCTAGTGTTACTTAAAAATTACAATACAATCTCTTAAAGATTAATAATGTAGAGATGTAGAGATCACAAAATTATTTCTTGTTTATAAGAAAACTCAAAATATTGTTTTTAAAGTACCTATCTAAGATTCTAGTTAGTTATTTTTACCAAAAATTTAATTTACTATAGTAAATTATGTTTCTAATGATTTTAATTTCATGTGACGAAAATTTGAATTAATATTGATTACCGCCTAACGTAGTGGTCAGGGTCTTTACATGGGAGGCCTTGGATTCGAGACCTGATCAAGATAAAGTCTTGTATTATAAAAGCTAAATAAGTAATTGTTGGTGTTTTCGTGTGGCGAATTTTACAAACATGAAAAAATTAAAATTATTCACGGTATGTACCTACATATAACTTAACAAATACATAAACAGTTTAAATTTAGAATTTAGCCATTTTAAAAAGATAATATTATAGTAAAATATTAAATTCTAACATGGTATGCTGTAAGACCTACGCGATGACGATGACCAATTGTGTCTGGTTTCACAATTATTTCACGTAGGTATATTCTACGTATGTATACATATATGCTCCTGCGCATCCGCAATAACTCGGTGTAGCAGTGAGAAATAAGTTAATAAGCTTGAATAGTAGATTTTTAGTTAAGATTTTAAGAGATAAACATTTTTAGACTTACGCAAAGACAAAACTGTTCAGTACTTTTTTATTTAGTAACTATTGATGAGCTTTAGTGTTAAAAAAATTTCGAAAGTTCTTAAAGTTATACTTCTTTTAGTAAGTTTGAAAAAAATGCAATATGTTAGTCCAGTCATTTCGTAGTTTTACCTGGAAAGTTTTCCGGGAGCTTTCCGAATTTCTACTTTGCCACCTCGTCTTTGCCATATTGGAAAAATGGCGCCTAGAAACAGTTTTTTGACAATATCTCTTATCCTACTCATTCAACGATGAATATAGTTATATAATAAATGAAACTAATAAAATGTTCTTATAATTTATGTAATAAGTGCCTAATAAGCTTTTTTTTTGTAATATGCATAGTTTTATCGTACGAGCGTTGCAAAATCGACCCTACGCGCGTTTAAGCCAATACACTCATTTCCACACCACCATGTTAGAGTTAGTGGCGCGTTTTTTTATCATGGTATCCTCAGTAGGAATAATTCACATACAATGCACAATATTTAGCGCAATCTTCTTCGATTCGCTATTCTCGATTGTTGCGGGTTCATCGTCATTAGCACGTATCGAAAGTTGAATCGCAATATTTATAGGAGACCACAGCTTGCTCATTTACATAATATGTATGTATTTTTAAACCATTTATAAAGAAAAATACATGAAAAAACAGAACACTATTTTGTATAATGGATAAATAACTGAATTTAGTTATATGTCAATCAATAAAATTAATAATTCTTGTAATGATAATTTTTTATTCAGTTTTTCAAGTGTGTCTTTGATAGGACAAATAAAATTATTCGTCCTTTATGAAATATAAAAATTATAAGGACGAGCGAATAGACTAATAAATAATTAAGTAGGATAAGTAGATCGGCTAAGCTCGGTTAAGTTAAGGTTTTTTTTTTGCACACGGAAACTTCTGTATCCAAAAATGTTTTCTTTTTCCTTGAATTTGAAAATATTTGATTGAAAAATTTGAATGAAAAATTGATTATTGTTCGTCCTATTAAAGTACGCATATTTATTTTTTAGTCCTCCTTATTTTAAGTACAAATAGCTACAGCCTTTCCTTAAAATGGCTATATTAAATGTATTTTGACGAGGAAATAACTAATAATTTAGTCAGAATATTAGTCATTATTCTATAGAAATAAAAAATCATTCAAAATGTTCCCTACTCAAATTATTTGTTTTTAAAAGGAAGGAAATTATTGTTAAAACTAAAATGAATAAATTATGAACTGATTTTCATGATTATTTTCAGTAATAAGTTATTTAAAATAACTTATTAAATAAAGTAGGTAATATAAATTTTCACGATAGAACAAAAATAAAACTAATGAACAAAAAATTTTTTCTTTCCGATGTTCCGAATGCTTTACGGCATACATGTTCACAGGAGAGACTGAATCGTCGGGAACAAAAATATGACATAAAACCGCGACAAAATTTTAAAAGATAATTTTACTTAAACTAAAAAAAGAAACTACCATATTGAACACCTCCTGCTATTTAATGTCGGTTAAATAAGAGCTTCTTATACACTTACAACACGTGGTTATACACTTTAAACAAATTAAAAGCTAACAAACGCTCTACAAGCATTCCCCAAACATGAACATCGTTAATTGACACAATTGCTTACGTCCGTAGCACAAAGACGATACAATTTTAAAATATTTTTGCTTTTGTAGTAATTTGTTTTGTAGTAATTTTTAGGCCCAATCAAACCCCTACTATATAGCTTACTAAAACCTCAGTACAATATTTTGATCGATATTTTTCTACTATAAAAGCGAATGTTTGTAAAGTATACTACAACTAAACCTACTGTTAGTAATTAAATTTAATAAAAGATGGCGTTGTCTGTAAATAATATTATAAATAGTAAAAGCACCTAAGGTCACTTGATAATGATAATTTTGCTAGAGAAATACATAAGATGTTACTCTGCGACGGTTGTTTTCTAAACATTTTATTTTTAGTTCGTTATTGCTATACATATATTATGCTAAAGACACATTAAATTGTGCGTTTTTTAAAAACATTATTTTTCTTTAACATTTAATAATTCTATTTTTCCCCTTACAAATATTGTTAGATATAAATGCCAGTCACTACATTATACCATTTAAAATTTAAATTAATAAAGATAAATAAATACTCCTGAAATAAATTAAATTATAACATAGACATTAAATGGTAGCTCTCAAAAATAATTTTGAGCCCCTAAGCGTACAGCATAACATCTTGTTAATATCTCAATTGCTAACATCCGCAGACCAAAGAATGTATAGAACTGACATATCCGGATTAAACTTTAAACGTTCATTTATTTAATAATAGTCGTGATTTAAGCACTACTCAGATTATTCTAATATATAGATATTTGTTAATTTTCGGCTTCAGGCTTTAGAACTTCCATTTTAATTTTAACTATGTACGCATATTTAAAAAAAAAGTAACGTATGTATGTGTGGATATGTTGATCTGCTTCTGCGTATAAGAAGAACGAATGAACTATATTATAAGCTTATAATAATTTCTATATAAACTATATGCTTTTCCAAGCTTGTAGTATGTATAGATATACCATAGGCGAAGCTCGGAATACAGCAATAGAGCTGTAGACATCACAATTCAATTCGATTAATTGCATACATATTTAATTTATTCATGTAACTGCTTTAATTTCAAGTCATAATTTGTCTGACAGCCAAAGGACCCCTAATAAAGTTTATTGACACTATCAATTGATAAAAAGTGAGTCCAATGACTTAATATGCTCTTCAAAACACGGAATTATTAGATTTAACCGCCACTAAGCGTTTACCTACGTACACGCGGCAACATAGCTTGTCTTTGATAATTAAAATCCCTTAGAAGTGCCGTTACTACTGAAATTAATACAACCGTGACATTCCGAACAGTGGAAGTGTCACTGTCATATTCTTGCACGGAATGTATTCAATATTATTTAATTTATTAGCAGATCCAACGATTTGATTTGAGATTATATATAAAATCTATAAATAGTATCTGAATTTCCTATTTTCCGGGCAACTTCTTTATGTAAATGAGTTCTCAAATGATGCGGCTACTACGTATAGTACTTAGTGCATATATTTTATTTTTAATTTTAACATTAAATTATAAAAGTTTATGATAAGATTAATATACCACCAAATTAACCAATAGTGCAGTTATTACATGTGTACATGTAATATATAAAAATACATCTGTATATAAGTTTTTTAACAGGGATTATTAAAAACGTAAACAAAAACCTCCGTAATTCTTCAAACAATTAGAAAATTGCTAATTTTGGTCATAAGCCACAGAAAAATGAAAAAACAACACCATAATGCCTGTAAATTTCATAATGTACGATTAAAATATAAATTTCATCATAACATTCGTCGAAAGATAATGAAAATAAAACAATTTACTGTATAATTTTGATACCCTCACAACTCTATCATATGAAGGTGCATAACTATAACAATAAGATAATAGGAACTATTAGCCGCTATAATATATTTTAATTATTTAATGATTAAAGATTCAAAAATCTGGCCTAAATATACTAAGAGTCACCTCAACTTGACATTCACTGACCTACTAAATAATTTCTAACTTAATGCAAAAACACGTGTCACTTCTAATAGTGTGACGATCGTGCTCTACCATCTGGCGGCGGGATGAATGGCCGGCTTTGGAGACCGCCTGTTTGAATCCTTTTTTACATCATATACGTAAGTGTATATGTTGACAAACTCAAGAACTAATATTATTGTAGTCTCTTTTTGTAAGACTTATTTTTTTTAATATATGATGGTTTTAAAATTATATTTGAATTAAAATATATATATTTTCAATAAAAAACGGGATACATTGGCAAAGTCGGGCCATTTTCGTTAAGTTCACTTCGAAAGATAAGCGCGTTCAAAGAAACAAAAGAAATAAAAAATAAACTTCTGCATATGACATAATAATTATAATAGGTATATTAAGAATTGTATTCAGTATTGAAATAATTTTAGAATGGAAAATGGAACAAAGTCGCTAATGCATATCAGCCTTTAATTATCACTAAGTTACTCATCAGATACGCAAAAATAAACTTTTATGGTTTAAACAGTGCGGTAATTTTACAGCAGGGATAACGAAAACATCCTTAAACATGCATACATATATAATACCATACAATGTCCCTCCGTCCGTTCATTTGTACGCTTATAACTCAAGAAATACTCTAGCCTGCATATTCACAATCTAGCCAGCTTTTGATAAGCATTGGTGAACGACATATCATTTAGGATATTCGCAGTGATCACTGAGGTTCTTTTCTACTCTAAATGTTTTATAAAGACATATACATCTATTGAAACTTGAAAGAAGTACTTAAGTATAAATAACTACTTGCTATATAAAACTTTTACTTGGGTGTATATCAAACAAAAAAAAGCTTAAAGTAGTGGGCAAGACAAGAAAAGATAGTAATTCCTACTTATCTCGCTATGCCTTCTCTAACTAAATGCTCTTGTAGTTACTTCCTCTTATACCATCTACACTGCATCGAAAATGCTTGACTTTTCAAATTTTCAATATAATAATACTCCAAGGATGAGTCCCTTAACATTCTCAATATAAAAATTTCTATGCTATTTTTAGGATAAAAACTATTTAAATGAAAAATACGTTGCTCATTCGCTACTGCTTGAAATAAGAGCAAATCAATAAATATAGTATACTAACGACTCACCCTCGCTTCGCTCGGATTTGTCCCTAGCTTGCTTCCCAATACAAACTTTCATCCTCATTTTCACACCGTTAAGGGGTAATTTTCAGGATAAAAAGTATCCTATGTCCTTCGCAGGGTCTCCAACTATCTTTTTACCAAATATCATCTTAATCGGTTCAGTATATCCAGAGATTACCCCCTACAACGTAACAAACTCACAATCTCACAAATTCACAAACTTTACCTCTTTATAATATTAGTATAGATATAAATATACTTGGCATTTATAATATTAAAAAAGCTAACTATTTAATATGTAAATATAGCCACAGCTAATAAATGATAAAGAAAAAATTCTACTTTTCTTATAACTACAGTAGCATAATGTAAGTGAAGTCAGCCCACGAAGTTAGTAAATAGGCATTAATAGAGTAAATTATTCATAAACAAGTTATTTAAGGCCAAGTCTAGACAATACACGCTGTTTAAAGTTCATCACACTAGCTATCTATTCATCTTTAACTTTTGCCCCCTTTATCTCGGGGCGCCGTTATCTTTTACGCCCTGTAAACACACCGTTTCTTCAAAGTTATTTGTTCATTGACAGTTGTGCGGATAATTTAAATTTAGAATAATGAAATTGTTTTAACTTTAGGTTGGAAACAGGGTTATAAATTGCTAATTAAATGTAGAGACATTATAAATTTATTAAATATCATTTAGTTGAACTAAGTTTATTAAATATAGAAGCTCAGACATAATTTTACATAACTTAACAAATCATTATGAATTAACAAAAAAAAATCTATCATAATCAGTTCGAAAAAAGTTAGGTTTTTTGTAAAGAACTCCTATAACGTAGGTTTACGATAAAAGCGCCCGTCAAAAGCACATTCTTTATTAAAGAGCTATTGAACTGCAGACATATATACACAAACAATCCACTCAAACATTAACATTACCATGTGTAGAATATTTCTGGTAGAAGTCCATACATGTCTTTAATAATATTTTAAGAGATTTTATTTTAAAAAGTGTTTGCTTTACCTACTCATATATCATTAATAATTGAGAATTAAAAACTTTACAAATACACAGATAATAAATAAATGTGCTCATGATAATTTAAACAATTTTCCCCTCAGGATGTAGGATACGTGTAAATTATTTAAATTGAAATATAGGGGTTAATTAAAGCCCTTAAATATCGCGCTTAACCTAAGTGCGAAACGGTATAAAAATTCCTACCCATTAATAGGCATATAGATGCTAGGAATTTATGACCAGTTAGCAGTGAATTGATTAATGATTCACAATATGTCTGCCGGTCTAAATACCGAAATAACGTCATGCTAATGTAATTGTTGTGACTGAATGAATTATTTTATCCTTATTTACTGTTTCGCTTATTTCAGCCCCTAAAATGGTTAATAATTTGTCTGTTATTTAAATAAGGCCTCTGAGCGAGAATAGTCAATTAATATTGAGAAACGGTATATATACACGAGCATTACATAAACATCTGGCTGAAAAGAAATGAAAAATAAAAAGAAAAACTCACCGTTCGAAAATCAAAAAAAAACGCATCCAACAACTGTCACTGGTTAACATCAAAAACATGCAAATCGTACTGTGCGATCTCATCGTGACCATTTGGTGGGAGCGACAGAAACAGCTGCAATTTTGCTTGCAATTAGACAGGGACGGTGATATGAATAACTAAAATGTCAATGATTTAAGACATGACAGATCGCACAGACCATGTTACATTGTATCACAAAACGACCGACGCGTCTCATATTTGAACTATAACTGAACATGGCCGTCCGTCGCTCGCGCACGTTATACTGCTCTTTAACAAAGTTTGATTAGCTTTAAATAGTGGTGCCCACATTATCTACTTATTTCATTGAATACCCTGGGACTGTGTTATTACGCTTGTATAAGTTGACTGATCAAATATGATCACTCATGTAGACTCGAAATTCGAAAATAGTTTAAAGGGAAATATAAAATAAGAAATGAAAAACTCAAAAGACTCCAAGGTCCTGAGACAAAAAATATTTTTAGAAAAAGAAAGCTCTATTGATTTCGTATAAATAACATTCATGCTATTTTTATTCGGTAATTTAAAAGCTAATGAATTAGTACTATAATTATTTTTTTATTTAATTTCCTAACAATGAAGCCGAAGTCATGAGAACTCAATATAGACAATTAAACTGTCGTCTTTTACGTATTATAAAGACGGTATGACGTACAATTAGATGAAACATGAGTGTAATATGAGTCAAACGTTACTTATATTAGGTATAAAGCATAATATGTAGGTACGTATATTATGTTATTCATTATTATATTATAGTTACGTAAATACATCTTCTCCCTTAGTCAAAATTATGTTCTTATACAATTTGCTGTAGAAACCCTTGCGCCATAAAGTCAAAGTGCTAAACACTTCTTAAAAGACATAACACCTCGTCTTACCGTCTCTACTGGTTACAGGAAAGCTGGCTCATTTTTCACCCAAAGAATCGGCATTGCTATTCAGCGGAGTAATGCAACTAGCATTCTTGCTACTATTCCACGCGGACATGACTTGTATTTAGCCCTTTTCAACGTCCTACTGCTGGGCACGGGCTTCCCTTCAAAACGAGGGGGATCAGGCCATAGTCCACCACGCTGGCCAAGTGCGGGTTGGCGGACTTCACATATCTTTCGAAAACTTGCTAGGTTTTCTCAGACATACAGATTTCCTCACGATGTTTTCCCTCACCGTAAGGCAAGTGGTAATCATTTTAGAAATGATTCACACATGAAAATATCAGAGGTGTGAGACCCGGGATTTGAACTGGCTTCACTTGGTTTCCCAAGCGAACGCGTTACCTTTGGGCTACCACTGCCATGGATACCTACCACTTGACATGCCTTGTACAGTAATATAATTAAGTGTACATTTATTTTGTATATATAATTAAATATATTTGTAATTTTCTTTTTGTTGATTATACTATATTAACAAATAAAGTCTGTATTTATCAATAAAAATTTGGTATTTATGTATAATTTTTTTTCAATATTTGTGAGCTTAAATAAATAAATAAATAATAAATATGTTGAGATATCAACACACACCACCATCTAGTTCCATGGTAAGCTACGAGGCTTGTGTTATAGATACCAGATAATTGATACACTACACATATATAACTTTTAATACATACATATTATAAATATAAACACCCATGACTGGGGTAGAAACATTCGTGCTCATCACACAAATGAATACCCCCAGCGGGAGTCGAACCCGCGACCGTTGGCACAGCAAGTAGGTCACTACAAGCCGAGCCAAACGTGTCGTAGTTAGTTAATTTACATATATAATAAAGTTAAGTTCACAAATATTGAAAGTTTAGCATAATGCTTATCTTCAATAAACTATTTTACACTAGAATTATCCCTATTTAATTCTTGTCACAATCGAATATCCATTTTGAATAGTGACCCATTTGATGTAGCCGATTTATAATTATAAAAACGCCGTTGAATTTATTATTGACTTTTATTGCATTTTGTCATTTTAGAGCTATACGACTCAAAAATTAATGCAATTGACACTATCTCTTTCCTTTCACCCTTAGGATGCTTGTAATAATTGCTGAAAATGTATTCTAAAGACCTATGTAAACATTTTATATCTTCTATTCTTTAAGTAATTACTAAGTTTAATTTTTGTCTTGTATTTTTTTTTGATAGTTACAAATAGATAAATTGAGGTAATGGTATTCACAGAAAAATAGAACAATTGAGAAAAAAGTATGATATTTTTCTCACTTCTCAGTTCTCATAGATAAAAAAAAATATTATATTTTTTATAACTTTTATTCTCTTCTCTCCTTTTCTTTTCTTTATTATTTCTTATTTTAATTATAATGTAGCTATGTAGAGATCCTAGGAATTTCTATTTCGATATTATTATATATATTATAATTCGACGACGCTACATCTAGTATCTAAAATATATAATTCGGTATATTCAATTTTCATGTATTATATTAACATTTTCAGGCGAACTATTTAAGCACTATACAATATAAATGATATTAATACACAAAAAACCCATTTTTTTGCTGTAACTCATTTCTTAGTGTTATGTGACGTAATTAAATTATATTAAATACATATATATTATTACTTTAAAAAGGTAAATTTATATATATTTATAACGATATATATATATAAAACAACAGTACCTAATACCTATATGAAATTAAATAAATATATTTTATATAGGTATTAGGTACTGTTTTTTCCCTTTTCGAATTTAAAATGTAAACATTTTGTGGGGCTTTTTCTTTTGCTCCATACAAAATTATGTTATTACTGTCATAATTGTTTGTTGTCACTCTCACACTCCGGTGGGACGACCACTCGACACGACCGGTGAGAGTTAAGGCGCAGGACCGACGGCTCTACGTGCTCTCCGAGGCACGGGAGAGAAACACCGCCAACTTCCCAACTCCGGGCTGTTACTGAGACTTACTATACAGAAAGACTCAATAATTAAACTTGGCTCGACCCGGGACACGAACCCAGGTCCTCCGGGTGTGCAGCCGTACATGCTAGCCACTACACCACCGAGGCAGTTACAATTATAATAGCTATGTATATATTAGATAATATAATAGGCTATCATGGGCAAATATATCGGTGGTAGCGGCTTTGATCGTAGTACATCCGTATCTATTGTACTAGTTTACTAATACCGAGATAAAGTTAGCCAAAACACAGTGTATACAAGTAAGTAAAGAGAATCCACTATATTCTCTTTGCTTTCCCCAAAAGGAAAAGGTTTCTCTATTTTCTTCATTTTATATAAAGAATGCAGTCGTAAGTGGTGGTATTTAGTCAGTAGAATAGTATCTCTCTCTCTCTGGGGTCGGTCCCTCATGTCTGAGGATCGTGGCCAGTGTTAGGGTTGCATCTGGAGCAGATGATCTGCCTCCACCGGTTTCTGTCCAGCGCGTCTCTTACCACCGTCTGGAATTTCGATGACGAGCCTTTAATTTGGTCAGTCCATCTTATTGAAGCACGACCGCGCGATCTTTTGCCTTCGGTATTTCCAACCACAGTGAGTTTGTCCAGACTTTGTCTTGACTTCGTGGCCAAAATACGAAAGAATACGTTGTCGGCATAAGGTGGACAAGCGCGTTTTTATACGGAGCTGGTTCAGGATCGATGTATTGGTGCGTTTCGCTGTCCAAGGTATTCTTAGCATTCGTCTCCAACACCACATCTCGAATGCATCAATCCTTTGCCTTTCACGGGCCAATATTGTCCACGTTTCTACTCCATACAGGAAGATAGGGAAAACCAGTGCTCGTATCAATCTAATCTTAGTTTTGATACCAATTCCTCTTTTCTTCCAGATGTTGTCTAGTCGGGACATAGCATAGAATAGTATAGTATATAGTATATATAGTATCTATTCACCTTCAGGAGAATATTATGTATTGATCAAACAAATAATCATTATACTTATTATTAAACTCGTAATCACCACGTGCAGTGTCACATTCCACAACTACCAACCAGTACAAGCTCTCCCCCACTAACGATGTTCTTCTAGTCAATTTCTAGTTATGACATGTATTCTGACATATTGCTCTCGTAGTATGGTGTGACAAACCATCTAAGAAATCAAATGCATTACCAATGTCTTTCCATATTTTTCGATCACCGATATCTCAATTGCGAAAAGTTATTAATAGTATCTTGACAGAAAAACCCATTAGCTCGACGCAATATTTTATCTTTGGGATATACGCCTAATGTATGTATTACGTAAAAGTTAAAATATTGAATGTGACAATAAAAGCGTCACTAATGACTGCCACTGTACATGGATTTAAAATTTTATTAAAACGGAACTTCCTCGTTGCGCGCGTCGTTTCCGGCCATGGCTTATTCTTGGTTAGAATTTAATTCAATTAACCCCAGTTTGGCCGCGTTAAAATACGCTATAGGATGCCATGCACACTCGATATTAGGCATAACTAAGCTTTATATTTTTAATATAGTAAAGGCAGTAGTAGTAAATACTATTTGTCTTTTATTATAAATTGATGTTAATTTTGTAAGTAGGCACCATCTATACATATAATAAAACTGTAGAGGTCGAGTGTCTGTACATAGAAAAAACTGCTAAAAACCGAGTCAGGGGGATGTAAGAAGAGTAATAAAATTAACTATGGTAATTTTTATTTTTGTACGTGACCATTGACCAGTCTTAAGATATTCATTAAAATATTATCATGAAAACCGACTCATCATTATAGCGAAGATATCACTTAACATAATGTGTTGCGTTACAAATGAACGAACGAACATACACCCGAACTAAATAACTCCTCGTTTTTTAAAGTTGGTTAATTATATTTGTTTATCTTGAATCCTCAAGTTCTTCGGGCATATCACAAGGTGCAAGGGAAAGTTGAGGGCAAAAGATCTCGTGGACGCTGTCAAACATGGTGTACAAATCTCATAGAATCTGTGACAAACTCCAGCACAAATGATAACACCCAAGCTACCAAACGAGATACATGGCGTCGCATTACGAGAGAAGCGGTGGCGCAAGACTCGACCGAGACATGACCACGACATGACCACGACCACTCTGTCAAGAGTGAACAAATAAGAAGAAAAATCTTGAATGGTATACGGAGAGATATCATTATTATCTCACTTTCGCTCATTAGTATTAGATATATTGTTGGCTATAGAATATTTTATACAACAAAAAAAAATCATAGATATAATCTCTTTACCATTGGTGTACTAGCCTTATCACATAACCCCATCGATGCTTCCAGTGAATTTCTCAATCAACGCTTGATATATTGGAATGTCGATCCGATTGTTCATTATTATTTTATTTCCTCTTATATAATGCAATTGTAATGCTACTAGAATTTTATTTTATACTAGTAACAAGTCTTATATTATGTGCCTCTAATCAATTTTTACAAGGTTCATACTAATTAAATGCGTAAGTAACTCTGTCTGTCGGTGTGTCTGTCTGTCTGTTATCTGTCTACGCTTAATTTGGTATGGAGATAGTTTGAGGTCCTGGGGAGGACATAGGATAGTTTTTATCCCAGAAATCCATTAAGAGAGTGATAAGGTAGGTGGAAATTTATTTGGGGAATCAATCTTTTCTCAAGTAAGGCATATATATATTTTTTATTTTTTAAAGTTCTATGCTTATGAACGTATATAGGTACATACATAAGCATAAAACTATGTGTGAAGTAACAAACATCCATCCATCGTCACAAATTTTCACATTTATAATATACTAGCATTGCCCGCGTCTCCGCCCGCGTTCAGATGACCAAAAACCAAATATTTTACATATTAGTCTACTCTTACATTGCATTTTTTGTAGTTTTTCTCAGAAATTAGATTTTTTCCCGCGGTAAAAAGTATCCTATATGTTGACCCGGATAACCATGATGCGGTAACAGACAGACAGACAGACAGACAGACAGACAGACAGACAGACAGACAGACAAAAACTCTAAAAACTATAGATTCGGCCTCTATATCGATAATAATGTCTATTTCAATAAGATTTTCCAAAAAATATTTAATGTACAGATTCGGCTTAGTTACAATTTTATTAAATTTATAGATGTAAATATTTACATGTCCCATTTAATTAGATTGGTACTGAACTGTTTCGTATCTTAAGTCACTGTACTTATAAAAGTGTATATTTTTACAGATATATGTACATACAATGACCGAAAGTAAATATAGGTTTTCCTCAATTTTAGTATTAATAAATAAGTAAGGAAAAGTACAGACAATTAACAATTTATATAGTGTCACGAAAGATTCTTATTTAGGGAGGAACAAAATCTTTATATAGGTTGTTCCGAAAGCAATGTAAGATTTTGTTTTTTATAAAAATCTAGTTGTTTAGTTATAAATCGTATTATTTTAATTGTTTCATCGCTTGCACATTACGTATTATTTTTGACTCTTTTGCACAAATGTTTTTAAATTTTGTTAATTTAAAAATGATATTATTGTCTTCTTTGTTTATTTTATTAGTTCATTTAGAATTTATTTTGAATTTTTAATAAAGTTTGGCACTTAATTTGAAAATATATTTAAACTTGATGATTTAACTAGTTTTGAGTATAGCACAGATAAATAAATATTAATAGTATACAGCACAGATTACATAATAACATACTAGATAATTGTGACCAATCATCAAACCTGCGACTTCACCTAAACATATACATACCTATGTATTTATTTTTAAACCAAAATGTTCTTAATAAAGCTATGATGATATGAAGCTATTCATGCAGTAAAGAGAGAAATTAGCGATCCTAACTTCCAAGATGGTCGTCACATAAATTTGTTTTTATTTTTATGACTGCACAAAGTATCTGCATTGTAATCTTCATACTCTAATAGATGGTAAGTGGTACTTCCTCATTGATGGCACCGCCTTTGTGATTCCAAGCAATCAGTGATAGCGTAGGTCGAATATATGTATAATATTATGTTATGTCGACTTTTGTGGTTTTAAAAAAACCTTAAAATTCGCAAATTCCCCTTTTTCACTTAACTACGTAACCTAGGTGTGTGACCAAAGTGTAATTATAATATATCAAATTATAGTGTGCTGAGCACGGGTCTTCCTACAATACGAGTCCACCACGCTGTCCAAGTGCGGGTTTGTGGACTTCACATGTCTTTCGAAAACTTGCTAGGTTCTCTCAAACATGCAGGTTTTCTCACGATTTTTTTTGTTTCCCCGTAAGACAAGTGGTAATCATGTTGAAAAATGACTCGCATATGTAAATATCACAGGTTAGAAACTCAGGAATTGAACCCTCTTCACTCGATTTCTCAAGCAAGCGCGATACTATGGGGCTACCAGTGGCTACCTGTGTAATAATTTTCATTTTTATTATAGCGACAAGGAGTAACTAGCGTACACACACATACAAACATTCCATTTATAATAGTAGACTTATTAAAAATCTGAGTAGGTAACTTTTAAATAAAACTATCTCAAATCTTTTCGGGTTTTTTTCGCGGATTTATTTTGATTTTTGGTTCCCAACGTTCCGAATGCTTTATTTACAGCTATCGTGGTCACAGGGGAGACTCTCCAATCTATCCGCGAAAAAATCCGAAAATATAGTTTTATTTAAAATGTCCAATATTCGCGTAGGTATATCTAAGAAATTTCTAAGTAACTTTTTGCTATATATAATAATATCTTATGGGAATCTATTGTTTTTGGGATACGAAGTATCCTTATATTTTGTTGAAATATCGTTAGCTCTAGGGATTGCGTTACAAGGATAAAACGAAAGTATTAATTCTGGGCGTGGTCTATTATTTCTGTATATGTACATATACAAGTAAATTAAGTGTATCATCTTTGCTTAGCAATATATATAATAATAATACTTTTATTTCGGCATTAATACGTATATAAAAATTGTATATTTTTGGAACGGCTTACCTCTGCTAAAATTTCACCCTTTGCCACTGGTACACACACATGTATTTTTTATTTAAAGCTACAATTTTATTAATTAACTAGCATTGCCCGCGGCTCTACGGCTTAGTATACTCTTACATTGCAGTTCTTGTACTTTTTCTCAGAAATGAGACATTTTCCCGTGGTAAAAAGTATCCTATATGTTGACCCGGATAACCAGCTATCACCATATCAAATTTCATCAAAATCCCTCCAGTGGTCATTTTCTATAAAATGTTTAATGTACAGATTCGGCTTAGTTACAATTTTATTATATGTATAGATTATAATAATGTAAAATTAACCAATTTACTAAATATCAAGAGACAGAACGAATTTATGCAATTATAGCAGTTTATATAGATTTTCATTGATTATTTACGTGATTAATATATTCCAAAAAAAAAAAATGTCCTTTATTCACGTAATTATTTGGTTATTTTTTATAAATTACTGCTAGCTATTTAAAAGGAGAGTCACCCTGGAAAATAAGTACGGATGTTTTTTTTTACACTTTTATGGTACCTAAATGATTTTATCCTTATTTTATATACTAAAAAAATTAACCTTTCTTTGAAAATCTTGTTCTTTTTTATTTTTTATGAAGTAATTCTAGGCCAGTAGTTTAACAGTCTTAGCCAATGATGCCAATTTCTCAATAAAAGCGTCAATAAATGTGCTACACAATATTACTAAACTGTAGTTTTGTATATTGATTTTTGGCCAACTATGTGATTTGTCTTAAATTATCAGGGACTAATATTTGTACATATACATGTAGCTATATATTACACGCTGAAAATATCCTTATTGTAAATAAGAACATTTTCCACGGATATTTTAAGAATGCCAACTATAGAATAGAGTAGTATTTTCTATTCTATAATTTATTTTCTCGAAATATATAGAGCTTACTTATGTTGTCTTTACCTACATTCATTTTAGTTAATGTCTAAAGGTCATAGAAAAATAAAAACAAAAACTAAAGAACAAAACTTTTTAACAAAAAAATAAAAACCGACTTCAAACAAAAGCACTAAAAAGTAAAAAATTACTGATTGGTAGTTTTCATTTACTATACATACCTAATCAAAATATTTTCGAAGTCGGTGTGCTTTGCTTTGTATGGGCTGGCACCGATTTCGAAAATATTTGATTAGGTATGTATTTAATAGGTAGGCTTTAATTACTTAGCCAAAGCACACCGACTTCGAATATATTTGATTAGGTATGTATAGTAAATGAAAACTACCAATCAGTTATTTTTTACTTTTTAGTGCTTTTGTTTGAAGTGGGTTTTTATTTTTTGTTAAAAAGGTTTTATTTTTCCCTTTTTAGTGTAGACAGTAGTAGCAAAGTAAGAATTCCAACGTGTTAGGCTTGTCAAATCAAACAAAATAAGCCCAAACTTAAAGTATCTACTATTAGCCGTTGAAGACTTCCACCTATCCACCTTCTGGCCTTGCCATCAGATCAGGTCAACAACACCGAACCACTGTACTATCAACGGAAATAGAAATACTTGCAAAGTTTCAAGTCAATATGACAATTAGAAGTAGGTTAAATTCATCATTAGTTGTTTTTCCACCCTTAGGGGTGGTATTTGTTTTTTGAAATTTAAATGGGACCAATCTGGAAGTATACCCTTTCAAACAAAACAAAAATTGTCCAAATCGGTTAATAAATGACGGAGTTCTGAGGTAACAAACATAAAAAAAAAACACACACACAGTCGAATTGAGAACCTCCTCCTTTTTGAAGTCGGTTGAAAATTTTATTTAATTATATTAAAATTTAAAACTAACGGGTCACCCTCGCTTCGCTCGGGTTCGCCTTTAAAAAAACAAAATCAAATCTATCCCACGGGAACTGTACATTTTCCGGGATAAAAAGTAGCCTATGTGCTATTCCAGACTATAATCTATCTTTGTGCCAAATTTCATCCAGATCCGTTTAGCCGTTCTGGAATGATTAAGTAACAAAAATCCATCCAAACATCTAAACGTTCACATTTATAAAATTATTAAGAAGTAGGATACAGTAAAAATGAGCACTTTAAGCACATACATTTATCATAAATTGTACAAATGTTTATAAAGTGAATATAAAAAATATGATTTCCATCTGGATGTGAGTGCTTGGCCATCAAGTGAAGTAAGTATCGAGCGACTAAATAAGACATAGCCGGTCGAAACGTACTTAAAACGATAACCAAAGTTCTCTATTTCTCATATAATTTATTTTCTAATCGTTTCAATCGAAAGTCAAATATATAATTAAAGACACATACATACTGTTAAATTACACTAATACATACAAATTGTGTAAAAAGCTGTCGTTCAGGCTACAGAGTATGTAAAGAAAGACATACGAGTATGTCAGAGTTAGCGGGGTTGGGAAGATTTATTTTTCATCCATGTCTGATGTCGGGTAGGTACGAGTAGATCAGTGTAAAACTTTAAAGATATGTATATGTACAACCATATATTACTTATACTGTTTATTCTTAATTTATTAATAATAATAATAAATAATCTGTGCCTGTGCTCAAAAAAAAATAGATCTAAGTAAATTCAAAAATACATAAAAAAAATATTTAACTCTTTTCCTTCTGTCAATATTTCAAACGCGGATAATTTTGTCTTCAATACAAATAGATTTCGTCTGATTTTATATATGTTAAAAATCGGACAAAACCTACTTATATCGAAAACAAAATGACTGTTAGACATGCTTAAAATAAATATCGTCTCAAAGCATTCGAAAACCTTCTTTCTCCGAAGGACTTACCGTGTGTTGTTTATTTTGGAGTTTCTTCAGTGATGTTTACGACTGCTGCAAATGTAAGTATATTTAGAACGACTTGATATAAGAAACAAGTCGAACTAAACCTACTTAGATTCACAGCAATTTTTCTTCAAGCAATCTTTAAGTTTGTACATCTCATACCCGACGCTAGTTATTGACACCCACCTAAGGAGACGCAGTTCGGCTTATTCGTCATAAAGCCGGATATGGTCTACTTATACAGGTGGCAAACATCAGTCGCATTATTTCACATTATGTTAGTAAATGTTTATTTCTATTTCTATAATAACAAAAAATATCCACAATTTATATAAAAACTCTTGAAACTAAGATTTCATGCTTTTTCCTTTCAACCGAGTTTTTCCAGCGGCTTTCAAGTGTACAAAGTACCTAATGTAGAAGATATTTAAATAGAAAAATAAATATACATAGATAACAAATTATAAAACGATTGTTTTGTTTTCAAATTAATTCTCAGACAAACAAAATTTAGCTCCTAAAATATAAATTTTACTGAGAACTCGTTACAATTTCATATTTGTTATGCATTTAGATTATTAGAAAAATAATTTTTCCTTGAGATCAGTTAAATAGAGGGGAAAAAAGTTCACTCACTCTTTAATTAGCGGAATGCGCTGACAAATTATAGATTAGTAACGTTTCCAAATACCACGTGTCATCTTTAGACGAGTTAACTAGCTCCAGACAGTAACAAGCTGTTCTATATAAATGAGTAGGGACGTACCGTTTCACAGTTTCCATTATTATTAGTTGTGTTAACTGAAGTAGAGTTAAGTAGAAATGACCCTACTTGAAATGTAACACAAGTTGAGTGAATCCTACTTAACTTTACAACGATTATTTATTATGTATGTACTAACGGCTCACCCTCGCTTCGCTCGGGTTCACCTCTAAGAAGACGAAAACTAATCTATCCCACGGGAACTGTACATTTTTCCGGGATTTGTCCCGGTTCGGTATAGGTTTTTAAACCTATATGCTATTCCAGACAATAATCTATCTCTGTGCCAAATTTCATCTCGATCCGTTCAGGCGTGATTGAGTAACAAACATCCAAACATCCGTCTAAATTTTCACATTTATAATATTAGTAAGATAGTATTAAGCACAGTACGTTAAAGTAGAGTCGTAGATACATTTTAACTCCTGCATTTTACTTATCTTATATAGTACTAGCGACTTATTTTCGCTCGGATGCGTCCATTCTATGTACGTTTTAATTTTTTTGAGCGGAACCCTTATTCTTTTTCTAAAATAAAAATAACCTAAGTTACTTCTTATAACATCAACTATCTACCAGTGAAAATCCTGTCAAACTCAGTACAGCCGTTTTGGAAATTAGTCGGAATAAACAGACAGACAAAAGTTTTAAGAATTGTTTTTTTCTTATAAGTATTGTTTAAAGTTTCATATGCATTTAGTAAAAAGCTATCATTTTAACATTAGAAATAGGGATTTCAATTTTATTTATCTGTATAGATGAATAATATTTTATCGACTTGAATTATTCCTAACTCAAATAAAAACATATCGATAAATATTAGCTTCACGCGGGAATCAAATACGATGACGACAATATATGACAATCTTGTAATATCTAAAAAGTGTTGAATAATTTTGTATAGATTAAAGTAGAGCGCATTCGGCTTGATATGAGACAAGCCGGACGGAATCTACTTAGATCCACAGCAAAATTTCATATACGTACTTATAAATTATTAAACTACAATTATGAGAGAAATACCTGCTGGTTGATGGCTTTATTTACTACTGACAATCTTTATGTTATCAATAAAAAAACAGTTACTTTTTTATAGACACTCGTAAGTAAATTCTATTCCTATGTTTTCCTCAACATAATGACAATGACTATGGTCGAATTTCAACAACTGGACGAACACTAATATTATAAATTTCACTATACACTTTATATGTTAGACTAGAATTACACTATTAGAACACTTTAAATTAAAACACAAGTATAACTAACTCTATCGCACAAGATTGCTGTACTGATGAAAAATTAAAACGTATCTCTTTTTATACAAAACTAAGTCATTAAGGGATGAATAGATGTTACTACGGATACTAATGTATTTGTTTTGAATGTCCTGTTATTGTAAACATTGTTTGTCATTTATTTTAACTCATTAAGTAATTGTCGTTACGATTTTTGGTTATAAGTAGATAGGTCAAAGGTATACCTATTTTTCTTTTACTAATAATACATACAAAATGTCATGTTTAAATAAAAGTTTTATAAAAAAATGGATTTATTTGTATTCAAAAGCTATACAATAAACGGATTTTAAGAGAACTTTCATTAGAAAAATATTTGGTAATAAAAATTTAAAAAAAATATATAATTTCAATTAAGTAATAAAAAATAGTTCATTAGATGCAAATCACTTGTTCAGAAAGAGTAGAATTATTGAAGAATGCAATTACAGTATAATATGATAGGGGCGCGTCCCTAGGGGCCTTTTTGTCGTACATTTTATCTATTCCTTTATTTTAAACGGTTTAGGTAACATACCAATAAAACAACTTAATAGCCACTTTTCTTCCATTTCCAATTAAAGTTATTTAATTTTTGACAGTAAACCCATTTTTATAGAAATAGATAATAGCCTGTAGCAGTCGGCAGAAATGTAGCTTCCTATTGGTAAATTTTCAGAATTGTTTTCAGAATAAACTGTTTAGTAAACTGACAAACAGGCAAGCATACATATGTATGTACAATAAATTTTATATGTATACATATATTATAAAAAAATAAGTTATTATGTAAATAAAGCTTTCAATTTCTCGCCAAGATTTTTCTATAATCACTCAAATCTGAAAAAGGTTGAACTTTAAGAAAAAAAAGAGTTTAAAGCTTAAGTGTTGTCGGCGTTTTTCAAGATATTTCATTTTGAATGTCACATGATAAACTTAACAAAATCCATACTCAATATTATAATTAATGTGTAAGTGTTTTTGCTTGTCCTTCCTTCACGTTGAAACAGAGTAACGGATTGGCGTGATTTTTTGTGTGGAGATAGTTGGAGGGCTGGAGAATGACATAGGCTACTTATTTTAACAGGTGATGAAAGTTTGTATGATATCTACATTTTTAGACTTTCTTTCCGAAAGTTTATCCTCAAAGGCTTCATTTTAAAATTTTCTACTTTCCTAACAAAACGTTGTATACAATTAAAAATATTAAACAACTTTTAAACTTAAATAGCTTTAGTTGGTGGCTGTCACTTACTGAGAAAATTATACTGTGTCATATATTTATACGAAACATGTTTAATAAAATATTTTTTCCCCGCTATAAGAATAAAAACTCAAAAAATTAAAACCACAAAAAATCCATGAAAATAGATTTTTCTACTCTACATCTTAAGTACCAGAAAACAATTTTTTTTTTCATTGTATCAGAATATATTTTTTTCTAAAAAGATATCTATAAAATAAAGGAACATAAATAAAACACATATCAGTGTATATAACACTTTTTATTATATTGCTATAGTAACCTAGTACATACTTAAGTCAACATTTCAAGTCTTAAAGACTTTTTAAATTTTTTATTATATTACAGACTAAACTTATTACTTAATGCTAAGGCAGTGAAGGCACGCTGCTGGCTTATTTACCATTTTTTTATTAAAAAAAAAAAAAATTCTATCCCCGCCCTATAAACATAAGTAAAATGTTAGCATGCAAATAAGTCTTGCTAAGAAATCTTCAAATATGATGTATTAACGTCAAGCGAGTTCATTTTGCGATCGTCAAAACGAGCAAACACACAACTGCCCGTTAGTGACGGTCACAAACCAACTTCGCTAACAAGATTCTTCACATCTTTCAGTATCTTCAACGTTCTTCAATCTTCTAAGTTCTTCTTTATGCGTAAAATTACCTATTGCATGATAACAACATACTCTATATTAGCATCTCTGAAAAATACATATATAAATCCTTAAAATATGTAAACTTAGACATAAAAATGGATTTTAAATAATAAAAGCTTACAATTTTAGTTTTTAAATACAGTTTTTACATTTGATATTGTATTCTTTTTAATTTTTCAGTATGTACCCGAAATTAACCCTCCAAAAAACCCAATAGCTCTACATATATACATATGTAACAAACAACGAAGATTTACAAAAAGTAGGACGTAACAGACAAACAGATTCTGTAAGGATTTTTCTTTTTTGAGATACAAAACCGTGTAGTTTTACTATTTTAAAGACAAATTACTAACAAATAATAGGTACTTTCGAAGACTTATAAAAATACATGAAATATCCAATAATACCAATGAAACCTAATAATCTGGGAAAGGACTCGAACCTGGAACTTTCTTAAAGACAGATACTAACTACTACGTCCAACCGTCATACATTTAGCTTGAAGTATACATAAATTCTTAATGCTAAATGATATTAAAAACATGATAAATAAACTTTATAACCTTAAAATAACCTTTAAAATAAGGTAAAAATAGAGCTTCCACTAATACCGAGTATATTGCCAATGCTTATTGTACAGCTAAAACAATATAAATATAAAAAATAGTTAATATTCGCTTCCATTTTCCACTGAGATGAGACCTGAAATGTTAAAAATATAATTTATATTATCTATACATACTTGTATAATAAAATTGTAACTGAGCCGAATCTGTACATTCAATATTTTTTAGAAAATCTTATTGAAATAGACATGATTACAGAGACCGAATCTATAGTTTTAGAATTTTTGTCGGTCTGTCTGTCTGTTACCTCATCACAAAAATACCACTGGAGGGATTTTGATAAAATTTGGTATGGTGATAGCTGGTTATTCGTGTATCTAGTATATTTCGATACGTAAAATACATTTTTACCTATTAGATATTCATATCTTGAAATATTGTCGGCTGGCACCGACTTCGAAAATATCTGATTAGGTATCTATTCTAAATGAATGAATGAATTTAGTTATTTTTTACATTATAGTGACTGGAAGTCGGTTCTTATTTATTTTTTTAAGTTTTATTTTTTCATTTTTAGTGTATACGTAATAAGCAGGTAATTTGTAATAAGAAAGTTTTTTAATAACATATTCGATTAAACAATTTATTAAAGAAATATATTTATTGTTGATTTTCAACCGACTTCAAAAAGGAGGAGGTTCTCAATTCGACTGTATGTTTTTTTTTATGTTTGTTACCTCAGAACTCCGTCATTTATTAACCGATTTGGACAATTTTTGTTTTGTTTGAAAGCGTATACTTCCAGATTGGTCCCATTTAAATTTCAAAAAAAAAATACCACCCCTAAGGGTGGAAAAACAACTAATGATGAATTTAACCTACTTCTAATTGTCATATTGACTTGAAACTTTGCAAGTATTTCTATTTCCGTTGATAGTACAGTGGTTTGGTGTTGTTGACCTGATCTGATGGCAAGGCCAGAAGGTGGATAGGTGGAACTCTTCAACGGCTAATAGTAGATATTTTGAGTTTGGGCTTATTTTGTTTGATTTGACAAGCCTAACACGTTAGAATCCTTACTTTGCTACTACTATCTACACTAAAAAGGGAAAAATAAAAACTTTTTAACAAAAAAATAAAAACCGACTTCAAACAAAAGCACTAAAAAGTGAAAAATAACTATTTGGTAGTTTTCATTTACTATACATACCTAATCAAATATTTTCGAAGTCGGTGTGCTTTGCTTTGTATGGGCTGGGACCGATTTCAAAAATATTTGATTAGGTATGTATTTAATAGGTAGGCTTTAATTACTTAGCCAAAGCACACCGACTTCGAAAATATTTGATTAGGTATGTATAGTAAATGAAAACTACCAAACAGTTATTTTTCACTTTTTAGTGCTTTTGTTTGAAGTCGGTTTTTATTTTTTTGTTAAAAAGTTTTTATTTTTAAAACGGCTCGACCGATTTCGACAAAATTTATATAAGACCACCTGGGAAGTCACCCTTTGAAACAAAAAAAATCCATATCGGTTCAGGCGTCTTCGAGTAATCGGTGAACATACAAAAAAAAAAAGATCCCGACGAATTGAGAACCTCCTCCTTTTTGTAAGTCGGTTAAAAAGGAATTATCTTTTTAACACAATAGAGCCATGTAGAAACAATCGATTTTTAATTGATTATTTTTATTATGTATTTAAATTAAAAGAAAGCATTACGTTCGAAATATTATTAGATAAACATTCACTTTTACAAGTAAATCTAGTAAACAAAACTCTTTAAAAACAAATCCTTATTATATATAACATAATGAATAAGATTTACCAATTTATTAATTATGCTAAAGTAATACTCTGCAAAGTGTAAATACAATTTGTTAATTTGTTTGCTTGTTTGTCTTAAATTAAAACAAATAAGTTCGTTAAGATAAACATTCACAGTAATTATGTATTATATCTAAAGAAGTTTGAATGCCTTTTGGAAATTATATAGCCTTTATGTAACGTAAGTCTTTAAAACTCTGTATCCTTTCAAATATACTCTCAAGTATATTCACTCAAAGAGAACGAATTCGAAGTTTAATTTTAATCAAAATCCAATAAGTAAAGACTATTTATGGAATCTAAAAATAAATGCTATTTATAGGATACTGATAAGATCTATAAATCTACTGAAATGATAACAAAAAGTCGATCAGTAATCTATAGGTACTGATTTTATAAAATTGAGTGCAAAATTTACACACACATATGTACACTACGTATTATGTACTCTATTCAACTGCCTCGATGGTCTAGTCACTAGTGGCTAGCATGTAGTGTCATGTCATGGACGTCCTGTGTTCGAGTCCTGGGTCGGGCTAAACTCATTTATTGAGTATTTCTGTCAAAAAATTCTCAGTGACAGCCCGGAGTTGGAAAGTTGGCGGTGTTTCAGCCTCGTGCCTTGTCTCGTGTCGTCCCACGGGAGTATGAGAGTGACAGGAATAGAGAGTTCACTAGTGCTTGCGTGCACACTTGTGCATTATAATATTTCCTGCGCAGATGGCCAGTTTCAATGAGATTGGCCGTCGTGGCTGAAATTGGTCGGGAGGACATTTTTATTATATTACACACTACGTAAGCAAACCCATGGTCAAAAGCTACTGTTTAATAAACATAAGCTATGTATAATATCCCTGATATTTTTTATCCACCGTGCAAGTAAAGCTGCAAGCAAAAAATCTTATTTAGTTGTAATAAATCCCGGAAAAAATACTTTTATAAAAACAACAATAATATAATTTATAAGTATCCATTTTGGAGTTTATTATATTAGTTATAGTTTTCATTACTTATAATAAAAAGTAAGAAATTATGATTGTGCCTCAAATAATGGTGATGGAATTACCAGAAAAAAAATATAGAGTACCTACTCTACATATCTATGTATTAAAAATAATAATTTGTCAAAAAACAATAACACACACTGCAATATTTAGTTCACTCACAAAAATATGCAGATACCTAAAATTAAAAGCATTATGCTTAATATTTAAACAAGTGTTTTAATTTAGTTTTGTTTTAACTGCTTTCTTAGTCATAATTACGTAAGGTGTAATATATGATAAAATGTTTTACTATTTTTTTGTAATTTATTGCAATGGCTACTCCATTCCATCCAGAGAAATCCTAATAACTATTCACGATAAGGCACACCAAGGCAGAATATGAAGGCACCCAATATCTCGCTAGGTTTTCCTATTTTAGAAATAGGCTGTAGTTTCTTCAAAGGAAAATTTTGTTTTAGCATATTCTAGCTTTCGACTTTGGCTACTCTTTTCTGATAATCAAGCGATGATAATAAATAATTACATCATGTTGCCGAAACATGTTAAAGACGCATCCATGAAAAAAGTTCAACCGCTGCCAACTACCCTACTTTTAGATACTTATGCACATAGAGGGCTAATATAATCCAGTAACTACAAAAATATGTTCTTCATTTCCAATTCAAATCCACAATCTGTAGCCCTACATGCTAAGCATTGAACCAACAACGCAACAATCTATAAATACAGTAAATGGACGAGATGGATGTATGGAATATAAGTGATGAACGAACTTTAAAAAATATGAAGGAATCGTAAAATAACCCAAGTTATTAAAATCCTGCTAGTTAGAACACTTGTACCTATTATCCATATTTCTCTACGCACTGAAGACGTGGACCCTACGAGAGCTAGAAGAAGAGGATCGACGCGTTTAGTGGCGCAAGGAAGGATAGAGTGCCTGGTAGATCCTCTTGGATCGGTGGACGATACAAGTGAGTGGCAGTAGACATCCCACTGCACGAATGTGCGAGAAAGGCAAAGAAGAGTGGAGAACGAAGAAGGAGAGGAGTGGAGATGAATTGCAAAAGGGTTACAAAACCTAAATGATAACCACGAACAGTTTAAAAGGACTAGCTAGGAACGTAACGACTTGAAAGAATAAATACTAAGTTGAGTGCGGTTAAGAACTAATCGTAACAAAGGCGTATATATTTAAAAAAAAACGTTTGCAAGTTTAGTAAATGTATTAAACCTTTTTAGTTAAAGTTATAAGTTATAACTTTAGAAACATTATATTTGTAATATTATTATAGCTATTTCTACTCTATTACCTTTTTTTATGTAGGATATTAATCGACGGAAATGGATTTTATTTATCTTTTTTAAAAGTCAATGAACGTTTTAAAAACTTAGTATGATTAAACAAACCACAGTCATGATTCTAATAAGATTTTATTTGCATGTACATATTTAGGATTATCCATAATTACAAACTACAGCAAACTGTAAAAAATATGAAACGTTAGTTTAAAAAATCTAAGATTTGTCCAAATTTATTTGAAATTTTATTATATAACTTAATTGTTTATTTTGAAAGCTTACCTTCAAAAAATAAGTTCCACTAATCACCTACGTAAATCTTTGTTAGTGCAGATTTGATTATTTTGCTTTAAAATAAAACATGAATCTCAAGTACAGACTCTCTTCCCCAGTCTCCTAATCTTAAAAAATCGTGTTTGTAAGTAAATATTATATTACTTACATACACATGTATTAATACTTTATTGAAGATATGACAACATACGACAGACGTTGTCGTATCCAAATGGATGTGTGGATGTCTAGATGTATGGATGTTTGTTACTCTGTCACGCAAAAACTACTAAATGGATTTTAATGAAACTTTGCAATAATATAGCTCATACATCAGAATAAAACATAGGCTACTTTTTATCTCGGAATAGTTTCCGTGGGACAGACTTGATTTTGTTTTTCCAGAGGCGAACCCGAGCTAAGCGAGGGTGAGCTTAGTTTTTGAATAATTAGATAATATGAGTTTATTAATACAGATTTGCATTCTTTGGCTTCAAGTTTTGTCCTCAGTACAATCGATTCAAAATTGATATGATTTTAAATACTGAGTAGTAACTTTTGTAATTAACTTACAGCATAAAAAATATAAGAATATAAAATGCACATTATATTACCTGACACTTGTTGTTCCACGGGTAATATTATGAATAATTATGAATAAACTATTATGAAATATTATAGAAACAATTAATTTTATTATAACTAATAGTTCTGATCCAGGAGGTGATCGAGGCTGGACTGAGTTGGAAGGAGCCTGCGGTTCGGCAATGTAGGTCTTGTGAATACAGCCTTCGGCCAGGGATGTATTTGCAGTTTAATAATTAATCTTACAAAGTTAAATATGTTAATAATAATCATAAGAATTTAATAAATTTAATTTATTGATATTTAATATAAAGGGTTTTACAGTATGCGATCTATATATGTACCTATGTATAGGTAAAAAAAAATGTTTATAAAAGTCTGTTTGTCAGTCTTTCATGCAGCAACAAACGTGTTTCCCGTTGACAAAGTATATGGATGGATGAGTGAGTGTAGACTAAAGGATCAAGGTTTTTATCCCGATAAAGTTAAGTATAAAATTTGTTGTATAGAGCCAGGCAAGGGCGAGTCAATTAAAATAAACGAATGGAATATTCTGAACTGCATCTCGTTTTATGTATAACTTAAATATAAAAAAGGATTAGTATTACTTAACATATTGATAAAGTTTAAAAAATATAACTTTATTATTCTTTTGAAGATTACATAATATATTTTTGTTCTTAGATTTAAAATATTTGTTATTTTAGCTCGCAGAAATCAGCTAAAATTCATATCGTTACTATGAGCGTCTAAATCACACGTCGAATTTGATACACACTTTTTTATATATATTTTACAATTATCTAAGAGATCACATTTTTAATAACATTACAAATTAGATTTTGTATATACATAACATATTCTACTACAACATTTGGCTACAAGTACAGCCCTGTCTTCATGTGGTTTGGTGTGTGTTCAAGTGTCTTCTATATTTGTTCTAATTCCTGCGTAAGTGTAACTCGGATAGGTACCGCTCGTTTTTCTCTTAATCACATCGATGTCATATGTATTCATATTAGGTAATATTGTATTTTACAAACAACACTAATGAGCGATTGCAAAATACATCAATATTAAAAAATATTTTATGACACATTTATTCTAATCTATAAAATTATTTGAAATCTTTTATATATTGTGCGTTAGTATTTAAATAGCATGCAGCCCTTTTTAATGTCCCACTACTGGGCACGGGCCTCTCTTCAATGCGAGAGGGATGATTCCAACATAATATTATTACTAATCTGTGTACTCAGTGTTATTATACCATTGTAACATAAAATATTTCATTAAACAGATACTAACGACTCAGCGTTACTTTAATTCCGCTTATATTTAATACGCCCTTAAGAATTTTTTTTAAATTTATGCTGATATCTCCCAGCAAAAATGGAAATAGTGGAATTAATAGTAGGCAGCTATCTTAAGTCACTCGGAGATATTCTAACTTCCAATAATTGTACCTATATTTACAGTCAGATTAGTAGCTGCTGAAGTTCTTTTTCTTCTTCTGATCGTAGAAAAGAGCTTAGTCGGATATATTATGCAGATTAGGCAATGAAAAATAATCTCTTTTACAATTACTATACCTACTATTCATTGTATAGTAATATATGAAGCATTAACAAGCAGTAATAGTACTAGAATTATATATATTTGATATACTCGTATATTAAAGCTATAAATTTGTATATATTCTAGAAATGATTAATTTAAATTTTAAAGAACATAATATATTTTATGTTACCTATCATCATTGAACTATTTATTGATCTATGTATCTATAAATCTAACTCAACCTATTAGCTCAATTTTCCTTTCGAGAAATTTCTTCTTTTTCCCTTCCTTCGTTCGATTTCTTGTATCAGAAGATTGTGTGTTGGTTCCTTTTTATTACCCGACTGCGGCAAAGAAGGATTGTGTTTGACCTGTATTTACTCGTAAAGGTATAGATGTGTATGTACGAGTATATGTATTGTACGGGCTTGTGCTCCTGTGTAATTACTAAGCTTTTCTATTGTTATCTTTTCTATTCTATTCATCTTGGTAGCACGAGTATTATAAGCTATATGGCGTGTTAAAATTAAAATATTTAATAGAAATTTAAAATGGCGGATATTAGGCGCCAATAACAAATTACATTTTTATAATAGTTTAAAATAACAAATTGTTAAATAAAACTTAAATGGCCAAAATTAAAAAATTAAGTAAATCTTACTAATATTAAAAATGAAAGTTTAGATAGTAATAGAAATGGCTAAACGGATCTGGACGAAATTTAGCACAGAGATAGATTATAGTTTGGAATAGGTAGCACATAGGCTACTTTTTAACTCGGAAAAATATTCGATTTCCATGGGATCGATTTTTGTTTGTTTTTCTATAGGTGAACCTCTAGTAAATTATAAAAATAAAAGGAAACCGATTGCGTAAAAAGCGAACTAAAAAGATTAGGGAAAAAGGAGAAACGGTACAAATTAACGAAGGAAATAAATAATATTATGTTGCTTTTAAACTAATTTTAAAAGTGAGAGACATGGGTGAGGGTGGGTAAGTGGTGTTATAAGAACAACGTGTGTATCTGTATATCTGTCTGTGGTATCTTAGCACCCAAATGGATTAACTAATTTTAATTTAATATTTTATTTTAACATAATTTTTAATTTAATTTCTTGTAGTCAACATAATTACGCCAATTCTAGTGGATACTGAACTACTTTCCTTTCAAACTGGTAGAGCTTTTAGCATGCATTGCGGTCAGAGAATAGAAGACGTAGTTTCTTAAAAAACAGTTCAAAAAATCTTATTAAAATATTGGTCTAATTATGCTACAATAAAAAGGAAAACTTTATTCTAATTCAACTCGATCAATGTATTTACAAATATCATTAGCGTACGTTCGATCGATCAATGTATTTACAAATATAATTAGATGTCGATGTATCTAATTTTATTTGTTTTGTCTGTAATTAGTATACTGTTAATATTTGCTTCCATTAGTCACGTAGATATTTTTAACCATCATCATAAAAATTAGGTCTCTTGTGTACGCGATATCTGGGTCAGTAGTGAAATTAATGATTTTAATGATATTTACATCGAGGATAGTCCCAGAATATAAATTGCATTTTTCGTACTTTTTTAATAGAAAATGGTGCCAGGCGCCAGCCAATACAAATCAAAGCACACTGCACAACGATATGGTAAATGCAATACTACAAATCAGTTATTTATTACTTTTTCGTGTTTTTTAAGTCGGTTTAAAAATTTTTTAATAGTAGTTTTCATTAATACAAATCATCTGTTTTAATGACAATGAGGTACAAACAACCAAACTCGCGGTTATAATATTAGTACTATTTAATATTTATTTTCAACTATTAATATTTTATTACTTTTATATCTAAGACATTTTTAATTTACAATAATCAATTATTTGCTTTTGCACGTTGTAGGTAACATACAATTGTATAAACATGCGAGTTTGCTTTAATACTGCCCTCATTTTGAAACAAGTCTCATTATTGTTTTTTATAATTAATTTTACTTCGTACAAAATGATTTTTCTGTCAATCTCTATGCATGTAACATTTTATGTTAAAAGAAAAATTATACGTAGTTTATACTCGTGCTATCAAGACGAATCTATCGACGTATAAATAATCAAAATCGGTTAAGCCGTTTAGTACATACGCGTACATAGATACATACATACCTACTGTAAGGTTGCATTTTTATATATTGAGTGTTTTAATAGAAAATAATATATTTTGTAATGACTTATGTATAAGGCATTTACTTATGTGACCTTGGCCGATAGGAATGTGTTTTTAAAAAAAAAGAGCGCAGATATTCATTTGTTTTCCCGCGCTTTTGAACAGAGATGTCGGTACTACCCGACTAGTCACGAATTGTTTGTAATAATAAAAATTATAGTTATAAAATATAAATTATGTAACTCACTGGCGATCATAAAGGTACTGAATATAAGAATATAAGCAAGGAATATCTCAAAGTTTTATTAGGAATCCTACAATACCTCACACACAGATTTCGAAGAAAAAGAAATTCCAAAAATACAAAATATGTACCTACATAGATACATACAGGTCAAACACATAACGTTTCTTCGAGCTTCGCCACAGTCCAGTAAAAAACATTTTTGTAATGTGTAGTGGAAATATTAAAAATCATTAATTGTAAGTGGGATTCGCCTAAGAAGTTTCAAATTAATTATAGATAGGTACCTAATAAATATATTAGGTATTCATAAGCGAATAAATTATACGTGCAATGATATTTTCGTATAATATTTCGCGGTTCTGTCTACCGCAGTGTTTGGTAGCGTTCTCATTACAGTCGAAATTTAGCTTTTAAAGTGATAACGACATATACGACGATAGTGCGTGCTTTGACGACATTGCTTGTCGAATGGAATTAACCAATTCATTTCTCACATTCAGTAAACGTTAGGCGCTCCTCCAAAAATCTGAAAATAATAGGATTAAAAAAGATATACTTTACCTTTTACAATCTAACGTACTATAATATATATAATGTATATCATAGAGTCGCAAAAGTTAACGACGGAATTGACTACGATACTTTTTATTCACTCAGACTAAAAAGCTAATTCCAATTGTAAGATGACAATGTTTTGAAATAATAAGAAAAATAAATGACAAAGTGTAGAAAGAAGTGTAGAAAATAGAGGTGATTTATTTTTTACCTACTGAAATTAAAAAATACTTTCTTCTTACTTTACAACTGACATAATAAAAACTTTAAAAAATAAAATAAAAACCGACGGTGTGCTTTGATTTTTCTGGCACCAACTTCCAACACCGACTTCCAAAATATCTGGTTACCAAACAAGTATTTTTTATATTTTAGTGCTATTTTTGGAAATCGTGTTTTTTTTTTCTAAGTTAATAAAAAATGCATTCTTCCTAATATTAGTATAGATAATGGAATGGTTATAAATATCTATCTCCAATAATCGTATTTCAATTAATACAGAAGACTTCTGGCCGCACATTCATTTTGTCTCTGTCTCGCCATTTTTAGCTGAAAGCTGACAACCAAAGAAACAGTTCACTATGTCTATGGGATGGAATATCAATATTCAAAGAGCATGTAAATAGTTTCAATATTAGCACAGCATCATCATAATATTATATCATAAAATATGTATAATTTCGAATTCAAAAATAATTGTGTTAATGTGGTAATTAATATTCTTCTATAAATATACGTACGTACGTTTCCGAATGGTTATTATACAAAATTCATAAATAATTCAATTCTATTTTTGTTCAGTGGATCCTAGGTATGCCATTTAGGCATAGTTTACTTCGCCAATTTCGCGAAAAATACATGTTAGTAGGTAATACTTTTGTCTTTTTTTACATAAAGTGACATTGACAGAGTGCAACTGACAAACCACTAGCTTTTGAGTTAAACCTACGTCAAAAAATCAGTTGTCAGCAGGAATTCGTGTGGGATTGTGTTTGTTATTTTATTTAGTAAATGTGTACGTGACTTAAAAATGTATATTTACGAGTTACCGTTCGAAATTAATAAAGAATTATGTAGGTTGTTGGACCATGATAATGATTGGAAAGAGTTGGCTGGCAATTTTATGAAATATTCAGCTTTTGATGTCAATGTAAGTATATAATATGTACAATTCATAAACATGATTGGGATTTTCCCAAACGTAAATGATATAGGGCCATCATGAAGATTTAGGAATTTCCCATATTTAATATAAATCCTGCTTTATAATTTTAAGAAATGAGATGATAGCTGATTATACATATTCATAAGTTAAAAAATAATTTGTACTAAATGAATTTTAACTTTCCATCATCAAATATATTATATATTTGATTTCTAATCTGTTGTAGGTCATTAAAGATCAGATTCTAAATTCAATTAAATAAAATTTACTATTTCCCTCGGATTCGCTCGCGTGGCGCATCAAATAATACAAAAATTGTTTATCTTTAATCCAGGACTGAAGCTATCTATCACCATTCTAAGTTTCATTAAATTGTCTTGATTTTCACCTAAATATATTTATGTATGCATTTGTGATATGAATATAAAAATCTCATCTTTGCCTCTCCAAATTTTATATTATTTATCTATCTAAGTTTGATATAAAAAAGTGAAGATAGATTAAAAGCCAAAAAATTAGTTTAATTTTCTGAAACGTTACATATTTAGAATATTCATTTTGATAACGTATTAGCTAAAGATCTGTTATTGAATTTATAAATATGAAAAAGAGTATAGACTTATTCAAACTATAGTTTTTTATAGTGTTGTTAATTACTTGAGAAGATAATGTATTTAACCATAAAGTAACCCAGATTGAATCAAATTGCAGGAAATAGAACAAACCACAAGACGACAGTTTTCATCACCAACAGATCTATTATTTAGAAAATGGGGTCAACTTAATCATAGAGTGGAAGAGCTTTTTGTTTTATTGCATCGTATGAAACATGTACCTGCTTTGAGGATTTTACTGCCAGTAGTGGATCGTAGGTTTCATGGTCTATTACTAAAACATGATAATAATTTAAAAGGGAAACATCCACATTCATCGGACAGTTAGTATTAAATATATTTTTTTTATATTTAATATAAAGATAATATTTATATCGGTTCCTAATTTGATCTGTGGGTTATCATATTTTAATTGAAGATATATACTAAAAACATTTTGTCACTACAACTTCTCGTAACACTATCAATTATTATTATTAATAATATTATTGATAATAACAGTATTTATCCTCGTATATTTAATGAAATATTCTAACAAACTTTAGTGTTGAGAACCATAGCAATAAAGATGTCATGTTAAACATAACCTTTCCTTGAAAGATGATCTCAAGCTTCTTATTTAAAATATTGAACAAAATAACAAATGACATGTATGTATATTTACAAATTAACCTTGATGTATGTAATATACTGGTGACTCACCCTATCTTCAGGATCGTCTCTAGACAAAAACATATCTATCCCACGGGAACCGTACATTTTTCCTGGATAAAAAGTAAACTATGTGCTTTTCCAGACTACCTCTATACTAAATTTGATCCAGATCCATTCAGCCGTTCCATCCATCCATCCATCCATCCTAACAAACCTTTACATATTATATAATATAAGTAGGATAAATGTTCTTTTAGAGATCTATTCATTTATGTGCTGCTTCAAATTTTAAAAACTGTTAAAATATTGTTATAACTTGTATTATATGAAATTCTAAAGATGCCTTAAACATAAATCTGCATAATAATCACCTCCAGGTAAATTGCTAAGAAAATAATTAAAATTCTATGAAATCTATTGTTAACTGACACGCCGGCGTGTCCGCGATCGTGGAGGGATTAAACCCGTTATCACTCAGAATTCAGATGAATTTCATGACACCTCAGATGTTACTCCTTCAATTAATCATTCAACCATTTGAACTACAGAGTGTACAAAATATACATACTTACTCATATAGTATATGATGTTGGTCCTTGTTTATTTATATTTTTCTTTTATTCATTGGACTTTATTATACATATAATATATATTATTATGTTAAATAATTTCATATATAATTATTGCAGGTGAGATTAATGAGCAGAAAACTCAAAAGGTTGAAGACAGTGATCAACTTTTGCCTGTTCCTGTAGTGCTTATTAAAAAGGTTTTTTTAAAGCCTATTTTCTTAGGTTCCATAATTAAAGTCAAGATAGATAATGATAGTCTATTTAAATAATTGTTAACTGACTTGAGATACTAGTATTTTTTATTTATTTTTTTCCATTTATTATCAATGTTGAACTTCTTATTTTTCTCTCAATATATTATTTCTTTTACATAAAGGTAATATTATTTTAATTGAATTGGGATTTTTAATCGATTTTTTTTTCTTACATAGGGTGTGCAACAAAAAATTCAGAATCCTGTTCAACTACATTCACCAACAGATGATTCTAATAGTGACACTTCAAATGTAAGTCTTTTAACTCACTCTATGCAATGTTAATTTACTATTATGGATACATTAGCGACTTACAATCACTTTGCTTTGGTTCGTCTCTCAAATTTTATTAACTGCTTTGGTGGTCTAGCGGTTAGTATGTACGGCTACAGATCCAGAAGTCCTGGGTTCGAGTCCCAGATCAGGCCAAGTTTAATTACTGAGTTTTTAAGCTAAGATATTCTCAGTAACAGTCTGGAGTTAGGAAGTTGGCGGTGTTTCAGCCTCGTGCCTCGGAGAACACGTAAAGCCGTCGGTCCTGCGCCGACACTCTCACAGCGATTGTCTAAGTATTGTCCCTTCGGACTGAGAGTGACAGTTATAAAGACACAATTGTGTCTGTATGTGTGCGTGAGTGTGTGGGTGTGTGTGTGCGGGTGTGCGTGTACGCACGCGTGTGTGTGTGTGTGTGTGTGTGTAATATAATGCTATTAGCCCTTCATAATATAACCCTAACCCTTTATCTAACATCTTAGGGGTGGATTTTTCTTTGTCTAAAATAATACATTCGATCAATTATATTCTAGAACTCGAATTCGACGAGTGACAGAACCGAAGAGTTAAAGGATGAAATTCTGAGAAACGCATCGGCAATACCTATGCTTAGCTATAAGGATTTGAAGGAAGCCACAAATAACTGGAGTCCAAAGAATTTGTTAGGGCGAGGCGGTTTTGGACAAGTTTTTAAAGGTAGATTGCTAATTTATTTTCTTGTTTATATCTATGTGTATATTTGTATTTAACCTGTTTTTTTGTCTGCCTGTCCCTTTCTACCTCGTAAATTCGGAAACGGATTTATTAACTTTAAACTAGCCAATAGAAGATTCAGGCAAGGGAAACATGGGTTTCATTCCCGGGAAAACTTTTTTTTAACCTGTATTTTTTTCGATCTGTCTGTCTCTTTGTACCTACTATATTCCGAAATGGATTTGTTAACATTTTACTAGCCGGTTGAAGATTTAAGCATGACAAACATAGGTTAGGGAAAGAAAAATCTTTTATGAAGGACAAAGAATTGATAGTAATAGTAATTTTAAATAAAGCAAATAATTTTTGCAGGCGAATGGAAGCTTTTACCTGTAGCCGTAAAGAGGTTGCGTGATAACGATGGGAAAAATAGAGAATTAATTCGGGAAATGTGTCTCAATCAGTACAGACATGACAACATTTTACCTTTGTATGGATATAGTTTGGGAGGTAAGTTTATTTTTTTATGTTTACCCAACTGCGGCATAGAAAGGAGGTTATTGGGTTTATGTCATCAGGAATGATAGTTTATATTTCATTATCATATATTAAGGTACTTCCAACGATGCTACCATATAAGTAATTAGTAGAAAATACTTATAAATTTTGAAGTTAGTGTTTTTGATCTTTGAATTCTTAAATAAAGCACTTTTTGTTTTCTCGAAATTTCACATTTTCCCCATAAAATCCTATTCCTATTATTTTGCAATATTTGAAACAAATATTATTTTAAAAGAGCAACTGTTGAGTTGTTCTCTTCTCGACCGAACTGTCAGAGCTAGTGTTAGCTTCCACACAACTTACATCCTGACATTTAATTTAACTTTTGAAAATGTGAAAAGTGCTTGTAAAAGTCTATTTGAATAAAGTATATTTATTGTTTTGATTTGATTTTATTAAGTACTTTATAATCCATCCAAATGGGTCCAGATGTTCTTAATTATAGTAGTATTGTAATTATAATTGAATTACTTATTGTTTATTACTTTTTTATTTGCTTTTAATTATATTATATTAGGCAGTGGTAGCCCAGTGTAACGGGCTTGATTCAGAACTCGACTGAAGCGGATTGCAATCCCGGGTCTCGCACCTCTGATATTTTTATGTGCGAATCATTTCCAACGTGATTACATGATTACCACTTGCCTTACGGTGAAGGAAAACATCGTGAGGAAACCTGCATGTCTAAAAGAACCTAGCAAGTTTTCGAAAGACATGTGAAGTCCGCCAACCCGCAAGCCAGCGTGGCCAGCGTGGTGGACTATGCCGTGATCTCCCTCCTATAGAAGGGAGGCCCGTGCCCAGCAGAGGGACGTTAAAAAGTCTAAATACATGCATACAACTGAAAATAAAAGTTATCTAATTCACTATATTTTAAATACTTAGGTCCCGAGGCGTGTTTAGTATATCAATTAATGGCAGGTGGTTCTTTAGAGCAAAGGTTAAGAATAAAACCTGGCCAAAAACCTTTGACTTGGCCACAACGATACAGGATAGCTCATGGTGTTGCCAGGTATGTAATGAAAATTAGATGATTAAAACTGCTTTTAAAAAAAATAGAGTGGATTTTTGTAATACTTAGGACTTTGCTTTATTTTTTTTGTGCTCAGTTGTTTTCTTACTTTTGTTCTCGTTTTATTTAAAACAATAACGTTGAAAATAAAATGAAAATGGGTTTTGAACCCGCTTAACTTGGTTTTTCAAGCAAGTACTTTACCAGTAAGCTATCATCCATACTAATATTATAAATATGCAAGTAAATCTGTCTGTTTGTCAGTCACCTTTAAACGCTTAATCGGCTGGACCAATTTAGATGAATTTTGATATATAGAGATAATGAGAGAGAAAGAGAGAGAGATAATGTTTAATTAATTTATTTCTTACAGAGGCCTACAATACCTTCACACTATGGAGGTAACACCATTAATCCATGGGGATATAAAGCCAGCTAATATTCTCCTAGATCAATGTACAATGCCCAAGATAGGGGATTTTGGTCTCGCTAGGAAAGGGGATGATAGTGCATACCTAAAAGTTTCTAGGTAAGTCTGTTGTACTCAAAGTGTATATACACGGAGATTTTCGTATGATAGGTGTGAAACATTTTAGTTAATTTTTTTTGAAAAATTGAGCAATGTAATATTTACTGTATTCAGTAATACATAGGGTACAAATTACATTGTATAATTTTTATCTTTTTGGATATAGCATCTTAAATGCGAAAGTGTGTGTGTGATTGTTATACAGATTATGAATAAAATGTTAATAAGTAAATATTGCTAAAGAAAAAATATAAAATAAATAAGATAGTATTGCTCTCTTTCAACGGAAAATGAACTAATTCTTTAAAAATACAAAATGATGTTTTTTTTTAATTTAAATTCATATTTGGATTGAATTCTTGGAGGTGTCTTAAGTGTAATTCGATCGTGTAGAGTGAACGGCACCCGGCCGTACCTGCCGGGCGACTACGTGAGCTCGCGCAACCTGTCGCCCGCCGTGGACGTGTTCAGCTATGGCGTGGTGATGGCGGAGGTGGCCACGGCGCTGCCGTGCGTGGACCGCGCGCGCGCCGCGCCCGCGCTCAGCGAGTACATACACCATCTCGCCAGGCACGGGATGATGGACTTTGGTGAGGGATATTGTTTTATTACAAGCTTTTGTTTAACTTGCAATGTATGTATGTTTGTCCTGGTGGAATCTTGCAACTCAATTTTGAAGCAGATAATCTTCAACCGATTGAGCTCAAAGTTTGTATACACGTTTAGTTTGGATGACATTGAATGGCTAGATCTGTGACGTCATTCTAAATCCAATATGGCGGACTCCATATATATACATAACCTTATTAGTACCACGTTGTTTTGGTTTTATTCATACACGCACACGCACACGCACGCGCACGCGCACGCGCACGCACACGCACACGCACACACACACACACACACACACAGACACACACACACACACACACACACACACACACACAGACACACACACACACAGACACACACACACACACACACACACACACACACACAGACACACACACACACACACAGACACACACACACACACACGCACACGCACACGCACACACACACACACACACACACACACACACACATATATATATATATATATATATATATATATATATATATATATATATAATATTTTAGAAAAACAATTTTGAAGTAAGTTAGAGGTTGCAATCCCTATTTTTCTAAAACAAACAAAACTAGGGGTTTGAAAATTGGCCAAGAATTATTTCTCACAAATAGCAACATAATAAAATCACCAATGATAAAACAGACGCCAGTGTAGATTTCATATTTTGGATACACACACGATTAGGCCAGTTTGGTGCGTTGTAGGTTTGCAGGATATTAAAGCTTAAAGGCAATTAGAAAAAGACAAAGTGTTACTCATTCAACTCAAAATACACTTTAACGTACTATACTTAAGAAGCATTTTTGATTTTCAGTTTATAATAATTTTACTGGCATTGTAGAAGACACTAAAACTAGTGACTAATAATAAATTCTGCATATATTTTATACTATTTTTTCTTCAACAGCCTCATTAGAAGACAAAGCTCTAATAGGAACGCTGAATTCGAACCCGCGATTGTGCAACGAGTTCGTCTCCATCGGCATCCACTGCACCAAATATCGCGGGGAGGAGAGACCGACTATGTTAGATATTTACAAACGCTTAGACGCCATGGAGTTTCCTGGAAAACATTTTACGTAAAAAAAAGTCTGACCCTATTAAATCAGTTAATGTATAAATAATATTGCATACTAGCAATAATACCAATAATATCGCTACAAAGACGAAAGAAAGCGTAAAGAGAAGGGTAGTTGATACTACCAATCAATTGACACTATTTGTGAGCTGTTAAAACTTGATTCCGAAATAAGTTTTGTATGGCCGACCAATCTCCTTCGTGTCTTCTCCATTCTACGTGACATTGGCGTAGTAATTAGTGCTCAACTGGCACGCTTTGAAGCCATTAACAAGAGAAAGATTTGTATAGCAAATAGAAAACTCTGACGTCACTATTTGCCAAGTCTTAAACTTAGTATTTATTAATATTTGTTTTGTCTAAACTTATTATTTATTAATATTTGCCTAAAAATCTTATTTTGTAGTTATTTGAAAATTAAATGAGTTTCCAAGGAATATAAAGCCAATGGTGTCAAATGCTCAATTATTTGTTTATTTTTTTTAATTTTAAATTTGGAATATCTGGATAATTAAACAATCTATACATATAATAAAATTGTAACTAAGCCGAATCTGTATACTAAATATTTTTTGGAAAATATTATTAAAATAGTCATTATTATCGTTACAGAGTCCGAACGTATAGTTTTAGAATGTTTGTCTGTCTGATTGTCTGTGATCACATCACAGAAAAACCACTGGAGGGATTTTGATGAAATTTGGTATGGTGATAGCTGATTATCCGGATCAACATATAGGACACTTTTTGTGTTGATACTTTATATGATTGGCCTGTTTCTAAAGTAGATTTATACATCTTAATTAAAAAGAAAATTGGGACAATATATTATGTATTATTTATTCACTAACTGGATTAACATTGAAAAGAAAATATATGTATTCGTAGATAGATAGATAATTTTATAGAAATATTGTATTGGTAGGTATAAAATATGTATATTTCGAATATATTTTTTTAACGGAGTATTTTTGATAATGGTAGCATTTACTTTAATGCCAGCCATATTTGGTGATAATACTTTTTTTATAATATTGGCTCGCCTATAAGCTAGAGAATAAAGAATTGAATTATATTTAAAGTTATACTTCTTTTGGCACGTTTGGAAAAAAATATGAGAGTAAAATTTTTACGATGCGCGCGCACACCGACAGCCAAATAGCGACATGATGAAGTTAGCCGCATTCCTTTTACAAACAGAGAGTTGTGACATACGAGATGAAATCTTTAGCTATTTTTGTTCTGTTACGCCAAAGAAGTATAACTTTTTACGTGCGTACACACAAAATAAAGAATGAATAATTTTTTTTGTTATATTGGTATGTGTAGTTAAATATTAAAATTTGATGAATTTATTATTACTAATGTAAATTGTGTTATTTGGAAAATTAAGAATCTTAATTATTAATAAGTTAATAAAGAAGCTACCAGTTACATTTACTAGACGAAAATATGAGATGTTGATGAAATTGTATTTTTGTAATAAAATAACACAAGTATTAAAAATGTTGTTTTATATGAACCCAATCCGAGGAAAATAACTCATTTTTGAGAAAAAATACAAAAACTGCAATGTAAGAGTATACTAATATGTAAAACCTAAGAATTAGGTTTTTGGTCACCTGAACGCGGGCGGAGTCGCGGGCAATGCTAATAATATTTCCTGCAACGTGTAAAGAATAATTGTGTTCTACACCTACTAGACGGGTTTATGCAAAAACGCACACCGCACTATAGTCTGATTCGGAATGATATAAATGTGAAAGTTTGTATGTCTATATGTCTGTTAGCTCTTTTACGCTGAAACGAATGATTTGGATGAAATTTACTACACATATCATCATAGGTAACTTTTAGATTTCTAGAGACATACACCCGCAAAACGAAGTTATCACTTATATTTTCTTAGATTTACGCGAATATTTGACAATGTAAATAAAATTATATTCAAGGTCTTTTTTTCGCGTGAGTCTCTAAAGCTCCTCTAAAGTCGGGACCCAAAAACCCACGAAAAAGTCTGAAGAGACGATGACACTTTTTTATTCGTGTAAAATACGTAAGTCACAACTTTCTTATTACGCCGAGCAAATGTTAAAATTTATTCAGTTTTGCTTGACGAATCCAGTAAGTAACCCGTAATTATGTATTTAGTGCTGTATGTTTTATTGCAGTAAAAACCCTGTCTACGGATTTTGTTTTTTATAAAATGTATGAAGTCCTAAAAATTTAAAGAAAAGAAAAAATATATCAATGAAAATATTTTTTTATTAAATACACTGGAGTTTATAAACTATATTGTCACATAAAACATCACTTTACACTAGATAAATATTAACATTTCACAATAATTTATAATAATAAAATACATCTATTACTTGTCTATATATCATTCCCATTCAAAATGTAAAAAAAACATAAATATTTTAAGTTACAGATTAAAAATGATACTGCCCAACTGATATTTCAATTTTGGCTTTTTTAATATCAAATCGTTTCAAACCCTTCAGATTCCATATTATATAATAATAATAATTACACACAAACTAATAACACATTAAGGAATATGCGTGTGATTTAAATAAAGGTGAAAATTTTTTTTATAATCTTTATTGCTTTTGAATTTGAAAAAGCCTATATCAATATTTTTAATCCCCGACGCAAAAACAACGCGGTGTTACAAGTTTGACGTGTGTCTGTGTGTGGCATCGTAGCTCCCGAACTAATGAATCGATTTTGATTTTGTTTTTTTTTTTGAAAGGTTAATTAGTCGGGAGTGTTCTTAGCTACGTTTGATGAAAATCGAGGTTTTTTAATTTTTTTATTTCTCATTTAATGTAATTTCTTTTTGATTAGGAAAATAATTATTAAAAAGTGCAAAAATAGGTGGAAAATTCAAAGTAGTTGAATCACAACGCCATTGGTCAGACCGAATGTGACGTCAAAGTCTATAATAACAGAGCCCTGTTGTTTGGTGTTTGCGATTGTTACTAGCCTAGTCTAGACCTGTTCATTACTTAATATTAATGTTGTCATAAACAATGACGTCACGCCAAGAGAAGTGAAGTGAAGCCGAAATGGTGGGCGTTTAAAGTACCCGTATCTGTTTTTTTTTACTAAATTTTAGTATTTTGGAGCCGGATATTTTTTCCAATTTTATAACGATGTAAGCTATTGTATAAAAAAAGCAGTTATGACTCATGAGAGCTGCCGACAGAGGTGAAAGCTACAAAATCTATAAACAAACAGTTGTTATTTTTGGATATGCAAATTGTTTGATCTTAAATTAAAATTTATAAATTAAAACTGTTTACATTTATCTGGTTTTGACATCTATCGGCACTATGAGTGTTAGCGCCAACACGTCACGTGACCATGTCGATGCCGACTTACACGAATTTACTCCCCATCCAAGCCTGCCTATATAAGTTTTCACTTCAAAAATCACGCATATTCCCTATTCATTCAAAATGCCTACATATATGAGGAAGTTGTCTTATAATTTAGAAAACACAAAAATCACTAAATAGCCGTGTCAAAACGAATTTATATAAGGATAATCCGCTCTTAACAAAAGTTTATTCATATTATGTATATAATTGAGAATTTATATGAAAATATTTAGTTTATATTCAAAATTATACAATATTATACCACTAACATAGTTAATTTATTGATTTTATACTTCAATAGGATTTGTTCAATAGTTTATTTCATTATTACAATAGATTTCAAAACAAATTTCACCCCAATTAAATTGTTATAATTTGAAATATTGTACAAAATTGCGTATATTCTATCCAAAAATATATAGCATTGATGGGGACGACTGTTTTAGTTATCTCTTAGATTGTATGAAATGAATTCCTAATCTGCACAGACTATAAAAAAATATATGAAATACAGATACACAATTGAAGCAAATATAATGTACAGACAATAAATATCTACCACAGATTAATCAAAACGAAAAATATCAACAGTAAAAAAACCACAGACAAACAATAACAATATTATGGCATCTCAATAAGATATTCATTTAAAAATTATAATAGGATTTAGCAAGAAATTAAGTATATATTTTGCTGACACTACACAATCATTGACTATCGTTCGACAAAGTTCTGACAATTTTGACATAGTGGGACTTTTAGAACTAATGGATCCCCTTGCAACTTTACATTCTAAACAATTTATGCCATAACCTTTTATCATGAGGTCCTTATGGCCTATGTTATAACTGCCAGGTTCGTTTGACAAAATGCCTTTGAAACTTATTTTGTCGTCTGTACGCAGTAGCCGCGTGAAATTAGTGAAGAAATGCTCATAAATGAGAGTAATTTCAGTGTGACGCTTCAATAGACCACCATTCGCTTCCATGCTGACGACCACTTCTGAGGTATACCTAATGAAAATAAATAAGATTAATTATTATTATATAATTGTATTATAATATTATGTGTATCCATCTACTAGTTAATTCTATAAACGATTATCCCCTATTCGGGAATCAAACCCACGATCTTCGGTTCTATTAAAAAAGTTCTTGAACATTGTATCATCATGCAATGCGACATAGCCGTGAGATAAATTAACAGAAGAAATTTTTAGTACACCTATAACAATTGTGTAAATGATTTTATTAATATATGCACGTAATATAACGTTTAAATTAAAAATTACGATATAGCAGAAAACGAAACCGCTCGACCTAGATTATATTATGCATTATACCTATGTTCGCTTTGATTAAATTTGCTAAAGAAAGAAACAAACAAACTGTCACTTAGCATGTCAAACAAAATAATATTAAATAAAAAAACTTACTCATTTAAATTATTCAAATGGCAACTCTTCCCACTCTGTCTGGCAACACTCGTTACAAAACCACAATCCTCCAAAACACTTTCACACGTAATGGCTTCACCATAGTAACACTTCACATATTCGGACAAAATAGATGGTAACCACGATATTATTAAACTCCACTGATTTCTAACACTTCTTAATTTCACTTCTTTAACATAACCCTCCCAGTTTATATTGACATTATCTAATATGGAGCACTTTATTTGAGTGGAAGCCATGTTATTATCCGACCAAGATGGAATGTTGCATTGGTTGTAGTAATCTTCCCATGAAATGTGGTACATTTCTTCATAGTCGGATATATATTCGTTTTTGAGGAGATGCTTTATGGGTTTCTCGTCCCCCATAAATAGTATAAGGCTTGATGGCATTCCATCGTCTTTTATGTGTGCGATGAATTCGTTGCTTGTGTACAGAAGCGTTATGAAACCGATAGCTAGCTGTAAGTAAACTAGGCCAAATTAATACTTAATATTTATACATCTATGTTAGTGACAAGATCAAGATTTTAAAAAACTTTAAGAAAGAGATAATACTAAATTACATGTTGATACATTTTAGTGTGAATACTTTTAACAAATAGATTTATTGATAACGTATTGTAATGAATAAATTATTGTTCTCTCTTAGATTTACGCGAATATACTAAATTTTAATAGAAAGTATCTTTTTTGATTTTGTCGCGCTTTTATATTTTTGTTCCAGCCTTTTCGAATGTTTTACAAAAAACATAGTCACGGAGAGTAAAAAAGACTTAGAATTTGTCAAAAACACCAAAAAAATTGTTAAAATCAAAATATCAATACCTGAATAGGCGTCACAAACTTCTTGGTAGCCTCTGACTTTGCCAGAAGGCATGTGACCAGCAGTCCCACTGTCAACCCAATCAGAACTGTTAAAGAATAGAACAATTTCGACAAAGTTACATACTGGAGGAAGGTTAAAATCGGTAAAATAACTGTTAAAATACCCATCAAGGGTAAAAATAGGAAAGAACAGACTAACGCTAAGGTGCCCCTTATCAATCCATATGTCGTACACCCGTGGGAACAAGTTATGAACATTTGCAACCAACTCAAGGTCACACAATGTGGTAGGGTGTACTTTAGAAAGCCTTGCCAATTGCTACGTCTAGTCATTAGCACTAGAATAATCGGGATCAATAGGGAAAAGAACATTCTCGAGTTTAGACAAAACTCTATACTATTGCCAAGAATGTAAGACGGATAATTTGATATGTGCAAGTCTAAGAATCTCCACCCTTGATGTACCACTGTGTCTTTTTCGTATGGATATTTTGCCAATACGTTTATGCCAAATGAGATTAATGCCAAAACATCGGGATAGGGATTACCATTCGTGCCAAATGAAAATAGAGTCAAAAACATAAGGCAAAACGATAGAACACAAAACTCCGAAAATGGCACCCATTGAGTAGCTATAAACGGATAGAGAAACAAATTAACGAATAACGCTAAGAAAAACTGAACGAATGGTCCAAGATTATTGCGTACAAACAGATTCTCCGATTCGTCTGGCTGTAAATTCCCATCACTATATCTCAGAAACAGACCAGACCATTTCCTAAAATCAATAAACTGTCGTTTTGCAAACAATATCTTAAACGTACATATGACCATTGCTATAATACTGACATAATACAAAACTAATGGCACCAAATGGTAGAGACTCTCCGTACTGACTGACAAATAGGCTATTAGGAGCAAAGAGAGCTCAATATTAGATAGCCTGAAGGAAAAATTGCCGAAATAATACAACAATTTTAGATATAACACCTGTATAAATAGTAGAGGGTGTAGAAAAGCTTGGTTTAGTATAGGGATGTGGTCTAGGGCTTTTATATTGGGATCAGTTAGGGTCAATTCGTGACTGACAAGAGGTAATTCCCCCTGACAATAATGTACCGCGGCGGAAACAAGATTATCGACTGTTAGGTTACGAATCTCTTCATTCGGAGCGCATCTGTCTGGATAATCTAGAAAGAAAAAAAAAATTGTATTACATATAGATAGGCTATTAGGATCCATAGACATAAAAGTGCAATTATATATTCTAACATACATATACAGATAAATAAAAATGAAGTATCTGTTTGTAATGTCAAAATAACAGCTTTTTACTAAATGCAAATGAAATTATTTACGGTACTTATAAGAAAAACACAATTTTTAATCTGTCTGTATGTCTGTTCCGGTTAATCTCCTAAACGGCTGGACTGATTTTGACGGAACTTTCCCTGGCAGATGGCTGATGTTATAAAAAGTAACTTAGGCTACTTTTATTTTAGATAAAAAAATTAGGGTTCCGCTCAAAAAAATTAAAACCTACGTAGTTTATAATAAAAAATACAATGTTTGGTATTCACTATGTTCAGACTTAAAATAAATTTAGTCTTTCGATACCTTCATTATAATAAGTAAAATAAAAAATTGCAAAAATCAAAAAAAAAATGTATTGGCAATATTATCACATACTAAAAAATCTTCATTTAAAGTATACAAATAAGCTTTGGAGACCATAGGTTCGATTCCCTAATATTTTTACATCATGACCCGACTAACGGGGGATAACAAAAGACTATGATTTTCCTTATGAGTCATAGGAATTTTACATGATTTGTATAGAAGATTATGAAAAATATTTATATTTAGTACGGAAAAGTATAGATAGGTTATTGAGGACCCCTTAAAACAAGGGAGATAGAATATAATCATTACATCTTACCATCTTCTAAATCCTGCGTCCGAATAGTGCCATTTGAGTGTAAATGATCCCCAGCTTGAAGCTGTGAGGGCTCTAACGCATTTCCACCGTCCAACGCTTGTTCTTCTTCTGAAAATCCAATTAATATTATATGTGCGAAAGTTTGGATGGATGGATATTTGTTTGTTACTCAATCACGCTAGAACGGCTGAACGGATCTGGATGAAATTTGGCACAGAGATTACAGTCTAGAATAGTATATAGGCTACTTTCTATCCCAGAAAAATGTACGGTTACCGTGGGATAGATTTATTTTTGTTTTTTACTAGGAACGAACATAATAATTACAAGACTTTCGCGATACCATTCAGACAAAGAGAGACAATAGCATTCCCAAGGAGAGTTGACGTCAGGCAGGCGGCCGGTCGTAAAACTTTTACCAATTCCTATCAGCAGTACAGAAGATGTACTGATGATATATGTGTATGTATGGGGAATCAAGCTAGGGACGAATGTCGCCTGAACGTGAGTGGCTAGTGTCAGTATATAAGTACGTGAGGAGTCTACCACCGGCGCCGGCATCTCGTGGTAAATTACAGTTACACCTGACAACGATAAAACTATTTCCCGATAAGTCATAGAAAAGAACGTATGAAAGTCGGGTGCGTTTCACCTTCGTCTTGTCTGGGAAACTGCACGATTGTTCTGTCTAGGCCCTTATATTAGACAGTATGGATTTGCAGACTGTGATATTAGTAAAGATATACCATATATATAAAGGTATACCTGGTGAGTCATCATCTATAGAGTCATCGTCTGGATCTTTCCTTAGCGTTGTTGAACAAATCTCACGAATCCTACGCTCTAACTGCGCTGTCGTTATGTACTGCTCCCCGTTTGACAAACTAAAAAGTAAAATAACATAAAGTATCGATGAAATTCATGTGTAATTTAAAAAGTATATACTAAACTGTAATATTTAAATGAACAAAATACACTTAAAGTATCAGTAATTGGTCTTTTTATACGAAAGTTTAGTGCATGATGTTTAGCACGGAATTCCTATACAAAATCACCTTCACACTGATACCAATTACATATATTGGATATATACTTGTAGATATTATATTATATTTTTTTATTTATTTATTGACATTAATAGAACAACGGTGTCACTTACACTAACTAGATTATAGATTATAAATTATTACAAACACAAAAGGAAAGAGAAAAAAAACATTAGAAACAAAAGTACATAAATAAATACTATTTGGGTTCTGAGAATATTAATAATATGGATATTCAATATTCTCAGTATACCTTAGTAACTTAAGAACCAAAGTCGATCACTTCTCATTGAATGGGTGCCATTGAGCATTATTGTCCAAGTAAGCGTTGAATGATGTTAATGAAAGCGGTATACTACCTAAAGATATATAGATGTATACAACATTACCTAGCAAAAAGATCCCTTGCAGCCTTCCTCGCGACCGTCTCCTGCCGACTGGCCGTGAGGCACGACTTGGCCCGCACTATCGGCGCACTGTCTTCATCTATCACCCCGCTCCTTATACACCTACATAAATATAGTTGATATTTTAAATAATAATCGACTGTTTAATTAAAAGGGGCGCGGACTCTGAATGAGTGGGTTATATTTTTAAACAGCATGGGATGGGAGTTTAAATATATATGCAAGTTATTAATTATGCCTAATAGTGTCATCCTGATCGATTACTGGTTACAAAGACCAATCTTACTGAGAATATATGTACATATATCTGCGCAGGAAATACTAATGTTCACCCAGGCGCGAAGCCAAGAAACGCACAGGGTGTTGGTCCTCTTCGGTGGGCGGTGTATCATGCGGGCTGCTCCTGGTACTTCTCTGATAGCAGAGTGAACTGTTAGAGCAACCCCTTTGGTTGTTGTGATCTAATTCGGCAGACCTATCGTCGGGGTGTTGTGGTTGAGTGAGTAAGCGATCTGCAGGTGGTATGCGTGAATGCATTTCCCAGTGCAAATTTGTGCACAGACGTATTTTTATACACTTATATATATAGACTTCGATGATTCCATCGGAGTATGAGTGAAAGGAAACACATCCAGAAAGAGATTGAGTGGAAGACAACCGATAGAATTTCTGATGCCACGACTGTTATATCAATAATTTTCAACTCCACATCACTACTAAAAATTTCGTGATAGAAAAACAAGGATAACGATACGAGGCTCGAATCCAGAACCTCAAGATTTACTGCATTACACGGTATCCAAAATATCAATTTTTAATAACTTACAAATTATGAAGTCTTACTTCTAGTATAAATCAGAGGAGCAAAAACCAAAACAAGGTAATAAAACCCACTTCTATATATTTTCTATATATTTATAAATATTATGTATGTACTAATCTAATCTTACTTAGACGATTGCAACTCCAAACGAACTTTATCCCATTTTATTTTCCAAATCGCAAAATCATTGAAATTTCCACGCATTTACAAAACTGACTCTACTTTTGTAGAGACAAGACAATACTAATGTATACAAAATATGTTGTTTAGAATTTACGCGTCTGAAGAATGATAATATTTAACAATGGATGTTTACCTCATATCATTTCTCAAAATAATACTATAAACAAAAGCAATTGAAATTTTATTGTTACTGATGTGTTATTTTTGAATTAATTATGCTGTAAATGAAATGACTTTTGATTGGTTTTGAAATATCAAATTACAAAATTACTGGCCAGTTTGTAAGGCTAAAGCCGCGTTGACACGCTCAAAGTCCGCTTTGACAAAGTAACTTTGAAAAAGTAGCTTTGATCAAAGTTTACTTGGATACCTGTTGACACGCTCAATGTCTGCTTTGACAAAAAGCTTTGAAATTTAGTTTACTATGATAAACACGGCTCCAAGTCCACTTTGAACGCCGACGTCAACTTACACAATCAAAGCAGTCATCAAAACTACTTTGTCAAAGCAGGGTTTGAGAAAAGAAGAACACGGTCCAAGTCCACTTTGATTAACGTCCACTTAAAGTGCGCTTTGATTGCTCGTCTACATGATCAAAGTTGCGTCAAAGTAATCATCAAAACTACTTTGTCAAAGTAGACTTTGATCGTGTCAACACAGCTTAAGAAAAAACTACAAAAAGGTATACGAGTAGATAATCTCATGAGTGTAGACAATCTATACATATAATAAAATTCTAACTATAGGTATCGAATCTGTGGGTACATTAAATATTTTTTGGAAAATCTTATTAAAATTTAAAATAGTCATTATTATTTATTATCGATACAGAGGCCGAATCTATAGTTTTTAGAATTTTTGTCTGTTTGTCTGTGACCTGTGACCGCATCACGACAAAACCACTGGATAGATTTTAATGAAATTTGGTATGATAATAGCTGGTTATCCGGGTGAACATATAGGCTACTTTTTACTGCGAGAAAAAAACGTAATTAGGGACGAACCCGGGCGGAGCGATGGTAATTTGCTAGTAAAAAAAGTATATAAGGTAATAGAAAGAAATAATATTTAAAAATTTGAAATAACTGACTTGATATAAAGGTTTCTATTTAAAGTGCCTTTAATTTCATATTCAATTAAATTTGAAGTGATCGTACTCCAACTCACTACTTAATCGACCGCACAATTTTATTTCGATAACTAGTGAGCGGAACTGAGAAGAACCCTAATTCTTTTTCTACAATAAAAGTAGCCTATGTTACTCCCGATAATATCAGCTATCTTCCAGTGAAAGTCCTGTCAAAATCAGTCCAGCCGTTTCAGAGATTATCCGGAACGAACAGACAGATATACAGACAAACAAAAATTTAAAAAATTGTGTTTTTCTTTTAAGTACCGTATATAATTTCATGTGCATTTTGTAAAACGCTGTTATTTTGACATTACGAACAGACACTTCAATTTTATTTATCTGTATAGATAATACATAATCGATAAAGTTTGATCCATTGGAATAATCGAGGCCACAATCGATGATTGATGACTTTTAAAGCGTTGTTGACGCACTTGTTTCGCATTGGTAGCAATACAAACACAAAAAATCTGCACGTTTCTTAATTTATCGGCGCAAAATGTGAGGAGACGGCGTGCGTTCATAATGTATGTCTAACACCCGTCTTCGGCAACTTTAGGAAACGTGTTGTGCATTTGATCTTTTAAGTATATCAGCGCAGTCGTCGCTCGTCGTCGTTAAAAAAATTCGTGTGCATAGGCCCTTATAAAAAAACCAAAATTCGGTAATTGCCTTTCCAAATATACCCATAATGTTTATACATTTCTTTTTCACCCTACAATTAAAGATGTACTCTATACATCTTCTAAAGATGTACTCTATATATCTCTCTAGATATGATTATTTTTGTATTTCGTAATATAACTTCATCATGTTATTTTAGCGATTCACGTGAAACCCCTTTAAAAATATTATACCAACAATCCAATAGTCTCAGACTAATATGGCTGTGAAATACAAACAGACAGACTGATATGGGGTCGTCCAATAATCATGTGATGTTTTTTAGCAACATTTTAACTTTTCCCTCTCCCCTGGTGATTTGTGGTGAGGTTTAAGGTTATTTGTCATGAGTTTAATTGCAAACAGATATATTGACATCAACTGCTAATACATTACATTAAATGTCCAAGCAATCGGCAAGTTGTATCAATTACATATTGAATGCATAAATGTTTGGATACACATATAAATGGTTCATGATAAAACCTCACTGCTTGTAAATCCATTCTCAACAAATTGCAGAAATTTGTAGAATTATGTTTATATACTATAAAAGTATATGATCAAATATCAATTTTATTTAAACTGTATAGATAGTTCCAATTTTAATTTATTTAACTTATTACTACTGTATGTAAAAGGTTACAAAATTAAGATGGAATCATAAAATATTTACCTTCGAAGCATTCTTCTAGCTTCTGGGTGTGCTTGCTCTGTGGCACAAATTAGCCATTCCAATGCCTGCTTAAAATTGGATATTTTATCTGCTTCTAGTTCTACAAGAAAATTACAGAAGTTTAAATAAAAATAGTAACAAAATTTAATAATATATTTATATATAACTATTTATAAGTATATAAAATAGAACCAAAAAATAACACTGGAGAAAATATAAGACTGAAATATTCTAAAATATTATGATGAAGAAATTATCATAATTCATTGATTTACCACATTTTTCCTCTAGCAGTTGCTTAGCTAGAACAACCTGTGACTCTGCACATCCATCTTCAGCGAGCTGATTGCGTAGTCTCTTTAAAGAGCCCTGAGGTCCATCTGAAGGAAGATAAACCTCAAAAAGTATATTGTCTGTGGTTATACTAGTAGTTGGTTCAGAAAGGATTTAAAAATAATAAGTAGTTTTTTATCTTTATTAGATTAATAGAAAACTAGCTATTTTTTTGCAGATTTTTGCTATAGATGCCAATAATGAATTCATAATACAAGGTCAAGTGCTATTTTGAATATAAATATACTAAAACTCTTTTTACTTACTCGATAAAATAATATCAATAGGATGCAATCTTAACACTATTTCAGTTCAGTTTAAAATTAACTTAACGATAGAAAAGTATTGATTTCAGTTTATTGTGCTAAATTGTATACTTACCATGCAAGTTCCATCGTTTTCGTCCCGAGGGCATTATATTCTAAATAAATTTTGTATTTTAATATTTTCCTTCTATATCAGTAACTTTGTACAATTTCACATATAAACAAGAATCATTAAAATAGTTTCGAAAATTCGCCAATTCTATCTGCACTTCACTTGTCAATTTGTCAAATCAACAATGTTTTATGTTTATATTTTGTGATAACCTCCGGTTTTAATTTTTGCAAATCGCAACATTCAGGATATATTTATTTTATTTTTAAAAGTTAAAAAGGAATACTTTTCGTTTTAAGTTCCAAATTGTATTTATTCAAATTAGATACCGCTACACTGAAACGTTTCAGCTAAACGCGTAAGTCGTGTCGATGGGGATATATCGTAGTTAAAAATAAGAAAGGATGCACGACTTCCTATTTATTTTAGGGTTTAAAATGAATGATACTTTATGTGAGGGGTGACCGAAAATAAACGAACTATGAAAACAATGAGTTAATGACCGTTGTCTATAAAGGACTGGAGTCGAGCTGTTAACTTTCTCGCCGCCTCCGCTTTAATTATTACGTGGGAGATCATCATCATTGATTTAAGACTTCTGTTTGTAATAATCTAACGAATATGCTACAAGTACTTATCGTCTTCGATTCATTTAATCATAATAGTTCCTTTTTTAATTATTTTATTATCCATTTAAGTAAGATAATAATCAATAGAATAATTGTAATGACAATGACTTTCGCATTCATAATTATTAGAAATGCGAAACTAATTCTGTAGGTATGTTTGTTTGTTATTTATTTACAACGAAACCGCTTAACTTACTTTTTAATTCTTATCCCTGCTCCACCTGCCACTCGAGTGGAGCCGTGGGCGAAAAATAATTAGTGAGAAGTAATTCAATTCATATAAGTTTATTAAATAAAACTAATTATGTATAGTTCTTATATATAATTAAAATCATTAAAGAATGTTTTTTGTTGATAAAAACAAGGGCAAGTCCATGTGAATTAAGTCTAAATGACATAGGTCAATGTCATCGTACTTCGCTTATAGCTACTCTGTACTGTACTGTGACACAGGTTTAAAAAACAAAGTTTTGTGTAGAGAGGGTTACATACTCTATGGTTTTGACTTTTGTTTTGAGTTGTCATTTGTGCGGAATGCGGATGCTTGGCGCATGCGGCATGTTATTGTTTCGCTAGGTACCTATATATTTTTAAATTCGATATCAATTAATCAAAAGCTCGTATTATTTTTAATATCAATCGATTTTGTTCTACATACATGATTTTTTCTATCGTTGATAATGTTAACTCCACGGTTTAAGTTATCGCAAGACGCGAATCACGTTTTTATTACCGTCCACGCTCCATACACAAATATCGGCGAAACAGAAATTGATGTTGATGGTGAGAATTTTCTCTTTGTTTCGAGTCCATACTTTCTCAGACTTCGCCTGCCAGGCAGAATAATCGAAAATGATAGCTCAAAGGGTTCATATACATGCGATTCCGGTGACTTTAGCCTTACATTTGATAAAGAAACTCCAGGAGAACATTTCGAAAATCTTGACATGATTACGAGTTTGCTGGCCCCTCGTGATATACCAGATATAAATCCTAACTTGGTTGAAATGCTTGAAGAAGATGGTGTGACCATCGAAAGTGATGAGACAGATGAGGGCGACGAATATGATAAATTCGGCTATGGATTTGCCAGTAAGGTATCAACTGGGTTTAAAGATATTGGTTCGGAGTTTCCGCAAATTTTTGAATTAAGGGTACCTGAAAGGGTAGCAATTGAAGAACGGAATTCTTTGAGACAAAAATATGAAGATCACAAATTCTCATCAGACCATTATTTAGCAGACTTTTTTGATGAGGAATTGATAGCACCTTACTTGGCTGCCACTATGGCTTGGAATAAGCCAGAGTTTGATAAAGATGCTGATTTTACTGAAGAAGAAGTAAGCATTTTAAAGGAACTGCCAAATAAGCATTATATCTTGAGCAAAACTGAACACAGGCAAGTTTTCCTTGGATTAATCGATATATTTTTTGGCTATTGTTATGATAAAAGGACCACTTTAAATGAAGGTACAGTTGAATCAAGCTGGACAATTAACAAATTGTCATCTACATTATGCTGGTTTTGTGTTTTTAATGATATGAAAGAACTTCTTATAGCATGCTATAGGCGGGCATTAATTTATCCAATATTTAGAAACTTTGAGTTATGTCATAAAGTCAAGAGTGATTTAGTTTCACTGCTAAGAAAAGGAAAGAAGTTTGTCATTAAATGTATGATAAATATTTATCAGCTGTTTAATTTGAGCAATGATGCAAGATATATACTTAATCAATTATATATAAAAGATTACTTAATATTCCTACAAAAATGTAGACCTGAAGAATTTGATGAAATATGCAATAATATTGCTAATATTGAAATAACTAAAAAAGATGTTGCATTAGAATTAGAGGAATTAGAAGAGGCTGCAAAAATGGTACAATTGGAAGAAACACAAGTAATGGAAAATGAGATGGCAGTAAAAATGGCATCAATGTCTTTATTGCCAGGTGTGAAAAAGTGCAGTGATTTTCTTAGTGATGATGAAACAGATTCATCTGACTCAAATTCTTCAACTGATTCAAGCAGCGATTCATCTGATGATTCTTCTGATTTGGATTCGGATGATGATCCTTCCTGACGGTACTTCTAGGACATAAGTGCCATTGGACTGTAAAAGACTATTAATAGTCTGTGAACAAAAACTATGAAAGACTAGAACAATATACAGGATGAAGTTTGCATTGAAATGTATACACTTTATTATTTAAAACTTATGTACATGCACATTTATGCATAATTAATAATTAAAACAGTATTAGTGTCATATATTACTCTATAAGCAAATTGGCAGCTAAGTTTATTATAGTTAAAGAAGTTATTGTCAACGTGGTTCAGAATATGAACGTCTAACATATATCTGATTAAAATATTAAAAATGTTAGAATATTAAAATATCTCATTAGTAACAAGCATAATATAATAATTTATCAATAGATCTACTATTCTAACCATTCTATACATATTTCTGTAATATTTTATCTGTAATGTTCAGTGTTGTATTCATGTGTAATAATGTACCAGATAATTCAGTGGATGCCTAGGTTTTAAGTCCCTTCATTTGGAAATACCTCTAAGAATAAAATAATTAATAAAAAAAAACAATGACATATGCATTTTTAAAAATTTATAGCAATTTTAAATTTCTTGTAACTTTTTAAATTTTTTTATTGATTTTTAATATTGGTATTTAGATTTTTAGTGCAAAAATCCAAGTTGGTTATTTTTATTGTATGAAAGTGGTTGTTACTGAAACCTTGTTCTAACTGGCAAACTTAAATTGCTAACAATGAAATGAAGAACTCAGGCATCCATACATTTTACAATAAAATAATTTTAACCCTTAATATGTGTCCATAATAAATTAATGTGAAAGAGCAAAAAATATAAAAGCTTTTGCAAATCAAAATTATTAACTCAATATTTTCAAAATAATTAAATATTTTGTCTATGTATAATGTATATGAATATATAAATGTTAGTGATATGTAAGACTTATAGATGCCATACTTGGTACTTTCTCATATATAATAAATCAAATATTATATGCTATTGATGGAAGAGGGTGCTGACTCCTGACATACAGGTTTATTCTAGTTTGGGAGTCAGAGGCTTCAACAGGCTTATGTAACAACAAACAATTGTGTCAATAAAGATTCTATTCTATTTAAAAATGAATTGGTTTTTTTTATTAAAGTTTCATGAAGTGTTAAAACTTATGTTTAAAATTCCTTAAAGTGTAGCAAAAAAATATTTAGATTTTTTTCTAAATTAATTACAAACTAAATGAAATATTTTTTTTCTATTCATAACTATTTGTTGTAACAAAAGTGAGTTTTGAATTAAGTACAATTACAACTTTAAACAGCACAATTCAGGGAAGGAACTGTTTTTTCTTTACATTTTTTAGATTCGAAAGTTATTCTAAAACTAACCAAAAGCCATTTCTAAATTTGCTGGTTGAATCAATTTTTACAAATTAAGTTATAGTCTATATTATTAAAAAAAAAAAACAATAGGGAATTAATAAAATAGTTTTAGTTTCAGTTACATTTATTAGAAATTATGCATTATGGCAATATGTTTAAAACAAATATGAAGTTGTCATTTAATTTTTAGACCAACCATAACAAACAATTGTTTAAATTTGAATGCAATAGCTGGAAATTATTATTTTTCACAGATTAAATAATATAAATCACTGTATCTTTATAGACTAGGTCTTTTTTTTCTTAAACTATACTTATACTAAGGTGTTAGTTGGCTTTCTGGAAATACTCCTTGCTTCCTTTAGGATTAGGTTTGATTGTATCTGCGTTTGTATCAGGATTCCAGTTAGCGGGGCACACTGAAAACAATTTATTTCTGAATTAATTATAATTAAAAAAAAAACAACTACATTAAAATTTTATTTTTTCTTTAATTTTAATTTTGCAACTAAATAAAATTGCATCAAATCTTGGAGATTTCATTCAATATTCATAATTATAATAAGTATTAATAATAATAATTTATTTATTTTATTCTGGCTCTAATGAATCAAATTTTGTATTTATAAGGTTTTGCTTTTTAAGTTAATATTTACTGTTAAGTTTATAATTTTAGAGATCTTTTCTGAAAAAAATAAACAACAAAATACAAGTCTTTTCCAAATAAAGATGATTTTACAAAGAAAAACAAATTATAACACAATACCTTCTCCATGTTTATCGGCAAATTGGAATGCTTTAACCAATCTTAAAGTTTCGTCAACTGAACGTCCCACGGGCAAGTCGTTTATAGACATGTGCCTTAAGATTCCATTTCTGTCAATAATGAATAGACCTAAAAATATTTTTTTAGTATTAAAATTTGAATGTTCTTATAGACTAGCCTAGTACTGCCAATAAATAGATAAACTTATACTTTTCAAAGGTTTTATATAAATGATACACACAGCACAGCAAGTAAGGTACAAACAGCCAAATGTGTTGTCGTTGTGCGAATGGCCTTAGTTACATGTTTTTTTCTTCTCTCTTTAAAAGATTGCATGATTTGTATATATATTATATATTATACCTATCATAAAAAATTTGGGAGTACATAAAATTTAATTTGGATTTTTATTTATAAGATTCAATTTAAACCCAGAATTTTAGATTTCTTTAAATATAAAAACCTCCACACATATTTGTTCAAGCTATTATTAGTTTCACATAATTACCACGTAAAGCAAAGCCATCATCCAAAAGGACATCATAATCTTGAGATATTTGCTTCTTGTAATCGGCTAGCAAAGGTATATCTAATTTTCCTAAACCACCATCCTGGAAAATTTTATAGAATATTTTATTACGTTGTGTATATTATAGAATATTTTATTACGTCTACCTGTTGCCGTTATCAATATCGAGCAAAAAGGCGCAACAAAACCACGTTTGTTGTATGCAAGCCCCCTTAAATATTTATTTTATTCTTTTTTTAGTATTTGTTGTTATAGCAGCAACAAACACAACAATAAACAACATACATCAACTACAAATACATCATCTCTGAAAATTTCAACTGTTTAACTATCACAGTTCATGAGATACAGCCTGGTGACAGACAGACAGACAGATGGACAGTGTAGTCTTAGTAATAGGGTCCCGTTTTACGCTTTAGGTATGGAACCCTAAAAATGAATCTATGTTTTGCAATGAAGGTTGTATTTATGTTTACCTTTCTGGGTGTATTAATCCATGCAAGATGGCTGAATTCTGAATCAGTTGATACTCCAATAACTTGACAGTCAATACTAGCAAACTCTTTTGCTTTATCACTATATGCAATAAGTTCAGTTGGGCATACAAAAGTACTGAAATTAAGTATAATAATTAACATACATATTTAAATGAAAACTACATAGAACATACAGAAAATAAGTAGGTTTTTTATAACAGATTTTCAAATGAAATAATTGTTACAAAAAGAGGTATAGAGGTATAAAAGTGAACTCCTTGTGTTCCAAATTAATTTTATAAAAAAAATCATAAAGTTTTATTATTATACAAAATATTAAAAGAGAGAGTGCCTTGATTTATCAATAATTTTTACATTATAATGATATATTAATATTATAGAAAACTGTATGTTTTTACCTACAGTAGTATTGTTGATCGAAGCTTTTTACATTCCACACTTAAAATATAATTAATATTCATATGAATAATTTATTGTTTGTCGGTGATTAGAATACTTTACACATTTATCTATACTTATATTATAAAAAAGGAAAAGTTTATAAGTTTGTGAAATTGTGGGTTTGTGTTTGTGACGTTGTAGGGTATAATCTTTGGATCTACTGAACCGATTTAGATGAAATTTGGTAAGAAGATAGTTTGAGACCCTGGGAAGAAGAACATAAAATACTTTTTACCCCAGAAATCATCCCTTAAGGAGGTGCAAATGTGGATGAAAGTTTGTATAGTGAATCAAGCTTGGGATGAACCCGAGTGAAGCGAGGGTGAGTCGCTAAGTACATTATACATTTAGTTTGTTTAATAAATAAAGTGTTACATGATGATGTTTTAATATTACAGTTGTATTAAGAACTTTTAAAATACTGTAAAGAGAGGACAGCAAGAATAGTTTTACTTACAAGTCTAATGGGTAGAACATAAGTACAACATATTTTCCATTAAAATCTGCCAGTTTCAACTGATTGAACTCTCCATTAACTACAGCAGTAGCAGCAAAATCAGGGGCTGGCTTTTGTACTCTTGGAGTTAATGCAGTATTAGCTAGAAAATAGATTGGAAGTTAACAAGCAAAAAATACTAGCCAGTATAATAATGATTTGCTATATACATCAATTTTTCATATTTTAAAGGAAAATTGTTAAGAAATTGAGTGTTAATATGTAGCTAAAGCATAGAAAAAAATACTGCCTTTTTTTGCTTGAGTGTTGATAATTAAAGTTTAATTAAAAAATAACAATATTTACTAAAAAGTCATACCTTATAAGTTTATAGTAATACATCTTGAAAACAAATTTAGTCTACCGGCAGCATAACATTTTATTACGATGTTAGGTTATGTAATACTTACTAGTAGAGAAGCGTGATTTTTTTGTTATTGATACAGCTGGAGCCAGTACCTATAAAAGATAATAGCTGGTAATAGTTATCTTTTCAGAATAAAAAAATATTTTCCAAATTTATACCGACTTACCCTGCGGATGCACTGTTTGGCGAAATATGACATTGTTTAAAATATTTAATTTGTTTGATACGTCTACGTTTTTATACAAGATTTTTTATATCGCTTATTTTAATTATAGAATTTTCTCGTAGGTACAAAATTACAAATGCACAAAAATCAACAGATAAAAGTCTAAACACAAAGTTCTTTAACGTCAACAATAATTGACGTTGACGTGAAGGCAGGGTTGGATCTAGAGCCTCAAAAAAATATTGTACACAGAGAATAAAATTATACTACTTGTCCAAAATTATACTACGTTTGACGTTTCATGTTTTTCATGTTTCGTTTTACGGCGTTTTTGTATTGAATAAACTTGTATAAGTATTAAAATTAAAAGAGAGAAAAAAAAAACAATGGAAAAAGATTTGTAAAACAAATCTTCTTTCAATATACAATTTTGATGACGAATATAATTTTTTCTCGTGTTTTTTCCCCTCAGAATGAGTTGATAAAACATGCTTTGCGGCCATCATTGAAACATTACATACTTTACATCGTGCTTTGAAATTATCTCGAGGATCACGAGTGCCACTTACTAAATTTTGGATCACTCTCCCATTCGACTCTGTATTTTTGTTGTCTATGTTTTTCCTTCACTTTTAAATCGCCTCTATCAACGCGTTTTTTCTTTGGCGTCGAAACACCGCACTTTGGTTCGCCCTCACTCTCACTCATGTTTACAAATTGCGATTATAAAATAGTTTATTCTCAAAATTGTCAAAGCGTAAGAAACAGTAATGTACACACGTCACATACTACAATATTGTACTAGTTTATAATTATGTATCTATACTGCAACAATTCACTGTCAAGTTTTGTACTTAGTCAAAATATTGCTTTGAACATGATATCGTCTCTCTCGCATTTATTTATAAATCCTTTTTGTCAGAACGGATGGAATAGTAAAACATTTAACATTACATGGGGAATCCCCGCCTACCTTGTCAGTGCGTGGTTTGGTGTTGCCGTGCACGTTCAGAAATTCCCGAGATTGTAGAGTTAATATTAAAAAGTAAAAGTACTCACCAATAATACAAGTCGGTCGACGTAAAGATAAAATTATGGTATTTTTACGTAGTATAGTGGCAATACGATACTACATACTACACACTATGAAATAATGGTACAAATAGTATAATTATACTACGAAATCCAACACTGCGTGAAGGTTAAATCATATAAGTTGTCAATAGTTAAAATTAGGTAGTACTTTTCTAATATAGTCTATGTCACGAGTTGAATATGATGAAAAATAGAGATAAAGCTCCTAAAAATATGTGCGATAGCTCTTTGGATCGGGAATGACGTCTAAAAAATGTATTTAAGCCATTTTCAGTATGTAAATAATTGCAAAAGTTATAAACATATAAAGGCAAAAAAAGAAGTATTTAGTTTTTCACTAATAATTCAAAAACTATTAATAATTCAGATTTAAAAAAAAATATCCTTAAAGAGAAGGAAATTTTCAATAAAAAAGCCCACATTCCCGGAACTCTATCTCCATCATTTATAATTTTAATTTAAAGCTGAAAATAGGGTTCCAAGTGGCTCATGAGATATGCGCGCGCCGCGCCGCCTTAAAGCGAGTACATAAAATCAAATTAACTATTTTTTATTAGAAACCATTATATTTTTACATTACATGGTTGAAACAGATTAAAAAGAAATAGTACTTAGGAATAGGCGGCCTTATCGCTAGAGGGCAACCTATTCTAAGCAACCTTTGAGTAGAGAGAAGGAAGGGTGAGTACATGTAAAATATATTTTTACGGTATCAAATATCAATTTGAAAATTTGAATAAATTATGGTGTATTGCAAACACTTTAAAGATTTTAGTCCCGTTGGAAAAAAGTTTTTAAGTTAATGTTTTGAAACGTTAGGCAATTGTTAATTAATAGTATTTTGTCGGTACTTCGTTGTCATTGAAGACAACAAAAAATGTTAAAATAATAGCATACTTATTAATATTATATGTAAATGCGAAAGTAACTCTGTCTGTCTGTTTGTCTCACACCTAACCCGCTAAACCAATTTTAATGACCTTTTGTTTAGAGGTGGATGGGACCTTAGAGAATGACATGGGCTACTTTTTTGCAAAAATGAACTTGAAAAGGGTGAAGTACGGATAAAATTTGTATTGGGAACAAATTATTTCTCAAGTTAAGGAAATAAAAAAAATATATTATAGTATGGATGATATCACAAAGTGAGGATACAAAAAAAAAACTAACAGGCGTTTTGTCGAAAACAACTGTAAAAAGATGAATAATGTTGTGTAAAGAACGTGACGATGGGGTTATTTTTGCATTAATAAATGATTGTAAGGAACATATTATAATACCTATTTGTTTATTATTGTAAAATCAAATTCAACACTATTGAGGTTACATGCTGGCTTTAATAGCACCTGTCTATAACTGCCTCGGTGGTGTAGTGGCTAGCAAGTACGGCTGCACATCCAGAGGTCCTGGGTCCGAGTCCCGGGTTGGGCCAAGTTTATTGAGTCTTTATGTTTAGTAAGCCTCAGTAACAGCCCGGAGTTGAGAAGTTGGTGGTGTTTCACCCCCTTGCCTCAGAGAGCACGTAAAGCCGTCGGTCCTGCGCCTTAATAACTCTCACTGGTCGTGTCGAGTACTCGTCCCACCGGAGTATGAGAGTGACAGGAATAGAGAGTGCACGTTGTGTCTGCGCGTACACTTGTGCACTATAATATCTCCTGCGCAGTTGGCTAGTCTCAATGAGATTGGCCGCCGTGGTCGAAATCGGTCAGAAGGACTTATATTATAATAGCATCATGCTATATACTAACCCTTAGGAGCGGGTCTATTATAATTTATAGATAAATTCCAATTAAATAAACTACATGTGCTGATATATATTGCTCGTAATATTCTTAAATAGTTTTATTATTCATAATAAAAATAATTCAAAAGCTCTTCTTGACTTATAAGTTAAACATTTGATCTAACAAAACATGTATGCATGTAAGCTATTTCGCTAATTAGGAATTACCTCGGAGTACGTTGGTGCACTGTTTACAATACTTTGTTAAATTAACCGCCTTTACATTACATATATTGCAATTGTAATGTAGTTTTACTTTTTGATGCTAATCAGCAAGCGCGGATCCCGGGGAGGGGTCATGGGGGTCATGCCCCCCCCCCCCCCCCCCAAAGCTAAATATACTTTTTAGAGAAGTTTGAAGTCTAAGAAAGGAAGGAATAAATGGATAATATTTCGATTTAAAAAAAATGGTTATATGTACTTTGAAGATTATATTCCCCTAGTTTCATGAATATCAAAAAGTTTTTGCAGAAAATTGTAACTAAGTCGAATTTGTGCATTAAACATTTTTTGGAAAATCTAATTGAAATAGACATTATTATCGATACAGAGTCCGAATCAAAGACATCCCCCCCCAATATTAAACCAGATCCGCGCCTGGTCAGATTTTGCTAAGTTACTGTTTTATTATATGTATATTTCAGCCTATGACCCCCCACAAAATTTAGCTCTGGATCCGCGCCTGCTAATCAGTACATTACCCTTCGTTAACTTACTGAAGAATTTACAAATTTACCTACAACCTAACAATTGTAAATGCACTTTCAAATTATTTTTTTTAAATGAATAGGTAATATTAAAGCCCCAGCTGGTTCCATACTTATTAAAAAAATGTGGAAGAATTACCTCCTTTTAAGTATTTTGGTGTATTATTCTTAATAAAAAGTAATCTATATAAAAATAGGCAAAAACAAAACAGTTCAGTACCTTTTTCTCCGCTGTTTGTCAACCGATTTTCTTTTTTTTCCTTAGTAGCTATTGACGAACTGGTTGGTATCAATAAAAGATTGGGGAAACAGTTTTATTTATATCACTAGCATTTCCCGCGGCTCCGCCCGCGTTCAGATGACCAAAAACCAAATTCTTAGGTTTTACATATTAGGTAGTATACTCTTATATTGCAGTTTTTGTATTTTTTCTCAAAAATGAGATATTTTTCCGCGGTAAAAAGTATCCTGTATTATGTTGACCCGGATAACCAGCTATGACCGTAGGTACCAAATTTCATCAAAATACCTCCAGTGGTTTTTCTGTTATGCGGTAACAAACAGACAGACAAAAATTCTAAAAACTATAGATTCTGCCTTTGAATCGATAATAATATCTATTTCAATAAGATTTTCCAACAAAAATATTTAATGTACAGATTCGGCTTACTTACAATTTTATTATATTGTATAGATAAGTAGGTTCAAACAGTTCTTGTATGTAAAAGAATGTCATAAAAAATAAAGTAATTAAAAAGTTCCTTAATGATCATCATTATCGATCGACTTTTAACCACTGTGCGAACACTAGTAATAAAAAATACTTAGGTATTATATTTTCTACGACTAACATATTCTAGAAAATTATAAGTATTAGTAAGAATGTATTTATAATTATTTAATTCACTCCTACGATTGGCAACATGATGATAGGCAAAGGAAGTTATCATGAAGAAGCAGTAGCGTAAAGTTTAATGAAATAAACGTCAAAACTTGGTTCCGACATGAGCCGGCGTATCGGTGAAACTTGAAGCCAAGAGAAAATTGGAGAAATTACCGATAAAAAGTACTCAATGATGTAATGTAATTGAAAGTTGTACTCATTTTTGAAAACATCTTGGTTATATAACTCGTATGTAAGTATTTATGTTTAGTAAGAAGGAACTGCCCTTTGCAGACCAAAAAATGAAAGGTTTCGTAGTAATAATATTTTTTGAATTTTCTCTCTCTATCATTTGAGTATGGTTGAGGAAAATCTGTACATATAACTAGCGACTCACCCTCACTCCGCTCGGGTTCGTCCCTGGGGTGGGGTCTGGCAGGACCACCCTTATCCTTATCATTTAGGGGTATGAAAAATAGATAGTAGCCGATTCTCAGACCTACTGAATACGCATATAAAATTTGGTAAAAATTGGTAAAGCCGTTTCGGAGGAGTACGGTCACAAACATTGTGACATGGAAATTTTATATATAAGAAGATAAAATTGAAACTAAGCCGAATCTATACTTAAAATTTTTTTTGGAAAACCTTATTGAAATAGACATTATTATCGATACAGAGGCCGAATCTATAGTTTTTAGAATTTTTGTTTGTATCTGTCTGTCTTTCTGTCTGTCTGTCTGTCCGTTACCGCATCACGAAAAATCCATTGGAGAGGTTTTGTTGAAATTCGGTATGATGGTAGCTGGTTATCCGGGTCAGCATATAGGATACTTTTTACTGCGGGAAAATATCTCATCTCTGAGAAATCTACACTAAACGTTAAAACATAACGTAGGAACAAACCCGAGCGGAGCGAGGGTGAGTTGCTAGTGAATCAATAAAATTGTTTTTTTTTTTAAATATCAATTATATATTACAGCATTTTCACCACAATTTTCATATACATAGTTATATCAAGTTACAATTAATAATCATTATCACGTAGCAGTAATTAGTTTCACGTTAATTTATAATAGTTATCACGCGTAGGCGTTAATTTTCTCGTATCATAAGTTCCACACATTTTCATCTACAAAAACTGTTATCAAGTTATCAAGTTATCAAGTTTATACATTTACGAATCTAAGATCATTTGTGAAATGCTATTATTGTTCTTTAGCAAAGACCTAAATCTGATACCTAGCATTCAATATATGAATATTTGTTCTACGAGTACAAGGTAAAACACGTATCGATGACAGTTTACAAGTAAGAAAAAATTGCCGATAAATTTTTGTACCCGATGATATCGTGTAATTGAAACTCGAGATCCAGCTTTGACCTACATATGGCGTATAAACTTTTTTTATTTGATTCTTTTGCAATATCTCTCTTTGCCATATTTGATTCTTTTCTTTCAAAAAGCGCAAAGTGTATGATATTAAAAACGTTATAATACTGTAATTATTTCTGCGAATTAATATTTATGTAGATGAAAGTGTGGAATTTTAGTCCAATATTATTATTTAAATTTATTATTTTCAAAATAATAATTTCAAACACGGAGGCCACAAGTTGCCATTTTATAAATTAGATTCAAATGTCATCCATCATCATCAGTCCATGCAATTCCTATATTTTTTTATTTCTATTCTTTAACAATTATAGAACAATATCTTGTCTAAGCTATCGCGTAGATAATAATTAATTAGACGTGGAGCAAGAATACTAATTGCTTGTTTTGTGTCTTAAAATTTGTAATGAGTCTTTAATTGATGTATCAACTTGAAGCTGTAAAAACTTTATTAAAAAGCTTTATTAAATAATTGTTCAAAGCCTTTATTCCTATAGTACTATACTTAAAATTAAACGCTAAAATATACCTACTTGTAAAAAAAAACAAGTTAGAAGTAGAAGTTTCAATATAAGATATTTAATTATTAATTATATATTATAATCAACTGCCTCAGTGGTGTAGTGGCTAGCATGTGCACACTTGGAGGTCCTGGGTTCGAGTCCCGGGTTGGGCCAAGTTTAGTTATTGAGTCTTTCTGTATAGTAAGTCTCAGTAACAGCCCGGAGTTGGGAAGTTGGCGGTGTTTCACCCCCGTGCCTCGGAGAGCACGTAAAGCCGTCGGTCTTGCGCCTTAATAACTCTTACTGGTCGTGTCGAGCAGTCATCCCACCGGAGTATGAGCGTGACAGGAATAGAGAGTGCACTTGTGTCTGCGCGTACACTTGTGCACTATAATATCTCCTGCGCAGTTGGCTAGTCTCAATGAGATTGGCCGCTGTGGCCGGAATCGGCTAGGAGAATTCTCATTTATTATATAATATAATTTGAATTATATACTATGTACATATATTATGTATGTATCTGTGAAATTGATGAAAAAGTAATAAAAATATGTGTGTCAATGTTTAAAAATCCATCTACTTGACTGAAAACGTCAAGTTCTTTTACTCGTAGTACTTTTGCCTAAATAATTCAATTAAGTCGAATTTGTCGTCGTAAGCTTCTGAGTAGGATTGCTGACCCTTTTAAAGGATCAGATTAAAGCATTCCTCTTTGCATTTAACTCATCGAATTACATCGTTTCAGGCTTTTTATACGAATAAATGGTAGCCAATATTGCTTCTAGATGAGGTTTTTTATTTGATTATAAACATGAAAAAAAAAAACAAAAAAATATTCATATTGTTGCTGGTGGCTATATAGAAATCTGGTCACTTGTGCTTAATCAACATTAGGCAATATGTTAATTATTTGTAATTATATGTAAATATGAAAAACTTAGTAGACCCAAGATTTTGATTCCCGTAAGGTAAATATAAGGATGTATGGTTCATATAAGATCAGGCTCTAGGCAAACAACTCTAGATTTATTTTGCTCAAACATTGTATTTACAATTATTATATTTTTTAACAGTAAAAATTATAAATTTTGCGAAAAATAAAGTACGAACACTATAAGAGTGAAGTAGGGATAGCTAGACCTATTAAGGATGAAAATTATTTTAGGCCAAGACTTGCTTTTGTTATCGTCGCATAACAATTATAGAACCAATTACCTAGGTGGGCTTAGTAGATTTTACTATGCGAAACCCGATACATATATCAAAAATAGTTTGATGCTATATGGCAGGGAAGTTTCATAGATAGAGTGCTTGGAGTCATGAAATACGCATATCTCTTTCGCTTCTCCCATTTCATGAATTTCTTCAGAAAAAATTGCCTGAACTATAATTTTATAAACAAAACAGAATCGCGATATTTAGACCAAATTTAATTTCCCTAGTTAAAATTAGAGCAAAGTATATTTAATACGCATTATCTCATAAAAACTTCCCATAGATAGCTTTCAAAGCTTCACGGTTCTGCGCTAATTCACAAAGGCTTATATATAAATGGCATTTTTAATTTTATCAAAGGACTTATTCAGGCGTAGTAAAAAGTTTTGGATATATGTATGTTTGAATAGAGATCCGAGTTTATTTTGTTTGTTATAGTAATAAATATGAGTAATAGAAAATTTTAATATAAGACCTTATATTAAGTTACTTTACACAGAAACTATTTAAAGTAAAATTTGAATTTTATTTATGAAAAAAACATATCGTTGTAAAAGTCAACTAACATTCATTCACATTTAAAGTATGTACAGACGTCATTTCCAAACATACATTTATGTAAATAAATATTCTGTACCTACGTGAACTACTAACGTCTTGTATAAATATAAAAAAAAACCTAGAGCAAATTAAGATATTAAGAATTAATTTAATTTTCACGTGAAGAAATATTAATTATTATCTATAGTACTTTCTTAGGTTTACGCGAATATTTGACATTTTTTATGATATCTTATTACTGTAAAAATGCGAAAGTTTGGATGGATGGATGTACTATGTTAACAAATAACTCAAATATGTTAGTATAGCTGAACAGATCTGGATGAAATTTAGTACAGTGACAGATTATAGCCTGGAATAGCATATATACTACTTTTATCGCGAAAAAATTTACGGTTCCCGTGGGATAGATTTGTTTTTTTTTCACTAGGAATGAATCCGAACGAAGCGAGGGTGAGCCACTGGTGATCTATACACACGTCTTACACTATCAAATAAATCTGTGTAAAGAAAGAGCGTCTTCATGTAAATTGCAGTAATTGGTAACTTGAAACACTTAACGTTGAGTCCAATATTGATCGCGCCGGATATTGTTGGGAGGCTGTTTTAATTAGGGCCGATCTCTTGGTAGCTATAGAAGATTAATAGTTTGCACTTTGCTTGCATTCGATTTTTATTAATTTAATTAATATTATTTATGACGAGGCTGCATCGTTGGCCTAGTGGATAGCATGTGTGGCTGTAGATCCGGAGGTTCTTCGGGTCTCGGGTCGAGAACAGTCATTGGGTCTTTCTCTCTAAAAGTTATCAGTAACAGCCTGGAGAATCTCGAGGTTCTCCCTCGCAGGTGGCTAGTTCCAATGAGATTGGCTGCCATGGTCAAAATTGGTCTGGAACATATTATTGAAATTAATATATGGCATGTATATTGTACAGTATTTTATTTGTAAAACACAATTAAACAAATGTAAACAAATTACGTATACTATTAAAAGTTAATTAAGATTTATCTTTTGATTTACCTTTTGCTGTGTCCTTCGATCAACAGTAGGTACTGTTGATCGAAGGCTGTGTCCTTAAATATTTATTTGTTATTCTAAGAAATGTGTTTAGGAACTTTGGTGTATGACTCATCGGTTACACGAACCGATAATATCCTATTCAGCTGAACCCTCACAGAAGCGGGACCGGGTCATTAGGTCCTTTATAATTTAGATTAAGTTTCAGGTCATATTTAATATTACCATATTATAAATTGCAAAACCCGACCCTTATATTCTTATACAAATGGAATATGCAACAGTTTCTGTTTAAATTAATTTATTCATACCCTCATTTGCACGCCATGACATAATTTTATTTTATTTGGTTCATAAGCACTAAGTGGATACTAATGGTACACTTGAAGTTTAATTAACTAGATTTTTCCTGCGTAATTTTTCCTTATATATTTTGTATAAAATGTGTGTAATTCAATTTTTTATTTTAAACCTTTTTTGTCGGATTTTTTTCATAATATATGTATATGTATGTGTATTATTAAGTTATAGTTATATTCTTGAAATATAAATAAATCTATACATACTCGTATGATAAAATTGTAACTAAGCCGAATCTGTACATTAAATATTTTTAGGAAAGTCTTATTGAAATAAGTATTATTATCGATACAGAGGCCGAATCTATAGTTTTTAGAATCTTTGTCTGCCTGTCTGTCTGTCTGTCTCTTACCGCATCACAGAAAAACCACTGGAGAGATTTTGATGAAATTTAGTATGATGATAGCTGGTTATCCGAGTCAACATATAGGATACTTTTTACCGCAGGAAAATGTCTCATTTCTGAGAAAAAATACAAAAACTGCAATGTAAGAGTATACTAACTGTAAAACCTAAGAATTTGGTTTTTGGTCATCTGGACTCGGGCGGAGTCGCGGGCAATACACTACACACACATTTATGATGTTACTTGTCCGCGACGAAAGCTTATTTTTACTTCTAATTTTCTTGGATAGAACCGTCTATATTTGATTTTAAAACTTAAATATTATTAAAATGGCGGAGTCGTAGAACACCACTCATCCAGTTCGCTAAATACTTTACGCATGATGGAATGGAAAACTTAATAATTTTCACAAACTATCACAAATGTAGGTAATATTAAAACAATATTAACTTAACTAGCCAGAATTCGAATCCGTTGGTTTTTGGAAAAGAATGGCACCGTCAGATAGGACCTTGCGCTTATAAGTATGGAAACAAAGGATCAAACTATACAAAATAATGACATGCAAAGGGTACAATAATGGAAAAATATATAAAGAAACTCTTTGAAATGATAGCTTTATAAAATAATTTTGAACATATAGGCACGACTAAATTTACTGACATATAACTTAAGCGGGAGGCATATAATTATCAAAATTTAAAATCTTCCTAGGCTTCAGTCAAACAAACGGAGATTTACTTTAGATCAGATTTCATAAAAACCGATTTCATATTATATTTGTATTATAATGTGTACAAATTAATTTAAACTTAATGGATAAATATTTTTATTTATTTATTTAAGCACTTTATTGCACAGTAAAATGGTACATACAAAAACCGAAATACAACTAAACAGATGTACAAAGGCGGCTTTATCACTATAAGACATCTTTTACAGACAACCGATAGAGAAGGATACAAAAAAATTAAAGGAAATAGCGGAAATGGTGCATAAAAGGATACATTACTTAAACCTAAATGTAAATAAACATACATACAAAATATATTATGTATAAGATACTAATTTGATTCCCATATACATATTTATCCACAAAGGTTAAACCTATATAATATGTTGGTATATTACAAACAAATGCTGTTCGTGAGCCTTGCTAAGACTAAAAAAAAAACTATTGGACCGATTGAAATAATTCTTTTTTGTTTTGTTGGTGGTGTGTCAGGGGTGGTTTGACTATAAAAAATTGGGAAAACCCAAAAAAAAAACAGCTAGAAAATCGTAAAATTTAGTAATGTTTATTTTGTATGGGAATCATAAGCCGTTAAAACGTACCTAGGGACGAACCCGAGCAAAGTGAGGGTGAGTCGCTGGTTAGAATAAACATATATCTATGACAGCTTCTACATGCCTTTAATGTTGTTTAATACATAAAAACGCCTTACATCTGTACATTATATAATATCAAGCAACAAACAACAAACAGCGCTAAAAGATTCACTATAATTTTTTCGTGACTTCATTTATCATCGCGTTTTCACATTGTTTAATCGTGCAAATACGATGTAAATAAGGTTGATATAGGCTCTAACTCTAGATTATAACATCAAGTTTAGATTATCCCTCTATTTCTTTTTCCCGTGCCTCGGAGAGCACGTAAAGCCGTCGGTCCTGCGCCTTAACTCTCACTGGTCGTGTCGAGCAGTCGTCCCACCGGAGTATGAGAGTGACAGGAATAGAGAGTGCACATGTGTCTGCGCGTACACTTGTGCACTATAATATCTCCTGCGCAGTTGGCTAGTCTCAATGAGATTAGCCGCCGTGGCCAGAATCGGTCAGGAGAACATCATCATCATCTATTTCTTTATTCTCATCTTTTGTCAGATATTATGTATGTGAATGTATCATGTACATATGTACGTGGATGTTCATTAATGTTTTTCGACAGAAACCTGATTTGATTTCATTAATGTAACCATTAATGAAATCAAATAATTAATGATCAATTAATTCATTTTAATGTCCGAATTGTATTCATAATAATGAAGTTAATTAATAGTGCCATTGTTCCGAATATTTCATTATAAAAACGGTATTGTTGTCCGTAAAGCGTTTAAAAACTACAGTTAATAAATGTAATTAATGAAATGTAAATACATATAATTTTTATTCAATAAAATTTTATTTATCGACTTATATGTTAACATACTTGTAAATTATTTACTACTTGTGAACTATCCTCACTTCGCTCGGTTGCGTGCCTAAGTACGTTTTATATAGATAAAATTGGTTATTGCGAGTGTACCTTAGGAGATAGACATATGGTGTTTTAGACTTTTCTATAGACCTTTTTAAGACCTACAATTTTTAGTGTATTATTACATTTTTGATGTATCTTTTAAGGTTTATTTAGCACTTTATTAATAGTTAGACTCGATAGAACCAGTTATCGTTTTCCCGTGGGAATGTTTAAAAAAAATACTTCATACTTGATTCCCTATACAAACTTTCATCCACATTTTCACCACCTTAAGGGATGATTTCCGTGATAAAAAGTAAAAAAGCTATCTTCTTACCAATTTTCATCTAAATCGGTTCTGTAGATCCAGAGATTACTCCCTACAACGTCACAAACTCACAAACTTTACCTCTTTACAATATTAGTATAGATACAGATTTCACTTTGTTACTATTTTATTATATAGGTTATAGTCAAATTTTTGACCAATAGGTGGACACTACATAAAATCTCATCAAACCATGACGAATATCACATACCTACGTTCACATATTACCTACTCACGTACCTACAGTAAAATGTGTAGCATGTTTTTAATAACTAAGAAAAGGAGAAAGGTGCACCATTGCAATAACTGTAGATAGGAAGATGAAGACGCTGATTTCCCCGTAGGTTGCTTTACTGTTCATTTTTAATTTAGCTTTTATTGTTTCAAAACTGTCAGACGTATGATTTTATTTTTATATTTATATTAGCGGTTTCACAGTCATTTCTTAGAAATGTTATTTCGTTGTAAAAATATTTAAATATATTTCTATTTTAATGCTAGTAAAGAAAAATAAGTTGCATTGATTATGTTGGTATTGTAACTGAAATCAGAAATGTATTACATTAAAAGCTTAATTGGTTCTGATAATCTCAAATATCTTTAAGAGAGAATAATAGAAGAGGCAAATGTTATACCGCAATTGTGTGTTTTAGTAAATAAGATATTTTCTAAATAACATTTATCTTAAAATATTCAATAAGCAATTCTTGTATTTATATCCAACTAGCGATTCACCCTCGCCTCTCTCGAGTTCGTAATTAATTAATAATATTCGGAACCCTAATTATTTTTCTAAAATAAAAGTAGCCTATATTACTCCATATAACATCAGCTATCTTCCAGTGAAAGTCCCGTCAAAATCAGTCCAGCCGTTTCAGAGATTATCCGAAACAAACAGACAGACAGACAGACACACATTTAAAAAAATGTGCTTTTCTTATTAGTGCCGTATATAATTTCATATGCATTTAGTAAAACGCTGTTATTTTGTCATTACAAACAGACACTTCAATTTTATTTATCTGTATAGATATCTATACTAATATTATAAATGTGAAAGTGTGTTGGTTTATTTGTTCTTCTTTCACGTCGAAACAGCACTGATTACTAACCAATAACCATTATAACGTACGTAGGGACGAACCCGAGCGAAGCGAGGGTGAGTCGCTAGTATATACCCACTCGTATGTATACATATAAATTTATTTCGTGTATCTCCGAAATGGCTCTAACGATTTGGACCCAATTTTGTATTTAGATAAGGTTTGCTTTTTATGCTTCTCTATATAGATGTATTTCCTGAAGAAATGGATTTTTTTAATTTTTATATCTTCTCTGAAAAAGGACGAGCTCGGTCGCCAGGGTACTTTGTATTATTAAAATATTAACGCAATCTGAGGAAATGGCTATGTTCTATTCTTATCTCTAGAAATTATAGGGTTTAAAAATATTCTAGGAATTTAAAGACCAGACCAATATAGGCCGTATATTCTGTGATTTTTTTTCTACATATTCTATAATATAATCTCAACGGTAAATTCGAAAATTCAAACAAATATATTTGTATCTTTCATAATGAACCATCATTCCCCTGAGGTTTTCCCTGAGCGGTTTTTTTGAATAAAGTTATTCAAAATTTAGCTACCTAAGCTTAAGGCCGGCAACGTATTGACAACTTTTTTAAACAAAATGTAACATACGATATAGAAGATTCATGATTTCTTTAAGAATAAAAATCAGAATTTAAGCTTAACATAAAAAAAGTTATATTAGAAATATCAAAAAGAAAGTATTGAGAATACTTTTGTATATTATGAATTAAAAATTGAAAAAAACCCCTACGCAAATTAATTGTCATTTAACCATTACACTGACACGCGTGAAGCACTTAATCGAGGAATCATACGCTAAAATCATTATGGAAAAGAGCTGATACTCTTACACTGCTGAACCGATATTTACCAAACATAGCTAAGAACCACCGCAAGGAAACTGGCTTTCAAATGAAAAAACCACATTGAAATCGGTCCATCCGTTTAAGAGCTACGATGCCACAGACAGACAGTCATCGATGTCAATCTTATAATACCCTTCTGTTTGCGTCGGGGGTTAAAAATGACGAAGACTATTTAGTCGCTCGAGCTTATGTGGGCCTCATTGCATTCAAATCCTTTGCCGTTTCTTTTTCTTTTCAAATAATAATGACTTATGTGTCTTGTTTGCAAAGAATATTTCTCGCACAAGTACGCGAAGTTTAATTTTTATATTTTAGTTATGATCTATACAAATATTTAGACTAACTTACAGAACTTCCCCTCTATATAATATTAAAGTTAGTAACTAGCTATCGCTTCTTTTGGGTACGTCCCAAGGTGCCTTTTCTGACTTGATACAAAAATATTGACTTTTCTTTTCATATATATATATATATATATATATATATATATATATATATATATATATATATATATATATATTCGTCTTTTTGGTTTAACCATTTTTAGAAAATTTTATTGAAGTGAAACTTTTTTAGAATCGCTGTGATTTGAAACTCGATGAAACGGAAATGTGACACTAAAAAGAGACAAACATATAAATATATAGGATTAACCCGGCGAGTGAATGAGATAGAATACATTGCCATGTTGCCATGGTAAACGTTGCTATTGTCTGACAAATATATTATATTATATTCTTTCTGTAAATTACATTCTATAAATATATGATTGTAATATGCCTAATATGCCTTATTTGATTATTGATTTGTTTTAATTTATTTGCGATATTTGCCAAAAAAGTTTTACTTCAACCGCGCTTATAAGTTACGCGCACCCATTTTTTACTGTCACTCAAGGTCATACATAGTTTATCGGTGTGCATGTATACATACATGCACATTGTAAAATATACGCATTGTAAAATACACCTGGTATTTTCTGAAAAAAAAAAAAACCCGCATTTTTTATACCTTTTACGATAAAATACTATTTTACAAAACACATCGGTCCCCAGGTACCAATAGTAATATGCTGTATAACATCTGATTTTTTACATCAGTAAATTGGAAGATATTACCTACAATGTCTCAGATCGACAGTAAAGTTGGTCTTGTCATATCGGATATAAGTTAAAATTGTAGCAACATTAAGAAAGTTTTTCATTCAATATATTTTATCTCTGGAGACATCAAAGCACGAAATTTCCGGTTTCATGATTTTCAATACAGTTTCAGTGACTTTGCTTATTGCGACATGAATGAAGCTCACCCTTATAAACCCTTTTGTTTTTGTTTAAAAAATTACGTGACCGACTTTTTTGTACAGCTTTTATCTATATTTTTATTTATACAAGAATTGTTATGAATTAAGTTTATATATAGGATAAAAACGTAATTCTATACATATTATGTGTATCTTTCGTCATATTTTCTTTGTACTCATAGTCTTGCTTGAAATAACAATGTATGAATAATATCTTCTGAGGATATTACATACTCGTAGATAAAAAAAATTCAACATATAGGCTGCCACTTTATCTGATCCGGTGGCCAAAACTGGAACTACGTGTTGCCATTTTGAAATATCATTTCGTTCTCAAGTGTTGTCTCGCAATCCGGCCTCTAAATTACCCAGATAATTATCTGCGTAATAATAATTATAACATTAAAATTATAATTCATATAATATGTTTTACTATATTTTATTAAATTATTATTATTCCTTGTTATATGATGTTGTATAACAATGACTAAAACAGCAAATTAACATTTCTATTGCTCCTTATGGACTTGGTTATCTCATTATTTTTACCCTAAAACTGCGGAAATTCTATTTAGCGGTCATACTTAATTCAACAATCGATGCCATTACCGGGTCCGAGAACTTTGTTGCACTATTGCTCTAGTAATAAAAGTTAGGAAGATAACTTTGTCATAGGCTAATTATTGTACTATAGAAACACGAAATTAAGAACTAAAAAACTATCTAAAACGTTATTAAGAACATTTACAAAGAATTTTATTAAACTTTTTATTTCTTTAAGGTAGGTTCGTTAGGTTTCTAAGGTTTTTCTTAGAAGTTTGAGGTAAATTTTTATTCATAAACACCTTCAGATATAAGTAATTTAACCCATTTTTATGAGTTAGCTCTATTTCTATACTTTACCAATGTTGTCTATTCATATGTATATGTATATGTAATACAAAAACAATGACGTATTGTGTACAGAATATTGACCCCGAAACAATTGTTATTAAAAAAATTTGTTTGTCTGTATGTCTGTTTGTCAAAAATTACTGGACCAACTTTGACTAAATTTTGTGTAGCTGTGTGATAACTTATTATTCGAATCAATAATTATATCAAATAATTAGGATAATTTTTATTACAGGAAAATCTTTCATTCCTACACTAAAACACAATAACTGGTTCTATCGAGTCGTTCATATAAATTTACATGTCTAAATCGTAAGAGATACATCAAGCTAATGTACTAGAAAATAATAGGTCTTGAAAATAAAGCCTACAGAAAAAATCTGCAATAGCATAAGTTTTCCTCCTAAGGTATACTCGCAATAATTATTCATATCTATTTAAAACGTACCTAGGGACGTAACCGAGCGAAGCGAGGATAATTCAGTAGTAAATATATAAAATATAAAAGTCTAATACAAATACATAGCAATCGATCGATATTTTAGACGATCTGTATTAATCGCCATTCCGTTCTACAAATATAAAATACTGTACTTGAAAAAATAAAAGTTTTAAAAGTTACTAATGGACGCACAAGGTATATTATGAGGCCCGAGCAAAGCTAGATCAAGTTGCTAATTGATATACATCTATACTAATATTATAAAGAGGTAAAATTTGTGAGATTGTGAGTTTGTGACGTTTTAGGGGGTAATCTCTGGATCTACTGCACCGATTTAAATGAAATTTGGTAAGAAGATAGTTTGAGACCCTGGGAAGGACATATGATACTTTTTATCCTGGAAATCTTAAGGGGGTGAAAATGGGGATGAAAGTTTGTATTGGGAAGCTAGGGACGAACCCGAGCAAAGCGAGGGTGAGTCGCTATTATTAAAATAAAAGTGTAACTGATCGCTTTGTACATGGAAGATTTGAGAAAAACTATTATTGGGGGTCTTTATTAACGAAATATAACCCAAAACAATGATTTTTAGAATTTTTGTTTATTTTTCTGTGCGTCTGTGTGCGCTAATCTCAGAAACCGGTTTAACCGATTTGGGTGCGGTTTTAACTCATGTATTGTGGTAAGCTCGGCTGAATTTTTAGTATGTTTTATTTCAGTCGGCTTATAAAATAATAAAATTTATGTCAATTTAAAGAATTACCTAGGGACTAACCCGAGCGAAGCGAGGGTAAGTCGTTAGTAATAGGTATCATAAATTTGTTTAAACTACCAACACGCATATTTATTAGAAGCCTGTTTAGTTCATTGTTATATTGCCAGAACATTTAATATAATGTAAGTAAATTTTTTAAAGAGAGAACACACTTCTGAATGTGTTAAAATTGTGAAACAAAAGATTCATAAATACAGTTATTTTAAGAAATTCCATAGCACAAAGTCAGAACAGTGACTCGGAAATTAAGTTATTGTAGTTCTCGCATTGGAAATTCTATTCATTTGCATTTAAAATTAAATAGAAGAAACTTAAACGTTTGAGGGATACCACGACTACGTGAACAGTTTGAGGAATTTTATATGGAATTGCTTATATTATGAGAACATTGAGAGTGAAAAGAAAATAAGACTTATCACTTTATGGGCTTATACTGTAATAAATATAGGGTTAGCAAAATGAATTAGTTTTGTAATCAGCTAAAAATATATAAATAATCGCAATTTTAGTATTTTTGTATGAACATTATTATATAAATAACATAAAGTCAAAGAGTTTTTTTTTGTACTTTGAACGCGGGCGTAGCTGCGGGTTTTGCTAGTAATGTTATAATTTTTAATAAATTATAATATTACAATCTTTTTTATATTCAATTAATTTATATATTCAAATTGGAAAAAAGACAGGTATTGGTCGCACGTTCGCCTTCTCTCTTTCTAGAGAGTGGTCAATTTCCTGATAGTATCCCAGTCTCTATGTCTATGGTTTAACCTGAAGTAAAATCAATTTTCATGTACCTATTAAAGATATTATTTTTAATTAAATCTTACATAACTACTTTTAATTAATAAAGTAAGTATTCTATTAATGCCTATTTTCCTTAAATATCCGTAATTATTAAGAGTTATACCTCACCATTACTCCCTGGTGTGTTGGTGGGTCGCACTTTGGGACCAAACCACAATAATGGTAATGGATTTCTCAAACATCTCGTCAGAAATCCAAGTTCATATGAAATACATTTTATTTAGATACATATCTAATAATTTATTTTAACAATCATATATATAATATGTATTCAATTCGTTAAAATAAACTATTTAAAAAATTGTGACGTAATAATCGTTTTAACGTTTAGGATAGATTACTCAGAGATGAGATATTTTCCCGCAGTAAAAAGTATCCTATATGTTGACCCGAATAACCAGCTACCATTATACCAAATTTCATCAAAATCTGTTTAGTGGTTTTCTCGTGATGCAGTCACAGACAGATAGACAAAAAATCTAAAACTATAGATTCGGCCTCTGTATCGATAATAATGATTAATTTCAATAAGATTTTTGACTTCGAAAAGATATTGGACTCAGAATTTTATTAGGTATATGTATAGATTGTTGAATAGGGTAAAAAAATTAGTGTCAAACCGGGTTGTTACTAGGACTTTCTTAATAACTAAACTCCACCCGACCCGGGACTCTACAAAATAGAGTAATTGTTTATGTAAAGGGTTTTTCGCTAAGGGCGTTTGAAGTGAAAATTTATAAAAGCCAAAAGCAGATATCTTTCATTATTTTTTTATGAAAAGGTATTCCATTACATTATCTATGGAATATCATATTGGCTATTGACTGTGGCTGCTTCATTGGGCAATTTATTTTGGAGAGATACAATTTTAAATGATCCCACCATATAAATTGGTTCATATTATTGATGTTATTGGTCATATTCATTTTATAGCTTACTTGCATAGATATATGATTTATTAAGGAGTAACCCTTGCTCTGCTTAGGTACGTTTTGTGTTTTTAATATTATTTAGGTACAAACAGGTGGCCTTTTGGCTACATTGATAATTAGCAATAATATTACTTCAAGTCATTGTCTATTTCTGTACTTAATTTCATCCAAATCCATCTAGCCGTTTCATAGTTAAGGATTAACAAACACACATACAAAGTTTCACATTCTCAATAGTAGTAGTAGCTCTAACTGATAACGGAACTTTCTAGAACACTAAAACGGCATTAAATATTCGATCACGGTTTTCAGTTGAGTTACTGTAGTTGCAAAGTTGTAAAATGAGTTACGGGTGTTGTTTGATTGATTACTAAACTAGTTGAATACAACTAGTCAAATCTACATGAAATTTGTAAGTCGTAAAAGTTCCAATGTCACACGGAACACAATTCGAACTAAGCATTAAAGTTTATAGATTTGTATGTATTGTATGGCATACCAATTACGTATATATTCTACTAGCGACTCACCCTCGTTTCGCTCCGGTTCGTCCCTAGTGAAAAACAAAACCAAATCTATCCCACGGGAATCGTACATTTTCCGGGATAATAATTAACCTATGTGCAATTAGAAATATACTATAATCTATCTCTTTGCCAAATTTCATCCAGATTCAAAACATCCGGCCATTCATCGCATTTATAATATTATATTTAATGGGATTATTACTTATATATAATGGGATAAAATCAAGGGACTAGCAGTGTGTTCTGGCTTAGCATTCTTCTTTTTTTTTCATAATTTTTTCAATTACTTTATTTAAAGGAATCAAAGGGCTTATTTTTCAAAAAATCTTTCACAGCTATTAGAAGTATATGTTATTATAAATAAGTTCTCAATTTTACCACCTAAAGTAAACTGGTTTTGTATGGGCGATGATAAATCAGTAAGGATAAGAAACTTCTTACAATAGAATATAGATTGCAAAAGTTAATTAGTTACTGCGCAGTGGGACAATGAAGGTCACAGATTATGTGCTTAGTATATGTGTGTATGGATCGTTTTTGGGGATCGTTAGTAGTCCTTACTAATAATAAAAATGCAAAAGAATGTTTGATGTTTTGACATTGTCATGACGACACGTTTGGCTCAGTTTGTAGTGATGCTACTTGCTGTGCCAGCGTTCGCAAGTTCGAATCCCGCTGCAGGCATTCGTTTGTGAGCACGTATGTTTGTACTCCAATCATGGATGTTTATATTTATATTACGTATGTATTTAAAAATATATATGAATAGTGTATCAACTACCTGGTATCCATAACACAAGCCTCGTAGCTTACCATGGAACTAGATGGTGCTGTGTGTTAATGTCCCAATAAATTTATTTATCATTTATTTATTGTTAGCGTAGAAATAGTATATGCGATAGCGGTCTGGAGCAAGTTAGCGAAGGTGAATCACTAGGTCTTTATATAAATAAGACTCGAAGTAAATACAGATTAGAAATGATATATAATATAATGAAAGTAATATCAATTCCGTGGAGCGTTGATAAAAAATAACTTAGGTTTGTCCTAATCTATATTTTAAGCTATCTTAATTTCGAATTTCAATCAAATCTGTTTAATCTGGTAAGCGCATGACTTGAGAATGGTTAGGCGATATGGCAATTTTTTTAAATCCTTCGTTATAGTCGAAATAAGGTTTATAGAAGAAAAACTGAAAAAAAGGCAGCTGGGTAATAGGTAAATTGAGGAAAAAGTGACAATGCTTATTCCTGTAGGATTTTTGTAATATTTATTAATATGTATGTATTTAAAGTTATATACCTATGTATAGTGTATCAACTATCTGGTATCTATAACACATGACTCATAGCTTACCATGGAACTAGTTCCGTGCACACAGCAACTAGATCACGGTAATGTAATATGCAATATTACCATGGCTAGATGGTGCTGTGTGTTAATGTCTCAACATATTTATTTTGTTTGAACTCAAAGATCACAAATAAAATTGTAAATAGGACAACGTCTGTCAGTAGCTTATACTATTTATATGATAACTTTGCTGATAAAATTCAAAGAGAGCGTGGTTCTTACTAAACATTGAACTGTCGACTTCGATTGTCAAGCGGCTTATGTAACTTACATGCTTCTTGACGTTTAATCTTCAGAATCAGAGAAAAGCGTCGCCTAGGTACGGTTTAACTTTATTACTTGTTCACAGTGGTAGCATTTATGTTGTATTATTTCGCGAAAACGAAGTTTTACATTTATAACTTTAGACTACTTTCTTTTATTTTCATAAAAATTTTTCTAGTCAAAGATTTAATTATTATATTTATATTACTACCTCGTAAAAGAATACTCGACGATATTAGTTAAATAGCGACTTACCCTCGCCCCGCTCGCGTCCGTCCCTAGTTTACTTTGAACGTTTAGTACCTATAGATTTCTCAGAAATGATATATTTTCCCGCAGTAAAAAGAATCCTATATGGTAACCCGAACAGTCAGCTATAACCATACCAAATTACATCTAAATTCCTCTAGTGGGTTTTTCGTGATGCGGTCACAGACAGTCAGACAAAAATTCTAAAAACTATAGATTCGGCCTCCGTATCGATAATAATGGCTATTTCAATACGATTTTCCAAAAAATATTCAATGTACAGATTTGATATAGTTAGAATTTTATTATATACTAGCATTGCCCGCGGCTCCGCCCGCGTTCAGATGACCAAAAACCAAATTCATAGGTTTTACATATTAGTACACAGTTATGTATGTACATTGCAGTTATTGTATTTTTTCTCAAAAATGAGATATTTTCCCGCGGTAAAAAGCATCCTATATGTTGACCTGGATAATCAGCTATCATCATACCAAATTACATCAAAATCTGTCCAGTGGTTTTCTCGTGATGCGGTAACAGACAGACAGACAAAAATTGTAAAAACTATATATAATGTCTATTTCAATTAGATTTTCCAAAAAAATATTTTATGTACAGATTCGACTTAGTTACAATTTTATTATATGTATAGATATAGATTTCGATTATTTTCAACGTTGTAAGTCAAATCGAAAAGGGGTATCTGAACCAAAAAATGCAATAATGAGTGCGTCCTTCATGTCATTGTACAATTACATTTGTAATTATAGTCCGATAGATGAATTTTGATATTTTAGCTATTTGATTTTAATGTGCGTAATAAAGTTAGTTTGTAACTTAGTTTAGTAGTTACTAATGGTGAATTTTCCGAAATGTGTGTAGCAACATTAACCTTTTTCAAAATTTAACTCCATAATTTCATATTTTTGCTCTAATAATAATAAAAAAATGCTCTACAATTGAGATAAATTATTTTTAATTTAATAAATGATACAAGCTTTTTTGCTGGAAGTTTAATATAAAAAATACATTAATTTAAATATATGTGGCATTTGAGTCTAGTTAGATTTCTCGATAGCGTTTTAATTAGTTTTAATAGTGGTCCGATAGACGAATTTTGATATTTTAGTTACCTATTTAATCTCAATCTGCGTGAATAAGTTAGTTTGTAACTTGAAACATTGCTTAAATGCTGTACGAGCTACAATGTTTGCATGTGTATGTTATCAAAGTTGCTGGACCTCAAACGTAATGTTAACTATTATATTCATAGTTTAGTTTATGGTTTTATGGATGTTTTAATTAATTCCTTAGTAATACATTTTACAATGCTACCACAATAAAAATGCATTTATAGATAGAAAAATAAAATTTATTTTTTAATAATACAAAGTTATTCAAATCAAAACAGTTTAATTCAAAGCTACGTTTTTTTTAATATTTTGCAAATTATTTCTACTGTACGATAGTTATATAAGCAAGCTTTTCTACATATTGCTGGTATAATTTTTCGATTTAAAAATCTTCGTTAAAACTACGAGTGAGATACTTATAATGTTAGTGAGATAAGATATTATACTAAAGTGTATCTGTTGGTTTGCCTCTCTTTTTTCACTGACCAAGCTTTCCCCTGACTTTTTGTATTGGTACATTAAAACGGCCACCACCAATTAAGCCAAAAGGTGGCACTGTCTGTACCATATAGATACATATTAAAAACACAAAACGTGCCAGTTATGGTTTTAATAGGAAATTATTTTATTACTAGTATTACCCGCGGCTCCGCCCGCGTTTAGATGAGAAAAAACCAAATTCTTAGGTTTTACATATTAGTATAGTCTTAAATTGCCGGTTTTTGTATTTTCTCTCAGAAATGAGACATCTTCCCGCGGTAAAAATATCCTATATGTTGACCCGGATAACCAGCTATCACCATACCAAATTTCATCAAAATCCCTCCAGTGGTTTTTCTGTGATTCGGTAACAGACAGACAGACAAAAATTCTAAAAACTATAGATTCGGCCTCTGTATCGATAATAATGTCTATCTCAATAAGATTTTCCATAAAATATTTATTGTACAGATTCGGTTTAGTTACAATTTTATTATATGTATGGATAAAAAAGTTACTAAAGGCGCTACTAGGCCCTATAGAAAGAGAGGAGAGAGGAGAGGGCAGGTTACTTATATAACCTTTTAAGCAATTTTAGTTGAAGTAACACATGCAATTATTACCATATGTTCATTGTTCAATAATGAAGTTACGTACATACATATATAATAAACACAAGTGCTTTTGACGGTGATAAATTGTAGTTTAATATACATACTTTATACCAGCTGTTGTATATTATTTCTCTAAAATGAAAATTGTTCATATCAGATTTAAAGTTTATTGGTAATATTACATTATTAAACCATTTTAATCTTGCCATTGTTCTATGTATTTTTTTAAATACAGTCCATTAATATAAAGGATTGATCTAACTCCTTTTGATAATGCAAAACGTTCACTGAACTGAAAAAATGATTTTAGTAGAGGTCAAATTTAGTAGGTAAATGAAAATTAATAATGGTTAGTTTTACGAAATCTGTAGTTTGTAGCAACGTTAAACTTTTTCAAAATTTTACTCCATAATGCCATCCATCTTTTTTCTCTTATAATAATGAAAGGACTCTATAACTAAGATAATTTATTTTTAATTTTATAAATTACTAGCAGAACCCGCGGATTCGCTCGCGCTAAACCTACAAATAAAATCTCTAAAAAGGTAGTTCCATACAAATTTTTATCCCTTATTTTAACCCTTATAGGACATATTTCAAAAAATGCTAAAACATGTGTTTATTTAATTTTATTGAAGAGCATTAATACCAAGTTTCAAGTAATTCTGATCATAAATATTTTTTTGGATTGTATTATATTGGTTTTCCCGTGGGAAATAGATCTTCCGCGATAAAAAGTAGCCTACGTCACTCTCCAGCTCTCTAACTATCTCCACACAAAAAAAACACGCCAATCCGTCACTCCGTTTCGACGTGAAAGAAGGGCAAACAAACAAACATACTTTCACTTTTATAATATTAGTATGGATATACGAGCTTTAATACTTTCTTAGATTCACGCTTATATTTTACATTTTAAATAAAACTATCTTTTCAGATTTTTACCTGAACACCTTAGCCTCTCTCCTGACCATGTTTGCTGCAAAACATTTGAAACTTCGGGAACCAAAAATCAAAATAAATCCGTGAATAAACCTGAAAAGATGGTTTTATTTAAAATACAAGGTTTTACGACACGTGTCACACACTGTGTCGTAAAACTATATTACTTTTAAAATATGTTGCATTATGAGTCTAGTTAGATTTCTTGATAGCGGTATACTAAAGTATAGAACAAAAAGTCTTTTGTTAAGCCAATTCTGAGTAGGATATACTTAAAAGAAACGCACAGTATATCCGTAAGGTACTTACGACTTCAAAGATGAAAGTCGCCTTTGAACTCAGCGGTGAATCTTAAATTTAGCCTGTATTTTAAATCTATTTTTTTTGTTTTTGTATAAAGAATTGACAATTTCTAATCTTTTCAGTTCTCTTACATTTTTATTAGGTCGTTCAAACGCCTTTGATATTTAAAAGCCGTAAATAAAATAATTGTATTGATCTTACATAAGACTTATCTGCGGTAACAACCGAGTCCAACGTTTTATTATGGCCTTAAACTCACACTAAAGTTAAATAAAGATATCTTTTATATACACACACGCATACACACACACAAACACACACATATACACACAAACACACACACACACACACACACACACACACACACACACACAATATGTATGTAAATTCATATAATAAATACAGCACAAAACTTGGTAACTATAACTTTTATTCCTATTATGTTTCTTTTTGTTGTTTTATAAGCAACGTTGTTTTGAATTTGTTCTATACTTACGTATTTTGTTCTTGTTATAAAAGTACAGGAGCAGTGGTAGCCCAGTGGCAACGCGTTAGCTTGGGAAAACGAGTGAAGCGGGTTCAAATCCCGGGTCTCGCATCTCTGATATTCTCATATGCGAATCATTTCCAACATGATTACCACTTGTCATAACGGTGAAGGAAAACATCGTGAGGAAACCTGCATGTTTGAGAGAACCTAGCAAGTTTTCGAAAGACATGTGCAGTCCGACAACCCGCACTTGGCCAGCGATGTGGACTATAGCCTGATCCTCCTCGTACTGAAGGGAGGCTCGTGCCCAGCAGTGGGACGTTAAAAAGGGCTGAAAACAACAAACAATAAAAGTACATAGATAATATTACGGGTTATAAAACGGGATATAAAACGGGTTCTACACCAAGCACAGGCGTCACAGATTTCTCTGTAAATTTTATAATTTGTGTCAACAAAAAGTTGTTACCATATTATTATTTGTAAAATTTTAAATATAAATTAGAAAATCACATAATCCTCAGAAGTTACGAGTGTATTCCCATACAAATAAATAACTTAGAATATGTTAGATTAAACAATAATATAACTTAAAACAACTTAAATATAAGTTATTACTTAGTTTCAACAATGAAGATTGCTCAAATTAATTATACAATCTCGCGAAACTTATTAATAAGCGAAGACTTCACCAAAACTTTCTTAATATCAACATGTCATATCACTTCAAGGAAGCTTAAGATATATATTTGGTAGAGTTTACTTTGAGTTACGATATAGTATATATATTGCATAGAGTTTATACTACTTAATCCATACTAATATTATAAATATGTAAGCAATTCTGTTTGTTACATTTTTATGCTTAAATCGCTGAACAGAGTTTGATATTTAATGCTCATCCACTTATCACGCGAACGAAGCCGCGGGCAAAAACTAATATTGTATAACAATTCCATTATAAGCTTTATTTTCGCAGTATAGGTAAATAAAATTGTGCCGTATAAATTAAATTCTTTACTTGTAACTTTAAGGCAAGTCGAACACAGCTTACTTTGTTCATGTACTTAATCTATACATATAATAAAATCGTAACTAAACCGTATCTGTACATGAAATATTTTTTGGAAAATCTTATTGAAATATACATTATTATCGATACAGAGGCCGAATCTATAGTTTTTAGAATTTTTGTCTGTCTGTCTGTTACCGCATCACAGAAAAATCACTGTTGGGATCAAGCGCCTTCTGCGTGTGTATGAAGCGTATTTTCAGGTCTTTTAAAGCCCGGCAACGTATCCGGAACTCTCCTTATACCGAACATGTCTATGAGCGCCGATATCAACTTACTATCAGGTGGATTGTCCGCCCCTGTGTTCCTTATTTACCTGACTGCGGCAAAGCCCAAAGAAGGTTATGTGTTTGACCTGTATGTATGTATGACCGATCCTATTAATCACCCTTTTGCTCTATTACAAAACGGCTTAACCGATTTTCATTATTCATACGTCATTATAATATTATTTTTGTGTCGAATTTGTGTGCCCTAATTTTTTTCTCTTTGAAACCTTCTTTCGAGTGGGGTATCCAAATGAAGGTCTTTAAGAGGCGATCACAAAAATATATATTTACAAGTTACTTATTGTAATATAAATTTTTTTATGGGGTTCAGTGATAACGAGCAGACAGACCAGCTGATGGAAAGCAGTACCTGTGGCCCATATCACCTACGGTTCATGCGCTTAGGTTTTATGTTACAAAAATGCAGAACAGCAGGTGCGTTGTCACTGTGAGGACTAAGATTATATGCCTCTTGCCTGTAATTGCGCTAGCTACAGTATCCTTAAACCGGAACACAACAGTATGATCATTGTTGATTGACGGTAGAAATAGATAAGGGGGTGGTACCCGTCCAGTTGGACTCCTCTTGTTTGGAGTCCTACCACCGGTACAATAAATATAACAAATAGTTGCTGAGAATAAAACAAAAATACTAAATAAAATATTAAATAAAAAATATATTGTAATAACTAAGAATTAAAAAAAAATCGACTGCATCAAAAGAAGGGAACAAGTTAAAGATGGGAAATTGTATTATGCAGTCGGAAACATACATTATACATGTATAAGTATGTAAAAACACGTAGAGCGATTGCAAATACTATTTTCCTTCGTTATTCTATAATAAGAAATGAACCCACGAACCTCAACATAGTGACAGACAGAATCATTTATTAATGCGTCATAATCGTCTTTGACAAATATAAAACACTTTATTTAGGTTTCACGCAATTTCAACTGTCTCATGAATGTTAAAGTAATACTTTGAGACATAATGGGATACTACTTTAATATATTTTGTCAAGTGTTTTTGTTGATAAAAGTTTTATAAGAGGTTCTCGTGAAAATCACCTACTGGAACTTAGAATGACCCGGGGATTGATTGCTTATTTACCTTAGTTTTTTGTTTTCTACCTTTATTTATTTAGAAAGAGCTGAATACTTATAGATTCGATTAAATATTAAATAACATATATATATATATATATATATATATATATATATATATATATATATATATATATATATATATATATATATATATATATATATAGTCTTATTTCCATTATAATGTACTGTAATATAATTCGTCGTCTCAGTGCTTATTTGTCCAAACGATCAATTTAATGAAAATTTTTTAGTAACGAATTATTGACTGTTAAATATTTTTACACATTTTAATAAAATCCAAAAATTGTTTTTTATCTATATATGTATATGAATCTTAAAAAAAAGCTTTATTTTTAAAATATAACAAAAATCTCTCTTCTGTAAAGTGCCACAACTATTGATCATTTGAACAAATAATTACTAAGGCGACGAATTGATAAAATAAGTAGTACCTATTGAATAGTAATTGAAACATACTTTTACAAGGGCAATTGAAAATTTGAGCCAATAATTACATTTAAAGTAAAGTCGGTGTACTTGTTGTCACTTGTAAAGCAAAGCACACAGACTTCGAAAATATTTGATTAGTTAGGTATGTTTAGTAAATGAAAAGTACAAATCAGTTATTTTTTTACCTATTTAGTGCTTTTTTTGGAGTCTCTTTTTATTTTTTTGTTAAAAAGTTTTTATTGATTATAGCAAATACATTATAGTGATATAAACAGGTGGTTTGTGTGATTAGGGCCCCACTGACCGGGTATATGCGGCTGTGACCGGATTTACGCAGATTCGGTCATGACCCAAATTCTGTTTCCAAAAGATATTCCCTCTTTTTCCTGATCCATTTGTTGTTTATTTTTATTGCTTAGATTAAACTTAATTAAATCTTAAGCTTGTATAATTAATATTTATTAGGTTGTAAATTACAAAAGCGATAAATAAAAGTGGAGCAATAATCGTACAGTAATTTAAAAAATACTAGCGGCTCACCCTCGCTTCGCTTGGACTCGTCCCTAGGGTATGATTTAAATAGATATAAATATTTATCATCCAGCGTTAACCATGTAAATGTTTTTTTCCGTAATTTTATCGATGTTTTAATACTTAATATCCTATTCCGGACTAAGAGAAATCCAAAAATTCAAATATCATAAAGATTGGTCCAGCCGTTCTTGAGTTATAAATGGTGTAACTGACACGACTTTGTTTTATATATATAGATAATTTAATCATTAATTTTTAATTGAAATAGAAGCATGGTTATATGTATATGATGGAAATATCCAAGCTTAAATAGAAATAACCTAGCAGTTTTCACCGCAATGGAAAAGGAAATACAGAAAGCCTTGACATCACAAGACTAAGTCCGTCTGTAAGTATTACATGAACATGACTTATCAGTTTATGTGGAAATCGAAAATACAGTCTTGCACAGTAATCAATGGCGAGCAATTAGAAAAGAAATATATAATGCCAACTAATAAGTAAAATAAGCTATACGAGTGTTTTTGACAGGGATAGAAGGAACTAACGTCAATAGAAAAGACCCCGGCTTAAGGCGTAATCAGTACATTGATTAATTAAGCGAATGTTACGAGGAGATAGACGTACAAATTGGTTGGGTCACAATATGAAGACGAAGGACAAAAAAAGAAACAAAATTAAATATTGTTTAGTTATAAGTAAAAAAATACACCGAGTGTGTGCAAAGACGTTGGTGGCACTATCATATTAACTTACCTAAATATGTATATATGTACATATTTGCCAACAAAATAGTACCTTATAATTAATTAACCTTAAAAATAGTTGTTGGAGCATTAAGCGTGGGTTCGAATTACGCTTACCTCGCTTTTATTTTTTCTTGTTATATTTTAGGACTTGTACTACAATTTCAACAAGCTAAATGATTGTATTAGTCTTACGATGGAGTTAATATTTTCTGTATTTCCAAAAGGAAACGAAAAATCGTAATGTCGGTGTTTCTTAAAAATAAAACTTAAAAAATACAAATACTCAATAACTAAATTTGACCCATCCTAGGAGTCAAACCCAGGACAACATACAGTGCACAAAGTACTTATTCAAGTATAATAGTTGTAGTTTATCAGTGATAAGTAAAATAATTTTACATTTACCCATTAAAAGCATCTTGGAATAACTTCCTTTAAAAACGTATCTGATCTAAGCATGCAACTGTAAATGCACTTCAGAAGTTGAACGAGTTAATTAGTCCGCTCGGTATTTGTATAAACAAGAATATGTTTAAGTTTAATTTGGATTTGCAGAAGTACGGGCTGTGGATATTCCAGTGGTTTTAAATGGAATGATGAACATAACTGTTTTACAATATACGAGTAATTAGATAGTAATTAAAGTCTCATCTACACGATGCTAATTTTTTGCTCGTTTCCTGCAAGAACATTAAGGCAAGAATTGTACCACACTATATATAAATAAATAAATAAATAAAAATATTTTATTTGCATAAAGAGATTATAGTTTTGAAAAAGTTTGTGCTTGAGGTCCCATTTTAAGCAAGTAATTTTTGCCAGTATTAGGAGATCCCGCCCTTTCATAACAAAACGTACGGATTTAATCCTTAATCCAATTATACAATGTAAATTAAATACTATAACAAACTTAAATATGTAAGTTAATATAGATGTAAATTAGTAGGTACAATATAATAGTCTTTCAAAATGTAGTAATAAAAATTGATTAATGGTTTGAGTAATATACAGCTTTCTAACTGAGAGCAGTGTGCTAACTTGGTACAGATTCTCAGTTGGAAATGTAAGTTTTTTAAAGTATATTTATACATTTTATTACAGCAGGTTGTGCTCTCTCAAGTTCAATAATCTAAGAAAGGAAAGAACTAAGATGACACTAGTTACTTCTAAATAGGAACCTTAGTTTAATAGTTAATTCGAATGAAAATATAATTGGAGTAAATAGTTGGTATCATGGAACTGTGAGCTATAAAATTTTGTAAAATAAGGTGCGAGGTCTACTCGTATATAAAACAAAAATAATGGTATAGCACCATAGTCATTATCTTCACTTATGGTTACTTCTCCAGAATTTGTTACAAATAAAGTTCTTAAGTATTTCAATGGCCTATTCAAGTTATTTAGCGCTTCTCAATGTCATATTTCTTTTAATAAATCGTTTCTGATCATTTTATATTTTAAGTATGGAATATTTATATGTTATTTTTTATATATGGGTAACTAGCAGAAACCGCGGCTTCGTTCGCGCTAAAACTATAAAAAAATCTTTTAAAAGGTAGGTTTCATACAAACTTTCGCCCCCTACATATTTTACCCCCTTATAAGATGAATTTTGAAAAATGTTAAAACACATATTTATTTATTTTCATTGAAGAAAATACATACCAAGTTTCAAGTAGTTCTGACAATAAATGGTTTTTTGTTATTGTATTATAACGTGTTTTTTCGTTTGAATTAAGTAATCTCCCGCGATAAAAAGTAGCCTATGTCACTCTCCAGCCCTCCAAATATCTCCACATAAAAAATCACGCCAATCCGTCACTTTGTCTCGATGTGAAAGAAGGACAAACAAATAAACAAACACACTTTTACATTTGTAATATTAGTATGGATTTTAAATTCTAATTATTTATAATCTGATTAAAAGGAATTTCGTGAAACTGGCTCCTAACGAAAAAAAATCTCAAATCAATTGTATTTCCTTCCATACAAATCTCCGTTAATGCAACCAAGTATAAAAACTCGCAATAGGCACACTTTTCTGATATAAAAGACGGGAAGTGGATAAGGAAACTCTTCAATAGCGATTAACGAATCCCTCTTAGTTGGTATAATTTGGTCTATTTTCACAAGTCTAATCCAAATAGTCTATTTAACAAACCCTCTTTACCAGGAAGAGAGTAAGCATATTTTTCCTTTTTTGCTAATCGGTAGTTAACCAATCAGTACGCAGTAGTTTACAGTTTTTTTATAACTAGCGACTCACCCTCGCTTCGCTCCCTCGTCTTAAGGCTTAAGTTTTCACCCTCTTAAGGCATAATTTCTGGGATAAAAAGTATCAAATGTCCTTCTCAGGGTCTCAAACTATCTTCGTACCGTCTAAATCGGTTCAGTAGATCCAGAGATTACCCCCTACAACGTCACAAACTCACAAACTTTACCTCTTTATAATATTAGTATAGATATACCTAACAGAAACTAAAGTATGTAACTGAATGTATGAGTAAGAATTTGCTACTCCTTCATACTGGAATAGTTCAACGGATTTAAGTAAATTGTGAGATACATATTTTTTTACGTATCTACCAAGTGAGCAGTGTAGCTGGCAAAAATTGGTTTTCAAATACAGATAGGATTGCGTTTGTAAGAACTTACCAATGGCGATGAATCCATCATGTAAATATAATGTAAACTAGAATTTATAAATTGAATAAAGATAACAAAAAAGTGCGTGTGTGTGCAATTCACACATGGTAGATGTGAAACTTCAGAAAAGTAACCTACGAGAGAATGAGATGAATATAGAGTATCAGGAGTAGGATAATTATAAGGTTTATTTTATTTGTTATATTTTTACCAAGTTTAAAAGTTATTTTACATTTTATTTCACATAAATATACATTACATATTATTCAGTAATTAATGTTATTATTTTTCACTTCCTCTGTAATGTATTCTATCTCAAATAATGAAATCAGTCATATTGGGCATATTACAATCATATTTTTATAGAATATCATATACGGAAAGAATATAATATTATATATTTATCAGACAACAACAAGGGTTACCATGGCAACATGGCAATTTTTTCTATCTCATTCTCTCGCCGACTTTGTGTGTTTGTCTCTTTTTAGTATCGCATTTGCTTTTCATCGAGTTTCAAATCACAACGATTCTAAAGAAGTTTCACCTCAAAATATTTTTTGGTAAGTAGGTATGTCAAATAATTGAAGACATCAAAATTAACGCTCGAGTACCTAAAAGACGTATCTATACGGAATGAACCATTATAATCTTTAGATAGAGAAAATGAGTTTTATTACCGCTTTGGGTTTTGTATTATTCTTGTAGATATTTCTTGATTAGTGTCGTTTGATAAAATATGACTAATAGCCGCTTGGTGCAGTTATTTAGGTATATCCAGTATCGTCTCTGTCTTATTCGAGTCGTTTTGGTCCGAGTATTAAAGTCGGTCTGTTTCTACAAGGAAGTGTATATAAACTCGTACTTGTAGAAACAGACCCCATATGTACCTATATTATATATATTATAAAAATTGGCCAATATGACGATCTAAAATGACAGTGTTATTATATAGTGAAGAAAAACGTACTCATATAACTTTTCATTTCAATATGACCAAAAAGTCTGAAAAGGTAACAAAATGTTAAACAATATTTTATTTTCTCTCCCAACTTAAAATATTCTTTTTATAAACACGTTCCTAAAGGCTTTATAAATCACATAAAAGGAATCGTATGCCTTTTACGCTCAATAGATTCGGTAATTCTTGTAAAGGCAGCTTTTTACGTACGCATTAGTACCCTGAAGTTAATGAAATAATATATCTGCAAGATTTCTTTATATTTTATGAATTAAACTAGCGGCTTATTTTAGATTCGCTCTGCTTTACTCGATGCCTTCAGTATTTGCTGAATTTGTTTACAGGTTTTAGCCCTTTTTAACCTCCCACTGCTGGGCTGGATCAGGCCATAATCTACCACGCTGGCCAAGTGCGGGTTGGCGGATTTGTCACATGGCTTTCGAAAACTTGCTAGATTCTCTCAGACATGCAGGTTTCTTCACAATTTTTCTTCATGCTTTCCTTCAACGTAAGACAAGTGGAAATCATGTTGAAAATGATTTGAACCCGCTTCATACTTGAATAGGTTCATTTTATGTTAGTAATCGGAAAACAAATTATTTTTTAACAAGGTTCATTGACTTTAAATTCATATTAATTGAGTAACTTCGGGTTTTGAACTTAGTCTTGAAGATGGGGTAACGGAATGTCATATACATATATTTATTAAGTATGGGAATCCCTATGGGAATCACTTAATCTACTGGGTTTAACTGCCTCGGTGGTGTAGTGGCTGGCATGTACGGCTGCACACTCGGAGGTCCTGGGTTCGAGTCCCGGGTCGGGCCAAGTTAAGTTATTTAATCTTTCTGTATAGTAAGCCTCAGTAACAGCCCTGAGTTGGGAAGTTGGCGATGTTTCACCCCCGTGCCTCGGAGAGCACGTAAAGCCGTCGGTCCTGCGCCTTAACTCTCACCGGTCGTGTCGAGTAGTCGTCCCACCAGAGTATGAGAGTGACAGGAATAGAGAGTGCACTTGTGTCTGCGCGTACACTTGAGCACTATAATATCTCCTGCGCAGTTGGCTAGTCTCCATGAGATTGGTCGCCGTGGCCGGAATCGGCCAGGAGAACATCATCATCTACTGGGATAAAAAATACCCTATCTCACCCCCATAAAATCGTTGCGTAATTGCTACCTAAAATAAATACACTTTAGCAATTTAAATACTAAGAAAAATCTCCCATAAATATTAATAAAAATAGTTCAAAAAATCAAATCGACGGCACAATGACAAATTAAACTTTTATTACATGGAATATTAGAATTTTTCCGATAATTTTTCTCAAATGTTTGAGACAGCTTTGATGTACACTTCAAAGCGTACGACGGATATCATTCCTCTAACCCCGAGACCTTTATGTGTTTTGGCATTATACAAAAATCTTTAAAGATTATTTGTTTTTTGTAACTACTCGTGCTTCTAACCTTTTTAAAATGGAGGAGGAACTTAATTCGGCTAAAAATATGGTCTCATATATACAAGAATATTTTTGCTGAAGTATAGATAGAATAAATACAATAAAAAATATTTTACAGTCGGTGTACCTTTTGTAAGTCGTTTGTGTTAATATAAAAAAAATCATTATAAATTTTAACTGAAAGTTATAATAATAATTAGCTACTGTTTGATCTCTGCATAGAACATCGTATATTTTTTATATACTCTTACCATGTTCCAATAAAAGATTCTTGTGTATGGGAATCGAACCCACTTCCTTCTTAGAAAGTGTAAATAGAAAATAATAGAAAACCATGTCAGCCAGCCAGTACCATGCCATTATATCTTTCATGTCCCCCTATATGTAATGATATTTTAATATTAACAAAATCGATAATGATGATGATATAAATGTGAAAGCAGAAAACATAATTTCGATTGGTAAATAGAATCAGCAGACTCTGTAGAAGTTCAATTCCATCCTCACTCATATGTCACTAATGCTGTCTGTGAACTTATACAATTTAGTTTTGAGTTATAAGCTTTAAGCGTATTAAATAAGGGTTAAAAAAATATATTTCATAAGATATAGTACTTTTAAGATAAAGGCAAATGAACAGATTGACAGGCAATTTAGGGTGAGCTTCGGACAGTAACTTTTGCTTACGGAATTCTAAATTAATATCTACGTCTATAAACGTAGATATATAGCATTTTCAAAATTATTGTTGAATTTGTAAAAGAATTTCATGAGTTTGTGACTTTATGTAATTATTTTTTTATGTATACAGATTATATTTTTACTTTTTATATTTATCAGTTTGAATTTTTGCAATCATGTTTGCAATACAAATTGCGTGTCAGATTACGCATTTCGTTTTAAGTAATTTAGGTTTAGATTCCTTTAGTTTAGACGTCTCATGTTCCATGAAAGATATTTGGCACGTAGATATAACGTCAAGTGAGGCATCGAGTGGTGTCCAAGAAATGGATATAAAATCGATCGTCAAGTATCGAGATAATTAGGTTACAGGGTGAGGGTTGCACAGGAACCTGAGTGGTAGCATAAGTATGAGGAGGTCTATACTTAAGGAATGGGTGAAATTAGGCAGCGCATATAATCATTTTTAGTCTCATTTAAATGAGCTTGATAATGATTAGTTAGGGAATATTATCAAGTTCTCATATATTGACAAGTTTGTAATACATTAAAAATTATTGTATGATTTTCTTTTAATATATAAAGATATATTTTTTAAATTTGAATACTTTATAGTATGTATTGTCGATACAACTGTGGAGTGACGTAACTTTTAGAGCAATATATTCAGTAAATTCGCCTAAGCCTTAAGTCGTTTGTCAATTTTAAAAACGAAATGAAATACCTAGCAGCGAAGAGGAATTTGTTACGTTTGAAATGAAATTTACTTCATTCGGGAGCTTAATTTGATTAACTGTAGTGGAGAGTTTAAATAATTATAATCTTGTTTAAATTTTCTTAGATGAATAAATTTTATACTAAAAATAGACTATTATATTTCATTTTATCATATATATTTTTTTATTTACATTCATAAAAAATTGGTAAGAAGCTTGTTATGCTCATTAATTATTTGTTTCTGAAAACATTTTTAGCTTACACTGAATTATCCATTTTTTTTTTTCTAAAACTTTAGGACATCTGTGTTAATTTGGTTGTGTTATGTTTATATACTTGTGTGATCAAACATAACACAACCAAATCCTACCTAGCCTATTTCTTTATCACAGATAAAGTAGTAAAGTTTTTATTCTAGAATAGGTAAGATGTTCCTCGGAAAAAAGCATTTAATATTTTTTTTATCTTGTCAGATTTTTTCGCGGACCATAATTGCTTCACAGCAATTATCACGGAATAGCAAAAGCAAAATCAGAAATCCGAGTAAAAATTCAAAAAGATAATTTTATTGAATGGAATATGTACTATAGAACACATATTATATGATACGAATTTGTTAACTGCCGACATAAGAATTTGTAAGCGAAAAATCGAAATATATATTAAGGTCTCAGAAGACCAAAACAAACATTGACGGCTAATAACTAGTTTATACATAAAGTACAAAGAGTTGAATTATTCATTTGATGTAGGTACATACGTATCATTCACTAAAGTATTTTGCCGCTGTATCATTTGTCATCAGCATGAAAGGTTTGGTTTTGCTTGTAAGCATGAACTGATGTAGCAATTTGAGCGTATATGTAGTTCATAGTAAATAATTGGAATAGAGATTGAAATATTCATTAATAAAATTCGATGAAAATTGGCTCTATTTGATTTCTACATATTTATCCATTATTACATGTAAGCATGTATTGCATTTTTGAGTAAGAAGTGAGGCGAATGGCCAGTGCCGGATTTAGCCTTAGCGCCGCCCCCCCCTGGGCACTGTAAAAAATGCCGCCCTATTATCGACATTTGTTTTGAATATTTTTTTATTATTATTTTTTTAAAAAATGCAAAAAAATCATTTATACTTAATTGATATCAATTTTTCGAAAAATGAACCTACTAGTTGTCTTTTTTATTTTAATTTTTTGGAAAATAAAAAAAAGCATTTTCGATAACGCGAAGAAAAATTTTTTCCGCCCTCCGAATTTTGTCGCCCTGGGTACTAGCCCCGAGTGCCCCTAATGTAAATCCAGCGCTGCGAATGGCATCGATCTTTTATTTTGCACTCTTGTGCTACGTGGTGTTGACCTCTATCAGCTGTCATCTTAGTACCCACCTTCAACACATATATCCTCTTTCACATAGTCTATCCATACCTTCCTTGGTCTAACTCTACTATATCCATCCACAATTGTACCTAATACTTTGTTTATAAAATTAGCTTTGATAAAAGATTATTTTTCAGTGTGGAAGTTTTTAAAGAAATTTTCCGGCATCACGCGCTGTTGTTTTCATTTCTATTTCCTGAAAATACTAAAATGAATTTTTATTTTTGTAAATTAAAATGAATTTGAGCAACGATATTATTTCCTCAATCTTTTCCACATTGTTAACTGCTGTAAAATCTAATCCTCTTAATGACAATGTTATACTCTGATGAAACAAACAGACAGCTGTTATGTATACGTGTATTGTTGATATAATATTCATGATACATGTAATTATCTAAAACAAACATTCTCAGTGACTTCATTAGGCTTTGTAGTTAACTATCGATCCCGGCCAGAGCTTAATTAAAGTCGTCGCGTCGGTAAGCGTTATGCAATGTTCTCGTAGTCTTTGTATTGAAATTATTGCGTAAAGGCCTTTAAAGGAATACACAATATTAATTCGTATATATAAATTGGAAATATGTAAAATTAAGACAATTATCTGTGGAGGGAAGAGTTGTAAATGTTGTTTCTATTTGTCACAGGATTTAATAGATATAGCATTAGATTTTAAACTGTGAATATTTTTGTTCGTTTTCGTGTTTTTTTTTAATTTTATTTATGATACTCTACCAATGGTATGGATGGAAGTACTTTTACAAATTATACGAAAGCTGGTTTTGGTTTGTTCTTTTTTATTGCAGCAAGAAAACTATGAATTGACTTGATTTTTTATAGAAAAAAATAATATTATGCTATACCTATAGCATAATATTATCTTCAGCATCGATGCTATTAAAATACTCCCTTTTTAATTCACGATGAATAATTAAGAGAATGTATTGCAAACTGGTCTGAATATGGGTCCAATATGTATTGAACACTGAGGCACAAAACGCCTACAAAAGCATGCAGTCAATTAGAATTTGCTAAAATGTATTGACAAGCGAATGATTGCTCTACCTCTATAAATATAAAGTTCAAATTTAATTAACAATTTAATGAGTGGAAGTTTCATTACAATGTTCATTTCCTTTAACGTCGCATAAACGGCAATTTGTCCAGCTGAAAACGAGTGACACCGAGATTGAAATACCATACGTCTGATTACACCGTCGTTGGATAAATATGGCTGATTAAAAAGCTTCGATTGTTAAATAATAATAAACAAAATATGTCAGTAAAATATTTTCATTATTAAAAGGTATATTGTCATCAAAATAATTTAAATGGAATTATTCCACGATTATGGCGGAATGGATAAGGGAATGGAGAAAAAAATCTGTTATTTTCATATTACGAGTATATGGAGATTTGGTCAACAGGGTAGGTCAACAATTTTTGGACCACTTACGAGGGTGTATGGAAGAAGCTATATAAATCTGTAGAGATCTTAGCGTTTGGCACTTTGCTCTTGGTTTGCCACCCCACAAAGAATAAAGCGTGAACTTGTATGAATGAGGGGGATTTTTTCGAAATTTATGGGAAACCACTCTTGATATTATTACCTACCAGTGACTTATCCTCGCTTTACTCGGGTTCGCCTCTAGACGCCTTTTTGTATTTATAATATGCAGGCAGTGCCAACTTTTGGCAAATTTAGGGTCAGGTCATAGTCCTTCGGTGTACTAACATAAGTTTCATCCAAATCGGTCCAGACAACCACACACACTCATACATACATATTCTGGCATTCATAATAGTAGTGTGATATATTTATTCAGCCTCTTTTTAACGTCGCACTGCTGGGCACGGGCTTCCCTTTAATACGAGGGGGATCAGGCAACAGGATGGCCAAGTGTGCGTTGACGGACTTCACATGTCTTTCGAAAAGTTGATCTTAGATTTGCAAGTTTTCTCACGATGTTTTCCTTTACCGTAAGACTAGTGACAATTATGTAAGAAATGATCCGCACATGAAAATATCTAAGGTGCAAAACCCAGGATTTGAACTCGCTTCACTCGGTTTCCTAAGCAACTGCGTTACCACTGAGCTACCACTGCCTATGCGTTAGATATTTATGTTAAACTAAACTTATACCTTTTGCAAAGCCGTGACAGACTACAACTCATATAAAACAGTCATTCATATTTTCAGCTGTTCAGAGTTCGCAATATACAGTTTATGAACAGTACCATATACCAGTTTTAAAAAGTTCTCATAATTCTTAATAGTGGCTTATAAAAGTGATAATATAGTCAAATATAGTGCTTCCAGCAATTTTTAAATAATGTTAAAGAAAAAAATAATGCTGGTGTTGCTATATGTCAAAATATTAATAAAAATATGAATATATTATATGTTAAATCGAAAGACACGTTGGATTTGAGATAAATAAAAAAAAATATAAATAAAATAAATCATATGTAAAGATATTTATTTCTCTTATATAACAGTAAGTAAATTAAGAGGTTTACCACTGAAATGCTTTACGGTATGTTTAAACAACCATTATTTTGATGAAAATGTTACCTGTTACCACTGCTGAAATGTAACATAATTAAATAACAACTTTCCTTAATGAAAACGCGTAACTTTCTCTATTTTGATATCACACTTTATTCACGCTTTAACACGGTTTTTTGTATGGAAATATCGCTTTGCAGATTTATTTGCTCTTGTTATTTTAATTATGTTTTTAATATTTATATTTAAGTTTACATGATTTTAATAATTAAATGATATATATATATATATATATATATATATATATATATATATATATATATATATATATATATCATTTAATTATTAAAATCATGTAAACCTATAGTATAGTATATATATATATATATATATATATATATATATATATATATATATATATATATATATATATATATATATATATTAGCGACTCACCCTCGCTCCGTTCGTTTTAACGTTTAGTATAGATTTCTCAGAAATGAGATATTTTTTCGCAGTAAAAAGTATTCTGTATGTTGACCCGGATAACCAGCTTCCATCATACCAAATATCATCAAAATCCCTCTAGTGGTTTTTCCGTGATACGTTCCCAGACAGGCAGACAAAAATTCTAAAAAAATTATCCATTCAGCATCTGTATCGATAATAATGAATAATTTAATAAAACTTTCCAAAAAATATTAATGTACAGATTCGACTTAGAATTTTATTATATGCATGGATAATAATATATATGTATATCATGTTTTTTTTTATCTGTAATGAAACCCTGTTGTGTATAAGTAAATATAATATTTGGTACTCGTAGGTACTTCTGTACGTAATCAAATTCTATTGCATTGTCGATTATAAAAATAAATTTCATATTTCTTATGTCTCGTGAATAATATATACAAACTAAACTAAAAAAAAATATTAAATACAATTTATATTGAATGAAGTTAAATAATATCTAGTGTCATAAAGTAGAATGTTTACTTTTAATATTTAACTAAAATTTTAGAATATGGCTGATTTACTGTTTCTACTTTATTAGAAGAAAACATATAATTAAATATATAAAAGACTTATCAAAATTCTGAACTATTATTTTAATACGTAGTTAATATGGCTTTATTCTCGAGAGGTACACTTAGGTATAGATAATATTTTAATAAGCTAATTAAATATTTATACTAAAAATTTGTCTGTCTATTTTTACAGACTTTAAGTGTTCTCTTTTAAGAAGTACATAAATAGTTGATGTAGTGAAAAGGGTTTGATAACTTGAAAGATAAAATAAAAATCTTCCCCAAGACATTTAAGATGTGAAAGGATAGGTCATTTAAATATTCGTTCGTATTGCTTCTATTTAAAGGCTACATTAATTTTACTATAACCCATGTTCTTGCTTACCTATTTATAATAACATTAGTGTTCGATCAATATTTTTTTAAGTTAACTTCTTGGCGCCTTTGGAAATAATTATGAGAGTAAACTTAATACGATGCGCGCGCACACCGACAGCCAAAAAGCCACATGATGAATTTAGCTGAAAGCGGCATGATGAAGTTAGCTGCATTCCTTTTATAAATAGATAATAGTTAGACATATAGACAATAGTTGTGACATACGGGATGAAATCTTTAGTTATTTTTGTTCTATTCTTCTTTCTTCTTCTTCTCCCTGCCTATTTCCCAATCACTCGGGGTCGGCGCAGTACATATATTACGTTTATTATTATTTTTTTATTGCTATTATGCCAAAGAAATACTTATCATTTCTTACGTGCGTACATAAGTACACATACATACACGTTTTTTTCATTGATAATACTAAAGCTCGTCAACAGCTACTAAACAAAAACACGAAGGGTAGTGTACCATAATCTATGTTTTTTAAATTGCATGGCAGCCTTTTTGAAATTCGCCATCTTGGTTTTTTATTATTTGTTGTTATAGCGGCAATAGAAATATACACTCTGTGAAAATTTCAACTCTCTATCTATTACGCTTGATGAGATACAGCCCTCTGACAGACGGACAGACGGTCGGACAGCGCAGCTTAGTAATAGGATTCCGTTAGCACCCTTTGGGTACGAAACCCTAAAAATGAGAATTGTTTGACAAACAGAAGAGAAAAAGGTACTGCCAGTTCTTACTGTTTTATCCTCTTGGATAAAACCAACAATAGACGAAAAATAAAGATATGAAAGCATTATATCTACGCTATTATTATAAAAGGGTAAGTTTGAATGTACGAGGTAATCTCTAAAACTACAGATTCGATTATGAAAATTTTTTCAATTTTCATAATCGAATCTGTAGATTCAGTCGAAGTGTAGTTTCAATCGAATCTGTAGTAATAGGAAGCTATATTACCGTCGAGTGCTGTTATTATTTTAGTCCGAAAAAAAGTGTTTACTGTGCGAAATTATAACAACTGTGATTGAACTTACTTGCTGACAAACGCTGACTAAACGTTTTGCAATAAAGCAATAAAATATTTATGGAAAATGGATACATAGGGACGCTTCCGAGCGAAGTGTGGGTGCGTCACTAGTTCATAAATATTTATCTAATTAAATTAAATAATATTATAGATAAAACTAACGGTATAGAAATACTACTTTACAAAACCGTTAGCGACACACATCCCATATAAATAGCGAAGAATTTCCAGCCTTAGAGATTTCTGATTTTCTACAAGTTTTAAGGCAATCTCACACTATTAAATAAGCTTTCACTGAGGCTTCATTTAACGTAATACTCGATTTCACTTACATCATTTATTGTTTTAAAATAATGTTTGTATTTCTTACTTAAATTTTTAAATGTTTGTTTTTCTTTCTATTTTTTTTATTTAAAGCCTTTTTAGCACAATTTCTATAAAAATGCTTTTATTCGACTCAGCACTCGTAGGTAACGTCACAAATTTTATCAGAATCTCAGTAAAACTTAAGCAGCTAGAATTTAATTACTTTGACAATTTATTAGTGCATGATTTTATACTCATAAAGATTAATTAATATTCATAAATTGATATACTCATTTATCCCATAATTATAATCCCATTAATATTATAAATGCGAAAGTTTGGATGAAAGATTGTTACTCAATTACGCCAGAACGGCTGAACGGATCTGAATTAAATTCGGTACAGATATAGACGATTGATAGATGGAATAGCACATACGTTACTTTTTATCCCGGAAAACTTTACGATTCCCGTGGGATAAATTTGTTTTTGACTAGGAACGAGTCCGATTAAAGCGAGGGGCAGTCGCTAGAATTAAATATATTGGTTATAAATGTAAACAAATAGTGTGGATAGAGCCTTAAATAAAGAAAAGATCGGTACTTTAAAGAACGTAACTATTTGAAGAGGACTGTTTGCTACAGAATACGTTATATTTTTTCTTAATATTGCAATCAAGTGAGTAAACTACAGTTACAATTAAAAGTATGTTCTTGAGACATACAATAAACTTCTTTAACAGTTTTGCCCTGATCATTTATTGAATTACTTCTTCAGTTTCTATAAATAGAAGCTGTAATAATGAAAATGTAGACTGTACGAGATTCTTGTAATTTATTTATTTATTTAACACAAACAAACACGCACTAACAAAATATAATAATATTATTATAGTAAATTCTAAGTGCTGGCTTAGTTACAGGGGTTCACAGATTTCAGGTAAGATAGAAACAAATACATATACATACACTTAAGTGTACGTTTTGTGAAACGCTTTCAAGTCTTAGATATTCAAATGTTAATATTAGTATATTCATTTATGCTAATATTATAAAGAGGAAAGATTTGATTTTTTTTTATTTGTTTGTTTATACCGAATAGGCTCCGAAACGATTGTACCGATTTAGATGAAATTTGGTAAAAAGATAGTTTGAGACCCTAGGACTATAGGATTATTTTTATCTCGGAAATCATCCTTTGAATAGACGAAAATAGGGATGAAAGTTTGTATGAGGAATCAATCTAGAGACGAACCCGAGCGAAGCGAGGATGAGTCGCTAGTACTCAATATAGTCGAGAACTTAGCTTGAAAACCTTTAAGGTAATAATTTTTATTATACTAAAGAGCGGACAAAACCATAGTTAGCATCTAGCTTTTTAAATAATTTTGAAATATTTTCAAACAAAATTTGTACCTATTTAATGAAAAATTAAGTATTTTTCTTGTATTACTGAAAATATAAATCGTATCATTTATTGATTCGCTATTACATACATTTATGACAGGCGTTCTAAGAAATTCAATATAGAAAATTTAAAATTCAAATAAGATATCGGTAAAGTTCTCTATAACCGAACCATGAATAGTTTTGAAAATGTATAGTTTATTCAGGCTTGTTTGTCGTGGTATATATAGATATCTTAAGAGTAGCTTCTGTAAATATGTATGGTGATTGTCTTATTTATATATTTAATTCATATTATTTTATGAGCTGTACTTTTATACGCGAAAAATGTTCGATATTTAAATTTTTTTTATAGCTAATCGTCTCGAGTATACTATAATAAGATTTTAATATTTAAAATTTCAATCACTTCCTTTTTCTAATACACTAGTAGGAAATAGCGTTATTTTAGTTTGAAGTTAATTAACTGTAACTTGGAAAAGAAATAATCGTCGATTCAGATGCAATGGATTCCATACTATTGCAATTTTGTTTTGCTTAACATAAAAGATGGTCCAACATACAAGATTTTATAGATAAACAATTGCGTAAATGCTAGTTGACCGATTTTAAAAAAGGTGTAAAGAGTCAATCCGTGTAAAAATTTTTTTGATATACGCTAAATGAAAGTAGGTTTTTAATTATAAAAACCTACCTTTAAATAATTTTGAAATATTTTCAAACAAAATTTGTACCTATTTAATGAAAAATTAAGTATTTTTCTTGTATTACTGAAAATATAAATCGTATCATTTATTGATTCGCTATTACATACATTTATGACAGGCGTTCTAAGAAATTCAATATAGAAAATTTAAAATTCAAATAAGATATCGGTAAAGTTCTCTATAACCGAACCATGAATAGTTTTGAAAATGTATAGTTTATTCAGGCTTGTTTGTCGTGGTATATATAGATATCTTAAGAGTAGCTTCTGTAAATATGTATGGTGATTGTCTTATTTATATATTTAATTCATATTATTTTATGAGCTGTACTTTTATACGCGAAAAATGTTCGATATTTAAAATTTTTTTATAGCTAATCGTCTCGAGTATACTATAATAAGATTTTAATATTTAAAATTTCAATCACTTCCTTTTTCTAATACACTAGTAGGAAATAGCGTTATTTTAGTTTGAAGTTAATTAACTGTAACTTGGAAAAGAAATAATCGTCGATTCAGATGCAATGGATTCCATACTATTGCAATTTTGTTTTGCTTAACATAAAAGATGGTCCAACATACAAGATTTTATAGATAAACAATTGCGTAAATGCTAGTTGACCGATTTTAAAAAAGGTGTAAAGAGTCAATCCGTGTAAAAATTTTTTTGATATACGCTAAATGAAAGTAGGTTTTTAATTATAAAAACCTACTTTCATTTAGCGTATAACAAAAAAAAAATCACACGAATTGACTATCTATCTGCACTTATGTATGTACATATGTCCCGCGCAAGTAGTCTCAGTGAAGTGAGTCACCATAATCGAAATAGGTTAACAGGGCATTATTAAGTTGAATATATCTCGTTTAAGCAAAATTTAGTTGAAAATTCTATTCTGTTAAAGTTAATTAAGTGTAGAGACACCTAATAAAATATCTTGAAAAGACGAACAGATTTTTTTGGATTTTCGTGTTTTTAGGTTTGGGAATTATAGGGATTTAATGAGCTACTTTTATTATATAAAAGTTAGCCAAACCTAAAAACACGAAAATTTTTGTTAAAAAAACATTTTATAAAGATACAATGGTTATAAACATAAATTCACCGTTGATGTAAACACAAAGCAGTGAAAATATTTCGTAATTGCTTACTAAATAGAATAAATAACAGTATTATACCAGAACACATACATTTTCCCTTACAAAGAAACGGGGTCGCCATAACTCGGGCTATTCTGTAGGTTACTTTGTTTCGACTGAGCAGGTACTATGTCGCATGCCGAAGGAGCGACCGAGTGATCATTTGCTTTATTTTGCATAAAAATGGGGGCATTGAGATGCGAAATATACACACAAATAAATAAAATAAAAACCGACTTTTAGACACGAAAAAGTAAAAAATAACTGAAACAGGATTTTCATTTACTATAGATACCTAATCATATATTTTAGATAGATAGAATAACATAGAACCTCCTCCTTTTCCCAATTACCAAGAATGCATCCATTACTATCAATCAATGAACAGACAACGGTTACGCCAGTTATTTTATTTTTTTTAATTTAAAAAAATAATATGTAAGTTAAAAATAATAAAATATTAGACTCGTAAGTACTTGTCAGTGCTAAATAATAGATGGTTACTTTTTCTGTCTCCAATGTTTGTGGTAATCTGTTCGAGTATGGGCCCGAATCTGCCGTGGATATTTAATCTGTTATCGCTGCGTTCCCGAGTCTTTCTGTTAAGTAAGTCCCAGTAATATCCCATCTCATCCTATCAACATACCATAATAACATTGAACGTGAAGCCTTCGGTCCTGTGCCTGATCTCTCACTAGTCGTGTCGAATTATCGTCCCGAGAGTATATAATACACTGGTGTCACACTTACACTTCTGCACTATAATATCTCCTGCGAAGTCGGCTGGTCTCAATGACACTTTTAACTTAGGAGGATATCTTATTGCTATACAGAAATATTTTAAAGTTGTCTCTTACGCTATAAATTCGTAACTTATGCCGTATTTCGGAATTCACAGCAATCGCAACTTTAGTTACGTATGTGCGGACGAAATTGAACTTGGATTGAACTCTTATTTAATTTACTATTTCAAATAATATGTATATTTTGTTCTTATTTTACAATATAACTAGCGACTCACCCTCACTTCGCTCGAGTTCATCCCTGCTTTGATTCCCAATGCAAATTTTCATCCCCATTTTCACCCCCTTAATGGATGATTTCCGGGATAAAAAGTATTCTATGTCCTTCCCAGGATCTCGAACTATCTTCTTACCAAATTTCATTTAAATTGGTTCAGTATATCCAGTGATTAGTATTATAAATTGGGAACCCCCTTTATTGAAGTTAATTTAAAACTAACTAACAACATTTAAGTTATTTTGTATATATTTCAATATTAATAGAAATCATAACATGTTTCATATACTACAACAACATACATACATATTTATTTAATTAAAACTTGAAGTTAATAAACTAATTGTGCAAGTTGGAATCTCGCCCAGAAATGTTAGTTGCAGTTGGTTTCACACGAATTACAGTAGAGTCATATATAGTAAATAGCAGATACTGGTATTAAAAATTATAGTTATCATAATATAATAACTTTAAAACTTGTAGTTCTATTTCTTGGTTGAAAAAATTGAATAAAACAATATTTTCGGATTTTTTCGAATTTATGTATTCATACAAATATTTTACAGCAACTATGGTCATGGAAAAGATTAAGACTTTTGTGATGTGAAGCCTTAGTCTCCCCTATGACGATGCATAAAAAGCATTCGAAACTTTAGGAAAAATCTAAATAAATCCGCAAAAAATCCGAAAAGATACTTTTATTCAAAATGTTTAATATTTTCGTATTTCTAAGAAAAAAATATTAGAAAAATCTAATTTAGTCCATAAGTTCAAGAAATACATTTCAAAATTATAATAGTGAAAAGTAGTATGGTAATTGAGTTGTTGATTTTGAATGTAATAAGAGCTAAATACTGTGCCTTTTTGTTCGCTGTTGCAAGGTGCGCTTGCTACAACTAGTGAAACGTTTTGTCAACATTACAGGTAAAAAGGCTTAAAACTATAAATTAAAAAATAATTTATTTTATTTTAGTCGATCCGTCTAGTTCTTTATAAGCCAGGGGCCACATTTAGTGATGTTGGGTTGAATTCTAATGCTACTAGCATGACTTGCAGCATAGAACGTGTGATGATGTTCTCCTAGCCGATTTCGGCTACGGCGCTCAATCTCATTGAGACTAGCCAACTGCGCAGGAGATATTATAGTGCACAAGTGTACGCGCAGACACAAGTGCACTCTCTATTCCTGTCACTCTCATACTCCGGTGGGATGACTGCTCGACACGACCAGTGAGAGTTAAGGCGCAGGACCGACGGCTTTACGTGCTCTCCGAGGCACGGGGGTGAAGCACCGCCAACTTCCCAACTCCGGGCTGTTACTGAGACTTACTATACAGAAAGACTCAATAACTAAACTTGGCCCGACCCGGGACTCGAACCCAGGACCTCCGAGTGTGCAGACGTACATGCTAGCCACTACACCACCGAGGCAGTTATAGAACATGTATGTATGTCTCCAGCTGCATAATTCTATGTTCCTTCATCAACTTGTTGCCATATTTTTTTGTATTTTTTTATAGTAGGTATTTTATTTTTGTAAACATATTTTTGCTTACAGATTTTTAGTTCTGTCGAATTAGACATTTATTTAGCTATTTGTTATCCCAAATTACTTTCAATGTTTAAACCATCAGATAGACTTATTTGCCATTATAATATTTTAATTCTAACTGAATCTTCAAGACATGCCAAACGGTTTATAATTTACTAGCCACTCACCCTCATATCGTCCCTAGTTTTAAAGTTTAGTATAGATTTCTCAGAAATGAAATTGAATGAATGAATTGATGAATTGAAATTTCCCCTAGTAAATGTAAAGTATCGTATATATTGACACAGATAACTAGCTATCATCATACCAAATTTCACCAAAATATGTCCAGTGGGTTTATCGTGATGCTTTTTCAGACACAGAAAGACAGAGATTCGCCCCTGTATCGATAATAATTACTAAAAAAAAAAAATATGTTTCGACTGTATAGAAGAACAAAGATACAATTCAACTGTCAATTTAGCGAATAACGACAATTTTACGCAAGGTAGGCGTAAAACCGTATAATTGGTAGCGTAAACACCTATCAACATGGGACTATCTAGGGATCAATATGTAAATTAAGATAAATATGGGACGAGAGTATCTGATTTTATAAGGGATTTCCTGATTTTGGGACGGCATTAACACAATCTTTTGGATAATCAACGCTGTTATTTTATGTAAAGGTATGCTAATTATTAACCTTGGCACATAACGTTCACGCATTTTACTTTAGAGATTGCAGTTTATATAAATTAAATTTTCTTATAGGCAATAGCTGTGTTAGAATTATTTTATATTTATTATATTTTAGTTTTTGAAAGTGACTGCGCTTGTGTGGTTTGTATGGCAAAATTTGACATTTATATATATATATATATATATATATATATATATATATATATATATATATATATATATATACTGGCAGAACCCGCGGCTTCACTCGCGCTAAAACTGCGAAAAATCTTTAAAAAGATCGTTTTATACAAACTTTCACTCCCTATTTCACCCTACCCTTCGAAAAATGCTAAAACACGTGTTTATTTAATTTTATTGTCCCGTCCCGCGGTAAAATGTAGCCTATGTCACTCTTTAGCCCTCCAACTATCTCCACACAAAAAATCACGCCAATCCGTCAATCCGTTTTGACGTGAAAGAAAGATAAACAAACAAACACACTTTCATATTTATAATATTAGTATGGATAGTAAAAATATACGGTGACTATTCACGGTACAGTGAAGGTTTGGTTAGTTGCATGGTACATTTTTCTTGCTATATCTTCAATATTAATCACAGTTAAGAATACAAATATTAAAATAAATACGCCAGCGCTCGCAGGTTCGAGTCCCGCTGGGGCATTCATTTGTGTGATAAGCACGAATATTTGTACTCCAGTCATGGGTGTTTATATTTATAATATGTATGTATTTAAGTGTATCAACTATCTGGTATCCATAACTCAAATCTCATAGCTTACCATGGTACCTATATGGTAGATGGTATAGTGTGTTAATATCCCAACTTATTTAAAAAAAAATCTATAAGCATCGAACCTACGATCTAGCGTAATACAGAGAATTTGATTCATAATTTCCTACGACGAGTATGTTTATTTTACGTTATCTGAAATTCAGTCATCTGTAATTAATAAACTTCTCAAATTAAGACCTTAAGTAAACTTATGTTAAAATAAAGCTTGTAATATTTAACTTTGAACATACGTAAAGATCAACAAGAAATTTCCAACAGAATTTTACATGAATAACAGATTTAGATATTATAATTTATTCTCCTCCTAACATTATGTATAATTCTAAAATATATTTCATTGGCTAATTAGTATTTTTTTCAAATAAATACAAGTTCGAAGTCTGTTTATTATATACTCGTAGAATAGTTCATTTGACTGTATTACGAGTATAACAGCTTTATTATAAAGTAGCAGTACCCGCGGCTTCGCTCGCGCAAAACTACAAAAAACTCTAAAAATGTAGTTTCAGCCAAACTTTCATCCTCTATTTTACCCTCTTAGGATGAATTTCGAAAAATGCTAAAACCATTATTTATTTAATTTTATTGAAGAGCATTAATACCAAGTTTGAAGTAATTCTGATCATAAATATCTTATTGGCTGTAATTTAACGTGCTTTCCCGTGGGAATGAGATGATCTCCCGCCGTAAAAACGTAAAAAGTAGCCTATGTCACTCTCCAACCCTCCAACTATGTCCACACAAAATCACGCTAATCCGTCACTCCGTTTCGACGTGGAAGATATATATATATATATATATATATATATATATATATATATATATATATATATATACCGAAGATAACTTTTAAAGCTGTTTAGGCAATAGAAATTTAAACTGAATTTTAATCCAGCATTTTGTATTCTTGTCAGCGGAGCGAGTTGAAAGCTATTTAAAATTTCAATTTTGGTTAATCTTAGCTTAGAATTTGAGCAAGATGTCAACTTGCTTGAAAAAGCAAGGCAATATAAAGAAAAATGTGTTTTTTATGAATATGTATGATTTTAGAATTGGAAAAATATATAGCCTTGAAATAAATAAGTCCTTTTGTTGGCATACCTAAATTCATATAATATATTAAACTCCAATCGAATAACTTTTGAAAGCAAAAGCTTAGAAATGAAAATGAACACAAAAATATATATAATTTATTAAGCGAAATAGAAAGTTTTAGATGTAGCTCAGAAAATGGTCACTAAACATATAGAAGTGCTGGCGTAGCATTTTCGTAGACTTGCTACGAGAAACACCATGATTTTAAAATAATTATATATTTGCATTTTTAACATAATTTATGTCGGTAATAATATACTCGCTAACTATAATCAGTAATTTTACGTATCTTTAGATTCTAAATTCCACTTTATGCAGTATTAGAGGTAACCACAATTAGTTTTTATTTTTGGCAAATTGTTAAAAGAACTGCTGTATTTTGATTCCCTAGATATACCCTCCATACTTACCCAAAACAGTATCACACTACTATAATAATATAGAAAGTTTAAATATGTGAGTTAGTTTGTTACTCCTCCATACTGACACTACTGGGCGGATTTGGATGAATTTAGTGCACAGATAGATTATAGCCTTTTTTTCAATGCTGGTAAATTTATTTAAGTATGTCACCTGCATAATTACAGATAGTTCTATGGCACTAGAAAAACTAGTAGCTAGAAAAGCGTATGCCTACTATTAGTGCTACCCACTACAACCGAACAGAACCTCTCTCGCCTTAATGGGACGCCGCAGAAGCTTCTCCAACGGCAGAGTGGACCGTGGGAGCAACCCCGTGGTTGTTGTGGTTTGCTTCGGCAGACCTACCATCGGGGCGTCGTGGTTGAGTGCGTAAGCGATCCTGCAAAGCCCCACTAAGTCGGAAGTGGTTTTGTTGTGTTTCAGTGGGTAGTAGTGCTGGCTTTTCTAGCCGATTAGTTCCACATAACCATCTGTATGTCTACAGGTGGTATGCGTAAATGCATTTTCCAAATAAAAAAAGGGTTATTATAATAGTAGGGACAGTATAAATTAGAAACTGCAAAATTTTAGTATCCAAGTTAAAAAGCAAATGGACAATATTGTTTTTAACTTTATTTAACAACATTTATTTTAAACATTAAAAAAAAAATTAAAACATTAATTTTAACAAAAGTGAAAAAAGTACATATATTCTAACTTAATGAAAAAAATTCTCTAATAGTGCTAATGCAAAAGTGTATGTGTTGGTTTATTCTTCTGAGATGCAATAACTTAAAATGGATCAGCGTTACTTTTTATGTAGAGATTATATCTCCGAGCTTTACTATTATATCTCGAACCTACTATAGGTATATGTATATTGGAGAGCGTTTTATTTGAGATAGTGGGCATTGTGTTCCTTTGGGAATTTTTGAAAAAATAAAATGTATATGAATTAAAACAGTGTGTATACATATGTAAATTCTTTATATTATCGGTTTGTTAAAAAATAATCCTATAAATATTATAAATGCGAAAATTTGGATGGACGGATGTTTGTTACTCAATCATGCCAGAGCGGCTTAGCGGATCTGGATAGACCCAGAGATAGATTAGTCTGGCATAGTACATAGGTTAATTTTTATCCTGGAAAAATGTACGGTTCCCGTGGGATAGATTTGTTTTTGTTTTTCATAGAGCAAGGGATCGACTATCTATTCCATACTAACCGTTAAAACGTACCTAGGGACGAACCCGAGCGAAACGAGGGTGAGTCGCGAGTAAAAACACATCTATAATCCGTTAAGAAAGTCGGGAGCAAAGTTAGATCTATTCTATAATTACTGTGAGAAAGTGTCATCTGACAGCACAATAGAGCTAGACAATTGGGAACCTAATAATGTATACATATAAATACATACATTAAATCTGCTGAGTTTCTTTCGCCAGTTCTTCTCAGGTCTGAGGCTTCTTCTTTCCGAACTGGTAGTAGACTCATGACGTACAGTAAAATATTGTAATAATTTAATGCTGAATAAAATATTTTGACTTGATTTGATTTGAAATATTTTTTGGAAAATGTCATTGAAATAGACATTATTATCGATACAGAGGCCGAATCTATAGTTTTTACAATTTTTGTCTGTCTTTCTGTCTGTCTGTTACCGCATCACAGAAAAACCACCGGAGGGATTTTGATGAAATTTGGTGGTGATAGCTGGTTGTTCGGGTCAACATATAGGATACTTTTTACCGCCGGAAAATATCTCATTTCTGAGAAAAAATATAAAAACTGCATTGTAAGAGTATACCAATATGTAAAACCTAAGAATTTGGTTTTTGGTTATCTGAATGCGGGCGAAGCCGCGGGCAATGCTAGTAATAAAATAAAATGAATAAAAGATAGTATATGAATGGAATGATATACATACATTTTGGAAATAAAAATTATGTTATAACAACAAATAGATCTACTATAATTGAAGAAGTAAGTTCTTTAAAGAAAGTAATGCTGACGTTTTTACTTTTTGCTAAATCAACTTTTTCCTATCCATTTTGCCCAAGTTTTAAAGTAACAAAGTTTCTATATACGTAATTGGAAGTGACACGTGCAAATAATGGTTTTCGACGTTAACAGAAACTTTTGTTTTAACTGTATTACTTAATTACTATCAAAGTGAAGATTGACAATAAACATTATTTTTGGGCTAGATAAATTAATACTTAATTTGATTTTTGAGAAAATAAAGTATAAGGTTGTATTTGCCAGCTTTACTGTCATGGATTTTTAGTATTTTTCCAGAGTATTAAATTCTCGTTCAATTATTTCAAATAACTACGATTATAAAAATAATAAATTATCGGCGTCATAGTTATTTATAAGACGATCAATTCAAATGTAATTTTACTCGGTGTCCGATTTTAATATGTCAAGAGGGGTCTTGAGCCAAGTGTGTAGTTAGATACATAAATAAAACAATAAAGTCTCAAGATTTATTATACAGTTTATACTTCTACAAGGGTATAAATAGAACAAAGCAAAAGAAGTATAATTAAGGAATGATATTAAATTTATAAGTAATATAAATTGCTTTTTATTCATGATCCAAATTACAAAGGAACAAACGACAATGCTTTAACAAAATACTATATTGCGATTTAATTACATTCTTTGCGTTACAGGTGACTCATTACAGGAAAAAAAATTTCTATTCAGAGCTTTTTCGTACAACAGCCGGAATCACAAGTGTTGTAAGTTGATTTTGAAAAGTAGCTTTTAATTTTTAAATATTCTTTTTATTTACGAAAATTAATATCTTGATTCTATATAATTCCGGTGTGCGTGTGTTCATAATTCTTCTCCTACACGGCTTGACCGATTTTGATGTGTGGCGCTATTGTCGAGATTTAGAATTTTTATTAATTTCTACCATTTTTTTAATATATTATTGGATTGCTCACATAAAAAACATACAATCTTAAATCTTCAACTTCCCACCACTGTTGTAGGACAATGTTTGGTCCATCTACCACCACCAGGTCCACTAGTACTACTACACCAATTAGTACTAGTACGCTTACACCAATTATTACGTACTAATAAAAATTTGTAATATTGCAAAATATAATTATTATTCTTTCCTTGGCCACTGCCATTATGGCTAAGATTTTAATAGTACATTAAAAAACTTGTTTTTTTTTTTAATACATATTTTGTTTGGTATTCGTAGGAGCCTAAAATGGGTTTCTCCTTTATTATTAGCTTGTCATACCTTCACCTCTCGGAGAAAGAGAAGATACAACCTTCAGTGTAGACATAGGTATCGATAGACTTTTTATATTACTAATCTTTGAACTGCACATTTTTTCTGCCGTATGTTTACAAACTAGTGGAACTATACTTAACTAACGCGGTGTAGTTCTATTATAGCGTTTGCTTTAGCTGTTAACGAGCCTCATTAAATTACATCACGTGCAAATAATAAAAGTAACTTACATATTAAAAAATCTTAGTTCTGTGAGTTTGTTACATTCAGGAAGAAAGATATATATTATGTAGTTCTAGGGATACGTGAATTTAGTACTAGATAGCCGATTCATTATGCAATATTGAAGCTTATAAAATTTTAATGCCTCTAATGATGTAATAATACAATGTCCTCTGGACATATTTCGGTCACGCTGGCCAACCTCACTGGGACTAGCCATCTGTGTAGAAGATGTTATAGTGTAAAAGTGTATACGCAGACAAAAGTGCACTCTCTTTTCTTTTTACTCTCATAGTCCATTGGGATGATACTTCGACATGAAAGTTAAGGCGCAGGAACTACGTTTTTACGGGCTCTCCGAGGGTGCAACACCGCCAACTTCTTAACTCTGGGCTACTACGGAGAAAATCTTAACAGAAAAACTCAGTGATTAAACTTGGCCCGACCTGGACCTCGAACCCAGGACCTCCGGATCTGCAGCCCTACATGCTACTTAGATCAGCAAGGCAGTTATTGATGTTAATTTATTGCTACACTGTCGCATATTTTCCCTAATCATCAAAAGTTAGGATTGTTATTTTTATAAATCAAGCTGACTTAACAATTGTTTTAATTTTTGGTTAAAAATATTGTTGATTGTGGTTTCAATACATAATAAAAAAAAAACTCTATAAAAAGCACTTTGAGTTTTGCTCCAATTATCAATTATATCACAATTCACATACAACTTTTACATATTTTTCCTGAATAACTTTAAGTATTAAAAAAAGTGTTAGTCATATCACTAGAGTCGTTCTCAAGCGATGCACATATCAACGAACATCATTTCGTTTTTTAAATGAAAGCATTTCGTTTTGTCATAATATGGATGCAATTATAATAATTACATTTTTTGCGACCAGCCTTTGCTAGATGTATTTCTACTAAGTACCTATTTAAAATACATAAACATTATAATTTTACGGAATACAGTCAATATTATTTTTAATAAGCTTTTATAAGTTTCCCCCATGACCATAATTGCTATAAATTATTTAAAATATCTAGAACAAAAAATCCAAATAAATCCGATAAAAAATCCGAAAAGATAGTTTTATTTAAAATAGCTTTCATAATTATAATAGAAAGAAATGTTAAATATAAGTAGGTAATCTAAGCAGTATTTTTTAAAGCGACTTACGTACATTTGTGAAAGAAAATGCCTTGATTTTGATACAATCGATGTAAACAACTCGTCTATTACTTTCTTACTTTCATCTTCAAGCTTAAACAAAAGATTATCTTAGGTATACCGATTAAGTGGTTTAATAATAACTATCAAATCTCGTTTCGATATTGGCTTACGATAGCAGCTTTAATGAACTTCAGTTTTGAACATGACAAGCAATTACGAGCCAAATAGCATTGAAACTTGTAATATTAATATATTGTACTTAATTACACGTTACAGTAAAGTTTGTAAATTGAGATCGTCCTAAGATTACCTTTTCATTACCACAGGGATTTAAGGTTAGGTTTGCAAAGTATTTGGAATATTTGCTTGGATAATATTTAAGATACATACCATATATTCTACGAAATTTATAAGTACTTACTTCGTACCTTTGTCTAGGTGTGAAGTGAAACAGATGTATACAATATACATGTACTATGTACGTATATATAATAATATGCCTAGATTACCAAAGCTTATACTTATAAATCTCATTCGATGGAATAGAAACCGTGGAAAGAGCAAGCATCTCCACACCAAACATTTTGTAAGTGATAAATGATATAGAGAGGCATATGTTACAAACAGTCAAATAGACGAACAGATAAAGACACAATGATTTTATATATTACTAGCGACTTACCCTCGCTTCGATCGGGTGCGTCCCTAAGTGATTTTCAATTTTTTTGAATAGAACCTTAATTCCTTTTTAAAATAAAAATAGCTTAAGCTACTTCTTGTACCATCAGCTATCTGCCAGTGAAAGTCCCGTCAAAATCAACCCAGCCGCTTCGGAGATTAGTCGGAACAAACAGACAGACAGACAAAAATATTAAAAATTGTTTTTTCTTATAAGTACCGTATACAATGTCATATGCATGTAGTAAAAAGCTATTATTTTGACATTACAAACAGACACTTCCATTCTATTTATCCGTTTAGCTTTTCTAAGCTTAATATATGTATAACTCTCCCAAGCAAATTATTTATCTAATTTCGTATCACCTGTAAAAATAATGTCGAAGTCGGCTTAGCTTTTGTTATGATTTATTCATATTAAATTTGAAATAAATTGGTGCTATTAATTATTGCAGAGTCAATTTGATCAGAAGAACATTAACCTTCATATAAACTATACTATATGACCAGTAGAAATATTATATTAACGTACCTAAGGACGCACCCGAGCAAAGCGAGGGTAAGTCACTAGTTAAGAATAATATTCAAAGTTAAGTTATATATATATACTACAACGACGACTTTAGAACCAGTTACTGTGTTTGCCTGTAGAAATGAAAATGTTTTTGTAGTAAAAGGTATCTTAAACGGCGATCCTAGTAATAAGTTACACCACATTTAGTTAACATCGACATAGTAAGTACTTTTTGCGTTAAATGCACACAAATATACAGAAAATTTCAACAGCTAATGTTTTGGGGTCTACATTATGTAGACAAAACGTAACAGTCATTGTTTTAAAAAATATTTAAATGTTTTGCTTTGTTATTGTTTTATTATATGTACATACGAGTATATAATACTCGTATTATAGACAAGGCAAAGAAAGTAGAAATTAAGTAATTTTGAGAAACGTTTAACATTTTAATGAGCCATGAATAATTTTAAAATGAAATGGGATACAGTTATTATTTGTCCCAGTGCTCAAAATATATATAAACGAGAGAAACATCTAATGGAATGCAAATTGCGTAAATATTTGACTGAGAAAATTCATTTTGTGGGTCCCGCTCGCTGCAAAGAGATTTGTGATAAATGAAGTTCCATTTAAAACGTGACTAAAGTTCATACATTTACTCGAACTTTTTTTGCTTACCTTAATTTTTGGATAAATTAATATTATTAAAACAATTTAAAAACCATAAAGGAAATATGTAATATAACTGTTTTACTTGCGACCTACCCTCACTTCGCATATATACGTGTATTCATTTTTTAGCAAACAATTAAGCTAGCTTATGACGATTTTTTTTACTGACAATATGTTAATATGTTGTTTTTGGGACATTACCACACAGCACTATCTAGTTCCATGATAAGGCTTGTGTTATGAATACCACATAGTTGATACACTACACATATAATATGGTATATTGGGGTTGACAGTTAAAACTGTAACTTACTACGAGATGATTTCCGGGATAAAAATTATCCTTCTCGGGGTTCAGTAGATCCAGAGATTACCCCCTACGACGTCACAAACTCACAAACTTTACCTCTATATAATACTAGCGACTCACCCTCGCTTCGCCCATACAAATTTTTCATCTCCATTTTCACCCCTTTAAGCGATGATTTCTGGGGTAAAAAGTATCTTATGTTCTTCCTAGGGTTTGAAACTATCTTCTTACCATATTTCATCTAAATCGGTTCAGTAGATCCAGAAATTACCTCCTACAACGTAACAAACTCACAAATCACAAACTTTACTTCTTTATAATATTAGTATAGATTAGTATAGATATGTGTCATATACCTATAACTGGAGAATAAACATTCGTGCTCATCACACAAATGAATGCCCCCAGCGGGACTCGAACCCGCGACCGCTGGCACAGCAAATAGGGCCACTACAAACTGAGCCAAGCCACAACAATACACTATAGTAGTGTTAATTCATGTCATAGTCTATTTGAGTACAAGATTTCATCCGAGTCTAACAAGCTGTGTCAGCGAGAAGGAGAGTTACAAACATACACACATAGCATACACATACAAACTTTCTGATTCATAATAGTACAAATAGTTTTGATTTATGAGAAAAAGTTCCATCAATATGATTACTACCTATAAACTAATACATGAACAAAGAGCTGCTCTAACAAAGTGTGTACAAAAATCCAAATAAAGAGTACGTATCACGTTTTTTCGTTTACTATTATTTAAAACTCCGGGTTTTAATCAAATTGTCACAAAAACAATGCTCTTTTTTGTTATTTGTATAGGACTAGTTCTTTTCACGCGGGTCAGTCTGGATTAGAGCCATACAAAAAGGATAGGTGAATTGTTTTGAAAAATATGTTCAATTGATTTTTTTACTTCGCAGTTTATTCAGTTAAAAATGTGGGATAGAGGTATTTAGTGAGTTCTTTTTAGCATCCTATTGCTGGCACGGACTGCTCCCTGCAATGCGACGGGGATCAGGCCATAGTCCACCACGCTGGCCAAGTGCGGTTTGGTGGATTTCACATGTTTCAAAAACTTAGTTAAGTTCTCTCAAACATGCTGAAGTAGCAATCAAGTTGTCACTATGAGAATATCCGAGATGCAAGACCGGGGGTTTGAGACCAGAGTATCCCTGCCAGCGACTATGGGTGGATGCCTGTTTTATATCCAAAATAATTTTTTGAACCCACTTAAGGTTTCACTCAAGGTTTAAAACAAGCGTGCTGCCACTGGGCTACCATTGGCACTGCTAAGTTAGATAAAAAACTAAAAATATATTTTTCAACGGTATATTTTAATACTCAGAATAATTTCTTTAATAAAAAACCTACAGCTATTCACCGCGAGCCACTTATAATCTAATATTCTGAATCGCGGTCTGAAAAAAATGTCAAAAGAACTTCACTTGCATTTTTAAAAATTCCAAGAGCACCAAATAGGATTTCATTTGTTTTTTGTCTATACGAAATTCAATTAAAATTTATGCTCATTGCGATATTTAAATTTTCCAGAAAATGAAAAGCTATTTTTGTACGTCCATTAATAGATTAAAGATTTAATTTTACCGATTTCGCTTACAATAATATAGGATATACATATATACGAGTATATACATAGGTATGATGGGATGTCGTGTGTAGTATTATAAAGTGTAGGCTGTAGCCTATGTCTCTCTGCAGCCCCTCAACTACCTCCACATAAAAATCACGTCAATCTGTCACTCAGTTTCAGCATGAAAGAAGCATAAACTAACGAACAAATAAACAAACAAACACACATTCACATTTTTAATATTAAAGTAAGTATAGATGTATATTCGTAAAAATGTTATGTCGCATTCTACTACGTCTGCAACTTAGTTGAATTTTATTACTCGTAAATAGTCTTTCTTTAGTCTTTTGGATAATTAGTGTAAAATACAGAAAGAAAAATGAGGTCGTGTTAATTATGTATATTCATTTATTATTTTAGTACGAGATCCAACCGCGTTGTTACTAGATTCAACTGAAATGAAAATTAATTCTAAACAGATAATTATTAATAAACTATCAAAAATCTGTAGGTTCCTTCTGTTTTTTTATAAAACACTAATAAAAAGTATTAAATAAAACTATTTTTCAGACTTTATCGCGGAATTATTTTGATTTTTGGTTCCCGTCGCTTCGAATGCTTTACAGCAATCATGGTTATCGGAGAGACTAAGGTTTTAGACGTCTCAAAGGCGTTATATACTTGTTACAGACAGTGCCTACCTAAAATTTTACAAAATGTCAAATTTCAAAAATGCTAAAATGGCACCAAAGTACCTTATTACAATATTTGTTGATTTTAATTCTAAGCATTTATTTTTTGTAATAAGTATTATAATATTAATTATTATTGATAGTTTTATGTCAAATATTAGCGTAAAAATAAGAAAGTATTTACTTGTCTTTATTATTCGCTTATGGAACTCTATCTCGAGACAACAACATACGGATGGTAAATTTTGAAATATTGGCCTATTAGTAGACACATAATCGTAATAAAACCGTAATAAAAGGTAAATTATCTCAAAATTCTAAATATACTTTATATAAAAACACTTGTTCCATAATGTGCGTAATTATATCTAATTAATTATAATTAAATTATAATTTATTTCGTAGATTGCTCTCACTAGGGAATTGTCTCTACATTGAACTAAGTAATAGTACCTTCGTAGAGTTTTTATATTACACTTATTACGCTAGGAACCTATTAAGTGTTGTACGTTCTAATGAAATTAATACAAGACTGCTTTCTTTTTATTGCGTAAACCTATGTGGTATAGATGTGACTGGTATATGTTTTTGTGTAGAATATGGGTTTGATTTCCAATTGGAGCTTAAATATTTGTATTTATTTAGTCACTCCTTCACGCTGAAAGAATGGACAAATTTGGATGAAACTAAGTGCACAGATAGACGTGTGTGTGTATGTGACAAAAAAACGAGCAAAACGAGAGTAAGTCAGATGGATGGATGGATGGATGGATGAACGGACGGTCGGACGGACGGACGGACGGACGGATGGATGGATGGATGGATGGATGGGTGGATAGGTGTATGGGTGGTTGGGTGTGATTTTTATTAATTATTATTTTTTCAAGCAACGAAGTTAAAAAAATATAAATGAAGAGGCAAATGAACTAGACTGGGTCACGTAACTTATTTAAATTATCTTCTTATTGTCAAAAATCATTACTAATATACCTATATATTATATTAAAATAGCCTCTATTCTTTTTGTACTTCTGTCACTAACAAAATAAGATTTGATTTATTATTTCTTTCTTTCGACTTACGAGTTTTTAGAAAAATATGGATGCTCCGAAAAGAATCATAAAAAATAGCAACTATCAGATATAAGCAATATATACAATAGTAAGTTACAGTATCAAGTAACAATATTGTAAGAATATACTTAGGTGATAATATTATTAATAAAAAAAATTAAAGACTAATATAGTTAATAAGGTCAAATTGTTTACTAACAAATATGGATATAATATCTCGAAATAAAGGTTATTTTTATTATTATTTCCAAAACTGCAAATCTAACAGTAAGGTAAAGTTTTTTTATACAAGTTACCATTAAAAAATTAATTTCATGATTTTTCCCTTCGATAACAACAGTTTTTGAAGCAAGTACATACGATATAATAAAGATTATATTTTTATACTCGCTACTAGTATACTAAAGGATCGCAGTTATATATAATTTTGAGAACATGAGTCTGAATTAGGAAAAATTGCTAAAATATTTCATATTAAGAAACCACAGAAAAGCACGAAAAGAATTTCATATATTCAACCCTCAACGCCAAAAAAATGACAAAGTCAAAAATAGTGGCGTGATTTGCTGATTTTGCTAATATTCTTTTGTTTGTGGTTATTTATTTTCTTTAATCCCTCCACGACTGCGGACACACCGGCGTGTCAGTTAACAATAGATTTCTTAGAATTTTAATTAATTTCTTAGAAATTTATCTGGAGGTGTTAATGTATAAAGAAAATTTTATATAAAATGTATATTTTCTACATTATGAATTTAATAAAAATAATAATAATATATTCATTTCTATTTTTTGGGCATTCGTTCTCTTCCCCTTGAAAGAGCTTATAGTAGTATATTTTTTCTTTATAATGATAAAATCACTTAGCTTTTTTAATTTATTAAAATTTATTTACTATATAATGAGTATTCTATTAATATCTACTTTAAAACATTATTTTAAAGATTATTATATTACTAGCGACTCACCCTCGTTTCGATTTGGGTTCGTCTGTATACAAAAACAAATCTATTCTACGGGAATCATACATTTTCCGGGATAAAAAGTAACCTATGTGCTATTTCATACTATAATCTATCTGTGTGCCAAATTTCATCCAGATCCGTTAAGCCATTCTGGCGTGAAAGAGTAACAAACATCCATCAATCTATCCTCACAAACTTTCACATTTATAATATCAGTATAGATAGCTTATAATAATGTCTGTTGTCTTAAAAATCCTTCTATTTATCGAGTTCGCTATTGCGTGTAATCAGGGAATCTAAAGTAAATATAACAAAGTATTTTTAAATCTTCTTTTTTCCTATGCTGAATACGTGACCAAATGTACGAATGAGAGCTTAGCTATAAACACACGTTTAGTATCTAAATGATAAAAAATATCTGAGGTTTTTACTTGCTAATCTCATTTTCAACACGCCCATCATTTTTTAGAATGTTGAAACAAAAACATCATATGGAAACTTGAATATCTATATACCTAACTAGTTTTCCAAAGACATATGAAATTGACTTACCTACGAAAGGAGGCTCAAAATTAATGCATGGAAGACCCAGGAAATGAGGTGTGGAGGAAATGAGGTTCCTGTTGGTCATAGGCACAGAGGCTGTGGAACGCATCCATAAATTTATATAACTCAGGAGTTGCGAGTGAAAAACAGGAAGAATCGAAGAGGACATCACCTCGAGGATCGCTAAAGCATGAGCAACTTTCGCACAACTTCGGCCCGTATGGCAATCACGGAAACTGACACGGAGAATCAACCTTCCGGTCCAACGTGAAGACCATACTGCTATGCGGGTGTGAGACGTGGAAGTTTACCAAGAACATCTTGCAGTAACTCCAAGTCTTTCTGAACCGATGCCTTCGCAAAATCCTCGGTATCTACTGGCCCGCCAAAATTACCAACGAGTACCTTTGGGAACGCTGCAATGAAGTCCCGATCATCCAGCAGATCAAACGCCGTAAATGGAGCTCGATAAGTCACACTGGAGAGTTTTTCCTATGTATAAATGTCGTTTTATTCGTTATTAAATCTATTTATAAATAGGCAAAACAGCTCGTACATTTTTCTTCTCTGTTAATCGACAGATTTTGTTTTTTTTTTAATACTTATTGACGAGCTTTAGTGTTAGTAATAAAATAAAGTAAATAGTTTTTATACATATATAGGTAAATTCTATTTATATATTATGTATGTTTTCCTCAAATTTACAATAATGATTATCGTCGAATTTTAGCCGCTAGACGAACTATAGTAATAATAAATGGGAAAGTGTGTTTGTTCGTTTGTTTTTCTTTAATACAGTAACGAAATAACGGTTCTTGTAAGTAACCATTTAAACAAAATATTTCTATTAAATGAATTTAATAAATTATAGTCTATAAAATAGGGGTAGTATATTATAAACCCATTAAGGTACTTCACTTTTGTAGTTTTTAGTTTTCCAGTACGACGCTAAAGTATTTAGAGCAATTTGTAGTGCAACGCTCGAGAACTGGGAAACAAGTTTAATTACTAGCTTTTATTCCTTTATACAAAAATTAACGTAAATATGAAAAATATGCAGTATTTATTTTTTGGTCTAAAACTGTTTCTTAGTGATTTTTTAGTTAAAATTGGTTTAGTACTCACATTAAATAGAAAAAAAAAAAAACAATAATATCACTTATTAGATTTTTGATAATTATTCCACGTACCTATATATTCTTAATATGCAAACTAAAAAAACCATAGAAATTTAATTCATAAATTCTGGTCTGTCTAACTTACTTTTTATAAAATATGCCTTTTAAGATCATGGGAGAAACCATGTTTGCTGTAAAGCAATTAAAACGTCGGGAACAAAAAAAGAAAATAAAACTGCGAAAAAATGTAAAAAAAAAAGTTATATTTGAAATGTAAAATCTTTGCTAAAATGCAAGAAAGTAATAAAACATGCCTTGTTCTAAAATTATATGTTATAACAAAAATAATTATTGCAAGATGATATAAACTGTGATCAAATGTGAGACTTTTGTCTTTAGAGCATACACAAGCTCCTTAGATACAAGATCCTTAGTTCGAGTATAGTTTTTGAAAGGTCGAACCAAGTAGAGTTTTGGGGTTTTTCTGCTAAGAAATATTCAATTACAGTCTAGAGTTGGGAAGTTGATGGTGTTTCACTTCTTTGCCTTGGAGAGCACGAGTCGTGTCGCATACGTCTGATCCTTCACTCGTCATGGTAAATTGTCGTTCCATCGAACTACGAGAGTGACAGGAATAAAGTGCAATTGTGTTTGCACGCATACTTGTTAATATACGCATACACATGGCTAGTTTCAGTGAAATTGGTCGCCGTGGCTGGAATCGGTTAGTAGGAATATATATTTTTATAAGAAGTTATAAGTTCAATACAACGATAATAAAAGCGATACTTTTGCTATTTTTTTATTTATGAAAAGTATACTTTTGATATTACTCGTATATTGAAAAAATATAGTGAATATCAATTGGTTTGATTTTAAATGTATTATGATTAAATAGAAGCCTTGTTTAGAAAAACCGCCAATTAGACAGCGGTCGAGGGTTGCATTGCAACAATACTGAATTAATTAATTATGCCACTAGCAAACTATCGTGGTGTTTGCATATAAATTAGGAAATACACGCTAAATGGCAGTTAACATTGTGGTGCAGAGATATTGATAATATTAATATGGACTATAAACAAATCATTTTTAACAATTGATTTAATTTTATGTTTGGAAATGTGAAATTATCTATGTTGTTTTGTCCTTATATATTTGCGTTAATATTTTAAAATTTGTGTTTTTATATTATTTGATTTTTCCTTATGTTTTTTGTTTTATATGAAAACAAACGGTAACGTTTGACTAAACGATAACAAAATGACTTTTGCTTTGCACTTCTATGAATTTCGAAATTAATATTCGAGAAGATAGTTTCAAATATTATTAAAATTATTATATTATATTTTTTAAATATTCACGCAAATCTAAAAAAGTATTATGGCGTATAATATAAATAGATATTATAATACGTACTGTGAGAAGCGTATTTAACAATGTGCGGAGTCTTAATAAAATGGGAATAATACTATGTGCACGAAATTGTAAGCTATCAGGAACACGCCCACTGCTAGACATAGGTCTCCCGGAAAAATTTCCACGACTGCCGGTCTTGTGCCATCCGCATCTAGTGGGTTCCAGTGCCTATGACCAAGTCATCGGTCACACCTCGTGGGAAGCTTGCCCACGCTTCGCCTTCCGGTACTTGTACATTATGCTTAATACCTATTCACTTCTATTTTTTTTTGGCGTCTATTAGCGACTGCTATTGTAGAAAGCCATCTTATCTAACTCCTTTGACTTTAAGATGCGAAAGAGGGTCGTTATGTATAGACGAACAATTGTATTTGCATGTTCCATCGATACCGCATTTGTACTACAAACGACTATGCATTAAAGTCTGGTCACATTTCAAAGATATCGCAAAGATAATTGAATTTAAAATGAATAAAGTTTCATAATCATGAGATTTACAACACTCGAGTGCAGCCCGGTTTTAATTTAATAGGCGAGCTTCGTTCTATTTGTATTGGCAAATATGAATTTATAGTCAATGTATTCTTATATGATAAAGAGGAAAAAATTGTTTTTTTTTGTTTGTTTGTATCGAATAGGTTCCGAAACTACTAAACTGATGATGAAATTTGGGAAGGTAGTTTGAGACCCTGGGAAGGACATAGGATAGTTTTTATCCTGGAAATCATCCATCAGGAGAGTTAAAATAGGGGTGAAAGTTTCCCGGGGGAGAAGCCAACTCCTACGGGGCGCGTCCCCAGGTGGCGGATCGGGGAACGCCACCTGCTTAGAGAGGTACCGCAGAAATCAGCCACGGAGCAAATGGCTTGATGGGGCCACTCGTCTAGGCCTCGAGCCGAAAGGTTCGACCGAAGACGTTGCGGCCACCGGTGGTGGGACTGCTTGGTCCCACAACCGGATGATGGGTGCCGGTTGCGGGACTGTGGTGGCATGCCTGCATCTGGCGGAGGGGTAGGCCGCGGAGGGGTAGGCCGAGGCGGGAGAGGAGTGCCGGTATTTCAGTGCGCCGTTCTCCCTTTCTTCCGTGGCCTAGCGGTGAGGCTGCAGGGGAAGAGGAGTGTCGGTGTTTCGTTGCCGCTCTCCCTGTCCTCTGCAGTCGGATGAATGTGGCCCACTTCGGTGGGTGGTGAGGTTTTAATGGCGCTGCTCTGGGTACTTCTCTGCCGTAGTAGAGTGGACTGTGGAGCAGCCCCATTGGTTTGGTGGTCTGCCTAATGTTTAGGCAGACCTGACGCCGGGGCGCCGTACTAGTTATACGCAAGCGATCCTGCGGCGTCCCATAAAGGCGGAGGAGAGGGGAATGTCGGGTTTTAGTGGGTAGCACCGGCTCTTCTGACCGGTGAGCCCCACATCACCACCTGGGGGATCAGGTGGTATGCGTAAATACATTTCCCGATAACAAAAAAAAAAGAAAGGGGTGAAAGTTTGCGTGGGGAAGCAACCTAGGGACAAACCCAAGCGAAGCGAGGGTGAGTCGCTAGTCTATTCATAAAAGGTTAATTTTTAAGAAAATCGTTACAACAATTTGAAATGAAATTGAAATTTATTTCATAATACTTAAGTAAGAGGCGATTTAAATAACATCAGTCGGATATTAGCCGCTTCAATATGCTTGAAGTGAAATTCCTTTAACTGAAATACTGGAGAGAAGAGTTCAATTTCCTTATCTTTGTGATACCGATAAAATTAACATAATTTTAAAACCGCAGAAAAAATAATATTAGAATCGACTTTTTTTAGAAAATTTTATTGTATGATAGATTTTTTTTCCTTAACTATAAAAAAAAAATAGCCTATGCAAAATTTTATTAATAAAGTATCGAGACAAATAAGTTTCTATTGGGACTTTTATCGATTAAAATCAAAATATATCTCCTCTTCCAATATTTATTTATCGGTAATAAGAAATCCAAGATTTATGTAATACTTTATTTATACTTTTTTTAAAAAGGTAAAGAAGTAAAATTACTAAAACATTTTTACTTTTATTTGAAAACTTCAAGTTTTACACTATTGCTAGCATTCGTCTTCACGTTTAGCTTATTAGTTTAGTTAAATTAAGTTAAAAAAAGCAAAGCATGGAATGAAAGTTAATAAAATAATTTAGCTATATACTTATTTTGGTATTTTATGATGGTTACAATACAATATAAATTTCTAGGTACTAATTAATTCAAAATATAATTTGATTGTAGCAATTCATTTCTATACTTTTGTCCCATTCTCGCACGTACTTTTCGTAATGCGTGCGAGCAAGACACTCGATACCCATCGACATACATAGACTGTTGTGCCTTCTGAGGCGTATGAAGTGAGTTAATCATCGTTTCTCGTTGAAAAAAATATGACTGAACACCTTTACGTGTGCTCGCACCGCCAATTGATATTTTGGACAATTTAGTGTATGTACAGTTTGGTGGTTGTTGAGTGACAAGAAAGCACAAATAAAAGATTACGTCACTAATAAAATTATAATGAAAAAAGTTAACACACACGTAAAAACAGTACAGAAGGAAAGCTTAGGGAAATACACTATGACACAAATAGTTACAGTACAAACATATAAAGTCCACATACAATATCTTACGAAAACGATTAAATTATATAAAACAAGTAATTAGCATCGAACGGCAAAGCATCGACTGTTTGTTAGTAAAAATGTTACAAGTGGCCGATAGGAGTAAAACAAATACCGATCCACTATATACTACCGGTTTCGCGCGGCTATGCTCGTGGATTTAATATATATGAATAATTACTAATGAATAAATATAAATAATTATGTAAACGTGTTGTATGTGTAGGTGCGTAGATAATATAAATACGTATTTTATATATTAAATAAAATATGAATATTATGGAATTAAAAGTTTAATATATAAATGTGATAAATTATTGTGGACTGGAAATGTGGTGGATGATCTATTCGGATGGAAATAAACTACACAGCATCCGCAGGTATTGTGCACTTTCCTAATACATAGAATTGCATCTCGCCTTGGCATTACCCGTGTAATTCTATTATTACTTAAGTTGCATTAACCAAATATATGTAGGTGTTGTGATAGTAGTCACAAAAATTAGCTTCACATGTGTAAATATATTATGATATCTATAAAAATATTATCTATAAATTAGAATAACTTAGAAATATAATTACATATTTTATTACAGATACTATATTAATAAAATAAGTACCACTAAGCCCTTACCACTTTTTGCGCTCTATTTCCAACTACTATGGGTGATCGATAATTATTATGTACCTACAAAAAAAAATTAGAAAGAATTTAATAGGAGATTTTTTGAGCAATCATATAAAATACTAAAACAAAAGTAGGTATACGCGAGGTTAAATTGATCGGCATACAGTGAACTTTTGCTTTTTATTTAACATACACTAAAATTGTTATCAAATATATCCTTAAATCTAGCTAATTATCGTATTTCTATATTAAATATATAATGGTTCATGTAAATTAGTCCTGTGCTTTTCGAGTTATTAATTGAACAAACATTGTCCAAACATTGTTTGTGAATCATTACGGTATGTTGTTTTCAGTAGTATTATAGTCTGTATTGTAAAAAAGTGATGATGATGATGATGTGATGATGATGTTCTCTTAGGCGATTCCGGCCTCGGCGGCCAATCTCATTGAGACTAGCCAACTGCTCAGGAGATATTATAGTGCACAAGTGCACGCGCAGACACAAGTGCCCTCTCTATTCCTGTCACTCTCATATTCCAGTGGGACGACTACTCGACACGACCAGTGAGAGTAAAGGCGCAGGACCGACGGCTTTACGTGCACTCCGAGGCACGGGGGTGAAACACCGCCAACTTCCTAACTCCGGGCTGTTACTGAGGCTTACTATATACAGAAAGGCTCAATAACTAAACTTGGCCCGATCTGGGATTCGAACCCAGGACCTCCGGGTGTGCAGCCGTACATGCTAGCCACTACACCACCGAGGCAGTTCAGTTGTAAAAAAGTAATAAGTGTTTAAAGCTAAAGTGTTATTGTACGGTTCGATTTAAGAAAACATTTTGCAGGAGCGAATTGACAGATTACGTGGCAAAACCGTATAAAAGTTGACAAGTAAATAAAGAGGATTGCCTAAATATTTTGATATATATAAATTATTATGTTATTCTTTTTTTAAACCGTCATCAAAATATTTGACCAACGTCATATTTCTATTAACAACACAAAAGCAAAATTAAAGATTAAACATTGACTTTAAAATAAGACGAATCTTTATTCACAACTTCTTTTCATTGACTTCGTTATAAAAGTAAACGAAGAGTAATTAACATTCAGTCTCAACAATTGTCAATTAAATATGTACCGTGCCGAACAAACTTTATACAACAAGCTTGGCTTTATAGGTAATACCTACCTTATTTTCATGAAGCTTATATATATGCATACCTTATTTTCATGAAGCTTATATATATATGCATAAAAATAAATTATATCTATACATATAATAAAACTGTAGATGTCGAATGTCTGTGCATAGAAAAAAATCTAAAAACCAAGTCAGGGGGGTGTAAGAAGAGAAATAGAATAAATACAGATTTTCTAAAATTTTTTGTTTCTGTCTGTTTGTACGGGGTGACCTCGGAAACTGTTGGACTTACTTAAATGAAATTTTGCATGGTGGTACCTTATATCCCTGGTCAATATTTTAGATACTTTTCATCCCGAAAAATTAAAGAGTTCCGTGGGGTAGTTAAAAAACTATAGTAACTTATATAGCTTAGTACACAAAAACTACTCATTGGATTTTAATGAAACTTTACAATAATATAGTTCATACATCAAAATAACTAATAGAGTATTTTTTATCCCAGAAAAATGTAGGGTTCCAGAGGGGTTGATTTGTTTAATATCATACCCTATAACATTATGATCTTGGGACATTTTTTTAAACGATAAAATTATCTTGACAGATAAAACGATCTATTTAATCAAAATAAATATAATATTCCACAATATTCTTATAATATTTTATACCTTGAATAATTTTAAATTCACGATATAGTAAAATTGACATTAAATGTTCGAAAAAAACAAATGTTCAAATCATTCAAATTACTAAGCGCTAGTGTACACCACAGGGGTACAGTCTGATCGTAGCAGCTACGGACGGCAGTAGACTCTTAGGCGCCGAACGAACAGCCCACCAGTTGAACGCTACGCGAAAAACTTTCGGAACATTTAAAAAAATAAACAATACAAAAATAACAAAACTCTTTAATCCCAAATTATATTTTGTCTGTGATCTTTTGGCGCGAAATTTGACAGTTTTACCTTTGTTTATTTAAGTTAAAGTTGTTTAAACGTGCGCGCTCTCAGATTTTTTGTGTTTATGTGTACAAGTGGTTTTTTAACTCTATAACTATAAAGTTCTGTGACTTGATTTAATTAATTTGTAACTGTTATAATAGTTATAAATAAACAAGCAACAGAACTCCAAAATAGGTAAGTTTTTAAGGTTTAATGATAAAAATAAACATTTTATTACTAATTACATGATGTTTATTTTACATAATTAAGACATTTATTCATTCTAATTTTAAAACTCTTTATTCTGCTCACCTAAAAATTTCTTATGGTTTTAACGTATTAATTTAACAGGCCAGCGATTTTTCTTTATTTTGCAATTAGTATGTAGGTGAGATGTTGTTTAACGCGTAAATAAAATATATTCTAGTCTTAAAATTGAATACTTATAATTAAAAAATTAATAAATGTAATTACTGAATAAAAATAAATAAAACCAAATTAAAAATATATAATATAATTTCTTAATTCGTGCAATAAAAATATAGGTATTTGTGCAATTTTTTTAGTTCTTTTAGCTTTTAGCTCTTTTAGCTTTTAGCTTTTTTTTTAGTTCTTTTAGCTTTTAGCTTTTAGCCATTGGTATTTATGTTTTTTTTTTGTTAAAAATAGTTATTAATTAATAATACTTCCTTAGATTTACGTGAATATTTGATATTTTAAATAAAACTATCTTTTCGAATTTATTCGCGGACTTATTTTCCGGTTCCCGACGTTTCGAATGCTTTATAGAAATCACTCTCTCCCGTGACCATGATTACCGTAAAGCATTCAAAACGTCGAGAACTAAAAATCTAAATAGATCCACGAAAAAATCCGAAAAGATAGTTGTATTTAAAATATTTATAATTTTTTTAATTTTTCAATTCATTATCTAACTCTATTTACATATAGCGATCAATATATTTGTAGTAACTTTAGTATTTGCCAAGAGAAAGTATAGTACAGTAAGAAAAAAACTAATTGGATTATACCTTCTATAAAAAGTATTAGTAGTCGTAAATATCAGTAAAAAAAAAAACAGAAAATGAAATCTAAATTATAATATAAATTCAGTATGTAGTTAAGAATTTTTTCACTTAAATGGGCTCCTATAACCCATTTCCGACATTAGAAGAAATATTTAGTAGAATTCCTTAAAAAATTTAAATAGGACGCAAGAGTGTAACTGTTTTAGTACATTCATAATCACGACCAAAAAAAAAGAAGAGCTCAAAACAAGGCACGGACATATTCTATGGAGTGTAACTTACTCAACATTTTTTTTTATTAAGAACATATCTTTTTATCGTTTTGCCTTACAGAGACAGTTATTTGTTATAATTAATATAGACTTAGTTCCTTTATCTTTATCAATTCATACGATCGATAGCTGATAGGATATTAATTTCGACTGTTCGAGATATTCATATCAGCGGATATAATATGTTATTCAAAATAAGAAAATATATAGGTATCTATAATAGTTGATAATAACTATTCCCATTAATTTTTAACAATACGTATACCGATTTAAAAATCACTTTGAAAGTATTTATTTTACACTAAATCATTGCTTTTTTTTATTTGTATATGGATGGTTCCATTTTTATTTATTGTTACAATTTGTACAAATTTCGTATCTCGATCCTTCAAGTCGGTCAAAAAGTAAATATCAAGCATTAAATATGTTACGATCAATTTATGGCGTTCAATTTCGATCTATGAAAATCTTATCCAGAAATAGATAACATTTTGATCGAATACCGGGTAAATCCGTCAGTAACTAGATTTGTATGAAATTGGGGCAACAGCGTAATTCCCTATACCAATAATGGATTACCTGTGGTTATGGAAACAAACTTATAGTCTTAAAATTCCTAGTAAATAAAGTTATAAATTCTAACATCCGTATTATTTTTAATATTACAAATGTAAAAGTTTGTATGTATCGATGTTTGTGACTCTTTCACGCCAGAACGGCTAAACGGATCTGGAAATTTGGCATAGAGATAGATTATAGTGTGGAATAACACATAGGCTACTTTTTTATGCCGGAAAAATGTACGGTTCCCGTGGGATAGGTTTGTTTACGTAGAGGTGAACCCGAGCGAAGTGAGGGTGAGTCGCTAGTCTAAAATAAATGAAACCATTGAGAAAAAAAATTATGCCTACCTGCAAATGAAAACCATTGTAACTCAGTATTGTGGGATGTTACTAATAAAACTTCGGGATATACCTTGTATATATTCTTATATTCAGTACTATTGGAACAATAACTTATTCATTTATTATTGTCAGTACGTCTGTTCGTGTGGAAGCTACAACCGGCTCGGAAAGCAGTTTTGTTTGACACAACACATAACAGTTGATCTTTTTAATGAGTTAATTTATAACAATAATTTTCAGCATTACAAACAATTCATGACTAGTCACTACAGGATGCTACCGACATCTCTGTATCAAAGCGCGAGAAAGCAAATGAATATCCGCACCCTTTTTTTTTAAATACATTCCTATCGGCCAAGCTAAATGCCTTATACATAAATCATTACAAATTAATCAAATAATATATTATTTTCCAATGAAGCGCTCATATATAATAATGCAACCTTATAATATAAAGATAATAATTAAATAATAATAGATATATTTTTTTCATTCATATTTAAAATCCAAATACGAAATTGCTATAAATTTGATTTACAATATTTTTCCTTGCAGGCGGATATCTTCCAATAAAGATTGATAATGGAACTTCCGTTTGAATATCCTTAGTTTGACCTATTCTAACACAGTAAATAAACTGAGAGATGGACTGTCGTACTTGTTATTTAAAAATAGTAATAATATGTTTTTTTTTTAAATAAAATGTCAAATATTCGCGTAAATCTATGAAAGTATTATGTTTTTTTGTTTCTTTTTTTTATTTTTTAAAGGATATTAATTTTTTGAAAAAAAGAAAAATACATAAGGGATGTAAAAGTATACACATATTAAATGCTTTGTGTACAATAAATATAATTTAGCTTACATTGAATTATCAAAGAGAATATTTTATACTATTGCTTTTCAATTTTAATTTATTATTCATAAGTTAACTACAGAATACAAAGGTTTTAGTTTAAAATAGAATATACGAAGTATATAGTCTTTCTTTTTTATTTAGCTTTATAGTATACTAGCGACTCAGCTACACTCTGCTCGGGTTCGTCCCTAGTTACGTTTTAACGTTTAGTACAGATTTTTGAGAGATGAGATATTTTCCCACAGTAAAAAGTATCCTATATATAACCAGTTATAGCATACCAAATTTCATCAAGATCTGTCCAGTCGTTTTCTCGTGATGATAAACAGACGGAAATTCTTAAAACCAAAGATTCGGCCTCTGTATCGATAATAATGACTATTTCAATGAAAATTTTCAAAAAATATGTAATGCACAAATTCTACTTAGAATTTTATTATTATATTATGTAGATGTGGTTTTTATCCCTAAATACTTTTACTCAATAATTAAAATGATAAAATTCGCAGTTTTGTAAAATGATAAAATATAAATATAAGATTTATTTAAGGAAAAAATTTGTAAAAAACCTGTCAGGTTGGTGAACAGATAACGATGAAAAAATGTACTTATTCAGTTTTTTCATGTCATCAAAGAAACGATTATCACGATACAATTTTTGACATGACAGCGTAATACGCTGCTATTTAAGTTTGGTATAATTATTTGTATGAAAATTTTCCTATATTAATTTTATTTTTCTATAATATTTTAAAACACGAATGAAATTAATGAAACTTGTAAATTAAATGCTAAACGAATAAATAAAACAGTTCAAAATGTTGGTAGCTTTCAATATTACTTATTACGATTATTATTTAATACATTTTATATTTCTGACAATTATATTAATTGAAATAATATAATTTTATAAATCCGCGACAAATTACAATTTAACCAATATTATTTATACATAATTTCAGGCAGGTTTAGATTATCTAAGATCATGTTAAGGCACGATTAAAGCTAGTATTAGAAAAAACAATATTATTGTTAGATAGATTTAGACTTGGTCAACACAAAAAAAATTAATGACAAAATCGCGTTAGTTTTAACACTATCCAGATGTTATGATATGCGAAAAATGGTAAAATAATTAATTTTCATCAATGCCCCGACAATTAATCAAGTCCGTTTGATTAATGGTGGTCGGTCAAGACGGAAGACTTTCTATAGCTAAATGTATCCTTTATCCATAATCTGCCAGTAGTTTGCCCTACTTTTAGCTTAGCTTGGTCAGTGTAACAGAGCGGGATTTACTAGGGCAGCAACCATGGGACTCCTACATGAGCCATTTGGCAAACCATGAGTTAGCATACTGAGAAAAAGGAAACCAAAGGAACTTGTTTAATGACTACAAATATTATAAGGCAGTGGTAGCCCAGTGGTAACACGCTCGCTGGGAGGCCGTGTGAAGCGGGTTCAAATCCCGGGTCTCGCACTTCTGATATTTTCATGTGCCATTTGTCTTAACGAAAATATCGCGAGGAAACCTGCATGTTTGAGTGAAAATAGCAAGTTTTCAAAAGACATGTGAAGTCCGCCAACCCGCACTTGGCCAGCGTGGTGTACTATGGCCTGATTTACCTCATACTGAAGGGAGGTCCTGCCCAGCAGTGGAGCGTTAAAAAGAGCTGAATACATACATTATAATTAGGGGTATCCACTCTAATTGTACACTCTTAAATCCAGCCCTGGTCAGTCAAACATTTATAATGATACAAAGATTGGTGTAAATTCTACTAGTTAGCTTGTACAGCTTTAGATTATAAGATATGAAAATTCCTGGTAGGCTTAAAAAATACTTTAAGAGTTACTGTGTTTCTGTCTAAGTCTCGAAAGCTTTCGGAACCGTTAATTTTGATTTTTGATCTCCACTTGTTTACCGTTTTATAACTCAATGATAGAAAGAAAGGGAATAGAGAGTGAACCTGTGCTTGTAAATACACCTGTACAATATATATTAGACGACACGTTTGGCTTACTTTATAGTGACTCTACTTGCTGTACCAGCGGTCGCGGGTTCGAGTACCGCCAAGGGGCATTCATTTGTAATGAGCACGAATGATTGTACTCCAGTTATGGGTGTTTATATTTATAATATGTATGTATTTAGAGTTATGTATGTATGTGTAGTGTATCAATTACTAGGGACAATCACTATAGTTTTCTATAAATATAAGATATAAGACGATAATCGTGACAAGTACCAAAAGAAGTTGCCGGAGAACGTCTATAAGGACGACACGTTTGGCTCAGTTAGTGACTCTACTTGCTGTGCCAGCGGTCGCGGTTTCGAGTCCCGCTGGGGGCGTTCATTTGTGTGATGGGCACGAATGTTTGTACTCCAGTCATGGGTGTTAATATTTATAATACGTATGTATTTCAAGTTATATATGTGTAGTGTATCAACTATCTGGCATCCATAACACAGGCCGCGTAGCTTATAATGGAACTAGATGGTTCTGTGTGTTAATGTCTCAACATATTTAATTTAATATAATATCTTCCGGGTAGGCTTGTCTCAGTGCGATAAGTCGCGGGTCTCAAAGCTATTTAGATGAACATTAATATACAAATAAGCGGATAATTTTTGTTGTCAACAATGTCTCTCCTTTACGCATGCATGGAAGTAAAGATATTGCATGCAATTTACATAGAATTTATGAATTATCATTGGATACTAAAAGTAAGCAAAAGCGAGTTTTAGGTCTTTCGTTTGACTACCAAAAGCGTTTGTTTGATTGCAATAAGCCATGAACTAAAATTATAATTGAATATTTTATATAGTAGCGAAGGATGAATATGATATTATGTCCCATAATTATCGATATACCATAATTACTAGAAAGGATAGTGCCATATGATCAGGCACTGTAGTTATCCTTCATATCATAATTATATTGGCTTTTGATATATCTTGTGAAGTGATACTCAAATAACACGCTTAAAAGCCATTAACAAGAAAATTCAATTTAGTATAGGATGTATTATACTCCAATAGCATGAAGTTTTGTAATAGTGTTCTAGGGTATAAAGTTTGATAGACGTCTCTGCTAATACCTTACATGTCAACATAAATTATATGCTATTTCTATTCCAAATTTCACTCAAATCTGTTCAGCCTTTACAGTGTTAAGGAATAACAAAAAAAATGCAAAATATCGCATTTTTAATTTATAGGTTGTCGTAAAAATATTAAAATTTGTACTATCGCCCTCATTCGGTGAAAAATAACTTAAAACATAAAAATGCTATTATATAAGTCGTAATAATAAATCATTTTTTTATTACAAATAAAATTCTACATACTATTTACGAGCTAACAAATTACTACAATAGGTTCTATCTAGAATATGCTATGGGATATTTATCGAACGCTTTCATAACTTCTACGTAAATGAGTCGAGTACTAAAGATTAATTAAAACACATAACATATAGTCTTATCGCTTCCACTGATACTAGACATCTAGTTGTTTTCGCCTAAAGAAACATTGAAAGAGCTTTTTGGACAACAATTTTTTGATTGATCAGAGAAATACAGCTCTATTGTACGCTGATAAAAATAATTAAATATTAATATAAACATACATAATACATAAATTTTCATTGTATTTAAAAAAATGAATTTAAATTAAACTTAATTTAAATTAAGAAGTGTAGATTTATATTCTAAGATTTTTTAATTTCAGCAGCTGAGCTTGGCAGCTATTTTTTTCTAGTAGTGTCTTAGTGCCTACACCGGTAAGGTACCTCACAATCACTCTGGCAAACGTCTACAAAAAGACTAAAATTTTATCTACAAAATAAATGACGAGTAGAACACTCAAAATCTCTTGATATATCGAACCACATATTATATATCAAAAGATTCTATTTAGCACTCTACCATATAATAGTTAGATGAGACTTTATTTATATTCAATTTTCCTTATATTAAGTGAGCTCCGTTCTTCTTGAGAAAAATGAAAGTTGTTAAAACAAGCCGTGGGGTGAAAAAATATTTGCTTTTTAAATATATGTAATATTTTAAAACGTAAATATTTTTTTTATATTTTTTTAGTAATGTTATTGTGTTGTTCATGACATACTTCGATCATTTTCCGGATTTACGATTAACCAAACTTTATGATTTAACCAGATACTAGCAAGTATTTGGAAAATTATAACACATTTTGAAACCGGATGGGAAAGCAAATGAAGAATGCTAGAAAAGCACCTAATATTTAAAACATTTTGTAAGTTTAAAAGACTAAGCACAGTGCTACAAATATTTCACCTATTAAAAACTAAGAAATGTACATACATAGGACTTCAAAACACTCAAAATTAATTTCACTCTTAGGGCCTGTCCACGCGATGATTTTTTAACGTACCGTCGATGTGCGTTCGATGTGCTTTGAATTCGAATGCAAAAAACCCGCATTTATTAAATTTATCAACACAGAATATAAGGAGACGATGTACTGTTCTGTAATAAGTAGAGCTTAATAATAATTAAAAACCTAATTGAGCTAAAAACCTTCTCCATCTTGAAATCGCTCAAAAAGTGTCTTTATATAGAACAAGCATTAGTACGCGTGGGTATCCAGATAGTGTAACATAGCTCAGTGTATTTTTTTGCATTACATTGTGGTTTGTGGCAAGGCAATAGTTACTATTATTTCAATCAATAATTGTTTATAATATAACAATATTTTAAGCATTATTTACATGTATTAGTAATTTAGTACATAATAAATTGTATGTTAGAATGAATGTGATTAAACAAAAAAAAATCAGGGATTAGTCTATCTTTGTACTGAACTTTATTCAAAATCTTTCCTGACCGATTTCGGCATTCTCATTGATACTCGTTATCTGCGCAGGAGATTACATTATAGAGCACAAGGTTTTTTTTTATATGACTACACGTTTGGCTCAGTTTGTAGTGACCCTACTTACTGTGCCAGCGGTAGCGGGTTCGAGTCCCGCTGGGGGCATTCATTTGTATGATGAGCACGAATGTTTGTACTCCAGTCATGGGTGTTTATATTTTTAATGATATGTATGTATTGAAAGTTATATAAGTGTAGTATATCAACTATCTGGTATCCATAACACAAGCTTTGTACCTTATCATGGAACTAAATAGATAGTACTGTGTTAATGTTCCAACATATTTAAAAAAAAGTATGGACCTCCGGATGTGCAGCCATACAGCCGTACATTCTAGCCGGCAGTTAACAAACAATTACACACATAAACAAATTTTCGCATATAATAATAGTTTGAATACAAGTTATTATTAATAACAATCTGACTAAAACTATAAAAGGAAAGCTTTTTGTGTGTATTTTAATTTGTGCCCAATTAGCACGTTTTGAAGCCATTATAAGAGAATTAAATTAATATGTAAATTTTAATAAATTAATAATAATACAGGCATATAAATATAAAATTAATAATTATAAATACATAAATTAATAATACAGGCAGTGGTAGCCCAGTGGTAACGCGCTCGCTTGGGAAACCGAGTGAAGCGGGTTCAAATTCAGGGTCTCGCACCTCTGATATTTTCATGTGCGAATCATTTCTAACATGATTACCACTTGCCTTATGGTGAAGGAAAACATCGTAAGGAAACCTGCATGTCTGAGAGAACTTAGCAAGTTTTCGAAAGACATGTGAATTCCGCCAACCCGCACTTGGCCAGCGTGGTGGACTATGGCCTGTTTCCCCCGTTTTGAAGGGAGGCCCGTGCCCATGCAGTGGGACGTTGAAAAGGGCTGAATACAATACAATACAATAAATTAATACTTACCTTATTTATAGCTATAATCGTACATAGCATATAATAAAAAACACTTTCCCGATGCCAGTATCTTTTGATTTTCGTAACCCTATTGCTGCCCGATTGAAATCGCTAGTTAGCGATAAGACTGCCTTTTGTGTCTCACATTTATATTCTTTTTTATTCGAATCCTACCATTGTATGTCCTATATATTCTGTTATATAAAATGAAGTATATATGTAGCTATAATACTTCTTTTAATTTTGGTTTTTGGTTCCCGACGTTTCGAATACTTTATAGCAATCATGGTGGCCAGTCTAGAAACGTCGGAAACAAAAAAATTTAAATAAATCCGCGAAAAAATCTGAAAGATAGTTTTATTTAAAACTAGCTCCTCACTTTCGCTTCGCTCGGGCTCGCCTTTAAAAATACGAAAACAAATCTATCCCACGGGAACCGTACATTTTTTCGGGATAAAAAGTAGCCTCTCTCATGTATGAGTATATTATTGTAAAGTTTCATTAAACTACATTTAGTAGTTTTTGCGTGAAAGAGTAACAAACATTCATACATTTATACATCCAGACATCCAGACTTCCGTACATCCTTACAAACTTTTGCGTTTATATTATTAGTATAGATTATATATACCTTTTATTTAATTATAATTTAAATATTACTGCGGCTGCTAGTAGCCGTTGATTCTTCCCTTAGTTATGTTAATACAAACGTTTTGAAGTTGAAAGGAAGCATTCCATGTTTTTGGGGTGATATAGCTTATTTGCATTACAAATCCGTATTAATATTATAAATGTGAAAGTTCGTGACTTTGGATCTTTAATAACTCTTTTACGCCAGAATGACTGAACGGATCTGGATGTGGCACAGAGAAAGATTATAGTCTGGAATAACATATAGGCTAATTTTTATCCCGGAAAAATGTATGGTTCCCGTGGGATAGGTTTGCTTTTGTTTTCCTAATAAAGAAATCGGCTCTATTTAAAATAAAAAAAAATGTATTGATAGTTTTTGTACAAATACTATTTATTAGCACTTATTCTAAAACATTTTATATGGTTTAAAATATGAAATTCTAAATTTCAGACTGCATGGGCTAAAAGTGTTATGTGATTTTTTGGTAAAAAAATTGAAGTTGCAGCCCGATGGTAGGACATTGTATCACAGCCCACGTGCTTTAGATAGTACCTATTTTGCACATGTAACTATAGTTGTTTAAAACAAAATCTTTTGGACGAGAGGAAATGGAAATAAACTTAGACTAATCAAGTGCACAAGTATACGCGAAGGCACTAGTGCACTCTCAATTCCTTTTACTTTTAAATTTCGATATTATGGTGAGATATAAGGCACAGGACCGACAGCTTTACACTCCACTCCAGGGGCATGGGGTGAAACACCGCCAACTTCCCGACTCAGCAGTATGTTAGAAGAAAGACTCAATAGATATACTACACCTAACCCTGGACTTGAACCCAGCACCTCCGAAACTGCAGCCGCACATGCTAGCCGCTACACTACCGAGACAATAATATACATATTATATTGTATGATATATACAATACTCCTCACAGTATTAATCTGAATATTTTAGTGGAACTGAAGCACTACTACGACATAGTACTAATAACAACGCTTAGAATAATATTTATCTTTCATTTGCCATACAAATATGTCTAAAGATGGCATGCAAATCTCATAAGAGCTCAGAGAATAATTAATTAAGGCCAGAAACATTCCTTTGATTGTCTTGAAAATAAACTTGGTGAATTTCAATGGCACCACCATCTCTTTATGTTAAAAGGTGAAGGTATTTGGAAACATATGTGAGACATTGTTTGTAAAGCTAATTTACTTAAGTAAATCCTCTATGTATAAAACGAATGTGTGTTAGAATGTCGGTTTGTTGTTTTAACGTGCATATGTATTTCTATATTATTTATCCCAATATAATAAAACTTGTATGAGTAGTAGAGACTAGTAAATCAGTTAATATATAGGTAAAATCAGTAAGTAATATCCATATGTGTTTATGTTATATATTTGACGACACGTTTGGCTCAGTTTGTAGTGACCCTACTTGCTGTGCCAGCGGTCGCGGGTTCGAGTCCCGCTGAATGCATTCATTTGTGTGATGAGCACGAATGTTGCATTCCAGTCATGGGTGTTTATATTTATAATATGTATGTATTTAAAGTTATATATGTGTAGTGTATCAACTGTTTGTTATCCATAACACAAACCTCGTAGCTTACCATAGAACTAGATGGTGCTGTGTGTTAACTGTTAATGTCGCAATGGTATATTAATTATGTATGATTATATTTATATCTGTAAATATGCCTGAGTAAAGCTACTCTTATTTTTTAATAATGTTAATAAAAATTATCAAATCAATTCAATTTTCTGATTAATGGCTTAAAAGCGCCAGTTCAGTACAAATTACTTCTTCAACGTCACGTAAAATGAAGAAGATAATATGAAGGTGATGGTCGGTAAAATAGAAATTATAAAATTGTTTCATAAAATCCGTCGGCTAATGCCGCTCGAACAATTTGAATTTAAAATCTACTATTAAATAAAGGTTATTATTCTAGAACGGATTATTTCAAATATATAAATGTATGGATTAGTTTTAATTGATGCTAAACACTCGTAGAATAGAAAAGAATATAATATTCTATTCTGGCAATGTAAGCAAATATTATTCTTTTTAAAAGAGCAACTGTTGAGTTTCTTGGTGGATCTTTTCAACAGAATTGTCTTCCAAGCACTTCATGTACTCATGTCTCACAATACTGACATTTAATTTAAATAAAAATAGACGGTTGAAAAGTACTTGTAAAAGTCTATTTGAATCAAATATATTTTGAGTTTTTAGTCTGAACTCAACAATGGCTGAAATACTTGTATATACATCAGAGGTATGTTAATAAGTATGTATATATTTAGTAATATATATTTTGAAAATGACTTTTATGTGTACTGAGAAATAAATCTATAACATAAATAAAAATGAATCACCGAAATGTATGTACGCGCAACTTCGGATCGACTGCACCAAATTGGATAATTCTTTTTTTGTGTTTGTTATTGTCAGGAAATTGTGTATAGCAGAAAATTAAAAGAAAATTTGTTTTTACTAAAATAAGATTTTTTAAATCTTATGATATGAAAAGTGAGTGAGTGAAATAGTTTTGATCCCAGAAATCATCCCTGGGGAGTGAGAATGGGGATGAAAGTTTGTATGGGGAAGCAAGCTATAAAAATATGTATATATTTCGTCGAAATATAAATTCGTCCCCACGAACCCAAGCAAAGCGAGGGTTAGTCGCTAGATTATTATTATTATTGTTATTCCTTATAGGAAGTTAGAAACATTAGAAAAGTTACAAAGCAAAAAGTAAAAGCTAATAAGGAATAAAATAAAAACATTGCTGTAAAATAAATAAAAAATTTATGTATGGGTAGGTACTATAAAAATTATAAAAAAATTACAACAAAAACAATTTTATACTGAAAAATCTTAAAATATTCTCTGCATTTTCATTGTGGAGTTATATATAGATATTCGAAATTCGATTTAGCGTTAACATACGTATTATTTAAAGGTTAATATAGTCATTAACACCTTATTCAACGTCGTGTAACGATCAGAATACTAATTCCTCTAATATGTTATAAGGTAATTAAATAGATGGCTTGTCTTCTTGAAATAATTAAAATTCATTTCTTATTGTTCCACGATTTACATAGTAATGGAAAGTTATGTTATTATTAGTAGTTAAGGAATTTCTTAAGTTATTTTTGGTTAATTTCATTAAAGTACGTAAAACACTTGATTTTTTAACCGACTCATAAAAAGAAAATTATTTCTTTGTCCGTATTTTTCTACATATTTTTGAAGCTGTAAAAAATGTTATTCAAGGCTACAAATAAATAATAAGATTTATAAAATATAACGTTTTACTTTAATTCTGTAATTCTGTAAACCATATTACTAACATTTTTTTTATTTCATTATTATACTTATTAAAATGAAGACTTAAGATGTCGAAAGTTGCAAGCATATGTGGTATTACTTAGAGGTTAAGTATGTACATGAGATAAATCCGTTTTAAATTTTATTAAGCTCATAGTAAAATATTAAAATAATAACGGAATGGAAATCGCAGGTACAGTTACTGAAAAGTCTGTGTTTCAGGAATGTTGATTTAATAAACCTGAGTATCCCTTCAATCGCGCATCATTCAGAAAAGTATATAAGGATATTATTATTTTTTTTTTGTGTAGAAAATAATAGTTTAATTAAAAACATACCTTTTAAAATTTTATTTTATTCGGTGGAAACTAATTCAGTAATCCTTATTACCTTTTACTCATTTCTATAGAAAACAGGTCGATCCTAATAATAGTACATAAATACAATAAGCAATTATATTAATAAATAAAATAAATACATATTATGTTGGGACATTAACATATCACCATCTAGTTCTATGGTAAGCTACGAGGCGTGTGTTATAGATACCAGGTACTTGATACGCTTCACATATATGACTTTTAAATACATACATATATAAATATAAATTATTGCAAATTATACTCGTATCATAAATTTATGCTTTTTACTATAATATGATGTTGATGCCCTACTAACTTCCAAACTCCGGGCTATTACTCGGACTTCCATAACAGAAAGACTATATATATATATATATATATATATATATATATATATATATATATATATATATATATATATATATATATATATATATATATATATATAACTAGACTTGGCCGACCTGGAACTCAAACCCAAGACCTCTACTACACCATTGAGACATATTATAAAATAAGTCATATAAAAACAATGTATATTATCTATTAAATTTTTAAACATAATGCACTTGCCATAAATATATTGGAGCAATGACTGCAAATTGCGCCTCGAAAGTAACATTGTGTGTATTTACAAAGCAGCAAAGGCAGTTACTTCACAATAATGCATTTTGAATGCGCTTGAAAATTGTTTGCAGTTGAAAAATCAATAGTTCTATTTTATAACTCAAACAAAGTTATTTGAGCTTATTATGTATTATTGTAACAAAAACAAGTTATTAAATTATTCGTTTAATTTAAATTATTATAATTGAGAGTATGATTATAATAAGTTTTGTCACAGTCGAGAATATAACCTGTATACTTAATAAAAGTAGTGTTTACCCAGTGATTGAAATTCAAACATAATGGTTATTCAAATTTGAGGAAAACATATATGAAAATAAAACTATTTCTCATGATAACATTAACGCTCGTCAATAGGCTACTAAACAAACAAACAAAAAAAGAAAATCGGCTGACAAACAGAGGAGAAAAAGGTACTGATTTTTTTTATCTTTACCTATTTTATTAGCTTATAATATATTAATGATGATAAATATTTTAAAATCTTTAAATATTAATGTTCTTTTAAAGTTACTTTTTATCACAATTACATATTATATTAAAATTTTATTAATAACTACTTCACGCTCTTCTTTACACACACACACACACATATATATATAGTTAAAATAACTGGATGTTATTCTAACTAACAGTTAAACTAACTGACAGTTACACTAACTGACAGTTGAACTAACTGACAGTTAAAATAACTGGAGGTTATACTAACTGACAGTAAACTAACTGGAGGTTTTACTAACTGACGGTTATACTAACTGACAGTTACACTAACTGACAGTTGAACTAACTGACAGTTAGAATAACTGGATGTTATAGTAACTGACAGTTAAGCGAACTGACAGTTAAACTAACTGACAGTTTGGATAACTAGCCGTTAATCAAACTTACTGCGAATTTAACTGACAGTTAATCTTACTGACAGTTAAACAAACTGACAGTTAAGCTAACTGACAGTTAAACTTACTAACCGTAAATCAAACTGACAGTTAATGTAACTCACAGAAAAACTAACTGACAGTTAACATAACTGACAGTCTAGTTAACTTACAGTTTAACTTACTGACAGTTAAACTAACTGACAGTTAAACTTACTGACAGTTAAAGTAACTGGAGGTTAAACTAACTGACAGTTAAAGTAATTGACAGTTAAACTTACCGACAGTTAAAATAACTAACAGTCAAACTTACAGACGGTCACGTTAACTAACAGTTACACTAACTGACAGTTAAAATTACTGACAGTTAAAATAACTGGAGGTTAAACTAACTGACAGGTAAAGTAACTGGCAGTTAAACTTACTGACAGTTAAGGTAACTGGCAGTTAAACTTACTGACGGTCAAGCTAACTGACACTTACACTAACTGACAGTTACACTAACTGACAGTTGAACTAACTGACAGTTAGAATGACTAGATGTTATAGTAACTGACAGTTAAGCGAACTGACAGTTAAACTAACTGACAGTTTGGATAACTAGCCGTTAATCAAACTTACTGCGAATTTAACTGACAGTTAATCTTACTGACAGTTAAACAAACTGACAGTTAAACTATTTGGCAGTTAGGCTGACTAGCCGTTAATCGAACATACCGCGAATCTAATTGACAGTTAAACTTACTGACAGTTAAAATAACTGGAGGTTATACTAACTGACAGTAAAACTAACTGACAGTAAAACTAACTGACAGTTAAGCAAACTGACAGTTATACTAACTGACAGTTAAGTTAACTGACAGTTAAACATACTTACAGTTAAACAAATTGACAGTTAAGTTAACTTACAGTTAATCTTACTAGCCGTTAATCAAACTGACAGTTAATGTAACTCACAGAAAAACTAACTGACAGTCAACATACTGACAGTCTAGTTAACTTTCAGTTTAACTTACTGACAGTTAAACTAACTGACAGTTAAAATTACTGAAAGTAAAATAACTGGAGGTTAAACTATAATGGCTAGTTATCCAAACTGTCAGTTAGTTTAACTGTCAGTTCGCTTAACTGTCAGTTCGCTTAACTTTCAGTTACTATAACATCCAGTTATTCTAACTGTCAGATAGTTTAACAGTCAGTTAGTGTAACTGTCAGTTAGTTTAACTGTCAGTTAGTATAAACTCCAGTTATTTTAACAGTCAGTAAGTTTAACTGTAAGTTAACTTGACTGTCAGTTATGTTAACTCTCAGTTTGTTTATTTGTCAGTAAGTTGAACTGTCAGTTTTATTTACTGTCAGTTAGATTAACTGTTAGTTTGATTAACGGCTAGTAAGACTAACTGTCAGTTAATTTAACTGTCATTTAGTTTTCTGCCAGTTAGTTTAACTGTCAGTTAGCTTGACCGTCAGTAAGTTTAACTGCCAGTTATTTTAACTGTCAGTAAGTTTAACTGTCAGATTCTTTAACTGTCAGTGAGTTTAACTGTCAGTATGTTAACGGTCAGTTAGTTTTTCTGTGAGTTAGACATACTTACAGTTAAACAAATTGACAGTTAAGTTAACTAACAGCTAATCTTACTAGCCGTTAATCAAACTGACAGTTAATGTAACTCACAGAAAAACTAACTGACAGTCAACATACTGACAGTCTAGTTAACTTTCAGTTTAACTTACTGACAGTTAAACCAACTGACAGTTAAAATTACTGACAGTTAAAATAACTGGAGGTAAAACTAACTGACAGTTAAAGAAACTGACAGTTAAACTTACTGACAGTTAAAATAACTGACAGTTAAACTTACAGACGGTCAAGTTAACTGACAGTTAAACTAACTGACAGTTTGGCTAACTAGCCGTTAATCGAACTTACTGCGTATCTAACTGACAGTTAAACTTACTGACAGTCAAAATAACTGACAGTTAAACTTACTGACAGTCAAGCTAACTGACAGGTAAACTAACTGACAGTTTCAATTAATGACAGTTAAACTAATTGACAGTTAAAATAACTGGATGTTATAGTAACTGACAGTTAAGCTAACTGACAGTTAAACTAACTGACAGTTTGGCTAACTAGCCGTTAATCTAACTAACTGCAAATTTAACTGACAGTTAAACTTACTGACAGCTAAATAAACTGACAGTTAAGCTAACTGACAGTTAAGCTTACTAGCCGTTAATCAAACTGACAGTTAACCTAACTAACTGTTAAACTAACAAGCCGTTAATCTAACTTACTGCGAATCTAACTGACAGTTAAACTTACTGACAGTCAAAAAAACTGGAGGTTATACTAACTGACAGTTAGTCTTACTAGCCATTAATCAAACTGACAGTTAATCTATCTGACAGTTAACCTTACTGACAGTAAATCTAATTGACAGTTAAACTTACTGACAGTTAAACTTACTGATAGTTAAAACAACCGACAGTTAAACGAACAGACAGTTAAACTAACTGACAGTTAAACTGACTAGCTGTTAATCAATCTGACAGTCAACCTAACTGACAGTTAAACTAATCGGGCCTATACTAAAGCGACAAAAAAAAACATTTTCAATGTTAAAAATAAAGTAATATTGTAAATGACATCACATTGTTTTGTTAGAAAAGGAAATTAAACAAATATTGCCAATTAAATTTTATTCTTGTTAGAAGAAGCCCACCAAGATATAAAAAGGGGAAATTGGGCTAAGTTTGGTACAAACGACGTCAGTGTTTGTCGATAAAAGTATATTGCCATGTTTCCAGATCTTTTTGTGTTCAATATCCTTTTCTTCTTAACTGTTATTAGTATTTTCTGTTTTTAATTTAAAATTTCGTTTTACCCTCCTAGAGAGCTTTTTGTTAATAGTTTGATGGATTCAGCCCATGAGGAATCTTTACATTTCAGTTCAGTTTTAATTAATGTTTTGTTTTGTAGAAATACTAGAGAATTATATAGAACGGAGTCTGCTTAATTAAATGTCAAAGGCAAAAATAGTAGCGTGAATTACTGATTATGCTACTATTCTCGTTTTTGCCTTTTCGGTTATTTTCTTTAAAGAATAAGGGATTTTTTATATAAAATACGGATAGTAAAAATTATACTTTATTGTTTTGTATTTTTTAAGCATTTAGTTCTTTTTCGCTTGAAAGAGGTATATCATAATATTAGCTTATTTTTTTCCTTTATATATGTATATCAAAACCTGTTGACTATTTTTATTTATTAATATTTATTTACTTACCACTCAGTATGCAAAATGAATGAATGAATGAATTACTCTTTATTGTACTCAAAAAAAGATAAAAAGAAAATATACATAATATCTAAGAACAAGGTACAAGAGGCGGCCTTATCGCTAAAAGAGTGATTTCATTCAGGCAACCTTTAGGTGTGTAGGAAAAAGTACTAATATAGAAGGGGCGCGAATAACAAATAAAGAGACAGTAGAAAGATTATATATTTATACATATACGTATCATACAAATATATAATATATGTATACAAAATACAAGTAAAATATTATAATCAACCAATACCTAAATACTATAACTACAAATCTATACATATAATAAAATTGTAACTAAGTCAAATCTGTACATTAAATAATTTTTTGAAAATCTAATTGAAATAGACATTATTATCGATACAGAGTCCGAATCTATAGTTTTTAGAATTTTTGTCTGTCTGTCTGTCTGTCTGTCTGTTACCACATCACGAGAAAACCACTGGACAGATTTTGATGAAATTTGGTATAATGGCAGCTGGTTATCCGGGTCAACATATAGGGTACTTTTTACCGCGGGAAAACATCTCATTTCTGAGAAAAAATACAAAAACTGCATTGTAAGAGTATACTAATATGTAAAACCTAAGAATTTGATTTTTAGTCATCTGAACGCTGCCGGAGCCGCGGGAAATGCTAGTAATAAATAAATACTATACCTATATTATACATATATAAGTATAAATGTCGTGTAGAATGAAAAAGATAAGTAGTATTAAAGGGTTAAAAAAATCTTAATAATGAAAGTGACATAGGCTTAAAATATAAAATATGGAGTCTGCGAATCGAAAAAAAGGGTTGTGTTATTCAAACAACATCAGTATGAAATAAAAGATTGTACATAGACAATTTTTAATATGAACTTATGTATAATAAATAATATTTAGCGCAAATATAATCATTCTGGTTTTGTTTACAATTGTTTACGCAACTGGAATTCAGGTATTGATTTTTTATATTGGTTCAGCCTTTATAAAACATGAATTAATTGCGAAAGTTCTCTAACTCTTCTATACAAATGAATTAAATGGAAATGTCTATTTGTAATGTCAAAATAACAGCTTTTTACCAAATATATAAAAGTAGAAGAAGAAAACAAATCTTAAAATTTTTGTCTGTCTGAATGTTTGTTCCGGCTAATCCCCGAAACGGCTGGACCGATTTGAACGGGATATTCATGGACGACGGGATGAGAATTTCACTGGCAGATAGCTGATCTTATAACGAGTAACTAAGACTACTTTTATTTTAGAAATAGAAGTAGTGTTTCGCGCAAAAAAGTGTAAGTCAATGAAATTGTGAACAAAATTCGCGTACATAGGGACGCACCCAAGCAAAGCGAGGGTAAGTCGCTAATATAATATATATTTCGGCTATAAAAACGCATTATAGGGCTGTAAGTAGATTCTATTTTGTACTATTATTTTCTTCGACGGCATTGTTACTTGATATCTTTTGAGCTCAGTTTGTCAAACATTTATTTGACTCATGTTGTATTCAACAGCTAACGGAAAACAGTATCCTTTATCCGAATTGTGCTGACACGTCGTCTTGTTTTAATTTAATAGGTGTAAGATTTCAAACTGACTTTTTCTCGTGCTGTTTATTGTCTGAATTCAAAGAGGAATAGAATTAATTCGTCAGCATTTTTGTGTGTATTATATTTACGCGACATCTTCGCCATTTTTTTGATTATTTTTTCATGGATCTAAATTTAAATACACTCAACCCTAACAAAACGGGTGGAAGAATTACTTTATAGTGGTTTAAAAAGTGGCGTGCATAATGTTTTTTTTTAAAGTAGTAGAGTGTTATCAGATAAAAGTTTTCCATCAATCCATTAACATATTTTAAAATTTATATTCAGCTATTATTTTATTTATGTTTTATATTAAAATTATTTAATGCTTTAGAATTTTGATTTTTTTTATATTGTACAAATGACTTTTATTGGATTATTAAAAATTAAATATGACATATCTGGTATTAATAAAAAAAACTGTAATACACTTGATTCTCTCAGATCATGAATTAGATTTCTCATCTATACTAATAAGATAAAGAGGTAAAGTTTGTGAGTTTGTGAGGTTGTAGGGGTAGTCTCTGTATCTACTGAACCGATTTAAAAGAAATTTGGTAAGAAGATAGTTTGAGACCCTGGGAAGAACATAGGATACTTGTTATCCTGGACATCATTCTTTAAGGGGGTGAAAATGGGGATGAAAGATTGTATCCTAATACAAGCAAGCTAGAGACAAACCCGAGCGAAGCTAGGCTGAGTCGCTAGATAGAATACATTAAAATCAAGTCAACTATTCTTTATTGCACACCATTATTTTACAACTAAAAAAACAACTATGAATAGTTGAAACACTATAAAAAATTAAACATAGATAATATTAAATTTAATTTTTAAATAGTTTAATGCTATTAAATTAATTAAAATATAGTATTTCCTTCATTTTACTTCTGATTTCAGTATCTACGAATTTTCTTAACCATACTTAGATGGATGGACGCTTCGCTCGAGTTCGTCTCTAGGTTGATTTCCCATACAAAACATCATCCCCATTTTCACCATCTTAAGGGATGATTTTCGGAATAAAAACTATTTTATGCTATTCCTAAGGTCTCAAACTATGTTTTTACCAAATTTCATCTAAATCGGTCACGTAGTTTTGGAGCCTATTCAGCACAAACAAACAAAAAATGAAGTCTTTCCTCCATATAATATTAGTATAAATATTATGGTAGTCATTCATCCTATAAGTAGACTGAATCCAGGTTCTCTGTCGAAGCTAGCACTGTGTTTAAATTATATTACGAAAAATTACCGTTCCTGATATCTAATAATACAAAAAAATCGATGTTTTTAAAAATAAAAACAAACACTTCGGCTGTTCCAAATGTATAGAAGGTACTTAACTTTAACCTTACGTTAAGAGGAATTACATACATAAAAAGGGCTTGGTATAAAGTAATCCCTTAAAAGTAACTTTAGTTAATCCCCTGAGATAAAAATGTTATTGCCGTTACTTGGGCACCTAGATTTATTTAACTAGATTTAGAGGTAAATTTATGAAGTTGAAGACTTAATAAGTCGCGGTTTAATAATAAATGTTATGCAGCTAAGGTTATATTTTAAATTTTATAGATCTAGATTTACCGTCACTTTGTTCGCATCTCTCAATGCCTAATAGTAGTCTATGTGTTACTCCAGATTATAATCTATCTGTGTACTGAAATTCACCCAAAATCGTCCAGCCGCATTAGCGTGAAGGAGTAACACATATGTACACATAAATTTTTGCCTTCATAGCTGTAGTCAGTATTTGTAAAATAATAGACTTAGACTTTTATTTAAAATATTAAAACAACTTTCCTTTTATCACATTTAAAAAAAAAAACTACAAGTACTTAATGGGTAAGCAGGATGTTAAGAGTATGTATTCCTTCATGATACCATACATACATATAATAAAACTGATTCGAATATATACATTAAATATAATATAATTTATGATACAGAGGCTGAATCTATGCTTTTTAGGTTTTTTGTCTGTCTGTCTAACTCTAGGAATACATCACGAGAAAACTACTTAACAGATTTTGATGAAATTTGTTATGACGATAGCTGGTTATCCGGGTCAACACATAGGATATTTTTACTGCGGGAAAATATCTCACCTCTGAGAAATCTATACTAAACATTATTATAAAACTTGTTCTTGTTATCGTGTGTGAATGGCATTAACACTTTTATAAGGTATAATACTTCTAACAAAAATGAAATGTGTAATAGTATTAGTAGGTTACTGTGCTGAAAATTATGCTTTCAATTAGGTACACGTAGAAAATAATAATGAGGTAAACTAATTTTTTTTTTCAATATAATAAATAGTAGTATTTAGAGTAAAACCAATGGCAGCCTACTAGCGGCATACTCGCTTTGAAAACCAAGTGAAGCGGGTTTGAATACGGATTTCGCTTTGATATTCTCATGTTCAAATTATTAATACTCGCCTTAGGCATGCAGTATAAGACATGCGAAGGCTGCAGTTTAGTATATGGGACGCGGCCCCTGGAGGAGTGGGTGGTATTTTTGAATAGGGGAGGCGATAGGAAGTCCAAATATATAGATTTTATTTTGAGGAAACGAAAGATTCTAAAGTTATTGAAAAAGTTACAACATTTCCATACATTATTATGATATTACTGCCATTTTGACACTTGGAAACGTCAAAATGTCACTCCAAATGCCAAAATGATATTCAAATAATGAGTCAGATCTATCACCGAATTTTAAATTAACGTAAAGTATTAATGGTAGCAAGAGTACTGGGTTTAAAATAAATAAAAGACCTAACGAGAAGGCTAAGGCGGGAGCGAAGCGTAGCGAAGTGTAGGGAAGGTCTCGCCTTAGCCCCTTAGTAAAGTTAGCAACTTACATTATCAAAGTCGGACTGCCACTTAATTGAAAATAAATAATACACTTAGATTAAAAAATAGTCTACTTACGTTTATAAACTGCATGAGTACACTTAAAACACTGAGAACATTTAAAATTATAGTAATACTATTAAAACAAAAGACTAGAAACGAACGTATACGAAAATTAACAAAAACTAATAACTACTGGAAAATAATATGAGAAAAATAACTATGAAAAAGAGCAAAAAAATATGAAAACTTAAACGCGTTTAATAAGTACAGATCGTATTCATTTACACTATGAAACTTCGCATTATTCGCGCATTTTGTGACTATCCTCCAAAAATACTGAAAAATATTCACAGATAATAAAATCAAATAATAGTTTAAAAATTTTTGCTAAATGTAAATTAATTATATAACTCAATTGAAAATAACATATTGTTTTAAAATAAAACTATCTTTTCGGATTTTTTCGCGAATTTATTTTGATTTTTGGTTCCCGACGTTTCGAATGCTTTACAGCATCCATGGTCACGGGAAAGACTGAGGTGTTACATGTCTTGAATGTATAGTTGTTACAGACAGCCTACCCACAATTAACAAAATGAAAGTTGCACCAATTACATTACAATATTTTAACTTTAAACATTTTTATAATTTTATAATTTTAATTATAATTGAATATGGAAAATTGTTTATTTAATTTTTGCTATTATTTTTATAATTATTACAATTTTAAAAATATTAATTAGTAATCTATATTTAGTGTTGCCATTATTATATTTATAACCATAAAGAAAAAAAGATTTTATTATATTAATAACAGGATCCCATGACGATGGTAGTACCCTCTAAGAAAGTATAACATATTGTTATTTTAAAATCATAGTACTCTGATGAAAATTTTCACTTTTAATATGCATAACTAATTATTAAGCGATAATCTGTTGTCCTGAAAGCGGTATATGAAACAGAAATTGACAGTTTTGTCAAAAGTTAAGATCATTTTGTTTAGATTAGTTTTTAATAAAATTATCAAAATATTAATACAATAAAGGCTTAATTATTATGAAAATATAGATTTTACACAAAAAAGGATGTTTATTTTTGTTAAAGGTATGTTTATCTTTTGTAATGACTCATTTAGGTATAGAAATGTATGAAAATGGTCTAACTTTAAGTCTCCATAACTTTTGACTGCAAAAAAAAAAAACAATATTTTGATAATTTCACTAAAAACAATAACCTAAACAAAATAATCTTATTTTTTTACAAAAATGTCCTCCATATACTAAGCTGCAGCTCTAACTCCGGGCTGTTACTGAGAGTTTCTGAACAGAAAGACTCAATAATTAAAATTGGACCGACTCGGGACTCGAACTGAGGACCTCCAGATCTGAAGCCGTATATGCTAGCCACTTTACCACCGAGACAGTTATAGGCTAACTGCAATGTCAACGAGGCCAAAAATTATAAAGAAAAAAAATCATTTAACATCACCGTAAATTCATCAAAAATAATATTATTGAATAACTTCTCACATCAGAAATATGTTCTAAACACTGTTATTAAAATGATTAAAACTGCTATATTCTAATCGTTAGAACTTTGTGAAAGTTTTTCAAAACTTTTCAGTGCGACCGAGTTAGTTCTCACATCAAGAAATTGCGTATTATTTTAGGTCTGAGGCATACAAAAGAATGGGTCTTTGTTATCGTGGTTCTTTGGTAAGCTCTAGATATCTTCTTAGAAGCCGGCTATCTTTCGTTTTAAAGTATTATAATTTAATGTATTGTTTTTATTTAATTTTGCGCTCGAAAATCCTTTATTCAAAGTATTATTTTCTGGGAATCGAATTCTTTTGATTTTATGCTGGTAAGAACGAAATCAAATCAAATAAAAGCTTGATCTATATAAATTTTCGCTCTTCAGACAAAATCGCTAAACATTTATTGCTGCAAATTATTCATGTTGTCATATTTGAGCGAAATTTATAACTGTTGTTGACTAAAGTTAAAGCATAATATAAGCTTTTAGGCAACTTTTGCCTGTAACATTATTTAACACTTACAATGCAATTTGACAATATTACATTTGGCTCAGTTTGTAGTGACCCTACTTGCTGTGGCAGCGGTCGCCGGTTCGAGTCCCGCTGGGTTCATTTATGTGATAAGCACGAACGTTTGTACTATAGTCATGGGTGTTTATATTTATAATATGTATGTATTTATAGTTATATACATATTTGTAGTGTATCAACTATTTGTTACCATAACACAAGCCTCGTAGCATACCATGGAACTAGGTGGTGCTGTGTGTTAATGTCCCAAAATATTTATTATTATTAATAATTTTAGCATGTTTTTACAAAATACTAATATAATAAATATTATACAATAATAGATATAATTGATGTACAGATATTAAAAATAGGCTATTTCTCTCTCGTATAAACTGTGTCTATACAAAATTTCACTACGGTCCGTTTCTTTATTGCTTGGTGAAAGCAAATGCTAATAAATACAATTTTGTATTTATAATATTAGCAAGGATAACATAGCAAAACTAACTTTTATTACAGTTGCAAATAGATATGACATCATTCGACTCTGATATTATTGATTGACCCATATATGTTATGTATGCTCATATTCATATCATCTTATAATATTAAATGATCATTTTTTGTGTATATGTATTACATGTATCTCGCAAACGGCTCTATCGATTTGGATCAAATTTTGTAAATAGATAAGGTTTTGTTTTTGTTTTTGTTTTCTGAAAAACCGCAATGTTTATATCTTTCCCCGAAATAAACGCCGAGAGAAGATTCTTCGCCCAGGTATTCTTAATTCAATCTATTCAGTGGCTTTAAAGCTTTAACAAATGTTTTAAATTATTTGCAAGTCTGAAGATATATGTATCCATTTAGTTCTGTAAAGATTTTCACGGTGAACCCAAAGTAACTTATCAACCATTCGATTTTACGGTACGAAGCCAACGTATAGATTGCCAATCAGCGCCAATTTAATTTTTAAGGCAAACGCTCGTTCATTGAAATTGTTTAACGTTCTGTATCATACTACCATTACATTATCGGCATTTTAACTTTTAAAGTGATCGGCCTGATTGACTTAACAGATTTTATTCAACACTAGTTGTACCCGCGGCTTTATTCGCGAGGCTCTATATAAAAATTAAAATAGAAGACGCAATTTTATGAAATTTTTGTTATTAGAGAAATCTCCTTTTCGTTCGGCTATATTGAAGAAACACTTTGTACATTCAATTTCAATTTATTTTAATACACATTTCTTAGAAAAGGAAAAAGAGAGTTCCAAGGTGGGACAAGTCGATTGATGTGGGAAAGAGAATAAACCTGCGTAGTATAAAAATAGGACTTAACCTGATTTTTAACGATAAAGTTTTTTCGACATCACTGAATTTTGGTAGGAATTCTAACCCCTCTTCCAAAGAGCTTTTACTATTTAGAGGATAATAACTATCCACAATGTTAACCAGGAGTGAGAAATGATATAATATCCAAATTATCTTCAAATCTGTCCAGCCGTTGTCAAATAATGCGTTAACAGACAAACACACTTTAAAAATGGCATCACTACATAGTATAAAAAAAAGTTGCTTCCCGCTACCTGTCTATCCCTATGTATGCTTAGATCTTTAAAAGTATGCAACGGATTTTGATGCGTTTTTTTTAATAGATAGTGATATAAGAGGAAGATTTATATGTATAATACATGTATATAATAGTACAGAATAACCGATAAATTCAAAGATTTCTATTTCACACTGGGAAGCAAGCTAGGGACGATCCCGAGTGGAGCGAGGGTGAGTCACTAGTTTTATATACTGTGTGTCCATAATGAATTCTTTGTAAATTATATTAGGTACGTAAATGTTTAAAAATTTTAATATAACTACTACATAGTTAGCATATTAATTTACAATACATTATCTTTTGTAGCCATTTTCCGAGCTATCAGGTTTCAAATACAAAATGTAAAATAGCTTTCGGATATTATACTGACATAGGTTGTTGTCTTCTCAATTAATTATCAAAATTATTTAAAACCACTTTTGTGTATTTGAGACGAATCTTTCCTAATTATGAAGTGTATTTTACTGTTCTTTTTTTTAAACTAATGTCAGTTTATTTACAATAAAAGAAATATTTTGAGATTACAAAAATAATTATATATACAAAACAAATGTACATTAAATCATTACTGTACAAGTCATGTTTGATGTAATGACCCTACTTGTTGAGCCAGCGGTCGCGGATTCGAGTCCCGCGGGGGGCATTCATTTGTGTGACGAGCACGAATGTTTGTACTCCAGTCATGGGTGTTTATATTTATAATATGTATGTACCTAAAGATATATATGTGTGGTGTATCAACTATCTGGTATCGGGATCGTGACGACGACGCGGGTGACGCACGCGTCGCCGTCGGGAGCGTACGCGCGCACCGCCAACAGGGACTGGGAGAGTGACGCGGACGTCCGCGGCGACGGGCACGACTCGCGACACAGGCCTTGTAGCTTACCATGAAACTAGATGGTGCTGTGTGTTAATGTTCCAACATATTTATTTACTTATGTCCACGGAATTGTGGCAAGAATGCTAGCCGCATTCCCCCTTTGAATGGCAATGTCGATTCTTTGGGTGAAAAACGTGCCAGCTTTCCTGTCAGCAGTAAAAATCCCTCCAGTGGTTCTTCCGTGATGCGGTAACAGATAGACAGACAGACAGACAAAAATTCTAAAAACTATAGATTCGGCCTCTGTATCGATAATAATGTCTATTTCAATAAGATTTTCCAAAAAATATTTAATGTACAGATTCGACTTAGTTATAATTTTATTATATTATGTATATAGATATTCTAATGGTTCTACGAGAGTTACATAACTTTCACATTTGCTCATATCCTTAAGAGGATTTTATTAGAAAGTTACTTTAACACTCAAAATCTTTTTATTTTGTTCTTTTATATTGTGCATTTCCTTATTTTTATATTAATCCACTAAATCCAGTGACATAAATGTCGGTCGCTCAGTAGTTCCTAACACATATTATAGTAATCCTCGTTATCCAAGGCCGGCTTATTTGGATGCTTTTCAAAGCCTGTATGAAGCAATTCAGATCCACTAGAGGGCATGCAAGTGGTATATATGAGGGTTTACCGCAAAATGCATACGTACTGTACGGCTTACAAGGAAATTATTCCTTTCGACTATATCGTAACTCCGAATTAACCAATTACTTTTGGTTTTGTTAGAGTTTAAAGTATTTGTTTAGAAGTTCTTAGATTAGCAGGAAAAAAAACTGAAAACTAAAAGCTTTTATTGAAGCTTTTAGTTTTCTTTTTTGTTATTCAATTTCTTTATACCAAAACTACTAAGTGAGTTAAAATATTATATTTCAATAAATTTTAGCATATCTTTGGTTTTTATGTTGTGACGTCACGTACGTACCTCTAATATAAGACATAAATCGGGAAAAAATTATCCTATAAACTTTTTGAAAATATCTTCTTCTTTAAAAACGTTTTTTTCTATTTTAAATGTTTTATTATTGAAGAATTTCAAATTACATTCACGTATTTTAAATCACTTCAACAACGTTAAGTATGATTTGAACTCATTAACAACGTTCATTACCCATTGTACTTTAAAGACGGTATTAATATAAATATCAAATTCAAATATTCAAACCATTGTTATGACTGTACCAATTGAAAACTACGAGTACCAAGTTTGCTGTTACGTTACAATTAAAATTTATTTGATAAAATTATTCCTTGTAGACGTCAGAATTAAAAACCGTTCACACAATATATATATAGATGTGAAATTAGTTTTCTCTCTATTTTTCTAGCTAAAAATACAAAATTTTCTGAGGTTTATAATATGGTTTGTATAGAAAATTGAAAAAAAATATTACTTCCAACTAAAAAGTCGCCTTGAAAATTATTTTGAAACTTTTGTGGCTAGATTATATGTAAAATATTTTTTTTTATCATAATTGGGAAAGAAAAATATCGCGAACTATGTGTGTGTATATATATATATATATATATATATATATATATATATATATATATATATATATATATATATATATATATATATATATACCCTAAAAAACAATAAAATTGATTAGATTATTTCAATTTTGTGTTAGAATATATTTAATTACCAATACTACCAAGTAATACTAATGAGGTTTTTTCTTTTGCTCTAGAAACTTTTTACTGTACTGCTTATTTCTATAAAACTAAATTTTATTTTACATATTTCAACAAAACATACAACATGAATTAGTTCGAAATGAATTAAATACAGAAAAAAAACGGGTCTGTGTACTTACATAATATGTAACTACGTAAGAAGTTGTACTTCTTTGGCGTGATACAACAAAAAAAGCTATAAAGATTTTATCCCGTATGTCCGCAACTTTCTGTTTGTAAAAGGAATGCAGCTAACTTCATTATGTCGCTTTTTGGCTGTTGGTGTGCGCGCGCATAGTAAAAATTTTACTCACAAATTTTTTTCCAAACGTGCCAATAGAAGTATAAGTTCAATAATATAATTTCAAGTATAAAATTTACTTAATTAAAACAAAAAACTAAAGCTACGTATATAAAAAGTAAAAACATTTTAACACATTTGTGTTAACTGTGGAATTTTAAATATCCATATTACTGTTAGACAAACGACGCCACCTCTTCAGGAGTTTAAATTTAATGGCGTGGAACTAAGATTTGTAAAGCAATTTCTGTATAGGTACACTTTACTTTGAATTTAATTACATTAAAATGTTTTTGTTTATTTCAGTTATACAATAATTAAGTTATTAGACAAATTTCACACACATAGGTACTTTAGGGCAGAAGAGTGATTTAACCTTTCGTAATACCGGGTTAATTTTTTATTTTTAGGCTATTACATATTATAATACTAGCGACTCACCCTCGCTTTGCTCAGGTTTGTCTCTATGTACGTTTTGATGCTTAGTATAAATAGATATATGGAATAGATTTTTTTTTAATTTTTTCGTGACTTTTTCCGATGCTTTAATAGTTATTCTACTATTAAGGGTGAAGACAAATCCAACAAAACAAAGATCATAAAAATCAGTCCAGCAGTTCTCGAGTTATAAGTGTTGTAACAAACCGAGTTTGTTTTATATATAGTTATATAGATAACTAGCATTGCCCGCGGCTCCGCCCGCGTTTTTCCGCGGTAAAAAGTATCCTATATGTTGACCCGGATAACCAGCTATCACCATATCAAATTTCATCAAAATCCCTCCAGTAGTTTTTATGTGATGCGGTAACAGACAAACAGACAGACAAAAATTCTAAAAACTATAGATTCGGCCTCTGTATCGATACTTATGTCTATTTCAATAAGATTTTCCAAAAAATATTTAATGTACAGATTCGACTTAGTTAGAGTTTTATTATATTTATAGATGTAAAACAAACATGCCAAATTTTCATGTAGGTAGGTTATCTTCTTGTTTTCATATATAGTCTACAGTTCGTTCAAATAAAGAGACAATCACCATTTTGACATGTTCCGTATCAAGTCACAATTGTATCTACCACTATCAAATTCCCGTAGAAAAAATATTTGGGCGTCTCGCAAAAATGAAGCTACTCACGAAGTTTTAGCTTGTTATTAATCATTGAAAAAAACCGTTGGAGACTGTAGACCAATAACTTTAAATATTCTATTTCATTCTAATCTTCTTTTATAATATGTATGTATTTAAAAGTTATTTATGTAGTGGTATCAACTATCTGGCATCCATAACCAGGCCTAGTAGCTTACCATGGAATTAGATGCTGATGTCCTATTTAGTCTTAATCTATATATTTTTTTATGAAAGTTACCCGTATTTTGTCATTATATTTTTAAATATTTTTTTAATACATTCTCAAACGACATCGTGCCTTTTTGCTTTTAGTATTTAGTAAATCTTTTTAAGCTCTATTTATATAACAAGCGCTCCTCATTACATCGTCTAGAGCCTAGACTGCATTCAGATATCCAATCATTACAAAGCGTCTATTTAAATACCTTGTCCTGAATTATTAAATGCATATTTAATGTCAGTCAAGCTACTTTTGGTTTAGGAGCGTTTTGAAAACTATTTATACTAACTTAAAATTAAATTAAGAAAAAAAAAATAAAACTAAATGAGACACATGTAGCCGATTTAAGGCTCCTTTAATGTCTAAATACATACTCGGCCGGCGGATGCCGGGTGGGCCGACCAGACGCTGAGTTTGCGTCTTTCTTATTCTAAGTAAATCTTAATCTAGAGCGGATGGACGAGGTGTAACCATAACTAGCTACTGCTACTTGTAAATAAATAAATAATAACTTGGTGCCTACGTATATATTATAATGTATATATGACGTAGTATTTTAGAGAGGTAAGTACTTCTAAAAAGTATGTTTTATGTGTTTTTAATATATCACTAAAGAAAAAAGAAAAAAATCACAATATATTATATTTATCAAGCGATGGAAATAATCAGAACTAAAAACACAAATTCTCCAACAAACAGTGACAGTTCCGTTATATGCTCTATCCTACGAATAAATAATATTTATTCGTAGGCTTTATCATCATATTTGTGATCCCAGAATATAATGAAATAAAACAAAAGACAGATAGGCATCTCACAGTCGCGTCGATAGTGTTCCACTATGAATTTTAGTGGTAAGAGTCTCATAGAATCGTTTTAGTCGATGGCCATGATGAGTTTCCTTAACAAGGTCAAAAAAGGCACTAAGGCAGGTAGTTACCACATGTTACTTTTGGCTGGATGTCAAGGGTATTTTCCTTTATTTGACCAGGAGATGTACCTGTTGCAAAGATGTGGACGAATGTCAGACTTTCAGTGACACTGATATTACGAACTAGGAAGGTAATACCATGGCAAGAATCAAACATTATCCGTACCCGCCCAGGTGGGCAGCGGTTCATCAGGGATTTCTTGTATAAAAAAGGCAATAGAATCTGTCTATAGACTAATGATTGTAGTTGCATTTTTGCAAGATTTTTTATACATTATCAATTTTTCCCTTGAATATAATAATGACTAATAAGTAAACTTAACATTAATCGTGTTATGCTCTCTATGCCTGTGAATAATCTTGATGAATAACAAATTTCTATAATCCATTTCAAAACTATGTAGATTATGCAGTTATTTATAATTTCAAGGTCAAGGTCTCGAGGTCAATTTAATTTTAAATCAATTGACGAGTATAGGGCTATGGATGGGGTATTAATTAAAACCCTTTGCAATTTTTTTAATAAAGGTAATTAACATTTTAGAATATTTATGTAAAAAAAGAGATTATTTTAAATGATGTGAAACGAATGTTGTAATTTATATTTATTAAATATCACTAAATGAAAAAAAATATCATAATCATTAAGAGTTTTATCTATCAATATAAATATTTACGTTTTTATTCTACAATGTTTTTTTTTAAATAAAGGCAACTCCATCTTTATAAAACGTATCACCTAAGAGCAGTAAAAAAGTTTATTTCAATGCTCCTCACATCAATTTTATTTATTATATTATTTTAATTACAAAATACCAAATTAATTTAATGAGTATTTTATATCTGCTTCAGTAAATGTTATGCCATTATCTTAAAATTCGTCGCAAGTTAGAATAGTAGTTTAACGAATATTTCGAATACAAAACTCTTTAACACAGAATGAAATGTTAATAGTTCTGTAAGCCTTGAATTTTATTCAGTAACTAGCGGCTCACCTTCGCTTCGCTCGGGTTTGTCGCTAGGTACGTTTTAAATAGGTATAAATAGTTATTAGCCAGCGTTAGCCATATACATTTTTTTTGTTAATAATATTGACAAATATTGACATTAATATTTATACGATTCTAACGTCACTCAATTGCCATCAATGTTTTGCCTTCCCGGAACATCTCCACTAACACTTAAACTTTATGGTACGGTATTAAAGTTCAAATTGACTTTTAAGTATTACTACGAATCTTTTGTATGGGAGTATAGAAAAGTGTTGTTTTTAGACTTTTTCAGGCAATTTTTTAAATTTTTCCCTTAATAAGAACCATTCTCGGACTTCAAGGAATATTCTAAAAAAAGAATTAGCGAAATCTGTTCAGCTGCTCTCGAGATTTGCGCTTACCAACACATTCAGCGATTCATTTTTATATTATAGATTGCATATCTCTTAAGGAAGAAGTGAGGATGTCATATTTGCTTCTTGTTGACAGCTGCTTCAAATATCATAACATATTTGTATTCTTGTCTTCTTTATTCGTTCTTGTTATACATATATTTAAATTTTTTTATATATACAATTTTGGCAGTATTTATGTAAGTTATATCCATATTGTACAAAGGTTTTTTCGTAATTTTTGTTTATTTTATATGTTATACTAGCGGCTCACCCTCGCTTCGCTCGGGTTCGCCTCTAGACAAAGAAAAACAAATCTATCCCAAGAGAACCGTACATTTTTCTGGAATAAGAAATAGCCCATTTTTTGTTCTGATGTATGAACTATAATATTGTAAAGTTGCATTAAAATCCAATCAGTTCTTGTGTACTAAGCTTTATAAGTTACTATAGTTTTTTTACTATCCCACGAAAACTCTTTAATTTTCCGGGATGAAAAGTATTTAAAATGTTGATCGGGGATATAAGGTGCTACCATGAAAAAAATCATTTAAATCGGCTTTACAGTTTCGAAGATTAGCCCGTACGAACAGAAAAACAGATAAACATACAGAGAAACAAAACAAAATGATAAATATTGCGCAATATTACAAATATAGATATTACAGAAATAGAAATTTTGTTTTAAAGTTGCAATTTAACTGCAACTAGGTCATAAATACAAACCTAATATTACAAGTGTTCTTTCATCTGTTCGCTTATACATAGCTTACGGATCTTTCCTAGACTTGAACATTGGAACAACTAGTTCAAAAACGCAATGTATTACGACATAGTTCCAAGGGAAGTGACCCACATGGGTACGTTTGAGCGGATATCATAAAGCCGACTGTCCATAGGATATATCCTCGTAGCTCCAAATCGCGTCTTTATTTTACATAATACATAGACGAAGCAAATAATTCAAGAAATGATTTGAATTTAATAAAATAGTTTAGAAAAAGAAAATTAATAGGAACACTTATTTTATTTAAATGAATGCTATACTTAACGATTTATTCAGCAAAATTAATCATATATTATACATTGTAATATTAATTATTTTTAGTTATGTATCTTTTTAGCTTATTAGGGTTGTATTTCAAAAATTTACTTCGTCTCTTAAAAGTAATTCTAAGCCATTCACCTAGATCTTTTCAATATTCAAAGTTCTAGATTTGACTTTACATAAATCACTCGTTATTAATCAGTTACTTTTACATAAAAAGAAGATTATATAAAGGCAATATTTATAAAACTAAGTACATACTTATTACCAATTACATAGTGGACCTTAAGCTTACGCGCCCTGCAAACGCCTGTGGTTGAGTTGCGGCGACACATGTTCCCAACGTGTTGAAAACCGCTAATGTTTCAGACGTGCTGGATATGAACATTCCTTTGATTTACACGTATAAAAATATTTAAAGAACATTTTAAATAAAAGTGTCATGTAAAAATATTTGCTTTATTACTCGTAGTTTCATATATCTAAACTCTAAAGCAATCACTGCCTCGGTGGTGTAGTGGTTAGCATGTACGGCTGCACACCCGGAGGTCCTGAGTTCGGGTCTCGGGTCGAGCCAAGTTTAGTTATTGAGTCTTTCTGTATAGTAAGTCTCAGTAACAGCCCGGAGGTAGGAAGTTGGCGGTGTTTCACATGCCTCGGAGAGCACGTAAAGCCGTCGGTCCTGCGCCTTTGCTCTCACCGGTCGTGTTTCGTGTCGTCCCACAGGAGTATGAGTGACAGGAATAGAGAGTGCACTTGTGCGCGTACATTTGTGCACTATAATATCTCTGATGTAATGAGATTGGCCGCCGTGGCCTTAACCTGTCAGGAGGACATTATTATTATATCTAAAGCAATTGTTATAAAATTTTCAAATGTTATGTGCAATGATGAAGAGTAGGTATCACTTGTAAGGTAACTATTAATTTTTAAACTTTAAAAATTCCAAGATTTTTGGATGATTGCATATTGTAACTATTATATCTTTTGGATTTCAAATCTTATTATATACATTATATATAAAAATCAATTGCCGTTCATTAGTCATTTTTTTGTTTTGTGAGGGGTGTGTCGTAAGTGGTTAAAGTAGAAAAAATTAGGGAAAACACAATAAAACAGCTGGAAAATTCAGAAAAGTTCAGGACTGTTTATTTTGTAGCTATAAGTATGGGGCCGTTCCTAAAATACGTCACGGTAAAGTCAGCTTTTTGACCCCCAAATTTTCACGCTGTGTCACACTTTCTGTGAGCCCTCTAGAAACATTTCGTCACACAAACTAAGACCCCCCCCCCTGAGTCCTAATAAAATTTAAATATAACATATAAATATATAAATAATATTTCTATTAATCAGAAGTCCAAGGATTAAGGCCGCTAGAGCCGCGGCACAGAGCTAGCGCTCATGTCGAAAAATAATGAACGGCGAACGTCACGGTGCTGTAGACCCCCGTCCCCCCTTGTCACATCTTGTCACACTCAGCAAGACCAGTTATTTTCTCAAAATTGTCTTTATGTCAAATATATTACAGCTTCTTACATTCACTGCTCTTCCAATTGTAGAGGTATTTTTTATTTAATAAAAACTTTTTAACAAAAAAATTAAAACCGACTTCAAACAAAAGCACTAAAAAGTAAAAAATAACTGATTGGTAGTTTTCATTTACTATACATACCTAATCAAATATTTTCGAAGTCGGTGTGCTTTGGCTAAGTAATTAAAGCCTACCTATTAAATACATACCTAATCAAATATTTTCGAAATCGGTGCCAGCCCATACAAAGCAAAGCACACCGACTTCGAAAATATTTGATTAGGTATGTATAGTAAATGAAAACTACCAATCAGTTATTTTTTACTTTTTAGTGCTTTTGTTTGAAGTCGGTTTTTATTTTTTTGTTAAAAAGTTTTTATTTTTCCCTTTTTAGTGTAGACAGTAGTAGCAAAGTAAGGATTCTAACGTGTTAGGCTTGTCAAATCAAACAAAATAAGCCCAAACTCAAAGTATCTACTATTAGCCGTTGAAGAGTTCCACCTATCCACCTTCTGGCCTTGCCATCAGATCAGGTCAACAACACCGAACCACTGTACTATCAACGGAAATAGAAATACTTGCAAAGTTTCAAGTCAATATGACAATTAGAAGTAGGTTAAATTCATCATTAGTTGTTTTTCCACCCTTAGGGGTGGTATTTTTTTTTGAAATTTAAATGGGACCAATCTGGAAGTATACCCTTTCAAACAAAACAAAAATTGTGCAAATCGGTTAGTAAATGACGGAGTTCTGAGGTAACAACCATAAAAAAAAAAACATACAGTCGAATTGAGAACCTCCTCCTTTTTGAAGTCGGTTGAAAACAGTACTATATCATTAATTTAAAAACAGTACTATATGTATGTACGCTTAATTAAACAAGAATATACTCAGCAAAATCCATTAAGTAATGGCCGAATAATTTAAATTGTAATTAATTTAGATCTGATATAATTAAATACACTATTGAGTGAATGTTCAAATTAGAATACCATGTTGTGGTTATATTAGAAATGCCCATATAGACCACAATAGTTGGAATGAAACTGCAACAGTCCTTATTTGCCATAGTTAAATTGTTTGAATATGTATTTAAACATATAAAGTTTGTTTGAAAAGGGCTTAACTCAGCTTCTCATATTTTTATTAAAGACAAAAATTAATACTTCCTTAGATTTACGCGAATATTTTAAATAAAACTATCTTTACAGATTTTTTCGCAGATTTATTTTGATTTCTGGTTTCCGACGTTTCGAATGCTTTGCAGTAATCATAGTCACGGGAGGAATGATAGTAAATCACGGGAGGTATATTATAGATATTAATTCCTCAATAGATTTTAAGTCACACGTTATTCGTGTGGAATCTTTATTCGGAGTAGCATTACGAAAATATATATAAATAATAGAACGGACTTTTGTACATGACTACTAGGCGTATGAATAAATATTGTGCCCTTGATACCTTAAATGTTTTCTGTTTTTTAATATTAAGGTTGTATTTCAAAGAAAAGAGTAGATTTAACTTTCATTTTAATCCAGTGACACACTGATTGGAGGCTCGTGCTCAGGAGTGCGAAGTTAAAAAAAGGCTGTATACCAGTGATACGTTATTAGGATTTAAAACATTTACTTTTTTATATATAAAAACTTAAATAAAAACTTTTTAACAAAAAAAAAATAAAAACCGACTTCAAACAAAAGCACTAAAAAGTGAAAAATAACTGATTGGTAGTTTTCATTTACTATACATACCTAATCAAATATTTTCGTAGTCGGTGTGCTTTGCTTTGTATGGGCTGGCACCGATTTCGAAAATATTTGATTAGGTATGTATTTAATAGGTAGGCTTTAATTACTTAGCCAAAGCCCGATGCAAAGCAAATCTAATATATTTCGATACGTAAAATACGCATTTACCTATTACATATATATCGATAACAAACAAAAAAATATCCAAATCGGTTCTGGCGTCTTCGAGTAATCGGTGAACATTTACAAAAAAAACTAGCGACTCACCCTCGATCCGCTCGGGTTCGTCCCTGGGGTGGGGTCTGGGAGGACCACCCTTATCCTTATCACTTAGGGGTATGGAAAATAGATAGTAGCCGATTCTCAGACCTATTGAATACGCATATAAAATTTGGTAAAAATCGGTAAAGCCGTTTCGGAGGAGTACGGTAACTAACATTGTGACATGGAAATTTTATATATAAGAAGATTCCGACGAATTGAGAACCTCCTCCTTTTTGGAAGTCGGTTAAAAATACACCGCATAAAAATACTTTCGCAACAATAAGTGAGAAAATGTAATTTAAATAGTGAAAAATCACATTGACAAAGCAGGTTATTTTACTCCACAATACTTTCTTCGTTATTTCAAGAGCGTTGTCAGAACTTGTTTAATTTAATTTTTAACTTTGGAGTGAAGCTAACGAGCTTTGAGTCTTACAGGTTATAATGAGCACATTGTTGTAGATAATTAAATATAATGTTAATTGTCAGTGTTAAGAATTGTCTTTACGAAATTATATGAAAACCGTAGATTATACCTTTAAGAAATCCTATTGAATATTTAAATGGTTTCTACTAACTATCTGCTTATATTCTATATCACATTAATATTATTAATTGTATTTTAAATAATATTTTAATACTTTTCTCTGTAACGGCTAAATTTTGAGTGAAACTTCGCTGTAGATATCTAATATCTGTGGGCTTAGACAAGATGTCAGTATACAACAGTCTGAAATCATAGAAAGGAATGATTTATAATTCTACTAGCGACCCACGCTTCGCTCGGGTGGGTCCCTAGTTACGTTTTAATTTTTTTAAGCGGAACCTTAATTCTATTTCTAAACTAAATAATTAATACAATAAATATTGGGACATTAACACACATCACCATCTAGTTCCATGGTAAGCTATGAGGCCTGTGTTATGGATACCAGATAGTTGATACACTACACATATTTTTTTTAAATACATCCATAATATAAATGTATACACCGACGACTGGAGTACAAACATTCGTGCTCATAGCATAAATGAATGCCCCCAGCGGGACTCGAACCGGCGATCGTTGGCACAGCAAGTAGGGTCACTACTTACTGCAAACTGAGCCATACGTGTCGTCAAAATAAAAGATAGGCAAATAAAAGTTTTCTAAGTTACTCCTTATAACATCAGCTATCTGCCAGTGAAAGTCCCGTCGAAATCGGTACAGCCGTTTCGGGATTAGCCGGAACTAATAGACAGATATAGCTAACTAATAGACTGACAAATTTTTTAAACATATATATATATATATATATATATATATATATATATATATATATATATATATATATATATATATATATATATCGTTTGTCTTTTATTCTAAGTATAGGTAGCTCTCCAGTAATTTAATATTGTTGCGTTCTGAATATCACTCCGTTAGCAGGAAAGATTCATTATGTCCTTATTTTTTGTGCCTTATCAAATTATGACAATTGGTAATATAAAAATATTTTGCGAGAAAGGAAAATGCTTTTATTTACTGAGTAGAGTAATTTCCGCTCTGGATACCGTTTTTGTTGATACGGGATAAGTTAACCTCAATTTATTTGGTCACGTAAGCTATAATTTCATTCTTTTGTACTGTATAGATGTTTTAATCCTTTATATTCATCTGTTTCCTTTTATACTAGTACAAAAAGTAATAATTATTCAGATATTTACAATGTTACATTTTTTAGACAAAAACAACAAAGAAAAGGCTAGAAATGGTCGGCTTGAATGAAAGAAATATTTTTTATACTAACGAAAGTGTAATACAGATTTACATATCTTATCTCGGGGCGATCGCTTTTTTCTATGATTTTTAGGTTACTAAATATAATTTAAAAAGTGATACTTAATTATACAAAATTTTGTAGATAATCAAAGATAATCTATTGACTTTTATTATATAATTAAACAATAATATGTTATGGAAATCTTCAGTTATCTCTGTTGTAAACTGATTTAAAATCACTTAAGTAGTGACATATATATTTACATAGATACGGGTACATATATTTTATGAAGCTTGTATATATTTGTATGTTTGAGAAGCAAGTATAAAACTAGTAATATGTCTTTGACAGCATTAGGTAGGTAGGTTAGGTTTGATAGCTTTTAGGATGCTTTTTACGCAGGCTCTTCTTTTTCGCTTAATTTAATTTTTTTATTATCTATACAGATATTACAGATAAATAAAATTGAAGTGTCTGTTTGTAATGTCAAAATAACAGCTTTTTACTAAATGCATATGGAATTATATACGGTATTTATAAGGAAAACACAATTTTTAAATTTTTTGTCTGTTTGTCTGTCTGTTTATTCCGGCTAATCTCCGAAACAGCCGGACCGGTTTTGACGGGACCTTCACTGCCAGGTTGATGTTATAAGGAGTAATTTACGCTACTTTTATTTCAGTAAAAGAATTAGGGTTCCGCTGAAAAAAATTAAAATGTACCTTAGGACGAACCCGAGCGAAGCGATGGTGAGTCGCTAGTATCTAATATATATCATCCTTTTTCTTTCTAGAACTTTGAAAGCTAAATTAAATTAATGTACTTAACCCAAAGCCTGGATATATGAACAAACACTTTTAAATAGTGTTATTTAACTTATTTTATTTGGATTCGTCTCTTTTCTTTTCGGTTCTGTTCTGTTATTTTATTTGGGAAACAAACAGTACAATGTAATACAATTAAAAAACAAAACATAAAAAATAAAACATCGACAGATTTAGTTTCCACAAAATATAATGACGAAAGAAACCTTGATTTTATTAATAAATCACACAATATATTAATAGAAAACGGGTCCTATTTTTTGAGTAATTTGATTTAATTAATGTTATATAAAAGAAATAACTAAGAAATAAATAAAGTACAATACTAAAATTCTAAGCAAATATGCATAATAAATGCACTAACTATATAAGAAAATAAACCATTCATCAAGGAAATGAATCCAGGAATATAAATGTTATAAGAATGAAATGGTTAAAAATGCAATTTTTTATTTAAATATATTTTACAAGAAGTCAAATTGATGCGCAAGGGAATTATTTATTTAGAAAAGAATTATTTATTTAGAAAAGTGACGGCGAGCTTCATCGTAGTTTTTCTTTGCCAACAGTCAGACGTTCTGCGGCGTACCTCATTTTGCTTACTTGTGTAATTACTACGAGCATGGCATAGCCGATTTATTTAACGTTTACATATTATTTAGCTGACACATTAGTAATAAAACCGTATAAGTGGTTCAAATCTTTTTATGTAAAAGTTATGTAAGTCCCATGTCTCATTTTCATTTTTTTCGTATAAGCTTTCATATAAAATATATATTATAAAATGTTTAAGAAACATTAATTATTTATTTATATTTTATGAGATATATTATATAAAATACTTGAGAAAAAATATTACTCTGTACAGAAATTTTTTTCTTGCTTGAGCATTTTCTATCCATATTATATCAGTTTCATAGAGCATCATAAGGTTAGAAAAAAGGAAAAATGGCGTGTCATTATTACAGGTTTGTTGTCACAAAGCTTTTCCACTTTCAATCATTTTGAGCATTTACATTTTCAAAGGTTTCGTCAGAAGTGATGAAAACACACAAATAGGCTTCCGAAATAAATATAGTGTTATTATAATAACGACTCAACTTAGTCTAACTTGAGAGCAATCTACTCATAAAACACCTTGTGATATCAAAAATAATTATTGTAAACATTATATTTTATAAAAACCTCCTCCTCCTTTTTGAACCTCCTCCTTTTTGAAGTCGGTTGAAAATGGAAATGTTTTAATTGCGAACGAAGCTACGTACAAACTTCATGATTGATGAAGTTTAACGAGTGTTAAAAGTCAAAATTTACTCGACTTTCCGTATGATATGACACGTATTTTAGCAACTTTTATAACTAAAGTTTATTATGTCACCTTGTTGCGTCGTCGAAATTAACGATGAGGCGTTGAGAGTTGATGAACAGAAGTTATGAAAGTCATTTTATTAAGACGATGTTTTGGTTCAAAGTATCACGTATCTGAGCGAATGGAGGACATAATAATATAATATAATATTTTTTTCTGTCCAAGAAGAGAAATAAAGAGAGACTTGAAATAATAAACATAAACTTTAAAGTCACAATTCAAATTTAAAGAATTCAAACAAATTGTAGAGTTAAATAAAAAAAGCAGTCATAAGGACTGCCGACAGAAGTGAAAAATATAAACAAACAGTTGTTTCTTCTTTTTCTTTGTTATTTAAAGTATTAGCGGCTCACCTCTATAACAACAAATCTATCCCTAGGGAACCGTATAATTTTCCGAGATAAAAAGTAGCCTATGTGTTATTCCAGACTATAATCTATCTTTGTGCCAAATTTCATCCAGATCCGTTTAGCCATGAAAGAGTAACTAACATCCACACTCACAAACTTTCACATTTATAATATTTATACAGATATACCTATATGAAAATAGTAATATATTTTATACTCAATTTTTACTGCATATTATACTTAAGATTTAAAATAATAATTAAACAAAAACACAATTTAAATGACGTACTGTCTACACACATTCAATACATATGCTACAGATATAGTGTTAGCGTTAACACGTCACGTGACCATGTCGATGACGACTTACATGCATTTACTCCCCATCCAACCTGCCTATAGAAGTTTTCACTTCAAAAATTCCATCAATCAATAATACCTATACAAGATATACAATTATACCCGTTCAAAAATTGAATTTTCTTTTACACAAAATATTTTTTTTATTAATTAATTATTATTTTTAGTAATTTAAAAACCTGGAGATTCTTTAGCTAAAATATAACGTGATTAGCGTTGCCCGCGGCTCCACTTAATGTGTAATAAGAATAACTCATCTTTATCTTGCTAGATAAAGATGAGTTAGAGTTTGCTGTTGCAAAACTTTATTCATATTATTCGAATTCATACTTTACGATAGCTTTTAGAATTTCTTAATTCGGCCATGTCGCAAAATTCGTTCTTAGCTGACGTCTTCTACCAATAAACTACCTCAACTTCATAGGTCAAGTGGTTTTCGAGATTTCGTCAGTCAGTTTCACTTTTCAACCGACTTCAAAAAGGAGGAGGTTCTCAATTCGACTGTGTTTTTTTTTTATGTTTGTTACCTCAGAACTCCGTCATTTATTAACCGATTTGGACAATTTTTATTTTGTTTGAAAGGGTATATTTCCAGATTGGTCCCATTTAAATTTCAAAAAAAAAATACCACCCCTAAGGGTGGAAAAACAAGTAATAATGAATGTAACCTACTTCTAATTGTCATATTGACTTGAAACTTTGCAAGTATTTCTATTTCCGTTGATAGTACAGTGGTTCGGTGTTGTTGACCTGATCTGATGGCAAGGCCAGAAGGTGGATAGGTGGAACTCTTCAACGGCTAATAGTAGATACTTTGAGTTTGGGCTTATTTTGTTTGATTTGACAAGCCTAACACGTTAGAATCCTTACTTTGCTACTACTGTCTACACTAAAAAGGGAAAAATAAAAACTTTTTAACAAAAAATAAAAACCGACTTCAAACAAAAGCACTTAAAAGTAAAAAATAACTGATTGGTAGTTTTCATTTACTATACATACCTAATCAAATATTTTCGAAGTCGGTGTGCTTTGCTTTGTATGAGCTGGCACCGATTTCGAAAATATTTGATTAGGTATGTATTTAATAGGTAGGCTTTAATTACTTAGCCAAAGCACACCGACTTCGAAAATATTTGATTAGGTATGTATAGTAAATGAAAACTACCAATCAGTTATTTTTTACTTTTAAGTGCTTTTGTTTGAAGTCGGTTTTTATTTTTTGTTAAAAAGTTTTTATATATATACTATACTTTGTGATCGCCTAGGGGTTGTTCGACCATCATCATGACTGCTGAGGAAAACATATATGAATAGAATTTACCTATCTAAATAGAATAAGCTGTTTTCGAATTTTTTTATTGGTAACTCTAAGTTAAGCTCGTTAAGTTAATAGCTACGTACCTAAAAAACATACATAGTTGACAAACAAGAGATAAAATGTGCCGAACTGTTTTACCTTTGTCTTTATATATACTAATCTTGTGGGCGTTATCAGGGCTCAAATAATAAAGTATGCACGGTTCAATATAATTTAATCAGGAAAATCACATTGTCGTAAATTTTAAATGGCAATTTTAATAATTTAACTGAGCAGCGGGTACTCAGGCACCGATCTTTAGGCATCGACTTCCAATTATAATATTAAAACATAAATCTCTATGATCCACCAAGATCAACCAACTTTACTAAGCCGCGTATCTCCATTAAATGTCATGACGGCGTCTTGACCCCGCTAGAGTCGTATCTCTGCTCGACTTGAATTTTGATTTAATTCGAAATAAATACTATACTAAATAACATAGTGACTTTAAACAACAATGAGGTTTTACATTCTAACAGAAAAAGGTAACTAAATCCTCTTGCGTCACGGCCATAATAAAGTTATCCCGGGTGATCTTGTGGGTCACTTGTCATCGTTATTTCCTCTTATATATAGATATAGGTTATTGTACATAGCAGGTAAAACTGAAACAATATTGTTTTTTATTCTATAACTTTGATGTTTAAAAAATTAGTTACAAAGACTTAATTGAGTTAACTTCACAGTAAATAATTTTCAATTTATTTTCTAAGCAAATAAGCGTTGAAATACAAGTGAAAGTTCTAATTTGTTTTTACTTTGACCGTGACGGATTTTATTTACGAGATTAATTAAATTTTTACTTTAAAAGCGTTCTACTATTGTATTTGTAAATATTTGAATACTAAATAATATATTTAGTATTTAAACTGTAATGATTATATATATATATATATATATATATATATATATATATATATATATATATATATATATATATATATATATATATATATGTTAGTTTTAAGGTATATGCTATGCTATGGGCCTCTGTTGACATATTTAAGATCCTTATGTAAATATTGCCTGAAATAAATGATTAAATAAATAAAATAAAATAAAAATTGATGCTCTACTTATAATAAAGATGTTATATTTATAGTATATATTTAATATACTAAAAATCTAGATATATACGTAAATACGTACATATGTTAGTTCGTCCTTTTTCACGTTGCATCAAAATCATGGATCGAGGGTCTTTTACCTTTTCACTATACACTTTTATGTATACGCATTTGGTATTTAGTGTCCCTAAGAGTACTTACAAAGACATTATTGAGTTTTTGTTTTGATTTATAGATTATTTTCCATGGAATTTTATTTTGCAGGAACGCAGAAGCAGGAACCTACTTGAATATTTATTACTAGCGGTTGCACGCGTTACCGTCTACATAGATTATTGATTTTAAATTACTTCGCTCCTAAGAGTCGAAGCTGATGTCAGATATCTTATAGCTTTCCACAATAAATAGGCTATTAAATACAAAAAGAATATTATTTCAAATTCGACTGGTATTTCCAGAAATGAGCGAGGTCAAAAAAGGTAGATACGTTTTAACGGTTAGTATGGAATAGATAGACTATGTATGTAAAATAAACAGTTTTCGAATTTTTTTTGAGTTTTCCCTATTTTTTTAATACCTAAACCACCCTTGACACACACCCAACAAAACGAAAAAAGAATTATTCAAATCAGTTCAGCCGTTTTTGAGTTTTAGCGAGACTAACGAACAGCAATTGATTTTTATATACATATATAGATCTCAAAGTATCTGTTTCGCTGTAATCTTAGATATCGTAAGTTATTTTTGCTATCACACAAATAGAAAAACATATGTGCTTAACAAATGTTTTTATAATAATAATTTATCCCTTTTACACGATAAATTTCACAACAAATTGTAATCCCGGATCGTCCAATGAGATTGGTGACGATCTAGATAAAGAAATTTCGCGTCACGGTTGTACCTTCGAGAGAATTTAGTATTTATAATATTTTATTTACCTTCACTAATGATATTGTACTGAAATATTATTTATTATTATAGAATACTAGTGAATTACCCTAACTTTCCTTGGGCGCGTCCCTAGATGCTCGGACTTTGTTCACCATTTCATGGGTTTTGATTTTTTCGCGCGAAATCCTAATTCTTTCTCTCAAGTAAAAGTAGCCTAAGTTACTCCTTATAACATCAGCTATCTGCCAGTAAAATTACAAGTCTCTAACAGACAGAAAAAAAAATTAAAATTTCTTTTTTTTTTGAAATACCGTACATTTTATGTTTTAGTAAAAAAAAAAAAACTGTTGACATTACAAACAGACACTTTAATTTTATTTATTTTATAGATTACCAATAACTTTAGATAGATTGATCTTAATATTTTGTAGGAAAGTGCAAACTATGTTCACACAGCAATTTGCTTTGCTTAGGGGTTTACCGGAATTTTCATCTACTTTTTGCAATATGTATTATGTAATATTGATTGTTGGTCTATATGGATTGTTGCTACGTAAAAGAAGGATAAGCTACATTTTAGCATCTTTAATATAAGCAAGAAGATTAGTAACAATCAATAAGGTTGTTACAATTTTATTATATGTATAGATATGACAAGCAACTCGCCCTCGCTCCGCTCGGGTTCGGCTCTAGGGTGTACCACCCTTATCACTTAGGGGTATAAAAAATAGTTTACGTCCTATTTATTTCCAGACCAACTGAATATACATACAAAAAATCATAAGAATCGGTTGAGCCGTCCCGGAGGAGTTTCGTTACAAACACTGTGACACGAGAATTTTACATATTAGATATATAGCCTTCGTCAATAAACGTGCTAATGCAACAATAATTTTTCAAATTGGATTAGTAGTTCCTGAGGTTAGCGCGTTCAAACAAAAAAACTCTGGCACTTTATAATATTTGTATTAGTATAGAAATAATACTATTATTTAAACAATTTACGTGTTTCTTATAACATAGTAAATAACTAAAGATCTTAATATTTTCTAAAAACTTTGTTAGGCTTTAACATAGAAATAGAAACAAAAGTTTTTAGAATTTCTATTTAATTCTGTTGGGTTGTTTCAGATCTTTTGAAATCAGCTTGACGAATTTCAATGGACTCTTTTTATTCGGACTATCCAAATTATAACTTTCATTTTCAGTTTTCTAAAGTAACTAATATTATAACTGCAAAAGTTTATATATGTGAGTATACGTTTGTCCCTCCTTAACGCTGACACGGCTGTATAGATTTCGATAAAATTTAGTACATAAATAGATAAGTTGGAGTATTAATGGATTACTATTAATTACAAAATATACAACATGTTCGAAATCTGTATAGAAGATTATATATAAACTAGCGGCTCACCCTCGCTTCGCTCGGGTTCGCCTCTAGTAAAACACTAATAGAGATCTATTAGTTCCCACGGGAACCGTTCATTTTTCCGGGATGAAAAGTAATCTGTTGTTTGACCGGCAATATAAAGTATCAGAATGTTAAATTTTACTAAATTAGGTGCATAAGTTGTTGTGTACTAAGCTGTATAAGATACTATAGTTTTTTAACTATCCCACGGGAACTCTTTAATTTTTCGGAATGTAAAGTTTTTAATATGTTGACCGGGGATATAAGGTACCACCTTGCAAAATTTCATTTAAATCGGTCCAACAGTTTCGGAGATTAGCCCGTACAAACATACAAACAGACAAACTGACAAACATACATACAAACAGACAAACAGACAAAATTTTTAAGAACTATTGTTTTGGGGTCTATATTGTGTACATAATACGTTACAAACAAACAAAAACAGATCTATCCCACGGAAACCGTTCATTTTTCCGGGATGAAAAGTAACCTGTTGTTTGACCGGCAATTATAAGGTATCAGCATGCCAAATTTTACTAAATTAGGAGCATAAGTTGTTGTATACTAAGCGGTATAAGTTACTATAGTTTTTTAACTATCCTACGGGAACTCTTTAATTTTCCAGAATGAAAATTATTTTACATGTTGACCGGTGATATAAGGTACGACCATGCAAAATTTCATTTAAATCGGTCCAAGAGCTTCGGAGATTAGCCCGTACAAACAGACAAAAAGGGAAACAAAAAAAATGAAAAAAATCTGGATATGTTCTATTTTTCTTCTTACGGGATGTAAGAAGATAACTGACTCGGTTTTTAAGCATTTTTTTCTATGTACAGACATTCGACCTCTACTGTTTTATTATAGTATAGAATATATACAAAAGACTATTTTTTAAAGGAGGGAAAGCGAGGTTAATTCAATAGTGCTGTTATGTTTAAGAATTTATAATAATTTTACTTTTAATTAATCAAGATTCATCTCAACGTAATTAGCAAATTAGCAACTGCAGGATTGGATCTACGTACTTTGTTAGGTTGCCCCACTTTCCATATAAAACTAGACTCATTAGTGGTTACATGTTATACTGAAATTCAAAAGCATTTGAAACCTTATCCACCATCAAGTATACTAAAGCTGTTTACTGCACTTTTTAGAGCTATCGCATACTATAGACGTTTTGTTGTCTCACATACTGAGACTTAGTCAACGTCATAATCTGTAGATATTTGCATACATTCATATATAATCAATATGAAATGTATTAAATTCAGTCCTTTTCAACGTCCTATTGCTGGGCACGGGCTTCCCTTCAAAACGAGGGGGATCAGGTCATAGTCCACCACGCTGGCCAAGTGCGGGTTGGTGGGCTTCACATGTCTTGCGAAAATTTGCTAAGTTCTTTCAAACATGCAGATGCACAATGTTTTCCTTCACCGTAAAGCCAGTGGTAATCATGTTGAAAATTACCCGGGATTTGAACGCGCTTAACTCGGTTTCTAAGTGAGCGCGCTACCACTGGGCTACCACTGCCTGATATATGAAATGTATATTATAATAATTCAATATTGGCATGTTTAAATTAATTAATAATTAGCTCGATTATCGTTCGATAGAAAATCTGTGGAGTGCAGATGCTCTCAACTTTTACTAAATACTTAGCAAAGATTTTGCGTTATAGCGAAGTTAGTTTACGTTAAAGTGTGAATTGAAAAGCCACTTTGCTAGCACAACAAAGAGGCGATAAAGGGATTGCAAAACTTCACTGGTTTATTGTTATTTTCCCAACTTTGAATTAGTCTTATTTCTAGTAACTTTTAATTTGTTGCCTTTTCCATTTTCTATTTTACTTCTCTGTGAGCTTGGTGGAGTTACTTTGACATTTTTAATTAGAGACCTAAAGTAGTAAGCTACTATTTTTTAAAATGCGGTTTTTAACTTATTTAATACTTTTTGTGTTTAAATTATCATTTTACTGGATATTTTTCTTTATTTTTACCACGACAGAGGAATTCTACTTTGAAATTATAGGGATTATTTATGTACGTAAAATCATGATTATATATTATACAATGATGTATTCAAATTATTAAAAAATGGGGAAGGTCCATGTACTACAGTAAAATAGAATTTATCTTTACTAAATTTCCGATCCAATTTTTTTATTTTATAAGGTTTAGGATCACTTACTGAGTATAAAATCATAAAATGCTGACAGATTCCGGTGGAGCTTCAGGCGCCATCTTGATAAACTTTTTTGGCCGATATCTCGGAAACTATGTACTTTAGGGCAAAAGTTATTGAAACTATTTTTGTAGAGAGTATATAGCTTAAAAAGTATGGACATTAGAAAATATATAGGGTATATAATATATATTTATGATTATGAATGAAAAGTGTAAAAATTATAACTAGCTTAATAAGCTTAATATGAAATGTTGTAAAAATTTTACATTACTATGTTATGTGGCTGTGTATAAATTTAGATGAAAAATTCTGTAAAATCTTATAATAGAACTTAAATACATGTATGTATATAATTAACATTTCTAGGGAGACGTTTTATATTAAATTCACTTTGCAATTAATTTAAACTAATAAATTAATACTATTCCAAATATGTACCATTGAGTTCAGATGTACTATGTCAGTTAATTAAATAATATTATGTTAGATTATAATAGATAATTAAGATTTACTTTAGGATGCAGTCCAACTTAAGCATATAATAAAATTGTAACTAAGCCGTAAGCTGTACATTAAATATTTTTTGGGAAATCTTATTGAAATAGACATTATTATCGATACAGAGGCCGAATCTATAGCTTTTAGAATTTTGGCTGTCTGTTACCGGATCACAGAAAAACTACTGGAGAGATTCTGATGAAATTTGTTATGGTGATAGCTGGTTATCCAGGTCAACGTAAAAGACACTTTTTTCCGCGGGAAAATATCTTATTTCTGAGAAAAAATACAAACATTTTAAGACCTAAGAATTTGTTTTTTGGTTATCTGAACGCGGGCGGAGCCGCGGGCAATGCTAGTTACACTATAATATTATGGAATTATAATTAGAGGAAATTTCGTGAGCGAAACCTGATTTAATTTTAATGTCGACAAATAATTCACCTATTAATAAAAGACATAGTTATTTGTACTAAACCAAATCAAAAACAATCGTTGAAATATTGTTTCTATTTAGGGGTAGTTTATTTTAGTTTAAAAAAGACTAAAAGTTCTAGTATTTAGTAAAAGTTCTCGTAAAATTAGCTCAGCTATTTACCTAGACAAACAGACTATATTATGTATAGATATAATAAAACTGTAGAGGTCGAATGTAAATGCAAAATAATAACTTTTTAACTTTAAAAAATAACTGATTGGTAGTTTTCATTTACTATACATACCTAATCAAATATTTTCGAAGTCGGTGTGCTTTGCTTTGTATGGGCTGGCACCGATTTCGAAAATATTTGATTAGGTATGTATTTAATAGGTAGGCTTTAATTACTTAGCCAAAGCACACCGACTTTGAAAATATTTGATTAGGTATGTATAGTAAATGAAAACTACCAAACAGTTATTTTTTACTTTTTAGTGCTTTTGTTTAAAGTAGGTTTTTTTTGTTAAAAAGTTTTTATTTTTCCCTTTTTAGTGTAGACAGTAGTAGCAAAGTAAGAATTCTAACGTGTTGGGCTTGTCAAATCAAATAAAATAAGCCCAAACTCAAAGTATCTATTAGCCGTTGAAGAGTTCCACCTATCCACCTTCTGGCCTTACCATCAGATAGGTCAACAATACCGAACCACTGTACTATCAACGGAAATATAAACACTTGCAAAGTTTCAAGTCAATATGACAATTAGAAGTAGGTTAAATTCATCATTAGCTATTTTTCCACCCTTAGGGGTGGTATTTTTTTTGAAATTTAAATGAGACCAATCTGGAAGTATACACTTTTAAACAACACAAAAATTGTCCAAATCGCTTAATAAATGACGGAGTTCTGAGGTAACAAACATAAAAAAAATACAATCGAATTGAGAACCTCCTCCTTTTTGAAGTCGGTTGAAAACATAGAAAAAAATGCTAAAAACCGAGTCAAGAGGATGTAAGAATAGAAATAGAACAAATCCAATTTTTTTTCAAATTTTTTGTTTCTCTGTTTGTCTGTTTGTACGTGCTAATCTCCAAAACTGTTGGACCGATTTAAATGAAATTTTATATGGTGGTGCCTTATATCTCCGGACAACATTTTAGATACTTTTTATCCCGGAAAATTAAATAGTTCCTGTGGAATAGTTAAAAAATTAAAGCAACTTATACAACTTAGTACACAACAACTTATGCACCTAATTTAGTAAAATTTGGCATGCTGATACCTTATATTGCTGGTCAAACAACAGGTTACTTTTTTCCCGGAAAAATTAACAGTTCCCGTGGAATAGATCTGTTTGTCCTTTTCGCTAGTTTACTATAAAATTTAAAAACATTCGCAAGTAATATACTAGGTACAGAGTTATTTACATAATTACATCATTTTATGTACCAAAGATTTACGGCTTAGACATAATATTAGCAAACCTCAAGCGTTGAGATTTTGGTAAAACATTTAACATAATTTAACTTTGTCGCTAATTAACATAGTGTTGAAAGTTTTGTAATAAGGACATGACCTAGTTACAACAGATGTAAAGCGTTATCTTTAAACTAAATCGATAATTGAGAAAAAGAGTGACAGTGCAAAAATTATGTGGTGCTTTTCAATGTTTCAAAGGGAATAATAATAATTAATAATTATATATAAAGCTTTTTGAAGTTATATACTTCTTTTGGCCCGTTTGGAAAAAATTATAAGAGTAAAATTTTTACGATGTGCGCGCTCAGTGACAGCCAAAAAGCACATGATGAAGTTAGCTGTATTCCTTTTACAAACAGATACTTGGGACATACGGAAAAGATATACATACACATATACATATATATACATATATATATATATATATATATATATATATATATATATATATATATATATAAATTAATATGAAATCTTTAGCAATTTTTGTTCTGTTACGCCAAAGAAGTATAACTCCTTACGTGCGTACATAAGTACACACACACGTTTTGTTTTGTAACTGTGTTAATATATTGGCACTTATCTTAGCTATTATTACAAAACATATAAGATTATTATTATAATTGAGAAAGCTCGTATACGTGTGTTATTTGTGTGCAATTGTATCTCTGAGACGTGTTATTGAACAGAAAATAAGATCTTAATTTATGCACATTTATTTTATATCAGGCTACAAAAAGAACGAAAAATAATATTTAGATTCATTTACAATTCATACTGATACGTCTCCTGGGACCCATAAAAAACCATACTGCCATAAAATTTACCATATCTTGCTATGATGGAGAACACTAAAATTTGTTTCCCTCGCAAGGAAGGAGTCGAAAGGGAACGAAAAAATACTTGACGAAGGGTATTCTGATCAAGTTGTCTGCAAATATATGTGCATACATTACATGGATCAGACGTGTGTGTGACTATGGGTTTAGTTACAATGGGGAAGAAGTTTTAAGTTTTAACAAGGAAAATCCTTTTGGCAGTTTGTGTTATGTAAATTGAATTTACAATTCGTAGGATTTTTCTAGGTATAAATGATTCGATTTATGAAATATTATTTTATTTATAGAAAAACTATAGATAAAAAAGAAGTGTTTATCTGTAATTTGAAGTAAGTTTGTTTTGTAAGTTGGTTTATTCGTACCAGAGCCTAAAAAGTAAACACATTTGAGTGATGTTTGCCCGTTTGTATGCATCCAATAAAGTCTAGAATATTAATTGACAGATATAAGATCTATTTAAAAATGAAATTTAAATAAAAAGAACACATTTAGATGAAGTAAAAAGATAGTTTGACACCCTGGGAAAGACATAGGATACTTTTTATCCCGGAAATCATTCCTTAAGGGGGTGAAAATGGGGATGAAAGTTTGTATGGGAAATCAAGCTAGACACGAACCCGAGTGCTAGCTAGTACTATATAAATACAAAGCGATGACCCCGGACAAAGCGAGAGTGAGTCGCTGTATAACATAAAGCCAAAGCTAAAGAGTTTTTTTGTAGATTGAACACGAGCGTAACCGCGGGCTCTGCTAGTAATACATATAATGGATAGCGCTAATTAACCGAGTTCCAAAAAGGAGGAGGTTATCAATTCATCGGAATCTTTTTTTTTTCTTTTTTTTTTTTTATGTATGTTAACCGATTACTCGAAGACGCCTGCACCGATTTGGATTTTTTTTTGTTTCAAAGGGTATACTTTCCAGGTGGTCCCATATAAATTTTATCGAAATCAATCGAGCGGTTGTAAAAAAAATCAACATTAAATATATTTTTTTAATAAATTGTTTAGTCGAGTATGTTATTAAAAAACTTTCTTCTTACAAATTAAAAAAAAATTAAAAAATCAAAAAAGAACACATAGCTGATGTGAAGCATCGTCGCAATACAACATCTGCTGTATGCAAACATAGCCAGGATCGCCCAAGTCATTATATTCGCTTCGATAAACCTCAAATCCTCGCGAAAGAAAACCGATATCGTCCTAGAATGATTCGAGAAGCCATAGAAATTAAAAAACATCCAAATTTCAATAGGGAAGATGGCTGGGTACTACCATCCTTATGGGATCCTATTATTAATATAATAAAATCAAATAATAAATGTAAACATAATAGACAGGCAGATGTAGTAAGTTCTTACTGTGTGGATCAAAATGACAGCATATCAGATTAATAAATATTTTTCATTTTTCAATTGTAAAAGTATATAGTAATATTGTTGCTTTGTAATTTGTCTTTTAAATAATAGCAAACTAAATTAAAATTATTATCCTTAATTAATTTTAACTTTTTAAATTACACATAGAACAATTATATGGCTTAAATAATTAATACTATATTTTATATTTTTCTTTATGGTTATAAATAGAATAATAGCAACACTAAATATAGATTACTGATTAATATTTTAAAATTGTAATAATTATAATAATAACAGCAAAATTAAATAAATAAAATTCCATATTCAATTACAAAACTAATTAAAATTATAAAAATGTTTAAAGTTAAAAAATATTGTAATGTAATTGGTGAAATTTTCATTTTGTTAATTGTGGGTAGGCTGTCTGTAACAACTATACCTTCGAGAGACGTAACACCTCAGTTTCTCCCGTGACCATGAATGCTGTAAAGCATTCGAAACGTCGGGAAACAAAAATGCAAATAAATCCGCGACAAAATCCGAAAAGATAGTTTTATTTAAAACGTTCATTAAGTATGCAGAGATTGTAACATTTGAAACTTCGGCCTATGACTTCCTCAAAATGCATATCGAGGGAAATCAATAAGGTTTTCTACGCTTCATTTAATTCTTACAAGTAAATAATTGGGATTCTAGACATCCCTATGTCATTTTTTACAATAAAATTCTAAATAACCATTTTAGTATGTCTCATAAAACGATATATATACTAAAAAGAAATTACCAAAAAACATACTTTTGTCTTATATGAGTGAAATATAAAGGTCATTTAGAATAAAGAAAGAGTGCGTGTAGTTAATGTGTAGACGCGCTAGAAGTGAAACTTCTGTAGGTCACCTATCAGTACTTTTTGTGAAGTTCAATTTATGTTTTAACAATTAGGTTAGGAGAGATACTAAAAAAAGTGCGTGTGTGTGCGATTCGCACACGGTAGAAGTGAAATTTCAGAAAATTAACCTACGAGAGAATGAAATGAATATCAGGAGTAAGATAATTATAATGTTTATTTTTTTCATAATATTTTTACCAAGTTTAAAGTTATTTTACATTTTATTTGACATAAATATACAATAACAACGATTACCATGCCAGCATGGCAATGTATTCTATTTAATTCTGTCGCCGCCTTAATCCTATATATTCGATGAAACGGAAATGCGACACTAAAAAGAGACATACACATAAATATTTGTTTGTCTCTTTTTAGTGTCGCATTTCCGTTTCATCGAGTTTTAAATCACAACGATTTTAAAGAAGTTTCACTTCAAAAAAATTTTTTTTATCGATTTAGAATGAAATATTTAAATTATTCTTTGAAATATTCATATCATAGTTCAAATAATTTTTAATTGACTATTTATTCACTTCAGTAACAACCGTTTCCGTTATAAAAATAGTAATGCCAATGTTTGTTTCCTTTTCATGGCGCGCCTAATGAAGTTTCACTTCAAAAAAATTAGATCGTTATAATATATTTATTTTAAGGGCTTTTCCGCTTCACTACAAATATAAGGGAAATGGATAAATATTTTGTATGAAATTTATCATAAAATATACATTCATTTTATTTGAAAGAGATTAATTAAATTTTACACTTGAACAAATATTAATTCACTAGGATTTAATAAATTTCAAACTGCTTTTAAGTTTGTATCATTAGAAATCGGATACAAAATTATATCAAACATTTATGTTTAATATTTATACTGTTTGGTTTATTTGGTAATATTATACTAAATTATAAATGTGAATGGTTATATCTGTTACTGTGTATATATTTGTTTTTCCTTTATACTGGAAACGGCTTGACAAATTTGGATGAAACTTAGTTCATAGATGATATGAAATAATGCCTTCTTGCTACTATTAGATATCAAGGAATGCATTCAAGCGAAATGACGGTAAATCGCTAGTATACCTAAATGTAAGCATAATTATTTTAAGTGTGTTCATTTTCATCAATCTATACATATAATAAAAATGTAACGGATCGCTGTCTGCATATGGAAGATATATGAGAAAAAATATTATTGGGACCTTTATCAACGCAAATAACACCCAAAATAATGATTGTTAAAATTTTTGTCTGTTCGTCTGTGCGTTTGTGCGCGCTGATATCAGAAACGGCTTATCCGATTTAGATGTAGTTGTCACTAATATATTGTGGTAAGCTTCAATTCAATTAAAAGGCAGTGGAAGCCCAGTGGTAACGTGTTCGCTTGGAAAACCGAGTGAAGCAAGTTCAAATCCTTGGTCTCGCACCTCTGATATTTTCATGTGCGAATCATTTTCCAACATGATCACCACTTATCTTAACGGTGAAGGAAAACATCGTGAGGAAACCTGCATGTCCGAGAGAATCTAGCAAGTTTTCGAAAGACATGTGAAGTCTGCCAACCCGCACTCGGCCAGCGTGGTGGACTATGGCCTGATTCCCCTCGTATTGAAGGGAGGCCCGTGCCCAGCAGTGGGACATTAAAAAAAAAGGGCTGAATACAAGCTTCAATTAACATTAATATATGTTTCATGTCAATCGGTTCATAAATAAAAAAGTTATCCCAATTTAAAGAATCACGTCGAACATTTGTTAAATCTTAACCATTTTTGTACGGGCTTATCTCCGAATCTGTTAGGACCGATTTAAATGAAATTTTGTATATCCCTGGTCAACATTTTAGATACTTTTTATCCCGAAAATTAAAGAGTTCCTGAGGGATAGTTAAAAAACTATAGTAACTTATACAGCCTATTACACAACAACTTATGCAAATAATTAAGTTAAATTTGGCATGCTGATACTTTGTTGCCGGTCAAACAACAGTTTGTTTTTTATCCCGGAAAAGTGAACGGTTCCCGTGGGATATATCTGTTTGTGCTTTTCTTAGTAGTACTTAATAACTTTATGTAAAGTTGTGACTTGGATTCAACTCACTTTTATTGTTCACTGACGTTTCATTAATATATTATAATAGTAGATGGCGCTAGTTAGTATATAAAATTATTTTTTTATTAAAATTATACATCTAAACTCGGGCTCGGCCCGCTCAGGTTCTTCCGTAGTTACGTTTTAGTATAGATTTCTCAGAGATGTGATTTTTTTTCTGCAGTAAAAAGTATCCGATATGTTGACCCGGATAACCAGCTATCATCATACTAAATTTAATCGAAATCCCTCAAATGGTTTTTCCATGATGCGATCACAGACAGACAGAAAAAAATTCTAAAAACTATATATTTGGCCTCTGTATGGATAATAATGTCTATTTCAATAAAATTTAGAAAAAAATATTTAATGATATTCGGACTAGTTACAATTTTATTACATGTATAGATATCCACTAGTATAATAAAAGTAAAAAGATTGTTTTTGTGTTAGTTTGAACGCATTAACAACAAATCCAGTAAGATTTAAAAAAAATATTATCTAACATTTAATTCATTACAACTGCACGATTTTAGCTTTAACACTATTTCTCACTATCAGAGGTTGACTGGAAGAGAACTCTTTTAGAGATAAGTCCTTTGTACCTATTAGATATTCATATCTTAAAGCATTGTCGGCTGGCACCGACTTTTAAAATATCTGATTAGGTATCTATAGTAAATGAAAACCCCCGTTTAGTTATTCTTTTTAGTACTTTTTTGAAGTCGGTTTTTTTAAATTATTTTTTTATAATAACTGTATTTATTTTAAGTGCAATAAAAAATACTATGTAAAATAACTTAAATATATTAGAAGCGGAGCAAATATAAATAATAATTAAGCAAAACCAAGCATCTAATGTTATTATAATAGCTAGACATGAAACCAGAAATTGTCTTTGAACTATAATAATCATGTCTTCAATTAATACTGTGATAGAACGTCCTTGATCGATCTCATCGTATAAATAACGGCCGGCCCACTCCTATGTTTCAACTCATGTGAGTGATGCATAGAGTTTGCTTAGTTCAGGGCTATTTCAGATAAAGCTCTACATTATTTAATGTATTATAGAAAACCGGATATTTTTATAATCTATTTAATAAAATTGTAACTAAACCGAATCTGTACATTCAATATTTTTTTGAAAATCTTATCGAAATAAACATTATTATCGATACAGAGGCTGAATCTATAGTTTTTAGAATTTTTGTCTGTCTGTCAGTTTGTCTGTTACCGCATCACAGAAAAAACCACTGGAGGAATTTTGACGAAATTTGGTATGATGATAGCTGATTATCCTTTTTTTTTTTTTTTTTTTTTTGTTGACGCTGGGGAAACCCATCATGGGGACCCTACCGGCCGTCAATGGGTAGGGTACTGTGAGACTCCTACTCACTAAAACCCACAGCGGAACCCGTCGCCGCAGTGCAATGGGGTGTGCAGGATCGCTTGCGCATTCACTACAACACCCCTGCGGACAGCCCGTACCCCGCGGGCCTGCCTCGCCTAAACCGGGATGCCCTCGATTCACAGAGCATCCCGACCGCCCCGATGACGTGCAGGGGAGTCAACGAGAGACCCCCCCGCAGTAGCTCCTCTAGGGTGGCGGGAGAAGATGCGCATACCGGCGCCTCCTCTCCCCCAGCCGACGGCGACGAAGAGGGTCTGCTAAGGCGTTAGCCTCGCGTTCCCTCTCCGCCGTCTCCTTCAGTGAGATGACGGCCTCGCTGAAGGAGACCATCGCCGACCAGGACCTCTCGTCGCGTAGCATGGCCCCCACCACGCTTCGCAACGACAGGTCTCCACCCACTACCGCCATCAGGGCATGGCGCTGGGGAGCCCAAGCGGCGCATACCGCGAGGGTGTGGTGCGAGGTGTCCTCGGACGCACCACACTCGTGGCATGCGGGCAACGGTTCCCGACGCGCAATTTGACACAGATACTTACCAAAGCACCCGTGCCCGGTAAGCATCTGCGTCAACCTGAACGTCAGGACACCGTGTGGCCGCCTGACCCAGCGAGACAGGAACGGACGAACCGCCCCCACCGTCGCCCGGCCAGCCGCTGGAGTCCCCAGGTCTTCCCACCAGCGCCGGATCAGTGCCTCGTCAGCTAGGCGCCTGATCCGAGCGACTCCCTCCCGCGCTGGACGTTCCCCTCGAGCCCGCTCACTCGCCCGAAACTGATACACTTCGGCGAGCACCTCCGCCTGGAGTTCCCAGGGCGGATCGCCCGCCAGAAGTGTCGCCGCCGTGAAGGACACCGTACGGTATCCCCGCACCGCCCTCACCGCCAGGACCCGTTGCGCCTTGTGCAGTTGGGCATAGCTGATTATCCTGGTCAACATATAGGATACTCTTTACCGCGGGAAAATTTCTCATTTCTGAGAAAAATACAAAAACTGCAATGTAAGAGTACACTAATATGTAAAACCTAATAATTTGGTTTTAGGTCATCTGAACGTGGGCGGAGCTGCGGGCAATGCTAGTATCAAATAAAATCCTTTTATTACCTGTTTATTATTTTTGACCGACTTGAACAAAGGGATACTTTGAGTGTAAGTTTATTTGTGTGTTATGTGATAGCTTTGTTAAATATGAACCGATTTTCTTGATGCTTTTTTAATAGGCGATTTTGTATAAACTGTTCGCCCAGTGGTCGAAATTAAATTATTAAAAATTTAAGGAACACACACACACACACACACACATATATATATATATATATATATATATATATATATATATATATATATATATATATATATATATATATATATATATATATATATATAATTTACCTATCTATCTATATTAAAACCGTTTTCAATTTTTTTTATTGATAACACTAAAGCTCTTCAATAGCTACGAGATTAAAAAAATAAATCTGCTGACAAAGAAATGAGTAAAAGGTACTGAGCTACTTTGCCTTTACCTATCTATATGTATACAGGTTTTAATAAAAAAACTCAACCTAAAGCTAGAAAAAGTACTTAGAAAGTAGTTTTGAAGTACACCTTTTTAGTTAAACGTATTAATGATGAATTTTAAGAATATTTTAACAAATAATTTGTGGAGTTGGTGTTGGCGGTACCGAATCTACATAGTAATAGTGCCTAATTGAGGTTTCAATTCGCCTAAATGGATATTATACTGGAATGAATATAATTAATGGAAGCATCATTCATGAGCTTTATTATATAATTTTCGGTTTATTTAACTACTTTAAAATAGATAGAAAATATAATACTTTAACATCCCGTTCCGTTTACGGTTTCGCTAATACCTATTCACCAAAGGCTGTCTGTAAGGGTAATAAAACCGCCTTTGCATGCCTTTTTGTTATCTTTTTTTTCATTTCCTGTATTCTTTTTTTGTGTGGACAATAAAGTATTTATCTATCTATCTAATTTTTGCAATATACACGTAAACTTTTAAAAAAGTTTAGTTTCTGTTAAGATAATGCAATATTAAAAAATACTCTCTAGCTTTAATATAAAAGTATTACGATATTTGCTATAGCATTTATATTCATTCATTCATTTATATTGAAACCTCTTTTTTATTAGTTAGATATGATAGAACGTATGATAGAACGTACAATATGATAGAACGTACAAACTAAATGTAAATTTATAAAAAAATATACAAAAGTGTTTTAAAATATTATACAAATACGGTGTGCGTATACATTAGTAAAAATATGATTTCTTCGGTTAACTGTGTACATGAATATAATTTTTTTTATTTTATAACCAAAAAAGTTTGAATACGTAGTAAAAATTGGAAACTTTTAGAACAGTTAATGATAGATGTAATAATTTAACTTTATCTAGCTTTAGTCCTATTATATTCGGGTAGGTGTTAGTATTCTAATGTAAAAATATAAGCACTTTAAGATGTAGAAAAGCTGTAGATTATCGATCTCATTTCGTGACAACTTTGTCTTTTGTACAATGTACATAGAGATGTTTCTAAAAATAGGCTATAGGTAGCTAATAGCTATTAGATGTCAATCTATTCTCTATGCCGTTTATTTCTATCCATACATATAAATAAGTAACATCGAGTAGTATGATTTTCTAAAAATATATGTTAGGGGAATATTAGAATGCAGAAAAACTAAAATAAATAAATACATTTAACTGAAAAACCGACTTTGAAATCACTTTTAAAGTAGTTATTCCACTATTATAATTACGAATACGTGAATATTTCTTTTTATAAAGCTTTTCTTTTGCACATATATCTATTAAGACGCTCATGCTTTTCTAATAGTATCATTAATATCGAAATGAAAATCAAACTGAAATCCTGGCTTTATTTTTCTATTTCTGACTTGAAAGTTGCTAAGTGTTTTTCAATTCCTCGGGCAAATAGAAAGCGCAGTCAAGATTGTCTAATGGGTACAATCGTCGCGAAAATACACGTGTACGGAAAACTACCAACAGAATCAACATTAATAAATAGAAAATGCCTTTTATCAAAGGGGCTTACTTTATGCCATTTTACAATCGATGAAGAATAAAAATCTAAAAAACTATTTGGTTAAACATCATATTATTATGCTACTTTCTTAGATTTGCACAAATATTTGAAATTCTAAATAAATCTCTCTCTATATTATTTTACCGATGTTTTGTGGGTCTCATTTCGTCTGTAACAACTATACTCGTACATGTAATAACTTTTGAGATGTCTAAAACCTTAGCCTCTCTAGTGACCAAATTTTTGTTAAAGGCTCTTTGCTTTATATGGCTCATAATATTTTTTTAAATTAAAATCGATAGCTTAAAATAGTAAAAATATGCAAAGGATAGAGTGTGGAAATCATATTTACATCCGAACGTTTTTAATAATATTAAGCATTAAAAAATTAATTAACAATTAATTATTTATCCACTTCCTACAATACACAATATTGGATAGAGAGTTATTACTGTACGTAAATCAAACCCAAATCTTTCTATATTACCATTTTCTAACCATTGAATATTTTCAATATATCAAAGTGTCTAAATGTAAAGGAAAATCAGAGGCAGCCGTCACACACGCAATATGCGGCGGCACTTTTGTGTCGCCTGACAGCTGATATGCGTCACATTGATTAAATACTTTTGTAAGAAAACGGAACAAAAATTATATATTACTAGCAGAACCCGCGGCTTCGTTCGCGCTACAACTACAAAAAAACTCTAAGAAGTTAGATTTCATACAAACTTTCATCCCCTATTTTCCCCCCTTATGGGATGAATTTCGAAGAATGCTAAAACACATATTTATTTAATTATATTGAAGATAATTAATACTAAGTTTCAAGTAATTCTGATCATAAATATTTTTTATTTGGAATGTATTATTACGTGTTTTCCCGTGGGAATGAGATAATCTCCCGTGGTAAAAAGTAGTCTATGTCACTCTCCAGCCCTCCAACTATATCCACACTAAAAATCACGCCAATCTGTCATTCCGTTTCCACGCGAGAAAAGGACAAACAAACAAACACACTTTCATATTTATAATATTAGTAAGTTTGGATGTAGCTTTTATCCTCAGACTAAGGAATAATAAGGCAGAGTGACGTTGAACTAAACATGATGCCAAATAATAATGTTTTAAAATAATTTATAATGTTTTAAAGCGGAATACAAATATTAATAGAATATTCATTACCGTGATAAACAAATAAATGCTAGTAAATAAAAGTAGACGGTTTTTTTTTCACATTTTCTTCTTATTATTTCCCTTAATATTTTAAGAAAGTAAGTGGTCTCTATGACAAAATCGAGAATAGTAGCATAAACTGTAAATCACTGCAACTATTTTTTACTTAGCAATTTTTTTGGCAGACTCCGTCGTTATAATTCTTTAGTCTGAGCTTTTATCATCTTAGATGTTACTAGCGACTCACCCTCGCTCCGGTCGGGTTCATCTCTACTTACGTTTTAACAATTAGTATAGATTTCTCAGAGATGAGATATGTTCCCGCAGTAAAAAGTATCCTATATGTTGACCCGAATAACCAACTATCATCATAGCCATCAAAATCCCTTCAGTAGTTTTTCCGTGATACGGTCACAGAAAGACAGACACAAATTCTAAAAACTATTGATTCGATCTCTGTATCGATAATAATGTCTATTTCAATAAGATTTTCTTATTCTTCTGTTACCACTGGGCTACCACTGCCCTAACGAAACTATTTTAATATTAATGTTTTATCAAAAATACTTCAATATCTAATTTGCAATCCAATCAATGCCTTAATGAAATAAAACACGATGAGCGTTTAATGCAATGTACAATCGCAAATAAGGTATTAGCATTATGAAATTAGCCTGATTAATTAATGTTATAAGCTAAATGGGATCTAGATTAAATTGCAGTGATAATTACCTGATCAATAAAATAATTAATGTATAACCATATAGGTTAGTAGAGGCTCGCCGTGGCGTCGCTTCACTCGGGTTTGCTTTTAGAAAAACACAAACAAATCTAGCCCACGGGAACCGTACATTTTTCCGGGATAAAAAGAAACCTATGTGCTATTCCAGAGTAATCTATCTCTGTGCCAAATTTCATCCAGATCCGTTAAGCCGTTCTGGCGTGAAAGAGTAACAAACATCCATACTCACACAACTTTTACATTTATAATATTAGTATGGATGGTTATTTTGGTTTTAATATTCTACCTGCTATCATATACGATACAGACGTCCTGAGTTCGACTCTCGGGTCTTTTAGGATATTCTCAGTAATAGCCGGTATTTGAAAAGTTGACGTGAACCTCAGCGAGCATCTTACCCTTGGGATCTGTGCCTGATCTCTCGCCGGTCGTGTCGAATTAATATTGAAATTGAAAATGGATTTCTATTACACTTAGTATAATGCATTATCTGGTTTTAATTTGAATAGAAAAACTATAATTTTTGTTTGGAAGAAAAGGAGAGAACTCAAATATAACATTAGTCAATAAATAATTAGTTAATTTACTAGTATATTAGTTACTAAACGTCAGAGGTAAGAATCCACTTCCAAAATCATATATTCTAAATGTCGCTAATTCCACTTATGTTATATAAAAATATTCTATTTTAACTTACACTAATAATAATAAACATGTGAAACAGAGTGATTTTTACCTTTACCACGCTTAATAATCATGATTAAAGACACGCAACAAAGCTAGAACGTGAAGAATTACATTTACTTTTTAGCCGATTTATCAGATAATTCTGGTAAGTATACTAGCTGATGCTCCTGGTTCTGATCGCGTTATTTATTTATGGATAAACGCTTCAATCTTAAGAGCGTTGGTACGTTTAAACAATGAAACTAAAAAACAAACTCTTCGGCTTTATAATATCACTAACAACTCGCCCTCGCTTCGCTCAGATTCGTCCCTAGGTACGTTTGAACGGTTAGTATGTAATAGATATACTATATAGGTATTATATGATATACATATATAGTCTATAGCCCTCCTATAAAAACAGGCTATCTAATGCAAAAAGAAATTTTCAAATCGGATTCCTAGTTTCTGAGATTAGCGCGCTCAAATAAACAAACAAACAAAAACAAACAAATCTATAATATTAGTATGGATTATATGTACAGAAGTGTGCATGTGATTCCTATGTTGTATGATACCTACACGTATTCTAGCTCATGCTTGATTATTTAATTAAATATTTTATAAGATTCTATCAGAGTAAGACGGTAAGTAGGTACATAAGGAATGCTATTAATAACCAAGCTAAGAAAGGCCTTGTCGTCTATATTATACAGAAATAAGTTACCGAAAGCGACATTTTATCAATTCTAGGTCATATTTACATTGACATGTACAATTATTTGGATTACCTTTGATCTATACATATAATAAAATTCTAACTAAGCCGAATCTGTACATTAAATATTTTTTGGAAAATCTTATTGAAATAGACATTATTATCGATACTGAGGCCGAATCTATAGTTTTTTGAATTTTTGTCTGTCTGTCTGTCTGTCTGTTTGTCTGTCTGTCTGTTACCGCATCACAGAAAAACCACTGGAGGGATTTTAATGAAATTTGGTATGGTGATAGCTGGTTATCCGGGTCAACATATAGGATATTTTGTACTGCGGGAAAATATCTAATTCCTGAGAAAAAGTACAAAAACTACAATGTAAGAGTATACTAATATGTAACTCCTAAGAATTTGTTTTTTGGTCATCTGAACGCGAGCGGAGCCGCGGGCAATGCTAGTAGCAAATATTTTTAAAATTGCTTTCCTGTAGCGAAAAATGCTCTTTGCCGGGCAATAATTGAAAAGAAACTCCGGTGGTTATATTTTTCTCCTAAATAAAGTTATTTATGGTGTTAGAGTTATGAGGGCTTTTTATGATGACGTATGGACAGTATGGATAGAATAATATAAAGCTATTATAGAGATTTATTATAGTCGTTCGTATTGACGTTCTTTTTTTCGTATTATTTTTCTAAGCAAATATATTATCTTTATAAAAGAAATGAAATTTTTAGTCCTTCAAAATGAAAATGAAATAGACAAGCTGTGAACTTTTGCAAATAAAAAATAAATAATACAAATCAATCTGTTCTTTATGGGATTTTAAAAATTGTATTTACTGCCATTGGAGTGAGCTTCTTCTATTCTTAGAGCGAGTGACGTGTCTATCTAATATCAAACTGACATACATATCAGCCGTCCAATATAGACATCATTTTCTCATTTTAGATGCATACCTCAAACAGCCATTTTCTGATTTTAAATACCTCAAACAACCAAAATGTCTTTCTGAATTCTTGTTCTTAATTCATATTATTAATTTAGAAAGTATGGATTTGCATACAATTTAACTATTCTCCTCACACATTCGGTTTTTTCAGAGATTTATTTTCCAGGTCGATCGTCCGGAATGATACTGACGAGCGTTATGAATTCCGAATAGGAAAAATTAAGATTATTAATTTAGAACGCATATCTTTCTAAACATTTCTATGAGCGAACACGTACACTCTGGAATAAGATTATGAATTACTAGCGACTCACCCTCGCTTCGCTTGGGTTTGCCTCTAGGAAAACAAAAACAAACCTATCCTACGGGAACCTTACATTTTTCCGGTATAAAAAGTAGCCTATGTATTATTCACGACCATAATCTATCTTTGTGCCAAATTTAATTTAGATCTGTTTAGTCGTTTTAGCGTGAAAAAGTAACAAACATATAATCACAAATTTTCATATTTATAATATTAGTATAGATGTAATTTTATCTGTTATCAAATTTATTAATTCATCAAGTGAGTGAGTGCTACATACATCCTGTGGTAGTCGAAGCCCGAAGGATCTGTCAGGGTATTGAGGCATTTTTTTTCGCCATAATTTAGTACTGGCTCTCCTTTCTTCACATTATTAATCCAGTGCTTTCATTTTCTTTACTTTTTATTATAAATAGATAAAAGTTGTGCGATGAGTACCAATGTTTGTTCCATATTTATTTACATACGTACATACAAACATTTGGGCCGAAAAACACGAGTTTACTGATCTATCTGAATTTTTAAGACATGTGTGAGGCAAGGTTACAGAATCCAGATTATGAATTAACAATATAAATTCAGAGTGACATTCCGGCTGTTTGAAACCAGCCTAAGAGGTATGTAGGTATGTTATTTACGGATATTAGAACTAACACGAGAAGCGATTGCAAAGAAATGCATGTGAAAAAAGCCAAAAAAGAGCAAATTTTTCATTAATTTTGTAATAAATTCATTTCTTTTTAATTACGATTACACTACGTTCAACGTTAACCCACAAGTTAAAACTTTGAGAAAAAATTTATAACACCACTTTAATTAAAACATAAAATTTTGACACAGTTATAACTAAAACTCTTTAGAACTAAATTACAAGCTAGCACTTATATACGCACACAAAGTCGAATTTCTAGTCACTATATATAAAACTTAAATACTTTCCGGTACAATATATACTTGTAAATATATAAATATGTATGAAAAAGCAAAGTATTCGATAGACGGATGTTGAACTACGAACAATAAGAGGGAAATTTATTCCCAGACATGATCGTTTCGTATTTATTCGATGCTCTGCAGCAAGTTGTTTATCTTCCTTTAATATTTAAATAATATTTCCATCTCCAAGTAATATAAAGTTTTATTTAGTTTTTTATTCAAACTAGAGTAATTAAAATTAATGATGGTCAATGTACATATGTATAATGTACATATATTGATCAACTTTATATCTAATCTAATTAATATGTTTAACCTAGCAATTCTTGTATATATATGTATATAATCTGAATTTCGGAAACGGCTTCAACGATTTTCATGAAATTTAGTATACAGGGGGTTTCGGGGACGATAAATCGATCTAGATAAGTTTTATGTGTGGGAAATAGAATGTCGGTTTGCACGCTCGGGAATAAGCATCGTGGTCAAGGTCAAGCGGCAAGATCAAGGTGCAAGATCAACAATCACAGGTGTCCAGGTTTGAATCTCGGTCGCATACAATGTTTTTACTTTAAAAAAAAGAAAATTGTACTTCAGGCCAAAAACTCCGAGCGAAGCTCGGTAGCCCAGTTACTGTTATATATTATATGTTACATACATGTATATAATACGCTTCATCTAAATCCTTTCAACTAAATATACATACAGACGAACATAGAACCTTCTCCTTTTTGGAAGGCGGGTTAAAATGTAATTGATAACGCTTGAACGTTGATTAACAGATAATATAAGGTAAGGCCTCTTGGTAAAGGAATTGTGATATTCATTTGTGAAAATTCAACATCACGTTTAATATTAAATATCTTTTCAATGTTCATATGTATGATGTTAGTATGATTTAATAGTAATAATAATAAGGTCCTGCCGACCAATTTCGGCCACGCCGTCTATCTCACTTAGAATAGCCAATTGCACAGGCGATATTATAGTGTACAAATAAACACGCAGGCACAAGTGAACTCTCTAATCTTATCATTCTCATACTCCGATGGGACGAGAATACGACACAACCAGTGAGAGATTAGGCGCATGACCGACGGCTTTACGTGCTCTCCGAGGCACGGGGGTAAAACACCGCTAACTTCCCAACTCCGGGCTGTTACTGAGACTTTCTTAACAAAAATAATTAATCACTAAACTTTGGATCAGCACCCGTACATGCTAGCCATTAGACCATCGAAGCAGCTACAAAATATATGAAAACACAAATGAAACAAACATGTGGTAAGTCAGGGAGGGTTGCCTATAGTTTCAAAAAAAGATCATAATTAATGATATATGTAAGATACTACATAAAATACGCATAGTTTATTTTAATTCAATGTTTATTTATGCCATTCAGATTAAATTTGGAACCATATATCTCTCCCTTATAGGCGTCTCTCCCGGACTTATCCTATTTGTTAGCTATTAATCTATCTGGTTAAATATACATAACGACATTTACTTAAATATAACTAATTTTCAATATTGAAGCTCTAAAAACTCGCTATTTATTATAATATATTTATTATATTTGCTAATGCAATATTGTTAACGCTCAAACAGCGGTATGGCTGTGTATTGTGGTAATTACATAAAATTTAACTACTTTTATTGTACGCATATTTCAATGAATATTAATTTAGCTTACAGTTTAAAGTAAACGCGGCACAGTTTATCCATATTTGGTGGCTTATGTTCAAACCCAGATAGTAATTTGTATAGCCAATATATATATATATATATATATATATATATATATATATATATATATATATATATATATATATATATATATATATATATATATAAAAAAGAAGAGGAAAAAAGGTAGGTACTGAATTGTTTTTTCTTTGCCTATGCCTATATTACTCTATTATCTATATATGTATAATAATATTATCTATATAAAGATAATAGAGTAATTTTATTTTTGACTAACTCCTGTCTACTCTTAAAAGAAATAGCGTAAAATCATAATAAAAATATTTATAAAATATGCTAAAATCTTCCTCACAGAACTTAACTACTTCGCTTTATCGCTTAACCAGCTATCGCATTGGTATTTGGCAGAAGTGTACTCGAATTCTATATAATCGTAAATTCAAGATTTATATTTCAAACGCTTGCACACGTGTAGAATTATCGATAATAAACGAATATTTCCTATCAAAAGCCATTGACTATAATGGGTTTGAGAATAAGTACCAGATAGTAGTCTACCGACACGTGCAGATGCAACGCGCTTAGATAGTAGAAGGTGGCGAATTACAAAAACGCGTTAAATGTATATTATACTACAGACTCACTCTCGCTCCGCTCGGGTTCGTCCCTACTTAGGTTTAACATTTAATATAGATTTCTCTGACATGAGATATTTTCTCGCAATAAAAAGTATCCTGTATGTTGATCCGGATAACCAGTTATAATCATAACAAATTTCATCAAAGTCCCTCCAGTGGTTTTTCCGTGATGCAGTCACATACAGACAGACAGACAGATAAACAGACAAAATTTTAAAAAAACTATAGAGTCGGCCTCCGCATCGACAATAATGTCTATTTCAATAAGATTTTCCAAAAAATATTTATGTACAGATTTGGCTTAGTTAAATTTTATTTATCTATAGATATGCGTTTCGATTTCAATTATTCAAAGTTGTTATATCCTAAACCAAGTGCCAACATTACGTACGTAACTGATAGAATTCATTATACTGATAAATTCGTAAAGTAAACTACGTACGTAACTGATAGAATTCATCATATTGATATGGTGTGTAATAAAATTATATTTTCAATATGCTTTCAAAAGAAATGAAACTAAAGAAAGTATATTATCATACTTTGATTCTGATATTTAATTTGTGGCGTACTTCAATAATAAATTATCTTTTTTTTATCACATACGAGAACCTCTTTTGTACGCATTCTCGTAATATCCTTCTTTTATGTTTATTTTTTATGGTGCGTAAATAAATACATAAAGTAAATGATGTTTGCATTTCTTGGATAATTCAATATTTAAGAGAAGAAAGACACATCTCTCTACCAGTAGAAACAGGTAGCTCATAAATGTCGACATAGATTCAGACCGTTACGAGATTTCATATCAAGTTTACGTATGGACGACGGAATCAATGCACAAAATTGAAAACCGAAACTTTGATAGAAATCTCCTGGGACAAAATGTTATATTTTATGCTAGTTTTAGTGTTAACATGAAACAGCGGCGTTTTATGGTAGAGCCTATGTTCTATTCCTGGATGTAATCTATATTCTAGCCAAAATTTTATCGAAATCTGTTCAACAGTGTAAGCCGGAAAGGGAACAGAGGTACTTTCACATTTTTAATATTAGTATGGATACCGCATACAGTGTGTTCTTTTATTTTATTCCGCCTGATCAATAATTTTAATAATTTTACTCAAAGAAATGTAGATAAAAATTATGATGACTTTCAATGAGCTCTTAGGAAGATAATAATGATATTAATAGAGACATTAGATTGTACATAGAGATGGTTGGATGGAGTAATGATTGCTACTATATTTTATTTGATTACCTTACAAGTGCTGTAGCATAGAATTATGTATTAATGCATGTTTCTTAAAACAACGATCGCAAGATCGATGTATATATGAGACGATTTCCCTTTATATTACTATTTCAATGCAATGTTTTACAAATTGATATAGAACTGTGGCGTAATAGACCATTTCCTAATATCAGTGGTTAATATAAAATAATAGAGAAAAAAAGCCTTTCTTCTGAGAGAGAAGCAAGTGAGTGAGTAAAAGTCATTGAGAGATAGAGAGGCAGAGAGAGAGAGATAGAGAGAAATGTAATAAAACAATAATTTAATAAAACTACATATATATATTTTAACAACGACAGCGCTGATTTTTCAATCATCGGATTAAAACCATCCATCACATAAATTAAAACGACTGAATAAACAAGTGAGATAATAAAATGTATTATTTATACACGTATTAATTTAAAATTTATTGTATTTTATGGTATAAATAATTTTCATTTGATGATTTAAAAAGCAACCCTCAGATATTAAAATATGAATATAATTAAAAGATATCTTATAATAAAAGTCGTGATTTAAATAGCCTCAACCTGAGATATTTTATGGATCGTGGCAATTTAATTAAAATCTCATTACTAGAACTAATAGCGTTGTTAGTTGAGCTGCTGTCGTAGAATTTTCTTGACAGGTAACTATTACCAGCAAAATAAATTACCATAATCCCACTACCCACTGGAAAATTGAATAGAAAATGCTGTGGTAAAGGGCTTAGTTTTTATCATCATCATCTTCCTGTCCATCGACCAATTATTTGGGGTCGGCGCAGTACATCTATCGTATTGATAGTTTATATATAAAACACTACCAGAACCCGCGGTTTCGCACGCGCTAAAACTACGAAAAATCTTTAAAATGTAGTTTCATACAAACTTTCATCCCCTATTTCACCCCCTTATAGGATGAATTTCGAAAAATGCTAAAACACATTTTTATTTAATTTTACTGAAGAGTACCAAGTTTCAAGTAATTCTGATTATAAATATTTTTTGGGATTGTTTTATAACGTTTATTTCATTAGATAATCTCCAAAACCTCTACAAAGTAGCCTATGTAACTCTCCAGCCCGCCAACTATCTTCACACAAAAATCACGTCAATCCGTCACTCCGTTTCGACGTAAAAGAAGGACAAACAAACAAAAACACTTTCACATTTATGTTATTAGTATGGATTTTCTTAAATATGTATTTCAAGTAGTGATTGACTAAAGATTTGGTTCCGGTTTCGGTCAGTTTCGTCTAAAACAAATTCAAAAAATCTATTTTTGACCATAAATTCGGTTTCGGCTAAAATCAACTTCGACAGATTACAGCCAAGGTGAGATTGGCTCACTGATACTGGTTAACTGTGCGGAAAATATTATAGTGCAGGTATCTACTCGCAAATACAAATGCACTATTTATACCTACTTTTGGCTCTAAAAGTCTGGTAAGACGATTATCGACCGCATATATGTACACGACCAGTAAGGAAGAGGAAGGGCTCCAACCCAGCAGTTGTTAAAACAACAAATCAGATCAGTTTAGTAATTCAAGTCTGTGATTTTTTAGACAACTTAAGCCATAAAATTCATTTTTCCGACACGTTTCTGAAGAGGTGTTCGTGATATTAGTCTATTTCACATGATAAGTACCAGTGGCGAAGGGTGAAATTTTAGCAGAGGTAAACCATACCAAAAATATATATTTTCTATATACGTATTAATGCAGAAAGAAATAAAGATATATATATATATATATATATATATATATATATATATATATATATATATATATATATATACATTTCCAAAAGAACATTTATACATTTAAAAAATTAAATGTATGTAAAATTAAAGCACAATACATTTAAGGTAAGACGTCTTGTATGGACGCTTCGCCACTGATACGTACTACCAACGAGTCCAATCCAACATCAAATAAAATAATATAATAATAATATTATAATGATTTATTGAACAATAAAAAACAATATTACATACAAAAACAAACATACTGTCGCGTAATGGAGAGTGTGTAACGTCATTACATCAAAATAATAATGAAAAAAAAAACGTCTGAAGCATGCTTTATGCATCTTAAGATAGTTCGAGAGAGGCATAGAAATTACTTGAATTTAGACAAGAACAGTTAATTATAAATTGTCGTGTATAAGAGTGAGAGAGTAACAAAACATTCGAAATGACTAGAAAGGTTTTAAATTTTCTAATACTAGAATGTTCTATGTTTATGCATATAAAAAGGCCGGCAGTGTGTCGAGAGATCAGTTGAATTTCGAAGTTAAGTGAAGATTGCGAAGAAGTACGAATAAAGTGAAAAGTGGAGTGAAATTATTGTGAAAGTGTATCTAGTGGTGAAAATTACTGTCCAGTGACTGATTTTTACCAGAACTGTGTACATACTGCGTGCGTTAGTAAATCTCCATGAGTCATTCTTATTAATCAAGAGTAATAAAACATCAATAAAGCAAAAAACGTGCTTTAATTTCCGATCCCGAACTCATACAATGTAATAATACATATATTATTATATAGAACTAGCATTGCCCGCGGCTCCGCCCGCGTTCAGATGACCAAAAACCAAATTCTTAGGTTTTACATATTAGTATACTCTTACATTGCAGTTTTTGTATTTAAGGTACAGATTCGGCTTAGTTACAATTTTATTATATGTATAGATAATATTAGTTTTTTTGCTCAGTTTAACTTAGGCTATGTCGACACAAAAGATATGGTAGCCTCTGTGGCCGTACTAGAAGACCTGTACGAAACCGTTTCGTTCGTGATATTAGGACATTTTATAAAGTTAACAATAATACGAAAAATTTTTAAACAACCGGAATGAAAGAATTCAATATATTTTATTATTATTACTATATATTATACACATATATATGTAATGTAAATATATTATCCTTAAGAGATTGTATATGTATAAGATACACAATTCCACCATACATTATTTTGTTATATCTCAAAGGGTTAAGGCAGCGTTTTCGTTGAAAGCTCCCAGACAGCTTATTTTTTTTCGACACCTCCAACAAATATCATTATTTTAGCCAATGTTGAATTCATTAAAACTTAACAAATTATATACTAAAATTTTCCTTGAGAACCACTCTATCCATTGGTGAAAACAGCATGAAAATCGGTGCAGTAGTTTTTGAGTTTATTGCGAACAAACAGGCAGACTGACGCAGCGGAGGACTTTATTTTATTATATGTAGTGATAATTATGATTATATCCAGTTTTATATTCTAAAATAGTATATGTAGATAGAATCATATAGGATAAAAAAGAAGTTAGAAAAATTAGTTAAATTCCACTACAAGAAATACCGTCCATGAATTGAATTTTTATATACCGTGATGAATTTTATATTAAGTCGACGATTGCAAAAAGAACTTCATTCAATTCTAGAAAATTTATATTCTTTTATGTTTTTTCGTCATTTTATGAACACTACACAAATAAGTACTAGGGTCTTCTTAGGCCAAATAGAATAGAAATTCACGACCTTTATGTCTATTGGAAATCACTTTCATGTGTATACAGATAAATTATATTCGTAGCAAATATTTTATTTATAAGACCGTTTAGGCTTTGATTGAAATGGATTTTATATTTATTATTTGCTTAAAAATTATTCAAATTATATATGAGGTAAAATAAATATATTCATAGACCAGAAAGTACCTGTTTTGGGTTGAATGTTTTCCATAATGTCCTCGCTAACTTTTATTAGAAAGTCTCGAATACGTTAGTAAAAATGATAATATCGATACAAGCGAGTACGAAAATTTGTACTAAATCTTATTATTAGATAAGTTGTGAAAAATCTTTAAAACATCGCCGTACTTTTTCTGATTTTCCCGTAAAAATATTTTTTTATAAGGTGTTATCGTTTTTTAAATGTATAACAATTAAACCGCTAATCTAAGGGACATAGATTGATACTATTTCAATATAACTTTCTTTATATAAATCGGATTCATTGTTCCAGAGATCAGCGCATTCAAATAAGCCAAAAAAAACACTCTTCGGTTTTAAATATTATATATTTTTTGCACGGAACCTTAATTATTTCTCTAAAATAAATGTAGCCTTAGTTACTCTTTATAACATCAGCTATCTGCCAGTGCAAGTCCCGTCAAAATTGGTCTAGCCATTTCAGAGATTAGCCGGAACAAACAGGTAAACAAAAAACTTTTTTTTCCTTATAAGTACCGTATATACTTTCATATGCAATTAGTAAAAAGCTGTTATTTTAACATTACGAACAGACACTTGAATTTTATTTATTTGTACCTATAGATAATCGTTTATACAAAGTGCTCGTGTTACAGGTTTTCCTAGTACGAGCTTCTAAGCACTCTTACTGGATAATCTTATATTATTATGTTTTAAGCGAAACAGTTATGTAGAGTATATTTTTTTAACCTGATTTTTTACTACAAATAAACATTATTATTATTAAAAAAAATTATGTGTAAAGTGCAACATGTTACTCGCAAGTTGTATACTTATCTATATTAACTGTAAGAATTTGCTGCCTAAAATTGCCGAAAAAGTGAAACCGATTTCAAAGAATATTGACTCTTAATTCTCATTATCTTTTAAGTTGTTTATGTTTTACATAACAATAATATAAAAACATAGCCAAAAATGCGTTTTCATGTTTGGTGTTATCTCAATTTAACTATTAAAGCCATTTGCTTCTAAATACAAATTCCTCTCAGTCACTAAACAAAAGATACCATTAAGTTTTAAGAGTTATAAAATAGTGCTTGACTTGTAATAAAAACTTTACTACGGGTAAAGAGCTGCGATTACGATGTACTCCATACATAAACATTCACCTAGGAAGAATTTAGAAAAATTATGTATCTTTAAAATACAATCTGTTTGCGAATTATATCTTACTAGCGACTCACCCTCGCTTCGCTCGGGTTCGTCACTGACTTGCTTCCTCATACACACTTTCATCCCCATTCTCACCCCCTTAGTAATTTTGTAAGCTCTAAGTTAAATAATATTATAGTAGAGACATTGTACAATATATCGAGTAATAGTGAAAATGAATATTAATGAAATACAAATGGTAAAACATTAACAGATAAGCTTTAAGCTTATCTGTTAATGCTTTACCATTTGTATTCCAATATTATTCCTTTTCATCAAGTAAACAAATTATACTCTATGAATTAAAAACTTCAATATTTAATTCAAATCCATGTATCTATCTTTCTTTTATTATATTATAATATATAAATAAAAATAAAATGCTGTTCTGTTTATGATAAGCGCATCTATTGAGAACGGCTGGTCCGATTTGATATTGTTTTGTTTCTCAATTCTATTCCACGGGTACTGTACATTTTTCCGAGATAAAAGTAGCCATGTTATTCTGATGTATGAGCTATATTATTGTAGTTTCATTAAAATCCATTCAGTAGTTTTTGCGTGAAAGAGTAACAAACATCCATACATCTAGACATCCAGACGTCCTCACAAACTTTCGCTTTTTATTATATTAGTGGAAATATTATTAAATGAATAACGTTTTTAGAGAAGAAATAGAAAAGTTGCCTGGAGTATTGGGAAATTTGGAAAAATATATTATGTGCCTTTTTCTATAGGTTTTTTGTATGAACCCAAAGACAAAAAGAAACATATTTTTAAGTATCGAACAACGTCAATTGGGTCAACTAGTTAAAACAATTTAATTCCGTATTTTCTATTCCCTTTCATTTTTTTAGCATATTAGGTTTAAGTACCTGTAAAATAGTGATGCGGAAATGATAAAAGCTTTACTGCGTACTTTATGACGTTTACGATATTAATAAAATCGGTAGATATAAAATAAATTGTTTTTTAATCTAAATTATAACAGAACGTTAAGTCGCCATCATAAATAATATTAACCATCATGTAAAAATCTGTTCAATAAAAATCTACTTAATATCAAATTATTTATATATACTAATACTAGCATTGCCCGCGGCTGCGCCCGCCTTCAGATGACCATAAACCAAATTCTTAGGTTTTCCATATTGGTATACTCTTACAATGCAGTTTTTGTATTTTTCTCAGAAATGAGATATTTTCCCGTTGTAAAAAGTATCTTATATGTTGATTCGGATAACCAGCTATCACTATACCAAATTTCATCAAAATCCCTCCAATGGTTTTCTCGTGATGAGATTGTGAGTTTGTGACGTTGTAGGGAGTAATCTCTGGATCTACTGAACCAATTTAGATGAAAGTTGGTACGAAGGTAGTTTGAGACCCCGGAAAGGACATAGGATACTTTTTATCCCGGAAATCATCCCTTAAGGTGCGAAAATGGAGATGAAAGTTTGTATTGGGAAGCAAGCCAGGGACGAACCCGAGCGAAGCGAGGGTTAGTCGCTAGTTTACTAATATTATCATAATTAGTAGCTAGCACGTACAAATATGTATCTATGTACGTATTCCAAAATTATCGTAGGAAACCAATCATATTAATCGATCGTTTTCTTTTTGAGTAGACAAATATATCATAATATTTTAAAGTCAACAAAGTCGATTATTTTTAGTTTTAAATACTGTTAGAATTATTTACCGTATCTGAAATTGTAGGTTCCAGATATTAACTTGATGCTATTGACCCGCAGGCCAAAATTGTAAACTCTCGTAGACAGAGCGTAGAGAAGAATAAAACTGAAGCTAAACTGAGTCAAGGTCAGTCAGCGTACTGTTTCACAAGTTCCCCGCCCCTATAGTGGGGGCATATATAAAAAGTATTCTTAGTGAACAAAAAGAATACTATTTCAAGCATCAATTACTATATTTTATTTTTCATAATCGCTAATAAGTTGACTATACTAATAACAGTCTAAATAAAATAACATGTACGAACATAAAATACAAATTATCTTGATGTTGTAGATGGGTAAAAACACTTAGATTAAAATTCTTGTTTCTATTTTTCCTAGAGCCACTTTATTCTTAGTATTCATCCCACACAAGCGACTCATCCCCAGGTACGTTTTAACATATCTTATATATAAAATTTCCATGTCACAATGTTAGTTACCGTACTCCTCCGAAACGGCTTTACCGATTTTTACCAAATTTTATATTCGTATTCAGTAGGTCTGAGAATCTACTATCTATACAAAATAAACAGTTCTGAACTTTTCGATTCCTTAGCTCTTTTTTTTTTGTTTTCCCTTATTTTGGAAGTTATACTTGTTTCGGCACATTTGGAAACAATTATGAGAGTAAAATTTTTACGATGCGCGCGCCCACCGACAGCAAAAAGCGACATGATGAAGTTAGCTGCATTCCTTTTACAGACAGAAAGTTGTGACATACGGGATGAAATCTTTAGCTATTTTTGTTCTGTTACGCCAAATAAGTTAGACTTCTTAAGTGCGTACATAAGTACACACACACGTTTTTTATACTTAAACTACCTCTGACCCACAAAAAAAGAATGATTGAAATTCGTCCAACCGTTTTTGAGTTTTAGCAAGTCTAACGAACGGTAATTGATTTTAATATATATATATATATATATATATATATATATATATAGTTTACAGTTTTTTATGTAACCTAATATATATTACATAAGTACTTGTAATCCTGTATTTAATCAAAATTACCAGAATTACTATGTAAATGACAAACTAAAAGGTATTTTGTAAACAAATTCTTTTGCCATATTAAAAAAATCCATAATATGTATAAAGAAGACTAGTAAAATTGTGTGGTTGTAGTGATAAAAATCTTTATTACCTCCAAAGTGGTGCTTACGACCTATGTGCCTGACCGGAGCTTTATTCACCGACGTAAACTATTTCCACTACGTATAATATCAATTGTAACATAATATATAAAATTTACATTGTTATAAAAGGTGTATTGAATATACATATATTTAATAATAATGTGGATGACTAGATTCTGTTTGCGTTTTCGTCTATGTAACCTTCTAAAAAAACACTTTATTTCCTATTTTTTTCACGGTTTTGGAAGACGTTGTGGTAAGCAATATCGAAGGACATACCTTCATCATTTATTTGTTAAACTAAAATCGAAATCACTAGCTAAATATTTATTCTATTTATGAAAATCGAACTGATTTATAGATTTAACTATTTAGATATTTACCAGCGACTCACTCTCTCTGCGCACGTGTTTGACCTTTGTTACGTTTTTACGTTTAGTATAGAAAAGGGATAACCTTAAGGCACGACCACCAGTGGCCATTACTTATAATTATATCGACGGTGTATTATCATGTCCAGAATGCGCACGTACCTTTACGAATAAAGTCGGGTATGCAAGTCATTCAAGAGCGCATCAAAGGGTAGAGCAACGAAACCCTAACTCACAATATTAGAGCAAAACCCATCCAGTCTTAACAGTCGCTGTGGTCGAAATCGGCCAACACACATACAATAAAAAAAGATATAAGGACTATTTCAACAAGTTTTTCTAAAAAATATTTAATGTACAGTTTCGTCTCAGATAGAACTGCATTATACATATATAGCTTTTTACTACAGGTTGTCTTAATAATGTTATTTTCCCACTTCTACGTAACGTAATATCGGCGAAGTTTTCTACCACGTTTTGAAGCCATTAACAAATAAATTTGTATTGAATTGAATTTATATTATTTTTGATTTTGACATTTATTTTGGTGGATTCCTTTTATATATTTCTTTAGTGACTCTATTCCTTAAATTCAAGCAAAGCAGTGAGTGATATATAGTATATTAAATTCTTTGAATATTGCAAACTCATGAATAATATCTACACGACTTAATATGCTATCAAATTTAGTAATAAAACAGTTATAGCTTACCGAAGTAGCTACTGGGTAGTAAATTTTACTACTGGCTATTTGTTTTTAGTGGTTTAAAAGTCATACATAGATTGTTATAACTACTGAACTATTGTTGCGATATACTTTTATTGCATGCTTCTCAATACAAACTTTCATCCCCATTTTCACTACCTTAAGGGATGATTTCCGGGATAAAAAGTATCCTATATCCTTTCCAGGGTCTCAAACTATCTTCTTACCAAATTTCATCTAAGTCGGTTGAGTAGATCCAGAGATTACCCCCTACAACGTCACAAACTCACAATCTCACAAACTTTACCTCGTTATAATATTAAGTATAAACAAGCTTTATTTACAAGTAGGTATATGTTAATGACCAGGTTATTATGATCTCCTCTTCTTTTACTATAATGTATTTGGATTTCAAACTGGAATTAAGCAATTCATTGAATAGTAATTAGCTGTATAATATAATAGTAAACTAGTCTTGTTCTGCGCTATAGTGGATTATATACGGACTAACGAATTAATTTTAACAACACACAATGACTGTTTCTGTTGTTCTAAGAACACGGCTAACACTCGCTTAATCTTAAGAGATATATCAAAACGATGTAATAGAAAATTATAGATACATTTGAAAATGGCCTACAGAAAAATCTGCAATAGCATATGTCTATCGCCTAAGGCACACTCGCAATAACTATTTTAAAATATGTAAACAGATTTTAAATAAAATAATCTTTTCGAATTATTTCGCGGATTTATTTTGATTTTTGGTCACGGGAGAGACTCACCACCATGGATGCTATAAAGCATTCGAAACGTCGAGAACCAAAAATCAAAATAAATCCGCGAAATAATCCGAAAAGATAGTTTTATTTAAAACTAGTGGCTCACCCTCGCTTCGCTCGGGTTCGCCTCTAGAAAAACACTAATAGATATCTATTAGTTCCCATGGGAACCGTTCATTTTTCCGGGATGAAAAGTAACCTGTTGTTTGACCGGCAATATAAGGTATCAGCATGTCAAATTTTACTAAATAGGCGCATAAGTTGTTGTGTACTAAGCTGTATAAGTTACTATAGTTTTTTAGGGATATAAGGTACCACCATGCAAAATTTCATTTAAATCGGTCCAATAGATTCGGAGATTAGCCCGTACAAACAAACAAACAGACAGAGAAACAAAAAATTTGAAAAAAAAAACTGGATTTGTTCTATTTGTCTTCTTTACATCCCCCTGACTCGGTTTTTAGCATTTTTTTGCTATGTACAGACATTCGACCTCTACTGTTTTATTATAGTATAGATGTCAAATATTCGCGTAAATCTAAGAAAGTATTAAGTAAACAGATATTTTAAACGAAAAGAAACAAGCCAAGTGAAGCGAAAGTCAGTCGCTAGTTTAGCAAACAAAAGCGCTAAAAAGATATAGAATAATTATCTATACATAGGTACCTACTTATAATAAAGTTCTACCTGAGTCGTATCTGTACATTAAATATTTTTTGGAAAATCTTATTGAAATAGTCATTATTATCGATACAGAGGCCGAATCTATAGTTTTTAAAATGTATGTTTGTCTGTCTGGCAACGAATTACGAGAAAACCACGGGACAGATTTTGATGAAATTTGGTATGATGATAGCTGGTTGTCCGGGTCAATATATAGGATACTTTATACTGCGGGAAAATATCTCGTCTCTGAGAAATCAATACTAAACGTTAAAACCTAACAAGGGGCGAACCCAAGCGGAGCAAGGGTGAATCGCTAGTCATTTATATTCTGTACTCAAGCTCGGTTAGTGTGAAAACAACATGTGAATGAAGTACTTCGAACTGTCGAGCGGTTCACTGTTCACATCGGCGTTAAATAAACAAACATAATCACAGCAAATGATGAGAGACTAACTAACTTAGGTCAAAGTCGCACTATACCTTTACTATGAATATGTACTCGTACATACGAGGTATTATTGATATCTGTGATGGAAGAATTAAAAATCCCACAGCTTTAAGCGGACTAACTTAATCACTAAAAAGAATTTTTACCCTAAGGAATGGAATTTATAAAACCTATTCCTTAAAACAAAAATTGAAAATTGATTCCCGAATTGACGAAGATATTCCTAATCTATACTAATATTATAAAGATTTGATTTTTTGTTTGTTTGTTTGTGTGTTTGTTTGTTTGTACCGAATAGGCTCCGAAACTACTGAACCGATTTAGATGAAATTTGGTTAGAAGATAGATTAAGACCCTGGGAAGGACATAAGTTAGTTTTTATCCCGGAAATTATCCCTTAAGGTGAAATGGGGAAGAAAGTTTGTATGGGGAAGTACCCTAGGGACGAACCGAGACCGAACGTGAGTGCTAGTAGACTACAAAAGTAAAAAAAAAATTATGTTTTTTCTTATTTTTTTGTCAAATATAGGGTTGCGTCAGTCGGTCGTAAATAATCCAAAAATTAGAACTTTATCTTACATAAAAGTATAGAATTTTTTATGGTAAAATGTAAATGGTAATTTTTCTTAAAATTAAGCAAATATATAATGTAAGGTAATAATAATTCGAAATTGTGTCCAATACCTTCTTTTACACAGAAATTCATTCTTTTTCGCAAAGAGTTAACTTATGGCCCGTAGAATTTTAGTACTTTTTATACCAAATCTTCACTAGTTTGTGCACATTTCTCAAAGCTATCATACAATGTGTCAAAATAAATATAATTTTGCATATAATTTGTACAATTTACAGACCCATATATAACTGATGGTCGTTAATATGTCATTATTTCATTGAAAGCCGCAAATGACAAATGATGTTATAAAAGGTAGTGATATATAAAAATAGGATTGATACTTTGTAAAAATGAATGAATGAAAAACGAAACAATATTTTAAAAAGCTTTTTCTAGTAAAATAGTTGTATGTAATATACATTTTTTCTACATCACTCTCCTTTTCTCTTATAGAATAGAGAAAAAAAAACATGATTAAAACCCCAAACGCTACCTAGATTAAATGTCGTAAAAACTATCTATAGATATCTATACTAATGTATAAAACTGTTTCTGCTGTTTTGCTGAGTTTTTTCTGGATGAAAAGTTTCTCTGGATCTAAAGGTCGGATTTGAAATATTATTTTTGCCTTTTAATGCCTATGCTTTAAGGAAGGTAGGTTTTAGTGTCAAATAGCTAAAAATAGGTTATAGCTATTTAACATGACACTAGAATCTACGAGAGCGTAGTAGTTCTACTAAATTAAACGGCGTGGCGGAGTCGAGAGAAAAGTCTAGTTTAAAATATTTACTTGTGTAGGATTAGATTTTGTCATACTTAAGACAGTGGGAACCGTACATTTTTCTGGGATAAAAAGTGTTCTACCTTAGTGTAAAATCATGTGTTGTTATAATATATGAGCTACGTTGTTGCAAAGCTTAATAAAAATCTATTCAGTAATTTATGCATGAAAGAATAACAAACATCCATACATTTATACATCTGTTCTTCCTCACAAACTTTCGAATTTATAATATTAGTAGGATAATCTATATTTATATATAGGTATGTATAATTACGCCTTTCAACAATTTTCACATGTGTCGCACATGCGAAGGGAGACTAAACGCTTGTTTATTTAGGTTAAAGTAAAAACAAACGTAGTGTGTACACATTCATTTGAAGGGGTGAATCGGTAAAGGTGAACTCCTGTTTATTTTTAACAAATCCTTTTCAAATTAATCAATAATTATGATTGTTTGAGGTTAAATATATTTATTTTCCCAATAAAAATTACAATTATCACTTAAATTAAGGAAATTCAAATAACACCGCTACTTCACACTATTTCCCACATACATAATTAATTATGTGTATGAGTTGACTGGAAGAGAGCTCTTATAGAGATACTCGTAAGTCCACCTTTGCCCACGCTATTTTGTATATTTTTTTTTGCTTAGTGCAATAAAGAATAAGTATATAATAATACCGTATTATAAATGGTTTCATTTGTTTCTCGTCTTTATTTTATATGAAGAACATAAGAAATATGTCTAATGGCTGCATACAGGTTTCAGATTTGGAGACTCTAAGTTCGAATCCTGGGTCAAGCTGAGTATAAACATAATTTTTTTTATTAATATATTCCCAGTAGGAGCACGAAGTTGAAAACTTGGCGGTGTTACATCCCAGGAGAATACTTTTAGCTATCTATCCATGCCTGATCTCTCACCGGTGGTATCGATATTTGTTTGTGAAGGTTAAGAGTGAAAGCAATAGAGCGTGCACTTGTGTTTGAGCAGAATTGTGCACTATAATATCTCTTGCACAGATGGAAAGTCTCAATGACATGGTAAAGAGGACATGATTATTGTTACAATAACACATTGCCACAATATCTGAAAAACAATTTCACAATTTCATCTTAACATTTTCTTTGTAGTGTACATTTATGTTCACAATGGTAGTCGTTTGTAAACTAAATAATATAGGTACAAAAGGTAACGCAACCTAGGCTTTTACGAAAATATTCATAGTAATATTAGGAACATGGGATGCTAAAGAAAATATATGTTTTTTGGTGTACAAATATAGTAGGTAGGTTTTTACTATAGGTTAGGTTAACTGAATAAACTTAAAAAACCGACTTCCAGGCACTAAAATGTAAAAAATAACTAAATAGGGATATATATATATATATATATATATATATATATATATATATATATATAATATATATATATATATATATATTACCTTCAGAATATTATTAAAAATCACGACATTCAATGCCAGACACTTAACATCGTGGCAGACCCTTACCAGACACCCTTTTCATGAAATCATAATTCTACTTACGGTAGGTAATACCAAAAAATCACACTTTATTATTTGACGAATTTAGATCGGTATTTTGAGAAGAAAACTAGTTTATTTTTTTCAGGATGCTTCGTGATATTTTTATTAAAAATTTCATTTCAGTGTCAATCCAAGTAGCAAGTTATTAAGTGTAAAATAAATATAAATAATAAATATAAATATGTTGGGACATTAACACACCTCATCATCTAGTTCCATGGTAAGCTACGTGGCTAGTGTTATGGATACCAGATAGTTGATACACTACACATATACTTTTAAATACATACATATATAAATAGAAACACACGTGACTGGAGTATTAACATTTGTGCTCATCACACAAAAGAATGCCCCCAGCGGGACTCGAACTCGCGACCGCAGCAAGTAGGGTAACTACACACTGAGCCGAACGTGTCGTCAAATGCCTGAATAAGACGTAATCTAAGATTTAATCTTGGTCTAAGATTTGAACCTGCTTTCCTTGGCTTTCTAACCGAGTTCATTAGCAATGAGCTAACAGTTACTGGTTTTTTATCTTTACTCTTACGAAATAATACAATCCTGATTTATCTTTCCGTGCACGAATATGAGGGCCTATTTATTCTATGTAAGGACAAAAAGAATTTACCTTATACACATGTCATACATCTTGCCGCTATTACGCATCTGCTGCAACAATATTTTATTTTCTCAGTTTTGCAGGTATTTTGTTTTCTTTGAAACATTTATTATAACTTAAGTATTATTTAATAATAAATAGGTATCCAATAAGAACATACTCGCTGATGTTGATCGCCGGAATAGTTTCTTAAGAATGATATTACCTAGGTAGATAGATATGTACATTATCTTCATCATCTTCCTGCCCATTTCCCAATCTCTTGGGGTCGGCGCAGTACATCTTCTGTACTGCTGATAGGATTTGGCAAAAGTTTTACGACCGGCCACCTGCCTGAGATCAACCCTCCTTGGGAATAAGAAGATACATTATAATAAATAAAAAAAATAAAAATAAAAATAAATATAATATATTGTATTTATGACATTATTGTATAAGTTCTTTTTATATCTTTCTACCCAATTTCAACTAAAACTTGATGTAAATGTGAGACATGATGATGATGTTCTCCTAGCCGATTCCGGCCACGGCGGCCAATCTCATTGAGCCAACTGCGCAGGAGATATTATAGTGCACAAGTTTACGCGCAGACACAACGTGCACTCTCTATTCCTGTCACTCTCATACTCTGGTGGTACGACTCGACACAATCAGTGAGAGTTAAGGCGCAGGACTGACAGCTTTACGTGCTCTCCGAGGCACGGGGTGAAACACCGCCAACTTCCCAACTCTGGGCTGTTACTGAGACTTACTATAAAGAAAGACTCAATAACTAAACTTGGCCCGACCCGGGGCTTGAACCCAGGACCTCCGAGTGTGCAGCCGTACATGCTAGCCACTACACCACCGAGGCATTTAAATGTGAGACATATATAATTGGCGTTTAGGAATTCAAGCCCTGGTGATTCTTTGCTTTATTTAGTTTTCTAGGACCTAATAGTTTCTTCACCAGTCGAAAATCGAACTTGCGGCGGTCTCTCCAAAATACTATTTAATTTTTAACAAAATGTACACTTGAAACAATCCATTATTTAAATATCTGAAACTCTGATATAATATCAATTAAAATACCTTCCGTTTCAAGGGAACAAAAAGATTGTAACTTTTAAACGTCTAGGGCAGATTTTTATTAAAAAAAAACAACTAAAAGCTTTTAAAGCTTTTAAAACTGCATAAAAGTTGGTTTATTCTTGTAGGATATACCGTAGGCTTTAAAATTATTCTTCTGAAGGATGTTAATGAATTATTATATTTACATACATACATATTAGAGATCTATTTATATTATTTACAACTATAGGCCCTAACCCAATAAATAAATAATATAAATAAATATGTTGGAATATTAACACCCTGCACTATCTAGTTCCATAGTAAGTTACGAGACTTGTGTTATGGATAGTTGATATACATATATAAGTTTAAATACATACATATCGTAAATATAAACCCATGACAGGAGTAAAAACATTCGTGCTCATCACACAAATGAATGCCCCCAGCGGGACTTGAACCCACTACTGCTGGCTCAGCAAGTAGGGTCACTACAAAATGAGCAAAACGTGTAGTCATATATAAATGAAGATAAATTTCAACGGGTAACAAGTATAAACGTAAATTTTGTATTATCGGTATGCAGTACCATGGTATTTACAACGGATAAATCAAACAATATTAAGCGAGCGGATAAACTATAAATCTAGCTAAAGAGAATTGATGCATCTACTCGAAAGTTATGGATATCCAATATGACCTAAATATTTTAGTACTAAGGAAAACGTAATTAAAACTTTCATGACAATAACAATTAAAAAGCTTTAATAAAAAACGTTCTAGTAATGTGAGAATAGAATATTAGTAGGATTTTTAAAGCATTTTTAATATCTACATGACTACAGATAATACAAATAATTATTAATAATACGTCTATCGAACTATTTATCATCAAAAAATAAATTGAAATATAGCAATCGTTGGCATTTATATAAGTGGCATCACGACGTTTTAAATATTTTTAAAATTATATTAGAAATACAATTCTAAATCTACATCAATATTATAAAGAGGTAAAGTTTGTGAGTTTGAGAGGTTGTAGGGGGTAATCTCTGGATCTACTGAACCGATTTAGATGAAATTTGGTAAGAAGACAGTTTGAGACACTGGGACGGACATAGGAAAGTTTTAATCCCGAAAACCATCCCTTAAGGAGGTGGAAAGGGGGATGAAAGTTTGTATGGGGAATCAATCTAATCCGAATAAGGTGAGGATGAGTCGCTAGTTCTGATAATAAAATGAAAGCTGAAAAGGATGTCCTTACTCGTGGGACCATAGATAATGTAATAAGGCAAAGAATTTCGATGAAGATATAAGCATATAATTTAGTAAATAATTTTAATGAATAGGTGGAGGTTATGGTAGGTCCCATATTTAAAAAAAATAACTTCCAAAGCGAAATAATTTATTTTAAAGTATTTTTAATTATAGTGTACGTTTTTAGATAAAATGATTTCATTGAATAATTTTCATTTATTTAAAATGTATAGGTAGTAATGAATTGCGATAGCAGTTTAAATTATACATTCAGACTGTTACACGTAAAAAAAAATTGTCGATAAAGGTAGAGAACATAGTATTCCCTATTGGTTGCTGCAATAGCTACTAAACAAAAAAAAGAGAATCGCTTACCAAACAGGGGAGAAATTGGAGAGTTACTGAACTGTCTTATTTTTATATATCTACTAGCAGAACCCGCGACTTCTCGCGCGCTAAAACTACAAAAAAAAGCTCTAAAAAGGTAGTTTCAAACAAACTTTCATCTGCTATACCTCCTTATAGGATTAATTTAAAAAAAATGCTAAAACACGTAATAATTTAATTTTTTTGAAGAGCATTAATACCGAGTTTCAAGTAATTCTGATCATAGATATTTTTTTGGATTGTATTATAACGAGTTTTCCCGTGGGAATTAGATAACCACCCGCGGTAAAAAGTAGCCTATGTCACTCTCCAGCCCTCCAACTATGTTCAACAAAAAATCACGCCAATCCATCACTCGGTTTCAACGTGAAAGAAGGACAAACAAACAAATAAACACACTTTCAAATTTACAACATTAGTATGGATTTACATGTAGATTCGGTAAACAATCCAGAAAATAGTTAGAATTTAATCATATAATTTTTTGAGCTTTATGATCACTACAAACTTTTAGAGCTTTAAATACATGTATGTAGCCCTGTGTCATGAATACGATCATAAACACACATATGTAATAATGCCGAAACTACTATTTTCAAGCATCTGATTATTATGCTTGAAAATAGTGGCGAAGAAAGTTTCATTTGATAAATATTTCGCTTTATATAATAAAACTAGCATTGCCCGCGGCTTCGCCCGCGTTTAGATGACCAAATACCAAATTCTTAGGTTTTACATATTAGTATACTCTTACATCGTTTTTGTATTATTTTCTTCGGAAATGAGATATTTTTCCGCGGTAAAAAGTATTCTATATGTTGACCCAAATAACCAGCTATCACCATACCAAGTTTCATCAAAATCCCTCCAGTGGTTTTTCCGTGATGCGGTAACAGACAGACAGACAAAAATTCTAGAAACTATAGATTGGGCCTCTGTATCGATAATAATGTCTATTTCAATAAGATTTTCAAAAAAATATTTAATGTACAGATTCGACTTAGTTACAATTTTTTTATATGTATAGATTAATATTGTATCACTGTTTCACAAAATTACTGTCACATCAGCTACGTATTTATTGGAATGAATTAGCTGTAGATTCTTGAAAGCCCGTCGTAGTGGAAGTTTTCCACTGGCTGCACTTTCTCGCCCCGCCTCACCGCTCGGCTTTGAGCTTATTATCCGCTTTGGGAATTTGTTTTCTTTCTCTTGTTTACCCTCGATCGGCTAGAAACGTTACATGTTCGTCTTTGTTTATCAAATTTTGATCCCAGTGTTAGTTTGAAGCTCCAATAGACATTTGCCTATTTTGTTTACGTGTTTGACTGATTGAATTTATTTTTTATTACATTATGTATATAGATATGATAATTATTATATTTATATAATGAGGAACCATCCATGTTATTTTAAAATAATATATTGATTTTACGTATTAAAATTTGCAACTCTACAAGCTCTTCGCAAGAGATTGCGAATTCAATAAAAGACACGGGAACGGTATTTAATTTCAATAGTAGATAAATAGTAAATTGTGTACAATAGAGGTGTATACGATACCTACATGCGTCGTTCACTTGTTCCAACGTCGTCATATATATATTTTTTTATGGGACTAAGGGGGCAAACGGGCAGGAGGCTCACCTGATGGAAAGTGATCACCGCCGCCCATGGACATCTGCGACACCGCAGAGCTTGCAGATGCGTTGCCGGCCTTTAAGGAAAGAATACGCTCTCTTCTTGAAGGTGGCTAGGTCGTAGCGGTTCGGAAAGACCGCCGATGATAGCTGGTTCCACAGAGTGGTTGTGCGAGGCAGAAAATGCCTCAAAAATCGCACTGTTGTGGAACGCTGGACATCTATGTAGTTAAAATGAGCTTCAGTGGATAAGATTTTTTTACATATCCATACACATCGGTAATAAAACAATAACGAATCTAAATCTATACATGAAATATTTTTTTAAAAACAATAAGTGTTATACAATGTGAACAGTATATAAGTCCAAAAAAAAATGCTGAAATTTTTGTCTGTCTGTCTGCTTTTCATGCAAAATGTGCTGGACGCATTTTAACTAAATTTAGAGTACCGATAGCTTATTAGTCGAGTTAAAATTCATTAGCATACCTTTTACTACAAGAAAATCTCTTATTCTAATGTGACTACCCCTATAACTGATCGGTCGAGTTGACCTACATATCATTGTTTAATGATTTATTACACAAAAACTATTAGTAGCAGGGGTGACTATTAACATATTTAATGATAAACAATTTAGTATGTAAAATCTCTTATTTAGTTATTTAAAACGTACCTTAGACTTATTTAAATGTACGTAATCTTAAACGCATCCGAGCAAAGCAAGGGTAAGTCGCTAGTTCAATAAAATAAAACTCATAATGAAACTTAGAATGTCGTCCACGTGTTATAAGTTCACGTTAAAATAACATTGTTCAAAGAAGAAAATTAACTTCTTCTCTTTGCACGTTTATGGAGACATCGAGAGCAGGTGTGAGTGTAGATTAGATAATTATGAGCAAACGTCTCTAATACGACACTTCAAAGCTTTTAAACTTAAATAGACGTATTACAATATTCTTTGCAAAAATTGTAAAAACTCTTAAGTCGAAGGTAATTCTTGTAAAATATTGCTATACCTACTGTGTACATTATCTCTATCACTATGGTATACTGTGAAGAACATATTTAATTTTTTATTTTATTTGTCTTAACGTTGAAAGAAAACATCGTGAGGAAACCTGCATGTGTGAGAGAACGTAGCAAGTTTTCGAAAGACATGTGAAGTCCACCAACCCGCACTTGGCCAGCGTGGTGGAATATGGCTTCATTCTCCTCGTACTGAAGGGAGACCCGTGCCCAGCAGTGGGACGTTAAAAAAGACTGAATATATACTATTTAAAAATAAACTTTTGTAGGTTTGTTTTGTTCTTTTAAGCGCATTAAAATAAAAGCTTGTTTTTATTAATAATGTTTTGTTTTCAGTATTAATTTTTTTTTTAGTTTACAAGTCATGGCGTGAGTGCACTATTCAATATATATAAGTCAACTGAATCATAATTGAATCTATCTATACTTATAATAAGATTCTAACTGAATCGAATTTGTACATTAAATATCTTTTGAAGTCTTATTGAAACAGTCATTACTATCGATAAAGAGGCCGAATCTATAGTTTTTAGAATTTTTGTCTGTCTGTCTGGGAAGACATGACGAGAAAACCACTGGACAGATTTTGATGAAATTTGATATAATGATAGCTGGTTAACCGGGTAAACATATAGGATACTTTTTACTGCGGGAAAGTATCTCATCTCTGAGAAATCTATACCAAACGTTTAAACGTAACTAGGAACAAAACCGAGCTGGGCGAAGGTGATTCGCTAGTATGTATATAAATTTTCATATCCGTGTCGTTGACTGCTGAGGAGATCTCTTATATCCTGGGTGGCAACCAGGCCACGGTGGTCTTCATAACTGGTTAATTGAATGTGTATATAAAACTTTGTGCCTGAACTGTTAATCGTCGAGTTGCTTCGTCTGAAGTTTAAATAAATGCTTGTAAAATGATTTGTTTTAGTTACCCTAAGAAACTTTAATTCTCTGTGCAACTGACAACTTTCTAATTTTGGGCTGTGTATTATGATATAAGAATCAGGAACTGTTTTGGTCTTATCCAGGACTCCAATCCAGGACCTCTAAAGTGGCAGTCGTATATGAAGCTACTATTCCAATTTGGCCGGAACCAATATGTAGTATCTAAGTGAACATAACAGATGTAAGATCTTTTTAGAATAATGAAAATCATATCATTTATTTAGCATCATTCAGACATGCATAAAGTTTATATATGGATGTTTCCAGTAAAGCTGTTAACTAATGTGAATTTACGCAAGATTTCCTCGTAGAAAAGGCTTTGACTAATTACGTGAGAGCGTTTAATAACGTTCATGGTTCAAACATTATCCATTAAAATTCAACCACAGGAAATACTAATAATAATTAATTTATAGACAATTTGTATGTTTATACAAAAAAACGTATGTATATCTGAAAATACTTTTACCTATTTAAAAAGAATTTTGTTAATAAAATTCAGTAATTGGTAAAGAATTTGTTAACAAAATGTAAGAAATAATAAACATTTTTATTATGATTTTAATATTATATTTTATATGATTAAAACTTACTGAAATATAAGAAAAATATAATAAAGATAGAAAAAGTTCTTACATAATAAATATCCCAATTTTGTTAAAGATAGTTTAATAATGAACATTAAATAAATAAATAAATATGTTGGGACAGTTACACACAGCACCATCTAGTTCCATGGTAAGCTACGAGGCTTGTGTTATGGATACCATAATACACTACACATATATAACTTTTAATACATACATATTATAAATATTAACACCCATGACTGGAAAACAAATATTCGTGGTCATCGCACAAATTAATGCCCCCAGCGGGACTCGTATCTGCGATCGCTGGCACAGCAAGTAGGGTCACTACAAACTGAGCCAAACGTGTCAACATAATATACGAAACATTCATTCTTATTATATGTAGATAGATGTCAAATATTCAAGTAATTTCAAGAAAGTATCAGATAAGTATTAAAAATTCTATATTTTCTTTTATCTACCGTAAGGGCACAAGAAATATAAAATGAAGCAAAGCAAATATAATATTTATTTATGAATGTAAATATCATGTTAATTATACATCCGTTGTCGAAGCGTAGTATTAATTACTAGGTGCTGAGCGATGTAATTGGCAATGTTCCTGAATGGATAAGCTTTGTTGAGCATTTTCATCGTGTAATAGATATGTATCAAAAATTTCGTTAAATACCTCACAAGTCACAACAAACAATAATCATGTTATTGGAATTTTATATGCTTTTATCGAATTAAATTATAATCAGCTTATAAATGGGATTATAATGAAAGAAGTAAATAAAATAAACATTTAAAAATGCATCAAATAATACTGTATTTTGTTGAAATATTTGAAGTGAAACTTTTTTAGAATCGTTGTGATTTTAACTTGATGAAAAGAAAATGCGACACAAGAAAGAGACAAACACATAAATATATAGGATTAAGCCGGCGAGAGAATGAGATAGAATACATTACACGCTATTATGACTAATCGTTGCCATGGTAACCGATGTTATTGTCTGACAAATGGTATATAATATTATTCTTTCCGTATATGATAAATATGTGATTTTGTAGAAATAAATATATGATTGTAATATGCCTAATGTGCCTTATTTAATTATTGATTTGTTTTAATTTAATTGCGATATTTGCCAAAAAAGTTTTACTTCAACGCGCGTAAAGGTTACACGCACCAATTTTTTTCTTTTGTTTTTTTTATTCTAAATATTTTTTATATGTTATTATAGTCTATATGTGTACTAAATTTCATCCAAATCTGTCCAGCAGTTTAATCGCGAACACTTGGAGCACACTTAAATGTTAATAGATCATGGACGCCTTCTGAAGTTTTATGAACCTCGTGAAGTATTTTTTCACGGATGATACTCACCAGTCGGATGTAATGTTTACCAAACACTTTTACTTGTTTCAAAGTTATTTTATCTATTATCTTTATCTACATTAATATTATAAAGAGGTAAAGTTTGTAAGTTTGTGAGTTTGTTTGTCGATAAACTGAAAATCCGCTAAACCGATTTAGATGAAATTTTGTATGATGATAGTTTGAAGGGAAGGACATAGAATAGTTTTTATCCCTGAAATCATCCCTTAAGGGAGTGAAAAGGGAGATGAAAGTTTGTATGAAGAACCAATTATTTCTCGATTAATTGATATAAAACTTATCATACGTATGTATATATGTAATTTATATACACATATAGTAATATGTAGTCAAGATAGAGTATATATTAGTATATATAATATATTTCCCGTCAATCATTCACATGTACCTAGAGACGAACCCGAACAAAGCGAGGGTGAGTCACTAGTACTTTTTAATAAAGCGAATTCGAATCTCGACTGAGGCAAATTCTATACTTGTAGTTAAGGTAAAAAAAATATTCATTATGTTGGTAGCAAGTAGAGAAATGACTCCGTCAAATGAAAAAAATACCTATTACTCGAAAAAATAAAAATTCTATAATGTTATCCACAAAAGCTCTCAATAAGAATCTTATGTTGGCCAAAATACAATGGGTCTTACAAATACAATAGAAAATATAAAGCTGTTCTTAAAAATTTCCTCGTATTCTAAAGATTTTTTGTACTTTTCCCATGTACGTTTTAACAAACGTATATAGGTCGTGTACATTAAAATTCAATGCATCATTAACTAACTGTGAAAATTTGTACGAGATATTTCATTTAAAATTTTTAATATAAAAATTTTGCGACCTTAATTTTTAAAAACTATTTTTTTATTCCTATACTTCCAATTATTAAATACCAATAAGTGCTAGTTTTTCCTAAACTCTACCTTTTAAGCTTTTTGGTATTTGTCGAATTATTCGAATAATAAGATTTAACTAAAAAAGTCATTCGAACTTCATAATCACTTTAAACTTATTTTTTTTTTAAATTTAGGTAGACTTGCTTTTAGGTATAGTCTATTAGAAAGAAATTTTTGAAAATTGATTTATAGTTAGTCAAGATAATGCACATGTAACATATACAAAGTACTTAAAAATAGATGTAGGAGACCTGGTTTAATGCTGTTAGTAGACTCATGTGATGCCATGGTTTTCTAATAAGAAAAAGTCTGACTGATGATACAAAGAACGTTATCTTTTTGGGCTTAGCATCACTAAAAGTCATCACTTAGCAAGCTACACGGAATATACAACAAAGAACTGGTTCTATTATAAATTTTACATGAAAATCCTGAAATAATTAAAGACAACATAAATAACTTTATAGAGAAAATCAAAGAAAATATTGAAGAATGCAATAATACCCAAAGGGATTCATTCACACCTAACGAGAATGGATGAGGATCCGAAAGTTAAGCCATCAGGTGATCAAACGGATTCACCGCCACAAGGGAGTGCTTTGCTTCAGTGCTATATGAAATAAAATAGTAAAACAAAAATTTGAATATTTTTATACAGTAATTACTGAGATAAAAGCAATTTAAAACATATTTAAGATTTTTGTTCTATACAATTTCTTGTATTAAAAGTATAGGTACGTTTTATGGTTTGGATTAAACAAGTTTTTAATCACGAATCTGATAAATATATCGAGCTTTACCTATGTTATAATCTAAAATATGATATGCTATCCCCTTTCTAAATGTCATCCAAATATGTACAGCTGTTATAGCGCGAAGAAGTATTAAACACACTCTCTCAGAATGGGCCTCTCTCATTTACAAACTTTTGCTTTTATAACATTAGCTTGAATATAACTTTAATGTCAGTTTTTACTACAGCTATATATTTTATTTATTTAGTATCACTTCACAAAGAGCAGCTCTTAAGGTAGAATATATATGTACATACTGGTGATTCACCTTCGCTTCACGTGGGTACATCCCAATTCCCAAGATGCTTAACAGTAAAAGTCATAGGCTATTCATTACTAAATTACATCCAAATCTATTATGCCATTTCAACGTGAAGGAATAACAAGCTTATACGTATGTGTATATTCATACTTTAATATTATAAATGTGAAAGTGTGTTTATTTGTTTGTTTGTTTGTCATTTTTCACCTCGAAATAGAGTGACGGATTGACCTGATTTCTTGTGTGGAGATAGTTGGAGGGCTGGAGAGTGACATAGGCTGCTTTTTATTCCGGGAGATTATCTCATTCCCACAGGAAAACACGTAATAATACAAAGCAAAAAATTATTTATGATTAGGATTACTTGAAACTTAGTATTACTACTCTTCAATGCAATTAAATAAATACGTGCTATAGCATATTTATAAATTCATCGTAAATAGGGGACCAAAGTTTGTATGACACCTACCTTTCCAGAGATTTTTTGTGTAGTTTTAGCGCGAGCAAAGCCGTGGGTTCTGCTAGTATACATATAAACTTTCTCGTATATTATACTCGTAGTTAGTAGTGTGATTACATCAAGAACAACGTATTATATAGCTCGGTTGAAGTTTTTAGTTCTAAATACACTTACAATATAGATTGCGCTTTTTTTTTATAAAAAACAACCCTAGTCTATCGAAGCTTAGGTTTTTTTATTCGTACGTCGAAACGGTATTGTGCTTTATAAGAGATAAAAGCTTTTTGTAAGCTCTTTCGACCAAATATTTATACCTATATACTCGTACAATAAAGACAACTTTTTTGTTCATTGTTTTAAACTTGGAGATAGACTATTATTGATTCAACAATAAACAATATAATCTTTAAATCTATATAATTTAGTGTGGAATGTTATTTATTTCAGAATTTACATTGATGATTGTTCAATTTATAGTGTACATAAAAAGCTTTATTTTGCTTATACTGCTATATAAATTTTCCTATAATTCAACCAGTTTTTGATCAAAAGCACATATACGTTGATTTGTTTGATAATAAGCCCCAGCTATTTTCTCTGGGGGAGGGGATACAACTTTTATCGAAACTTTATTTTTCAGCTGTACAGTTTTTTTTTCAAAACTACTTAACTTTATAATTTGAGAAGTATTCCTGCATCGAAAAACTTTGTTTACAGAAAATCATACAACTATAACTATGACTATTAAAGTACCTATGCATAATGAAAAGTCACTGGCATGAGCTAGTTCATAAATCCATACTTCATTCCTTTCCATACTTACTTTAATATTATAAACAGCGTTGCCCGCGGCTCTGACCGCTTTCTGATGACCAAAAAAAAATTCTTAGGTTTTACATATTAGTATACTCTTACATTGCAGTTTTTGTATTTTTTCTCAGAAATGAGACATTTTCCCGCGGTAAAAAGTATCCTATATGTTGACCCGGATAATCAGGTTTCACCATACCAAATTTCATCAAAATCCCTCCAGTGGTTTTTCTGTGATGCGGTAACAGACAGATAGACAGACAGAGAGACAAAAATTCTAAAACTATAGATTCGGCCTCTGAATCGATAATAATGTTTATTTCAAAAAATATTTAATGTACAGACTACAATTTTATTATTATATATAGATGTGAAAGTGTGTTTGTTCGTTTGTCCTTCTTTCACGTCTAAGCGGAGTGACGGATTGGCATGGTTTTTTCTGTGAAGATAGTTGGATGGCTGGAGAGTGATATAGGCTACTTTTTGCCGTGGGAGATTATTTCATTCCCACGAGAAAACACGCTATAAGACAACCCAAAAAATATTTATGATTAGAATTACTTGAAATTTAGTATGAATGCTCTTCAAACAATTGAATAAAAATGTGTTTAAGCATTTTTCGAAATTCATCCCATAAGGGGGTAAAATAGGGGATGAAAGTTTATATGAAACCTACCTTTTAAGACTTTTTTTGTAGTTTAGCGCGAGCGAAGCCGCGGGTTCTGCTAGTATATTAATAAGTAATTCATTATTTAAAGCTACCTTCAAAGCTAATACATTTCGAATGATGCTATCGTTGATATTACTTGACAGAATGAAAAACGACTTTTAGAATAGTTTCTAGCTTTTTTTTGTGTATCATGTTATTGAATTTAGGGCCTACGACACGTTTTAGAAAACATTAACAACGCCCGTATCATGAACGCACGACGTTTGCTCGTATTTTGCACGTTTTATTGTGATGATAAACTTGTAAAGGGCATATACACATAGCTTTTCATAAATGCGCTGTGGATCATTTGTGTTATAAATGCATATTTGGCCTTACATTATTAACACCTCTTTTAAGTTTATCTATGTTGTAAGCTTATAAATTCCATGGTTATATTGGAGATTTAGAGATATTTTGGATATTTTTACATAGCATTTTTTATAGCGTTAATTAACATTTTTAGGCAATTAATATTTTTATTTAAAGTATTATATTATGTATTGCCATTATTTCAGGCATAGCATAGGATCAACAAACTATCAGTCAATTATGACTTCATTTTCTACGATCTACAATTTTATTATATGTAGGGAAAATATTTTGTTTATTCGAGCATTCTATGTTTAACATGATATTTATTTATACTCTAAAAATTCGTTTCAATCGAAAAACATTCTAATAAATAAATTAACAGTCCATTGTGAAAAGATAGTATTATTGTTTGATTTATTAGCTACTAACGACTCACCCTCGCTTCGCTGGAGTTCGTCCCTAGTCCCTAGAATCTCCATACTAAATTTCATCCCCATTTTCACCCCTTTAAGGGATGATTTCCGAAATAAAAAATATCCTATGTCCTTCCCAGAGTCTCAAACTATCTTCTTACCAAATTTCATCTAAATCAGTTTAATAGATCCAGAGATTACCCCCTACAACGTCACAAACTGGCAAACTCAGAAGCTCTTTATATTATTAGTATAGATAATTATAATTAAGTAATTAGTTATAGCCTTATTTATACTTTCCTAAGTTCAAAACATGGTCCATATCAGACCTTTTTTGTACTAAAATTAAAATATATTAGGACATTTCTTATCTGTTCTCCATCCGAGGGTCCACTTTGCTTACAAGTCACGTTCGTGTATTTTTATACCTTCCTTATTAAGGCATGCCTTTTAAGTTTTGTCGTTTGAAGAAAAAAACACAACTAGAACCTTATAGTACTTTTTATTGTTTTTCAAAGTATTCACCACATAGCTTAATATACTTTTTCATTCACTCAAACCAGTTATTATAACATTTATTCCACTCTAAAGTGGGGGTGTTCAAAATGGCTGACTTGAAAGCGTTGACTGCTTTTTCACCGGACTGGAACCTTTGACCACGAAGACTTTTCTTAATTTTAAGAAATATAAAGAAATCGTTAGGGCAGAACTATATGGAAGATGGTCAAGAATTTCTACTTTTTCCTGCTTCAAATACACAATCGATTGACAAGCGCTGTGTGAGCTTGCGTTGTCGTGGTGCAGGAGGATGCATCGCTTTGAGTTAGATTTTCGAAGTTCGGAGATGACTTGTGGTAAACAAACTGTGGTATATCACTCTGCGTTAACTGTTCTACGATCTTCAAGTGCAATAGTCGCAACATGGCCGGTTTTTCCAACGAACGTGGCCACCATCTTCTTTGAAGTGATTCGAGAACGAACAACTTTAATCGGCTTTGGCTCAACTTGAAAGACCCAGATTGTAGATTGTTGTTTGGAATCAAGATTGTAGGCATAGATCCAAGATTGATTGAGATGATGTCGTAGACGTGATTTAACTCTCCTCGGTTGAATCTTTGCAGAGTTTTCTTACACCATCTGTCGCGGGCCGCCTTGTGATCGTCGGAAAGCAGATGCGGTATCCAACGGCAAACTAGTTTTCTCACACCAAGCGCTGTATGCAAGATCTTCTGAATGATTGTCCCTGAGATGCCTAATAGAGCCTCTATCTCTCGATACGTCACATGACGATCTTCGAGAATTAGTTGTCTCACAGCAATGATGTCATCTTCAGTGAAGGCGGATTTTGGGCGTCCTTCGCGAGATTTGTCACTAACACTAGTATGTCCACGCTGGAATTCTAAATACCAGCGTCCGACAGTCCGCAGACATGGGGCTTCATCACTGAACACAGAGGTTAGCTCTTCAAAACATTGAAGCCGTGTCAGGCCTCTTCTAAAGTTGTAGAAAATTATTGCACGAACATTTTCCTTAGAAAGATTTATTTTCGTACGTAACCTGACAGATTCCAATCGACGCTGTGACTAAACAAAAGCATTAATCCTAATACTTTCAACTGTTTTGAGATTCAAAATTTAAACACATTCGAATATAGAACAGTTCCAAATTCAAAATTGCCGGAAAATATGGAAACGACAGAACTTAAAAGGCATCCCTAGTAAGATAAATCTCTCATAGCGCGGTGTGTTTATTTAATTGTCACTACTTAGTGAGGCTGTTTATTCAATCTACGTTTTTAGCACTAATTTAAATTATACTAATATTATAAAATTGCGAAAATTGGTGATTAAGTGTTACTTATTCATGGTGCAATCGGTTATGTTTGAGTTAAGTTCGAAATACAGATATGTATCCTTTAAAAAATAACCTATAGCACTCGGCGGTATTAATCGGTGGATAAAATTTTCAAAAACTTTTTGGAGACTACCCCCTACGTACAAACTTACAGATTTTGCTTTTTTTATAAATTTTAACGTTTAGTATAGATTTCTTAGAGAAGAGATATTTTCCCGCAGTAAAAAGTATTCTATACGTTGACCAACTATCATTATACCAATTTTTTTTTAAATCTGTCCAGTAATTTCATCGTGATGCGTTCCCAGTCAGACGGACACACAGACAGACGGATAGACAAAAATTCTAAAATCTATAGATTCGGCATCTAGTTTGCAACGACCCATTTCTATTACCATGTTTTAATGATGTACTGAGAGAAAAGAGATAAAAATTCACCTGGGAGATATTAAAACGAACTTTTCTCATCTTGTATTAAGTAGTTCCATTGAGTCAACTCTTTGTCTAACAAAAAGGCGATTCGTTATAGTTTTAATTATAACTCTTGATTGATCTTCGTAACTTTAACCTTTTTGTTTAAGAGAAAGTAGCTTTAAAATACTTTATTGTGTTTTCATAACGTTTTATTTTTACAATGCTTAGAAATATACCACAAGCTGCTGCTAATAATACTATTTAGTTTAAAAATAAACAAATTAATGTTTAATATATGAATACTTTTTATTTAACTTAATATGAGAGTTATTATTCGTTTCTTACCTGCAATACTATAAATAAATAATCTAATCTTTATATATAATAAAATTGTAACTGCTCGTTGTCTGTACATGGAAGATATTTGAGTAAAACTATTATTGGGGGTCTTTAATAACACAATGGAACCCAAAACAATGATTTTTAGAATTTTTGTCTATTTGTGTGTGCTTTTGTGTGCACTAATCTCAGAAACGGCTTAACTGATTTGGATACGATTTTGACTAATAATGTGGTAATCTTCACTTAATATTTACTATTCGTTTTATTTCAATCGGTTCATAAATAAATAAAAGTTATATCAATTTAAAGTATAAAATCACCTAAGGACAAATCCGAGCGAAGCGCAGTTGAGTCGCTAGTATCTAATATATTTTTTTCACTGTCTGTTACTAATACTCTTATGTATCGTCACTAATAATATCCTCTAGTAAAATGGTTGAGACGGACCGACATGACAATTTTTGTTAGCCAAACGTAACAAAAAAAGTGAAAATACTTTTTTTTTCAATTTAAATTATATATTTATTTTATATTTAATTACGCCAAGCTTTAATAATTCTAAAAATAAACCGCATTATAAACTATTTAGTGCATAGAACTGGGGAACTTATGAAACAAATCTAGGCCAAAGACAATTGTTTCATATTTGAATTTTATATTGTTTTACTTCATGGTATTTCCCTTGTGGGTAACATACAGAACTCACTGTTCTTTGGGACGAAAAATTGTTTTATTATTATTTTTACGACGGCAAAAAAAGCCTGCGTTCCACTCATCCGTTCCTCACTAAAAGACCGGTTAAAATGAGTTAAACCAGCCATACTCAACCTTTTTTTTATAGGGGCCACAAACACGTTTCAGTCATGGTCTATTTTCCCTTATTTCTTTAAACAGAACTTCTAGATTGGTATCGTTTTCAAAATCGATGAACTCATCAAACAACTCTGAGTAATTACAATTTAAAACGGAATCCAACTCTGAGATGCAACTTCAGATGGGCCAATAACAAAGGCCCGGCGGGCCGCAGGTTGGGTATAGCTGTTCTAATTTTTTTCTTCTGTTGGGCGTCACTTCTTCTCTAAATCGTTTCATCTGTTCCGAACATAAAGCAATAGATGGACAAATTTGAATGATTTCCTGGCCTTTGTAGTATGATATAGATGATATCCGCATATTTGATCCATTCAAAAAAACGTGGTTGTGTATTCGAGTGTTTTTTTTGTATACATGCTACTAGATTTATTCAATTGTGAACCAATATTCATATAGAATTCCATAAAACGTTCTCTCAATAAAGGGTAATAATATGTTACATTTAAAGTAACTTTCAATGGCCTAATAAGAGTTGGCGGACTTCACATGTCTTTGGAATACTTGATAGGTTCTCTCACATATGCAGGTTTCTTCACGATGCTTTTATTCATCGTAATGGTAATAATATTGAAAATGATTTACACGTAACAGTATCAGTGGGGCGAAACCCGGGATTTGATGCCATTTGACTTGGTTTACCTAACAAACGCGCAAACACTGGGCACCACTAATGAATTTCAGACAACACCGTTTTGTTTCTCCGTATGGATACCATGCCGTGACACAAGACAAGAAAATTTTAAATTATCATTTTAATTCACTTACAATGCCAATAAAATAAGAGACCGGCAATATTTTTGGGACAGATTACTTGCTAATAAAATAGCTCTTATAATCTTTATGGTCAATAAATTTATACGGCAGTCATAAAGCTGTATAATTGACTTTGGCTATATTATAATTTATTTTATTATAACAATCTGCCAGTTTCTTATTTATAATGGAGATCTGAATATAATCGATTGGCTGGTTTCGGTTGTTTTTATAAAGTCTTCATAATCAACAATGGTTTTCACATTGTTCCATGGTATTATTATATTGTTGTAGCTTTCAAAAAATGTATGAAATCTGACAACCTAGATCTAATTAACTTTATTATCCTAAATCAAGAGGAGGCCTTGCAGCATATTGTACTTCAAAAACAAAGTTAGTAAGAAATAAGTTTAACTAATTATTTGTAAGCTTTTTTTATGAAGCATACTTTATTTCAAGAACCCTGTTTCTTAACTGTGCAAATTAAAATATACCATAAAAGTTAAATTGTACATTTTCTTTACAATGTAGACTTTTATATAAAAACTTTTTATACCAATATAACTTGACACGGCAACCTAAGGAAGTATTTTTTTAACTCACGATACAAAAAGAGGGATGTTATAAGTTTGGGGTTGTTATATTATGTGTTTGTTTGTGGCATTGTAGCGCCGATATATATAAACCGATTTTAATTATTTTTTGCTTGATAGGTGACTTGCTCAAGAGTGTTCTTAGCTATAAATCAAATTAATACTTATATGCCTTCATAGACAGTCTAACAATTATATTATTATTTATCAAGTGTTTTACTATCGATCTACCCTCCTTTTGCTGGAGTACGTCCTTATTTCTTAACTGCCTCTAATACTTATAAATAATGTTTCAAAGCGAAGAATTTGCCAAAACGTACCGCGTTTTGGCAAATTTTATTACTAGCAGTAACTTATGTCTTACTCCAGGTCTGTTTGTGTATGTATAAATTTCATTTAAATCCTTCCAGTCATTTTAGCCTAAAAAAGTAACAAGCAAACATACGAACAAAGAAAATTTACAACATTATAATATACTTAGTAATGTATACCACAAAAGTATTATTTTCATCATTTTTAACTTTGATTTACTCATACAGCATAATATTCTTCGCATCTCGATAGCTTCTAAGAATCTCTTGATCGACCTTGTCATCTTTCATCGCTAGAAACGGGTCAAGAACATACTAAATCTTATTATAGCAAGCCAATCTGTCCCATCTGATCAAACTCGTAGAAAATGTCAGTGACAAGTAATACGTATTTAATTAAAATGAAAATTCTGACAAAATTTTGTCAATATGATATACTGAATGGCTTCCGGACTTAATCAACGCTACACATCCTCTTGATATCTCGATACTTTCTTATCGAAATTGTACATTTGAACGTCTGTCTGAGTCTAACCAATGAATAAATCTCAAAGAAATAGAATATTAAGATTTGGAGACGAAAAAATACTACGTTTTATCACGTAAAAGAAAGGAATATAATTTATGGTGAAAGAAAATTCTTTTCTTATATTGGCATTATTTGAATGGATTTGTAAATAAAAGGCAAAAGATGCTAAACGCGCCATCAGAGATGGATACATCCTATGAAAATTTCCACATTATATTATAACGAAAATTTCGACCTATTATAAGAAAATCGAAGCTCTTTGAGTACAACACATGTACAATGTACATTGTAAATATCATATCTGTTCCCTATAAAAATAAAAAAATAAATTTAAAAAGTATGCTTCCAGTTACTTTCTAGGCTCATTTATGAAGGATATTTGTTGTTCTATTATAACCTACATACTAGCGACTCATTAGACGTACGACTTAAGTTTTTAATTGTCTTAAATATTCAAGTATTTGTATCAAAATACACGTAGTTTTATACTATATATTAGCTCCTCACCCTTGCTCTGCCCGGATTCGTTCCCAGGAACGTTTCAATCGTCGTAATCTATACTAACCATTAGGTTAGTATACATTTCTCAGAGATGAGATATCTTCCCGCAGTAAAAAGTATCCTATATATGACCCGGATACTCAGCTATCATCATACGAAATTTCATCAAAATCTGTCCACTGGTTTTTTCGTGATGCGTTCGCAGACAGACAGACATATAGACAGGCAAAAATTCTTAAAACTATGGATTCGGCCTTTATTGTTAATGATGACTATTTCAATAAGATTTTCCAAAAAATATTTAATGCACAGATTCGGCTCAGAATTACATATATGTAGATAATTTGAAAATACGTTTGCGTTGTTAGATTAATACTAAATGCACCTTTGTTGAATATCAAAATGATATGTCATAATACTTAAGTATAACAAAATATGTGAATTTAATATTTAAATATTATTTTTATATTTAAATAAAAATGTGTGTAATAAAAAATTATAATTTTTGACATCGTATTTTTCTATGTATTAGATTTCAATTTTTCTTAGTAATAGTAAGCATAGTTATTGATCTATTTGACTGTCAGTATTTTTTAAAATTTTCATCACTCAACAAAAATGGATTTATAAATTGTATTTTACAAAAAAAAAAAACGAAAATTTTGTCTATTTTAATCTTTCTTTCTCTCCCATTTCTTAGAATATTACTTTAGCAAATAATTGGTTTCAAAATCTTATTAACGGTATTTGATTTGCAAATGTGTTATTATAAAGCGCTATGGGTCAATCAAATAACTTAGTTTAATAAAAAAAATATATTTTTCACGAACAATTCGACAAAAATGGATTGTCTGTCAATATTTAAAAAACTGTTTATCATAAAAACTGTTACGTGTAGTTATACATACACTTAGTTCAAAATTCTATTCGTGCTAATTCGTTCATGGTGTATAGTTTAGATACGCGATATTCATGATTGTCAAATAAATGTGAACGGAAAATGTCATAATTTTTATTGAATTTTCAGCGACCGCTGACACAGTAAGTAGAGTCCACAAACTGAGCCAAATGTGTCGTCGAATATATATATATATATATATATATATATATATATATATATATATATATATATATATATATATATATATATATATATATATATATATATATATATATATATATATATAATTTAATTAAAAAATATACTAGGTATATTATACTTTAATTAAAGTTCATGTAATACTTTTAAGCTTTCTGTGTTGTAGCGTGACTAGTGTGTATATGTTTCTATTTGGTATGTAACCACTAACTTCCTTTGTAATAAATATAACCTTCCTGTTACAGGAGCTTAAAAGACGTAGAGCTGAATTTTCTTGTTCGATTAAAATACAGTTTATCTATATTTTAATTCAAAGTACCAATTATCCGTTCTACGAAATATTTCAATAACTTTTGTCCAGTCATTATTGATGGAGCAAAAATAAATATTTTCCACTAATTGCTTGGTTTTTGGTAAAATATTACTAACTTTTTAAAGCGTCATTCTAATAGTGTATTTTTTAATTATATTATTATTAGTTCTAATTTCTTTAAATTGGGCTAGCAGGTATGAACTACTATTTTTTTTAATAATTTTCTTTTCTCACGTAAACTACCTTAAAAAAGGTCATGGCCGTAAAATAGCATTGACCTAACACGCAGAGATAAATATAGTTATTGATAAAATTAAGTTAATAACATTAAGTGGAGGGCAAAGAATTTCCTTGATTATAAATAACTATATTATTTGTCGTAAAATGCTATATTTGTCGTGTTCTATCTGTCTGTCGTGTAGTTTTTAGTAATATATAACCTGAAAATAAATCTTCAAAACTGGAGGAAAATAATGAAAACAATTTGTACCTAAGTTCATTTCTTTCCGCAACAGCAACAAGTTTCACTTGCGTTGCGATGTGAGGACAATTTATCTTTCAGACCCACAAAATAATAATGTGCTAACACATAACTAATTTCAACAAAAAGCTTCATCACATTTAAAAAAAATAATGCTTTTGAAAGAAGTTGCTGTCAAATTATAGCTTATTTTATCCACTTAGCATTTAGGTACATCGAGTTATCGTATGAGATTTTAAATAAAATATTTCTTCGGATTTCTATTACGACTCGGCCAATGCTTTAAGCTGATTTTTGACTAAAGAGTCGGACTTATAACGGACGGATCCAAATTAAGTTATACAAAAATTTGGAAGAAAGAAAGAATTTTAAATTTAAAAATAAAATAAAAAAGTCCTTGAAAAAAAAAATCTAAAAGAGTGATGTCTTTTTTGGCAAATTTTAACAAAATTTGTGTTTTTTTGTTATCTTTTATTTTACACAAATGCTGTATAAGTTAAGTAAAGTGAATTTCATTAACTTTTAGAAACATTTGCATTAGTATATATTAGTATAGATCTATTAATTAGAATCTATTTCAATTGGTCTCATGCCAATATGATTGCTTGTAAAAGATTTAGACTTAATTCAGTCATAATGTATTTAAAAAATAAGGTTACTAATAATTAAATAATACTATTAATAACGTATTACGTATATATGTGTATTCAGTTTATATGAGAATTTTTATTGTTAAGTCAGTAAGCAGTCTGTCTGTTGATTTCTTACGGTGTTTTTAAATATAATTTTTAAAAATCTAAATAAATTTACTGTCTCGAAGGTCTAAAATATGATAAAGATTTTATGATGAAGAACGTAATTTTTCATATCAAATTCGCCAACCGTTTTAAAATGCTTAGATAATTGAAAAAAAAAATATTATCTGAGCGTTGATTGTTTATTAATTCATTAATTTTATGTTTATTTATTGACAAGTCTGTATCTAAGCTATGGCAGAGTGGCTACGCGATATATTCGAGCGTAGTGGGACATAGATTACGTTACCCGCACACTTTGTTATGCCGTACGTACTACTACTCAAATGGCGTCTTACTATGTTGTAGCTACAATATTTTTAACCCTCAACGCAAAAAGAGGGGTGTTATAAGTTTGACGTCGATGTCGGTCTGTATGTGTGTGTGTGTGTGTGTGTGTGTGTGTGTGTGTGTGTCTGCGCGTGTATGTGTGTGTGTGTGTGTGTGTGTGTGTGTGTGTGTGTGTGTGTGTGTGTGTGTGTGTGTGTGTGTGTGTGTGTGTATGCCTGTCTGTGGCATCGTAGCTCTCAAACGGATGGCCCGATTTCGATGCAGTTTTTTTCATTTGAAAGCCAGATTCCTTGCGGTGGTTCTTAGCTATGTTTGGTTAATATTGGTCCAGCAGTGTAAGAGTAACAGCTGTTGTCCAAAATGATGTAGGGCATTTTGGCGTATGATTACTCGTTTAAGTGCTTCACGCGTGCCAGTGAATCGTCAAATGACAATTAATTTGCGTAGGATTTTTTTTAATTTTTAATAAGTTAGTATGACATAAAAAAATAATAATATTAACTTTGACGTATTTTCTGTCAGTTTATAAACTAATCTTGTTATATTACCAGTGACTTTCCCTCGCTTCACTCAGGTGCGTCCCTAGGTACGTTTGATTTTTTTGAGCGGAAACCTAATTTTTTTTCTATAATAAACGTAGCCTAAGTTACACCTTATAACATCAGCTATCTGCCAGTGAAAATGCCCGTTGAAACCACTCTACCCGTTTTGGAGATTAACCCGAACAAACAAATAGACAGACAAACAAAAATTTCAAAAATTGTGTTTTTGTTATAAGTACCATATATAATTTCATATGCATCTAGTATTTAGCCCTTTTTATTCTTCCTTCAAAGCGATGGGGATCAGCCCATAGTCCACTACGCTGGCTTCCGGGATTTGAACCCGCTTCACTTGTTATCCAAGTGAGCGCGTTACCACTGGGATACACTGCCGTTAGTAAAATATACATTTAGTAAAAAGCTGTTATTTTGACATTATAAACAGATGCTTGAATTTTATCTGTATAGATGTTATACATAGTTATCTCTATAGATATGTATAGGTATAGTTGCACTATTGTGACAATTTTCATTAACCATACCTTGGAGTTACAAGTAAAACCACGCGTCAGATCTAGTATTTAATGTTAAGATAAAATCTAATACGAAGTTACATTTCGCTGTTTTCACTAATAAACTGGTTAGCGGTTTGAAGCGAGGTCCTTTCATCCGTATGTAAACAAACCCTTATAAGGAGGGAATTAACTTGCTCGTTCTATACATACGAGTATCTGGATTTGGGTTGAATCAAGTATTACAGAAATACAGGTTGCTATGACGACTTTCACCTTTAGAAAATTAAATTTATTATTATTAATTACAATATCTACAAAATTTATATATTTTTAAATTTAATTTAAAATTTAAATATTTTTGAAAGACATGCCAAGTCCGCCAACACACTCCCTCTTAGTGAGAGACCGGTGCCCAGCAGTGGGACGTTAAAAAAGCTCAATTATATTTACTAAAATTGTTTTTGAAAGAATTATATATGAATATTCCAAGATATAAAAGTATGTATGTATGTGGAAATATCTAGAAAGTAACTATTTTATTTATTGTAACCACAAAAATGTTATAATTTTTGCAAATTTGACTCTACTGAAATTGTGTTTATATAAGAAAACCATCTAGTTTTAATAAACAATCAAGTATTACTATCGATTTCATACTAATACTAGAGACTCACCCTCACTTCGCTCGAGTTCGTTCCTAGGCTGATTCCTCATACAAACTTTCATCCCCATTTACACACCCTTAAGGGATGATTTCGGGGATAAAAACTATCCTATGTCGTTCCCAGGGTCTCAAACTATCTTCTTACCAAATTTAATTTAAGTCAGTTCAGTAGTTTCGGAGACTATTCAGTACAAACAAACAAACAAAAAATTATAACTTTCTCTTTATAATGATGATGTTCTCCTGACCGATTCCGGCCACGGCGGCCAGTCTCATTGAGACTAGCCAACTGCGCAGGAGATATTATAGTGCACAAGTGTACGCGCAGACACAAGTGCACTCTCTATTCCTATCACTCTCATACTCTGGTGGGACGACCACTCGACACGACCAGTGAGAGTTAAGGCGCAGGACCGACAGCTTTACGTGCTCTCCGAGGCACGGGATTCTTTATAATAATAGACTAGCGACTCACTCTCACTTCGCTCGGGCTTAGGTAAATTTTTTTTTGAGCGGAACCCTAATTCATTTTCTAAAATAAAAGTAGCCTATGTTATTTCTTAGAATATCAGCTATCTTCCAGTGAAAACCCCGTCAAAATCAGTCCAGCCGTTTCAGAGATTATCAGGAACAAACAGACAGATGGACAAAAACTAAAAAAAAACGTGTTTCCTTATAAGTACCGTATATAATTTCATATGCATTTAGTAAAACACTGTTATTTTGACATTACAAACAGATACTTCAATTTTATTTTTCTTCATAGATAACAAAATTTAAAGTAAACACATTAAGTACTATCATTTCTTAGAACGAATACACAATAAGAGTAAGATCATATTAACTTTCTTTGGTTAGGAAGATAAACGGAGGCATTGAAAGCGAGGGTTAATGATCTTTACAAAGGGGGCCCATTAACCTATCCCTTCGAAAGCCTTAGGGACTGACATGCGTACCTCGTTTTGCAACGCGATGGTTCTGAAAACCACACTACAAATTCTACAATTCTAACAAATCCGTTTATATATATATATATATATAATATATATATATATATATATATATATATATATATATATATATATATATATATATATATATATATATACATAATGCACTTTAACTAATTAATTAATACTTTGTGTCCATTATCCATTATACAGGATGGAACAAATCGATGGCACAAAAGGACAAAGGATTTATCCTTCCCATAGACTATATCGATTAATTCGATAAAATAGGGACGGTGTTCTTTTTTGCATTTTTATTTGGTTTGACTAACCGGTTCATGGAAGTGTTTTTTTTTTAATTAAATGCAGTTATTATTATTTTTAAAAATAAAGAAAAGTTTCCTTTGAGTCAATCTTGATAACTTCAATACCAAAGTTATTTTTCTTCCATGTCCCGTCGATTTGTTCCACCCTGTATCTGTACATATGTAGCAAATAGAAGAATGAGTTTTTTTTTTATGAAAAATTGCGTTTTTTCAGAAAAAACACCTATATAAATAATCGTAAAAAGCAAAACTGATCCAAATCGTTAGAACCGTATCCGAGATACATGAAATTTTATATATAACTAGCTGACCCGGCCACGTTAATTTTGTAATAAAAATAAGAAATAATCGGGATAAAAACTATTCTATCATTTAAGACGGAACAAATCACACATTTTGAAAAACTACGCTAAGATCGGATAAGTAGTTTCGAAGTTCTTCCCGAACCAACATCCTTATACGGGAATTCTATATATTTAAATATACAAGAATTGCTCATTTGATATTATAACAAGGTTAACGTATCAAAACATTGCCGCCCTATTACTATTTTAATGTTTCTGTTTGTTTCTTGACCATATGAAAAATAAAGGTAAGGTCAATATTACTACTTGTTTATTATTACTATGATTATCCTTTTAATTGTTATTTTTAATAATTTAACGTAGTATATAAATAATAACTAAGTTATAATAGAAACATATTTTGATCGTGCATCATTGATATTATTATATTTAAATTTGTTTAAAATAATAATTAGCATTAGAATTGTGTGATTCCATATGATACTGCTAAATAAAGTATGTAATCTATATATATATATATATATATATATATATATATATATATATATATATATATATATATATATATATATATATATATATAAAAGAAAGTCGTGTTAGTTACACTATTTATAACTCAACAACGGCTGAACGATTTGGCTGAAAATTGGTGGGGAAGTAGCTTAGACCCAGGAGACGGACATGGGATACTTTTTATCCCGTTCGATTGCGTTCCCGTGTGACGTGACATAAAACTCAAGAACGGCTGGACCAAATTTTATGATATTTGAATTTTTGGATTTCTCTTAGTCCGGAATAGGATAATAAGTATTAAAACATCAGAAAAATTAACGAAAAAAAATTATATGGCTAGCGCTGGCTAATAACTATTTATCTCTATTTAAAACGTACGTAGTTTATCGATAAACTAACGAGGTACGTTTTAGCGGTTAGTATGAAATAGAAATCTTTGAATTTCTCGTTTATTCTGTACTATTATATGCATTTATTATACATATAAACCTTCCTCTGGAATCACTCTATCTATTAAAAAACCGCATCAAAATCTGTTGCGTAGTTTGAAAGATTTAAGCATACATAAGGACAGACAGACAGCGAGAAGCGACTTTGTTTTATTTTATGTAGTGAAGTATAAAAGTATAGCTAATAGCTTTATCCTCTGGGGACTCTTTTGAAGCTAAAGTAGTGATTAGAGTAGATATAGTGATATCAGAAATTTAGTTTGAGAATGTAATAAAATACCTTACAAATATTTTAGTCATAACATTAATATTAATATATGATTAGTAAAACTAAACTTCGAAACATAAGAAAATCATTTATCAATATTTCATTCCTTCAGACTGATTCCGGCCACGGCGGCCAATCTCATTGAGACTAGTCAGATGCGTACTAGATATTATAGTGCACAAGTGTACGCGCATTCACAAGAGCACTCTCTATTTCTGTCACTCTCAAAGTCCGATGGGACGATACTTGGACACGACCAGTGAAAGTTTCTTGACAGAAATATTAAATAACTTAATTTGGTCTGGAATGGTACTCGAACCCAGAACCTACGGATCTGCAGCCATACATGCTAGCCACTAGACTATTAAGGCAGTTGTTATTAACTTTTTATTACTTATGTAATACTAATAATTATTAATTTTATTTGTTTCAGATGTGTGATGAAACACAATGGGTCATCTACATATAGCTTGGCTAAGAAACCAGTTACAGAGTTTTCTTTGGAAAATGGACACCAAAATCTGAGCACAGAATGATAAAAAGAGATTAAGATGGATTTTAACTTCGTGTCGCCCACTAATGTGAGTTATGTAAGTTTTGATAAGCAAGGTTAAGAGATCAAAAGTTAAGGTGGGTCGTACAATATGATACCTATTTATATTTTCTCCTATGTTACTAAAACATGGATTGTTTATAAGGGTAACGTAAGTACAGTATTTGAGCAGTAACGGCTTTCAGCCGCGGAGCACTAAATTTCACTATAAATGCCACTTCCTTTTACTTCTTCGATTTTTCTCTTAGACCTTACATAACTTCGAACACGTTTTTACTACTTGATAAACTGTAGGTCGTTTATTTAAATAATGCCATTGTCGTTTAAAGGCAGCATTAAACCTGGGAGGCCAGGTGTATAGGACGAGCCTTTTTCCTTGTAACAGTGCATTGCTATATTTTTAGTTTAATATATTCAATATACTATTCGTAAGGTAATGCAGTGGTAGCCCAATAGTAATGCCTTCTCTTGGAAAACTGAGTGAAGTGGGATCAAATCCCGGGTCTCGCATCTGTAATATTTTATTGTGCGAATCATTTCCAACATTATTATTACTTGTCTCACGGTGAAGGAAAACTTCGTAAGGAAACCTGCACGTCTGAGGGAATCTAGTAAGTTTTCGAAAGACATGTGAAGTCTGCTAACTCCCATGTGACCAGCATGGTGGACTATGGCCTGATCCCTCTTGTAGAAAAGGGAAAAGAAATCCCTCTTACACAAAAGGGCTGAATACGATTCATAAAATGACAACTTTACATGATATTCCCAATTATGTTACGATATAAGCTATTGTTATATGAACAGTGGGTAAATGTGGTAGCAGTATCTAAAGCGTTCATAAACCTCAAGGCAAGTAATGTAACCATCGGCACGCAAATGGACGGGTCACAAATTAGAGGTTAATTAAGGGCTCAGACGACCAATTAAGAAGTCATGTTGTCAGTAACTATTACTGGTACGCTTTTCCTTTAGAGTATACTAAAAAAAAATAACGAATTGAAGTGATAACAATAAACTTAAATAATTAATATATTTCTTGATTCCCAAATATATTAAATTATAACTTAACTTATGATCTATAAACAAGGAAATAAGCAAACAAGCAAGAAAAAATTTAAAACAAATAAAATTTAGTTATTTCTTAATAAATCAATTATATTATTAAGGAAACAGGAAAATATGTAGGTCTTTAGTTTTCTTGCGTGTCCAGTTGAAATATATGTATGTCTAAAATTTAAAAATATATTTGTAATAAATATTCGTATATCTATAAATCTTTATAAACATCAATAGCTGTTTATTAATAAATCCAATAAATTAATTTAATCTTCATAAAAAATATTCAAAATTTTTACATTTAAACTGAAAAAAATACATTTAACTTTATGCAGGTGAGTAAATATAAAATTAAACTGAATTAATATTAATAAGCACAAACATCGTAGGACGATCAATGTTCAAATATATGTAATATTCCGTCTGAAATATACTCTTATTTTATTTCACGAGGAAAATGTTCTAGCTACATTTAAATCGCTCCAGTTGTTTTGTAAGTTTTAAAGAAAATGGAACATAGCTTGACTCTGTGTAAGGGTAATAAATCCGAGTTGTTCACAGAAATGCGACCGTTAAAATGCTCATTTTGTAAAATGGTTACTTGCTAGATAGTTACAGGTTCGATTACTGCAATTAAACTTATGTTAGAATAGCGAAATATTGTCGTGTATGTTTGTTTCTGCTTCACATATGTGTTTAAATGAAATTAAGCAAACTTTAAATACACGTATATTGAACTTACACACAGTATTCTGTTTATGAAATCAGGGTGGGTTTTTAGACAGATGAAACCGCAGGCTGTGACTAGTTTCTTATATGATTTTTTTTATTTTATTTTATTTTAATTAGGATCACCAACAAAAGATACACACAATATACAACAACATATAAAAACAAAAAGCAAATAAGACTCACAACACGTGTGCTCTTTCACTTATAGGAGACCACAGCTTGCTCATTAATTATAAGTTATAACTAAATTTAAACTAAGAAACAATTAACGTAGGTACATTTCTAGAAACAAATCTGAAACTATTTATAGAGATACAAAAAAAAGAAACAAATCATATTACAACACATTTAAACATTTCTACTAAAGTTGCGATGAGAATTTACTCAGACTACTTTTAAATTCAAACATATTAGTGGAAAAGATATCTAATTCAACATGTTGTTTAGAAAGCGTATTATACTGTTTACAGATCCTTGAAATAGCGGCGTGATATCTCAAATTCGTTTTGCACAATGGAGTATTAAACAAACTATATATATTATTTAAATTATTTTATTATTAGTGACGTTAGGATTGAAATCCTTTCTTAGCTTTCCACTGATGATGACAATGATGTTAATAAAAAAGTTTTAATTCAAAACACACTATCAGTATCATTTATCCGGAGATTATCCAAGTTGGTATATGTTTTTTGTGTTACGTCTCATCTTCACCAATTGTAAACCTATTTTAAAAATATTTTAAAGTGATGTACACATAATATTATATGTTTATTTAGAAAGTTATATTTTATTGTATAAAATCGATTATAAAACGTCAGTTTGGCTACATCATACATAATATGTGGCACATACTACGCAACACCACTATGTTTAAAAAAATAAATAAATAAGACTCTGTCCATATCTACGAAAAAATAGGAAAAAAGAACGATTTCATGCAAGTTTCTTTAACGAGGCGAAAGAAGCTTACTAAGTGATTTGCTAACTTTACACATATTACGAAAGTTTGCACATCAGTCAATGCGGGCTCGAATGAAATACTCTGAATAGGACGTATAAATTTTATCTAAAGATATCTGTGTCTAATGTCTATATTATTGAGCTTACCCATTTTATTATTAAATATAAATATAGAATAAATACAGGTTTAATAAATATGTTGGCCGTTGGGACATTAATACACAGCATTATCTAGTTTCATGGTAAGCTACAAGGCTTGTGTTATGGATACTAGATAGTTGATATACTACATATATAACTTTAAATACATATATATTATAAATATAAACACCCATGACTGGAGTACAAACATTCGTGCTTCTTACACAAATGAATAACCCCAGCGGTACTCGAACCCGCGACCGCCGGCGCAGCAAGTCAGGGTCACTACAAACTGAGCCAAACGTGTCATCGAATATTCACACATCATTACATTCTAAATAAGTAATAACTGTTAAAAATATATCTTTCTATTTGTACTAGTACATATAGCAATCGGCGGAATAGCTAAATCAATTTTAATCTAGCGTTTACTGGCGAGTATTTTTTATATCATTCTTTATAGTGAGATACTACAATAAGTTAATTTAGTTTTCCGTGGGATAGATTTGTTTGAATAATATAGGTTACATTTAGTATTAAAATTTGTCAAAAAATGGTGTTGTCTGAATAAAAAATTAGAAATGCAAAAAGCACCCGAAATATATGTGCACCCGAGCGAAGCCAAGGTAATTGGTTAGTTCTTCACGAAATTTTATCTACTTTACTAAATTGGCTTAGTCCCTACTACGAGTGGGGTTTTTATAACGAAGCTGTGGTTTCTGTTGTTTGAAATTACTGGCTAATTACGTTAGTTGAAAATGTATTTTGTTCTGAAGTTGAGAAATTAAAATAAGTAGCAAAAGTAAAAAGATGACAACTTTCGCAATTCGTTTTATTAGAATTTCGTTTTAGATTTTCTTTTTTATTTGAACTTTTATTTGAACGAAAGTACTCGTTTCCAGGACTCAACGATAAAAGGGAATTTTAAGTCGACAATTTTAAAGAGATGAGTAAGATTTTAAACAAAATAATAACCGATATCAAAATAAATTTTTAATTAACATTCTAATTATATAAAAGGCAGTTGTAAATCTAGATATACCTATAACAAAATAGTGATAACGCAAACTCTGTTTTCAACCGACTTCAAAAAGGAGGAGGTTCTCAATTCGACTGTATTTTTTTATGTTTGTTACCTCAGAACTCCGTCATTTATTAACCGATTTGGACAATTTTTGTTTTGTTTGAAAGGGTATACTTTCAGATTGGTCCCATTTAAATTTCAAAAAAAAATACCACCCCTAAGGGTGGAAAAACAACTAATGATGAATTTAACCTACTTCTAATTGTCATATTGACTTGAAACTTTGCAAGTATTTCTATTTCCGTTGATAGTACAGTGGTTCGGTATTGTTGACCTGATCTGATGGTAAGGCCAGAAGGTGGATAGGTGGAAGTCTTCAACGGCTAATAGTAGATACTTTGAGTTTGGGCTTATTTTGTTTGATTTGACAAGCCTAACACGTTAGAATCCTTACTTTCCTACTACTGTCTACACTAAAAAGGGAAAAATAAAAACTTAAAAAAAAAATAAAAACCGACTTCAAACAAAAGCACTAAAAATTAAAAAATAACTGATTGGTCGTTTTCATTTACTATACATACCTAATCAAATATTTTCGAAGTCGGTGTGCTTTGGCTAAGTAATTAAAGCCTACCTATTAAATACATACCTAATCAAATATTTTCGAAATCGGTGCCAGCCCATACAAAGCAAAGCACACCGACTTCGAAAATATTTGATTAGGTATGTATAGTAAATGAAAACCACCAATCAGTTATTTTTTACTTTTTAGTGCTTTTGTTTGAAGTCGGTTTTTATTTTTTTGTTATTTGTTAAAAAGTTTTTATTATTTTTTTGTTAAAAAGACTTTATTATTTTTTTGTTAAAAGGTTTTTATTGAAATATTTTTTAAAACAATAATTAATACGTATTGTGTACAGAAAATAAAAACAATGGTCAACAAATTTTATCTATATATTCTTGTATTTTTCAAGCAAAAAATACTGTACGGAATTTTTCTAAATTTTATGTAGTAATTTACGTTATTACTCCAGTCAACATTTAGGATACCTTTCACTACAGAAAAATCTCTTGTTCTCACAGGCAAACATGATAACTAAGTAAAGCCGAGTTTTCGTTCATATAATTTTAAGCAGGGCTAAAAATTAATATGTTTACCCATGAGAAAGAGCAAAAATTTAGTTTTAATGCAAGTCGCTTTCTGACTCTGTTTCTCTGCTTACTTCGACTTGTGGTTGGAACCACACACATGAATTTGATGCGGTTTTCACTAATAGAAGACAATTTATAAGAAAATTGTATATCTAAAAGAGTCTTACAGAAAAGTCCGCTATAGCAATGTGTCTATCTCCTGAGGTACGCTCACAAAAACTATTTTTATCTATTTAAAATGTACCTAGATAAGCACCCCAGCGAAGCGAGGCTAAACCACTAGTAAGAAACAAGTAAAGAAGTCAATTGAAGAATTACAAATCTAATATCGAATGTTGTGCCTTCTACGATTGTTGAAAAAGGTAAAAAATGATAATATCTTTTGGGACAAAAACTTTCAAAGTACGTCATTTGGATATTTATTGTTATAATAATTGATAAGGGAAATTGGGTATAATATTATGTAAAATAAAATATTATTTTTAGTTTCTATATATGTATGTATATTGTATAATTAGTTTTTGCCCGCGGCCACGCTCGCAATTTACCGGGGTGGGGATATACGTATGTCTATATACTTACTTTTAACTTTCAACCCCTATAATGCAATCTATGCTGTTGCCAAATTTCATCAAAATCAGATCATTTACTTAAGCGTGAAAGGTGACAAATGAACAGACAGTTATTCGAACATTTATAATATTAGTGTAGATTTATGTACAACTTGTATACCTATATCGAATTTCACCCAGACCTCAGTATACATAACATTCAATCATAAACGGGCGGATAGATCACTCTTTGTTTAGCACGTACTGACATCAAACGGTTCTAAATGAACCTTTAGCCAGAATTTGCTTTGAAGGATAAATCTCACACATGTTCAATTTGGATTTTACTGGATAATTTTAACTGCTTTCGGCTATAATGTATGTGGGAACTAATGCAGACTGCGGTAAAAGAATATAAAAAGTAGTAAGCAGTTAAGTTTTCAATTTACGTTATAAAATCTATTTAACTAAGAGCTGTTAACGAATACTATTCACAAAAATTATAATCTTTACTAATATCATAAAGAGGTAAAGTTTGTGACGTTGTGGGGTTCAGGGTATTTTAGGGTGATCTCTGGATACTGGATTGGTACAATTGTAGGGTAATCTCTGGATTTACTAAGCCGACTTAGATGAAATTTGGTAAAAAGATAGTGTGAGACTCTGGAGAGGACATAGAATACTTTTTATCCCGGAAATCATCCATTAAGGGTGTAAAAATTGAGATGAAAGTTTGAATTGGGAAGCAAGCTAGGGACGAACCCGAGCAAAGCGAGGGTAAGTCGCTAGTAATGATATGAAAGTACTATCAAAGCTCTGTTTAAGTTATACTATTTCACTAAAATGTACGTTTTACATAATATCTATCGTCATCCCGTACTAACTATAGAAGACAAGAAATAGCAAGTGTTTTTGATATTTAACATTTCTAGCGAGATACATTTATATTAAGTAACTAGCATTGCCCGCGGCTCCGCCCGCGTTCACATGGCCAACACCAAATTATTGGATTTTACATATTAGTATACTCTTACAATACAGTTTTTGTATTTTTTTCTCAGAAATGTGATGTTTGGTGTGGTGATAGCTGGTTATCCGGGACAACATATAGGATACTTTTTATCGCGGAAAAATATCTCATTTATGAGAAAAAAATACAAAAACTGCACTGTAAAAGTATACTAATATGAAAAACCTAAGAATTTGGTTTTTGGTCATCTGAACGGGGGCGGTGCCGCGGGCAATGCTAGTACATTATAATATTGTAATTTTACTTTGAGTTTTGCGTAATTCAATTTATAAGAAGAGGTTCTTTAAGAAAGGCTTTATCATGCTATGCCAGTAATCATTTGAAAAGTAATTAAAAATGGAGACTTTTGGATTATGCCTAACCGCCAAAACATACAGAAGACCATGGATTCTATACTCGTAAACGCTACAAAAATTTCTGTGAAAAAAACATAATAATAATTATATTAAAATCCTGAAAATAGTACGTGATAACCATCCAGCATAAAATATTGCGATACTACGAATTATAGTCACGGTAGGCTCACGTTTGACATCACGTAATGTGGTTTGACGATACGTTTGGCTCAGTTTGTAGTGATCCTACTTGCTGTGCCAGCGGTCGCGGATTCGAGTCCCGCTGGAGGCATTTGTGTGATGAGCACGAGTATTTGTACTCCAGTCATAGGTGTATATATTTAAAATATGTATGTATTTAAAAGTTATATATATGTGTAGTGTATCAACTATTTGGTATCCATAACACAAGCCTCGTAGCTTACCATGGAATTAGATGACGCCCTATGTTAATGTCCAAACATATGTCCCAATATATAGATCAGTTAAAGCCACAATAGATCTATCCCAACCTAAAAATATATACGAAGAGCTAAAATAATAATAATTCTCGATATTATTTTCAGTACAAATTGTACAGTCAAGTTTACTCACTATATTATGCTGAACACTGAATAATGTATAAGTTATGAAACTAAAACTTTTGCGTTGGCTTCGCAAGTTATTTATAAAGATATTTACTTTAAAACTTTTATGGTCTGGTAGCTATTAATGCAGCTTAAAAGCTTCTTATAGTTTAGATTAAGAACAATCAAGTTAATTTTAATTTAACTTTAATCAAGAAATTTTGTCTATGCATATTTAATTTTAGGCTATTCTGGAAAAAACCTACATCATCTAAAGTGCTAAAATGTGTGTGTATATATATATATATATATATATATATATATATATATATATATATATATGTATATATATATAAAGTATTATAGTATATATATATATATATCGCAAGTTCTTGAGATTTATAATATAAGCATAGATTATACGGAGTATTAGCTCAGTTATGGCTTAAGAAAATCTTTGCAAAATGTAAAAGTTTATAATGAAAAATATCAAGTTTATTTCTATGTTAGAAAGCAGGTGTTATTTTTATTTGTTTACTTCAAGTGGTACCAAATATTTCATAAAGAAAACGTATATGAAACATTAGTATTTAAATCTTGCTAAAAGTTCTATCTAGGTTTTATAATTCTGTAATTATCGTTTCTCACAAGAAATAATAATTAGGCATATATTACTCATTCTAGCCTTGGACTTGGAACGGTTTCGATGTTATTATTTTATTTTGTTTGTAACTCTAACATAGTCTAAAGATATCGGTTAGATATTTGAATAGTATTTTTTTATTTAATTCAAAATCTTTACAAATGCTTTTAGGCATATAATTAATATTTTTTAATCTCTAGCCAATTTATTAAATCTTTATATCTAATAAGTATAAAAGAGTAATTTCAATCAAAACTGAACAAAAGAGACATTCTGACAAACAAAAGACTGAACTAAGCCCATTAAGTAAACCGCTGAAACACACCTTCTACATTGCTGATTTTGCCATAAAACATAACTTGTTGAAAAATATACCCTATGCTTGAGTACTAAAGCTCAAAACCGTACAATTAACCTACATATGTAAATCAAAACATAAATATTCAACAGGCTGCTTTCATTTGCACTGAATGTATCAGCTTTTGTTGTAAATACAAAGTTAAATATCGAAGAACTATGAACTAAAAGGTGTAAAAGAAGAAAACTACGGTGTACGAACAGTCATGGAGACTAAAAAAGTTTATTTATTATACGTTTTTAGTTTTTTTTAACTTGTTTCTGCACGTTACTTTATATATATATATATATAAATGCAGAATAAAGCTTAATAGCTACTATAAATTTTATATAAAACTATCTTTTCGGATTATTTCGCGGATTTATTTTGATTTTTGGTTTCTAGCTATTTGCTTAAGTGAAATCACGTAGCCTTTTTTTATGTTGGGAAATGGGCATACTGGCATGGGCATCTGTATATATACAGGTGATTATGTGAGACTTACTGCTAAAAAAGCCAGTGCTACCCACTAAAACTCGCAGTTACACTTTATGGGGCGTCGCAGGTTCGCATACACACTCAACTATGAAGACCCGACCGCAAGTGTGCCGAAGCAGACCACACAACCAACTACCAAGGGGTTGCTCCCACGATTCACTTTGCTGTCAAAGTACTAGGAGCAACCCACATAGTACACCGCCCAATGAAGTGGGCCACCTCCCTCTGTGTCTCTTGGCTTCGCGCCTAGCTGGGTTTACCGGATGCTAATGAACAACCACACTGAGAAATTACTTTGCCCTAAAGCAACTTCGACCACAAACTTATGGTCGGTATGAGAATGGTCTATAGCGAACATTTACTTACACTTATGTAGTACCAATGAAAAATACGCTCACTGAGACCTCGATCTAAGTCTGAAATGAAAGTATCTACAGCAATTATAGCTTTTATTTGTATCTTTAAAAAATAAATGCACATTTTTTAAGTTTTATTGCTACAAAAGCATTAGTATCTAGAGTACGATGATATAATAATAATAATAGTAGTGATGAACCCTCGCTTCACTCGAATCCGTCTCTAAGTAAACAGGAGCACTGACATACTGTTTCCATAGAGAAAGCTGTATCAATCAAAATGTCCTGTGTATATTAAAGTGAGATATTTTCCCACGGTCAAAACTAGCCTATAGCACCCTCTAGCCCTGGAACTATCTCCATACAAAAAATAACTTTGATCCTTCTTTCTGTTTTGCCGAGAAAGTTTGAATTTTGGTCTGTCTCTAATTAATTAATTATTCCTAAATATGTTGACGAAATAGGTTAAATTTATTTAGATTTTCGGTTAGTCATATTAACTTTTTATGTCTATTGGAATACAGTTAATTTCAATATCGATATAAATAAAAATGAACCACCAAAATGTATGTACGCGCATAGCTTCCGATCGACTGCACCAATTTGGATTTTTTTTTCGTGTTTGCTATTGTCAGGACAAGCTTTGTATAGAATAAAATTGAAAGAATTGAAGAGTGAAATAGTTTTTATCCCGAAAATCATCCCTTAAGGGGGTGAGAATGGGGATGAAAGTTAGTATGGGGAAACATGCTAGGGACGAACCAGAGCGAAGCGAGGGTGAGTCGCTAGTTTACTGTATAATATTAAATTTCCTATTACATACAAAACAACAAAGACATACTCATAACCTGATGCTCATATCATGTCTTCCAGACTGATAAATTTAATTAATTAGCATGTATAATAAGCAATGAGACAAACAAATATATAAAACAATTATTTATAAGCATTTTTATTTGTACTCTTGTTATTTATTCTTAGTAAATTATAAAAAAGTTTATATAACTAACTTAATTATAGCATATTTGCAACACTTAATACTTCGTAAAGTGTCAAAAATGCTGAGCTACTTAGCTTAGCTTAGAAAATGTGTCCATATAAACTGTGTATTTAATGGCTTTTGAAATTAAATAGTTTTTCTATAATATTATAATCAACCACTCAACGTCCTCTTAACGCTCGTTCTCGCCTCTTTGACGTCGTATTAAAGTAAAAGTATAATAGACTCTTAAATAATACTTATATTTTTTGTAAGTGAAAAGCAAATGAAAATAGTAATTTAAATATAGATTTCTTTTCATACTAAGCGTGCCAGCATATCTTGCATTTAATTCTATCCAATGAAACGTAGTCATAAAAATTGAAATGCTGTGGAAAGTTTTCTATAAAGTGGTCAACACAAGAAGAATTAAGCATTAAGATGGAAAATTAAATTGTATTGTTTTAACATGCGTCGCTGAACACAACTCTCTCTAATCGGATTATGTTTTAAAAAATAGTTTACATTTAATAAATGAATTTAAAAAATTTGGCCTCATTCCTTTTTTGACCCATTTCAAAAAGAGGGAGATACTCCATTTTGATATATAAATACGCTTTTCTACGAATTGTACGCAATATTTTCTATTATCCTCCTATGGTCATAGGTATGGTTAAATTATATTCAGCCCCTTTCATGTCCCACTTCTGGCCCTACTGGTCCCATTATAAAAAGATCAGAATATAGTCCACCACGCCGGCCATGTGCGGGTTGGTGGAATTCACCATGTCTTCCCAAAACTTGCTAGGTTCTCTCAGACGTGCAGATTTCTTCAGGTGGTAATCATTTTGAAATTCGCACATGAAAATATCAGAGGTGCTAGCTAGACCCGGGATTAGAGCGCTTCACTCGGTTTCGGGTTAGCGATAGGCCATACCTTTTAAATAAGGCCTCTGCCAAAAAAAAAAAATAACAAACAGATAGTAATCAAATAAATCTAGTAATTTGCCAGTTTCAAGTAAAAATATTATATCACATTATAATAATTTATTTTACCCTCGGTTTACTTTTAAATTTTTCTATATTCTTAATTGTGTGTTTTTTATTTTGATTGTCATGCATCCAGGTGGAAATAGAAACCGACTTTCAAACTTCATAAAACAAGTTAGACACATGTCAAACTACCCCAGGGACGTTAAAAAGTAAAAATATATATTTTAAACTTGTTGGTTGCTTATTTTTACTATAACATATGACTTAGATATTGACAGAATGTAAAATGAATTTTAAAGAAACGAGCCGTGGCGTATATGTACTCAATTTTGTTTAAATTCACTCAGCTCCACTGTCTGCTACATCAATTTATTTTGTTTACTTCTGTTCCGCTTATTCCATGAAATATCCCATGTTATTATTGACTTATAATCATATGTTTTTCGTTATAAATTTCACAGTCAGCTTAACAAATATTATAACTAAGTGACAAATATTGTATATCTATATAAACACACCGGCATATTTAGCGGAACATAAAATAAAGGTTTGATATCAGTATCATATAAGGTTGCTGGCTGGTTTATACGTCATTTAATTTAAAAAGAAATATTTTCAAATTAAGAAAACTACTGAATATCACATTTTATGCAATTGTTTTAATTTTATTCAAATACACCTTATCTGGAGCGAACTTCGAGTATTTCTTCCTTCTGAGTTTGATTTAAAATTTCATTGAAATACTGCTTTTTGTTAGTTTTTTTTTAATCGCGTATCTTTTTGGAGTTGAGGACTGAATTATGCCTGACTTAGACCCAACGGAGATTGCCAGGGCACTCGAAATGCGAAGAAATGGTCAAACCTACAGAGTGATATCCAGAGATCTTCGTCAACCAGTTTCAACGATCCATCGCAGTACCCAACGGTTCAGGGAGACCGGTACTTATGCGAGAAAAGCAGGACAAGGCAGAAAAAGACGCACTTCGAGTAGGGATGACCGTTTCATTCGGCTTCGTGTACGTAGGAACCCCCGTTTGACAGCCGTCCAAGCCCGACATGAGTTAGAAGCAGTGCGGGGTGTAACCGTAAGTGAGCGTACGGTACGAAGAAGGTTCGAAGAAGCTGGTTTGGGTTCATTTTTGCCCGCCAAGGCTCCAAGGCTCGAGGTAAATCATCGTAGAAACAGGTTAACTTTTGCTCAGGAACATCGACTTTGGAACGCGGACCAATGGAGTAAGGTATTGTTTAGTGATGAGTGTAGAATTCTCTTAAATCAAATTGACGGCAGGCAAAGAATATACAGACGCAAAGGAGAACGATACATTCAGACAAACTTTGAAACTACAGTTGCATACGGTGGTGGATCAATAATGGTTTGGGCGGGCATTTGTTTGGGAGCTCGCACAGACTTGGTAGTGATTGACAGAGAGAGTCTGACTGCAGACCGCTATATCAGAGAAGTTTTAGAAGAAAATGTCGTACCGTTTGCCCCATATATCGGTAACGGGTTTGTTTTTATGCAGGATAATGCTCGGCCGCATACCGCTCGGGTAACTCAAGCTTATCTTAATGATATGAATATCACTGCTATGGAGTGGCCGGCGAGATCACCAGATATGAACCCAATAGAGCACATTTGGGACTTGCTGAAAAGAAAAGTTAAGTCCAGAATTCCAGCTCCTGCCAACGTGGGTGAACTGCGAATCACCGTAGTTGAGGAATGGCGGAGACTATCCCAGGAGACCATCGATAACATCATTCTCAGTATGCCTAGACGGGTAGAAACTTTAATAAGAGCATGTGGAGGAAATACGCGATATTAATCACCATTTTTCTAATTTAATTAATTGTTATTTTAATATTAATTTTCACTTTTCCCGGTTATATGAAAAGTTTAAAAAGTGTACCATTTTTCACAAATAGCCTTTACTCGCAAAATCTGTTTTTAATGTGATCTCATTTTAAGTAAAACAAATGAAACTTTAAATAACAAAAGAAGTGTAGTAAGTAGATTTTAAAATAAAACCATATTATTTTAATAATGGATCTTTTTTTTTGTGTTCCGCTAAATATGCCGGCGAGTGTATATAATAAAATCGTATATAAGCCGAATCTGTACATTAAATATTTTTTGAAAATCTTATTGGAATAGACATTATTATCGATACAGAGGCCAAATCTGTAGTTTTTTAAAATTTTGTCTGTCTGTCTGTCTGTCTGTCTGTTACCGCATCACAGAAAAACCACTGCAGGGATTTTGATGAAATTTGGTATGGTGATAGCTGCTTATCCGGGTCAACATATAGGATACTTTTTACCGCGGGAAAATGTCTCATGTCTGAAAAAAGTAATACAAAAACTGCAATGTAAGAATATACTAATATGTAAAACCTAAGAATTTGGTTTTTGGTCATCTGAACGCGGGTGGAGTTGCGGGCAAAGCTGGTACTTATTAAAAGCTAAAACATTCGCTCTCAAATATCCATTGACTATATTAACCATGTTTGAAGATGGTAGATTGCATTGATAAATTCTTCAAAGACCTTTTATACTGACATTTAATTTAAATTTTGTAATGTAAAATTGACGATTCAAGAGTGCTTGTAAAAGTCTATTTAAATAAGGCATATTGTGATTTTGAAGTAACTAAGTATACCTTTAATAATAAGAAAATATTATAAGAGAAAATTATAATGATGATGAATTTTGAATCTACAATTTAATTTATCTGTAATATTCTTAGTAATTACTACAAGTCGTATCAGCTTGGGATAGTGGCAAGAGTGATAGCTTCCGATGCCTTGATCGACCAAAGTCAAAATTTAAAGTAATTATTGATTCTCTTAGTGGAATTCCCTAGAAATTTATATTAATCTTTGAAGTATAATATTATAAGAAATATGGAAATTGGCTCATAATTAGCAAAGACATCGCGATACACAAAAAACATACATCCAAACAGTGTACCTCCTTTTGTAGATGTTAGTTTATATTTCCTAATAAAAAGACTGAAGGCACAGGTCGCTCAATAGTAACGCGCTTACTTGGGAAACCGAATAAAGTGGGTTCAAATCCCGGGTCTCGCACCTCTCATATTTTCATGTGCGAATAATTTCCAACATGATTACCACTTGCCTTATGGTGAAGGAAAACATCTTGAGAAAACCGGCGTGTCTGAGAGAACTTAGTAAGTTTTCGAAAAACATGTGTAGTCCGCCAACCCGCACTTGGCCAGTGTGGTGGATTATGGCCTGATTCCCCTCGTATTGAAGGGAGACTCGTGCCCACAAGTGGGACGTTTAAAAAGGGCTGAACACAATATATTTTCTGAAGCTATACAGAATAAGACAATATTTAACACTTTGCAAAAGAATAGTAAAAAATGACTCAATAAAGGGTATTACATTAAATATTCAAAATTATTTGTAGGTGGCGCTTTTAAACGACACGACAGTTGAATATGAAGATGCCGAAGACCCAGATGCAGTCACACTGCTTTCTATTTTACTTGTCGGTAAGTCTAGAAATACACTAAAAAATAAACATAATATGTTCAGCTCATAAACTTAGTTATAGTACAAATACTGTTTCGTTATATTTTTTAAAGGGGTAAAGTTAATTTGTTTGTTTGTATGTAAGAAATATATGTACGTATGTATATACTTCCACATTTTCTAGTAATAGATATGTGTAGTGATAGCGTTTTTTTATCAGCATTTAATCTGGGAATTTTTGAATTTTCAAGAAAGTCAGCAATCTGTAAGAATTTCTAATTACATAGAAACAAACATATTTTATATTATTATAATATTTTAAGATTGTATACTTAATTTTTTCTCTCCACTTATTTATTATATTTTAAGACTTAAAGATAATGGTTGTTTTTCTGAAACTTTGAAGGCATTACACAATGTGGCTGTCTTGTGAAACATCCGATAACAGCTTTTAAAGCCTATTGTTGTCATAAATGTTCAAGCTAAATTTCTCCAAAACTTCCCTTCTTTTTCATCAAACAATTAAATTTTTTCCGTAACTGGCAGTTGCTGATAATAATTTAAATACATAATATTCCGAATAATTTAGATTTCTCGGAATATTTATTATAAAATCGTTCTAATAATTCAATTGAAGTAAAAATATTATATAATATTATAATACTTTTACGCTTCCATTTCGAGAAATTATTATTTTTTTTTATAATTTTTACTTTTCCGTTTTTCTTTTATTATTTTCTATATTCTTGCTTATAATAATATTACTCAAATATTTTGATATAGTTGATAAGAATTTATATCTAACTTGAAAGTCGGAAGACAATTCCTGTTAGGTATTTTCATGAAAAAAGCTTACAGACGCCTGAAATTTTGAGAATTTCCTCGTTTTTAAAATTGGTTCACTAACATTTATTATTGAATTAAAACGGATATCAGCAATGTTTACTATATTATAGTATGCTAAAGTTATAGCGGGGATTCTGTGATCATAATTTTTACAATAATGCTGAAATATCTAGCTTTCAAGAAATAAAAATGGATTAGACGGCAAATATTTCACATCTACACTAATATTATAGAGAGGTAAAGTGTGTAAGTTAGTAAGTTTTTATTTATGGGGTAATATCTGAAATTACTTAACCGATTCCGAAAACTTTCACTAATAGAAATCCGACAGCTATAGATTTTTTTTATTCCGATAAAAATATGTTTGCCGTCAGAAATCATAATAACTTTAATTGAAGTTAGAAAAAAGGGCGATATTTTGTTGGCTATTAATATAGCGAAGCGGGGTATAGTTCCAATTATAAATTAAACATTTAAAAATCGATTAACGATTACACTGGCACGCGTGAAGCACTTAATCGAGTAATCATACGCCAATATGCCTTACATCATTTTGGAAAAGAGCTGATACTCTTACACTGCTGAACCGATATTAACCAAACATACCTAAGAACCAAAGAAAGCAAAGAAACTGGCTTTCAAATGGAAAAAATCGCATCGAAATTGGTCCATTCGTTAGAGAGCTACGATGCCACAGGCACACACAGACACACACACACACAGACAGACATCGAAGTCAAACTTATAACACCCCTCTTTAAGCGTCGGGGGTTAAAAACTTATCTGAACCGGTGGCCAAAACTGGAACTACGTGTCGCCATTTCAAAATGTCATTTTTTTGTCAAGTGTTACGTTACGGAATCCAGCCTCCAAATTACCCAGACCAATAACTACACGATCATAATTATAACATTAAAATATAATTAATTAAAAATGTGTTTTGATTATTTTTCCTTGTTATATCACGTTGTATAACAATGACTAAAATGACAAATTAACATATCAATTACTCCTTGTGCACTTGGGCTATCATTATTTTTACCCTAAAAACTGCGGAAATTCTATTTAGCGGCAACACTAAAAACAACAGCGACGCCGTTTCCGGGTAAGATAAGTTTGTGGCACTATCAGTAGTCATAAAAATAATAGTGATCATGAATGGTGAAGTATATGCCCATATATGGTATCTCAATAGTATCTTGATGATTTATGATAATATTTTTTTCAGGTATATTCCTCTCTCTTCTAATATTCGTAAGTGCTGCGGGTAACATCCTAGTCTGCATAGCGATATATACGGATCGTGGACTACGACGTATAGGCAATCTGTTCTTGGCTTCGTTAGCTATTGCGGACATGTTGGTCGCTGCTGCTGTAATGACATTCGCTGGAGTAAACGATTTGTTGGGGTATGTATGTTATAGTGGATACCCCCTTTTTTATTTGCCTTAGATACAATTATTCAGCTACACACTTCATGTTTTTAAGAAATAATTATTTTAAGATTATATATTGAAACAGCTCAGAAGGATTTTCGAGGAAAACAAATATTTGGCAATTAACAATTATATTTGTAGCTTTTTGATGAGTATTGACTCATTTTAGATTTATATTAGAATACGAATCACCGACTGTCCACTTGACACACATAAAATCTACAAACTGGCACATAAAATAACTGAATGTTACAATATGAGCGTGAGTCTAATGAGTAATTAATTAATATTTTTAAATTACTTTATCACCTATTGCATGAAATAATCTTTTTAAGACAATATTGGCATCGTCTTAAGAATCTGTAATATTTTTGCTTTAATACAACATTTTCGTTGTTGTTACTGTGTTAACTAATAAGAATTGCTTGTTTTGATAAACCATAAACAAAGAATTGTTTTGACATAATATGTATACGTATACAATTGTAGCATTCAACTTAGTTATGTTATTACCGCGTCATTGGCAATAACCGTATGAATTAGCATGCAATTATTGCCAATTGTAATGCAATAAACTATCATAATTCAAATGAGCTCTAAGTCAATAATACATTTACGTCTAAGAATTGATGTTCTATTATAAATATGAACACACAGAAGCTGTTATTAAGTTGCTAACAATTTAATACTACGTAAGGCTGTAAAACTAACAGATAACATAATAACGACGTGCGATGCCATCTTAAGCTCAACTAATTCCCTACGGTCTGACTATGTCACGTGCTTAACTTAATTAAATGTACATACTTGTACTCGTAGATGTATTTTATGTTATAATTATTATTGAAGAAATCGACTTGTTGTTCGATCGAGGGTGTGTTTTGTTTGTATATGGATTGGTTACATATGCTAGGGTTGTATTTAGAAACAAGAAAGAATTTATTTCAATTTAAGAAATCTATACTAATATTTAATTATAAAGAGTGAGTATTTGTTAGTTTGTGAGTTTGTGACGTTATACGGGGTAATCTCTGGATCTACTGAACCGATTTAGATAAAATTTGTTAAGAAGGTAGTTTGAGGCCCTGGGAAGGACAGGATACTTTTTATTCGGAAATAATCCCTTGAGAGTGTAAAAATGGGGATGAAAGTTTATATTGGGAAGAAAGCTAGGGACGAACCCGAGCGAAGCGAGGGTGAGTCGCTAGTTAATAACTTTTTTAATAACTTTCAAAATAATGTAGACAACGGCTCCTTTTTACTTTAAAAGTAATTTATGATAGTCACCTTTGCCTGTTAAGTATAATAAAAAATAAGCAGCCGGATAGAGAACCTCCTCCTTTTGAGGAAGTCGGTTGAAAAAGTAAATAAAAATGACATCTATAGCTACATCTTGTAATGAAAACTTTTTTTTATTTATTTCAATTTCATATTTCAACTTCTCGTCGCCTTAGCACTTATTTATTCAAACGACCAATACTTGATACTTTTGAGTACAGAGTTTGTTTTCCTCTACTTTGAAAATAAAGCTTTATTTCTAAGATTTATATACATTTATGGATAAAATACATTTTTTCCGCTTTAAGAAAATAAAATATGTATTCAATATTAATAGAATTAATATTAAAAAATAAATAATTACGTATTAAGAACTCGTTCGATAAATGGGTCGTTTAAAGAAATAAGCAGTGAGACAACATTTTATTATGCTGTAATATCAGATTATCCATACATATGTATAGTAAAATTGTAACTAAGCCGAATCTGTACATAAATTTTTTTTAGGAAAATCTTATTGAAATATTCATTATTATCGATGCAGAGTCCGAATCTATAGTTTTTAGAATTTTTTCTGTCTGTCTGTCTGTCTGTTACTGCATCACAGAAAAACCACTAGAGGGATTTTGATGAAATGTGGTATGGTGATAGCTGGTTATCCGGGTCAACATATAGGATACCGCGATAACATATTTTACCATAAGAAAATGTCTCATTTCTGAGAAAAAATACAAAAACTGTAATGTAAGAGTATACTAATATGTAAAACCTAAGAATTTGGTTTTTGGTCATCTGAACACGGGCGAGCCGCGGACAATGCTAGTTTAAGTATATTATGACTCAATATTACTTAAATAAACCTAACTAAACTCAAAGCTAACTTATATAGCACAAAGAAGAACAAGTTAAGCTGAAAGCATATAAGCTTTTACAAAACTTCTAATAAACGCAGTTAGTTCCGCACAGAAACGCTCACTTGAGTTTCTATAACGAGAACTTTTAAACAGGCTCTTTAGTAGATAAGTAAGCATTTTAACCGTGTTAAGTGATTTTGTGTTTATTAACACTATAAATAATATTATTTTTCGTTTTATTACGAACTAAAATTTGGTTTTGACCATGGTTTACCATAAACGATTAAGTCAATTATACGTCCTAAAAAACTTAAAAATAAAACCGCTTGACCGATTTCGATAAAATTTATATATGACCACCTGAGAAGTATGCCCTTTGAAATAAAAAAAAATTCCAAATCGGTTCAGGCGTCTTCGAGTAATCGGTGAACATACATAAAAAAAAATTTCGACGAATTGAGAACCTCCTCCTTTTTGGAAGTCGGTTAAAAAAGACAGGACGCATCCGAGTGAAATAAGTCGCCAGTTATTTATATTATTATGCATTTATACGAGATTGTGATTTCAGATACTGGGTGTTTGGAGAGCAATTCTGTGACACGTGGGTTGCATGTGATGTGATGTGTTCGACTGCGTCTATTCTCAATCTGTGCGCTATATCGCTAGATCGATATATACATATTAAGGATCCTCTGAGGTATGTATAAGCTCTTTTCTTATTAAAATAACTTCGTTTTCATCGATTTGCTTTGCGTCGACTGGCACCGACTTCGAAAATGTTTGATTATTTGTAAGCAGATAATTTGTAAAAAGAAAGTTTTTTAATAACATATTCGAAGAAGCAATTTATTTTAGAAATATATTTATTAGTTGATTTTTTTAAAACCTGCTCAACTGATTTCGAAATTTAAATGGGACTACCTCGGAAGTATACCCTTCGAAACAAAAAAAAATATGTCCAAATCGGTGAACATACATAAAAAAAAGATTCCGATGAATTGAGAACCTCCTCCTTTTTGAAAATCGGTTAATAAACTAGTTTGTACATTCGGTTTCACTCGTGTTTCATATAGTTCTTTTTATATAATAGAACGTTCAAACTGTTAACTATTACAGTTTTTATTGATTTTTTTGAAGTTACATTTGGCCCTTTTTTAAAATGGCTCCGTTACGCTTCTGGCTGAAGAGCAATCAGAGAATTCCTTGGCCAACTATACAAACGTAGCCTCCTTGTCCAAAATTTCCCTGCGATTTTCAATAACATTTTAGGTCTTCTGTAATAAACTGTGGCATGTTTAATACTCACATTTGACAAATGAAATAAACAGATGTGAACATTTATTTAATTTTATCAATATTTATTTACTTAAGTATTAATTTACTAATAAATAGGTACTAGGTAATAACTAAATATATTTTGATTTTGATTTACAAATTATTGATGCTTTAAAATAATTAATGATGTTAAACTATCCAGTTCATTTTTATCAAATATAAAAAAAGCTCATCTCATCTTTACTGACTGACAAAAGAACTGAAAAATTGGAAGTGAAAAGCGGAAATTTCGATAGCCTATTCTTGACGTAAGTGACAATAGGGACAACGAGGTTTTTTGAAGTAAAACTTCTTTAGAATCGTGATTTGAAACTCGATGAAACGGAAATGCGACTATAAAAAGAGACAAATACATAAACATATAGGATTAAGCCGGTGACAGAATGAGATAGAATACATTGCCATATTCCCACGTGTTATTGTCTGACAAATATATAATATTATATTTTTGCCGTATATGATATTCTATAAAAATATGATTTTTATGTGCCTAATATGTCTTATTTAATTATTTGAGATAGAATACATTACAGAGGAAGTAATAAAATTATAAAGAAAAATAATAAAAATAATTACTGAATAATATTTAATGTATATTTATGTCAAATAAAATGTAAATTAACTTTTAAACTTGGTAAAAATATTATAAAAAAAAATAAACCTTATAATTATCCTACTCCTGATACTCTATATTCATCTCATTCTCTCGTAGGTTACTTTTCTGAAGTTTCACATCTACCATGTGTGAATTGCGCACACGTGCAGTTTTTTTATTTAATATTTGTTATTTCTAATATAAACGTGGTAAATATATAATTTAGAATTCTCCTTTCTAATTTTTATATATACAAACCGTAACGCGCAACGTAACGCTCATAAACTTATAATATAAACATAGAATGTATTTTACCTGTTGAATTTTACACCTGAACTCAAATTACCGCTCTCAGCGTCGTAAGCATTACTCAAAGCCTTTTGTTGAAATGAAACGAGGCCTTTCCACTGTCGTAAAACATTTATAGATCATAACTTCTTAAATTTACCTAAATTCTAAATTTACTTAAAACCGTGGTGATTAATTTACTTAATTAATATTAGATGTAAGTTTGTGCTTAAAAATCTAATTTTAACCGATTTCTAGAAGGAGGTGTATATACATTGATTTACATGATTTCAAATTATTCATTATTCATGCCAACTAGAGGGATGTTATACTTTTAAGGGAGATTTTGTAGGTGTATCTTTTTTACAAAGAAATTATATTGCTGATTCGTCTGTATTTGTGTCTGTTCCAAGCAACAATTCGAATCTGAAGGATCGTTTGGGAATCCTAGCACAAAGAATATGTCTGCCAGTCCGTCTCTCCTAACAATACTATACCTTCTAAATCTTAATCGGTATCTGATTGAAACTTTCAAAGAATTATAGGAAATTATGGAGAATAATATATTATTGTGATATATAGTAAACAAACCTTCAGATATGATACTACTAAAGTTAGTCAGTTTTTCCAGCAGAGTGCGACGTTAACACTGAAGTGCGAGGAATAACTTCTCCTTAAATAAATAAGCGTTCTCTAAACATTTATGATATGAAATATGTATATGTTTCTCTTGTTATTTTAATTTGTTTGCAAAAAGGTAAGAATAAATTAAAAAACAAATTGCTATTATATACATCTCTTTCAGTACACACTCAAATGTGTATTTTTAAAACATATATATATATATATATATATATATATATATATATATATATATATATATATATATATATATATATATATATATATATATATATATATATATATATATATATATATCGTATTTGATATTATATATTTTAACAATAAAATATTGACTGCCAAAATAAGATTTATTTATTAGTACTATACATTCATATTATTTAGGTCCTATAACTTTTGAGGATGTATCAAACGGCATTTTCGTCTAATACAATCGTTAAAAAAAAGAAATACGCTGAAACAAACTGACCAACATACATCTCGACATATAAGTGACGGACTTATAATATAATAGTATGAAAAAAATATGTATACCAAATTTTTGTTTACAGATACGGACGATGGGTGACACGTCGAGTCGCAATCATAACGATTGCCCTTATATGGCTATTAGCTGTCCTTGTCAGCTTTCTACCCATATCTTTAGGACTTCATCGGCCTCCAGACGAAGTAACCACCACAGAAAGGCCGCCTAGATATCCTACTTGTGCACTGGTTCTAACTCCTACATATGCCGTGGTGTCGAGTTGTATATCGTTCATACTGCCTTGCATTGTCATGATAAGCATATATTGCAGGTAAGTGAGGTATCTACACGAATATGTAATATCGTATCTTATTTTTATTCGTCTCAATGCTGGGTACAGGTTTCCTCTCGATACAAGGGAGTATCAGGCCATATAGTTCACCACACTTGTGATTGTGGGTTGAAAGACTTCACATGTCTCTTAGAAACTTAGTAGGTTCTTTCAGACATGCGGGTTTCTCATGATGTTTTCTTTCATCGTATTAGAAAGTGGTAATCATATAGTAAATTACTTGCATATGAAAATAGAAGAGGTGCATATAAGAGATTCGATTCCGCGTCACTTGATTAATTATTATCCAAGTCACCACGTTGCCACTGAGCTTCCACTATTGGTTGTTTATTTGAACTCGCTCATCTATGAAACAACCAGAACAATACAGTATATACAGTATAACAAAAAATCCTATTTACATTTTATAGCCTATAATTTATTGAGCTACATATCTAACATCATGTTACGATCGTTAGGAATGGAGCAATAATACATAAATAAACTTTGCAGGCGGAGTTGATTGTAAATTCTATTTCATCATTACATTTATCTAAATACTGAAAAAATATAAATTGTAGGATAAAGAGTGGAAACCTTGTTTTTGTTCGCAAAGTTTTGCCACATTTTGATGATAATTGAGAAGTAGTTCCTAACGCTATGTTAGTCCACATTGTGCTCTAACTACAAACACCTGTTGCATATGAACAATATTAGTTATGGAAACTAAAACAAATTAGGTCATTGTTATTCTTATAATATATCTTTTATTTTCCCCTAACAAACATACAGTAAAAACCACAAAAATAGTGCCAAAATTAAAATCAGTCTTGCAAACTAACTATAATTCCTTCTGGTAGTGTTAATCAGAAGCACTGGCACATTGCCAGGCTGCTGTTTAAAAAATTAAGTCCTTATTGCCTCTATAGAGATTTTCAATAGATTCGAAATTTTAGATTTCTCTTAAGTACAAATTTTGATTTAACATTGAAAATATGCATCGTTAACATTAAATTATCGCTACTCTCAACATATTTTGACGATCAAATATAATACTAATTGCTCGTAAAATTTGGTGAATTCTTTAGCCATTAGCGTACGTGGTAACACGTTACATAGTGAGGTTTTAATCATATTCATATAACGCTATATTGAAGAGTTAAATAATTTTAATACCCAATGTTGGTAGGTTGGTTTGCCAAGCTTATATTAAAAATTCACTTTGGCTCTCTATTTTAAGGTTTGCTCTAAATATGTTCTAATTTTAAGTAAATAGTTTTACTAAAGAAAATTACTTCGTGAGGATTCAACGTGAATCTTCTAATGTAAAATATAGTGTCGGTATAATACCATCTGATCTTTTTAATATCAAAGTCCATTGAAAAGGTATGCAGTATGCATTTTCAAGATGAAACTAAACGATCTATTTAAATATTCACACAACACGGTCTTCTGTAAAGTCCCATGACAGTTAACGTCTGTCACCTGTCTCGTACAAAAGTTTTCCTGAGTAAAGTTAAATATTATTCTTTTTACAAATGACTTTCAATTCAAACACACATACTTTCAGAAATAGTCTGTAAATATAAGAGCTAGCGCAGTATTTTTTTTTTCGAAAAATGTAAAAGCTGAGACCACAGACGAAACGATGTCCTATCCCAATTTTAGTTCTGTATTCGAGTTCGAGTTCCGAGTCAGTCATAGTATAGTTATTTAGTTTTTGACAATGATGAAGGTGGTGGTTTAGTCTCATAATTCTGAGATGAATGAAGATTCTGAGTGTAGGTCTTCCGCTAGATTAGAGTGTAACACTGTACTTAAATGTCTCCTGCGCAAATTAGTAGTCTCAGTGAGATTAGGCACTATTTTTTTTATATATCTTATTAATTTAAGATTGCTAAATAATATATTCTAATTTTAGTAAATATTTTCTCAGATTGTACTGCTACGCTCAAAAGCACGTGAAATCGATTCGAGCAGTCACCAGGACGGTACAGTTGCCGGATAATAGAACAAAATCAGTTCGAACGAGAGTCCATACCCATGTCCACTCATCGCCGTACCACGTGTCTGACCATAAAGCAGCCATTACTGTGGGGATTATTATGGGAGTATTCCTTCTTTGCTGGGTACCGTTCTTTTGTGTGAACATTGTCGCTGCCTTTTGTAAAACTTGCATACCGGGTGAGTGATATTTTGTATCAAATATTCAATTATAATATTACTAAAGTTATTTTTTATTGATTTTAAATGTATATTATATTAGTTGCATATAGGTATATTAAGTTAAATTACTAGAGCGAAGACCATGGCTCGGCAAACGTAGTGTATAGGATATATGGACGTAAAGTGGCTGGCAGCGGTTGCGTGCGTAGAGCTAAAGTTCGAGCTCAGAGGCGTACTATAGGAGAGGTTCTATTTCCTGCAGAGGACTAAACGTTGATGATGATGGAAAACAGTGTTCTAGGGGACTTATTTTACTGATTATACTATATTGTACATAGTGTATTTATTGTTTTTTTTTCTCAGAAAGAAAAGTGTACAATTAATTCGGACAAATATTATAAATGCGAAACTTTGTAAGTATATGTGTGTACGTTTCTTAGTCCTTCATGCTAAAAAGGCTGAAAGGATTTCAATGAAATTTAGAACTAATAAAGTATGACCTGAATAAACACTTATTATTCTACATTTACGCACCTAGGGATGTACCCGAACTAGGCTTGGATAAATCACTAGTAAAAGATACTTCAAATTACCTTTATCAACATTATATCAACATTTATTGTTATTACTTATAAATAAAATAATTTCAATAATATCTTTTAAATAATAAATAATACTACGTTTTAATTATTTGTTTTTAAAATTATTTCATTTAAAGTTATTTTCCGTAGTAAATCTTAGCAAATTTGAATAATGCTTTTTATATAACTTAATTCAATTAAAACCTAATGGCGTCAAACGTTAATTTAAAGTAAATTAAAAACTCTTCGAATTTATTAAATATAATAAAATTTGAAAAGTTTTATTAAACGAATCATTATTTATTATTTCTATATTTTATTTATTTAATTTACATATCCATATATCACATATGTATATTAGAATCTGTACTGACATTATGAAGCTGAAGAGTTTTTGTTTTTAATTGAGATTTTAATCTCAGAAAGTACCTGTCAGATTATAAAAATATATTTGTGTTTCATCGATTATTTAATGGGATACGTTTTAAGTTACTAGCGACTAACTCTCGCTTCGCATAAGTGCGTTTTAGATGCTTTCCAGTAGCCACATGCAACCCCAGGTCATCTATCTGTGTACTAAAGTACATCTAAATCTGTCCAGCCGTATAAGCCCAGCAGAGCCCTTGGTAAACGTTACCGATACAATTAAAAAACATCATACTTAGAATCTATACTAATATTATAAAGAGGTAAAGTTTGTGAGATTGTTAGTTTGTGACGTTGTAGGGGTTATCTCTGGATCTACTGAGCCGATTTAGATGAAATTTGGTAAGAATATAGTTTACAACCCTAGAAATCACCCCTTAAGGGGGTGAAAATGGGGACGAAAGTTTGTATTGGGAAGCAAGCTAGGGACGAAACCGAGATAAGCGAGGGTGAGTCGCTAAAATTTTATATAATTAATTATAGTTCTAAACAGAAGCGAGATACGTGATAAGGAAATAAGCGATGAAATAACGTCAGACATAATTACTAGGGCAGTAAGTATTTGGGTCGAGTGTGTCATGGAGGCAGAGATAATTAGGCTCAAACTGTATTCATTATATATGAGATTGTAAACGCACATTATGGATGTAACAACCCTAAATGTCCCAAATTGCGTGGTTATCAAATATAAGCGTTTTAAACGGTTTGCTTTAATTTTTAAATGCAATTAGAAAAATGGTTTTGTATTTTAGAGTTCTGATAGATATTTTTTATTTAACTACTTAACTATTTTTAAATAAGACAATTTAGGTTTGTATGTAGTTTTAATGCCGAATGATAAAATAAAAAAACAAAATTTTGGAGTAGACCACCTTTATCACTTAGAGGTATCAAAAATAATTTAAATATTATTCTCAGACCTACTGAATATATATACTGAATATACAAAAAAATTCATAAGAATCGGTCAAGCCGCTTCGGAGGAGTTTTGTTACAAACACTGTGACACGAAAATTTCGTATATTAGATTATGTTTATTGTATTTTTTCTAGTTTAGATAACGTATGGTTGTTTATTAAAATTACCTATATGTTCTTTTATTTTAAATGAAAATATGGAATCCTGCATAAACTAATTGCTGATTTATTAATGAAATGAAAATTAAAAAAGAAACTATACACAGTTTTTTTATTATACAACGATAAATACATTTTTTTTAAATATTATTTATCTTTAAATATTATCATTACAGAATTATTTAATTTTTTTGTACATAGAAAAAATAAGCAATATCAATCCATGCTCTGAAAAACAATAAAAATCGACAATTGACAATATATTTTTATTTCAGATCTCGCATTTAAAATCCTCACATGGCTCGGCTATTCCAATTCCGCGTTCAATCCGATCATTTACTCCATATTCAACACGGAATTTCGTGAGGCATTTAAAAAAATACTCACGTCCAAATATCCTCCTTGCTGCGGCTACCAGACAGTTCGAGCGAACACTCCCACTAGGAACGATAATTTTGTCACTGATTATGGAACTAAAACTTTAGTTGTCAGAAGAAGTGGTTCCCTCGGTCTCTCTGGGGTCGATCCGACCCCCAGATCTTCGGCCGAATCGGTCAAGCCCCTAAGGGATTATCACATCTGACAAGAAAACGGGAGCAACGATAACGATTTGCTCGATAAAAGCGATGTGGTGTAAGTAAAAGACTGTTTATTTTATATGGCTGTCTTATGATTTTTTCGTGTAACATAGCAATAAGGTGCCTAGCAATTTATGCGTTTACATATCAAGTAGTAATAGCATAGGCCCATTGGTTAGAGCTTATGCTACCTTTCTCATAGAGTTTAAATGCAAAGTATTAAAATCTGTTATAACTTTGGTGTTTCTGTAATCTAAGCATTGATGTAAACTGTTGAACAATTTTAAAAATATAATTGATATAGAACATTTACGAAGGTAGTGAGAAAAAAAAACGTAGTTAAACTAACACATAATAACTTGATTTAAATTAATAATAATTATATGAGAAACTTTTGTGGCGTTGCCAACCGCGGCCATTTTAATGTTTTCTAAAATTATTAACTACACATTCGAATAGAGGATACTGAAATAAATAAAAACTTTCTACAATATAGTGCTAAGAATATTTGGGAGAGGACTATGTAAATTATTAAAAATGAATTGAAATGTAAAATTGTAATCAAACAAATAGGTTACAAGCTGAATAACGTATTTATTAGAAGAAAGAAAAAATAAACGCGCAAAAATAGCATTAATAATTTATCTAAGTTACGTACTAAACTTAACCGTTATAAAAAACTTATTCAAAATAATTTACTATGAAAACATCAAAATAGCAGCGGGTGGCTAACGCGAGCTTCCATAGAAAAAAGCTTAAAACACTATATATGTAATAGTTTTTTCTTTGGAATGTTGATTCAAAGTACGAAGATATTCTCGTAGTAGATAAATAATAAAAGGTAAAGAAATGTAAAAGGCAATAGACCTTTGAATGTCAACACAATACTACAAAGCAAATAAATATTTTTAAAGAAAATAAATCATAAGAAAACATTGTGACAGAATGATTTCACTTTCAATTTTAAATATTCCTGTGATACTTTTGTATATAGTTAATTTATTAATGAAAATGTACATATATATAGTAGTACAAAGATTATTATACTATAAGCATGAATTATCTATATTAAAATATTTTATGTTTCGTTGTCAATAGATACAAATTATAATAAAAAAGTAAAAAGGGGTCAATATGGTACATTAAAATTGTTTGTAATTTTCAATACTGTACATTCAACTCGGTCTGACTGTCGGTCTGTTTGAATGCGTATAATTCGAGAAAGGCTTGAAAATGTTGAAAATGTGTATGAGACGCTGTGAAGCATTGTGGAATTGTCATATTGTGTAAAATATCAAAAGTTAAAACAAATCTTAATTTTCATTTTAATTGGTATTGTATCTTTACTTGAGTTCTCCCGTTGGCGCAATTCTATACAAACGGTATTTGCAGACTAAATATTGATATATGAATGTACAGATGGACGAGGCCACGGGCAGTGTAGTTAGTAAAATTTTTATTATAATCGAAGATGGTATATGGTAAATGGATGTTAATTTTAGTACGTGTATAGCTTTATTCACTAGTCAATTTAGAAATTCCTACTGTTCCTAGTATGTAATAACTTTATAAATAAATTTAATACCTATAATAAAATTATATTATAACGTTTCGTTCCTTCTAGCCCTTTGATGAATGTTTAAATATTAACAAGTGATATATATATATACACCTACTTTATTCATGATAACTGTAAATATAATTGAAAATTATAAATTAAAAATCTGCCGAATAAATTCGTTTGCTCATTAAAATCTACAATTCGCTGTAGCATGCATTATTTACTTTACAGTTAAAACTCAGTTTGAACTTACAAAGTTAAGCTGAATTAATTCAATAAACGCGTAAAATTTTATATAAAATATATTCAAGTATTTCATGGAGTCTAAAAGTTCTCGGAAAGCGTTATTCAATATTTGGAGCATACAAGTAAAAGAATTTCTCTATGAAATTTTGAACATCTAGCCAGATATTTTCGTTAACATAAGACCCCACAAGACAGAATTTCAGACAGTTTTATAAGTATTCTGAGTAAAAACCATCTTGTTCCGACTCGGGATTCACACAGGACTTCAGGAACTGCAGTCCTACACAACATTCTCAACTTGCATTTCATCAATTCTCACAATGATCTCTCTATTTATCGCGTTTTTAGTAAGAAAATTGATATTAAATAAATAAATAAATATGTTGGGACATTAGCACATATCAGCATCTAACTCCATGGTAAGCTACGAGCCTTGTGTTATGGATACCAGAAAGTTGATACACCACACATATATAACTTTAAATACATACATATTATAAACATAAACATCCATGACTGAAGTACAAACATTCATGCTCATAACACAAATGTATGCCTCCAGCGGGTCTCGAACCCGCGACCGCTGGCATAGAAAGTAGGGTCACTACAAACTGAGCCAAACGTGTCGTCACATTTAAAATCCGATTAAAATCCGAGAACTCTTAGTAATCTATTTAATCTATATAAAACGATTTTTCCTTTGTCACGCCATCACGTAAAAACTACTGAACGTATCGGTATGGGACTTTGATCAATCGACGCGGGATCGCTTATAGATGGTTTTAGGTTCTTTATTTTTCGAATTCTATACACACTACCATTTTGTTTAGTTATCCTCAATAGATTGATTTGAAATTTTGTATACACGTTTAGTTTGGATATGTGACGTCATTCTAAATCCAATATGTCGGACTCCCAAAGATGGTGGACTATGTTTTTTTATGCACCCTCATGACGTGCATACTAAATGAAAGGATTTGCTGACTAAAATACGAATACAATAAAAACTAAAAAAAAAACAGTAAAAGAAAACATTTTTAAAAACAAGCTTTTATTTAAACTAAAAAGAAGAAAATATACTTTAAATTAAATTTAATCCATTAATCAATTTACTACATTACATAATTTATATGATATATAAGCTTATCGCGAGTAGATATACAAGAATATAACATTTAAAATAGGTAAATTTCGCGACATTGATTTAAATTAAAGTTTATTTTCTTTTTATTAGATCATTTAAATAAAAGCTTGTTTTTAAAAATGTTTTTTATTCATTTGTTTTTTTTTTATTTAACCTAAATATATAATTTATGAGCGAAAACCCTAAATATATGTACATTAAGGTTTCTGAAGACCAAAAGAAACGTTAAATACGCTCAGCAAAGCGGGTGACGGCTAATTTAATTATAATTTAAAATTATATAAATAGATAAATATAGTCAAATTATATATAGTTCCATAAGTACTAAATGCTTTCCTGAAAAACCTTTAGTATATTTTAATAATACAATGGGGAAAAGCGCTAATGAGAATTATTAATAATTATAATTGTACAAATATTGTAAGTATTATCGCACTACGAATGTACTACACTTGAAATTATTTTTGTATATATTAGCCCCTTGCCCAGGCTAAAAGAGTAAGGTAGATGGAGCTTTCAGGTAATAATTATTGAAGCCTGCATTATGTTATAATTAGTTTGGTTTATAATACTATAAGAAGTAAAATAAACAAAGTTATTTTGTTATATTAATTCATAACCTACAGTTCTCTACATATAATAAAATATGAACAAATCTTTACATATAATAAAACTGTAATCAAGCCGAATCTGTACATTAAATATTTTTTGTACAATCTTATTGAAATAAACATTATTATCGATACAGAGGCCAAATCTATAGTTTTTAGAATTTTTGTCTGTCTGTCTGTTACCGCATCACAGAAAACCCATTGGAGGGATTTTGATGAAATTTGGCATGGTGTTAGCTGGTTAAGCTCATTTCTGAGAAAAAATACAAAAACTGCAATGTAAGAGTACACTAATATGTAAAACCTAATAATTTGTTTTTTGGTCATCTGAACGCGGGCGGAGCCGAGGGCAATGCTAGTAAAAGAATATGAGAAATACTATTTACTATGTAATAATTTACAGTTTTATTTGACTTCAATGAGCGTAGTAGACTCTCCGTCTATCTTACTCTCTTAGCCATATTCTATTACAAGTCTTGGCTGTAATTGTAATTCTTTGTAATATAAATTGTTGTAATTAAAATACCAGATAATTATAAATTAATGTTAAATCTATAATAAAATTACCTTTAAAGTGATATTTGAACGATTACCTATTTTTGTTTCTATGTAATGACTGGGACAATCTATTACCAAGTAGGTTAGCTACTGATGCTGCGTCAAACTATTAATAGGTAAGTATCTCGCTATACTTTTTTGCATTCATAATTCATATAGATATGTAAACAGGCCATAAATGAATACAAATAAATAAAAATGACATTCAAGTGATTTGCTCTCTATTCTCTGAATCTAAAATTAAGTTCATTCCATACAAATATATGTATGTACATGTTATACATAAATAAATAAATATATATATATATATATATATATATATATATATATATATATATATAAAACAAAGTTGAGTTTGTTACAATACTTAAAACTCGAGAACTGCTGGACCGATTTTTATGTTCTTTGTTTTGTAGGATTTGTCTCCCGCCCCCCCCCCCCCCCCGAATAGCAGAATAACTATTAAAACATCGGAAAAAAACACGAAAAAATATTGGAAAAAAATCTATTCCATACTAAGCGTCAAAACGTACCTAGGGACAAACCTGAGCGAAGCGAGGGTGAGTCGATAGTATTATAAATTAATACTATTATCTTTGCCTTTGAATATAAATTGTACCAAGCGAGAATCAAACTTAGAACTCCCAGACAGTATAGTACAGCATAACCACATATTTATTTACCCAGAGTATTTTTCATTTAGAACACTGAAATCTTTTCCATATACAGCCCTTCTATACAATGTGATTAATCACTTTATCAGATGCTAATGGCTTTGGAAATACCTTTTATTTTCACTGTCAACTCGGTTATTAAGGTCGCTTCATATTAATGTACTAGAAAAAAAATTGTCATTCTAAGAAACTTAGTTGAAAATATAAATTAAAAACTGTCTGTCTGTTCGTTCGTTTGTTTATTTGTCAATTACCTTTTAAATGAAAATCTTTGACTAAAAGTGTGTGGCAACTATTTTTATTGAAGATGTGACATGTTGTGTGTGTGTTAGTGCTTATTTGTTCAAACTACCAATACTTGTTGTACTTTATAATAGTCTTGCTCTATTTTTAACCGACTTCCAAAAAGCCTACAATATTTTAAGATGTGAATATCTAATAGGTAAATATGTATTTTACGTATCGAAATATATTAGATTTGCTTTGCATCGGCTGGCACCGACTTAAAAAATATCTGATTAGGTATCTATCCTAAATGAAAACCTCCATTTAATTATTTTTTACATTTTAGTGCCTGGAAGCTGGTCTTTATTTTTAAAGTTTTTTTAAAAATAAAGCTTTATTTCTAATAAACATACATAAAATACTATCTATTCGGCATTTTTAAAGTAAAATGTGTTATTTCCATAGCATTAGAGAATATAGAATTGACATTTAAAAGTCAATAATTTGTATTAAAAACTTTTTTTTTCCGTCTTCTACATTCTACGTGACATTGGCGAAGTAAATTTGTGCTCAACTGGCACACTTTCAAGACATTAACAAGAGAATTGAATTGAAAAACTCTTTTGATAAATTAGTCGTTAGGACAAATAAGCACTGAGATGGCGATGTGCACTAACTCTGAGTAATATAACTCCACGAGTTTGATTCTCGCATACTGTTAACAAAACGCAGCTCTAGCAATTGCACCCCTTTAAGCAAGACAAACAGAATAAGTTGTTCTATAAAATACGGTTTAGTTTCGATATCTCCACTTACATCCCTTACGTGTTTATTTTTTCCTATAGTAGTTTTCAATTTTGAAGTTCACCGCCACCTTAAGAAGTTCACTTACAAATGTTTTCGTAATCCGAAATGTGATAGGAAATTACAATATCTATAGATTGAAACGTGAATAGACACCTTTGTACCCTTTTTTAAAGAATTGTGCGTAAGGAGGTGTATAAGCTTTGGTATAGTTAAAGGCAAAAGGCTCCGCTCGCGTTGTTTGGTTATGTATAAATAAATAACCTTCTAAAAGCTGTATCGTTATGTTAAATAGCATAAATTTTATACTTATATATAAAGCTAAAGAGTTTGTCTGTGTGCACGTGTTCTGTAACGTGTGGAAATACAGTTTTTAATTGAAAAAAATGAATGAAAAATATTTTTGCATTTAATATTTATTGAGGAAGATTATAGGCCACCTGAGTAGCTTTGGTAAAAGAACCTAAATAATGTTCAAAGTTAATAAAACTTGATCGATTTTTGGCAATCATGGTCGATTCTCGGTAACCACTAGTATTATTTAAAATCATATTATAAAGGTGAAATTGTGTTGTTAGTTTTCTTATACGCAGTAACGCGTAATACTTGTGTAGTAAGCAAAACAGCGTGAGTTTTGCATAAGTATAATTTATGAGTCTGTGAGTAATAAAAGCTATACTTCGATATATCGAGTGATTCTCAAGGGATATTAGTGTATCAGTACGGGAGGTAGCACAGTATATTTTGTAGGGAATTTTATACGAATTAATTTGATATATAACGGTTGTTTAACGTTCAATTATTAGCAAAATAAGTTTAGCTAACGAACCAGTGGCGGTCAACTTGTAGCTCGTTTATGATGCAGACCGATGATCTTTCTCTCGTCAGTAATAATATAACTAAAATGGGAAATTTTATGCAATAAAATTCTTAAAGTAGTCCTTTTATAGGGATTGTGGGTTTATTCCCATCCTTTATAATCTACAAGGAAGCTAGAATTCTGCAAACTTCCTACAAGGAAGTTAATTTCAATGGTTTAAATGTTGAGTTTCATCAGAAAAACTATTTAAATTGAGTTGAATTTCGGCACGGTAATACTTAATAATACTCAAAGCTAACTTTTCAAAACTTTTACTTGTTGTCACCTTTAGGTCCACCGCTACTTGAGTAGCTGTTTCTCAGAGCTCCAATGTAGTAGAAGAAAACTTTTATTGTTCTTTTCAGTCGGCGTAAAATGACTAGGTAAAATGCTACGCTAACTCCTATATTAATTGAAAAAAGTTTGGAAAGTATCCTCGGGAGGTAGAGTAGATATACATATTAATATGAACCTTATTCATCTACACTCACTTTCCTTTACTTTGATTCATTATCCGCTTTTCGCCCTAATAATAAAACTGCATGTATCTGAATGACAGTGTTTACTATTTTTAATGTTGCGAGTTCGATTCCTACACATTTTTTATAGTTTTTCTAGTTTCAAAGCGAAAGGAAAAGCTAAGAATAAAAAGATTATAAGCTAATAAAAAAATATAGCAATAATATAAAATTTTCTTTCAATTTCATTATTCAAAAATATATAGCTATACTGACGTATTTTATAGACCACCAGCTTTATCTGTTCGCCCGTGGGGAATGGCACGAGAATTCCAACGTACGAGTAACTGTATGGAATCACGCGCTTCGGTAAATTTATATCGAAAGTATAAGAGAAATTTTATATGAAAAAATTAGATTTTCACTTTTATATCTCTATTAGCAGATTTTTTAATAAATTAAACTTTATATATTTCAATTAGGGATAAAAGAAAAGAAAATTTATTGAAATTATAAATATGCTGAATTATAATTACGATACAAATGTACCTATATTAATTAATAATTAGTGTACAAGTCTTGTCCGCGTGGAATTGTGGCAAGAATACTAGCCACATTCCCCATTTGGGCGATAAGCGAGCCCTCTGGTCATCGATAGAGTCCATGGTTTTGTGGATGGGAGATAGCGAGTTTGAATCTCACTCGAGATAATTAAATTTAGCTAGGTATCATTTTGATGGGCTTTCAGTTGATAAAAATGATACAAAGTCCCATATAAAAATTATTTTAGCATTATATAAAAGTATCTTTTCGGATTTCTTTTCAGATTTATTTTGATTATTTAATACTAGCGACTCACGCTCGCTTCGCTCAGATTCGTCCCTAAATACGTTTCGACGCTTAGTATGGAATAGATTTTTTTGCAATTTTTTTTTATGATTTTTTTGTGAATATGAAAATCAATGCAGCAGTTCTCGATTATAAGTGTTGTAACAAACCCGATTTGCTTTATATATTATATAGATGTATAGATATCAAATATTCGAGTAAATCTAAGAAAGTATGATTTTAGTATTTTCAACATGACTACTATTATTTTATTTGTTTATTTGTTTATGTACATATGTACCACAAAAATACATATACAAACAGAAACCTTGTGTACAAAGGACGATTACTAATGTGGAATGTGAATATATCTATATCAAGTTAGTATTTTATTTGTATTCCATACATAAGCTATGAACCAAATCTATTTTCTTATATTTATTGTACTTTATTAATTCATTCATTCAAAATTAAAATAACTGTTTGACTTCATTTTTCGCTTAAACTATAAAAGATACAACGCTCAGTAAAATTTTTCACGAAAACGTCTCTCATAATAATCGATACGAATTCATTGCGCTTGAATGGAAAAGATTTGAAACTTCTCGATAAAGCTTATTTCGTTTAACATTACTTTTATTTTATTATTTGAATATATCCTTACTTATAAATGAAAAAATGTGGTTATTTCTTTTTTCCTATTTTATGAAACATGAATGAATTTAAAGTGTTTTTTTTTGAATATAGTATTTATTAGCCTGGTTTTTGCTAATAAATGGATGAATTTAACCCTTCAACGACCGCGGGCACACCGGTGTTACAGTTAACAATTAATTTCTTAGACATTTACCTGGAACAAATTAAGCCCCGTGATATATCAATATGTTAAAATAAGCGATTATAATATAACACCAAGTCATTTTATTAAAAAAACACATCTGTAAATTTTTCCTTCGATATCTTGACTTTTTAATGTAAAAAAATAATTAAAGTACCTACCTAATACTTCACGAGGTTACTACAAGCATCTACTCTCTGCCTACTTACCTTGCCGAATTATTTGTAGTAAATAAGTTTAATAAAGTTTTATGAAAAAAAGTTTGAAATGACAAAATTTCATTTTTTAATATAATTATTATAAGTCTAAGAAATTTAATATATTATAGTGTAACTTTATTTCTAAGTAAATCTATAAATAGAATATATATAAAGTTATAAATTGTAAATATTTATGTACTAAAATCCATTAAAATATTAGTATCTATGAATCTCTGTCTTATAAGAATAACTGTAATAATTAGCTTTAAGTGAGAAAAGATCATTCATGAATCCGTAATGCTATTCTGTAAGAGTTTTATGTAATTCGACAACTGAATCCGCTAACGTGCAACCTACGTGTAGCACTCGAATAATAACGGATTCAGCTTTTAAATTTCATGAAAGGTCTTACAGAATAGCAATACAATATTGTAAATACTATTTTCTATGCTCTCTGTTCCAAGCTTTGTCATTAAAAGAAATATTTGATATATTATATGTACTCAATGATTTCTAGTCAAATATAAAATTTATTTCAAAAGTTTTGTTTTATTTTGTCATAATCCGACCTTAAGAATCCTAACTTAATTTAATTCGTTGTCGTTCTTGTTTTCCGTAACTGCTAAAGAGTGATTTGGATTTTTTACGGTTTTCAAAATGGTTTTCGTACTTTTTGAGTACTTTTTTTGAAATTACCAGTCACATTTGAAGACATTATTGCATTTTATATCCTACTAGCGACTCACTCTCGCTCCGCTTAGGTTCATCCCTAGTTCCGTTTTAAGGTTTGATTTCTCAGAGATGAGATATTTTCCCCCAGTTAAAAGTATCCTATATATTGACCCGTTTAACCAGCTACTCATTTTGGAAACATTTATTTTATACATAAGTAGATATGTAAATTCGATTCTTATCTGTATGTTTTTCAAAATTTTCAATAATTATTATTTATGGTTGAATTTCAACCGCAAGGCGAACTAGTCTATATATTATATAAAAACATTACCTGCGAGAATCAAAGCCACTACCTCCTACGTAAAAGGTAGTGCGACTCAAACACCATAACCTCAGCGCTACAACAATGATCTAAGCATTTTAAATTTATTTTCATTTACTAAACTAGCATTGCATGCGGCTCCGCCCGCGTTCAGATAACAAAAAACCAAATTCTTAGGTTTTACATATTAGTATACTCTTACGTTGCAGTTTTTGTACTTTTTCTCAGGAATGAGATATTTTGCCGCGGTGAAAAGTATCCTATATGTTGACCCGGATAACCAGCTATCACCATACCAAATTTCATCAAAATCCCTCCACTGGTTTTTGTGTGATGCGGTAACAGATAGACAGACAAAAATTCTAAAAAACTATAGATTCGGCCTCTGTATCGATAGTTATATAATATTTATTTCGATAAAATTATTCAAAAATATTTAATGTACAGATTCAGCTTAGTTACAATTTTATTATATGTATAGATTGTTTTTTAAACATTCGCGGTCGAGCTTCAAGTTTGGAAACTCCACTAAAGATTGTCATTGACAGCTGTAGCCTCAACTATTGACGAAGGATATCGTAAGGATTTCCCACCGACCTCAAACATGCAGACTATATTATCGGTGAGAGCTAAAGTTTGATTAAGATTTATTTATATATAAGAGCGCGACTAATGTGACTCTACGTATATACTTAAATAAATTTAATAATAAAATATTGTATGACAAAAAGGAAAAGATACATATATACTTACATGAAAAAATTAAAATTTTTTTTAGAAAGAAATCATTTTACATATATACATACATTATTATTTTATTATATTTAAGTCTTAGAAATATAAAATATTAATTAAATTACTTTTTTTTCCTTTCAAGCAGGTAAATATTTTAAATTGTATATAGTAATAATTGTAAATAGTTTAATATTTTAACACTAGTATGTTCCCAGGATTTTCCCCATGTGGTATATCATTAAAATAGTCTTATAACCCGCGGGATATAAGCTATATTCATTCCAAATTTCAATCAAGCCCATTGAGATTGTATAATGTGAAGAAGTAACAAGCACAGCCACTTACATTTGTATTATAATATGAGAATTGTGTATATTGTGATACTAGTATAGTTATCTGAGTAGTAAACTCGCAGACTAAATAACTATATCTGCAAGTTTACCGAATTCAAACTTAATTCTCAACCGTTCAACTTGACGCTGCTCTGAATGTGACCGCATAGCGAATTCTATCTACATATTTGAATATATTTAACCAACTAAAAAAATTTAGCAACGTTTTCAAGTAAAGAAGAGGTACAATTTGCTCGACTAAAAAATTAAGCGACGCTTTCAAGTAAAAAGGGTAAATTTTTCTAAAATTTCACGTGGATTTACAATACTATTTTATGGTAAGTGAGCCCAAGAGAGAATTTTGCAGTTACTCAAGCGCGGCAGATTATCATAAGGGGGGATACCTTGCACTCTGTTGAGTACCTCTACCATAATATGTCCTGTATATAAGGGCGCGCGTCTAGGGCAGCCAAGCAAAATATTTAAAAATATTTTGATAAGGTAGAAATACTTGAAACCGTCAGATTAAGGTATGGTTTGGTAATTACATCCTGAAAAGTGTGCAATTCAATAATCTGCCGATTTGCACAAGCTGAAGAGGCAAAAATCTACTATAATGTTGATTTTTCACCCCTTTCTCTTGCATGTCTAATATTCTAACCATCTCTTATTTGGTTTTCCTCTTTTTCTCCATCCATTTACATTCATTTTCACTACTCTTCTCGTCACATGCGTTTCATATCTCTTCATCACATGTTGTGCACTTATAACAAAAATCTATACATATAAAAAAATTCTAAGTCAAATCTGTACATTAAATATTTTTTGGAAAATTTTATTGAAATACACATTATCGCTAATAGAGGCCGAACCTATAGTTTTAAGAATTTTTGTCTGTCTGTCTGTCTATGACCGCATCACAGAAAAATCACTGGAGGGATTTTGAAGAAATTTTATATGGTAATAGCTGGTTATTCGGGTTAACTAATATACTAATACGAGTATACATATATATGAAACCTAAGAATTTGGTTTTGGTCTTATGAACGCGGGCGGAGCCGCGGGCAATGCTAGTATGAGTATATAGTTTTGAGACAAGTAAACTGTCTGAACGTCAGTGTATGTACAATACTAAATAAATATACGTAACAAAAAGTTAAATATCATGGTTGTTAGTTGAAAAAAATATGTAGAATCATGTGGAGCTCCAAAACAACACATTCTACAAATTTTTCTGTTTTGACTAGAGGCGATTTTTGTTTGATATTATTTATTCCATTTTAGGTTAAAAATGCTTTGCTTTATTTTTATCCGTGGCTCCAAAGATTACTTTTCAACTAAAATAATACGCATATTTTAAAATCACTTACGTCATCTTGAGGCCCATTGATAATGCGCTCATTTGGAAAAGCAAGTGCAGCGGGTTCAAATCCCGGGTTTGGCACTTCTAATATTTTTATGCGGTTCATTTTTAACGTAGTTATCACTTGGCTTCCGGTAAATGAAAACATCGTTGGGAAATATGTATATCTGAGAGAAACAAAGTACTTTTTACATAGAACACATGAGCCGCCGAGTGATATGGATTACATTTATCATTTTTCATTATAATGTTAGTTTCTACAGGATATAAATATATATTGTTATATTAACAACTTAAAGATAAATTAATAGAAAACAATTAATTGCATCGAAAATATTATTTCACAGATGTCGTCGTAAACATGAATACCATCTTGAGTTCCGCGAGTAGGAATTTCGTTAATAACTAAATGCCAGCGAATACACAGGAATCCGACCGCCGCGCCGCCGTCGCTTAGTTATTTATAAGATGATTTTATTCTGGTATGAAGTGTTATTACTTTAGCTACTTAATAATGAATAGTGTATTGTGTTATAGGTAATGGTAAGAGTGTGAATAAATTATTTCCTTTTAATGAAAATATAGTTAGCAAACAAACCTCCATATATCTGTTTATAATGGTTTAATTGTATAGTTCAGCCAGTTGATTACCATTATAAATATCCCTGCACTTGTTCGATTCCTGCTTTATGTTTTTGATAGATATTCATAGAATATCATTACAGAACTTAGGAATGGTATTCGAAATCATGAGTTGCGGCATACCTAATAGGCTCCACCAATAGACCACCAAATTGGATACTATATATTTAAAAAGTTTAAAAGTTTTTCATTACATAAAAGAAATATGTTTACTAATTACGTTTCAAGTTCAAGAGAGCTCTAAAATAGATTTTACAAAAGATTTACAACTACCTTCCTCTACTACAAAGACTCAATTAATTCTATTGTACAAGTCGATCAAAGAAGTGTTTAGTATAATTGAATAATGCTACATAAGGGGCACTGTTAGTGGGTTACTTTAACAATGGCTAATCTGTCCCAATTATATTGAATTAAGTATGTTATGTAACTTTACCTTTGTAGTTGCATCATTCTATATAACAGGCAATAGACAGCAGCGGCGAAGGGTCCGTACAAGATGTCTTACCTTAAAATGTATTTTGCTATAAATGTTATTTTGGAAATATATATATATATATATATATATATATATATATATATATTATATATATATATATATATATATATATATATAGAATAGCTTTATTTCTTCTCTTTTTCTGCATTAATACGTATATAAAATTGTATATTTTTGGAACGGCTTGCCTCTGCTAAAACTTCACCCTTCGTCACTGCTGTACAGTATAAAGCAATAAAGTAAATAAATATATTGTCTCTAACTGGTATGTTTAAAAGCCATAATCTATAGAAATCAATGAATCAAAATTGTGTCTTACGGTAAAATATGTCATAAGAAAAAATCTTAAATAACTTAAAAGCATGTTTGATGTTAAACATATTCTTACTCTTAAAAACAGTCTTACGCTGAAGGAAAACATCGTGATGAAATCTGCATGGTTGAGAGAACTTAGCAAGTTTTCGAAAGACATGTGAAGCCACCAACCCGCACTTGGCCAGCGTGGTGGACTATGGCCTGATCCCCCTCGAATTGAAGGAATGCCCACCCCAGCACAATTCTAATTTTAATATTTTAGCAAATTTTAAGCATTATGTCGTTATGCGTTTAATTTCTTTAAATGTTTTTATTACATCATGTATTTATATATAAAATAACATTCGAATTAATTTTCCTAAAAATATATCCACGTGTATTTGCTATTGCCATGTGCAATTTACCGAATGAATTCTAGTTCAAATAAATACTGTAGTCCATATATCATGACATAGAGCAAGCGATGTTTCAATTAAATAAACTTTCAAAGCCGTTACATGTACTCGTATATGGTTAAACATTATATAATGTAGAGTCAATCAAAATGGCTGAATGCGAACTTAATTGTTAAAGCGAGCAGCCCATTAAGTAATTGTTTGTAATTTGCTACGTTGATTAATTATTATTAACTGTTTAGTCTTGTTTCTGTTAATTCTGTTAAATTTTAAAATAAGTCTTTCATACATAAAAAAGTTTTAAAAGGATTTCTTTAATCTTTTCTGTTGACTGAACAAGGATTCATCGTAAAAAGTTTTCACTTCAAAATTATTATTTTTTACATATGAATATTATGAGTAAATATGCTTTAAGTCACAAATATTATGTTATTCTAGCCACTCACCCTCGCTCCGCTCGGGTTCGTCCCTAGGTCCATTTTGACGGTTAGTATAGATTTCTCAAAGATGAAATATTTTTCCGCAGTAAAAAGTATCCTATATGTTGACCCGGACACCCAGCTACCATCATACCAAATTTCATTAAAATCTCTCCAATGGTTTTTCCGTGATGCGATCACAGACAGACTGACAAAAATTCTAAAAACAATAGATGCGGCGTCCTCTCTATGGATAATAATGACTATTTCAATAAGATTATCAAAAAAATATTTAATGTACAGATTCGACTCAGCTAGAATTTTATTATATGTATAGATGAAATAAAGTTGACAACTATAGAATATTACAAATGTTTTGTTATTTGTCTTTCAACCAAAAACTTTTTGTAACCAACGAACTTTTTGTAACCAAAAATAATTACAAAAGTCATATTGAATGTCACATAAAATAAAGGAGATTCTTATATTTTGTGACAAGAAATATACTCTGTACTATTTTTAATATTACTTATATTATAAATATAAAAGTTTAGATTTTTGGATATTTGTTGCTCAATCACGCCAGAACGGCTGAACGTATCTGGATGAAATTTGGCACAGAGATAGTTTATCTATCTGGAATAGCAAATAGGCTTTACTTTACACTTTTTATCTCGGAAAAATGTATGGTTCCCGTGGGATAGATTGGTTTTTGTTTTTCTACAGGTGAACCCGAGCGAAGCCGCTAGTTCAACATATTTTTGTGATATCATAAGTCTGACATCTCAAGAAAATCATATACCTTTAATTTTTAGTCAATACGAGCCCATTGTAGTTAAATTTAGAAAGAAATTATCAGGGAGTGGTCGTAGTTAGGTCATTAACCACGAGGAGCTCTTGTTTCAGAGAGCACGTAAAGCCGATTCAACGGGAAACATCTATCACTAAACGTATCTTTGCGTTTTATTATATTTTTAGCCATTCAGTAAAATGATTGAAATACAGAATCATCTTCTGATAATTCTCTTGCCGCAACAAATAATCTATAATTTATATTTTTTTCGATTTATGGATGAAGCCAATACAATCTTCGTCTGGTTCGTCGTTTTCTAAAAAAGTTGTATGCTATAATTAGATATTTATAATCATTTGACATTTTTCATTTATAAGGACGTGTTTTGATATGCTATACCAAACACTAGCGACTCACTTAGCTTCGCCCAGGTTCGTCCCTAGCTTGATTCACCTCCTTAAGGGTTGACTTCCGGTATAAAACGTATCCTATGTCCTTCTTAAGGTCTCAAACTATCTTCATACCAAATTTCATCTAAATCGGTTCAGTAGATCCAGAGATTACCCCCTACAATGTCACAAACTCACAATCTCACAAACTTTACCTCTTTATAATATTAGTATAGAAAACTGATTTTGTAGCTTGAATGGCGATTTTGTAACGATACGTGAATAGAACTAAGATAAACTAAGATAAAGAACTAAGGTAAAGTAAGCTTTTTTTTAAGTTTTTATTTTTCTATTTTTAGTGTAGCCGTAATAAGCAGGTAATTTGTAGGAAGAAAGTTATTTAATAACATATTCGATTCAGCAAAATATTTAAAAAAAAGTTTATTTGTTGATTTTTTAAAAAACCGCTCGACCGATTTCGATAAAATGTATACCCTTCGAAACAAAAAAAAAATCGGTTCAGGCGTCTTCGAGTAATCGGTGAACATACATAAAAAACAAAGATTCCGACGAATTGGGAACATCCTCCTTTTTGGAAGTCGGTTAAAAATCACTGAAATACATTTCAAGCTTAATAATCAGGTACTCAAACGTTTGTGTATATAGATAATAAAAATGATTTAGAAAGTGAATCTCTTGTAAAGACTGATGGAAGTCCCCTTACAGTATTTTATTCTTCCATTGTAAACGTGCAATCTCAATGTAGCACAAAGAAAATTCATTTACCCATAATTGAAATGTGAAATAGAATATTCTAAATATATAACTACATTTATTACTTAATTACACGTTTTCTATAACTTCTGGTGAAGATTTTACTGCTTTTTATTTAAAATAGCATCTTGTAACTAAAGTTTTCTCCTCACAAACTTTCGCATTTTTAATATTAGTATAGATTTTGTTCATTTAATCTAGTACGTAGTCTAACTTATTGCGAGTCAGTTTCCTTTGCAGAAAATAAGCTCTTCACTTAATATATCTATACTATAATAAAACAGTAGAGGTCGAATGTCTGCACATAGCAAAAAAATGGTAAAAACCGACCCAGGGGGATGTAAGAAGACTAATAGAACAAAATTCCAGATTTTTTTTCAATTTTTGTTGTTTCTCTGTCTGTTTGTCTGTTTGTACGGGCTAATCTCCGAATGTATTCGACCGATTTAAATAAAATTTTGCATGGTGGTACCTTATATCCCCGGGCAACATTTTAGATACTTTTTATCCCGGAAAATTAAATAGCTCCCGTGGGATAGTTAAAAAGCTATAATAACTTATACAGCTTAGTACACAAAAACTACTGATTAGATTTTAATGAAACTTTACAATAATATAGTTCATACATGACAATAACAAATTGGATACTTTTCATCCCGGAAAACTAAAAGGTTCCCGTGGGATAGGCAAAAAACTATAGTAACTTACACAGCTTAGTACACAAAAACTACTGATTTTATTTTGATGAAACTTTACAAAAATATAGTTCATACATCAGAATAACAAATAGGTTACTTTTTATCCCGGAAAAATGTACAGTTCCCGTGGGATAGATGTTTTTGTTTATTTGTAACGTATTATGTACACAACATAGACCACAAAACAAAAGTTATTAAAAAAAAATCAAATTTTTTGTTTCTCTGTCTGTGTATCTCTGTTTGTACGAGCTAATCTCCGAAACTGATGGACCGATTTAAATGATTTTTGCATGGTGCTTAACTTATATTTCCGATCAACAGCTTAGATACTTTTCATCCCGGAAAATTAAAGAGTTCCCGTGGGATAGTTAAAAAGCTATAGTAACTTATACAGTTTAGTACACAACAACTCATGCACTTAATTTAGTAAAATTTAACATTCCAATACCTTATATTGCCGGTCAAACAACAGGTTACTTTTTATCCCGGAAAAACGAGCGGTTCCCGTGGTAACTAATAGATCTCTATTAGTATTTTTCTAGAGGCGAACCCGAGCGAAGCGAGGGTGAGCCGCTAGTATAATTATATTTATATTAATCTTTAACTACTGGCTTAGCTATAAACGTCAGAAAACTAAAAATGTACATCTAAAATTCGAATTTTATAATGTTAATTGTAGGAATTATAATATTTATGGAAAAGGGCTCATAGTTTTTGCTTAAATCCTTTTCACGATTTCTATTATAATAAAGCAATGCATTGTATTTTTTAAGACACAGAAATTCGAACTTAGTACCATCGTCATAGAATACAAAATCATGTGTTGTCTTTAAGTTAAATGATCTAACAAGAAGTTTATATTATAGTTCTTATAAATACATTAATAAAGTTCAAAATTGAGTACCACTTAGTTAAATAATACAGCCACGAACAATAATTACGTCCATACAAAGTAGTTCAGAGAAAGCCGCAGACATTTTGATTTATACGTATAACAATATCTCTATTTAGTTCTTAATTTAAATGCATATTTGTCAAGCATTTTCCAAGAGATACTGAGATATTTAAATAGAAAACCGTATTTAGTGAACGAAAATAGGATTATAATAATCTGCATAAGTCGGATTAAAATATTTTTTAAATATTGGAGCTTAAAAATGTATACGTTAATGGACATAACACAGAGTATATAAATAATAAAGAATATTATAAATGCGAAAATTAATATGTATGTGTGCATGTTCGTTACTCCTTTATACGAAAGGGGCCTTATTTGGATAAAGGACTATTTGCATAAAGGGTTAGGGCACCTAAGGAAGCATAATCTATCTATTCATTCATTGTTCAGTCTTTTATAATATTACATTATATCTTTCATTTCTATGCTATGAATATTTATAATATTTACTAATATTACAAATTTTAAAGTATGTATATTGGTTCGTTCTCTCACGCAGCAACGTTTTACACAGAGATAGTTTATGATCTGTGAGCACTTCAAGAGGTTCCATTAGAAAAAAATCTACTACATAAACTATGAATAAAAAAAATTAAAATCGTAGGGAAATCCAAACAGGCAGTTCGTTTAAAATGTCAAATATTCGCGAAAATCTAAGAAAGTATCTTCTAATAAATGAAAGTTTGGGCACTCAATTAAAAATAGCATATTCATTCTTTAAAATAAGGAAACAGGTCACCCAATAACCTAAAACATTTTCGCGCAAGCTCACTTAGTCTTGGAAGTTTAGTCAAATCCCATTAATATTGAACTGACGCCTCCGACATGACATGGCTTAAGAATTTAATAAATTTTCGCTGTGAAATGCATAACATAATTTAATAGCTAACGGCAGCTAAATTAACGTGGATGATTAGCTAAAAAAATTCTTTACAGGTAATAAATGTGTTTTGGATATTCACACTGGAATAAGTACACCATGAACGATTAATGAATCGATTGATTTATAGACTCCGATTATTTTTAACTGAAGATGTATATTAACTTCAAAATCACTCTAAAAGTAGGCAGGCCCCCTCTATGACTCGAGGGATAGAAACTCTTACGTTTCTATTTAACATTTTAAATTATGTATCCATTGTAAGTTATTGTTCTCGACCTTTTAAATGCTTTTTTGCAAACGTAGTTCCGATAGAGCCTATGTTTATAACGTCTCAAAAATTATAAGTACTCTACCCATAAAATATACATTAATTCGGAAGAAAAGAAAAATGCACCCGAAGCAACATACAACAATTAAAAAAATATATAATACAAAAATTGAAAATAAATCAGCGAAAAAATCTGAAAAAAAAATGTTTTATTTAGTGAGGAAACCTGCATGTCTGAGAGTACTTAGAAAGTTTTTAAAAGAAATGTGAAATCCGTCAAGCCGCACTTGGCCAGCGTGGTGGACTATGGCCTAATCCCCCTCGTATTGAAGGGAGGTCCTGCCCAGCAGTGGGCATTTCACTTGGTTTCCAAAGCAAGCGTATTACCACTGGGCTACTAATACCTATTAAACGATAAAACTCAATTGAACTTTAAAAGTAAAAAAAATAAGTTATGTCGTTAGAGGAAGAAGGGATGGTAAATTATATAAGGACCAAAGTACACGATGAGCTCGTCAAACAATTTGTTAGGGACACTTAGAAAACAATACAAGTAGGGCATTAAAGTTAGATTGCAAAGTTGTGTCCATAATGGGATGTCAGATTTTCTTTTCAATGAGTTAGTGAGTTCTGTGATGCCTCGAACGTTCAATCTTTGCGGTTTGTTTCATTACATCTCATAAGGAGTTTTAGAATTTGTTAAATAATTAATTAAGATGTAATTTGAAGCCATTTTGCTAATTTTTTGATTCTTAAAGCTTATAATTTTAATTTTAATGAAAATATAATTGTAAAGCTATTTATCTATACGTATAATAAGATTGTAACTAAGTTGAATCTGTACATTAAATATTTTTTGGAAAATCTTATTGAAATATACATTATTATCGATGCAGATTGCAGAGGCCGAATCTATAGTATTTAGAATTTTTGTCTGTCTGTCTATCTGTCTGTTACCGCATCACAGAAAAACCACTCGAGGGATTTTGATGAAATTTGGTATGGTAATAGCTGGTTATCCGGGTCAACATATAGGATAGTTTTTACTGCGGGAAAATATCTCATTTTTGAGAAAAAATACAAAAACTGCAATGTAAGAGTATACTAATATGTTAAACCTAAGAATTTGGTTTTTGGTCATCTGAACGCGGGCGGAGCCGCGGGAAATGCTAATACATCATAAGGTACTAGAAAAGATGAATCAAATGAATATTTAGGAAGTGTAACGATATCCAATTATTTGTGAACGATACGCGATTGTCAATGAAAACACAGACTATGACGTAGGCCATACATGGCTAGTTCATAATAGGCAAAAAGCGGGCGCTGCTTGTATATAATTTTATGAATACAAGTGGAACCTAAAGTAGGGGAGCCCAAGAGGGGATTTTTGCAGTTACTCAAGCGCGGCAGATTATCATAAGGGGGGATACCTTGCACTCTGTTGAGTACCTCTACCATAATATGTCCTGTATATAAGGGCGCACCTCCAGGGCAGCCAATCAAAATATTTAAAAAATATTTTGATAAGGTAGAAATACTTGAAACCGTCAGATTAAGGTGTTGGAAATGATTCGCACATGAAAATATCAGGTACGCGAGAACCCGGGATTTGAACCCGCTTCACTCGTTTTGCCAAGCAAGTACATCACCACTAGAATACCAACGCCTTTTTCGTGTGAAGATTAAAATCGAAACTTCAAGAGCTAAAGTAGTTAATTTAATAAAAACCGCTGACAGAGCTGAAATAAAAATAAAATGCCGATAATGCCAATCTCCTTTGCAGACAAATATTTCGTATTTATAACAACTAATTATTTCATTTAAACATATTATTTTAATAATTAAAATTTTCATTTAGAGAGTGCAATGAAAAACAGAATCTAACTTGAACTAATTAAGGTTCAATTTTATATGTCCACATGTACAATAATTACTGTACCTTTTTACGGAATTGATATCGTAAAATGGCTCTTATGAATGAGGAATAAAGTTTATATTGCTTAGAGAGGTGATACAGAGATTTTAAAGTCGCTGTAAAAGCACCCATGATTCAATTCTGCCGGTTCGCTGCGCTATTAGGGTAAAGTGTTTCGGATTATTGGTCTGATCGTTTCGGGTTTCCTATAGATAGCCTTATGCTAAATATAAAATATGTATTGTATAATTGAAAGTTAAGAAGTATACTAAATAAAAAAAAATAAACTTGTGAAAATAAATAAATCTTTGAAATAAATATTCAATGTCAACGTTTCTCATCATTTTGGTACACTTCAGAAAAACACATTTTAGAAGAGGTTTATAAAAGGACTTAATTTTCCATATTTCAGCCACATCGTACCAATACATAAATTAAAAACTTTTTAATCAAAAAGGCACTTTAAAGGTATTATTCGACATTTAATGGTGAAGTATATTTGAGAACTTTTTAAAATTAAATCAAAGAAGGTGGAGAAACTTGATTCGTGTCCTCATTTTTTTAGGTGTGTACCAAAAAGAATATAGAACAAGAATGTCAAGAATGTCTTCTCCATATACCGAAAAAGTGATATTATGAATTCAATATTTATACGATTTTTTTCATTGTCATTTCACTATGATTTTTTTTATATAATTTGTTAGTTATGTTCATATATTTATACACTTTATTAGTAAATAATGTACAAATTCAAGGGCGTAGCTTTTATAATTTAGTAGGTCTAAGGATAGAGGTACAGATAAAAATGCTTAGAAATTTAATATTAGCATATTAACTAATACAACTTAATAAGGTAAAACAAGTTATTATCATATTATTATAATTATAGTTTTCACTATAATATATATACTAGCGACTCACCCTCGCTTCGCTTGGATTTGTCCCTAGCTTGCTTCCCCATACAAACTTTCATCCCCATTTTCACCCCCTTAAGGGATAATTACCGGGATATAAAGTATCCTATGTCCTTCCCAGTGTCTCAAACTATATTATTAGTATAGGTAGATTGACGTATTATATATGAAAAAAAATCTTATACAAATATCACTCAATAGGTTGCGACGCGGTCGCGGTTCCATACACCTACGTGTATGTCGTATTATCTCTTTAACCATTTGTCCAAATTATATGCAGTAAAAGAGAAAAGTTTTTTGTTTTAATTATTTTAGACGATAAATTTACTTATTTTGATAAGAGTTCATAATTGTTGATAATATGACCAATAAACATGACCTACCGATTTAAATTATTTTTTAATATAAAAAACTACTTTTGTGACTTAAATATAAAAGTTAGACATATGCTGTCGTTGACTTTTTTGTAGATATTATTAAGTTCTACAATTTTTCTTTAGAACATAATCATATATCTCTCATCGTTAAGGCAGCGTTCGAAAGAAACGTTTTCGTTCGACCGTTTTTTTTTCCGATTTACTTTGCAAATCCGACTACCACGAAATTCTTTTCATTCTTCGGGTTAATATATAGCCTATGATACTTAGAAAGAACGTGGCTTTCTATTGGTAAAAGAATTTTGAAAATCGGTTCAGTAAATCAAAAGATTACCCCCTACAACATCACAAACTCACAAACCCACAATATCACAAACTTTACCTCTTTATAATATTAGTATAGACTAGTATACATTAAATTTAATACAATGTAAAACTTTTCTGTATAAATATCAATGTATAGACTTTTATTATTATGGCTACGTCGTAGAATTTTATGTTCGCTACGAAGCCACTACGATTAGCTTGCTACGAGGTAAAAGTCCGATACACTCATAGTCCATAGAGTAATTTCAATACTATTATTACTTTAAAAACTTATTGTAACGTTATAATAAGGCTTTAGCTACAAATATCAAATACTAAAAACATGTGTTGTTTGACATGAGATTGCCACTAAGAACTAATGTAGCATCGCCTCGCGAAAATTAGTATGTGGAGTTACTCAATCGACTTTTTACTTCAACACTTTTACACATATACGTACACACACATTTTACACATCTATAATATGTATGTAATTTTTAGTTCTATATCTGTAGTGTATCCAATATCTGGTATCCATAACACAAGCCTCGTAGCTTACCATGGAACTAGATGGTGCTGTGTGTTAATGTCCCAACATATTAATTTATTTATTCAAGGCTATGAAATAACAAATAAATACTCTTTCTTATGATAAAGAAATTCAAAAATAACATAGCTCTAATTTGTATTTTTATTTTTACTCCAAAAAATGAAGATAATATGCGTATTAATAGAACCCCATTTACTCTTGACTCTACATGAAATTACATTTTATCAAAACACTTGAATTGTTACAGGAGGACCGCTTAATTAATCTACTAATCTGGCCCGAAAATAAATGCTTCAGGGAATCCCTAACGTGGAAAATTTAATTTAATCCAATTATTTTTACTCGATTATGCCATTTAGGGGATGAACATTGTACAGGGTTCATGTATATATGTATACTACTTATATAATAGTATTTGAGATCTGTCCCTAATTGTCAATTCAATTCAATTCTCTTGTTAATAGCTTCAAAGCGTGCCAGTTCAGTACAGACTACGTCCCTAATTTTTGTAATAAAGTATCGTAATCTATTTGTCAAAATATAGCTTTTGCCCGCGACTTTGCTTCCGTAATTTATTTTACATTTTCTCCCTCTTTAATTTACAACTTATCTCAATTAACAGGCTATTAAATGAAAAAAAAAAAAACATTTTAAGTATTTCTAGTATTTTTAGAGATTAACGATTGTCAAATTAATGTAACACCAAACAACTATGCACCATTATAATATTAGTATTAGATTCATTAAAAATATCTGTGCTATTTTTATTTTTTTGTAATTTGAATTCATGATTGTCTAGACTGATAGTGGTTGACTTAACTATTATACATAGTATTGATACGACAGAATAGTTTGTTAGAGCACAGATCTTATTATACTACGACTATACTAGGTTAGAATTTCGTTTTTGCCTTTTCGCATACACAGTATGTGTGTGAATAAATAAATAATAAATAAATATGTTGGGATATTATATTATATCTAGTTCCATGGTAAGCAAGTAGGCTAGTGTTATGGATACCAGATAGTTGATACACTAAATATATATAACTTTAAATACATACATGTTATGACTGGAGTACAAACATTCGTGCTCATCACACAAACGAATACTCTCAGAGGGACTCGAACCCGCAACTGCTGGCACAATAAATAGGGTCACTACAAAACTGAGCCAAACGTGTCGTCTAAAGTAAATTGTTTACGTAACTCTACATTTTGTTAATTAAATTGTTATGTCAAAGAAATGGATTGGTAGCAGCGTGTATTTGTGCTGATGGCACTGTGTGTTCCATAAAACAATCTGCAGGCTCTGTTTGATTTTCTAAGGATGTTGGCGTTGTATTGTTAGGGCGGCTTGTATATTTAAAGCAAATATAAAGGCAGACGACTAACATAAATAGTCTGCAAATATTCATCGGGAAAATGAGGGCCAATTTACCCACATGGATTTTGATGAAATTAAGTTTTAAGTACTCCTGTGTCTGGAGACATGACGTTAATGTCTTTAATGTGCATGTATTTAATACGAACCTTATTACGTAACGAAATTTAGTCATATCTCTGGTGAGTACATAAATATCGCTTTACAATATTGTTAACATATACGTATCATTATTTTTCACATAGCAAGTGTTGATTTTCTTGCTGCTATTCTAAGCAAAACATTCCGAGACTATAGTAGTTTCTCACGGACTTGCACACTGATATTTTATTAAATTTAACAAAATTATAAATTAACGATTCAAATCTGCTTATACAATTCTATTTGAATAAAGCATATCTTCATTTGAATTGAATCTTAGTACAACTGCCTTTGTTTGCGAGGAGAAAATCATATTTTTAGATCATCGACATTTTAATAAAATTTGGTAGGATGATAGCTGGTTATTCGTCAACATATAGGATACTTTTTACTGCGGGAAAATATCTCATATCTGAGAAATCTATACTAAATGTCAAAACGTAACGAGGGGCGAACCCGAGCGGAGCGAGGGTGAGTCCCTAGTGTTATATAATTTGCTTATAGATTATTAAAAAAATCATGCACATGATTAAATAGTATAAAGCGGACCCAAATCATAAGCATTAGCTATATGACGATAAAATTATTAGGTTCGTCCCCAGCGACCCGGTTGCTCAGTCGGCCGTCGCACGCCTGTTCACGCGTCACCTTCAATGGGCTAATTTTAACTTCAATACCTTTAGTGTGCATGATGGAAATCATTTGGTTAAAACTATATTATAATATTGTACTACGCATACTCCTATATTGTGAGACAAATCAGTGTATATTGTAAGCTTTAAATTATAATTGAAGTTCACACTCAACTAGCGATTTGTGCCTAACAGTTACCTATGTGCTATTCCAGTTTACTAAATTTCATCGAAATCCGTCCAGTCGTTTCGGGGTGAAGAAGTAACTGATATAAATATACGCTTAAAAATGCACACGTACAAAATTTCACTCGCGCTTAATCTATTAAAAAAACTCTAAAACGATAGGTTTCATACAAACTTTCATCACCTATTTTACCCCTCTAAGAGACGAATTTCAAAAAATGCTAATAATACATGTATTTATTTAAGTCCCTGGAAAGAACATAGAATACTTTTTATCCCGAAAATCATCCCTTTATGTGCTGTGCCGTATGTCATCACTGGCAACACACACTGGTCGAAGACTTTTGTCTTGCGAGACTGCGGTATTCGGGACGAGAAGATGTTGCTTACCGACGGCTGCCTGCGCATAGAATCACCGATATAAACTGGAGTGGTTTCAACACGGACACATTTACTATTTATTTCAAACTATATTCAGTTTAAATTATTATGTTACTATAATATGTTCGGTACGAAAAAAAATAGGTTTATTTGAATATTCGTTTTATATGAAGACTTGCTACATGTTATCACTCTTCTAATTATGTTTATTCGACGTGTTACTTTTATTTGTTTTTAAATTGACTATTTTCTTTATACACGCCTTTTACTCTTAAAACTTTGGAACGTGCCTACCACCATACGGTCAGACCGACACTGTTCCATTTTCAACCGACTTCTTCAAAAAGGAGAACGTTCTCAATACAGCTGTATTTTTTTATGTTTGTTACCTCAGAATCCCGTCATTTTTTACCCGTTTTGGGACAATTTTTATTTTGTTTGAAAGTGTATACTTCTATTTCCAATTCCATTTACAATGGGGCCACATTTGAATTTCAAAAAAAAAGTCCAGTTTCTATTTCCGTTGATAGTGCAGTTATTCGGTATCGTCGACCTGATCTCATGGTAAGGCCAGAAGGTGGATAGGTGGAACTCTTCAAGTTAGAATTGTATTATAAAGCCCGAATTTTCAGTGTTACTAATAAACCAATTTTAGTTTGCCAGTCTTCATATAAAAATTGGCATCGAACTAACTTATACGGCTAAAGCGAATATTTCATTCAAATACTTTCTTCTCTCTTTTTAAAAAAAAAACTAAAAAAAAAACGATTTTCAGTTAACCTATATATGCTCAAAACGTTTTCTGTAACCGATTTTTGTTATTTTCACAAATGTTGATAATTAAGGACCACAAATAAGCCTGTAGTATTAATTTGTTATTTTCAGTTCTGAAAGTAACTTTTTTTCAGTGGGTCGATAATGACCCCGTGGGCATATGTAGTATCAAGTAATCAAAGATTTTCGGTATAAGTCCATGTGCTTTGTGTATCGGCTGGCACCGACTTTGAAAATATTTGATTAGGTATTTATAGTTAATGAAAACTACCGATCAGTTTTTTTTTTACTTTTTAGTGTTTCTTTTTGAAGTCGGTTTCTATTAATTTTCTATAACGTTTTTATATACATTTTTTACAATGAGTTACTTACTATATAAGCCCTTAAGCGATATAGACTAATTTCTCCCTAAACGTAAAGATGTTGCAAAATTTACATAGTAACATTAGTGTTGTATACGCATAAACTGTAGGTAATCTAACAAAGCTTAGTCAACTTTACGTGTGTCACGTCTTCATTGCGTTAACCTGATTGGATTACACAAGCCAACTGAGCTGTCCAGTGAATTTCAAGTACAAACGCATACATGTACATACATGCAAACATACAAACAGGTATATGATTGAACTGCCTCAGTGGTGTAGTGGCTAGCATGTATGTCGAGGATTCGAGTCCCAGGTGGAACCAAATTTAATTATTGAGCCTTTCTGTTCTAACAAATTCTCAGTAACAGGCCAGAGTTGGGAGTTTGACGGTGTTTTACCGCCGTGCCTCGGAGAGCACGTACGCACTTGTGTCTACACGTACACTTGTGCACGATAATATCTCCAGCGCTACTGCGCAATATTATAGTGCACAATGAGAAGAATGAATAAAGAATGGGCTAGTCTCAATGAAATTGGCCGCTGTGGCCCAAATCAGTTGGGAGAATATTATTATATAATTGATGTTTTATTAATATTGTACATTTCTTGTTAAAATTTAATAAGAGCCGTTTGCGAAGTACAGCTTACAATACATTAATGAACTCACTATTTTCGGACAACTTAATGCCTAGACCATAGTAGCATTATTTAACAAACGCCGATAGGTTTCCAAACCATTTGCTGTAATATTAATATTAATTTAAAACGAATGGAATATATTTTATTAAAAGTAATGAGAATGATTATTCATCAAAACTTCAAAATGACAGATGCAATATGTTATAGATTTTACTATCTATTAAAAGGTTTTCTTATCTAATAGAAAGCTTAGGATGAATTACCTGTAGATTATAAATTAGGGTGGAGCTAAAAATTTTTTTTTTTCTTAACTTGGAGGTAGAATTTGTAGTTTATAAAAAAATTTTTTTTTTAAATAATTTCTTATTCAACATTTTGAGGTTGCCCACTGATTTTTAGAATAATAATTTTAATTTTTGGTTTGAATGGACATTTTTTTTCCACTTATCATTTTTGAAAATATTCAGATATCGATGACTTTTTTAAAATTGCAATAATGGAATATTTCAATTTTATTTTTGTAACAAATTCATATATTCCAAAACAAAATAACGCCAACTATAAATTTATATTTATATCTACTTACGTAAATTAAATATTTTAGCCTGATACTAGTTAAGCTTGATGTTTCATATGTCGAGAAAAGATGAAACACAAAAATCCTTAACAAAAATTCGAACTTATTACTCTGAAATCAGTCACGGCTATACGCATTCAAGGAATCGAAAATGTAAATTTACAGTTGTATACACAATAGTCAGAAGTTATAGTTTCTGTATTATTGTATTCATATTTAAATATATTCCGATCCAATCAGTGGTCGCTTTGTTGTCATAAACAGGTCCACGAAGACGCTAAGTTCAAGAACACTTGACCAAGCTCACCTCGAATTAGAATCGGTATTATGGTTTGAATCTTGGTCTAACTACTATAGGGATTTACAGATTTGTATGTAAGCTATTTTAAAAGTTCAATAATAAAAGCTCTAGAGATCGTATTATTTATAAGCATTATAAAGCTTTTAAGTTCGGTAAATAAGTTTTTAAATAAAAATAGTAGAAGAGAAAAACTTAGATATTACAAGAAAGCATATTATCGATAGTTTACATTTACGTTAGTATTTACCTTATCAGCTTATGCTACTTATGTTATAACTTATAGTCTTATCGATGTATAGCTTTTTAACTATGTAATTTCTGGATGAAAATAAAAGGATGTGTCACAAACACACAAAACCAATAAGCATTCCTTCTTTTGCGTTTATAACATTTTTTTTTGCGCACATACTGAACACCACGAACGTTTTGTCCGTGTCGTTTTCTGATGTATTTATTTATTTTAGAGTATTTTTTTTAATTCACGTAAGTGTATACTCTTAAGCTTGACGGTTTGTCTTTTATTTTTCGGTAAATTTATAACTGAGCTTTTATAGTATTAGTAAGGATGCTGTTAATAGAGAGAAGCTTTTGTCTTGTTTGGTTTATTCCCAAATATTGGCCAATCCATTAAATAAGTGCTACTTAGATTGGGTCGTTGTTTGAATTAGAATTAGTTAATTAATAGCTAACAAGGATTTCCTCAAAACAATTTATAAATAATAGCAATAGTACTACCCGCGGCTTCACCCGCGTTTAAGCTTCCGATCGCTATCAAACTTACAGGATCACCTGCTCGGCTACTCTGAAGATTGCCTGAAAATTCATCAAATTTGCTTCAGCCGCTTTGAAGGCCATATGGAACATACATACACACATCGATTTTGATACACATATTATATAGATAGATTGCACTAGTAAAGCACAAGATTTGCACCTGTTAACAAACATTAGTTTCGACAGAGTGGAAGTATAAGTAGTATTTCTCATTACAAACGAATGCTATTTCTCGATCACCACTATTATAAGTTTGTATATATGGAAATATTTGTTAATACTTCACGCTGAAACGGCTGCACTAATTTGGAAAAAAATTAGCACTCAGATAGACTATGACCTGGAGCATACAAAGGCTATTATTATTAGTAATAAAATTTACCAAAAGATGGCGCTAGCTGTAAATAATGTTAAATACAAAACCCAAAATATTTATTTCAACAAATCCGTTCGTGTTGAAGCTCGTACGAGATACATAAGCAAACTTTTGTCACTAGATACCACACAGTAAATTATTTAAAGACGTACATATACCCTTACGGCGGGCAATTTCAATGAGACTAGACAACTATGCAGGAGATATTATAGTTCACAAGTTTACGCGAAGACACTCTATTTCTGTCACGCTCATACTCAGGTGGGATGATAGTTTGACACGAACAGTGAGAGATCAGATGCAGGGCCGTAGGCTTTATGTGCACTCTGAGGCTTGGGGGAGTGACGCCTCCAACTTTTTTCTTAACAGAAAAATTCAATAAATAAACTTGGGCCGACACAAGATTTGAACTTAGGACCTTTGTATCTGCAGTCGTGCATGCCAGCCACTAGATCATCGAGATATATACATTATATATGGGAGATTAGTACATAATATTCATAGGTATATAAAATTGTATATTTACTCAAGCTGTAATTGTAGAGAGGTAGATTCATACAAACTTTCATCCCCTATTTTACCCTCTTATGAGATGAATTTCGAAAAATGCTGAAACACGTATTTATTTAATTGTATTGACGAGTATTAGTACCAAGTTTCGAGTAATTCTGATCATAAATATTTTTTGAGTTGTATTATAACGGGTTTCCTGTAGGAATTAGATAATCTCCCACGGTAAAAAGTAGCCTATGTCACTCTCCTGCCCTCCAAAACTATCTCCGTACAAAAAATCACGCCTATCCGTCACTCCGTTTCATTCCGTCCGACAAACAAACAAACAAAGAAACAAACAAACACTTTCATATTTATAAAATTAAGTATAGATTATAGACGTTTATAAAGTTTAGATATTAATTTGAATTTTAATTCTTTTATATTATACTTTTTACATTACTTTACATTATTATAGTGTATAGATAATAACTATGTATTAGAACAGAGGGATCCTTTGCCTTTATACTAATTTTGACTAGACCTTTCAGGGGTCACTAACGTCATAAAATAGTTTATGGTTAGAGAAAAGCTTACTTTACTTATATATTACAGTTTTAAATATTTTACGACCGGATACATTTACAGAAGTACTAGTAAAATTTGCAGCTTTTAGATTTTCAATAACTTTTTTATGCAGTTTTATACGCGGCTTTATGCTCTTAACGACACAACGGCGATTAAAATGAAATTTAATATTTTTAATTCAGTAGAAATATTTACTCTACAATAGCAAAATATTTTTATATATACATTTTCCCTCTCGGTGTCTATAATAACATCAATTTTTTATATATTATATAAAAAACATAAGCGTAATAATAAAAGTAACTTATAGCCTTAGAATTTTATTTCAAAACGCCTGTCAAGTATTGCGAATCTAAGAAACTATCCTTAGATGTTTAGTTTTTTAAGCTAGGTTTGATAAAAAAACTTCGTCTTACCCCAACAATATCTTAAATGATTTATTTTAAATATTTTAGAGCCACTATGTGCTTTTTTAAATTAATATTGTAAATGTGAAAAGCCTGAATGAATGTGTGTTTAATACTGCTTCTCTGTAAAGACTATATACTTACTACTTGTATCTCGGATTACTGCTTATATCTCGTATATCTTTTCGTACCTACGTGAACATAGCTGCGGATAAAAAAATGTAATTTTCTAACTTACTTGTATATTCCACTATTGGATAGATCAGAACGTTAAATGAAGATCTGTGGCAGACAATCGCCATTGTACTCTCTTGATTATAATAGTCTTCCATTGTTTTGCTGCGATGTTTGTATTAGATATACATATAATAAAATTCTAACTAACTCAAATCTGTACATTAAATATTTTTTAGGAAATCTAATTGAAATAGACATTACTATCGATACAGAATCCGAATCTACAGTTTTTAGATTTTTTTCTGTCTGTCACCGCATCACGAGAAAACCACTGGACAGATTTTGATGAAATTTGGTATGATGATAGCTGGTTATTCGGGTCAACATATAGGATACTTTTAACCACGGGAAAATGTCTAATTTCTGAGAAAAAATACAAAAACTGCAATGTAAGACTATATTAATATGTAAAATGTTGCGTCTCCAATTCTTCCTCCCTTTCACAACCAAGATTATGCTTGCTCAGTCCCTTCTTCTCCCCATACTCGACTACGCTGATGTGTGCTATTTAGATGTGACTGAGGAGCAACTCAACAAATTAGAGCGTCTTCAAAATCTCGCTATTCGTTTTATTTTTGGCTTGCGTAAGCATGACCATATATCAAACTTTCGTGCTCAACTTAAATGGCTCCCAATCCGCCTTCGCCGTGATATGCATATCCTTTCATTCCTCTTCAATATTCTTAATGATCCCAATTCCCCTTCATACCTTTGTTCTCGCTTCCAAATTCTCCCTACTCCCACCCGTTCCAGGCGGCCTTGCATTACTGCGATGCTTGACATACCCAAGAGCAACACTAAGTTCTTTCTACAATCTTTTTCGGTGTATGCCGCATTGCTCTGGAACAAACTTCCGAAAGACATCCAATTAAGTCCCTCTATAACTGCCTTTAAAAAGAAAATAAAACAGCACTTTCTCACCCAAGTTATTCCACAATAATTATATTAACTACTATTATTATGCATTATATTATATAGATATGTATTTGTGTATGTAGTAGTATGTACATATGTTATGGTATATAATATGTATAATGTTTTGTTATATGTATATATAATATATATTTATTTAAGTATTTACATTTGAATTACTGCACTTTAGCCTGCATTTTAATACTATCTCTCTAACTCACTTAGGTTGACTGGAAGAGATCTCTTCTAGAGATAAGTCCACCTTTGCTAACTAATTTTATTGTTTGTTACTCTCTGTATTTTACATATAAGTGCAATAAAGAATAGTATATAAAACCTAAGAATTTGGTTTTTGGTCATTTGAACGCGGGCGGAGCTGCGGGCAATGCTAGTATTATTATAAAGCCATTGCAAATCCAACTGCATTTTTTTTATTCATTTAATATAATTTACTACCCTATACCTAACCCCGAGTGCCAATATTTCATTAGGTACATTATATTAATTTTTCTGACAATACCAAATGGGATTAAAGTCTGAAGAAAAAATTGCAACACAATTTATTAATTTAATTTTCAAATGATAGTTATAATTAATCTTATTTCTTAACAAGTGGAATGTCTAAAAGATTCATTAAATACAATTATTTTATACCCAGAGGAATACTCGAGTAAAGAAGACGTGCAACTCACTTAAACTTTATAGAGCAAGAAATCTATTATTCTATAAGAAACAACTTTATAAATAGATATAATTGGATTCTTCCTTTAAGTTATTTATATAATTTTTTCAATATAACGATATCTTATTTATATAAGTTGCCTATATATTATATAATATTAACCTGTCTTGATAATCTAATGGCTAGATGTACGCCTGCATACCCATGGGTCCTGGATTCGAATTCCGGGTCGGGCCAAGTCTAATAACTAAGTTTTACTATTAAAGATACTCTGAGCCAGAATTGGGAAATTAGCTGTGTTAAGCTTCTGTGCGAAGAGCACGTAATGCTATCTTCTCACCGGTCGTGTCGAAGTATTGTCCCATCGGAATTTGAGAATGTAAAGGAATAGAGAGTGCACTTGTGTCTGCGAGTACACTTGTTGACTATAATATCTCCTGCATACTGGTCTCAGTGAGATGGGCCGCCGTAACCGAATCGTTCGGGAGAACATCAATGATATTATAAACCTATTTTTGTTAGTTTGAACTTATTAATCTTTGGAATAAACTATTTTACACCTATTTATTAATTAAGACTATACTACTGAACATAATATTGCGATTTTTAAAAGTTAAACAATTATTAATAAATAAACTATGCAAATGGAGTCACAGGCAATTGGTAGGTAGTTGACTATTTATATTAAATAAAATAAAATATTTCAAGTTCAAAATAAAATAAATTTAACTAATATTTTATTATATTGTTACATGAAATTTATTATTAAATATATCTTCGAGTTTTTATCAAATAAACCAATTCAATTCTCATATTTAACTAGCATTTGAACTTATGTGTATTCAGCTCCTTTTAAACGTTCCATTGCTAGGCACAGGCTTTCTTCAATGCGAGGAGGATCAGGTCGTAGTACACCACGCTGTCCGAGTGCGGGACATGTCTGGAAAACTAGTTAGGTTCTCTGAAATATTATGCAGAATTATCATAATAAAACATTGTCCAAAAATTACTTGATACACAATCCCATGCAAAAGCTCTCTTAAAACTGTCACCATTTGTGTTTAGCTAACTCTAGTTGAAATAAATATACAACAATGTAAATTTGACCTTAAATGCAATGCAGTTGTTTTCATATAAAAAAATTCAATATTCAAATGAGCACTCATTCGGTGAGGACAGTTTTTGTCGCTGATTATGTATCTAGTACTTTTTAGATCGATGTAATAAAATTTATTGTTATTATTTTATTTATTTATATTTTAACGTTCTTTTATTCATATTCTTAAAATCTGTTTTATAAAAGTATTAAATAAAATACATCAGTATAGGCATTATAGCAAATAGCATTTACATAGCTGCAGTGGACAGTATGCTCCGTTTAAATGTATTTTCAGAGCGCTCGGCAATTAAATAAAATATTAAAAGTGTTGAGCTTTTAACGAATTTAAATTCTTTACAAAAAAATTGACGATACATTTTATCTTTAATCATTCGTAAATAAATAATATTATGTATTAATTGTCGTCGTTGTGCAATGAATGTAGCGAACGGTATTTCAAAGGCGGTCACGGTTTAGTTCCGACAGCATATTTCTTTTATCAAACAATTATTGATAATGGCGATCTTAATATAATTTAAATCAAGATTAGACAAGTTCTACTCTTTCCCCGTCAAGCCCATCGTATAACTAAAAATTATATAAATAAAAACGTAAATAAAAAATAATCTGTACATTTATATAATACAAAGTTGGGTTTATTACAACACTTACGAGTATAACTCAAGAACCGTTGGACCGATTTTTATGGTCTTTAATTTTTTAAAGTTTAGTTTTATAAATTTCTTGTTGTCTATGTGTATGTATGTTTAAATTAGTGGAAACCTTGCTGGTTTGTGTAATACTTTATCTGTCATGTACTTACTTATGTTATAAAATACTGTGTGTTTTCCAATAAATAATAGAATAGAACAGAACAGAACATAGAGAATGGAATGGAATAAATAAAATATCACATAGGCTACTTTTTATTCCGGAAAATGGAAATTCCCGTATGATAGATTTGTTTTTGTTTTTCTAGAAGCGAACCCGAGCTAACCCGAGCCATGGTGTGCCGCTATTAGGCTATAAAATTCAATAATATTCTAAATGAGACTAGTACTTCCGGAGATTAGCGCGTTAAAACAAACACGCTCGTCAGCTTTACTTATAGATTAATAAAATATTGGAATGATGTTCTCCTGACCGATTTCGGCCACGGCGGCCAATCTCATAGAGGGTAGCCAACTGCGCAGGAGATATTATGGTGCACAAGTGTACGCTCAGACACAAGTGCACTCTCTATTCCTGTCACTCTCATATTCTGGTGGGACGACCACTCGACACGACCAGTGAGAGTTAAGGCGCAGGACCGACGGCTTTACGTGCTCTCCGAGGCACGGGGGTGAAACACCGCCAACTTCCTAGCTCCGGGCTGTTATTGAGGCTTACTATATAGAAAGACTCAATAACTAAACTTGATCCGACCCGGGACTCGAATCCAGGACCTCTGGGTGTGCAGCCGTACATGTTAGCCACTACACCATCAAGGCAGTTAAATATTGGAATATATGCTCATTATTAAAATTAAAATCTAGTAATAAACTACATCAGAGCTATAAGAATACCTTATAATGTTTTATTTCTTTATTGTTATTAAAATTATTTACAATAATATCAAATTTCAATTATAACAGAGAAAATAAGCCATTTTGACATATTCCTAATTAAACCGCTTTTCCATTTTCACTTTCCTAACAGTCGAGTTAGGAGAACCGCAAATTTGTAGAAGATAAATTGGGAGTATGTATCTTTAGTAAGTAGTTAAAAGAAAATATAAATCAATATGTAGGCATTCTTAAGGGCAGAAGAAATCAGTAAACTTACTGAAATATCGTAAATATATACATAACTATATATACCGTTTTCAATGAGCACTCTTTTTATATATGTATATATGTGTATTTATATATATGTATATATATCCTGGTCCTGGTTCGAATTCCGGTCGGATAAAAAGGTGTAATTTATTTTTGTATTTTTTTTGTATTTATTCAAGTTTTTAGTTTTTTTAATTTTTTAATTTTATAGCGACTCACCCTTGCTCCGCTCGTATTCGTCCCTAGGGTGGACCACCCTTATCATCTAGCTGTATGAAAAATAGTTTACGTCTTATTCTCAGACCTACTGAATATACACACAAAATTTCATAAGAATCGATCAAGACGTTTCGGAGAAGTTTTGTTACAAACACAGTGACACGAGAATTTTATACATATATTAGAAGCTGAATTTACTTCAAAAAGCTAACTAATCAAGGCTGAGATAAAGAATGCTAATTCTATATATATTTTTACCCAGTCAAACGAATATATTAATAATTATTATTTAGGGTCATACATCCGATGTAAAAACAAAGTGTCTGTTAATAATCCCATATCTACGAAACTGAGTCTGAAATTTTAAATAAAGTTATAAGTCCTGAATTAACATTTACAGATAAAACGTAATGTTGTTTAAATCCACTTGAACTTTATAAGGAAAACAATAAGATATCCATCCAGTGACATGAGTCTTTAATAAAGTTCCTTTAACGACACTTTCCTTCATACCTTGTTTCTTTGAAATTGTACACTGATAGAGAGAAAGGAGCACGTCAGTTTTTTTAATGCTTTTCCTCTTATAATAAATAGTTTAATCTATTCCTTTTTTAGGGTTCCGTAGCAATGGAACCCTATTACTAAGCCTCCGCTGTCCGTCTATCCATCAGAAGGCTGTATCTAATGAACCATAATAGGTACAGAGTTTAAATTTTCACAGAGTATGTATTTCTATTGCCACTATAACAACAAATAATAAAAATAAATAAAAATACAAGAAACATTTCCTTACCGTGCGTAATCGGTCATCGAAGTTAATATACTACATACATAGAATAAAAGTATGACATCTATCTATACTATAATAAAACAGTAGAGGTCGAATATCTGTACATAGCAAAAAAGTGCTAAAAACCGAGTCAAGGGGGATGTAAGAAGACAAATAGAACAAATCCAGATTTTTTTCAAATTTTTTGTTTCTCTGTCTGTTTGTCTGTTTGTACGGGGTAATCTCCGAATCTATTGGACCGATTTCAATGAAATTTTGCATGGTCGTACCTTATATCCCCGGTCAACATGTAAGATACTTTTCTTTCTGAAAAATTTCCGAAAAGCTTAGTACACAACAACTTATGCACCTAATTTAGTAAAATTTGGCACGCTGATACCTTAATTATACCTTATATTGCAGGTTAAACAAAAGGTTACTTTTCATCACGGAAAAAAGAACGGTTTCCAGGGATAGATCTGTTATTGTTTGTTTGTAACGTATTATGTACACAATATAGACCCCAAAACAATAGTTATTAAAAAATTTGTCTGTTTGTCTGTTTGTCTGTTTGCCTGTATGTCTGTTTGCCTGTATGTCTGTTTGTATGTTTGTACGGGCTAATATCCGAAACAGCTAAACCGATTTAAATGAAATTTTGCACGGTGGTACCTTATATCCCCGGTCAACATGTTAGATACTTTTCATCCCAGAAAATTAAGGAGTACCCGTGAGATAGTTAAAAAACTATAGTATCTTATACAGCTTAGTACACAACAACTTATGCACCTAATTTAGTAAAATTTAACATTCTGATACCTTATATTGCCGGTCAAACATCAGGTTACTTTTCATCCCGGAAAAATGAACGGTTCCCGTGGGAATTAATAGATCTCTATAAGTGTTTTTCTAGAGGCGAACCCGAGCGAAGCGAGGGTGAGCCGCTAGTATTAATATAAAGTACATGTACGATGGTACGGAAAAATAAATATTTTTTTAGCGTCATCCCACCACGCCATCTTGATTCAACTGCCATTGTTCAGAGCTTATTTTTTCGATTGATTCCGAGTTTTATATATTTGCGGGGAGGGTGGGATTGTACTCATCTTCAAGATACTGGTATAATTAGAAATCAAACATCACAAGGTTCTTTCATGAAAGTTCATGATCATCAAATAATATATTATAATATATAATAATATATTATAATATATTATAATATATTATTATAATATCATCTCAAAATCACAATATGGATTTCGTCAGGGTATTTCCACCGAGCACGCAGTAACTGCACTAACTAAAATTGTAACAGAACAATTAGACAACGGTAAACCTTGTCTAACTGTATTCCTTGATCTAAAAAAAGCTTTTGATACTGTCTCTGTCCAAATCCTTGTAAAAAAGCTTGAACATATTGGGGTACGTGGAATTCCACTACAGCTCTTAAGTGACTACCTCTCAAATAGGAAGCAAAAAGTTAGGGTTACTCATTACACAAGTGAATATACAGACGTATCATATGGTGTTCCGCAAGGCAGTGTCCTGGGACCTACTCTGTTTGTCATCTATGTAAACCAGCTCTGTAATATACAACTAACAAATACTAAGGTATTCTCATATGCTGATGATACAGCTCTAGTCTTTACAGGTAATTCTTGGCACGATGTACGGCTTAATGCTGAAATAGGGTTGGCTAAAGTAGCCAGGTGGTTGTCTAAGAACCTACTCACACTGAACATTTCTAAAACAAATTATATATGCTTTAGCATATGTAAACGTACACAACCTAGAGAAGATTTCAATATAAAAATACATCTGTGTAATAATGATGAAAGCACTACCTGCAGTTGCTTAAATATAACGAGGGTTCCATCTACTAAGTATTTGGGTGTTTTCATTGACCAGAGATTATCTTGGCATTCTCAAATCGATCATGTGGCAAACAGAGTCAGAAAATTGAGCTGGATGTTTCGGTCCCTAAGACACATAGTCTCTAAACAAGTTTTTAGCAGCTCATCTCGCCCCAGGAATCTCTTGAATGAAATATATTTTGCCTTAGTACAATCAGTGCTATCATATTGTATCCCGATTTGGGGCGGAGCTGCTAAAACGAAGTTTATTGAACTCGAGAGAGCACAACGTGCTCTAATAAAATGTATGTACTTTAAAAAACTTACATTTCCAACTGAGAATCTGTACAAAGTTAGCACACTGCTCTCAGTTAGAAAGCTGTATATTACTCAAACTATACTAAAAGTACATAAGGCCGTTTCCTATGATGCGTCTTTAACATTAAAAAGAAGAAAAGAAAACATAATTAAAATCCCACAAACAAAAACAACATTTGCGTCAATGCAATACGATAAAAGATCTGCACAATTATATAATAAAATTAACAGTATCATTTACGTTTACCCCTACAATTCCCATAAATGCAAAAAGACATTAATAGATTGGATAAAAACTCTTAGTTACAATGATACGGAAAAACTGTTAGAACATATTCATTAAATACAATATTAATATTCACACACACACGCACACGCATACGCACACGCACACGCACACACACACACACACACACACACACACACACACACACACACACACACACACACACACAATACACAAACACATATATGCACGCTAATTTTTATTCTTATTTTTTATTTTTAGTCTGTCTTAATTGATCTATTTAAGTCTAGTATTACCCATAATATTATAATCAGCTAAAAGATAAAATTACGTTTTTATGAAAGGGAGGGGTCTCCTAATACAGGCAAATTATTTGCTTAAAAGGGGATCTCAACCACAAAATTTGAAATTTTGATTTGATTTGAAATAAATAAATAAATAAATTTTAAATAAATCAATTAATTATATGTTAATTTTTATTTCAAATGTAAATGTATATTGTTATCTAATTTATAGTTTTTATTGTTGTGTTATAATAAATAAATTATTAAATAAAAAAAAAAAAAAAAAATCAAAGTTCGTTTGATTTTCAATTATATTTCACATCTCCCCTAGGATATTTACATGCAGATGCTTAGAGCATCGAAAAAGTAAAACATGAAAGCGATCAATATTACATAATTGTTAACAATGCAGTTTGTATAGTGTAGTATTTAAGGAATACGATGGAGGATTCCGACTGACATACTGTTATTCAAAATAACTTGGAGATTAACTTCATATCTAGAAAATAGGAATAACTGAAGTCGAAGCATGTCGAGGGCTATGAGCGACATGTAAATTAATGTCAAAGCCGCTCTCCTTCAGAATGGTTTTCAATCAGTGAGAGACTGTTTGTTCTCGCTCCTTTTTATGTCAAAAGCTCCAAAGCTTTTGCCAACATCTTTAATCTAATAATTTCCGAATATATTCGCGCTATTATAGTTTGTACTACAAAATCATATGTATATATGCATATATTCTTTTAAAGAATTTACTATTCTAAGATAGTGTAGCGCTATGTGTACGAATCCATTTTTTCTATTTTTTTATATCCTACAATAAAAATAAAATAAATTTGTTATTCTGTTGCTATATAGAAAAAAGATAAACGTACAATCATTTTAATTTTATTAATAAACAGTAAGAATTAAAAATTAATGATTATTAATATTAGTGAAAAAGCTATGAGCTTTTTTACGCCTGGCTGGATAGCCAGTCGCTTGAGCACCCCATCACAAGGTATACACATTAGGGAAGTACTCTTAGTAGTAGAGGATCCCAAGAGGGGATTTTGGAATTTTTTCAAGCGCGGCAGATTAATGGGGGACCGAAGACTAACGACTCACCTTCGCTTCGCTTGAGGTCGTCCCTAGGTGATTCTTTAAATTGACATAACTTTTTTATTTACGAACCGATTGAAATAAAACAAATACTAAATGTTAAGTGAAACTTACCACAATACATTAATGAAAAGCACATCCAAATCCGTCAAGTTGTTTATGAGATTAGCGCGAACAAATGTACAGATAAACGTTGCTAGACAATATCACCAAATCATAACGTGGACATCACAAAATTTCGAAATTGATTTAATTCTTTTTGTATTTTGATTTTTGGTGAATGCTTGAAAACAATTTTGCATGAATAGAGCTCTAAATATCATTTTGATCATGTTAACATAGAGTGGCATAACACTATTAAGTGTTACGAGCTACGGTTCTGAGTTTGGAAAATAAATGTGGTTTAGATTTTTTAATGTTTTACATATGTGTGTAATAAGAGTCACTTGTAAAGAGTCACTTAAAAGTGCAATGAAAACTCATTCGAATCTGTACATTAAATAATTTTTGGAAAATCTTATTGAAATAGTCATTATTATCGATACAAAGGCCGAATCTACAGTTTGTAGAATTTTTGCCTGTCTGTCTGTTACCGCATCACGAGAAAACCACAAGACAGATTTTGATGAAATTTGGTATGATGATAGCCGGTTATCCGGGTCAACATATTATAGGATACTTTTTAATGCTGGAAAATATCTCATCTCTGAGAAATTTATATTATACGCTAACACGTAAATAGGGACGAACCCGAGCAAAGCGAGGGGGAGTCGTTAGTAATATATATAACATATATAAATATTGAAAGAGTCACTTAAAAGTGAAATTCATGTGAATATCACTTTTAACTGACTCTTTACAAGTGTCTCTTGTATACTATATAGTTTAGTTGAGACATTCTATACACGCTAAGGATGTCATAACACGATCGATATTTATCACAAAATCAAAGGCAGTTTGTTAGTCTTTATACAGTGACGTTAGTAGAGGTATCAATAACGTACCTATGAATTTACCGATAAATAGGGCATTAACAGCTCAACGTTTGTCAATTATGCTAGACTGGAATTGTGAGATATTGACTCATCAATACATTGGGCAGGTATAATTCATTCACATTATATTGACAGTTAATTTTAAAGCTCTAAAGCTGTTTTTCACTCCTGGCGCCACCTGAATCAATAAAAAGCCACTTAATGTATCAAAAGAATTATATATGTATGTATTCTGCCCTTTTTTAAAGTCCCACTGCTGGGCACGAACCACCCCTCAATACAGGAATCAGAAGAGGGTCAGTCAGGTCTAGCAAGCTGGCCAAATACGGATGGGCGGAATTCACATGTCTTTAAAAACTTTCTAGATTCTCTCAGACATGCAGATTTCCACACGATGTCTTCCTTCACTGTAAGGAGTTCATGTCGTAAACAAATCGCACATAATAATGTCAGAGGACCTTCGACCAAATAAGGTCGGAGCACTTAAAATTACTTTCGTTTTGTTATCTCACTAACAATTGGAAATATAGAAATTTCTTTAAAAGTACAAAAGAAGCAGACCGCGATTTTAAATTTTAACTTCCATAATATCACCCTATTTCAACTCTTTAGGGAATAAGCTTACAAAAATTTTACTTTAGTTAGCTCACTTTTGTTTTATAAAGAACTTTTGTACAAATATCGTACTTCTAAACCAAGCAAGTTACATATACATTGCAATAAAAGTACCATATTATATACCATACCTTCACGTGCTTGAAGCCTGAGCATAGAATAAAGAAAAAAATATCCAGTGTATTTTTTCTATGTATAAATCAGGCTTTGTTTCTAGAATTATTGATTTTTATCACGTTTTTTTTTGGAAAGAAATAATAAACGATATAATTTAAAAAATAATCAAGAAAATATAATATTAAGTATATTATTATAAGTTATGCTACATTTTACGGTGAAGGAAAACATCGTGAGGAAACCTACATGTCTGAGAAGCTAACAAGTTTTCGAAAGACATGTGAAGTCCGCCAACCCGCACTTGGCCAGCGTGGTGGACTATGGCCTGAACCCCCTTGTATTGAAGAAAAGCCCACCCCCAGCAGTGGGACGTAAAATAAAAGGTCTGAATACATACATACATACATCTTAAACTTTTAAATTGATCGATTAAAAATAATCTTATATCTACTATACCTTAATGTAAGTAAGTAATACATGTAGTTGCAGCACTATAAAGTTTCAAAAAGTTTAGAATAGTGATGTGGCTTGGATACTAAACGATATGAATTACTCACTTAAATACGATACTGCCTCAAGTATGGAAAAGGGATATGGCTGCCTATTCTTACGCGTTAAGAGTAAACACTTAACAGAATATAAGTATCTAGACATATAATATTTTACGAAAATGTAAATCGAGATCAAGCAAATATTTTATTTTAAATTTTGGAGATACTTAAAAAATTGGTCTCTTCTGTGTTTATTGTAAAGCACATAAAAAGTTGTAAAATATTAAAGTAAAACCGCGAATAAATCCTTACAAATATTTTTATTTAAAATGTTAAAGTGTCATAATTAGTTGTGAATTTATTAATTACAAACACATAATATTCTCTCCACGACCACAGACACGCTGGCGCGGCGGCGTGTCAGTTAACAATGGATTTCTTACAATTTTAATTAATTTCTTAGAAATTTACCTGGAGGTGATATTGTGTCCTTAAACATATAAAATTAGAAAAAAAAACAAAGCTCTAAAGTTAAATTTAGGCACATTTAAATGATATTGCTAGAATTTTTTTTCTTTTCAGGATAATTACGATTCACCAGGATCGTATAACCTTCTAACATCAAGGAGTCTCATTAAAATAAATTCAGATAATCACAGACAGACAGTCAAAAATATTTTATAATATGTGTTTACGCCTTAAATTCTTGGAAATAACCATATTATTATTATAATTTATAGCCAATTTAAAAGTACTTTTAAATACAGAGATGTACGAAAACAACGTTAAATACAATCTATACTAATATTATAACGAGGTAAAGTTCGAGAGTTTGTGAGTTTGTGACGTTGTACGGGGTAATCTCTGGATCTACTTAACCGATTCAGATGAAATTTGGTAAGAAGATAGTTTGAGACCCTGAGAAAGACATAGGATACTTTTTATCCCGGAAATCATCCTTTAAGAGAGTGAAAATGGGGATGAAAGCTAGTATCGGTAAGAAAGCTAGGGACGAACCCGAGCAAAGCGAGGTGAGTCACTAGTTTCAAATAAGGATAATAAAGATGTATATTTTTGTACATCTAACGCAATATTTTTCATTATTGATTACTTCTTGTTAAATTAGGTTAAATAAGAAAGTAGTCCCATATAAAATAAAATTAAATGTTTAAATCGATTTCAAAATATGATTGATGTTTAGTTAAAAATCGACTATAGTATAATCGATTTTTAATCAAGTGAAGCAATCTCTATCTTCGTTCACTTGTCGCCGTTGGGAAAGTTAGAGAGCATTGAATATTATAGGCTTCCTTTTGTAACCTGAGAGGACGGTTTCATAAAACTCTATTAGAGAGTTTAAATTGTTCTTGTATAAATAACATTAATTGAATTTGAATAAATATTTGAAATAGTGTTGGGTGTTGTTTTATTACGATCGCCTTAAAGTAGATTAAAACAGCACAATTCCCTTTCACTTTCAATTTTAAATACTGGGTTTTTCTTGAGATTTTCTTGTAAATATTTTATAGGTCGTATTTGTGATGCAAATTTTAGTAGTAAAATTGCTATTTTTGGTTTTGTACGTAAGAAAATAATCATTTTGCTCCGAATTTAATGTTTTCAAACCCAACATCAGGGATTTAATTAACGCCGTACTTGATGTTGTGTGTTTTCATTCACAGTCAAGTATTTATGAAAAGAAAGCAGCACACAAAAGAAATAGCAAATTATAAGGAAGTCGACTTTCTCATGGTTTCTTCGTAAAATTTTATTTTATAATAGAAGATTTTTTACGTTGTTTTTAACCGACTTCCAAAAACGAAGAGGTTCTCAATTCGTCAGAATCTTTTTTTTTATGTATGTTCACCGATTACTCGAAGACGCCTGAACCGATTTGAAAAATTTTTGTTTTGTTTGAAAGGGTATACTTCCCAGGTGGTCTCATATAAATTTTATCGAAATCACTCGAGCGGTTTTTAAAAAAATCAACAATACATATTTTTTTAAACAAATTGTTTAATCGAATATGTTATTAAAAACTTTCCTGCTACAAATTACCTGCTTATTAAGTCTACACTAAAAATATAAAAATAAAAACTTAAAAAAAAACCGACTTCCAGGCATTAAAATGTAAAAAATAACTAAATGGGGGTTTTCATTTAGAATAGATATCTATTCAGATATTTTCCAAGATGCCTTACCAAGGAATTAAGCTATAATAAACTATATCTAAGTTACTTTTAGAGAAGAAATTCACGAAAGAAAGATGCCATTGAGAGACAAAAATCCTATTCTGAAACTTATACTACTTTAGACTAATTGGAATATTCCGTTATGCTTCAATTAAATTACTAATAGTCAAAAGTTTCTCGACGGTGTCTGAAGAAACTGTGAAACTTGCGCTGTCAAAACTGCACCTTTGTTTTACATTTTTAAATTCAGATTATATTATCTTATAATATTGAATGAGCCATTTTTCGTGTATCTCAGAAATGGCTCTAACGATTTGAACCAAGTTTTAGATAAGGTTTTTAAGTTTATCCATATAGGTTTCTTTCTGAAAAAAAAAACACGGAATTTCCAATTATTAAGTTTTCCGAAAAACGCCGAACATACTAAGCTTTGTATTATATGTATATGTAAATATGATATATTCTATGTATGACAAAGTAGATTCAAGTGAAATTCGAAATGAAGATACTGCTTCTTATCGATTATTACGCAAAACACGTGAGCAAAGCTGCGGAAAATTGTTGCACAAATTTGCACATTTCTTTTTCAAGCTTTTAAAACTTGAGTGCCTAAAAAAATCATCTTAAATGCTTTTTATACGCGGATGCTTCCGATTACTATGAAGTCTTACGGTTTAAAGTATGTAGTAATAACTTTAATGTACATATAATCAAGAACGTTTCAATTACGAAATTTTAAGAAATTTTACATCTTATGAGATGTCATTTCTAATACTAAAAATCTACGATGTACATATCTCTACAAATTCTAATAGTTCTGAACAAGTTTGAACGACTTGGTTCTTATAAGTATGCTTCACTTTCTATTCATTGGATTCTTATAGTATAGCTCCTAAAAGTTAATTTAGGAAGTTTAATTAAAATTACAATTACTTTTTAATGATCGTTTAACTCATTCTTTTATCTAATAATCTACTTGGTTCTATCTCTAATGAACTCTTCTCATAATAAGTTCATTTTCAAAATCTGAGGACTGAGTGTAATTCGAATTAAACTTACTCTAGACTGTAGTAGGAGATAGCGTTTCATTTTCACAATGATTACAATGAAATCGGTATTAAAAAGTTGTTTAATGTTAAATAATCAACAAAGTATGCGTCAGCTAAAAAACTAAAGCATGGTGGAGCCAAACGCGAAATCTGAAATATTGACAGAAAATTTTATGTGTTTGTTCTATAACGTTTCAAAATTCATGGACCAGTTTCTCAGATCATTTTTTAATAAAAAATATAATCAACTTCCATGAATAAAGGATTACTATACGTCAGTCTTTGTTGCCTTTATCGACACTACGAGACAAAACAATGTGTTTTACAGTTTTTAATCTATTCTCGTTTTGAATTTCCATCGGTATAATATAAATAGGCAAATCACAACGCTACCTCTCCTACTACTACTTTGTTAATACTATAGAGATATCTGTCATTGTACGAGTATATGACGATCGTTAAACTTATTTTACTTAATCTATCTAATATATTTAAGGGAGCAATTCTTGTATATTTATTTATTTATACCGGCGAGCTCGGAAACGGCTCAAACGATTTCGCTGAAATTTCCTATGTGGAGGTTTTCGGGGACGGAAAATTGATCTAAATTAGTCTTATGTCTGGAAAAACGCGTACTTTCGAGTTTTCATGCGGTTTTATTTCGCATTATTCCATGCAAAATATATAAAATATAATTTCGAACGCTCGGGCTTAAGCATCATGGTCAAGCGGTCAAGGCGCAAGATTGACAATCACAGGTGTCTTGGTTCGAATCCTGGCCGGAGACAAAGTTCTTACTTTTGTTTTTTTTTTATGTATTTATTCAAGTTTTTTTGTTTTTATAAAAAATTCTACTTTCGGGCGAAGTTTGTTCACCCACTAATACTTCAACGTAAATTAATCGTCAACGAATCTCTACATATCCATTAAGGCATCGCCAGATCTATTAAGTCAGCCTCCTATTAATCTACAACTCGATTAAGTGAGGTATATGAGTATTGAGTATCTTGACGGTATGCTGTTTGGATTTAGTTTAAACCACGACTGTATATTTATGTGCAGTAAAAACCGTAACTAATAAATTACTTAAAAGCTACAGTGTTTTGTGGAATAATGTTGAAAAAAACGAAAGTATATTCTCATTTATAATATTAGTAAGTATTTTTGAATATACTTGTATGTATGTATTCTTTCTACAAAATTCTTTCTAAGATGTTATTATTTATTATACAAAAATTATTATAAATTCACCATTACTGGCTGCAGTATTATGAGAGACGAAAAATAACAACAGCTATCAAATTAAGGTAACACTTAGTATTGTTTTATTTTGGAAATTAAGTTATATAAGATAGTTCTCTAAAATTCTGTTTAACAGATATCTATAAAAAAGCTCACACAGACGTAAACAAACTAACTTTCATCATTGTGGTACATGAAATTGACAGTCAAAAGCTTTTTTGTAGTCTATATATATATTTTTATTTTTGAATCAATTTTACTTCATATCTTTTAAAAATTGCATGTTTGTACACAATACAATGATTACTCCATAATTTATAATAAAATTGTAACACTGGATTTCAATTTCGAACAAGATTTAAGTTGACTTTAGTTCACATATTATAAGCGCGCGTTTGTAGCATAATAGATGCCGAATTATAAATGTAAAGTTTTGTCAGTTTTCACGTGCATTTTCAATAAATAATAATAATACACATAATTTTAATACCTTGTGGTATAAAAAAAAAGTGTATTATTATAGAAAGAAATGTCACAAAACACAAAGAAAAGATGCACAGCAAGCGGCCCTATCGCTGGAACCGCTTTCTTCAAGGCAATGTTATAGTATGTTTACTTACATACACATATGTACATAAGTACATATATGCATACACATATATATTACAAACATGTATTAATGCATGGAAACATCCATTTACGTACATTTATATATATCGCAAAATAAAAACAATTTTTTGTTTAAATAACAATAGAAGATTGCAAACACACGAAATTTATATCTTCAAGAAGATTGTACTAAGATGAACTTCAGCAATTTATTATAATATTGTAAGAGACCATTCTAATGATGATGATGTTCTCCTAGCCGATTCCGGCTACGGCGGCCAATCTCATTGAGACTAGCCAACTGCGCAGGAGATATTATAGTGCAGTGCGTGTACGCGCAGACACAAGTGCACTCTCTATTCCTGTCACTCTCATACTCTGGTGGGACGACTGCTCAACACGACCAGTGAGAGTTAAGGCGCAGGACCGACGGCTTTACGTGCTCTCCGAGGCACGGGGGTGAAACACCGCCAACTTCCCAACTCCGGGCTGTTACTGAGGCTTACTATACAGAAAGACTCAATAACTAAACTTGGCCCGACCCGGGACTCGAACCCAGGACCTCCAGGTATGCAGCCGTACATGCTAGCCACTACACCACCGAGGCAGTTCCATTCTAATATAGTCATACCGGCCATTTAAGTAATCCTATCAAAGCCTAAATGCTGATACAAACGCAGACTTAAGATGGTTCAATTACTCGTAGAAGAAATTTATGAAAAAGCCTTTCATGTTTTATTTGAAGATCGATTAGCTAATGGTATAGGTATGTAATACGAGTATACTCGTATGAGTACACATCTCCGCTTGGACAAAGTTTCTTAATGATTTCTGACAAACTTCACAAAAAGACTTAATAATTTGTTTCCCACAGACAAACTGTGCAAACAGTTTTGTGGGTCCATTGCAAAATTAAAAGTATATCATATAGTGTAATAATAATAAAAAAAAGCAATATCTTCGTTAATATAGTCTTGGATTCAACTCCTAGATTAGCTCAAAAGGGTTATTGGAATTTTTCTTTTCCTTTAAGATTTTCCTGTACCATATTATAAAAGCATGTAAAGCCGTCAACCTGTGTCTGGTCCTGATATTAATATTGATCTAAGAGAATAAAGCAATATAGTACGTCCAGGTTACTCATACACTTGTGTACTATAAGGTAGTAATATAGTGATGTGCCTCAGCTAATAAGTGATATTTCCAATGAAAAGATTGCTATTCTTTGAAAATGTTTATAGCATACGCATAATCTTAATCATATAATATATTGACTACTTCTACTTTTCATACCTACCAAGTAACCTGCTACGTGTAACTAGGACTTGTATGAACTCTTAACATTTACAAACGTAAAATAAACGTTTAGAGATTAGAGTATAAACATTTCATATCATACCCTATAAATTAATTAATATTTTTTTATTTTCATTAAAAGCTACAGTAATCTGTTATAAAAGTCGATTAATCAAAAAATAGTGGAATAAGTAAATTAATAATAAAATAGAATAGCTAGATGGCTCCTTCGAGACCAATATCAGAAAAGGGGACTAGACAAAATTGTTACCTACGCCAACGTAGTGTTATAGTGATGTGCCTCAGTCAATATTGAAGTATCGAAGATTCATATTCAAATTCAAACATTAAATTATTGTGACTTTTTACTAAATCTTATGAATCTACCAACAGTTTGGAAAGAAAAAACGTCTGTCTTGAGAAGAACTGGCGAAAAAAGAGACCAAAATTACCTTTTTATTCCTTTTTTTTTAAATCTACTATAATATTATAAACACGAAAATTTGCGAGGCTGGATGGATGGATGTTTATTACACTCTCACGCAAAAACTACTGAAAGGATCAGGTCCCGCTGTAAGTTTTAGTGAGGAGTCTCAAAGTCTCTTGTCCATTGACGGCCGGCAGTTCTCCATGGTTTCCTAAGCGATATCAATAAAAAGGTTAATTTGAAGCTTGTGCTGCGAGCGTAGAATAAAATATTTGCAAATGTCTTACATTGAAAATAGATAACTAATTGTAATAAATTTCTAATTATTTACGTTTTATTTTTTCTATAATATAAAAACTTTCAGCAAAGTGAAAACAGATTCTTATCTCGCCACTTCGCTCAAATTCAAACGCAGTGCGTCACTGATCGATTTTATAATATTACGTACCAACCTATTTTCGTCTTAAAATATGCCCTAAAAAGATATGGAAATGAGGTTGTCTCGAACTTGCTCTAGAAAACATCTTTAATACTTTCCGGATTAGTCTTGATTTAGGCTTTATATCAATCTACTGTAGTAGATTAAATTAAAAACTGCTGGGAAATATGATTTTTGAATTTCAATAGATTTATACTTTTTTTAAGACTAAAAATTACATTTTTCAACAAGTTAATGTAGTATGAGTCTCGTTTTAACAAATGAAATGCGTACAAACTCAATGGTCTTCATTTCACATGAAGAAATTTATTTTTGTGTCCATCATCAAATCGAGCTGATGGTATCAAATCATTATATTATATTTATGTAAATAATGAGCGACGAATTCAAAATTACGAAACGCGGCACATTAATATATAATTGGGACATCGATATTTACTAGATATTAGTTTAGAGTATGGGAGAAATTAAAACTAACTCCAATAGAATATTATTTAAACACAGTTTTTTTTTTCTTTCATGGCTTAGAGTTGTTTTAACGCAATACTTTCTGCCAGTGTCATGTTTTATGAGGAAGACACGAATGAGATTGAGTGGTATATACACCAGTTTAATAATGTCAAAAATAAATATTACATGATAAATCATATACTTAACTTTTTTTTCTTTTTCAATCGGGCGAAACGAGACCATACAAAAACTGTTTTATTGTTTCGCCACAGTCTACTTATATCCATCTTTATTTATATCTTTTTTACATCCAGACATCATATCGAACCTATCGAAACTGCATAACCTATCGAAGGTATCTAAACAGGACCATCGTCCAATAAAACCACGAGATCACAATACAGCGCTTCAACTTCGAAACCGATCGCCATGAAAATTTATATTTTTTGGCAAGATTTTATGGCATATCCGTAAAAATCAAAGATGATAAGAAAAAGTAATTCTACTGCAGTCGTTTACTTAATTAATGCAGTTTGAGGAATTAAAACAAAAGTGATGACAAACATGAAAATATTTACGATGTTTGAGCACTCAACATTTTTTGTTTTGAATTTATACTTATTTATATTTTTACGATGGTATGACGACGTAAACAAAATAAGTATAACTTAATGTAATTTGAAATATATAACATATTTTCTTAAAAATATTATAAGCTAGTGACTCACCCTCGCTTCGCCCGGATTCGTTCCTAGCCTTATTTCCCATACAAACTTTCATCCCCATTTTCACCCCCTTTAGGAATGATTTCCAGGATAAAAAGAATCCTATGTCCTTTCCAAAGTCTCAAACTATCTTCTTACCAAATTTCATCTAAATTAGTTCAGTAGATCCAGAGATTACCCCCTACAACGTCATAAACTCACAAACAATTCACAAAGTTTATCTCTTTATTATATTAGTATAGATAAATTATATCGATATAGTATTGTTTCAATCACTAAACAAGAAGCGTCTAACATAGTTACGTTCTACCGTCCACTTTTGATCGGTAAATCTCCTGTTTACATTCTGCATTGATATAGGCGCTCACTGCAAGCCTGTCTTAGGAGCCTCGTTTGATATCACACAACGTTGCACTGACGTAGATTGATGAAAGATTACTTTGAAATTGGTATTTCAGAGGAATATAAAACAAACATCGAAGCGTATACGGTTTTTGATAACCAATCTGTCTGTGGCATCGTAGCGCCTAAATGGATGACTCGATTTTCGTTCAGGTTTTTTGTTTGAAAGGTGACTTGATCAGAAGTGATCTTAGCTATAAATAAAGAATATCCGTTGACCGTTTGGCCTTTTACAGGCTATCTGCTCTTTTCTAGACAACCACAGATCTAATGGATTCTTATGCCGATACTTTAATGACATTGCAATGATATAGTAACTTTGGCCTGATGATGATGGAATCCGGAAGATACTCAACTCTTTACTAAAATATGTACTGCAGAGACATCGTATTTAGGCTCATTCAAATGGTATCAATGAATAGATATTTATTTGTCTAGGGGGTATTTAAATGTTTAATTTAAGAGTTACTGATGTATTAAGTAAAATTTTGCATCACTTTATATTAGGCATAATTGAATAAAACCATTTAAGATTATTTATTTATTTTATACTAGTGACTCACCCTGGCTTCGCTCGGGTTCATCCCTAGGTGATTCCTTAAATTGACATAACTTTTTTATTTATAAACAGATTGAAATAAAACAAATACTAAATGTTAAATGAAACGTATAGTATTATATGATATGTGGTATAGCTTACCACAATACATTAGTGAAAATCGCAACCAAATCGGTTAAGCCGTTTCTAAGATTAGCGCGCACAAACGCACAGACAGACAGACATAAATTCTAAAAATCATTGATTTGTGTTCTATTGCGTTTTTTCCTCAAAAGTCTTCATGTACAGACAGCGATCAGTAACACTTTTATTATATGTATAGATTTTCACGATATATATTGATTACATATTAAAGTGAGTCACATAAAGAATAAATATAAATGGACTATAAATTTTACACCAATACCGACAAGTAAAAGCACTTCTTCTCTCAATCTTTCCCGTGGGAACTCATTTTTTATAAAAAATTGGAATAAGAATATTATCACTTTCCTACGAATCTCCCGTCCTATATAATAAGATAATTTGTTCAGATTTTTAATTTCATTTTTAAGTATGAATTTTTGTTTTTAGAACCAAACAACAATCATTATACTCTGGATATTATAATTATTTGACTCGGTCATTTATTTTAATACTATCTTAATAATAATACTTTAATATAGCGCTGCAAGTGAAATTTCTTTAACAAGATTTTGTAACGTAATGTTACTCCTGCATTTTAATTTAAAAGCTTGTTAGAAAACGCTTTTACACGTGTTATGAACTTGTTTTCTCTTGAAATAATAATTAAGGCAAAATCAAAGTTTAGAGTGTTGTATAAAATCTTATTTCTTAGGAATATTTCGTCTCATTAGCATATTAATCGGTAGGGGAGATAGAAGTTGTAATTTTGGGGTAATATATAAACTAATAGAATTAACTTTTATGAAATACCAGCAGAGCCCGCGGCTTCGCTCGCGCTAAAACTCATTCCCTATTTTACCCTCTTATTGAATGAATTTCGAATAATGCTAAAACACGTGTTTATTTAATTGTATTGATGGTTTTATTTGTAATTTAATTGTAATAATTAATAAAATATTAATAAATGGTATTTAATTGTAATAACATTAATATCAAGTATCTAGTAAATAAATGTTTGAGTTGTACTATAACGTGTTTTCCCGTGGGAATTAGATAATCTCTCTCGGTAAAAAGTAGCCTATGTCACTCTCCAGCCCTCTAACTATCTCCACACAAAAAATCACACCCATCCGTCACTCTGTTTCGACGTGATAGAAGGACAAACAAACAAACACACTTTCAAATTTATAATGTTAAAGTATATATATATATATATATATATATATATATATATATATATATATATATATATATATATATATAATAAATTAGACAGACGGTCTGCCTGATGGTAAGTAATAACCGTACCCAATGTACCACCGAACCAGTAGCATTACGGCGATTTACCTCCTTTAATAAATGTTATAAGTGAGAAATAGGATAATGAGAATAAGGGCAGAAGGAGTGATCAGGCTTCTTGATCACTCACCTAATAAAACACAACGAAACAGTAAGTAGGTATTTGCCTGTCGAGCCGGCTCGTTCGTGCTAAAACAATCAAGACTGTGTTATATAAGTTCTTTAATTATAGTAACTAGTAATTATTATTAAATATTTTAATGTTTATTTAATAACTAGCGACTCAACCTCACTTCGCTCGGGTTCGTCTCTAGGTAGGTTTTAATTTGTTTTGGGAAATCCTAATCCTTTTTAAAGTAAAAGTAGCCTAAGTTACTCCTTATAACATCAGTTATCTGTCAATGAAAGTCCCGTCAAAATCGGTCCAGCCGGTTAGGAGATTAACCAGAACAAACAAACCGACAGACAGACAGATAAAAATGTTAAAAATTGTGTTTTGATTATAAGTACTGTATATAATTTAATACGCATTTAGTAAAAAGCTGCTATTTTTATATTACAAACAGACACTTCAATTTTATTTATCTGTATAGATTTTGTATTGAATTTCAAAAAGAAGCTACAACGTTATATAGGAACATAAACACAATCTCTTTCAATAACATCATTACTAATAATAATTGCACTTTCTAGTTAAGCGAAAATAAACAAAAACAAGCACGTGTTGCGCTAAAATAATATGTTAAGGTTTACAATCATTGACAATATCATCTATACATATTATAGTCGTAATAAAACTGTAAAGGTCGAACGTCTGTACAGAGAAAAAAAAGCCAGTAAAAACCGAGTCAGGGGGATGTAAGAAGAGAAATAGAACGAATCCAGATTTTTCCATCCACACTGTTGGACCAATTTGAATGAAATTTTGTATGGTGGTACCGGGGATATATCCCGGTCAACATTTTAGATACTTTTCATCTCGGAACTATAGTAACTTATACCGTAGTTCCATGTTCCAGGCTTGTGTTATGGATACCAGATAGTTGATACACTACACACGACTTTAAATACATACATATATTAAATATAAACACCCAAGACTGGAATACAAACATTCGTGCTCATCACACAAATGAATCCCAGCGGGACTCGAAGGGTCACTACAAATTGAGTCAAACGTGTCGTCAAATATGTTGTGTGATATTCCAGACATAGTACCACGTTTTTGATTGAAACGGCTATCATAAGGCCTTTAATAATAAAAATATTAATATAATATACTCACTATGATTACAAATAACATATGTATATATATATATATATATATATATATTATATATATATATATATATATATATATATATATATATATATATATATATATATATATATATATATATATATATATATATATATATATATATATATATATATATATATATGTACCTATTAATCAAAGGTATAATACTATTAGTTTACTAACTAGACGTTCTCAGCTTCACGACAATGGAACTACCGTACTTAGCGGACTGTCGTGTAAACTTTGTATAACCGATATTCTAAAATATACATATACATATAATATGTATCTACCTTTATTTTATCTATTGAAGTGTCTAAAACTCAATGACAAGTTCATAATATGATTGGAGTTTAGTGTATAGGAAGCAGCCTTTGGAGGTGTGGGTGGTATTTTTGGTGAAGTGATTATCTAGGTATATTAATATTATAAAGAGGTAGCGTTTGTGAGTTTGTGGGATTGTGAGTTTGTGACGTGGTAATCTCTGGATTTACTGAACCGATTTAGATTAAATTTGGTAAGAAGATATTTTGAAACCCTGGGAAGGATATAGAATACTTTTTATCCCGGAAATCACCCTTCAAGGGGGTGAAAATGGTGATGAAAGTTTGTATGGGAAATAAAGCTAGGGACGAACCCGAGCGAAGCAAGGGTGAGTCGCTAGTAATATATTTTATTTTAATATCTAATTATTCTGACAACATAATTATTTTTTATTTTACAACTTTATCCTACTGCTAAGTGATAACCTGTTATATCATTAAAACAATATTTAAAAAGACAATTGACAAAAAAAATAATAAAAAAGAAATTGACAGTTTGTCACAAAATGTAAGGTTATTTTATATATAATATTGTTTTAAGTTACATTACTGAAGAATCGAAACAAGAAAACCTTAATTGTTATAAAGATATGAATTGTACACGAAAAAGGATATCTACTATTCATTAAAAGTATCTTTAGTAATGACTTATATATGGATAAATATGAAAAATATGATTTTTTTAAGTCTCTCTAAGTTTTAACTCTTTCTTTTCCTCAAAATATTTTTTATATATTTAGATTTCCTATCACCTAGCCTGTCGAAAAATACTACCCACTCCTCCTGAAGCCGCGTCCTATATACTAAACTTGTGCCTATTATAATTTTTATAAGAGCAACTGTAGAGTTTATACTTCTACTTCTTTTTAACATGCCTTCCGAGTCGATAGTCGGTGCTTATAAATATCGATTACTCTATTCGATTTTCGTTTGATTTATTTATTTCTATTAAATTTTTAACAGAAGAATAAACTAAGCAACCTCTATGGACGTTTGACAAAGGGTTCTCGTGGGATAACGTAGAGAAGAATAAAATAATGAAGCTTTGTCGACTTTAAAGACACGTTAATTAAAGGATTCTAAAATCAGAAGACTATACTAATTTTACCTAGACAAAGAGTTCTTGCAAAGGGCAACATGAAATGAAGCAAATATAGATTGTTATAAAAAAAATAACATAGTATTTTGTTGCATTCTCCCTCGCTATTATAAAGAGCACAAATCGCTCAGATGAATGAACGAAATGTATTAATGCTAAACAAAAAAAACATAAAAAGATGGATATTACGTCAAATCTATTATTTTATACTGATAAGAAAAGTGCTAAATGCGGTTTTTTTAAGAATAAAGGTTAAATTTTACTAAACTTTAACCTTTATTCTTAAAAAAACCGCATTAAAATCGGCCCATCGTAGCAGAAATAATAATAATTAATATACTCCTATGTTGGTAAAATTTACACATATCGTATTATTACTTGACTCCAAATTGCTTTAAGGAAAATAGACAGCGCAAATTTTACCTCCCATAAACGAGTTTCCTTACGAAGACTAATACCAAGCTGTTAAGTAAATCGGTGATGTATTAGATGCGTTTAGTCTTAAATACCATTGCCCCTACTATTGAAACAAACTACGGAATTGTATCTAAGTGTCCTCGCTAACGAGTACGTAAAACTTTTAAAGGTGACGTAGAAAACTGAAAGTCTTTACGAATTTAACGTTAACTATTTCAGAAAAGAAACGCTTTAGAAATTTCAAACAATTCGTACTGTTGTTACTGACGAAGACATTTTGGATAAAATTTATCTCTAACCTAAATCGATAGAATTTTTCTTTTATAATGCCTTAAAGAATTAATGTACTGATTTATAAGTACTAGTGATCGCCACGTGGCTGAAAATCAACCATAATTCCTTAAGTATGATCGATATTGAGGTTATATTCTCAATTTGCCCACAGATTTTAACAATAAACAAAAGTATAGGTATATGCGTGTGTGTCATGTTTTTTTTATTGATTTAATGTTTTTTCTATGCTTAATTTAAAAAAAATATTAGCATTCTGTACTCCTTCTCTATATACCTAAACTATAAGTGTGGGAAATTTCATACACCTCCGTCCGCGCAATTTTCGTAAAAAGGGGTATAAAGTTTTTGCTGCACGTATTAATATATAGATAATTATTTACAGTAAGCAATTGAGATAAAATACAAGAATGTTCTATTAATAGAAGAGCAGTGTGAGCACATCCACTTTAGTAATAGAGTATAACTGATTTAAATCATGAGACAGAAAACTTATGTGTTGTTTTCATATTTTGTGCTTAAAACGTGAACAAATTTGCATATTTGAGATAATCTAACGAGTTGTCTAAAGACATGATGTGAACATCTCTTTCGAGATTTAGCCATCTTATACTAGCTCTACTGCCATAGTGGACTATGGTCTACTCCCCTTTGCATGGGGAAACCCATGTTCTATAGTATTAAATGGAACTGAAATATAATCAAATTCAGTCCTTTTTACGTTCCATTATTATTACCCACGAGCTTCCACTCAATGCCAGAGGGTCAGGACATAGTCTACCACGCTGAACAAGTGCAGATTAGCTGACTTTATATTTTTTAAGTTGACATTATCAAAAGCTTTAAGGTTCACATATTTGAGATTATAATTTTAACTTGACAAAATTGCAATGCAATTAACTTAGAAACTCATTAATTTTACTTAAACACTTTGAAATGGAGATAAACCTTTGACTTTAAAGTCAAATATCTACATGCATCCCACAACAGACGATGTTTGAATAACAAAGTTAACACGACATACTAACTGGCACCTTTCATAGTTCGTCACCATCCAGAATACGATGAAAAAGCTTAACTATTACGTAACGACCATAGCATGGTAACGCCAGTAAATAATAAAGAAAAATACACTCTATCTGTATATAATAAAGTTGAGATTTAAGTGAGGTATTTCAATAAAACGACATTACAGGTTGTAATTGGGCCCATTTCATTTCGGCAGTTTGTTAGGCAGTTTGGCATTTTCTATCGTTGAGTTTTGTTAAAGTTTATTGTTCTGTGAGATTTGTTTTAGATAATTTTTATTTATTTTATATTCAGATCTAGACATATTTTTGCTTATAATTGAACAACCATTTTATAGTTATCGCCATATATATAGTTATCATTATATGTATAAAATAAAAAGATAAAAAATTAAAAGTAAAAATTAATAAGAGCAAATAGTATTAGTAAAGATCTTAGAAATTTATTTATATGGGTCAATGTTATTTATATAATCTGGTAAGTAACGGCGCGCCTTCGCTTTGCTCAGACTCTAGCTGCATAATATAAAATATTACACTGGAACTACTACATAGATAACGTAATAAATTGTATCCTACGAAATTCTTATTGGATTAATATTCAAATTCATCTTTACCTCTTTACAATTACGTACAATTGTCATTAACTTAAATAGATAATTAATAGAAAAGCGTTATTTGATTGGTATTACTTGTGAATTATCAAGCAACGGCTTTACCTGGTCTCGAAAGCACGTGGGTGTAAGTTTGCCAACTTGTCAATTCTGGACTGCTAATGAGATTTCGTAACAGTAAAACTTAATAACTGTACTTGGACCGAATTAGGATTCGAATCTTGAACCTTTAGATCTAGTACTAACGAGACAATTGTATACACAATACTGTTACAGTTGCAATATTGACTATTGTGCAGCAATTTGCAGGGTGCTTCAAGAGCACACTTGTAATACGAATACCTGCTTCTCTGAGACAGGAGGACAAATATAAGAATATAATATATGAATTTTATAATGAATGAAGTTTAGCAACTTTTTTGGTATTAGAAAATAAATAAATGGAGGATAAATGCAATATTAGGTGGAAGGTAGTACAAAAAGCCAGAGATGAGAATTCCTGGCAATTTAGGAAGATTTTGATAAAAAACTAACAATTGAAAAGTGACGATACTGCACAATTTTTTTTAATAGTTTTTCTAAATTCTAATACCTTTAAACGACTAATTTTTGTTTATTTATACCGGCGATCTCGAAAATGGCTCTAACGATTTTGCTGAAATTTGGCATGTGGGGTTTTTTTCTATCAGTAAGATTAACTGTCAGTTTTATGAACAGCTAATAAGTTTAACTGTCAGTTAGCATGACTGTCAGTTAGTTTAACTGTCAGTTTGTTTAACTATCAGTAAGTTTAACTGTCAGTAAGGGTAACTGTCTGTAAGATTAACTGTCAGTAAGATTAACTGTCAGTAAGATTAACTGTCAGTTTTATGAACGGCTAGTAAGTTTAACTGTCAGTTAATTAAACTGCCAGCAAGTTAAACTGTCAGTTAGCATGACTTTCAATTAGTTTAACTGTCAGTTTGTTTAACCGTCAGTTTGTATTACTGTCAGTTTGTTTAACAGTCAGTAAGGGTAACTGTCTGTAAGATTAACTATCAGTAAGATTAACTGACAGTTTTATGAACGGCAAGTAAGTTTAACTGTCAGTTAATTAAACTGTCAGCCAGTTAAACTGTCAGTTAGCATGACTTTCAGTTAGTTTAAGTGTCAGTTTGTTTACCTGTCAGTTCTTTTAACCGTCAGTTTGTTTAACTATCAGTAAGTTTAACTGTCAGTAAGGATAACTGTCAGTTAGTTAAACTGTCAGTTAGGTTAACTGTCAGTAAGTTTAACTGTCAGTTAATTAAACTGCCAGCAAGTTAAACTGTCAGTTAGCATGACTTTCAATTAGTTTAACTGTCGGTTTGTTTAACAGTCAGTTTGTATTACTGTCAGTTTGTTTAACTATCAGTAAGGGTAACTGTCTGTTAGATTATCAGTCAGTTAGATTAACTGTCAGTTTTATGAACGGCTAGTAAGTTTAACTGTCAATTTCTTTAACTGCCAGCCGGTTAAACTGTCAGTTAGCATGACATTCAGTTAGTTTAAGTGTCAGTTTGTTTAAGTGTCAGTTTGTTTAACTGTCAGTTTTTTTAACCATCAGTTTGTTTAACTATCAGTAAGTTTAACTGTCAGTAAGGATAACTGTCAGTTAGTTTAACTGTCAGTATGTTAAACCGTCAGTTTGTTTAACTATCAGTAAGTTTAACTGTCAGTAAGGGTAACTGTCTGTAAGATTAACTGTCAGTAAGATTAACTGTCAGTTTCATGAACGGCTAGTAAGTATAACTGTCAGTTAGTATAACTGTCAGTTTATTTTCTATCAATGAGTTTAACTGTCGGTAAGTGTAACTGTCTGTAAGATTAACTGTCAGTTTTATGAACGGCAAGTAAGTTTAACTGTCAGTTAATTAAATTGCTAGCCAGTTAAACTGTCAGTTAGCATGACTTTCAGTTAGTTTAACTGTCAGTTTATTTAACTGTCAGTTCGTTTAACCGTCAATTTGTTTAACTATCAGTAAGTTTAACTGTCAGTAAGGAAAACTGTCTGTAAGATTAACTGTCAGTAAGATTAACTGTCAGTTTTATGAACGGCTAGTAAGTTTAACTGTCAGTTAGTTTAACTGTCAGTTTGTTTAACTATCAGTAAGATTAACTGTCAGTTTTATGAACGGCTAGTAAGTATGACTGTCAGTTAATTTAACTGCCAGAAAGATGAACTGTCACTTAGCATGACTTTCAGTAAGTATAACTGTCAGTTAGGAAAACTGTCTGTAAGATTAACTGTCAGTTTTATGTACGGCTAGTAAGTTTAACTGTTAGCTAGTTTAACTGTCAGTTTGTTTAACTATCAATAAGATTAACTGTCAGTAAGATTAACTATCAGATTTATGAACGGCTAGTAAGCTTGACTGTCAGTTAATTTAACTGCCAGAAAGATGAACTGTCAGTTAGCATGAATTTCAGTTAGTTTAAGTGTCAGTTTGTTTAACCGTCAGTTTATTTAACTATCAGTAAGTTTAACTGTCAGTAAGGGTAACTGTCTGCAAGTTTAACTGTCAGTAAGATTAACTGTCAGTTTTATGAACGCCTAGTAAGTTTAACTGACAGTTAGTTTAACTGTCAGTTTGTTTAACTATCAGTAAGATTAACTGTCAGTAAGATTAACTGTCAGTAAGATTAACTGTCAGTTTCATGAAGGGCTAGTAAGTTTGACTGTCAGTTGCCAGAAAGTTGAACTGTCAGTTAGCATGACTGTCAAGTTTGCTAACTTTTTCTTGGTTTGTTATTTTTAATTTCTAGAATAATCTTTTGATTTACATGAAACTAAGGGAATAAAAATGAATTGAACGATTTTTTTTAAATGTAAACGCCCACTTGATGTTAAGGGTGATTTTCAGCCTCTCGAGACCATAAAACATACTTTTCTCGGAAATGGCTAAACATTTCAATTTCATTTTTTTATTTATTATATGTATTTCATGAAATCAAAAGATAATTCTAAAAATTGAAAATAAAAAAAAACAAGAAAAAGTTCAATACCGGTTTTTGCACATATCTCGAAAACTTGGAGATTATTGTAAAAAATGTTATTTATAAAAATTGTAGATTCCTACTAAGCCTACAACTTTTGTACAAAACATTTTTCGATAGAACGTCACAGTAAAGCGGAAATTGAAAAAAAACTATTTTTCAACGCTTTGCGTCCCACCAATTCTCGGGGGTAGCTGGCCATAGGGGGCATTTACGAATTTGAATTCCTTATATACCTACTAACATTTTAAAATCATGAAACTTCAGGTTTTCAATATATATATATATATATATATATATATATATATATATATATATATATATATATATATATATATATATATATATATATATATATATATATTTGTCTTAAAAATAAGCCGATTCCGATTGGTCTATTAGTAGGAAAAGGTGTGACGTTTCACGCTTTGTGACATCAAATAAATTCAATATACCACGTCTTAATAAGTTTCACTCAAAAAATCACGCTCAGGCAGAGATGAGCGAGTTTAAATATGCGAGGCCCCCTTTTGCGCGGGGCCCGTAGCAATTGCTACTCTTGCTACGTGGCTAATCCGACACTGGGCATTTGGGTAACTAGTATATCTATATCTTGTAAAATATGGGGACAATCAAAAAGTTACGTGTTAAAATATGGTTAAATTTCAATTTCCCTCACGTAGGCCTAATACGTGAACATGCAATCCAGTTACAATCCCATTTCCCTTCCCTAATGGCGCCATTTTCGTTTCGACCAGTTTTGGCTATTTGAAATATATATCGGTTCATCTTTTACGGCTAGGAGATTACACTCAGTGGGCAATATAAATGCAAAGATATGCTTTCAGATTTAAAAGGCAGAAGGAACGATAGTACCCTGAGAAATAAAAGAGTCTACTGTCTATGTTATTTTTAAATTAATCAGTTCTTATATGGTTAAAAAATATACACATACGTATAATATACATATATGTTATTGTTTTCCTTAAATGACGCTTAAGTTAAGGGACCAAAGAATGAAAATAAAGAGAATGATAACAATGGAAGTAACAAAAGAGGTATGCAGAAATCGTAACGCTTGACATTCTGTTCTCTCTACCCACCCTGCAAGGAATATAGCGTGAAGGTGTGTGTTTTACTTAGGTATTAAAAAAATATATCAAGTGATGGAAATAATAGGCCAGATTCACTTTAAAGAAATTTTATCGTATTTTTATTTATAACCGTATTGCACCTTCCAAACTCATCCGCCATATTCCCCAGCCGCCCTTACGATTCAAAAAACAACCAATCACAATTATTCCCGGCTACACGCTCCATTTCACGCTAAAATTTAAATTATGTAAAATTTTCTTTATTAGATGGTCGTGGACGTTAACCTAAAAATAAACATAAATTAACAGCAATGATAAGAAAATGTAGCAATTATTATTTACACAAGTCATATTATATCCACCATTCCTATAGTTCCTTTTTTTAAAACTATATTTCGAGTCTTAACCTACAAACCTACGTAATCCACATACATAATACGAGAGTTTGACGGAAGATAAAACTATTAGAAGAAGTTTCAAAGAACGCGACGGATTTCATTTCGTATGACCTAAATCTTGACTTTACTACCATTAATTAATTTTTTTTCTTAAAGATTTTTGTTATTTTTCCTTGCTCTTTTATAGTAAAATAGGTAAACAAAAGGTATTTTTATTATTAACCTATACCATCCATATATTTATGTTTGATGTATATCATGTTTTTTACATGGATTTTCTCTATAACCCAAAGGTTGCTGGTAGAGAACTGTGACTGTGAAAATGTGAAAGTTTAGATGTTTGGACAGATATTTATTACTCAATCACTTCAGAAAGGCTGAACGGATTTGGATGAATTAGCAAAGAGATGATAGATTATGGTCTGGAATAGCACACATACTATTTATCCCGCAAAAATATACTGTTCTCGTGGGATATATTTGTTTTTTTTTTCGAGAGGCAAACCCGAGCAAAGGCAGGGCGAGTCGCTAGTGAGGTTTATAAAAAAATGTTAATTAATATGTATTAATTGATTTATAGCATCCTGTTTATATTGTTTGTAACCTTTTAAATGAAAATAGTGATATCTATAAATGTGGAAAAATAGTTATAATAGGGATTGAAATATTAAAGAAATAAGTGAAAATGTACTTAAACGTCGTGAACATTGTTTGCCGTTTCAAAAACAAAAGATTTTCGACTATAGGAATGAAAATTTCCTTTTACCAAAAGCGTTTTTATACTACTTCATTTGAAGCAGTATTAAGCTGTGTAGAATTTTATGATTTTTATACCAGAAAATACCGTATTTTTCAGCAAACGGCCCAAAAATCGCTATTTGCACAAACAACTTTGCATTATCAGTGATTTTTTTTGTAGACTAAAAAAATTTATAAAACCTATAGCTCGAAATCGAAACATTATAATGTTTATTTATCTATATCTATACTAACTATACTATTATATTTGAGTATATTTTATTTGCCTCAACATAACTGCTCTTTGGCCTGCTTTATAAAATATAACCTTTCTCAGTACTATAGATTTGTTGGAAGTGATGTCTTGTGGAGATAAGTCCACCCTTGCGAACTAATTTTGTTGTATTTTAATTACTGTATATACTGTGTATTCTATTCAGAATACTAATGTAATAGCTGAAGCAAAGCTGAAGCGAATTTATTAACGCAGGTGGAGTCAAAGAAAACGCTAGTATATAATTATAAAATTTATACTATAGTATCGTATAATATTAAATGACAAATTCTTGTATGTATGTATGTATGTATGTATGTATGTATGTATGTATATATATATATATATATATATATATATATATATATATATATATATATATATATATATATATAAGATATTAGATATAAGACTGATTAAAAAAAACGACTCTTAATGTTTTTTTCCAAATCCCCTGTGAAATAGATACAGGGAAATGAGAAAAGATGCTTGTAAAAATTGGAAGTCTTAATATTAATATTTAGAGGTCGCGCATCGCGAATTTCCATTTACCATAGAAATAGTATGGGAAATATAATTTTTAAATTTCAAAATTTTATATCTCAAAAACTAATAAATGAATTCATATGACCAAAACACATTTTTGTAGGGAATTAAATGTTCTATAAAAAACGTCTTTAATTACTTTTCAATAAATCTACTCGTTCAAAAGTTATTCAAACTGAAATTTAAATTTATGTTATAATCACACATTTTTTTCCAGTTTCCAGTAAAATGATTTAAATTATAATTAAATATTATAATATTTTTTTTGGAAATCGTACTAATTGTAATTTCCTGTCAAAAAAGTTATAAAAGCATTTATCTATTAATACATACGTATATGTGTATTTTCTAAAAAAAAAAACACATTTTTTTATCTCTTCCGAAAAAGCGCCGAGTGAAGCTCAGTGGCTCAAGTACTTTAGTAATTTAAGAAAAACACCATTGATTAACATCCATCGCGCACTCCAATTAGGAATAAAAACGAATAGAAAGGGAAAAATATTGGTCAAGTGCGATTGAAAATCAGAAACATGAATCCTTGAATCCAATCGAGAATCTGTATATTTATATTTTTAAAATATGAAATAGAATTAAATATTGAATAATTATAATATGTAAAGATAGCATTTCATCTTCCTTTCCTGCTTTAGTTTTTCACTTACTAAGAGTCAAAAGATTCCACTATTTATGTACTTATGACCAAAAACCAAATTCTTAGGTTTTACATATTAGTAAACTCTTATATTGCAGTATTTGTTTTTTCTCAGAAATGAGACATTTTCCCGCCGTAAAAAGTATCCTATATGTTGACCCGGATAACCAGTTATCACAGTACCAAATTTCATCAAAATCCCTCCAGTGGTTTTTCTGTGATGCGGTAACAGACAGACAGACAAAAATTCTTACAACTATAGATTCGGCCTCTGTATCGATAATAATGTTTATTTCAATAAGATTTTCCAAAAAATATTTAATGTACAGATTCGGCATAGTTACAATTTTATTATATATATAGATATGTTACGTAGGTACGAACGCATGAGCAGAAATTATTAAAAAAAATAATACTAAACTTGGCGAAAGTATTCCTATAAAAACTGTCACACGCAATATTACCTTTACAACTTAGCCCTCGTCAACCTAATAAGGGACTTTACATTCACCTTTTCCAATATTATAGAATTTCAATTGAAATTCTGTAGTACAAACATGGTGTGATAAATTAGTTTTCTTGGATTTGGGTTGGCATAATGTAAATAATAAGTTAATAAGCAATTATAGAAAATATATATTTTTAAGTTTATAAATAGCAACAAGTGAAAAACTAAAGAAAATAGTAGGTTTTGTATATCATAAATACCACCGTACCATAATTGCAATATTTACAATTTTGGATGTACATAATATGTAATTAGACGTATAAGCAGGTACCTATAAAAACAACAAACAATTATTTCTTAGTGCTCATCTATGTTACCTTGCTTATATTGAATAGTTCCATCCTAAAACAAAACCAAATTCATCCAAAATTTCTAAACCACCGGCCTTTGCTGTGTTAGAATTTAATTAATTGAGATAAAATATGTCTTATATTTTTTTTATTATGGAGGAAAGATAGTGTTAAAATATTTACAAAACCAAAAGCTTATCTAGACAACCATACCGATACTGTAAACTATATGTATAAAACGAGTTATTAGCGGAAGCGCCAGAAATTGTGCAATAATAAATTGGCTAAGTACGGTTCTTGTATTTCAATTTAACGTGACATATAATCTATACATATAATAAAATTGTAACTAAGCCGAATCTATATATTAAATATTTTTTGGAAAATCTTATTGAAATAAACATTATTATCGATACAGAGGCCGAATCTATACTTTTTATAATTTTTGTATGTCTGTCTGTCTATCTGTCTGTCTGTCTCTTACCTCATCACAGAAAAACCACTGGAGAGATTTTTATGAAATTTGGTATGGTAATAGCTAGTTATCCGGGTCAACATATAGGATACTTTTTACCGCGGGAAAATGAGAAAAAATACAAAATCTGCAATGTAAAAGTATACTAATAAGTAAGACCTAAGAATTTGGTTGTTGATCATCTGACCGCGGGTGGAGTCGCGGGCAATGCTAGTAAACTACTATAAAAATATAAATTTACAAGTCTAGACCTTATTTTAGTAATTACATTTTTTCTCAGCCAAAAGCAGAAAACGCCAAATTATGACCATACATCATACATGCAGTATCATACATACAGTAAGTGCAGTAAAATCAAATATACTCATATTCGTACGTTACAATCGTTGCTGACGTTACATATATAAAAGACAATTTCCTTCCAACCTTTCAGAGCAGCACGAACAACAAAGTAATAGAAAAGACCAATAATATTACAATGTGCCAAAACGTTTAATTTAACAAGGAGCTCTTCATTTTTACTGCAGCATAAAGAGCAAATATAAAATTTTATCCAGTGTTAACATTTTATTATATGGAACATAAAATGTAACCATAGCATTTTTTTAATTCTTTTACTAAACATATTCGTAGATATAGTTTATGGGCTAGAGGGAGACTTAAGCTTTTTTTTATTTTGGTTCCGCAAGTGGAATTCTGTTATAATTTTGTCATAACAAAAAATGCTAAATATGTGCTTTTAGAGATTTTTTATTACTGTAAATTCCGTTTAGGCTTCAACAAAACAACATCTTAATTCTAGGTATTCGACATGTTGTTCAAATCTTAATGGACATGTCAGCTTCAATTTTTTTTATTTAGTATAGATTCCTCAGAGATGAGATATTTTTTCGGTAGTAAAAAGTATCCCATATGTTGACCAGGATAACCAGCTATAACCATACCAAATTTCATCAAAATCTGTCCTACAACTTTCTCATGATGCGTTCCCAAATAGACAAAAGACAAAAAATCAAAACACTATAGAGTCGTCCTCTGTATCGATAATAATGACCATTTCAATAAGATTTTCCAAAAAAATATTTAGTGTACAGATTCGACTCTGTTATAATTTTATGTATAGATAGATAGAAAATAGATAGATAGAAGATATAGATAAATTAAAACTTGTTTTGATACTAACCACGATACGTGTTTTTGCTAAAAGTTAATAGTAGTTTAATGAAAGTAAAAACTGTAGTAGATTAAACAATTGAACCATTACATTCATACAAATGCAATTTTTAATTTGTTAAAGTTGTTTTATCTTACGTATGACTTATATCGGATAATTAAAAAATTAACTAAAAATCTTATACATCTGAGTTTTACTGACTATTAAAACTCATAAAGAAATAACTTTTGAACTCCAACAGTATGGTGGAAAAATGAAGGAGAAGCAATTTAGGATTTCAATTTTAGATAAATATATGGAAATTGCCGGTGCGGTCCAAGCGGCAGGCTTGCCCTAGTCGCGGGCCTATTTCCTGAATATTAATTGCTTCGGAATTTTCTATATACTCATATGTATTTGTATATACATTGATGTATAAAGTTACTTTTGCTTTACTATAAAAAAAATATTTGTCTTAAAAGACTTTAAAGTAAGTTTTTATACTTGAAAAGTATATAATTTTACAAATTTAATTATAATTTATGCTTAATTCTGTTACTTTTAAATAGGCCGTGCCTTATATAATAATTTAGTTTACAAGTCGGTAAATCTATCTTGTAGGTATTTTCGTACTCGTACTATATCTAAACTAAAATATGCTGCAACTTTCTATTTAGTTCCCAATATTGCTACACAAACAGCTTACATTTGTGAGTTGCATTGAAAATCAACTTCCAATAAATAACAAGTTTTGAATTTCCGAATACCCTTAGTTTGATAGTTAAGATTAGGAAGCTTTTAGGTCTAGATGTACAGCTTTAATTAACATTCAAGCTTAAATAAAATATAATTTTAAAAGTACTGCATATAATTTATGGCTTAAAAGTCCGTGTTTTCCATTGCTTGCAGAAGAACAAATCATCACAAATGCTTTTGGATTTATAATTTTATGAATTAGTTAAATGTACTTACTGACCTAGCATATTTAAATAATTATTTCACGTATGTTCATCTACAAATACATTCGAATATGACAAAAAATCTACCCATCATAAGCTTTCACATGATTTTCCGCAAATGTTTCCAGAAAAGAAAAGTCGTAAAAAAATTCGGTCAATGCATCAAATTGAAAAGCGATTTTTTCGCAACAAATTTCACGATGTAATTTGTTCAAGTCCGACTCAATTTAGAGCAGGAAAGTCAATTTGCGGCCAACAAATGTGCTTTGCTTTTTGTAATAGATGAACAACGGAAAAGGAACAAAGAAATAAGTTTTACCTAAAACAAAGTTGTTATCGAGCCGTATAGATAGGATATTGACCCTTGAATAAAGGGTTGTTAAGAAGATACTGTTATGTAATCTTGTCTTGTCCTTACGTAATTTAAATAATGACGAAGTAGCTGACTGTGAGGCAATTATACTTAACTAGTGATTCATCTAACTTTTAAAAAAAATCGCGTATGAGTATGTCACTACGGGAAGTTCCAGTTGAAACTTCGGGAACAAGGTATTTTGCTATTTAAGAGTATATTTTACTTTCAGTCCCTAGAAAAATCTGAGGCTCAAAATCCTCTATTAAAATGCGAAGGGAATCAAGCCACAATACACCCAGCTGCCCAAGAAAGGGATGGCGGACTTCAGTCTTTTTCTTCTTGCACGGTTTTTTTCTTGTTTAGGCACATTTTACTTTGTTTTTATTGTAACTTTATGATGCTAAATTATATCCAATCCGGGTCTTCCCAAACCGGTTGCCGGGGTCCTAAGAGATTTCTAGAAATGAACTCTCTGGGACTAATTTTTCTGAGAGTAATATTCCAGTTCTCTACATTCGAACAAGATGCAGGAGTTTTATCTTGAAAACACGTTCTGTACAGGGGACTTTGTGTGTGTGTATGTACTTATATCGAAAATATATTTTTGAGATGGCAACGTGCTTTTATTAACCCACTACCGTTTTTAGTATAATTCTGCCTAAGCATATTAGGTTATTTGATAAGATCGGAGGGTTCTTTGGATTCACGGCAGGAAGTGTTTGCCATCCATAGTGTGTCTATTCTTTTTACGTTAGGTCGTGTAGCCAGGATTTGTTTTCGCTGAAGGGTACCTTTAGCTTAGAGACCTGTCATGCTAAGTTCACAAGTCTTCTCAGCATTTTCGTATTGCCTTTTTGGTTAGTCCTTAGTGGGTCCCATTACCCACGACAGATTAACTTTGTTAGAGTAAGGTTTTCTGGAATGTAGTGAAACAGTACGTACTTGGGTTTTGTTGTATTTTTTGATAGAGCTATTAGTAATGTTTTTACGTGTATTGTGTTTTTTTTTTAGATTTTTTTAAAATTTCTTGTTCACCTATTATTATACAGGCACATTGTGTTTGTAGCACTGAATTATACTTAGCCAAGTGGTGACTAGTTCTTATTTTAAGAGTGGAGGAGAATATACCAGTTCCTACCATTCCTTTGATTTTTGTTTCATCTGTGTATACGAAGTGAGTAGGTTCTGATACAAGCCTGCTAACATCTTCTTCGGCTTCTGTAAAATTACTGTTGTAATGTTTTCCAATCATGTGGGTTTTGTTTATAATGTCTTTAGGCCATTTTTGTGGTGGAAATGTCACATGTCTTTTAAAAATAAGTTTTGTAGACATTTACCTCACGATGTTTTGTTTCACTGTAAGGCAAATAATCATGTTGAAAATGATTCGTACATAAGAGTATCTGAAGTGTGGGACCCGGGTACGGAATCCACTTCACATGATTTTCTAAGCGAGCGCGCTACCACTGGGCCGCCGCTGCTTATATTTTTTACATAATAATTAATAACTTTGTACGGCTAAGTTACGCTAAATATTTTAAACTCTAAGATGCAAGTACTTTACATTCTATAAAACTAACTAACATAGTCGCGGGTAAAGCAAGTCTTGAACTCCTTAACTCATACGTGAAACACGATAAACTTTGTTGAAGGCAAAATACATTTTATAAGAGAAATTTTCCAAAACCTAATTTTATAATGAGAGCGAGGGAGTACCTACTAACGATATTTTGGTAACATTTTATCTTCTCCGATAAAAGTAATATCGGAGAGCGAAACTTCGCAAATTGTTAAAATTAGAAACTGATAAAGGAGTTAAATGTATAACCTAATTCCTATTTCTTTCCTTCTAAAAAGTATCTTATATACGAATAAATTCATTCGACGGACGGATAAAAATACATTAAAAAAGATAGGTTTTTCACTTCGCGCTATATTTATAGTAGAATTACTGTACTAGCCCTAATAAATTTTGATGTTTATAGTGGTACTGGTGGTTCGTGCGGTCATATCAAGTTGCCGACTGAACATAATTCACGGAAAGTACCGGCTTTTGTAAGTAATAAAATTACGGGTAAATATTGGACCGGAAACATTATAATTACAGTAGGCTATAAATGGCTTTTCATTCGTTTTGTTTCCTAAATAAATGCTTTGTTACTTTTAACCTTAATGATGTAATAAAAATAACTTAGTCTGAGTCCTTCTTTCACGTAGAAACAGAATGACGGTGTGGCGTCATTTTTTGTGTGCAGATAGTTGGAGGGTTGGAGAGTGACATAGGCAACTTTTTACCGCGGGAGATTATTTTATACCAATAGGAATTTGATAAAAGTTAGAATTTCTATAATCTATAAAGGATGAGAAGGTACTGGTCGAACTGCTTTTATATGTAAATGCGAAAGTTTTTATGTGTGTTTGCTACTATCCCTCTTTCACTTACTCTTTCAAGCTGCAACGGATGTAAGGGTTTGGATCAAATTTAGTACACAGATAGACCTGGAATAATATATAGGCTACTGTTAGCTACCTAGTGACGATAGCTTACTAGAAATAAAATACTTATGAGAACACTTAGCAATTATGACCGTAATTGTAGCTACGATTTCGGTCGCTTTTGCACGAGGACGAAAAGGTTGCCAGTCTGACTAAATTTTAGTTCAGTATTAGTAAACGAGGCTGGCCTAGTCTTGGTCTAGTTTGTTTAATTATCATCTTTCCTTTAAAATATCTCTTAATTAATCTTTTTACGAAAGTCTTGTTAAAATCTTTTCAGCTATTTCAAGACGATATGTTCGGCTTAGTTTGTAGTGACCCTACTTATTGTGCCAGCGGTCGCGGGTTCGAGTCCCGCTGGGGGAATTCATTTGTGTTATGAGCACGAATGCTTGTACTCCAGTCATGGGCATTTATATTTATAATATGTATGTATTTAAATTTACGTATGTGTAGTGTATCAACTATCTGGTATCCATAACACAAACCTCATAGCTTACCATGGAACTAGATGGTGCTGTGTATTAATGTCCCAAAAACAAAAAAAAAGGATAAATCAGACTTCAGGAAAATAAAAATGATTAATTGAAGTTTTTTTTTTAAATAATCGTAAAAATGTATGAGAAGGAGACTAAAAAGTTATCCATTAACCAGAACACACTTCGTTTTTGAAAGACCTCTGAATTCCTCCAACTTGCACTTGGCAGCGTAGTAGACTATGGCCTGATCTCCCTTGTATTAAAGGGGGGCCCGTGCCCAGCAGTGGGACGTTAAGAAGACGTTAAGAAGAAAAGAGAGAGAGAGAGACAGAAGTATTAATACTTTCAAAGATTGCCCACAACATACGACTTTTCCAAAAGAGTCATTTTTTAAAGTAAATAATATTAAAAAATACGTAATATTTCTAAAGGCATTTTAATATCAGTTTTTAAGGAAAGCTTGATGTCAACATTTTGATATCACTACCTCATTAATTTATAATGAATATGCATAAAATTTCATTTGAGAATTTAATACGGCATACAAATTTGGTATAACAAAGAACTACGCTCGCTAAAAAATATTCAAACCTTTCCTTCACCTTCACCTGATATACACTTTTTACACTATGCTGGTTTTTTCGCGCATCGGTACATTCAGGTTACTTCGAGTGCAGATGCAAATAAAAGACTGAGCTCTTTCACATCGATGACTGAGGCTTAAGCAATGGAAATTCTTTATTTCACTGGCATTATAAAATTTTACCAATTTTTATTAATATACAAAGTGGCTTAGTGTTGGTTAGTGGCTTTGCCTGTTTTGCCTCTTAAAATGATAATTTTTTGCTATTTAATTCGCAAATAACATGCCGGTTACTTATTTTACTTATTTATATAATTATTTTAAAAGTATAAGTACTATTATTTTTTTCATTCATGCATACAGATGTTCAAGCATGCACTATTCACCATTCACTTACAAACATTCGCATATATATTATATTAGTGAATATTATGAAAAATATTTTTAAAACTCTTTTAATATTATAATTTATTAATAGATTTTTAAAAATATTTTCGTTTTAAAACAATCCTGTATAATAATAATTAATTTGATACTTTGAACGGTGTTTTTCAAAACCTTTTAGCCTATAGAAGTACAAATTACACTTACGTGCTAAAAATAAAAAATTACAATAATAATTTAAATTTAACATTTATGTTTATATTATAATTTTCTTTTTTTATTATTAATTTCTAATATTATTATTTTTTTCATATAAAGCAACCCGCAGAGAAAATATCTCATCTCTGAGAAATCGACACTAAACGTTAAAAAGTAGTAAGCTAGTTATTTGTATAAAATTTGGTATAAAGAAAACGTGGCAACATAACCTTTACCTTAAGCCTAAAATGAAAACAAACTCGTAAAGAGATTATCCGGATAATCATAATTTGACCGATCTCGATATTTCTTTGAAATATTTACATTGAGATGAAATATTTTTGGAAATTAAGATTTTATCATGTTATTACTTTCGTGCTTCTCTGTCTACAACAATGTTAGCTCAAGATGCTAAAACTGGAGTTGTAAATTTCTTTAATCCACTTTTGTTTGAAAACCGCTTTAATTGAAAACATTTTTGTGAAAAATCTGGATAATTTTAACTTGTATTTTATAGTTAAGGCATTGTCAAAATTTTGGAAAATACGAAATATTTTTTAATTTATGTGATAAAACATTAAGTGATTTAGTTTTTGTAGGTCATTCAAAATTTCTATTTATTAAATAACTACATTAGTAAAAATGTAGTCATCTTTTAAATCTAAATTCTTATTATACCACACAAAAAATCACGCCAATCCGTCACTCTGTTTTGACGTGAAAGAAGGACAGACAAACAAACAAACAAACAAACAGACAAACAAACAAACAAACAAACAAACAAACAAACAAACAAACAAACAAACAAACAAACAAACAAACAAACAAACAAACAAACAAACAAACAAACAAACAAACAAACAAACAAACAAACAAACAAACAAACAAACAAACGTAGAAAGAGAAAGTGTCAAATCCACGAATGCATTCAAATAGTTTATATTAATTTTAAGGTTGCGTTTATAATTATAAAGTAAGTAGTTAGGAAAAATAAAAATGTGATTTTTACGTTTTTCCGTGAATTTTTTTCCAATTTTTCTCTTCATAAGAACTTTCCTCGGACTTCAACGAATATTGGAAAAAAAATATTAGCTGAATTGGTTCAGCCGTCCTTGAGTTTTGCGCTTAGCATGACATTTACCTTTTCTTTTTTATTTATATACTAACGGCTCACCCTCGCTTCGCTCGGGTTCGTCGTTAGGTACGTTTTAAATAGATATAATTAGTTATTAGCTAGCGTTAGCCATATAATTTTTTTTTCGTTAAATTTTCTGATGTTTTAATACTTAAGTATTATCCTATTCCGGACTAATAGAAATCCAAAAATTCAAATATTATAAAAATTAGTCCAGCCGTTCTTGAGTTATAAAGGGTGCAACTAACACGACTTTGTTTTATATATGTATATATATATATACATACATACATATTGATACATACATATATAGATGATATAGATAAGCTAGCTGTTAAGTAACAATTCGGATTAAAACGGATATTCGTCCCACTTATGTTCACGATAATGATACTATTTTTGCTTCATTATATACTAGAAAGAAAAGCAAAGGAAAATACTTAGAGCTACGAACGAGAAATCCTTTTTGATCTCTGACAAAGAATGAAATAGATTTCAAAAGCTAGGTTCTAAGCCTTAGAAGGTATCGTTAGTGGAACTAATGATACCTGAGCTCTAACAGAGTTATCTGTACAATTTCTTATATATTGTCTTATGATTTTTTAACTGTTGAGGAGTCTGTCTAAATAATTTCTGCCTCTATATTCTTTTGCTTGATTTTTTATCGAATTTGTAAAATATATTTAAACTGTTATGGTATTTTATTTGAATCTACGGTGCATTTTATCTCATATCTTTTTACATACTCAAGGGTAGCTGACAGAGAAGAGAGATCTCTTAAAAAGAGATAAATCATTATTATGATCATTGTTTATAAGTATATGCAATATGTAATATAGATATATATATTGCCTGGAAGAGATCGCTTTAAGCGATAAGGCCGCCTACTGTGCATCTTTATTAATTTTTAATTACTGCCTGTATGTATTTTCTTTGGTGTACAATAAAGAGTATTATATATATATATATATATATATATATATATATATATATATATATATATATATATATATATATATATATATAGATATATATAGATATAACTTTGTTATCTATCTGAAAACACAAAATACTCTTTCAAATGGCTGAATCGAATTTAGTAAAACTCCATAAAATCATCATTTTCAGATAAAAGACTTCACCAGGAGTACTTTTAGTCTAGAGAACGTCGTATTTAAAAGAAGAGAAAACTAAAAGAAAGGTTAGTAGTTAAATGAAAATTTTGTTATGGTGTAGAAATTAGTCATAAACTATCATCAAGTACAAGATATTAAAGTCAATATGTACATATGTACATATATGATACTCCAAACCCAAGTACCTACATTTAAACACTTCTTTAACATTATAGATAGTTATATATATATGAGCAATACCACGGCTGTATCCTAAAAGAGAATCAAACCTGCACCTCCGATACGTACAACAACGTAGGTAGGTGTAGTACGTTATTTATAACAAAATGATTAAAGTTCAAGCGCCAGATGGCACTTCCTAACAAATTTTTGCCATACTCCATTCCAAGTGCTAATTTCTGCTTAATATTCACAAAGTTAAGAGCTGCTCCAAGTTTCAACTTCACTTCACTCTGTAAGATAACTCTATTAGGGATGTTTTAATTTATAAATAATTCTAGTTAATTTATCATATTTGAATGAATTAATTTATTTATACATATAATAAAATTGTAACTAAGCCGAATCTGTACATTAGATATTTTTTGGAAAATCTTATTGAAACAGACATTATTATCGATACAGAGGCTGAATCTATAGATTTTAGAATTTTTGTCTGTCTGTCCGTCTGTCTTTCTGTCTGTCTGTCTGTCTATCTGTTACCGCATCACAGAAAACCCACTGGAGGGATTGTGATAAAATTTGGTATGGTGATAGCTGGTTATCCGGGTCAACATATAGGATACTTTTTACCGCGGAAAAATATCTCATTTCTAAGAAAAAATACAAAAACTGCAATGTAAGAGTATACTCATATGTAAAACCTAAGAATTTGATTTTTGGTCATCTGAACGCGGGCGGAGCCGCGGGAAATGCTAGTGATTAATATAACAGTTTCTAAGCAATACTCTATTAGTTTCAATCAATTTTTATGAAAATTTTCATTTTCTCGACATGCTAAGTAAAAATAGCAAATTTTTGCTAGGAAATAAGCTATAAACGGAAAATATATAGGGAAAACGATGCCGTAGAGAAGGATACAAACCATGCATGCAAAATATTTGGTTTCAACTTTCGACCTCACTTCGACAGATTCATTACTAATACTAACTACTTTATTATATGTATATATGTATGTGTATGTATGTATATATTTATCTATGTATGTATGTATGTATAGGTTAAATATCGATATATTGAGTACCATATTTTTACCATAGTATGCTTATAAACTTCACTTCGCTGTATATATAATATACTTATAATAAAAATAAATAATAATGTTAACAGATTTAGCAAATTGATCTTAGTGATTTGAACTATGTGTACAATTTGGATTATCATTAAATAATCATGCTTCTATCGTTTTTATAGCAGGAATAAGTAAATTTTTATAATTTTTAATTTTATTTCACAATATGGAAAACGTTTAAAAACATAAAAAAACACATTTTAATGATATACCAACGAGACAGTAATATATATTAGGTACATATAATTATTTACCACAGAAACCCTTTGATGTATGGAAATAAAATTATCTTTTGAAGACACGCTTGGCTCAGTTTGTAGCGACCCTACTTTCTCTTCCAGCGGTCGCAGGTTCGAGTCCAGCTGGGGGCATTCATCTGTGTGATGACGAAGGTTTGTACTCCAGTCATGGGTGTTTATATTTATAATATGTATGTATTTAAAGTGTATAGCGTATCAACTATCTGGTATCCATAACACAAGCCCCGTAGCTTACCATGGAACTAGATAGGGGTGTGTGTTAATGTCCCAACATAAAAAAAAAATTGTGGCATATATTCAGTAATAACATCCTCTTGAAGTCATAACATTTATTCTCCTTGTTGTAATTTCTAAATGAAGATCATAATAATCTCATTTGCATTTTAAGACTAATTAATTGCTTTGAAATTTCTGACAAAGTATCATTACTCTTAAATGTTCCCTGAATACAAATTAGGTGGCAATTTAGCAGTCCCAGGGGTGATTATAATAGAAGTGATAGTTATATACCTCAACAAAATGCCTTTCTTATGTGAAATGAGATGTAAGCACAAGCCTCATCTGTCAACTAGTGTCTCTTTCGTGCTTCGTCTCTAGACCGTCTCTAGACTCTCTACCCCGTAATTTTTCTGTGGACATGAACTCAATTTGCTACTGCTAACAACCCTAGGTAACCTTTCTTTTAAAATGTATTATTTTGTGTTGTATTCAGCCCTTTTTAACGTCCTCCCTCCATCGCTGAGCACGGGCCTCCCTTCAGTACGAGGGGGATCAGGCCATATTCCACCACGATGGCGAAGTGCGGGTTGGTAGACTGCACACATCTTTTAAAAACCTACTAGGTTTCTTCAATGAAAAGTAAATGAAAAATTCACTAGCAGAAATGATTCGCACATGAAAGTATCAAAGTTGCGAGACCCGGGATTTGAACCCGCTTCATTCCATTTCCCAAGCGAACGGGTTACCACTGGGTTACCACTGCCTTAATTAATTTTGTAAGTTTATTTTGTATAACATTTTTTTATGCTAAAAATAATGATTTAAAGGAGATAGTTTTTGAAGTAGAAACTTCTGTAGGCAAGTTTGGATGGGGAGTAAAATCATGTAAATCATCATCGACATGGTCACATGACGTGTTAACGCTAACACTCAGAGTGCCGTTAGATGTCAAAACCAGATAAATGTTAACAGTTTTAATTTACAAATTTTAATTTAAGATCGAACAATTAATTTGAATATCCAAAAGGATAATTTTGATAACAACTTGTTGTTTATAGTTTTAAGTTTTCACTTCTGTCGGCAGTCCTCATGACTGCTTTTTTTTTAATTTGTTTCACTCAGACATTCGGAGATATTGTTTTCTTCGAGAACCTTCGTACTGGTATCTTCTAAAGTAATTTTATTCTTAGTATATTCATAATGTCTTCCTCTTCGAAGTAGTATACATAATTAAATAGATACAAAATTCTGTGTTCAACGTACAAATTACGTCTTATCATTAAATCCATTCTAAATAGTAACTTTGTTAAGATATATATTTTGAAATTACTTTATTTAATGACTAGCCAGACTAGGTATGTTTTAACGGTTAGTATGAAATACAAATCTTTGAATTTCTTGGCTTTTCTGTACTACAATATGCATGTATTATACATATAAACCTTCCTCTTAAATCACTCTATCTATTAAAAAACCGCATCTAAATCCGTTGCGTAGTTTTAAAGATCTAAGCATACATAGGGACAGACAGACAGCGGGAAGCGACTTTGTTTTATACTATACAGTGATTTGATTCTAAAACAAATTTAGTTTGTCTGCTTTTTTTATTAAATTTAACCATAAAATAATGTAGATAACTGCATTTTATGTAAATACGGTTTAACATTTTACAGATTTTATCTGTTAAAAAGCTAAACCTAAAAGCACTAGAGGATTCGCTTTTATTTGCGGGCGAAGATTACATAATATGATCACGTCTTTCATAATAATGCAGATTTCAAACTTGAAATTTGAATAGTTTATTTTTTAAAGCTAGATCCGAAAACGAATTGTAGTAAAAGCTTTTCTCTCTACTAATATCACAAATATCGACTTGTTTTTTTTAACTTTTCTTTACTCATTTAGCAATGAATCAATGTGATTTTTTGCATAAGAATAGTTTATGGTAAACATAATATTGTTACGATAATCCCAGGGTCGAAAATTAAAATAACTTGGTAAAAGAGATGATAGTATTTTGACCGATTTCAAAAAGAAAGAGGTATAAAGTTAGGCTGTGTATATTTTTTCTGATTTACAAAAACTCAAGATACACAATTAGCAGACGCTAATTGTGTATCTTTCAAAAGTGTCCTCAAAAAGAAGTGCAAATTCGAAATTGAATTGCGCTTTTTTCAAATCTCATTTGTTCATTGCTTTTCGGATGATAAAATTAAAAGTTGTTTCTTTTTAAAAGTAAGTACTTTATGCGGTGTGCGTAAGTTCGAATTTGTGTTTAGACAATTTGAACTTTAGATTTTTGAATTTTATTCTTTGGTTTGACTTAATGTTACAATATTATGTCGACGCCACTTTGAAGAGATAATAATTGTAAAGATATATGTATATATGTTTATATATATATATATATATATATATATATATATATATATATATATATATATATATATATATATATATATCAATAGTGTTTGTCCCGTTATGTCTTACCTAATCTAAATTGAATTGTTTTTCATATTTCTTTTTAAGAGTGGGTTTTACGAGAGTCACTTATAACAGTCCAAGTATACTTACGGTACACGCACAGTATCGACTTAATTCAAACATACATAGTAAAATAAAATAGTACTTATATTTTATAACCCTTGTTTCATTTTCATTGTCACTTTACTTCAGGTGTCGTCGTTTTTATTTCTAATGTTTTACTTATCTCCCAACTTATACTGTTCACAGAACACCCTACAAAAACACTTTAATTCATAAAATGTTCCAGTAATGTCAATATCTTTTGTGAAAGTCTTTTGTCTCTTTCCCACTCACAGCAATTTCTCATTATCTGTTTTCTTCTTAGATTGTCATGGTTTGAAAACTATTCTATGGGAGAATTCAGGCGTTCTATTTTCTTATAAAGACTTTCTACACTTCCAACTGTGCAACATTGTATTGTCCATAAAATTTACATACGAATGTGTGTTATCGATTTGACGCATGATCAAATTGTGGGATGTTTGCAAAATAAAAGAAAGTCAAGTAAAAACTTACAATGAATCTATTATATTTTCACGTATATATGTAATTGGTATCTACATATAACAATTTCTATACATATAATAAAATTGTAACTAAGCCGAATCTGTACATTAGATATTTTTTGGAAAATCTTATTGAAATAAACATTAATATCGATACAGAGGCCGAATCTATAGTTTTTAGAATTTTTGTCTGTCTGTCTGTTACTGCATCACAGAAAAACCACTGCAGGGAATTTGATTAAATTTGGAAAGACGATAGCTGGTTATCCGGGTCACATAGGATACTTATTTTATATTAGGGGACATATAGGATACTTTTTATAATATACGTAAAATAGAGTATAAAAGTTTGTACTGTTTATAGATCGTATCTTTTAGAGATATTTTTATAGTTTTAGCGCGAGTGAAGTCTCGGGTTCTGCTAGTATTAATATAAAGCAAAAAGTCACTAAGACGTGTCACTATTTAACAATAGTAAGATTGTCTCAAATTCAACCTTTCCAGATGGCAAAGCCATATTGCCCTTTGAATTTGCACAATATTAATATTAAAGTGGCAAATTTACATTTCAGCATCTTGTATAGTTATATCTTAATAACTATATAGCTCTGGATTTAGTTTGTTCTTGAAATTTTAGTTTAAACTTTATGTATAGAAAATATGATTCTGATGAGATTTAAATTTTACTTACATGATATTAATTTATTTTAGTAAAAAGCTGCGGAATTAGTTTAACTGTAAATATTGTAGAATTTTTATGAAAATCTAGATTCTAGAGGTATATATAACCCAACTTACTCATTAAAATTAAAAAAAAATCCGACAGCGTAAAAAGCGAAGTAAGAATAAGTTAACCAAATAAAATAGTAAATCTATATTAATATTATAAAGAGGTAAAGTTAGTGAGTTTGTGATATTGTGAGTTTGTGACGTTGTAGGGGGTAATCTCTGGATCTATTAAACCGATTTAGATGAAATTTGGTAAAAAGATAGTTTGAGACCCTGGAAAGGATATAGAATACTTTTTATCCCGGAAATCATCCCTTAAGGGAGTGAAAATGAGGATGAAAGTTTGTATGAGGAATCAAGCTAGGGACGAAATCGAGTGAAGCGAGGGTGAGTCGCTAGTACCAAATAAAGTTATTATGCAGTCGGAGACACGCAAAATGAGAAGTTCTACCTATAGAGAAATGATACATTTAGTTTTCTCAGTAATCAATCGATTGAAATTACACGTATTCGTAGGTATAGCTGTGTCTTGTGTATTGGCTGAATTTCTTACTGTTCAGTTCTTGTTGGGACTGAGACATTTTTTTACAAGTAAGGTTTTTGACAAAGCACTTTCCATTCGTTGCGCTCTATCTCAAAAATGATTGATCATATGAAATATTTCCTAAGATTAAATTTGTAGAGAATTTTATGCTCTACAACTTTCGTTTACGAAAGCTTTAGCTAAGGAAAAAATATTCCGATATTTACAAAAAAAAAAAAAAGCAATTTCCGTGACCTTTAACCTACATGACATTTTATGAGCAACTTATAAAACTCCAAAAAGATGTTTTATAGATCATTATGTTCTATTCCTAGGTTCCTAGATTTTTGGCCCATTTTTCTTTGACTGTTCGGACGGAGTTTTGAGGTTTTTTTTTAAATTATGCATAAAAAATACATTAAATCAATAAAAAAATATTACACACACTACCATGTATTTGATACACACACGCTACTCTTTTGTTTATTGTTAAAGTCTGTGCTCAAATTGAGAATTATGTATTAATACGTGAAGCAATAACTTTGTATCTCTTTTAAGAAAATTACGCGGACGGAGGAATGCGAAATTTGACACAGTTAAAGTTTATATGGAGATATAGTATAGAAAACTAATATTTTTATATAAAATACATTAGAAATACATTAAATAAATTAAAATAAACATTTTGTTTGTGAACCGATCTGTTTATTTTTTGTTTTAGTTTAATAGCTATTGATGAGTTTAGTTTTATACATTAAAAAAAAATCATGGTCGAAGTTCGACTCGACTCACTCGGCAAACTAGTATTTTTAAATGCATTCCAACCTAATGCCAATTCTAGGTAACAACTGCATGGTTTACAATGCATGGTATTGAATTAATTGTAATTAAATGCCTTGCTTTGCATCATTGGATGCATTGCAGAAATCATCGCTTTACTGTTATCTAGGATATCAAAGACATTCTGATTACTAACTATACATATAGACAAAGCTATTTAGCATAGCATAAACAATGCTTTATAACATAGCAAAATCCTTACAAGAGAACGTTAAATTATTACATTAAATCCTATATCTTTAAACTAGCAATTCTTGCATATATATATATATATATATATATATATATATATATATGCAAGAATGCTTTGTATGGGCTGGCACCGATTTCGAAAATATTTGATTAGGTATGTATTTAATAGGTAGGCTTTAATTACTTAGCCAAAGCACACCGACTTCGAAAATATTTGATTAGGTATGTATAGTAAATGAAAACTACCAATCAGTTATTTTTTAATTTTTAGTGCTTTTGTTTGAAGTCGGTTTTTATTTTTTTGTTAAAAAGTTTTTATTTTTCCCTTTTTAGTGTAGACAGTAGTAGCAAAGTAAGGATTCTAACGTGTTAGGCTTGTCAAATCAAACAAAATAAGCCCAAACTCAAAGTATCTACTATTAGCCGTTGAAGACTTCCACCTATCCACCTTCTGGTCTTGCCATCAGATCAGGTCAACAACACCGAACCACTGTAAGTGTACTATCAACGGAAATAGAAATACTTGCAAAGTTTCAAGTCAATATGACAATTAGAAGTAGGTTAAATTCATCATTAGTTGTTTTTCCACCCTTAGGGGTGGTATTTTTTTTTTGAAATTTGAATGGGACCAATCTGGAAGTATACCCTTTCAAACAAAACAAAAATTGTCCAAATCGGTTAATAAATGACGGAGTTCTGAGGTAACAAACATAAAAAAAAAAAACATACAGTCGAATTGAGAACCTCCTCCTTTTTGAAGTCGGTTGAAAAATATTCAAGATTGACAGTAGACGTCGAGTTTCATGTATAAATAAGTATTTGAAATCATTTTTTGCATCATGTCTTGTTTTTTTTTTTTTTTGTTAGGCTTAACTTAGCTAACTTAAGGTACTTTTATTTTAGAAATATTAAAACGTACCTAAATATAGTTTTTACTATATTAATATTTTAACATCCTATTTGTTAATCCTATGTTACATTTAAAGTGGCTAGTAACTCCTCAGTTTGTATATTTTTGTTCTAGACATCATGTAGTTGAATCATGTAGGTGAAGTTTCATAGATAACAAAAATTGTCTCCCAAAGCAATGCTTCTTTGTGAGTTTGGCTTTTAATTCTAATAACAAGTAGTCAACGGTAAATACTTTATGTGCTAAACTTAGCACATAAAGTAGAACTCATTTATAATATTCCAACTTTACGACATTCATTTCATCACCTAACTTGGATTTAGTTAAGTGACCAAATGAAGGCTAAAGATTGTAGATATTATGAGCCTTACAACTTTATGTCTCCAAAGAGTTGACACGCACGTGACATCATAAATATATATACGAGTAATATTATAATAATCATAAAATGTATGATAGTCTATACATATAATTCAATATATACATATTATATAATAAAATTGTAAGTAAGCCGAATCTGTATATTAAATATTTTTTGGAAAATTTTATTGAAATAAACATTATTATCGATACGGAGGCCGAATCTATATTTTTTAGAATTTTTGTCTGTGCCTGGTCTATCTATCTGTCTGTCTGTTACCGCATCACAGAAAAACCACTGGAGGGATTTTGATGAAATTTGGTAACTGGTTATCCGGGTCAACATATAGGATACGTTTTACCGTTGGAAAATGTCTCATTTCTGAGAAAAAATACAAAAACTGTAATGTAAGAGTATACTAATATGTAAAACCTAGGAATTTGGTTTTTGGTCAATGGCCGCGGGCAATGCTAGTTTTTCATAAAATAATAGTGAAAACTAAAAAAAACTTTAGTTTGGTAACTAAAATATTTTATGTGTCTGTTTTCTTTTTTATTCTCATTTAAGAGAGCTTTTTTATAGATTTTAGATTTTTTCCATCAAGCAAAGTCGATGGCAAAAACTAGTACGTTTTATAATTCCAATTCATGTGCATACTATATGAAATTATCTCAAGGTAATCGAATGAAAATGTTCTATAAATATTCTAGACGGTGAATACACGAGGGGACGAGACTGTAAAATATAAATACATATATTACAACGCATGTACAGGACTAATGGTCATTGGGGTTAGTAACTCGTGTAAGTGCATTATAGAACTTACAGCTTTTGCATATTATATTAGTATATTCTTGGTCTATTTTGTTACTTAAGGTTGATTCCTCATACAAACTTTCATCCCCATTTTCACCCCCATAAGGGATGATTTCCGGGATAAAAATTGTTTTATGTCCTTCCCAAGGTATCAAACTATTTTTTTACTACATTTCATCTAAATCGATTCAGTAGATCCAGAGATTACCCACTACAACCTCACAAACTCACAAACTTTACCTCTTTATAATATTAGTATAGAATTTAACAACTTGGATCAAATTTTGTTAAATAAGGTTTTGCTTTTTTAATTTTCTAAATATTAGCGTTAACACGTCACGTGACCATGTCGATGACGACTTACATGAATTTACTTCCCATCCAAACCTGCCTATAGAAGTTTCCACTTCAAAAATCGAGTATTAATAAACATAGACTAGAAAATATTCTACTAAGCGAAGAGGTTCAATCTCATTACTCAGCTAACGTATAAACATAATAGTTACTTTCAATATTCATAATAAGTAAAAGTCCACTGCAAGACAAATTCACTCTCGCTGTTGTAGTCCCATATTTTACAAGCCAAATTTTATATTAGCAAAATCCAAGCACTATCGGAAATCGAAGGCGATACATACGAAAATTACTCTAATAGAGACCCTATTGCATAAACATTAAAGTTTAATATCGATTACTTATCAAAAGACTCTACAATCAACACTTTGATCGAAAGCAAATTGGATATTCAAAAAGCGAACGCTTAAACAGGTAACGAAGTCGACTGAGTCTACAAATATTGGCAATAAATGTTTTACCGCATATTACACGGAAGTTTCTTGGCTTTAGAAAATCACTTGTACAAATAATTCGAAAGTTTGTTATACGAGTATACTATACGTGCTATCGACTCGAAGAATTTGAGCGAAATTCAAAATAGGTTAGTTTTTACCATATATGTATGAATACATCTACATATAGGTACATAAATAGGCAAAAGCAAGACGGTTCAGTACTTCTATCTAATTCGTTTATCAACCGATGTTTTTTTTTTTTGTTTAGTCACTATTGACAAGCTTTAGTGTTGCTAATATCAAAAATTTGTTTTTTTTATGTAGATAGGTAAATTCCAGTCTTATATTATGTTTTCCTTAAATTTTTAATATGATTGAATTTCGATCACTCGGGCAGCACTAGTTAATGTAATTAGGTTTCTTGTTATCGATATTATTTTGGGAAAATATATTCGGAAAAAATATTTTTTTGTGATAATGCAGTTAAAAATACAAAACAAACTAAGAAAAACGTTTTCACGCCAGATATTACTTGTTTATATGCAAGCAGTCTTGTCTTATCTATAACTCTGTAATTGCTTCTGCTAAAGAAGGATAAAAGGACTCAATTCTAAAGGTAACTTAAATATGTCTTAATCACTATATAGTATAAAACAAAGCCGCTTCCCGCTGTCTGTCTGTCCCTATGTGTGCTTAGATCTTTAAAACTACGCAACGGATTTTGATGCGGTTTTTTTAATAGATAGAGTAATTCAAGAGGAAGTTTTATATGCATAATACATGTACAGAATAACCGAGAAATTCAAAGATTTCTATTTCATACTAATCGTTAAAACGTACCTAGGGACGAACACGAGCGAAGCGAGAGCGAGTCGCTAGTTTTAAACAAAGCTATGTGTAATAAAATAAAATATAAGAAAAAAAATTATTTAAATGTTTCCAACCTTTTATATACAATAAGTGCTCAAACGCAACTCGATCCTTACATAATTTTACATAATTGTTTCCGTAATATCGATTTCCTTTTTGAAAGTATTCTGTCTCTTTCCTACTCACAACAATCACCCATTAACTGTCCTTGTCATGGGTTGACAATTATTTTTGAGCGTAATTCAGACATGCTGTTTTAGTGAAAAGACGTCCTATACTCGAAACCTTCAGCTTCATTTCTCTAAAAAAGAAACAAAACCGCAGGCGTAAAATAACTAATGTTGTAAATAGATTTTATATAGAGTTATCGAAGATGCTATAAACCTTTCATTTTGTTGTTCAAATTGTATTGTATAGAGAATAAATGCGTGTAAACAAGCGCCTGGAGGCAGAAGATATCGAACAAAGCGAGCGCTGCATTGTCACCTAAACCGCGTTTATTATATTTTGTATAGACAAACCATCTATTGTATATTAAATGAACTTCAATAGATATTTTTAAGGTTTCTATACTTACTTAAATACTAGCTGAAGTTTTTGGTTTTACTAGAGCGTTATATATTAATAGCGACTCACGAAACAGTGTAACCATGGGCCCGAAGTCAAATTGTATTTAACAATTAAAGATAAGGTTATTAAATATATTTTTTTCGTAATTTTTATAAGTATAAAACTACTCTTAAAGTACTATTTGTAAGAATGACGAAAAAATAGGTTCAAAAATGCCAAAAATTTTATACAAAAAGTGTAAAAGTCCAGTAAAAAAGTAAAAATTTTCAAAAATTTTAAAAAAAAGTAAAAACATATTCATGAATATACTTAAGTAAATGTTACATTTTTGAAGTCACTTATAAATTTCAGACGGCTTAATATATCAAAGCTGCTTGAACTAACGATTTAAATGTCTTCTAATTTTCCATTATGCATTTGTACATAATACCAAACAATATATCACGTTATGATTTATTGATATTGAGTAACTCGATACGCGCGGTTATGCTCGCTATTATATCTATCCCGACTTGTATTCAAATCGATTAAGGCTGTTAGTGTGAAGACGTAATAAACACAAATTTTTGTATTTATAATATTCGTCCGTTGTTCGCGTGTACTCTACGCTGATAAATTAAAATACACACATGAAGTAGGTACTTGCGTTTGTACAGATACAAAAAATACGCGAATAGCGCGAGTTGACAGCACGTGAGAAGACTGGGATTGTTTGAATCACCAGAAAAACAAGGATAAATATAAATAATAAGCGTACAATTATTTAGATTTTGCTATCGTGCAAATACGGCATTTATTTTTAAGTCTCAAGTAAATATTATACTTGTGTGCATTTTCACTAGGTAAGAAGAGGTTATTTTTTACCCGAATGCGGCGAAACCCAAGCTCGAGCCCAGCTCTATGTTCCCTCGTAGTTACTTAACAGCTTAAATGATTTTGATAATTCATACTTCGTTAGGTATGTTTTGATGACGCGAGCGTCTTAGGGTATCTGATCATAATTAAAAATCAAAATGGTGGATCTAAGGCGCCTATTTATGTGTCGAAAATTTTTTTTCTTCCAAACCTATCAAGTGCGGTATCAAAATTAAAGTATTGAAGAGGTGACCATAAATATAAAAACAATTTATATGTTTAAATGGTTTTTTAATGTAATTTTTTTATTATTGATAACAAATAATCCAAAAAAAGCTAAAAATTTCGTACTTATAATATTAGTCTTGACACATATTTTCAAGCTCTAGCAGTTTTGGTCAAGAATTCCCTTTTAAAGTGTTATTTTTGTTTATATAATCCCTTGTTATTAATACCCCGTTGAACTCACAGTAGATAAGCGACCAGCTCGGTATTGGGGGAGTGGTTTATATCCATTATGAAATAATACGTAAGTAACTACTTGCTAGGTGTTTGGGGTTCCGTGTCCGAGGTTCAGTCGGAACCCTTTGAGTTTGCATACATAATGTTTACTATCAATAATAATTCGTCTATTCCATCCGTTTGTTCATTCGTTCCGTCTTCGAAAAACTGTTAGTATACCTTTTAATTTATATCAGTTGATTGTTTTTTTTTTCTATGGGATGAATAAAATATCTATGTTATTATGGTAAATTTCTTAAGAAATAAAAAAAACATTAAAAAGAGAAATCCTCAGACAACATACACGTTTTCAAAGATTATTCAAAAGGATTAACTTCTAATATATATATAGTAAAACTTAATCCAAATAATTTTTTTTTATCATTTAGTAGATTTCAGAACAACAGATTTTAAGTTTTTCTGTACTTTTAGCAGTACGTAGGCTCATCTATTTATATATATTTATTATATTCATTTATTTATATACATGTCAACATCTCGACAGATCTGTATGAAATTAGTTTATATCTTATAAGAAAAACAAACTAATGAATCTTCACCTTGTAGGTAAGTCTATAGACAGGTGAATCACCGCGTTGTCACAAGGGTGTAAGCAGAAGCAGTGACCCTTATAATATATGAGACATGTTCATTTAGATGATTAATATGAGCCTTTAAAAACAACTCGTTAAGAGGTTGGTTTTGAAATTTTCTTAATTTGGATTTTAATACATTATGCTCTCTACACCTTATACTAGTTTTGTTATTTATATAGGTATCCATATAAGTACGTATAAAAGATATCATTTTTTTCTAAATATCTTTATTTCTTCTGTAATAAAAGTCTGTCTTATTAATTTTCTCTATATATAAATGAAGAAAATATTCTTTTAAATGTGCTGTTAAGAAACGTAAACAACATAATGTATGTTAACGACAGTAGGGACTTAATTTAAAAAAAAGTCGGGAAATAAGCTGTAGAGTGCAAAGATAAGTAGCACTTAGTTAATAAAAAGCCTTGCAAACACAAATACTTTTTATACAAAGGCGCGTGCAAATGTCACACTATTATTTTAATGCCATAGTTAGCTTGTATGTAAGTTTGTTAATCCTTTACGCTGAAACGGCTGGACCGATTTGGATAAAGCTTACTACGCAAGTAAACTAAGACCTATATAAATATGTAGGAGGCAGTGGTTGCGCGGTTGATTAGAAAACATAGTGAAGCGGGTTCAAATCCCGGGGTCTCGCACCTCTGACATTTTCACGTGCGAATTATTTCCAACATAATTACCAATTGTCTTATGGAGAAGGAAAATATCGTGAGGAAACCTGCATAAAAAGAACCCATATCTTTCTAAAACTTGTTGTTTTAGAAAGATATGTGAAGTCGGTCAACCCGGACTTTGCCAGTGTGGTGAACTATGGTCGGATCCCCCTCATATTGAAGGGAGGCCTTGCCCAGTAGTGGGACGTTTAAAGAACGTAAAATACGTACACATACATATAAATACGATGGCGCTAAGCATATGGCGGTAAGTTGTTCGTCTTTATTAAAAAAATAAAACTTGCTTACAAAGCAACAGCTATCTCCGCACAAAAAAATCACGCCAATTCATCATTTCGTTTCGACGTGAAAGAAGGACAGACAGACAGACAAACAAACAAACAAACAAACAAACAAACAAACAAACAAACAAACAAACAAACAAACAAACAAACAAACAAACAAACAAACAAACAAACAAACAAACAAACAAACAAACAAACAAACAAACAAACAAACACACTTTTACATCTATAATATAGTAAGGATTGATGAAATAAGTATGTATAGATGAATATTATAGCTACAAATGGTCTTGATATGCACCCGAGCGAGGCAAGTGCAAGTGAGCAAGGTGACTCTCGTATTTACTAAAAAAATGAAACCTGATTAAAAAACAAACCAAGGTAGCCCAATTAATTTCAGAGTTAAATTAAACGTTTTATTAAACGCGGTCAAGCCTAACGTGAAAACATAAAGCAAATGCCACATGAGAGATGTTATCACTGCAATTGAGGCACGTTTTTGTTCTAACCATTTTACATTGTAAGTTAATATTTATTAGAAAAAATTTATAATTAACATTTATATGAAAAATAAATTAAAAAATTGCATTAGATAACCGGTTATACCCATTTACAATGACTAAGCACTAGGTCACTTTAGAGAAATCGAACATACACAGACCATGACAAATACTTATATATATAGCTAATTTAAATATTTGACTCGAGTGGAACTCAAATCTGCTACCTCCGATGTAGAGATATGATTCTCTTTATTTTCACACTATGTACACACACTATATCCTTTGTAGGTAGGCAGAGGAGATCTATCCATAAATGTCTATTTGTTATAATTTTATATAGAGGTAAAGTTTGTGAGTTTGTGACGTTGTAGGGGGTAATCTTTAGATTTACGGAACCGATTTAGATGAAATTTGGTAAGAATATAGTTTGAGACTCTGGAAAGGACGTAGAATACTTTTATCCCGGAAAACACCTCTTAAGGGGTATATGGGGATGAAAGTTTGTATTGGGAAGCAAGCTAGGGACGAACCCGAGCGAAACGAGGATGAGTCGCTAGTAATATATATAAAATGGCGCAAGTTAAAATAATTCCAAGAATTGTATAACTTTATCGAATCCCATTAATACAAAAGTTTGGATGGATGGATGTTTGTTGCTCAATCACGCCAGAACGGCTGAACCGATCTAATTGAAATTTGGAACAGAGATACGTTTTATAGCCTGGACTAGCTCATAGGCTACTTTTAATCCCGGAAAATGTAAAGTTTAAAAATGTATGACGTACTAAACGTGTTCGTACTAAGTTCTTCATGTTTTACACAATTTAATACGATACGTACAAAAATAGAACTGTATTTTTAAATACTGAGAATATTAAGGAATCGAAATCGGATTTGTGCCTCGAGCGCAAATTAACCTACTTCTGCACTGAATATAAAGTATCTAGTTACTTCTTTAGTAGACTGTAAAGGTTGGCTTAAATTATAAGAATCAAACACAACGACAATTAGAAAAATATTATAAGACGCTTGAATGCTTGAAATGATATAGTTCTACAATCGTTGAAGAATAGAAAAAAATAGGTACCTACAGAAATGATATATAATATGTCATTCCCATATATGTACCGATATTTTTTTGATTTCTATTCTTAAACGATCATATAACGACATCTTGTAACCATATCAATAAAATTGTTATGTTCATAGATTCTTTCTCTCAACGCCGTATAACCCGTGGGAAAAAATTAGGAACTGACAAAAAGTATATGGTAACAAATTCTTTATTTAAAATGATATTACATAGTTTAATTTGAATTTGACTTAACTCATTACATTATAACATTAATTTAATATCTTTTATACTACGGAGCTCTTGGTGTACGAGTCAGACTCACGCTTGCCCGCTTTTTTGAACTACCTACGATGTAAATAGCAGTCATTCTGTTCTGTAGAATAGAGAAGAACGGGATTTGAACTCGCTTCACTCGGTTTCCCTAGCGAGCGCGTTACTACTTGGCTACCACTGCCCACTACTTGTTATTAGAATTAAAAGCCAAACTGACAAAGAAGCATTCCTTTGGGTGACATTTTTTGTTATCTACGAAATTAATACTACTTGTACTTACGATAAAATTAAAGTTCGTCCACAGATTTTAAATTAAAAGATATAGATGTGTGTGTGCATGTTCTTTATGGATTTCAAAACGGCTGAAATGATTTTGATAATATTTTAGCTCAGCTCAGCGGGTGTTGCTTATTGTGAAGTTCGAACGCGAGCGAAGCCATGGGTACTGCTAGTTATACTTAGTAATGATATTTAATATACAGGTGTATCTAGTACCGACAGAAGAATCAGCTCGCAACTACGACAGTTGGATATGCGGAGGTGCTATTATTCATCCTTTCTTGGTGCTAACTTCGGCAGCCTGTATAGAAGATGTGGAGAAGACTTATGTAGTGGCTGGTTATAATAAATACGTCAAGCTATCAGATTTAGATAAAAATGAATGCACTAAAAATATGAAAAGAAAGATTGTTGAAACTTATGTACCATTATGTAAGGTTTTGACGTTTTTTCAATCTTCGCCTATATACTGTGCTGTAACTTTTGACCGATTTTAAAAAGGAAGAGGTACTCAATGCATCTGAATGTTCTTTTGTAGATATGTCACTCGATAACTTCAACAACTGTGGATCGATTTTCACAATTGTCAATTAATTTTTGACAATTCCAACCCTAAGGGTGAAATATCTACTTTTAAGTGATTTTGAAGCATTGCAACTTTCATAGATACTGCTTCTCTTCTTCTATTTTCATATTTTAGGGTATTCAGAGTTATGACTTTACCATAAGTAAGTATAATAAATAGTGCTAAAATATATTAAACTATTGATTGGTCATATATTTTCAAATTTCTAGCGTACGAACTGGACTACAATAATCTAGAGAATTGGTCCGCACTCGATATAGCTGTGGTGAAAGTTGACAAACAGTATCGCTTCGACGATCAAAATTTTACAAAATATTGCTCCTATGCACCTAATAAAATCGATGTCAATTTTGACAAGCAGAACGAGAAACCTGGCACTCAAGCGATTGTGCTGGGATGGGGGCATACAAGAAAATGGCGAATGGTAATACCACAGTTGAGCGTAATCTATACATATAATAAAATTCTAACTAAGTCAAATCTGTACATTAAATATTTTTTGGGAAATCTAATTGAAATAGACATTATTATCGATACAGAGTCCGAATCTATAGTTTTTAGAATTTTTGTCTGTCTGTCTTTCCGTCTGTTACCGCATCACGAGAAAATAACTGGTCAGATTTTGATGAAATTTGGTATGATGATAGCTGGTTATTCGGGTCAACATATAGGCTACTTTTTACCTCGGGAAAATATCTCATTTCTGAGAAAAAATACAAAAATACAAAAACTGCATTGTAAGAGTATAGATATGTAATAACGAATATGTAAAACCTAAGAAATAGGTTTTTGGTCATCTGAACGCGGGCGGAGCCGCGGGCAATGCTAGTAATAAATATTATTACTTAAAAATTGAAAATCCTTTGTAAGTAGATATAATTTGCAAAAAAATTGGTTAAATGGTTAGAGTGAAAATATTTTTTAAAATATAAAAATGTGGTTTTCTATTTATCCGTCTAATTTATAGATATTATAAAAAATTCTTTAAAAAAAAAGGAAAAGTTGACAAGTACAAAATAAAGTTATAGGGTTTTATTATTATCTATTTTTTATTTTTTTAGGAAGAAGATAAAAGAGACCATAACGCTAACAAACTTCTCTATGGACCAACAATTATATTTCCAAAAATTGAGTGCAAAAAGTATTACATAAATCCTAATTTAACTAACATTATTGACAAATATATGATCTGTACCAATGGCAACGGTCTACTGTATGATTCTGGGGCTACTAATTTAAGTCACGAATATGAACTTGAATCGGAAGCAACGGTACGACTATAATCATTTATTTTATCAATAATCAGGTACGTATAATTATATGGTTAATGGTATAAATTATATGATATGGCACATACGGTTTTGTAAACTGAATGTATCTTTTTAACCGGTAAATCGCTTAAAGTGACAGATACTTTAAGCTTTGGCTTTCTACGTCTTAGAACTGAACATTCCAAAAGCAAAACAGGTCTTTATTAAATTTGTTTACCATAATAAATTTAAGAAACACCAGCTTATTTTTGCAGGTAATAAATTATTTACTGTGAAAACGTAAAATAATATTTTAGTGTATAAAGAATAAAGATGATAGTAAAAACAACACAACATTCGGCGGTGCGGAACACACATTCGAAAAACATTACAGCCATCAAAATATTATTAGTTATAAAATAAAACCAAAGAGTTTGTATTTTTTAGTAGTTTGGACGCGGGCGAAGCCGCGGGTACTGGTAGTATGTATATAAATATGCAAAGACAAAACAATTTAGTATCTTTTTCTCCTCTGTTTGTCAATCGATTTTCTTTTTTTTTTGTAATTTAGTAGCTATCATTGATATTTTCCTAAATTTTTTAATAACGGTCGAATTTCGGCCACAAGGCGAAGGCTAGTTATAAAATAATCCAGTTCAGTTTTGATTTACAGAAATTAGAATACTTTACAGACCATCATGTGAATTCTGATGGAATCATAGATAGCTTTCGTAAACTTAAAACTAACCCTGATGCAGAAAGTATAGAAAGTAAACCAGGAATATGTCAGGTAACACACGCTCTATTCAAAACTAAGTTCGTTAATTTTGACTGTAATATGTTGTCGAAGACATACGTTTCATCCTTGCTGGGAGTCTTACTACGTACATAATATATATACAATACAATGTACATTGTACATACATTATGTACATTATGTCTCCGACTGCATAATACTATTTTTTTCAGTAACCTGTTCCCTCCTTTATATTACGCTTTTTATGCAGTCGAGTTTTTTTTTATAATTTATTTTTTATTAGTCTAAAAATATTTATTTGCCAAGTTCATTGGTAAAAGTGCAAATTTTTCTAAAAGTACCGCTCATTTGTTTCTACTAGCAAGGCAGTAAATTAAGAATAAATCATGATTTTCAATATCTTTATTAATCAAAGAGAATAATATTGACGACACGTTTGGCTCAGTTCGTAGTGACCCTACTTGCTGTGCCAGCGGTCGCGGGTTAGAGTCTCGCTGGAGGCATTCAATTGTGTGATGAGCAGGGATGTTTGGATTCCAGTCATGGGTGTTTATATTTATAATATGTATGTATTTAAACCTTCAACGACCGCGGACACGCCGGCGTTACAGTTAACAATAGATTTCTTAGAAATTTACATGGAGGTATTAAAGTTATATATATATATATATATATATATATATATATATATATATATATATATATATACATATATATATGTAGCGTAGTAACTACCTGGTATCCATAACACGAGCCTCGTAGCTTACCATGGAACTAGATGGTGCTGTGTGTAACTGTCCCAACATATTTATTTTATTTATTTATCTTTAATTAATGTTTATTTTAAAACAACGAATAAAAAAATAATAAAAATAAAACACCATTCTTTTGAATAAGCACTAGAAATGACTGTCTAACTGTACTGTCTAAGCCTTGTAGCCTCTTCACGATTGTTAGTCGTGATTATAGTAGGTTAATATTAGTAATACTTTGTTGAAATAAAAAGCACCTATTTCTTAAAGAATGATCACGGCGGTCCCTTGATTTCCTGGATAAACGGAACAGAAACAGTGCTTGGGGTAGCATCAATGTTTAGAGTCAACCAAAATTTAGAGTGTGTCCCGCCCTTTCTCTTCACGAGTACTTATCGCAATAAGGATTTAGTTGAGTGTCTTTTAAATGAGTAAGTAAAAACTTAATATTAAAAATATAATCAAAAATATATCACATGCGCACACGCACACGCATGCACGCACACACACACACACACACACGCACACTCATGCACGCGCACATAACTGTTGTAAAAGTACAGTTTGTAATTTACGTACTAATTTGTAAATTTCAGCAAATTCGAACGTAATGGATGTCTACAGTTAAAAAATGAAAAAAAATATAAAATATCAAGACGCCGTATTTACTGGAATAAACAGTCTAAGTAAGCTAAAGCTTTAACAATAACAACATGTAATTAAAAAAAAAACACAAAATATATTTTATTTAATTAATATATGTAAATTCAAACAGAAAGAGAAACGTAGAATATTTTATCCTAAAATTAGTAACAGAAAATTTTTATTCTTTTTTTCATATTTTATTTCAGTTCTGCATCAAGTGAAACTATAATAACAAGACCTCAAATTTCGCTCAGTCATTTTCTGGGATAACTATAGAAAGGAACAATAGATAATTAAAGACTTAAAATCGTGGGTTCTTACTTCTTTAGTAAACACCCAGAAACAAATACGAATTTTGTTCATTTGTATGTTATTTCATTGACTTGAATGATTGAACTATAATGCAAAAAATGTGTAATTTAGAAAGATTTTTTAAATTTCTACTTAAAGATAATTTAATATAAATCTTTCTTTTTCTTCTAATTTTGTTTAAAAAAACTGTTCATTATATGATTTTTTTATCAATGCAATTATTAAGTCAAACTTTATTTAATCATACTGTTGTTAAAATATTACAAAAGTTTATTGAAATTACCTTTTTTTAAAATAACATATATAAGGTATGCAAATCTAAATGCAATGCTCTTATTCTAGTTTAAAACAAATGGTGATTCCTAAGATAATACAATAATACAATACAACCACTAAAATAATAAAACAAATAAAAAGCCTACCAAAAAATCCGTAACTGATCTGAAAGGAGTGCTTTCACGCTTCATTCCCCTTCGCCTCCACTGCCCTTTGATACTGCCTTTTCAAATTACGATTGGTCGATGTACCAGAAATAGCTTTGAAGCAAGATTAAAAATACATTCAATAGTCTTAAAATAATATTTAAAGTTATCTACACCTATTTAAAATAAATATTTCTATTCCAAATTTTTAGTTAATTTTCATAAATTTAGTATTTGTTGATCAAAAATTTTTGGGTCTATTTCAACGTGTACTTTGAAAAAACAATCATAGAGAAATAAAAAGCAAATTTTATTTATGGTCAGTTATAAAATATTTGAAGCGTTAAGAACTTCAATCATACTAAACGGTTTCAATAAGGGAAATTAAGCCAAATGCGAGTCCGTCTGTACACATCCCACATCCCAAAAACTAAATAACTTAATATCTTATTCCAATATTTTTTTGGTAAAAAATAATTTTAAGTTTTCACTTAACTTTTCAGATTTTTTACTTACTCGTATATGTTCGTAGTGCCATATTATGTAATGTTTTAATTCTTATATATAACTAGCATTGCCCACGGCTCCGCCCGCGTTCAGATGACCAAAAACCAAATTCTTAGGTTTTACATATTAGTATACTTTTACATATAGTTCTTGTATTTTTTTTTCTCAAAAATGAGATATTTCCCCGCGGTAAAAAGTATCATATATGTTGACCCGGATAGCCAGCTTATCACCATACCAAATTTTATCAAAATCCTTCCAGTGGTTTTTCTGTGATGCGGTAACAGACAGACTAAAAATTCTAAAAACTATAGATTTGGCCTCTGTATATATTAATGATAATTATTTCAATAAGATTTTCCAAAAAATATCTAATGTACAGATTCGGCTTAGTTACAATTTTATTATATGTATATTGAATTGAATTGATTTGAATATATCACTAAATAAATTTTAGTTATAACACTCTTCGAGGAAATTGGCTGTAGGTAATAGCATCCGGCGGACATGACATCCGGTAGAAACGGTGTAACTATAAATTCCGTTTTTGTAATTTGTCAGAACCTTAAAACGGATAGAAAAGAGATAGAAAGCAATTTTATAAATATGCACTGGTATGCTATATTAATTGCGGGATTGAATAAATTATATCAATTCTTTAGTTATTACTTTATTTAAATTAAACAAAGTATGCCGATGCATTACTTCAATCCATGGAATCGACCCCGCGAGATCCGGCTTAGAACGCAGTACCATTAAAACATGAAATTCAGCGATCGCAACAGCTTATCAGTTAAAACGGTCATCAAAACAACTTTCAGATTTATTGCAGTCGAGAATACTTCGATTCAGCATCGGATTAATCATTCCTATAGGAATTTTGTTCAATTGAAGTATTTTATCGTTTCCAATAACGTTCTGTGGCTTGAGGCTACACAAGCATTTCGAAACATGGCCAGAAAACCTATATCTGGAAATCCATTCGATACTTTTCGTATAATACAAATACAGATAGAACTTAGTTTAAATTTCTCAGTTTAAAGGATTTGTCACGTCTTGAAAGTAACTCCTTTAGCGGCTTTGCTTTGTTGCACCGCCATATAGAAAGCCGATTGCAAAAGCCTATCGATTTGCTCCCATTCGCAAGCTTCAAGAAGATTTCCAAAATTCAAACTGCTAAGTCCCGTACTTAGTATGATTTCGATTAGATCACATATCAAAAATTGCAAAGTGCACATATCGTAATAATCTTTATAAAAATAACTTTGTCTAATAATTAATAATTTACGAAGAAATAAATTTGTGTATCGCAACATTGTTGCTTGTAATTGAAAAACAGATCTATTAGCATCGCCTATGGCATTAGATTGTATGTTATAGGTCCTGGGTTCAATATATTTGGTACTATACCATGAAATTTTGGTCATCTTCTCTTTGGTCTCTGGTGATTTTGGCGAAATAGTCTATGACAAATGGCACGCTTTAAAGTCAATAATATTATTACCAAAGAAGAATGAAAATTGAAAAAGAACATCATTAACGAAAAAAATGAATTGAATTGAAATTTTCACCTTGTGGTGTTCTTGACCTGATTTATGAAACAGTACATTGGCTACTATTCAAAGCACGATTTCCAATAAAACGGTGGAGAACAGTTACATAATAGCGATTTAAAGAAGTAGAACTTACAAATTATATTATTCCAAGTCTGAAAATTAGAAAAACTTTTTAACAAAAATTAAAAATCGACTTCCAGGCACTAAAATGTAAAAATAACTGTGTGTGTAGACGTAATAAGCAGGTTATTTGTTAGAAGAAAGTTTTTTTATAATATGTTCGACTAACGGCTCACCCTCGCTTCGCTTGGGTTCGCCTCTAGAAAAATACTAATAGAGATCTATAGTTCCCACGGGAACTGTTCATTTTTCCTGGATGAAAAGTAACCTGTTATTTGACCGGCAATATAAGGTATCAGAATGTTAAATTTTACTAAATGAGGTGCATAAGTTATTGTTTACTAAGCTGTATAAGATACTAGAGATCTTTAAGTATGCCACGGGAACTCTTTAATTTTCCGGAATGAAAAGTATCTTACATGTTGACCGAGGATATAAGGTACGACCACGCAAAATTTCATTTAAATAGGTCCAATAGCTTAGGAGATTAGCCCGTACAAATAGACAAACAGACAGAGAAACAAAAAAAATGAAAAAAATCTGGATTTGTTCTATCTTTCTTCTTACGGGATGTCAGAAGATAACTGACTCGGTTTTTAGCATTTTTTTTTCTATGTACAGACATTCGACCTATACAGTTTTATTATATTTATAGATAGAATAAGTAACGTATAATAAAACAGTAATATATAATAATGAAAATAGTTATAGCGAGTGTACTTTAGGAGATATACATATACTATTCAGAACTTTCCTGTAGGACTTTTTAAGACCTACAATTTTTTAGGATATTGTTTTTATGTATGTATGTCTTAGGTTTTCAGCGGAAGGTTTCTAGGGAGGACTCGATAAATCCAGTTATTGTATCTTCCCGTGAGAAAGAAAGATTTTCTTGAAGTAAAAGGTATCCTAAACGTTGACTCCAGTAATAAGTTATCACTTCACCAAATTTCGTTGAAATCGGTTCATTATTTTTCGCGTGAAACGCGCATACAAAAACAGACAAACAGACATACAGGCAAACAGACAATTTTTTTAATAACTATTGTTTTGGGGTCTATATCCTGTACATAATACGTAACAAATAAACGAAAACATCTATCCCACGAGAACCGTACATTTTTCCGGGATAAAAAGTAACCTGTTTGTTATTCTGATGTATTCATCAAAATCCAATCAGTAGTTTTTGTGCACTAAGCTGTATAAGTTACTATAGTGTTTTGACTGTCCCACGGGAACGCTTTAATTTTCCGAAATGAAAAGTAGTCGATTTGTTACTGTCATGTATGAACTATATTATAGTGAAGTTTTATTAAAATCGAATCAGTAGTTTTTGTGTACTAAGCTGTATAAGTTATTATAGTTTTTTAACTATCCCACGGGAACTGTTTAATTTTCCGGGATAAAAGTATCTAAGATGTTGCCCGGGGATATAAGGTACCACCATGCAAAATTTCATTTAAATCGGTCTAATAGATTCGGAGATTAGCCCGTACAAACAAACAAACAAACAAACAAACAGTCAGAGAAACAAAAAAATTGAAAATAATCTGGATTTGTTTTATTTGTCTTCTTACATCCCCCTGACTCGGTTTTTAGCATTTTTTGCTATGTACAGACATTCGACCTCTACTGTTTTATTATAGTATAAATTAAGTAATTTATTTAAAAAAAAAATTTATTTGTTGATTTAAAAAAACCGCTTGACCGATTTCGATAAAAATTTTATGGGACCACCTGGGAAGTATACACTTTGAAACAAAAAAAATCCAAATCGGTTCAAGCCTCTTCGAGTAATCGGTGAACATACATTAAAAAAAAGATTCCGACGAATTGAGTACCTCCTCCTTTTTGGAAGTCGGTTAAAAAATTGTCGGCTGCACTGACTTTAAAGTGCCATTCTTATTTTGCTTAGCTTTCTGCTCGCGGCTACGCTCGCTCGACTAAAGAATTTGCTAATTTTCAATTTCTATTGAACTTACATATATGTTGCCATATGTGTCGAATTTGTAATATTATATGTACATTTATTTTATCAAAACAAAGTAAATAAATAATTAAAAGGGAGTTTTCATTTACTATAGATACCTAATCAGATATTTTCGAAGTCGGGCCAGTCGATACAAATTAAAGTAAAGCAAAATTTATGTATAATATTTTAAACTTACAATTATATTATTCCTATTTATTATGAAAAGGGTCACTTGGCTCGGAAGCTAACTTGCTAAAAGATTATGCACAAGGAAGGAGAAGCAAGTTCGCTCTTTATAGCTTCACCTAAGAGACGGGAACAATTAAAAGTCTATTTTGTAACGCCAGAGAGTACTGTAACTAGCCATGCGATAGTTTATTACAGGAGCTTTTAAGCTGCGTCCGTAGTAGTCCGTAGTTTACATTTTTTATTTACGTGTCGTCTATTTACATACATCAATCTCATCACCACCATTATTTTGAAAAAAATAAAAATTGCGGCGGGTGTTTAATGCAAGTTTTCAAAGAAAAATGTTAAAACACCTTACTAAACTTGAAAAATGAACTTATCTCACTTATGGTTGATAGTCCTTATTTACCAATCTATGTATTATATTAATAGCTGTGCCAAAGAAGAACTTGTAGCTAACAGTAAAATATCCTAAAAGTATTTTATAAAATACGGGCAGTTTCAGGCAAATCTTAGTGTAAAATGTAATACCTAATAGACAAAAATATACATGTGATATAAGTAACATATTTCGTTAAATAATTCATTGCTATTTTCCCAATAAATTCAATTTTTTACGAGATTTTTATGGGCATTATTAATATTATCTCGTATGCTCGTAGTATCGCCAATTAACTATTTATCTCGACGTGATTTCCGTGAATTTCACCTGAAAATAACTGCACTACAAAATTGTTTTTACTACAAATTTTCCCTAGATGTCCTTCGCATATATTGTGGAAATTCTCAGAAGGGACGATTTTTTCGAATTAACACAAAAATATATCACCACATCGGTGACATGATTTCGTAATGTTTACAAATTATAGCTCAATTTGATAACCCCTTTTTTATGGATAAAAATCATATGAAAATCCGTACAGTAGTTACTGAGATTAGTTCGATCAACTCTGCGCGACATGGGACTTTTAATTTATAATATTATGTAGTGAAGCTTAAATTAGAAGTGTTGTAGAAGCTTCTGTTAGAATGGGAATGCTTTATAGTAGTTTTCATTCTGTATGAAGTACTTAACTAAATTTGACTTAGGTTATACTAATTTGTGGCGATATTGTTGTAACACTGGAAAATTGAGATCGAAGATCGACGAACTCTTTAAGAGTTACCATATTGAATAAATAAATAAATATATTGGGACATTAACACACAGCACCACTTAGTTCTATGCTAAGCTACAAGGCTTGTGTTATGGATACCAGATAGTTGATATACTATACTTATATTATAAGTTTAAATACATACAATATTATAAATATAAACACCCATGACTGGAGTACAAACATTCGTACTCATTACACAAATGAATGCCCCCAGCGGGACTCGAACCCGCGACCGCTGGCACAGCAAGTAGCAGCATATTATTATGTTTGATTAATAAAGTTATTGAAAACCATGTTTTATTCTTAATTTACTGCCTAATTGCCTTTGAGAAGTTCATTACCATAAAAGTTGTAATTACATAATATTTTATCTACAAAATATAAAGTAAATAAAATATTGTTCATTTATCACTTTTTGCACGTTAAACCAACTACGTGGAAAACTGAGCTCCACTAAAGCTTTTGCTTCCGGGATTTAAAGTTTCCGAGATGTTTAATACTTCAAATCTTCGTGATCAGCTGGCGCTATACGGAATTTCTGAGTGCAAAAGTGCAAGTAGCACACTAAGTTAAACTTAAAATGTTATATCTTATATCTGTAAATGAGCAATTTAAATCACGGAAACAGCTCCAACGATTTTCATGAAATTTAGTATACAGGAGGTTTCGGGGTCGTAAATCCGTCTAGATTAGTCTTATGTCTGAGAAAATGCGTGTTTTCTAGTTTTTATCCAGTTTTATTTTACATTATTCCACACAAAATATGGTCGGTAATTGGCACGCTCGGGCATAACCATCGTGGTCAAGCGGCCAAGGTGCAAGATCAACAAACACAGGTGTCCATGTTGGAATCTCGGTTACAAACTAAGTTTTTAATTTTGTTTTTATTTTAATATTAATTAAAGTTTTTAGTTTTTTTAAAATAAAGAAAACTGTACTTTAGGCCAAAAATTCTTATTATCGATATTTCAGTTCGTAAAAGCAAAAATTTGAAAAAATAAATATTCGTGAGCCTGTAACTTTGTTGTTATTAATGATATGAAAAAGTTGACAAGGACTTTTTTGTAGAATTTTAAACCTACTACAAATTTGCCATTTAACATTTTTCTGTAACTCTTACAGCTTAGCTAAAAAATGCAAAAAATCATAAATTAGAACTTTAAAGCTATGTAACAAATAAAAAATTGAAGATAGAAATTCGACTCAATGGAACTTTTTGTAGTAAATTTAATAGTGAAAACGGTCCATTCATTCCTTTTTTTTTGAAAAATATTTTCGTCATAGTTTGTAGGACAAAAAAGTGTTAAAAATCATATTTTCCATACAATTTGTATGGGAAAACTTAAAGTTCGGTGGAGAACCTCTTAGAATTGGAATTTTGAGCTCCGCTTTTAACAGGAGCTTTGTTGGGACATTGTTTAAGATATTTTGGGGTGAGAGCGAAGAAAAAAAATAAATATATATATATATATATATATATATATATATATATATATATATATATATATATATTAGCTAGTTAGTAATAAATTCTCATTTTATATAAAAAGTATAAGCAGGGTCAGAATACACAAAATATTATTATAATGTGTGTTATAACGTTGTTATTACGTTTTTGTAGTCCGACCTTAGCGCTTGCAGAGCTCAAATAATATATTTTTGGCATTAAGATATTTTAACTTTTTACCGAGATTAACTCTTTAAATTATTTCTTTTTTACTCGTTAAAATAGTTAAAGCTGCGTATACTGGAGTACACAAACAAATTTAATACGTATAAATAGATATTTTGGTAAAAATATGTACATACTAAGATGTAAATATGCCTAATATGTAATAATTTCATATGTTGAAAGTTAAATTCAAACCTCTATTTGAGAGAAAATTGCTAATATTTCAGTAAAATTAGTTTGAAATAAACTACTGTAGGTACCAATAAATTATATTCTTTCTTTGTTGCTGTAAAACAGTCACAACTCAATTATTTTTTTATATAATAAAAAATGACCATAATAACTTGGGTAACTATACTGATTTCAATTTGTTAAATTAGTCCAAGGTTAAAGTTTTCTAATCTTCAGTCCTAGTAATTATTTTTGATTAAAAAGGTACAACGACTTCGATATTATTAAAATTAATTATACCAATATTTTCTGAGATATAATTTGCATTCTACTCGTATTTACAGCAATTATTTTGTTTAATGATTGTGCGTTAAATAAATATTTACAAGAATAAAAAACCGACTGCGTAAATAGATGGCAAAAAGTTAAAGAAGAAACACACTATGCAGTCGGAGACGTACGAGTACATGTTTTATACTTGCTGCGAGACTTGTCAGTTGCTACGCGTTTAATACGAACGTGAAGCTACATAAGACACACACTGGACAGGTCCACTTCGGTTGGCGGTGGACCATGAGGGTTGTTCGTGGTATTTCTTTGATAGCAGAGTGAGAGAAAATCCATTGTGTTTGTGGCAGGCCAACCATCGAGACATCGTGGTTGAGTGCATAAGTGATCCTTTCAAGACTGGGTCCCATTAAGAAGAAGGAGGTTCAGTTGTTCTTTTCATTGTTAAAGTTTGTACAGACTTAAACAAGATAGATCTTACATATTCTCAGAGGCACGAGTGTGTAACATCGCCAATTCCCTAACTTCGGCACTCGCGGAAGTAGGAACTGAGAATCTTTTGACACCTCCAGATTTGCAGCCATACATGCTAGACTCTAGACCATGGCAGCAAATATCACTTGTTCATCAAGTATAATAGTCATAAAAATCAATTTAAAATTGGTGAAGATAACGCGAAACGTACCGAAAAAAACAGGCCCGAATAATTTAAATTCCTCTTTGAAGTCGGGGCAAGAAATTTAAAAAGAAGGTATTCTGAAATACAAAGTTAATCTATTTTTATTAACGGTAAAAAAATATAAAAATTATTTTCGACATATCGTGTCCGTATAGCCTTATCTCTAAAGCCTGCTCATGCGATTCGGTTTACATCGCTTTAATCTAGAGATTTACATTGAGTAAATTAAGTGGTTACATATTACACGGTTGCGTGAGTATAAAATCACACCAATATTATAAATGCGAAAGGTCTCTCACAAAATGAGTGATAGAGGGAATGAGTACCTCTTTACGCTACAACGGAATGGAGCCCGTATTATGGATGATTTTTTATGCCACGCGTGTACAGCTGCGGGAAAAAATAGTAAGTATTTCCTAAGTGTCATAGGCTATATTTTATACCGACTTATACTGAGGTATAAATATCAATGTGCTAGTATTGAAATTGCAGAATGATAGTCATGGACGCGCCGAATTTAATTAGACGTACAGAGAAGACAAATAGAATTTTTGTGTAACACGAAGCTGAATCCGAGCTTATACTTCATATAACTGTATGAAGTATGTTCGCGGATTCAGCTGTCGAGTTGCAATAAAGTTCTTACAAAAAAGACCTGTTCCAATTTTGTTAAAACTAAGTCAGTCCGTGGTTGTCACCACCACCTAACAGTGTCGGAAAACAGTACCTACACAATTCTTATTTTAAGGTGTAGAGGAATTCTACGTTTGTAATAAATTCATGCAAAATGTAAACGTTTAAGTTACTTTTAAAATTCTTTTTAGGGTTCCGTAGTCAAAAACCAAAATATAATTACTCTATGTCGATCTATCTGTCCTTTTGTCCATATTTCGCAGTCATTTTACTTGGACACTATTAGTACAATTTAGTTGAAATTTTATATGAATTTACATATCCTAATGTAAACTGTAACGAAGGATAACTCTAGCATGGAAAAAATATTGGGGCTTGAGAGAAATAATGAAGAATAACACAGTCAGTATAAATATAAAGAAGAGAATCTATGAAACAACAATATTACCATGTCTAACATACGGTTTTCAGACGTGGGCAATAAGAAATGAGGATGAAGGAAAAATTGCTATATGCCAGAGAAAAATGGAAAGGAGCATGCTGGGAATAAAATTATCAGACAAAATTCGCAACAGTGACATCAGAAACAAAACAAAAATAATAGATGTAAGGAAAAGAATTCGATTACTAAATTGGCAATGGGCAGGGCATGTTTGCAGGATGAACAATAGATGGACAAAACGTTTAACATAGTGGATACCAAGGGACAGGAAAAGGAGAGTAGGGAGACCTAGTAAAAGATGGAGAGACATTTACAGACCCAGGTGTGGTAATGACTGGATGCAAAAGGCTCGAGAAAGAGATGTTTGGAAAGGTTTAGGGAGAGGCCTACGCCGCAGAGGCGACTACTACTAATATATACTGTATATTATTTTATGCTACATATACATATAGATATAGAAATATTGATTTACAAAAGTTAGTACACATATAGTTATGTAGATATATAGATAGTCATATAGTTTTATATAGATAAGTAAAAACATTTACAAATATACATACAGAAAGTCCCAAAGATCTGTATAAATAGTTGTGTTCAAAAGAAAGAAAAAAATGTAAACGAAAGTAGTAAGTTAATAAAGGCTATTTTATTCTATTTATTTTATTTAATGTAAACTGCTACACAATAGAGAAGTCAAATTACGAAAAAAAAACAACTCTAATAGACTTATCACATATGTAACGATGAAAAAAGTTTCAGTGTAGATTTTAATTTAATGGGAGAAATATTTCCATATAGCTTTTTTATTTAAGTCAAGAGACGCTAAGTTATATGATTTTAATGTCATAAACATTATGTAATCTATACGTATAATAAAATTGTAACTAAGCCGAATCTGTACATTAAATATTTTTTGGAGAATCTTACTGAAATAAACATTATTATCGATACAGATGCCGAATGTATAGTTTTTAGAATTTTGTCTGTCTGTCTGTTGCCGCATCACAGAAAAACCACTAGAGGGATTTTGATGAAATTTAGTATGATGATAGCCGGTTATCCGGGTCAACATATAGGATATTTTTTACTGCGGGAAAATATCTCATTTCTGACAAAAAATCCAAAAACTGCAATGTAAGACTATACTAATATGTAAAACCTAAGAATTTGGTTTTTGGTCATCTGAACGCGGGCGGAGCCGCAGGCAATGCTAGTTGACAAATATAAATCTGTAAAGTCGACTATCATGCAAGTGTAGTGGTATCGCGTGTACACTCACACTCTTGCAAGTTACAGGGATACCACGAAGAAAATTGCAAGCAATTCCTCTTGTAAATGTGTCCTCAGTATGCCATTCACAGGCAATTATTTGTCATGCTTATTACTTTCTCGGTTGTTGGTATACTTTAACCCTCCTTTAAAAATGTTGTGAAAAATTATACGTATTTTTCGTTTTAAACACTATTATTTTCATAACATATAATTTTATGATTTATATAAAACTATAATTATAACAAAAACATGATTCTTTGATAAATAATTATAAACTGTGTCCATGCATAGATACGATTATAATTCTTATATAATACTATCGACTCACCCTCGCTTCGCTCCGGTTCGTCCCTAAGTAAGTTTTAATTTTTTTTTTGAGCGGAACCCTAATTCTTTTTCAAATAAAAAATAGCCTATTCTACTGCCTAAAACATCAGCTATCTTCCAGTGAAAGTCACATCAAAATCAGTTCAGCCGTTTCAGCGATTATTCGGAACAAACAGACAGACAGACAAAAAATTTAAAAATTGTGTTTTTCTTATACCTAAGTACCGTATATAATTTTATATGCATTTAGTAAAAAGCTGTTATTTTGACATAACAAACAGACACTTCAATTTTATTCATCTGCATAGACAAGCATTGCCTGCGGCTCCACCCGTGTTCAGACGACTGAAAACCAATCAAAAACGAAATTCTTAGTTTTACATAAGCAAGATTAAGTAAAAACGGCGGTGATTGGCAAAGCCATAAATTTTCTACTTATATTACAAATTTAATTTTGTAAATTACGATTTTCGAACTAAAACAAGATTTTTGGTAGGTCTGTTCTTTTAGACTTATATAGGGGAATTTTTATTTATTATCCCTCCAGTGGTTTTCTGTAGTTTTGACTTCGGCATCAATAATATTGGCTATTTCAATACTAATTTCCAAAAAAATACTTATTGTAGAGATTCGGCTCAGAATTTTATTTTATGTAGAGATTAACATTAATATGTTACTAATTTTTAAGAAAAACTGTTTTTTTTTTGTTATTTGGACACGGGTGGGGTAATGCTAGTAATTCTAATAAAATCATAAAGACGTCATATATGTTGTAATTTTTTTGGAATAATAATTTTAAAAACACATAGCGACATCTAGTGATAGTTTTATAAATTACACCTTAACTATTTATTTGTCGAGTTAATTTTAAGTATAAAATATCGCTAGTGATATAGTTTTTTTCAAGAAACGCTATTATAATTATTTTTGACCTATTTTGTAAGGTTTCTTGCTAAAATGTTTATAGTTTCAGTGTGGTTTTATTTTAACCAGTGTTTTTTTTTATTTTTTATCAGATATGAGATATACACACAGTAAATGAAGTGAAACACATACAACATACATAACATGTGGTTAAAATAAAAAAAAATACACCAACAAAAAAGAACATTGTAAATCTTTAATTTTGACATTTAATAAATTAGATGACATTAATGATTATTTTTAAATCATCTTGATACTTTTTTAGTGTAGAGTTATTTTTGTAGAAAATTATTATTTTCATATCGCACCTCAAAAATTTTCTAATTTATTTTCCACGGCATTGTTTAAAGTATAGACCGAGAGCATATTATAGTGGCATATTGCTCCCATCACCTCTCTCTAGGTAATGATATCTAGGTATTCCCTGGCTCGCATATTGGATAATTTAAAGGTATAGGTATTTTATAGATCTTAAGGCTATATTATACGCTAGAGTAAATATCTATAACAATATTTTATCAAATTCAAAGATAAATTTACTAATATTATTAATATTATAATTAACGTAAAAAAATGTGAACAGGTTTGTAGGTGTGGGTGTATCTATACATCTAGCATAAATCGTTAAACTAAATAGGACATTTCTTTTGCTTTACAATGTAGTGTCAGAATTTATCAAGAGATGGCGCTACCTAAGAACGCTGAAAAATAACATTTTAACGAAGGCGATTTAAATAGATTTTTTCAATTAATTTAGTTTTATGAATCTTCTGAAAAGTAATTCTTTATTTCTTAATAAAAATAGCGGGTCCCACAAACAGAATTTACTACTCAATAATTAATTATTGTTATGTATAAAAATCCAAACTTTGAATAGGTAAAAGTTATCAATTATAACTAATATTGTATAAATTTTCTAAATAATTCAACGATCTATTTAATAAAGAATAAGTATATTTATAATACCACTAAATGCTTGATAAATTAAATACAGTTTGAGATCGTTGAACAATTTATTGATTTAATTATATGCTATACTAATGATTGATGCTAATTAATGATACTAATAAATTATATTGAATGCAGCCGGTTTGATCGCTGTCCGAACACGCACTGCCTTTTTAGGCGTGTTTCGATGTATTTATAATACACCTACTAAGCATTAATGCTTAGGTGTTCGGTACATTCCTTTGGACCGAACAATATAACTTGCCCTCTTGTTTTTCCTCTACATTATAATAATATTATTATAAAGGTATAAATACATTATACTACCCATACATCAATGTCAAAAGCTATTTACGTATCGTACGTAATGAAAGTGTATTTTCTTTAAGCTAAATTTTATCCATATCTTATGCATATTTCTTTTATATTTTTGTTTGTGGTAGAATGGAAGCGAAATCTAATTTTGACGTGAAATGTCTTAAAAAAATCACACCGAAACATATAGGGCAAAATGGATCAAAAAAGTGCACCGTAACGAAATCGTCTATATCGTCTTACCTTAATCATTTAAAAAATATTAGTCTTAGAAACAAATGTGAAGTGTCATTATTTAGCTTATAAGACAGCTCGCTGTTGTAACCTTGACTTTGCATCATATGGTATCTGCGTCTTATGGTATCATATCGGTGCTGACTGCTGAGTATTGGATGCTAGTAATATTTCAGTTGTAAAGATCGAATATAATCTGGTTTTCTAGGATAGCAGCAAGGCCTCGAGGGCTAGATCAATTTTTTATAAGATTAGCTAGCTAGCTTAGAAATTTAATTAAATTCTTATAAATTTACTTGGAGGTTTTAAAAAAGTAATCATAATTTACCTAAATGTTTATAATTTAGGTGAAAAAGGTAAGTGTGACACTGAAATGGTATGAACCTACGTCACTCAGATGTTAATAACATAACGTTATATAGAAGTTAAAATCAAAAACTTAATAAAATATCCAAACAATTTGCTTGGACAGTTTGACATGTACACAGAGCTTTTGTTGAAGTTTCGATCGCTTTACGGTTTGGGTCTGCAATTTGTGCGGTTTGTTTTTCAATTCCAAGTTCTCTCGGTACATATCACGTAGGCCTTTTAAGTTTGTTATATTTAAAAATTATACTATTTGTTCTTTTTACCCGACTGCGGCAATGGCCAAAGCTATGTTTTTACTAAATGGCTTAACAGATTTTGATGATTCATACGTTTTTAGATTCGCCTGGATACGAGTGTAATATAGATACTCGTATCATTAAAAATCAAAATGACGCATCTCAGGCCCCAATTTTTGACTTGATTTTTTTTTATAATACTATGTTCCTTCGTCAACTTGCTCTCATCTTTTTAATTCGCTTTATACACAGTCGCATTTTGATTTTTTTTTTTTTTTTTTTTTTTTTTTTTTTTTATTTATTTTTAAACATACAAGTTTTTTTTTTTCTAAAAACTAACAGCGCAACAAAAACCATGTATGATTTTCCCGTGCACTGCGGATTCATACGCGGTAGTTAGTTAAACATAAATCTATTAAAAACAGGTAAGAATATCACCAACTTACTTGCGTTGTTTATATTATTTCGAGACGGCAGTGGCTTGTCACTGCACTAGCGTATAACTGGTTTGTAATACAACTGTCTATACAGGCTGCTCAAGATAATACTTTTTTAATATATTTTTAATATTTTTTTCGGTAATTTTATCTTTTAATGTTTTTGATAGTTTATTAATTAAAGAAGGGATTACATATTCCAGCACCCGTTTTCCATAATTATTTGTATATTTAGGAATTTCTAATTTATTATTTATATTGCTTCTTAGAAAATGTTTTCCATTGTTTTTTGATTTGTTGTAGTTTTTGTATTAAAATATTGTTCTTTCAGTAACAAGTAATGAAATCTATTGTGTACCGGCATTACTTTGCAATAGCTGAATAACCCGTGATCGTTATCTTTGTACGAATGTATAATTTTTTTAGGTACAATTGTTTTTATGAGTCTTAACTGTAAGTTGTATATTGATCAATATGAGTTTTATATGTAAGACCGTAACTGCTTAGTCCGTACGAAATTATTGACTCACCTAATGTTCTATACATCATGAGCAATATTGGAAAAGAAATTTTATTACCTATTAAACTAAATTTTGATAACAAGGCTCTTAGTTTGTCACAAACACTGTTTATATGAACTGGTCCATTTAAAAACGATCGTCAATGATTAGAACCGAGATATCGCTGACTTTGTACCATTTCTACTACGGTTGGGCATTGGCAAACCATGGTTTATGTGGTTGTGTAGGCAATCGTGATTGTGAGCAGTTAGCTGGATTCTACCATTGTGTCTATTGTGACTTGAGCTTATGTACATAAACTTAGTCTTTGAGATATTAATGATAAGACCAACATCATGTGACCATTTTTGCCCAGCGCGTCAAAATCTGCCTGGAGAAGTCTGAGTGCTTCTTCTATATTACGGCTTGATGACACAAGACAAGTATCATCAGCATACTGATACATTTCACAGTTTTGTATAACATTTTCGAGATCGTTCACGTAAGTAATAGTGTAAAGGTCCCAAAACTGATCCTTGTGCCGTGCCTTTGTTAGTATGAATTTTATTGCTTAATATATTGTCAATTTTTACACTAAAAGATCTGTCAGTCAGATAGTTTTGACACCAGTTTAGTATAGGACCTCTCACACCGTTATCGCCTAGCTTTTCAATTAAGGTATCGTGTTGGAGTGTATCAAATGCCTTGCTATAGTCAATAAATACGACAAGGACATGATTTTTATTATTTAGGTGTTTGTTAACAGAGCTCGAAAATGCTGATAATAACTGTGATGTAACTTTTTTTTGGGCTGAAAACCAAATTGCTTATGTGACAAAATGTTATGTTGCTTATAGAAAAAAATTATTTGTTGGCAGAGATATTTTTCCACTATTTTGTCGAGTACGGGTAGTATCGTAATTGGTCGATAATTCCCGTACTCATTTCTATTACCTTTTTTGAAAATTGGTCTAACTAAACCACATTTTAGATCAATTGGATATTTTCCAGTTGTAATACAGGCATTGATAAATTTTGGCAATTATGGGAGTGAGTTTGTCGCTTAGCATCTTAACATCAATTGTACGTATATTATCGATGCCTGGAGATTTATTGTTATTAAGTGACCTGATTATTTTGGAGATATTAGAAGTGTTAGCCTTGTTATATCTACAAGACACATCGACGGAAATTCTTATAAGTATTTTTATCTAAAAGTGATGCTGTGCATGTATGCGTAATATATTCAACACTATTATAAAATGATTTCGCAAATTATTAGCAATGTCTTTTACTGATGTGGAGTTTTTATAAAAGGCATTTAATATAAATTATCTAATTTTTTTTGTATTCTACCCCGTCATAGCATTTAAAATTTGCCATAGTTTTTTCTGAGGTCATTTTTTATACTTATCTATTTTTCTTTTTTTATAATAATTATTTTTGGTTAGGTTTATTAGTTTATTCGCGAAATTTCTCGCTTTGTTATATTTTATTTTTAGTATCATATACCTGTATCTTTTTTTTTTCCATTCCTTAAATAATTCGTCTCTGTATTTACATGCCCTGAGAATGCTTTCGTTCACCCCCAATGATTGGATGAACGATTTGGATTATTTTTAATTTTAATTTTAAACTTTTGAATTATGATAGCAGTCATTTAGTTGGTTTTTAATATACATGTACATATCATCGGGACATATCATACGGTCAATAGGAGTCCAGTCGATTTCCTCTAGAAGTTGTTTGAGATATTTTATTATTTATAATAGTTTTTTATATTTTTGATCAGACTGTATAGCCAATTGAGCCGACGCATGCTAGCGCAATCATTCTATGATCGGCCAGTACAGTGTCAAGTGTCGCCGTGTACACGTCTAATGAGCGGGATCTCGCGTATATGTGGTCTATAGATGATTTTTACGACTTGATTATTTTAATTGTTCAATTCGCGTATACTCCGAAATCCCGCACACCAGACCTAAACCATACAACATGTTATTGTATTTATGTTTTACAAGACTATTAGTTTTCAAATTAATATTTATATCTCCCAACAGAAATAAATCATTTGATACGTTAATGCTGTTAAGAAGTTGCTCGAGTTTCTTCTATAAACAAGTGTTTACTTAAACTTGGAGGGCGGTAAACCGCACACAGATTCGCGATATATTTATTTGGTGTCGATATTTCCGCTAAAATACATTCAAAATTTTTTGTATGATGTGCGATTTTAAGTATAGTAAGTTTATGTTTTTTGTTAACGTATATAATAATACCTCCGCCTTACGTGCTTTACGCAGCTCTGTGTACATTTCATAGCCCACCAAGTTATACATACAGCTTATTGAGTCAGAAATATTAACCTCTGTTACTATAACGACATCGGGAGATTTATAACATAGGTTTATACACTGTTCTAGACTTGCAAAATTTTTTATCATTGACCTTATGTTGATATGAACACAAAACAAATTAATACTATGTTTATCAGATATAGACAATAGAAAATTTTGTATATTTGAGCAATTACCTAATTCTATTAAATCGTCCTTAACTTCTTCCATTTATAATGATCTATTTACAAACTATTATAATTTTTGATTAGTATAAGTTAAACTGTAAGATTATTAGATGCGTTTCTGCGTTTTAATACTTTATTTTAATTAAATTGGGATTTGTTAAATTGGGAAGTTTGTATGTTTGTTACTCCTTCAAGGTGACACGACGGGATGTATTTCAATGTAGGATTGACTAAACCTGAAATAAATTTAACATTATAAGAAAACAAACAAAAAGGTTATCAATAAAAAACATTCGAATTGTTAATATTATTACTAAATTATTAATTACTAGCGACTCACGCTCGCTTCGCTCGGGTTCGTCCCCTAGCTTACTTTCAATACAAACTTTAATCCCCTTTTTAACCCCCTTAAGGGATGATTTCCGGAATAAAAAGTCCTTTCCAGGGTCTCAAACTATCTTCTTATCAAATTTCATCTAAATCGGTTCAGTAGATCCAGACACTACCCCCTACAACGTCACAAACTCAAAAACTTATCCTCTTTATAATAGTTAATTAATTTGCAATAGATTTCTTAGTATAGATAATATACTGTGTATATGTACTTTTTACTCTTACAATTTAACTTCAAACATTCATTCAACATCTGTATTACGTAGCTCAATTATGTAATGTTACAAAATCTCATTAACACTTGAGTTCGTTTAACAAATGTTTAGCTACTTAATTACATAATGATGCTCTGGGGAGATTTAAAACAACTCAATTTATCATTAAACAAAATGGAAATTTTTGGTTTTTCAACCGCAGTCTCTCTTGATTAATCTATACTATAATAAAAGAGTAGAGGTCGAATGTCTGTACATATCAAAAAAATGCTAAAAACCCAGTCAGAGCGATGTAAGAAGACAAATAGAAGAAATTATATTTTTCTCTGTCTGTTTGTCTGATTGTCTGTTTGTCTGTTTGTACGGGCTAATCTCCGAATCTATTGACTGATTTGAATGAAATTTTGCATGATGGTACCTTATACCCCCGGGCAACATCTTAGATACTTTTTATCCTGGAAAATTAAATAGTTCCCGTAGGATAGTTAAAAAACTATAATAACTTATACAGCTTAGTACACAACAACTTATGCACCTATTTTATTAAAATTTACCATTCTGATACCTTATATTGCCGGTCAAACAACAGGTTACTTTTCCTCCCGGAGAAATAAACAGTTCCCGTGGGAACTTATAGATCTCTATTAGTGTTTTTCTAGAGGCGAACCCGAGCGAAGCGAGGGTGAGCCGCTAGTCGATAATAATTGATAAAAAACTATGTTTTATAGATTTCTATTGGAGAAAGTATTTTTAATATCGATTATGGCGTTCAAAGATTATTAAAAAATATTATCTATAAAAGTTTTACATCCAAAATTAGTTTCTTTTACTATATAGAAGTGGCAACGCAATGGTATTACTCTCGCTTGGGAAACCGAATGACGCGGGTTCAAATCCCAGGTCTCGCACCTCTGATATTTTCATATGCGAATCATTTTCAATATGATTACCACTAATTACGGTGAAGGAAAACATGTTAAGTTTGTAACATAGGCTGTCTGTAACAACTATACATTCAAGACATGTAACACCTCAGTCTCTCCCGTGACCATGGATGCTGTAAAGCATTCGAAACGTCGGGAACCAAAAATCAAAATAAATCCGCGAAATAATCCGAAAAGATAGTTTTATTTAATAATGTTCGATCGCTCAGTAAAAATAGTGACAGAAGCATTTATAAGTAAAATGTCTTTATAATGTCAAGCTAAGTTATTTTTGAGTTTTCATTCATTTTTGTGCTTTTTCTTTAACAAACATTGATTTTTATATTAAAAATTGTATGTTTTTAGTTAAATAATTGGGATTGATTTTACCTTGTTTTTTTTAAATTTTCTTCAACTTCGAACCATATGCGCGGGCTAAGCATTCAACTCAATTTTACTTTTTTTTACCTAAAATTATTTGTTTACTCATAAGACAATAAAATATCGCTATTAGAATGCAATCATAAACACTTTTTTTTTTCATACATGAGCGACCCACCCTACTAAGTATGCTTATTTCTTGGTTTGTAAGTTGGAAGCACTAAAATAACTGCATCGATCCTAAAATACTTTCAGAAATCAAAAGTTACTTTATATTTATATTCTATTATTATCTTAAAAGCTAGGTTATTTTCTCAACGTACCACGATTGAAACTGCGAGCATATACTAGTATGAAATAAATGCCTCATTTCATATCCATAATGTGCAAAGAATAAAAAGTCTTAAAACAAAAAAAAAATCCATCCCAATTTTTAACTTTTAATGACTTCGCTCGGATTTTTTATAAATCTATTTATTTCCAAAAAAATTGTATTGAAACTTTTTATATCAATTTAACCCTTAATAATTGGTGTCGTGGTAGATGAATAATTTCCAATATAAATTAATTTGATTGTATAATATGTACTAACTCGCAATTATTTTGAGAATAGGGAGTGTATTTTGGACTGAAAGAATTATAGTAATACGGAATGATAATTAATATGTTCAAAGTAACATATTGGTTTTTAGCCTACAATATTTTAAGATATGAATATCTAATAGGTAAATATGTAGTATAACGTATCGTATACAAATATATTAGATTCGCTTTGCATCGGCTGGTACCGACTTCGAAAATATCTGATTAGGTATCTATTCTAAATGAAAACCTCCCTTTAGTTACTTTTTGTATTTTAGTGCCTGGTAGTCGGTTATTATTTTTTGTTAAAAAGTTATTATAATTAATTTATTAAAATAAGCTTTAAATTTTCAGCAACAATAACAATAAGTTATTTTTCTCATACACTAAACTAATTTATAAGTATAACGTTTTGCTAATTTCACATAATTATTCCTATGTTTCTTCTGGAAATAACCTAAAATATAAACTAAATCTAAAAATGTAAGGATTTTTAAAATAAATGTTTACCTGTGTTAGTTGAAAATAGTTGAAGGGTCGTAAGATTTAGGAGGCCATTCTGATCATCCCACATAAAAAATGTCTCATCAAAATGATAAGTGGCAGGCTTAGATGGTACCTATTTTGGAACTTATTTTTCTAGGCAGAACTATTGAAGGTCGATTAGTGTTCATCTGAGCATTGTTCTGTTATGTATTATTCATCGAGAAAAAAACTTATGTAATAATATACTGGAATTACTGTAATTCTTATTTTTAATAATTGGAGATTTAAAATAATAGTAAAATACGATGACGTATTTTATTATATAAATAACAAGAGACATCCTCACTTCGCTCGGTACGTGGTGCGTCCCTAGTTGCGTTTTAATTTTTTTTGTATTGGAACCCTAATTCCCTTTCTGAAATAAAAAAGTACCCTTAGTTATTCCTTATAACACCAGCTATCTGCACGTAAAAGTCCCGTCAAAATCAGCCCAACCGTTTCGAAGATTAGCCGAAACCAACAGACAGACAAAAAAATAGATTTTTCTTATAAGTACCGTATTAAATTTCGTGTTATTTTGACATTACAAACAGATACTTCAATTCTTTTTATCTTTATGTATGTAATATAATTTGTTGGAAATTAAAAGTGTATAAATGACTATAATAAAAGTAATTATACTACTAGTAAGCTATTCTAGCTTCAATTAGGCTAGGCGTCTTCTTGCAACAAACTTCTATCTCTATATTTGCCGTTTAAAGAAATTGTGTAAAACTATTTTTCAATTTTGCTTCATGGTGTTATGCAGTCCGCGCTTTATTCTAAAGCTTTAACAAAACTCCTATATCCTATAAAATATCCCTATTTGTCTTATCCCATTTTTGTATCTATAATAAAATTGTGACGTTGTCAAAGCTGCACCTGCATTCAATATTTTCTGGAAAATATATGTTTCAAAGATATTATATAAGCCAATAAAAGCCTACAATTTTATATCAGTCTATTTTCTTACAGTAAATTTTCAGTTTATTGAAGTATACATTTTAGAATCCATAGACAACCTTTTTTGAAATTATGTTTATAGCTCAGGCTAAAACAATAATGTCGATGGAGTGTTGTGTATCTAAACAAGAAGTAAACAAAAATTTCAATGTGTGTCTGTGCGTGCTTCTCAAACTTTTGTGTATACCGATATCGATGTGTGAGTGAGAGTGTAGAGTTACCAGGTTTTATATAATCTCACGGAATTTTTGTTTTGAATGCATCTTATGAATTTTATGATCATTGAATTTAGTCTTTATTTTTTTCCCCTTTAACTTTTGTAATAATTAGTTACACAAACTATTAAAATAGTAATGTGTTTTTACCGGACTTCGCGTCGCTAAGGAGGATAATGTGTTTATCAGTCCATGTAAGTATGTGTATATGTTTGTATATTTGTGTGGCATTCTAGAGACCAAACGCGTGGGCCGATTTTGATGATGCATACGTCGTTAGATTCGTCTTGATAACGCGAATGTCATAGACTATATAAAAATAATTAAAGATTAAAATGGCGAATTTCAGATGCCAATTTGTGTATCATTAAAAAAAATTCTAAATCAATCAAGTGGAGTATCAAAAAAAGGTTTTTAAGAGGCGATCACAAAAATATATACTATTTATATGTTTAAAAGTAATTTAGGAAAAAAATATTACTAAATATTACTTTAAATTGACAAAAACTAAAAAGCTATAAATAAAAGAATATATTATAGAAATTAAAAACCTGACTGCATAAAAGCTAACTAAAACGATGAAAACAAGTTGACGAAGGAATATAGTATTATACAGTCGGAGACATGCATACGAGTATGTACATCTCGCGGCAAGGACGAAACGTCCATCTCTGTGCCAAATTTCATCCAGAGCCGTTTAGCCGTTCTGGCGTGAAAGAGTAACAAACATCCATCAATCCGTCAGTCTGTCCGTCCGTCCATCCAACCATCCTCATAAACTTTCACATTTATAATATTAGTAGGATTATTCTTATAATATTTAAAAAAAATATACAAATTACAAATATTAATACATTTTTTATTACTTTGATGAGTCAATACATACATGTTTTTATCATAAAACATAACTGCTGTTTCCCTCAAGGAAGGTAACCAATGCTTAAAATAGAATTTGCTCTAAAAGAAAACGATCTCTATAGCAACATTGGGGAATCTAGAATAGTAGCCAGGTAAATCTCATTACTATTTTTGACTTTTTGGAAGAATTTGTCCATATAATTCTTTATTGTGAGGTTTATAGTTTATTTTATCCGACACTGTGTTGTATTGTAACATATGAATAGAACATCGTAAGATTTTGAAATATAGTTTTGATAAGGAATTCTAACTCTGTTAATATGTAATTGTAATAAAAATGTTCAACTGAATCTACAGCCCTATTATTTTATTTCAATAGTTTAAAATTCCAAGATATTTAGTCGTGCTGCCTAAATAACTGACATATATGTGCTATGGTATTGTAGAGGACCCAGGTTTCATATAAATCAAATAACTGAAAACTTGAGAAATTCATTATTTTTTGGAAAAAGTTCGAGTAAGTAATTCAGACATTTATAGTAAATTATGGTAAAAATCTTTAAGTAGAAATTTAAAACATAATACATACATTTATTATGTTCATATCTTTCTAAGTTATACATTTTTTGCACTGTAGTTGTCATTCAAGGAGATAACATACAAACAAATGAACAAATTCGTATTTTCTGGGTGTTCAATAAAGAAGTAATAATAAGGGCTCGGCCACGACCTCGCCGCTATCAGCGGCAGCATAGCGCGGGGCAGCGAGTGGTAAGAACATATGTGCTAAAATCTTGAATCACGCCACGAGACACCGCACTCGGCGGCAACGCGAGCGTTTTTTGCCGAGCGAATCGCTGAAGCGGCGCGCGGCGCGTAGCGCAGACGGAACAAACGTATGCGCGACCCAATGCGATGCCACGACACAAAGCGGCGCAGGCAGCGGTAACGCAGAGACTGAGCGGCGATTCGTGAAACAAAATATTTTAGACGAATTTGTTGCGGAACTCTACGGAATATGAACACAGAAGCTTTTATTAAGTAAATTTTAAACCGACCGCCTATATGGATGTCAAACATCCACAGCATAAGTTTAAAAATGTAATAATAAGGTTGTGGGAAGAATTAAACAAAGTTTTTTAGAAAATGCACTTCACACTGTTCGTGCACTCCTTCCCTCGAATTCAAAATATTTTGCTTAATATATGAATTGCTTTCGAGACAAAGCAGAACCACTTTGGATAATGTCATTACTGAATACGTCCACCTCGATCACAATCGCTTAACGCTAGGCGTACGTGGCATGGCCACCTCTCCACTCGCAGACCCCGCTGCCGCATGCGCTAAGGCCAGAAGTCGTGACCGGGCCGTATAAACCCACGATTTTGAATCTTTAATTATTTATTATTCTTTTCTATAGCTATCTCTGAAAAAGATTGAGTGAAATCTGAGGTCTTGTTATTATAGTTTCACTTGATGCAGAACTGAAATAAAATATGAAAAAAAGAATAAAATATTTCTGTTGCTAATTTTAGGATAAAATATTGTACGTTACTACCTCTTTTTCTTTAAAATGGCTTAATAATTATAATTGGCACAAGTTTAGTATATGGGACGTAGCCATAGGAGAAGTGGGTGGTATTTTTGGATAGGGGAGGTAACAGGGAGTTCAAATATATAAAAAATATTTTGATGAAACGAAGGAGTCAAAAGTTACGGAGACTTAAAGTTAGAAAATTTCCATACATTTCTAAATATAACTAAATACACAAGACACACATATTACAAAAGATAAACATACCTATAACGAATAGTAAACATCCTTCTTCGTGTAAAATCCATATTCCCATAACAATTAAGGCTTTATTGTATTGAAATTTTGATAATTTCACTAAAAACAATAATCTAAACAAAATAATCTTGAATCAAATAATGTCAAAACAAAACTATCAATTTTTGTTTTACTGCTTTCAGGACATAACAGATTATCACTTAATAATTAGTTACGAGTTATGTAAATTAAAAATTAAAATTGTCATCAGATTACTAAAATTTTAAAATAGAAATGTGTTATTTTCAATTCATGTATGCATTTACGAGTTTTTATTTGATTTATGTAAAATATTGAGTTTAATTAATTTACATTTAGCAAAAAATTTTAAACCATTATTTGATTTTATTATCTGTTGATATTTTCCAGTATTTTTGGCGGGTAGTCACTAAGTACCGCGAAGTTCCATAGTCTATGTGATAACGATCTGTAATCATTAAACGCGTTTAGGTTTTCACATTTTTGCTCTTTTTATAGTTATTTTTCACATATAATTTTCTAAGAGTTATTAGTTTTTGTTAATTTTCGTAAACGTTCGTTTCTAGTTTTTTTTTTTAATAGTATTACTATAGTTTTAAGTGTTCTTAGTGTTCTAAGTGTACTCATGCAGTTTATAAACATAAGTAGACTATTCTTTAATCAAGTGTATTTTTAATTTTTGATTAAGTGACAAATCGACTTTTTATAACGTAGGTTGATAAGGCTAAGGCGGGGGCGAAGCGAAACGTAGCTCCCGTGTTAGCCTTCTCATTAGTTCTTTTTTTTTATTTCAAACGCAGAACTCTTGCTATCTATAGTGTATATGTTAATTTATAATTCAGTGATAGATCTAATTATTTGAAGATCATTTTGGCACTTAGAAGTGACATTTTGACATTTCCAAAAGTCAAAATAGCAGTAATGTCATAATAATGTATGAAATGTTGTCATTTTAAGTCTCAATAACTTTTGACTCTTTCATTTCCTCAAAATAAATTTTATATATTTGGACTTCCTATCACCTCCCCTATCCAAAAATAGCACCCACTCCTCCAGTGGCCGCGTCTCATATACTAAATTGCAGCCTTATAATTAAATTAAATATGTTTTGTGTTTTTTTTAGTATATGTTGTTATTCTTAAGGCTAAAGCTTACTTGGGCTGTTCATTCCAGTACATACGGCGACTTAATATTTTATTATTTTCTTCATTTTGTGACTGTAAACATCCATTAGGGTCGACTTTGCTGAAATTTATAAATTAGTACGTAAATTACAAACTGTACTTGTAAAACAGTTATGTGTGCGTGCATGCGTGTGCGTGTACGCATACATTTTTTGATAGATATTTAATATTAAGTTTTTACTTACTCATTTAAAAGACACTCAACTAAATCCTTATTGCGATAAGTACTCGTGAAGAGAAAGGGCGGGACACACTCTAAGTTTTGGTTTACTCTAAACACGGATGCTACCCCAAGCACTGTTTCTGTTCCGTTTATCCAGGAAATCAAGGGACCGCCGTGATCATTCTTTAAGAAATAGGTGCTTTTTAATTTTAAAAAGTATCAATCGTTTAGAGGTTACAAGGCTTAGACTTTAGACAGTCGTTTCTAGTGCTTATTCAAAAGAATGGTATTTTATTTTACTTTTGTTTTCTATAAGGACAATAAAATGTTCATGTGGCAAGGCAGTAAGTATTACGTTACGCGTGAATTGGGTTACTACGAGTACATGTACATACAAATTAAGAAACCGTGCTCAGATGAAACGTAATAATCGGAAGTGATGGAAATTGGTCATAAATACCAACAAATTATAATGGAAGCTGAGAGGAGTGCGAAGGAGGAAGAAAATTCTTTGTTTTAAAATAAACATTAATAATTATAACTATACTGTTAGGTTAGAAAAGGTAATTTCTTTTTTTAGGTAGGAACTAACCTAACTAAATACAGGTTTTATTGACTTGAACATAGGTTCATTGTGTAAATGCTACTAGAAACAAATGAGCGGTACTCTTAGAAAAATTTGCACTTTTACCACTAAACTTGGCAAATAAATTACTTTTAGAATAATAAAGATTAAATTATAGAACAGAAAAAATTTCGACTGCATAAAAAGCGAAATATAAAGGAGGGAAGAAGTTACCGAAGAAAAATAAAATTATGCAGTCGAAGACATAATGTGTATCTATACTTATTATAAAAATAAGTCCCCCGGCCGCGTCTTTCTGTCCTCCTGTCTGTCCTCCTGTCTGTCCTCCTGTCTGTCTGAACGCGATAAACTCGAAAACTACTGAACGGATTTTTATACGGTTTTCAACAATAGAAAGAGTAATTCTTGAGGAAGGTTTAGGTATATAATTTATTATGCTTTTATGTAAATTAGCTGAAATACGGCGACAAATGTTGAAGAGGTCGCAAAAAATCTCGCCAAATGGGAACTTTCCACGCGAACGCCGCGTAAACTAGCAAAGATACAGTTAAGTAATGTACTAGAGAATTCAAAATCTATAAAAATGCTACAAAAAAGTCCGCGATAGCATATCTCTATCTCTTACGGTTGACTTACAATAACCACTTTTATGTTAACATTTTTAATTAAAAACATTACGTTATTTTCAAAGTTATTTTCTTTAGTTCGGTATTAATCCTTATCCAAATGAATATTTTAGTTAGCTTAGTCATTTAATGCAGATTAAAATTGCTCTTTACACTAAATCAATCAGATGAATAGTTTTTGAGATATCGTTGTTAGAAGTAATTAGTAGCGAAACATTTTTAATGCTTGGCGAGCATTGAGATGCCTACGGCGAGTCCATCCCCTCTGCCCCGCATCGCTCGACCGCCTGCTCAAGCTATATAAACCGGGCGATGTAGCGCGCGATCCTAGGATACTTTTTACCGCGGGAAAATATCTTATTTCTGAGGAAAAATACAAAAACTGCAATGTAAGAGTATACTAATATGTAACACCTAAGAATTTAGTTTTTGGTCATCTGAACGCGGGCGGAGCCGCGGGCAATGCTAGTATACAATATTAAACTGTACATATACATTGTCTTCGACTGCATAATACTATTTTTACATAGGCGTACCCAGGGGAGGGGCAGGGGGTATTATGTGTTAACTAATAAAAAATGCCGCCCGGTCAACTTGTATTCATGCAAGACGCTAGAGCAGCAAGCGAGCGGCGAGCTCCACGCTCGCCAGCCACTCACTACCACGCCAATGACTTAAGAAGTTTATCGAATCTAGTGTAACGCTCGTGTAGTGGCCCGCGCGCTCGTATTTGACATGTTATTGTTTTTGAAAAAGCCAAACGTAGATGATGAAAAATATTCAATCAATATCCATAGGACCATATCTATACATCTATCTATACATATAATAAAATTGTAACTAAGCCGAATCTGTACATTAAATATTTTTTTGAAAATCTTATAGAAATAGATATTATTATCGATACAGAGGCCGAATCTATAGTTTTTAGAATTTTTGTCTGTCTGTCTGTCTGTTACCGCATCACAACAAAACCACTGGAGGGATTTTGATAAAATTTGGTATGGTGATAGCTGGTTATCCCGGTCAACATATAGGATACTTTTTACCGCGGAAAAATATTTCATTTTTGAGAAAAAATACAAAAACTGAATTGTAAGAGTATACTAATATGTAAAACCTAAGAATTTGGTTTTTGGTTTTGAGTTTGGTTTTTGGTTGGCAATGCTAGTATATAATAAATTGTAACTGATCGCTGTCTGTACATAGGAGATATTTGAGAAAAACTATTATTGGGGATTTTTATTAACGCAATAGAACCCAAAACAATGATTTTTAGAATTTTTGTCCGTTTTTCTGTACGTTTGTGCGCGCTAATCTCAGAAACGGCTTAACCGATTTGGGCGCGGTTTTCCCTAATGTATTTTTTGGTAAGCTCCACTTAAAATTTTGTATTTGTTTTAATTCAATCAGCTTATAAATAAAAAAAGTTATGCCAATTTAATAAAAAAAAAACACAAGAAACATTTATTGAAAAAATATTGTGTATACTTACATATGTACGCACGTAAGAAGTTATACTTCTTTGTTTTTATAGCATTTAAATAAAAGCTTGTTTTTTTTTAAATGTTTTAATTTTGTTTTAATGTTTCTTACTTTATTTTCGTATTCTTCTCAGCAAACACTTTTATTTGATATCCATATCATTGGGTGCAAAATAAACAGTCCACCATATGAAATTTTATAATGACGTCACTTTGCTTATATTTGTGTTTCGCTCATCAAGCCCTTTGATTTGATAACAGCTAAACTGGACTACATTTTTTTTTAAAATAATTAGGGTTCAGCGCAAAAAAATTAAAATCCATGAAATTGTGAACAAAATAATAGCCCAAGCGAATCGAGGATAAGTATACCGATATGAAAATACCTATGTGGTATTTAAAAAATCTGGTTGATATTGTATCCAGTGTGCAATCTGTTGAACAATAATAAAAAGTGTGCGCTAAATAAAAATGGACATTCGGATTTTTTTAGTCTTCGTGTAGTGTGTAGGGTAACAAGCACGGGGGACACGGCTTAATAAATTTCTGTTTTTCTCCCCCTGGACCAAAAGCTGGGTACGCCCATGACAATGTACATACATATATAATTATGTACGTAGTACGACTCGCAGCAAGGGTGAAACGTATGTCTCCGACTGCATATTACCATCAAAATTAACGAACTTAGTTGTGAATCGAAAGTGTGTTACCTGACATATTCCTGGTTTACTTCCTAAAATTTCTACATCGGGGTTAGTTTTACTAACGTTATCTATGATTACATCATCAGAATTCACATCATAGTCTGTAAAATATTCCAATTTCTGTAGGTAAATCAAAATTGAACAAATTATTTTAACTAGCATTCGACCATTATTGAAAATTTGAGGAAAATATCATTGATAGCTACTAAATAAAAAAAAAACAAAATCGGTTGACAAGCAGAGGAGAAAAAGATACTGAATTGTATTGTCTTTGCATATTACATACATACATATCTGGGCCACCGAGCTTTTAAAAAAAACTAAAATCTTGAATGAATACAAAAAAAATACCTTTGGGATTCGAACCCGGGCACCTATCATTGTCAATCTTGCGCCTTGGCCGCTTGACCATGATGCTTATGCCCGAACGTGCGAAATTATCGACCATATTTTACGTGCAATAATGTGAAAGAAAACCGCATCAAAATTCGAAAACACGCGTTTTCCCAGACACAAGACTAATCTAGGTCGATTCATCACCCCCGAAACCCCCAGTACTCTAAATTTCATGAAAATCGTTGAAGCCGTTTCCGAGATATATATAATAATCCGAAATTCCGAGATATATATAAAATTTTAAGCTTTATTTGATATATATATATATATATATATATATATATATATATATATATATATATATATATATATATAAAGCTTAAAATATCTGAGACTTTAACCGATTTACCAGTTAAAATGATACATTCAATTTACAAAACCATCGTAAATATAGATAGGTACCTGCTTAATGATAAAATAAATGATTGTAGTCGTACCATTGGTTCTAATTCAGGGACATATTCGTGAATTAAATCAGTAGCCCCAGAATCATACAGTAGACCGTAATCATCGGTACAGATCATATATTTGTCAATGATATTAGATAAATTAGGTTTTATGTAATACTTTTTGCACTCATTTTTTGGATATATAATTGTTGGGCCAAAAAGAAGTTCGTTAACGTTATGGTCTCTTTTATCCTCTTCCTAATGAAATAAAAAAATAGATAATAATAAATATGCCTATTCTATATTCAATATGTTGTGAATTTTTCTGTATAGTTTGCTATAATTTTATTTTGTACTTGTAAACTTTTTCTATTTTTAAGAATTTTCGATGGAGTGACTCTAAATGATTAAGTAATCTATAAATTAGTAGTAAGTAACCGATAAGTAGAAAACTACTTTTTTATATTTTAAAAATTATTTTCACGCTAACCATTTAACCAGTTTTTTACAAATCATACTTACATAGGGTTTCAAAATTTTAATTAGAGTAAGTCAGGGGGAGACGTCTATAGGGTACAGATGCCTACTAAATAAAAAAATTAAATGACTATTTTCCGTGATCTGGAACGCATTCATGATACGTCACAATCGTACAGTCGAAAGCTAAGATCAATGTGGAACTTTTTTATATGCAAATAATGCACTTTTAATTAAACCGTTAGAATGTAATCTTTGAGAGAGTTGGTAGTGTTTTTTTTTTTTCCTAAATTCATCATTTAAATAGTATTAAATTTTTTCATAACCTAGCATTGTGATGTTGTTTTGTTAACAATTCACCATTTTGTATTGCAAATGAGTCGATAAGCATCTCTCACTAATGATCAAAGAGTATAATAGTAATGATCGAAAAAGATGCCCAATGATGTTTCAGTGTTAGATGCCCAGTGAATATTAATTGGTTCCCCCAACGTGCGTTCACCTTGTCTGCATAAAATATCTATAAGTCTGCATATAATAAATGCACTATGAGGTGGCCTACTTTGTTGGGCGCTGTACCATGCAGGTTACGCCTGGTACTTCTCTGAGGGCAGAATAGACCGTGGCAGCAACCCCATGGTTGTTGTGGTCTGTGGTGCCGTGGTTGAGTTTGTAAGCGATCCTGCGACGCCCCATTAAGACGGGGGAGGTTTTGTTGTGTCTTAGTGGGTAGTACTGGCTTTTCTAACCGGTGAGTCATTAAATGGTATGCATAAAAGCATAAAAAAAGGATATGATTGAATTAAATCTTTTTTACACAGAAATCTGGAAGCTTCATTAACGAAATCGGAAGGAGTGTCTCTACAAAGAGCTAAAGGAATGACTACAGAGGAATCATTGAGAACGATCATATTTGTCTCCATGATAATTCACCAAAAAAGGACACAAAATACGAAATTCTTGGAGATATTTGCGTAGTGTGTGGAGAGTATTACAACGCCACTAAGAAGAAAAAGTAAGAAAAAATGTGACAGATTACAGTGTGTTCATTGCAAAATGTGGTTTAATGAATATGAAATGTGGTGATGATTGCTGAATCAATGCCTAAAGTGTAACGTCTGATTATGCACTAATTACTCGAGGGCTGGCATCTATCCCTGATATCTATAGGCAACTAATTCACATGTCTAAAGTATGATGCCTTTTTTTTATTATAAAAAAAAAATATTTTTTTATCTAAAATATGTTGCACAATAGTTCAGAATTTAATCTGAATGGCATAAATAAACAGTAATTCAAAAAACTTTGCGTATTTTATTTAGTATCTTACATATATAATTGATATTGTTTTTTAACTATAGGCAATTCTCCCTGACTTACTATACCTATTCCCTATATTTATTATTACGTTCAACTATGGTATTACCATTCGCAATTTTCTTGTATGCCCCCATCCCAGCACAATCGCTTGAGTGCCAGGTTTCTCGTTATGCTTGTCAAAATTGACATCGATTTTATTAGGTGGATAGGAGCAGTATTTTGTAAAATTTTGATCGTTGAAGCGATACTGTTTGTCAACTTTCACCACAGCTATATCGAGTGCGGACCACTTCTCTATATTATTGTAGTCCAGTTCGTACGCTAGAAAATTGAAAATATATGACTAACCAATAGTTTAATATATTTTTAGCAAGTATTCATTATACTTACTTATGGTAAAGTCACAATTCTGAAGACCCTATAATATGAAAAGAGGAGAAGCGAAACAGTATCTGTTAAAAGAAGTTATAACACTTCAAAATCACTTAAAAGTAGTTATTTCACTCTTAGGGTTGGAGTTTTTATAATTTACCACGTGATCAATTACCACCTCTGAGGTATCTATTCATTCAAAAGAAAATTATGAAAACCGAACCACAATTGTTGAAGTTATCGAGTAACATATCCTCAACAGAACATTCAGATGAATTGAGTACCTCTTCCTTTTTAAAATAAATCAAAAGTTACCGCACAGGATATAGGCGATACTTGAAAAGAAAAGTCAAAACCTTACATAAAGGTACATAAGTATCAACAATCTTTCTTTTCATGTTTTTAGTGCATTCATTTTTATCTAAGTCTGATAGCTTGATGTATTTATGATAGCCAGCTATCACATAAGCCTTCTCCACATCTTCTATACAGGCAGCCGAAGTTAGCACCAAGAAAGGATGAATAATAGCACCTCCGCATATCCAACTGTCGTAATTGCGAGGTGATTCTTCTGCTGGTACTAGATACACCTGTATATCAAATATCATTACTACTTTTTTAAAGTTTAACTAGCAGTACCTGCGGCTTCACCGGCGTTCAAACTTCACAATAAAGAACAGTGCGGGACTTATCTCAATATTGCCTAAAAATTTGATCAAAATTGTTTCAGTCGTTTTGAAATCCAAAGAGAACATGCACACACACATCGATTTTTGATACATTTATAGACCACCTACCTTCTTCTTGTCAAACGATTTTCTTTTTAATTTAGAATCTGTTGATGAACTTTATTATTTTCAATAAATTTTTTTCAACCGACTTCCTCACAAAGGAGGAGGTTCTCAATTCGGCTGTATGTTTTTTTTTATGTTTGTTACCTCAGAACTCAGTCATTTATTAACCGATTTGGACATTTTTTGTTTTGTTTGAAAGTGTATACTTCCAGATTGGTCCCATTTAAATTTCAAAAAAAAATACCACCCCTAAGGGTGGAAAAATAGCTAATGATGAATTTAACCTACTTCTAATTGTCATATTGACTTGAAACTTTGCATGTGTTTCTATTTCCGTTGATAGTGCAGTGGTTCAGCATCGTTGATCTAATCTGATGGTAAGGCCAGAAGGTGGATAGGCGGAACTCTTCAACGGCTAATAGTAGATACTTTGAGTTTGGGCTTATTTTGTTTGATTTGATAAGCCTAATAACACTTTAGAATCGGATTTTAGAGGCAGAATTTTTAGTGTTTCTAATAAAAGCGAATTTTAGTTTGTAAGTCTTCGTATAAAAGTTGGCATCAAAGTAACTTAAAGTTTAAGCGAATATTTTATTAAAATACTTTCTTCTTACTTTACTACTACTATGTCTACACTAAAAGGGGAAAAATAATTTTTTTTTAACAAAAACATATTATATATTAATAATATATATTTTTTTGTTAAAAAGTTTTTTTGGAAACAGCTAGGTAGTTAGTTATCTATACATATAATAATGTAAGTAAGCCGAATCTGTACATTAGATATTTTTTTAAAAAATCTTATTGAACTAAGCATTAATATCGATACAGAGGCCGAATCTATAGTTTTTAAAATTTTTGTGTCTGTCTGTCTGTTACCGCATCACAAAAAAACCACTGGAGGGATTTTGATAAAATTTGGTATGGTGATAGCTGGTTATCCGGGCCAACATATAGGATACTTTTTACCGCGGGAAAATATTTCATTTTTGAGAAAAAATACAAAAACTGCAATCTAAGAGTATACTTATATTATGTAAAACCTAAGAATTTGGTTTTTGGACATCTGAACGCGGGCGGAGCCGCGGGCAATGCTAATTTGTTATATTATACGACCGCTCAACGAACACTAACGACTACCAATCCGTTATCGCTATACCCTAAAAACCTTAGATATACAATATACATATGTACGGCCCGCGTATATACCTACACATATTTTATAACATATATTTTTGTTTTAAAGTACTTTTTGCTATAGGTTACTAGAAAATACTTTCCTGATCAGAAGCGAAACCGATCCTTTAAACGTTGTACTGTTTTAAAGAAGGAAAATGAAAAGAACATAAGTCAAAATATAGTTATTACTATATTAATATTTTAATATCCTATTTTGATCCTATGTTACATATAAGATGGCTAGTTATTCCTTAGTTTTGATATTTTTGTTTTAGACATCATGTAGTTTCGTAGATAACAAAAATTGTCACCCAAAGAAATGCTTCTTTGTGAGTTTGACTTGAAATTCTAATAGACAAGTAGTCAACAGTAGTACCTAGTAGTAGTAGTAATAAAAATGGATAAGAGTAGAGAGGGTGGAAAAATTACAAGTGAACAAATTTTCCGTACTTCTCTATTCTACGAAACAGAATGATTGCTATTTACATCGTAGGTAGTTCAAAACATCGGGCAAGCGTGAGTCTGACTCGTAAACCAAGAGCTCCGTAGTATGAAAGATATTAAATTCATGTTATATTTCAATGAGCTAATTCAAATTTAACTATTTAATAACATTTTAAGTAAATAATTTCTTACCATATACCTTTTCTCAGTTCCTAAGTTTTTCCCACCGGTTATACGGCGTTGAGAGAAAGAATCTATGAATATAACAATTTTATTGATATGGTTACAAGATGTCGTTATATGATCGTTGAAGAATAGAAATCAAAAAAATATCGGTACATATATGGGAATGACATATTATATACCATTTCTGTAAGTACCTATATTTTTTTCTATTCTTCAACGATTATAGAACTATATCATTTCAAGCATTCAAGCATCTTATAATATTTTTCTAATTGTCGTTGTGTTTGTTTCTTATAATTTAAGCCAACCTTTACAGTCTACTAAATAAGTAACTAGATACTTTATATTCAATGCAGAAGTAGGTTAATTTGCGCTCGAGGCATAAATCCGATTTCGCTTCCTTAAAATTTTTCCGTATTAAAAAATACAGCTCTATTTCGGTATGTATTGATTCAAATTGTTTAATATAATTAGTAGGACCTAGTACTTAGTCATTGTAAATGAATGTTACGGTTATTTGATGTAATTTTTTAATTTATTTTTCATATAAATGTTAATTATAAATTTTTCCTAATAAATATTTACTTACAATGTAAAATGGTTAGAACAAAAACGTGCCTCAATTGCAGTGATAACATCTCTCATGTGGCATTTGCTTTATGTTTTCACGTTAGGCTTGACCGCGTTTAATAAAACGTTTAATTCAACTCTGAAATTAATTGAGCTACCTTGGTTTGTTTTTTAATCAGGTTTCATTTTTTTAGTAAATACGAGCATCTTACCCTTACTTCGCTCGGATGCATCTGAAGGCCATTTGTAGCTACAATATTCATGACTATATAAAGGAAGCGCTACCTTCTTTATGTGTATGTATGCGTATTTAGCGTTTTTTAACGTGCCACTACAGGGCACGCCCTGCCTTTAATAGAGGAGCTCAGGCTATAATCCACCACGCAAAGTGCGGGTTGGCGCCGCCAGTAGGTATTTATTATAGCGTATTTTCCCGTGAGAATGAGATAATCTCCCGTGATAAAAAATAACTTATGTGACTTTCCAGTTTTCCAACTATCTCCACACAAAAAATCACGTCAATCCGTCATTCCGTTTCGACGTGAAAGAAGGACAAACAAACAAACACACTTTCACATTTATAATATGGATAGACATTACAGAGCTTTTAAGCATTACAGATTACTCCTCTTATTATTTATACAACTATGATTATAAAATATTTAATTAAACCTAATATTTATTATTTTTTTAAATATTTAGAATTAAAATCAACAAATATTGTAAGGTACTGTGGTGCCATTTTTGAATTTTTGAAATCATTTTGTAAAATAGCGCGTAGGGAATGTCTGTAATGTATGTATGTATAATCCATACTAATATTATAAATGTGAAAGTTTGTTTATTTGTCCTTTTTTCACGTCGAAACGGAATGATGTATTGGGGTATTTATTTTTGAGTGGAGACAGTTGGAAGGCTGGAGAGTGACATAGGCTACTTTTTGCCGCGGGAAAATATCTCAATCCCACGGGAAAACACGTTCTATTACAACCCACCAAACATTTATGATTAGTATTTAGTAGAAACTTGGTATTAATGCTCATCAATACAATTAAATAAATACGTGTTTTAGCACTTTTCGAAATTCATCCCATAAGGGGGTAAAATAGGCCAGGTATGTTTATATAAAACCTGTCTTTTTATTATTTTTTTTTCACTTTTAGCGCGAGCGAAGCCGCGGGTTCTGCTAGTGTATTATAATAATGCCTTTGAGACGTTTTGAATAAAACGTTATGTGATTATTATTTATCACAGTTCTAGCAGTATTAATTACCACAGTTCTAAAAAATACAAGACTTTGGCTCAATGAAGAAACAGAAAAGACAAAGTAAGAGCCAAGCTAAAAAATAAAAAGTTCTAACTAAAAAAAAACAGAAAATAACCTTAAAAAAAACGAACAAGAAGAGTCAAGGGTTTACTCTTTTTCGTTTAGGAAACAGAAATTTAAAGAAGGCTTTACAAGGAAACGAAAACGAAGTGGAATTTTATTGTATAATGGGCAATGTAAAGTATGAATCCCCACCGACAGAAGAATGAATCATGTGCGCCATTTCTAAACTGCGCACAAGAAAAATATACTACCCGGCAGACTAGTAAAGGTTACGTGTGTGATATGTGCCACACAACTTAATTGTAGTTTATTATAAAGATTACATTGTGTCATTCCTAACTACCCTAAACTGTTCCCATTTCCCCCGCGGATGGTCTTAATTACCCCATAGGGTATGGGGCAAAAAGGAACGGCAATGTTTTTGTTTTCATTCATTGCATTTCTAATAAAACGTTGATCTTTAAGATTTTTTTAAAAATAAAAAGTTTATTGTTTGTGACTTTATTCTATTATTTTTGAGTATTCAAGTTAAGTGTTCTCAATTACCCCACTTTGCCTTTCATGTCTCGTTCTTTATCCGGTGGATTTAAAAATTGAATGAGCTTCCGAGCCCTGGGTTTGGGGTTAATGACCTAAACCGGTTTACAAATTCGGTTTCCGATCCCTGATCTATAGCTATATGTATATTTTAAGTTAATCAGCGTAGAATACGCACGAACAACTGACCAGATGCAGGTTGGCGAACTTTACATATATTTAGAGAGACTCGGTAGGTTCTCTCAGACATGCAGGTTTCCTCAAGATGTTTTCGTTCACCATAAGACAAGTGGTAATCATGCTTGAAATGATTTGTACATAAAAATATAAGAGACCCGGGATTTGAAACCGCTGCACTCCATTTCCCAAGCAAACACGTTACTGGGATTACACAGTGATATATATTAATATACATACTAAATATCGCTCTTATAAAAAAAGCAGTTATGAGGACTGCCGACAGAAGTGAAAACTCAAAACTATAAACAAACAGTTGTTATTTTTGGATATTCAAATTGTTTGATCTTAAATTAAAATTTGTAAATTAAAACTATTTACATTTATCGGGTTTGACATCTATCGGCACTCTGAGTGTTAGCGTTAACATGTCGATGACAACTTAAATGAATTTACTCCCCAACCAAACCTGCCTGTAGAAGTTTTCACTTCAATAATAAATGAATTTTTTATACGCTGTTACCATTATATGCACAGATAAAAAAGGTTTAGGTAAACAAATAAAACATTCGATTATCTAATAATAAATCTGACATTTACTTTACACGATTAAAATATAACAGTATAATTATATCACTTAAGACGTTGTGGTCGAAAATTATCTTTTCTTATGTTACATACAAAAAACTATCAGAGTTATGTACTATGGGTTATAATAATACGCTTTACAAAATTTACATACAATTTATTAAAGTTACAACAACAAAGAACACCGGATATAAAATGTTATGGACTCTTTTTTTTAAACGCCATAGATAATATAAAATTGATTATCTGTATTCAATATAACAATTGCCGCCAAAATTTTTATATGAAATAAGTAATTTATAAAAATATTAACGTTACGTATTCAAAATTCGCTATTTAATATATTTAAGCTTATTTTAAAATTTCAACGGCAATTGAAAGTAAAATTGGTTTTATTTTTACATTTTACAACTAGAAAAAAACAACAACAATGATTTTAATAAAAAAAAAACATCAAATAATATATTACCTATGACATATTGAGTTAGAAAATATAAAGATCATTTAAACATACTATAAAAAATTGTTGGTTAATTAAAATTAAACCTTTAGTTTCTTAAAATAAGTGTCTATTTTGAACGTATCTACTTAACAATAATATTTTTCAGTTTTGATTTCGATTTAGTTTTTTTGTATATACATCCGCCATTCAGACGTTTTAAATAAAATTTTGAATTAAAAAAAAAGAAATGAAATTAAAAATATTACAAATTTACATTTTTAAGATAAAATTTTATAAGATCTTGAAATAAATATCAATTTTTTTGTAAATAATATTTTTTTATATCTTGTATTATATGAAACAATAAAGGTTTTATTTATTTTTCCTTATTAGAGAGCTATCAAAACTGAAAACTTAATACGAAATCCTTTAACATCAGTCATATTGAAAACACATTAATAATAACTTAGTCACCTAGTATTAGTAGAAAATTCTGGAATAACGTTCGTATATCACAAAGTATTCATATTTGGAAATTGCAAGGATAAATTTTTTTCTTCAATTTTTGTTTTTTTTTTATTATTATTAAAAATATGGCAAAAACAATGGACTATTTTTGGAAAAATAGATATTTTTTTTTATATATAACAACAATAATGTGATGTTAGGCGCTAGTTATGAGCAAAACATTGAGACGTTTTAACGGTGGTGTTTCAAACAAACTTTGTTTTAGTGAAATGTACAGGAAAATAAGACAATTTACAGTATTTTTATGAAACTATATTTGAAGTTATACTTCTTTTGGCACGTTAGGAAATAAATATGAGAATAAAAAATTTGCGATGCGCGCGCACACCGACAACCAAAAAGCGACATGATGAAGTTAGCTGCATTTCTTTTACAAACAGAGTTGTGACATGCTGAATGAAATATTTAACTATTTTTGTTCTGTTACGCCATAGAAGTATAACTTCTAACATGCGACCATAACATACACACGCACGTTTGTTGTTATTATAGAACATTTTCTTGATAGACTATCCCCAATTTTTATATAATTTATACTTTGATATTTTTTAAATATTTATAGTATTTACATAGCGGAAACCATTTTTTAACATAATGGATGCGTGTAACTTTTACTATTTGAATAAATATTTCAATAATAATGCTCCATAAGCATCAAAATATTGTTAAATCATAATAAATTCAGTAATATGGAATGAACTCTATTTTTTCAGCAATAAAGCCTATTTTCTAACACGTGTGTAAATCTTCTATCTGAAGTATGGTGTCGAATTAAAATAAAACATATTTCACTAACAACAAAGTTTATTTTATATTGCATCCGCGACAATATGCATAGACTCATTCATTAATCAGCCATTAAAGTTCACTTTGTAACAGTTGATCTACAGCTATAGTTGTTAGGAAAACGCTAACTAATATGACCCTTATCACGCGGAGAGCAGTCTATTTTTGCGTGTATTAATGAAGTCTTTTTATTGGTTTAAACAAACGAACTTTATTTGAAGGCAATAAAGTTTTAATCGGCGTGACTTATTTCACTGTTAACAAAGTCTATAAAACGTCATAGAGAACGATTTAATCTGTCAGCGCAAAAATAGCATAAGCTTCAGGTAAAGAAGTATGAAATAATTGAAATACAGTTACTTTTGCCTTTTAAATCGAACCACTCTGGCATTAATTTATAGTATAATTTTAATACATAAATAAAATATTATACGAGTTTTTAAAAGCCTACTCATAATGTTTTAAATACAAATTATTAGCATCAAAATCAGTCTATCAATAAGATTTTGTGTGATCTAAAAACATATAAAAAGACAAAGAACCCTTTCACAAATAACTTTCTATAATATAATTTCAATGAAAAAAAAAACTATTTTTGCGCTAACACACTAATTATATAGTCTATATGAAATTGAACCCTATTACTATGAAAATAAAGCTCATTATTACTTTCACCGATGCTGCGTTCGACACGCGCGCGCTGTGGACTGGAAACACTCTTCGCACACTCGGACAGGCTTCAGTTGTCCGTATCTGGGCAAGGGTATGGAGTTCGAACTGCACGATGCGCAAAATACTTTGCCTGCGAACAAATTGCATCATTTATTTACTATTCGTCGTCTTATTTGTTCAAACTACCAATACTTGTTGTACTTTACAGTAGATAGTTTTTTTCCTCTATTTTTAAAACAAAGCCTTATTTCCAACAATAAGATTATATACATGTTTATGTAAAATACTATTTAGGCGTTTTATAAAGTAAAATACGTTTTTTTTTGTATTTTATACCAATGGAATTGACATTTAAAACTCAAAAATTGTGTAATAAAAACTCATTCCGCAAATTGGTAGTCTGGACAAATGAGCATTCTCAGTGCGACGTATTGGTATTATGTGTAGGAGTGGGGCGAGAGAGTTGGCAAGATTTTTTTAAATATTATGTTAAATACATAGTATTTAAAAACAATCTTGTGGCATACAGTACAGCAAAAATATTTTTGATGGCTTGTGGGATGCGGGGAGGCAGAATTACATACATTGTGAAGAATTTGGTATATGGAATTATTTTTCTATAATCATTTTCGTAAAATTAAATAATACTTAATACTTTCTTAAATTTAGTTTTATTAAAAATGTCAATTTTTAATAAAACTATCTTTTCGGATTTTTTCGCGGATTTATTTTTATTTTTGGTTCCCGACGTTTCGTGATAGACAAAGAGAAAGTGACAGAGATAGAAATAATTCCATCTAGGTAAAACAATTTCAAGTATAGGAGTCACAAATAAAAAAACCGCGTAAGTACTCGTGGCAGACAGAGACAGTACATTAGAGAGACAGACATAGATCATAAGTTTTATTTTTCCAATTAAAATATTTTTTTAGCATTAAATTATTACAATTTTTTTACTGAACCACCAGTTCGGAAAGAAAAAGCCTCGTTCCTGAGAAGACCTGGCGAAAAACAAACCGAGACTAAAATTAAATACAAATAGTAAATTAAAACTATCTATACTAACCACAATTACGACAGTGATGCCTGCGTCGGAAGGCTGTGAAGTGCGCGTCACAGCGCATGCAGGACGGCGCCGCAATGTCCGGCACCCACTCGGGGGCACGCTCTACCACGCCCGCCCCCACGCCCACGCCCGTGTCCACGCCCACGCCTGTGCCCACGCCCACGGTGGTTGTGCGAGGTGTTTGTGGTGGGTCCTCGCGCGATCTCATTGTGTCGCGTTCCCTATAAATATATTTTTGTTAATTGTTATACATAATTATTCTACCTCACTATCCCCATTCACGTTCACTCTACACAAAGTCACAATATTATTGGAGTGAAACTCCATTAGAATCGTTGTGATTTGAAACTCGATGAAACGGAAATACGACACTAAAAAGAGACAAACACATAAATATATAGGATTAAGCCGGCGAGAGAATGAAATAGAATACATTACACAGGAAGTAAAAAACAATAAAATTCATTACTGATTAAAAAGTAATATATATTCATGTCAAATAAAGTGTAAAATAACTTTTAAACTTGCCATAATTATTATAAAAAAAGTAAACCTTATGATTATCCTACTCCTGATACTCTATATTCATCTCATTCTCTCGTAGGTTACTTTTCAGAAGTTTCATTTCTACCATGTTTGAATTGCGCACACGCGCAGGTTTTTTTATTCTACTATATTGATTATTTTCATTTTTGATTAGATGACCTAAGGCCTTACCATGAACTCTAATAGCATGAATACTATAATCTTACTTTAAGTTTTCATACCATGACGTCTTAAAAGCAAGGCTATTATAAGTCTAGACGCTTTTTAGGGTTCAAAAGGTAAAAAAAGGAACCAATATAAGATCAATCTCTTGTCCGTCTGTACGTGTGTTACCACCGGTTTTCTCAGAAACGGGTGGACCTAGCAAGTTGAAATTTATACCAGATACTGAAGTCTATAGTCCTTATTAGGTGTATAAAAATCAAGGCTCTGAGTTGACACGATAAAAGATATGGGTAAATTTAGATTTTCGCGAAAACTTGTAAGTACCAAAATTTACCTTAATTTTAAACTTTTTTTATTTTTCGAAATTTTCCCTTTACTTGTGCTGTAAGACCTTGCTTTTAACCAAAATTGACAATTCTAGGTCAACCGGAAGTACCCTATAGGTTTTGGGTCGAAAACCTATATGGAAGTTCCCGTTGACCTAGAATCACGAAATTTGGCAAAAAGCAAGGTCTTACAGCATAAATAAAGGAAAAATTCCAAAAAATAAAAAAAAGTTGAAAATTAAATGGATTTCCTACCAATTTGTACTGAGCCCTCGGTGGGAGAGACCGACTCGCACTTGTTTGTAATTTTTATATATTCATCACACGTACCTATAACTAAGATCACCAGTAGAGTGCGAAGCTTGCAAATTGCCAGTATCTGAGCGGCGGCGGGCGGGAGGCTCCGCGCTCTCAGAGTTGCTGTCCGCGTACACCTCCTCGGCGGAGTACACACTGTCGAATGAGCTACCTGCGAGGGTATTTGGTTTTAGTTTGGTGTTTTTACTGTACTAAAATATATCATACTTCCATATTAATATTATAAATGCGAAAGTAACTCTGTTTTCCTTTCCAAGGTTAGTCAGCTGAACGGATTTAGATGAAATACGATATGGAAATAGCTTGAAATCCTGGGAAGGACATAGGGTCATCACTTAAGGAGTGAAAATGGAGGTGAAAGTTTATATGGAGGCTCAATTATTTTTCGAGTAAGAGATATAAAACTCATCACACCTATGTATATATAGTCTATCTATTAAAATTGCTTTTTTTTCATTTTTAAAATTTGCATGATGGGTAGATGTTTAATATACAAAATTTACAAAAAAATAGAAGGATACACAGTTTTAAAACCACGATTGAAACTTAAAATTCAAAAATCTAGATTAAAAACATTTTAAATATTTTTTTATATATTTTTCGTAAAAGTTGTTTAAAGCAAAACTTTTGAAAAAAAAAGTTGAATTTCGACCATTATCAAAGTTAGAGCGAAAGTTATGAGCAAAAAAAAACCAAAAAAGAACTGTTTTGTACTAGTGATCAAAAAATCTCAAAATTTACCAGGAAGCCTCGTTTGAAGGGTACAAAAAATACCAAAATATTAAGAAAATTTACAATTTACGTTACTTGATGTTAATGCTACTATAATACTGGTGACAATTTTTATGAACTAATTTATGAGCCAAGCGCAGACAACGAAAGGAGTTTCGCTCATACCGGGCGTCCCAAGACATTGACTGTTTTTTTAATAATTTAGCTAAACTTAAGTGTATATATATCTATACATATAATCAAATTGTAACTAAATCGAATCTGTACATTAAATATTTTTTGGAAAATTTTATTGAAATAAACATTATTATCGATACAGAAGCTGAATCTATCGTTTTTAGAATTTTTGTCTGTCTGTCTGTCTGTCTGTTACCGCATCACAGAAAAACCACTGGAGGGATTTTGATGAAATTTGGTATGGTGATAGTTATCCGGGTCAACATAAAGGATACTTTTTACCGCGGGAAAATGTCTCTTTTCTGAGAAAAAATACAAAAACTGCAAAGTAAGAGTATACTAATATGTAAAACCTAAGAATTTTGTTTTTGGTCATCTGAACGCGGGCGGAGCCGCGGGCAATGCTAGTACAGAAATATAAGCAATTATTAAGATACCACAGTTACAATAGTATACGAAATACGTCAGAAAATCATGAATCATGGCATCATGACGAACCTACCACAGGACACGAAAAAAATTATAAATAGACAATATCTCTATAAAATTTGAGATTATATTTATAACCTATATAAAACATAATATATTTATATGTCACTCACCATTTTGTATGACCTGGTCTTCAGTGGGTTGATATTCTATAGTGTTTTCTTCTGGTTTCGTCTCTTCAGGCAATTCAATGGTCTGGTTGAGTAGGAATACAGCTTTTAATATGTTTCTGAGATCGGCTGCAAAATTAGTTTGTAGTTGGTCCGCGACACCCGCGATACAAACAAACAAACGATGGATGAGATCTTCGCTTGATCTGAAAAATTTATTAAAACTATAAATAAGTATTTTGTTTCACGTATAGATTCAATGTTGTCGTATTTTTAAAGGTCTGTCTGATATAAGCTAAAACTTTCGATATATTCATTCAACTCGCAATTCTATTTATTCATATTTAAATAAATACAATAAATTACGCTTGTCGTGGTAGCCTTTAAGTAGAACAACATTTATCAATTGTAAAATTATAATTGTAATAAGACATGTAGTTTTTGCACGATATAAGTGTGTTGGCTACCCTAAATAAACAAATAAGTAAATAAATACATTTTAAATAAACAAGTACACTGACTTCAAAATTATTAAAGTAATCAATCATTCCACCCCTAGGAGTGAAATTTTGTCTTAAAATTTTTATATATTCAAAATTCAGGCATGACCTATTCTACTGATTACAATTGATGATAAAAAAAGTATACACCTGAATCGTGTAACTCCTTTCAGACAAAAAAAGAACTTTAAAAGAGAACTTTACAAACTAACTTGAACTTCCCCCGCGCCTGCTGCCTCGCGGCCAGCTCCTGCGCCTGCAGCGCTAACGCGATCTGCTCGTCGTCCGCACACTCTGCATTCCCGCATGCACTGCTACTGTAATTTTACATACACTATTATCTAATCTAATAACTTTAAACGAGCAATTCTTATATATTTTTAATTAAAAATTCCTCTAATCAAACCCTAATTGTCTGTAACAAGTGTATAACGCCTTTGAGACGTCCATAACCTAAGTCTCTCCCGTGAACATGATTGCTGTAACGTATTCGAAACGTCGGGAACCAAAAATCAATATAAATTCGTGAAAAAATCCGAAAAGATAGTTTTATTTAAAATGTCAAATAATCGCGTAAATCTAAGAAAGTAATTCTTATATATTTATTTATTTATTTATATATACCGGCAATCTCGGAAACGGCTCTAACGATTTCGGTGAAATTTGTATGTGGGGGTTTTCGGTGACGAAAACTCGGTCTAGATTAGTCTTATGTCTGGGAAAACGCGTGTTTTCAAGTTTTCATACGGTTTTCGCTAATTTTTCACGCTCGCGCAACATTGACAGTCACAGGTGTCCGGGTTCGAATCCCGGTCGGAAACAAAGTTTTTGCTTTTGTTTTTTTTTGTTTTTAAGCCAAATAAAAAAAATACTTTTGCCTAAAATAATATATGACTTTTTAACGCACTGTTGACACGCGTTTATATCGACACTAGCTACTCACCCTCGCATCGCTTCGGTTCGTCCGTAGTGAAAAACAAAAGCAAACCTAACCCACGCAAACTCTACATTTTTCCGGGATATAAAGAACCTATGTGCTATTCAAGACTATAATCTATCTCTGTGCCAAATTTCATCCAAATCCGTTCAGCCCTTCTGGCATTATTGAGTAACAAACATCCATCCAAACTTTCGCATTTATAATATTTGTGGGATTATCTGAATTATCGCATGTTATCTGTATTTTTTCTATAAAACGTAATGTGCATAGAACAAATGCAACTCGAAAGAGATCAAAAATTCGAAATGTTATAAATTCATAAGAAGTAGCCATTACGAGCTATTAAGGAGTTCCACAATTCATCTTACGTCACATCACGTCACGTTAATTTTACAATAAACAATAGTTAAAAATTATTATGAAAATAATTTCCAAGATTTGATTACTTTGCTACAACTAAAATCAATAAACATTTGCAACTAAACACAGAACTCACCTTTCATCAACAAAATGGTCAAAATTCAATCTCAACGGACTATTCTGGCTCTGAGTTGACCGGTTATCTAATATCACATTTCCTGGAGACCACATTTTCTTCTTCTTTTTACTCTTTGCACTCGACTTTCTACTTTTCCGCCTCGTATTTTGACTACAATTGGGCACTTCATTGGACATATCTTTCACTAGCGAACTTATTTTCTTGTCAGAATCTCTATATCTTCTTAACTCTGTTAACACATCTATGGTCCTAAATTCTTCCTGTGGGTCATTCGCACCCCAATGTAGGCTGGAGGCTTCGTTTAACTCTTCCCTACTTAGTCTCACGTTTTCTATATGAGATGACCCCGCTTCATTCTTCTGTGTGTCATCTTCTACATATTTAATATTAACAATCTCATCTGTCACTTCAGAAAAGGAACGTTCTAGAGTGTTAGTATCTTTTTCGTCTATTTTTTCTTCTACCGGACTTTTTAAGACTCTATTCTGTTGCATGAAGTGGTTTTCTTTATTTTGGTCGGTATCCGGAGATCTGTCTAGACTTGTATTTTCTGTACTAACACCTGAATCGACCGGTGACTCGTTATCACTCTCATATCCAAGCATAAATTTGACCCTTTCATCTTTATCCATCGCCATTTTCTCGGGATCATCACAAAATGGCGACTCATCATCTGTACCATTTTTAAAACTCTGTTTATATTCTTGGTTGTATTCTTCATCTAGTAATATAACACTTAAGCTAACATTAGCGATGGCCATATCGATATTCACGATTTCAGCGTCGATGCTAGGCATTATTAGTGGTGCATCGGAACTCATTATGACTCGATTAAAATTATTCTCCTCCTCCTGATTGAAAACAGCAGAATTATTGTGCGAAAGGGACGCTAACACAACCGGCTCTTGACTAATGGCATTTGGTATTAAATATCCATGACTTGTTGACGGCATACAACTCAATTGTTCATTTCTTGGTCCAGAAAAGTTATAATCTTGTGATTCATTCGATATGAGTTTAGGTACATCGTTAGTCGAGTACGAATGAGTTTGATCGATTATGTCCACATCACTAACTATTGAGGACAATCGATCAGCTATTTCTGTTACTTGTTCGTTTAGTGATGTGACGAGTTCTTGGTCTGGTATTTGTCTATTCGATGTTTCACCCGAAGTCGATGCTGATACCGCATTTATTACTAGCGGATCAAACATCATTAGTCCGTTTGTTGATAGATTTCTTAACGATGACATATCGTTTTCGTTCTTACTTATTTTCCTAGTCCTCTCTATATTGCTTTCGTTTGTTTGGAATGTGTCAGTACTGGTTGTGTCGGTTGAGTGTCTGTCTGTGTGTTTGTCGATATCTTCGGACTCTCTCTCAGATTCGTCGTCTCCTGTGAGACGTTTAAGTCCGTCTATGATAGGAGTCATAACTTCTATATTTCCAGGTAGATAGTCCGCGTCAGTTATCGTTGGTTCACTAGAACTGGAATAAAATACACAATTTAGAATACAAATTAAAATAGTTCATACTTTTTGATTGGTATATTATTAAATTAATATTAATTTGAATTGTTAAAAAAAGTGCGTGAGTGTTCAATTTACACTTGGTACAAGTGAAACTTCAGAAAAGTAACCTACGACAGAATGAGATGAAGATAGAGTATCAGGAGTAGGATAATTATAAGGTTTACTTTTTTATAATAATTTTGGCAAGTTTAAAAGTTATTTTACACTTTATTTGACATAAATATATATGACATATTATTCAGTAATTAGTTTTATTATTTTTCATTTCCTGCGTACTGTATCCTATCTCAAATAACAACGGTTACCATGGCAACATAGCAATATATTCTATCTCATTCTGTCACCGGCTTAATCCTATATATTTGTGTTTGTCTCTTTTTAGTGTTGCATTTCCGTTTCATCGAGTTTCAAATCATAACGATTCTAAAGAAGTTTCACTCAAAAACGGTATGTATAATCAATCACGGAATCGTTATAAAAGCTATCAATTACAAAATTCAGTTTAAGCTAGATTTTTCTAAGTCTTAAGAAAATATAAGTATTCATTATATATTTTTAATTATAATAACAAATTATTGCTTACGTACCTTTGCTGCGAATATAAATCTCTACATTGCGCATGGTCCTCATAAAACTTCGATACAAATTCATTAATGTCTGGATAACATGAATCTTCTGTTGAGTCTTCTGCTGTAAAATTAATTATTAACTACTAAAATATACATATTATCTACATACAGTATTTTCCTACTTCTTTGCTTTTACAAATTAAAATATTCTTAGTTATTTAGTCTAAACGGAAATAATAATTTAGGTTCTGGGTAAGTTTCCCTCTTAAAATCAAACTTCTTCTTCTTCTTCTTCACAAAAAAAAAGTGTGTGTGTGCTTATGTACGCACGTAAGAAGTCATATTTCTTTGGCGTAGGAGAACAAAAATAGATAAAGTTTCCATCCCGTATGTCACAACTCTCTGTTTGTAAAAGGATCGTTGCATTCAGCTAACTTCATCATGTAGCTTTTTGGCTGTCGGTGCGCGCGCGCATCGTATAAATTTTACTCATATTTTTTTCAAACGTGTCAAAAGAAGTGTAACTTCAAAAAAACTATGTATTATAATATAAACCATACACACCATACCACCATATAAATATTTACCGCACATAAAAATCTATTTATTTTAAAATTCATCTACTTTCAATTTCAATACTAAGGTATACAAAACAAACACTCACCAGGTGGAATTTCAAAATTAGCCATATTAATATCTTCATTTGAACACAATAACTTCTCAAGCGCCATCAGTTCCCGCCGGTCCAGCGTCCACAGCAGGGACTTGATTTTGTGTAACAAATGGCGGAACGGACGGAACATGTCTGACATTTCGTCTGAAAAGTTAAAAATAGAATATATAAATATTTTGATTATACATACACTAGGGTGGAGAGAAAAAAACTGTTTTTATTTTATCTTAGCTTGTGGGTAGAATTTATAGCTTATAAAAAAAAATCTTAATTTGCAAACTTAGATATTAAAATAGTAGAAAAATTCAAACCGTAGTAACCGTATGTAGATTAAATTTATATTAAAAAAATGAGTTTCAAAAGAATGTTTAAATACATACCTGGTACTTTGTCTATACTCAATGGACCATTCGAATATATGAGCAGACCACTGACTATGGCTAAGCGAGGCACTGCGAACATTAGCGCCGGATCATACGAATCCACCTGGAAATTATAAAATGTCACTAAAAATCTTATTTTATAACAGAAATAATGCACTAAATACTACTAATACGTTTAATGTAAATCCGGATTTTCTTATTTTACAACCTGTTTTTAATTTGTAATGTTTGTATGTATCTTGCAACTGAATTTTAAAACAGTTATCCTCAACAGAACGAGTTCAAAATTTGCATACACGTTTACTTTAGATGACAATGCATGGTTAGATAAGCGTCGTCATTCTAAATCCAACATGGCGGACTCCCAACAATAACAAACTTATGTTTTTTATGCACCCCCATGATATAGATATCAAATGAAAGAGTTTACTGAAAATAATACAGTATAATACAACACAATTTATATTATATAAAAGCTTGTTTTTCAAAATGTTTATATATATATTATTTTTTTATACTTATTTAGGTCTATATTTTAAGTATTAATTATGGCGACAAATTATTGATATGTCATCAAAATGATTACTTAATTACATAGATACTAATGAGTCATTAGTAAAGACTGAACATATTTGTCGCCCATAATATTTATCTATATACATATATAAAACAAAGTCGGGTATGTTACAACACTTATAACTCGAGAACTGCTGGACCGATTTTTATAGTCTTTGTTTTGTTGGATTTGTCTGAACCCCGAATAGCAGAATAACTATTAAAACATAGGAAAAACTCACGAAAAACAAAATGTGAAAAAAAATTCTATTCCATACTAAGCGTCAAAACGTAACGCGGGACGAACCTGAGCGAAGCGAGGGCGAGTCGCTAGTAAATAAATAACAATAAGTAACTGTTATTTCCAAGTCAATGACTTTTATTAAGCTAATGTATTTATTTGCATATAACCAAATTTCAAAAACAACTTTTTTTACAATTTATGGTAAATAATATTTAAATTTATGTTAATTTCTGGAAAAGATAAAGTTGCTACAGGATATATAGTATAACGGAAAACAAAGGGCCCATCTGTACGTATGTTTTTAGAATGTACTGCGCAGTGTTATAAAAATGGGCATAATTGCCTCAATTTCATATTACTCTGTTCGTGTATTTAATACTTTTATGTTTACGACCTTGTGTTTATGTCTTTATTTATACATACAATAATAAAATTGTTCAAACTAGAACTTGATATATTGTTAAATTTATGTTTGGTAACTTTGTGATGTATGACATGAAAGAAATTAATATTTTGTCGTTTTGTCGCGCAACACCTAGAACTATTTTTATTTTATAATTGCCTAAATCCCATTATTATTAATATTATAAATTCGAAAGTTTGGATGAATGGATGTTTGTTACTCTTTAACGCCAGAACGGCAGAACAGATCTGTGTGAAATGTGGCACAGAGATAGATTATAGTCTGGAAAAGCACATAGGTTACTTTTTATCCGGAAAAAATGTACGGTTACTATAGTAAAGATTTGTTTTTGTGTCTCACACAATCATAATTTATAACTGGGTTTCAAATCATCGATTGAATAAACCCAAACACAGCTTATACGCTTATAGCTTGATACGTTGTCTACGCGTGTCCTTATAAAAAAAAGCGCCATCAAAATTGTAGGCATTTTTTAAAATATATGAGCAAATAAAAGAAATAAAAGACTTAAGCTTAAAGCTCAAAGCCTCGGTTAATTATTTATTAAAATAACAACAAACAAAACAAAGGGTAAAAAACAACTCACTTGTTCTTGCGTCAAAAGGTTCAGTTTCAAAGCTCTCCGCAAACTCTCCGAGAACAAAACGCATATCAGTTGCTGAGCCTCGAATTCGTGTGGCGTCTTCACATTCACCATTGCACTCACGTAGCAAAGCTCAAATTCTGCGAAAAGTCTGAAATAGGAAATATTCGTGGCTGTTAAAAGTATATTATTATGTGTAAAAACTTTATAATTTTTTTTAATACAAAGTATTTTTAAAACCTGTTTTAAAATCCATACGGTAGATAGGTAGGTGATCTTTGTTACCAACGGTTAAATATAGTTTGCATGGTAAAAAAATTTGCAGTTAAAACGCTACCCATCTCGTAGCAATTTAGTTATACGAGGGGCTTCAACCTAAAAGCCGTCTCCCGACTCTCATATTATTTAATGTTAATTCTGAATTTACTTTGAAAATTGGCAAGAAATAAAAATATCCAAAAAAAAAACACATCTTTAGAAAATGTTGATAGAGCTACTCTAGTAAACTATAGAAATGTAAACATTATATTATACAAATATTTAAGTCATTCATAACACCCCTATATCTTACAACACTGCGAAAAATATTTAGGTTAGTGTGCAATAACATAGTGGCTATCTGGTTTAATTTACAGTGCAAATAATGCAGTTTTCTTTGATAGCCTCGATTAATTTGGTCTTGTGATAAAAAAATATCGATAGATTCATTTGGATACCAAGAATATTGGTTTTTTTTTAATTAAAAATAAATCTGAGGTCTTAATATATAAGGCAAATAATAAAATTAGGTATACCCTCTTAACTGGGACACTTATTAACAAAACTAAAAGAATAAACAATCTGATGCACAATAATAAAACGCAAATCTATTTTAATGTATTGTGATGTAATATATTGAAGCCTGCATATGTGGACGGCAAGAATCAGGGACGAAAAGAGGAAAATTCCTCAGTCACCACTTCGCACAAATTGAACCGTACAATATCTGCTATCCCTATGTATAGTAAATCGTTAATTGGTTATATATGATAACCCTTTACATATTTATTTTTTTGTTCGTTCTCTAACATTTTGCCATTTCTAAGCCACTGTTTTCTCATCTAGTTGATACTAGATAGCTTTCGTCTTGATATTTAAAGCACACCACTGCATGGGGCTGTAATGGGGCTTTGTTGGTATGAAAGTAAACGCAAGGGCCCATAATAGAATAATTAGGCATATGCCGTCAATACCATAATATACATACAAATTAAGCCCACTACACGATCGGGGCACTAAAAAGTCTGCAGTGTGCGGTGAACTCCAACAAGTAGTTAACCTTATACCAAACGGGGCACATTGTAATTAATACGTTTGTCCAAATGTTATAAATGCTGTTTGAATCTGTAAAATTTGTATCTTTTTTGTCAAATAAATTGAACAACGTTCAAATTATTTAAAAAAAAATCATTAACAAACAAATCAAAATATGTTAGGCGTAATTTAAACGTCTTCTATAATTACCCACCTATCAAATATCCTCAGACTCTCGTGCAACATATCATCGTGATCTTGCAAAGCGAGTCCTCTGGGACGAAGGCATTGTTCCCTTAATAGAGAGCGAACAGTTTCTAAGCTACGTGTCAAAGCTTTGGCCAACGGTCGCATTGCCGCTGATTCCTCTTCTCGACTCATTATTGATGATCCGGCTGCTAAGCACTGTAACAATAAAAGTACAGAGTTTATTTTATTAATATACATCCTTAGCCATAAAAGGAAGGAAAAGGAAGTTCCCAGCTTGCCCTTGTCCTTTTGTCTGTATGTATGTGCGCGATAATCTTAAAAACTAATGAAAAAATTTAATCTGCTTTCCTTCTGGGAGAATGTGTTGTATTTACATCGGCCCTAGAACTCCTATAAAGGAACCGAATATTGACGGTATAAGTAAATCGAGTTAGCAGAAAAACGCTGCTTTAGGAGCTTTTAAGGACGTGGACTAAGGAAATGGTTATATTTATATAACTGGTTATAGGTAAAAGTACAAACAAATTTTTGAGGGGAATGCCCCCCGACCATGGACATTTCGGCACTGCGTGCATACATTTAAAAGTGCATGGAAATGATAATATTCAAAATAAACAATAAAATAGAAAACGAATTCGTTTAAAAAAATGGATTTGTTATCATAAAATAGATTTTATTATTATTTTTACACATATATAAATTTTGAAAAATTGCACTTCCTTAATACTTTATCAAAACGATTCAGATATCATTTTTTAAGATTACGTTCCTTGCTAATGATATCAAATCAAATATCTTAAAATTACTATTTTTGTTAAGAGTTCCATATTTTGTATGTATTATAAACAAATGTATCCATTAATTTGACATGAACTTGTTCTTACCTCTGCACCAAACCATAATTGTCCAGCCAAGTTGTCTTGAAGGACGTCTTCAGGGAACTTGACGCGGAAACCTCTCGCTACTCTCTCGTCGCCCAATACTTGATCCATTATCTGGCTGGTTATGTTGAGCACTCTATCCTGGAAGAACAACACAAATCATAAACAATAGTACAGACAGTTGTATTTGAGCAAATAACGCAGAGAAAAATCAGTAAAGATTTTAAACGAATTTTCAATTATTTAAACAATTTGTTGTTAGAAAACATTGTTTCTGAATTATAGTTTAGATACTAAGAAGTAAGAACTATCTGTACAAATAGCAGTTAACTTTTCTCTACGTGTTCTCTACATCAGAAAAGCGCATGATATTTTGTACTTTAAATGTACCTTGTAGTCGAAACGTTAATTAAAATTATTAACTTCAAACTCAAGCAAGAATCAGTACTAATACTATATAATAAATTAATTAATCATGGACGTTTCCTTAATTACGTAGAATTGAAATATGCATAATGCATATATGCACAAGCTACATACATATTATATACGCAAGTATGATTATATAGCTAACCTAGCGACTCACCCTCGCTCCGCTCGGGTTCGCCCATAGTTACTTTTTAACGTTTAGTTGAGATTTTTCAAAGATCAGATATTTTCCCGCAATAAAAAGTATCCTATATGTTGACCTGGATAACAGCATATATTATCATACCAAATTTCATCAAAATCCCATCAGTAGTTTTTCCGGGATGCGGTCACAGATTCGGCCTCTGTATCGATAATAATGTCTATTTCAATAAGATTTTCCAATAAATATTAAATGTAGGTACAGATTCGGCTTAGTTACAATTTTATTATATGTATAGATCAACATTGTACGGAAACGTTTGCTCTAGTATAAATAAACACACAACAATCACTAAGATAGCAACAATGTATACCTATATAATATTTATATTTAATGCACGTGTGGACAATGCTCTCTGGTACGATAAATCTCATTAATCGTGTTATATATTATGACAGTGATAAAACTTATGCAATTTCATATACGTATACATTTCTACTTCAGATCAAATTTCCTATACAAGAGTTAGTAATTTTGTTATATGAAACCCTGTTACTTTTTGAAGTAGCAAGCTACTATACTTAATACTTTGCGATATTCGAACTCTTGAATACCTAATATGTAGAAATAGTGACGTCCTTTCTTAGATATGGCGATAATAATTTTAAATATTAAATTATTTTAAATATTAATTATATAATAAAGCGGTTTTTTTCCGTCAAACACTTTTTGAAAGAGAAAATAAGGCGGCTTTTTGTTTATTAACGCGAATGAGATTTAGAGCTAATCTACATACATATGTACATACCTACGTATATATAAGATTTATATAATTACTTTAAAATAGCGGTACAGTTCAGTGGTCGTAATATACGTAGGCTTACCAACATGCATTGACTAAATCGTTGTAATTATCATTTTGAAAACATTTAGTATAGCTATAAAAATCTGGAGTTATATTTGTATATTATTTGGATGATAAAATTTAAAAAATACTATTATTACAATAAAATATTTAGAAAGAGTAACATAAAAATGATTATTGTGCCTATCTTTTCTACTACCAACCCTTATTAAACAGAAATGCCTCACCTCCAGATAAATTTCTAAGAAATTAATTAAATTTCTAAGAAATCTATTGTTAACTGTAACCGCCGGTGTGTCCGCTGTCGTTCAGGGATTAGTGTTATAAAAATCAATTAAATGATTTTCAGACATCCTCGTTGTACAAGCTAAAGGATTTTAGGCTACAGAGTGTGAAGAGGACTTACATACATGTATGATATATTATTTTTTATTATATACTTTTTTCACTAATTAGATTTAATGTAATAACACCTAATAAACATAACCTTTCTATTGGAGCAGTCGGGTAAAAACTAACAAAAAATGATGTCATTCCATTGTGCTTGTTATAATACCTATAATCATGTCAGACGATAGAATTACCTCCATATCTTCGACAATCAGCGTAACTAATATTTTATCACAGAACTGACTCATCTATGACTCACAAGTGCAAAACACCACAATTAGTGCGTTTATAAGAGCAGGATATTTCTACCATTACACATTAGAATGTTTCAATTAATCGCTATCTTAATTTTATACAAGGTAGTGCCTGCGACATCTAGTGTTGCAAAAAACTTTCTTTTTTCTATCGTTAAAAACCGCGTTTTTTTCTGGGGCGTTTCTAGGTCGTTTCCGTAAAAGATTAATCTTACTACCATACTGTTTTAGTTGAATAGTACCAAGCTTACATGTGAAAATTCCGACACTGAAAAGGACAAGACTAGTGTAGGTGGCACTGATACTGAAAGTGACCTACTGACATTGACACAGAGGAAGAATAAATTTTGAAATCGAAAAAGTATAATGAATCAATTAGCTGATTCATTATACTTTTTCGATTTGTAATTTTAGTAAAATGTAAGAAATTAGAAAACATATTTTAAAACATTTAATTTTCTATACATTTTGTTTCTGAAAAAAAAATCATAATTAGAAAGAAAAACATAGGTATTATTTTTTTTCAACATAGTGAAAAAAACAAGAGTCGTTTTTTTTCATGTTACATCACTAGCGACATCGCCTGTGTATATTTCTATGTATTTAATTTAGAATTTTAAAACTGGCCGCATCCGCTTTAAATGACAGCTTGAAACCAATCTTTGGATCTAATCGTCGTATTGTAACAAACTTAATTCTAAGTATTACGATTATAAAGTTAAATAATAAATAGCTCATCAGATCCAGCTTTTCTCACGATTCGAATGAAAATTATAATAATTGTTTGATTGGTTTCTTGGACATTATACGTATATTTATAGTTATTTATTTCAAAATACGATGGATGTACAACTTTTATTGTTATTATATGTACCTATATATAATTATCGGCTAACCACACCAAACCAAGATATTATGATCTAGTCTTCAAATGAAATATTTTTAAAATAAATATTTTATTATATAATAGAATACATTTAGAAGTTTAATAAAATATAGAATTTATACTAAAATTCTAAATCATATATAATATACCTTAGATATTCACACAAACTTTTATAAATCCGTTGGAATTGGCAATCTAACAAAGTTAAAAGTTTTTGTACTGTCAGTAAAAGCTGCTCAGGCCCAAAATAAGGTTATGAATTTTGTTACAATGTTCAAGTTTTACATTTACTAAACAATAAAATTTCATTTAACTTATGCCATATATTTTATATCTTGTAATTTATTGGACAATATAGAAAACTTAACTTGATAATTTATTTTTAGGGCTACTTCCAAAATTATAAGTTTGATTTAAATATCATAAATATGCTTCACAAACGACAAACAATACATTTTGACGTGCGATAAAAATATTTAAGAATATTTAAGAACTGGCTCCATTTTTAATACCTAATTGAAAAGAAGGATAGTAGAGCTGTAATACTAAGTCAAAAAGCTGATGTACATTAAATAATCGTCAAGTTTATGAAATTGACTTGAACTTTATTACGTGTTTCAAACAACATCATAGGAAGCATACCTATTTGTTGTTAAATTCCTCATTAAATCCAAGTCAAGGTCTACAATAATCGTAGAAAAGTGGCATTTGACATCAATGAATGTAATAACAGGTAAGAATTACAGTTAAAGTCTTGTTTAAGTAAATACAATAATCACTAGTAACAGTTATTAAATTTCTTTAATTATATAAACTACTAGCATTGCCCGCGGCTCCGCCCGCGTTCAGATGATCAAAAACTAAATTCTTAGGTTTTACATATTAGTATACTCTTACAGTGCAGTTTTTGTATTTTTTCTCAGAAATTAGATATTTTCTCCAAGTAAAAAGTCATCTATCATCATACCAAATTTCATCAAAATCTGTCCAGTGTTTATCTCATGATGCGGTAACAGACAGACAGACAGACAGACAGACAGACAGACAGACAGACAGACAGACAGACAGACAAAAATTCTAAAAACTATAGATGGACTCTGTATCGATAATAATGTATATTTCAATTAGATTTTTCAAAAAATATTTAATATACAGATTCGACTTAGTTACAATTTTATTATATGCATAGATGATAAAAAGCCTTTAACATGTTTAGTAAAATTTATTGATGACCTAAAAAAGAGTGTCTACGCATATAAAATAATAACTTTCACATAACACGAATAATTATTCCGAAATATATGTAATTAGCTATTTTGGATATTGCAAAACAAGAAAATGATGTCATACTTTCTTTTGAATCAAGAAAAGGACTAATTGACCTCGAATCATCTTCGTGGACCTTTAACTGTCGGGTCACGTTGGAATTGCCGACCACTTCTGACAATATACCTACTCACACGACTGCATCCTCCGCCAATTTGCCGGTTGGCAACGTAACATTGTAACAGTGTTGTTTCCAATATCTACGCCGTTACAATGTTATGCGAAGAATAAATTCGTACTTATTAACTATATATAAACTATTTAAATCTCCTAATTAATGTTTTTTATTATTAAATTTATATTAAGGGAAACAAAACAAACCTATCCCACGTACAAGGGAAACAAAACAAACGTATCCCCGTACATTTTTCCGGGATAAAAATATCCTATGTCTTATTCCAGACTATAATCTATCTCTGTGCCAAATTTCTTTCACTTTCTCCGTTCAGCCGTTCGGGTGTGAAAGGGTAACAAACATCTATACTCACAAACTTTCACATTTATAATATTGTATAATACGGACAACCAATAAAAAAGCTATGTTATATACATCTATACTTAATACTTATATTGATATTATTTTCCCATAAATAAACAAATAAATATGTTTGGACATTAACACACCACACCGTATAATTCCATGGTGAGCTACGAGGCCTGTGTTATGGATACCAGATAGTTGATACACTACACACATATAACTTTAAATACATACATATTATAAATATAAACACCCATGACTGGAGTACAAACATTCGTTCTCATCACACAAATGAATGCCCCCAGCGGGACTCGAACCCGCGACCGCTGGCACAGTAAGTAGGGACACTACAGACTGAGCCAAACGTGTCGTCTTATAGTACATAGTAGTTAATTTAAATTGACACATACAAAGAACGAGCAACATACATATTTAAATAATGCCACAAACTATAAGATAAAATAATGTTGCAAGCCTATAATTTACTGTGTAAATATATTTTTCTTTCACAGATCATTACAAAGTCATTTCATTTCTTGCGTCAAAGACGACAAGATAATATAGATTACTCGTCATTTACCATCCAACAAGATTTTTATATCTACAACGAAAAGATGTCATTTGTTGAGTTTCATCTGGGTTAAAACGTTCATAGGAAGTCAAAGTGAATTGAATATTTAAAACTGAACGAACAATAAAAATGAATTACGGCTCTCCATATCTTTCTTCACATATTAAATTGTTTACATAATAATATAACTTAGTTACATAGTAATAGGCAATAAACCAGTTGTTCAAATTTAGTGAAACACAAGTAATTATATTTTACAATACAATTTTAACCTACTACTAGTTTACGCTCGTAGCTTTCCCTGGATTGATAAAATATTCCACAAAAGCCAGGGATACCAGATTTATGTTGTGAAAGAATTTTTAAAATCGGTTATTTAGTTTAATTGTTATTCCCTATCTTCACACACTTTTAACAATAAGTACGAGTATACGAGATAATGACAAAATAGGTATAGGTATAAACTAAATAAAAAGTACTTATTTAAACGATAAAATGAATGTGTGTGTGTATATATATATATATAATTAGTCACTCTATAAGGTATATTTATAATTATAAAAAAATAATTAAAAAACCCCCTACGCAAATTAATTGTCATTTAACGATTACACTGGCACGTGAAGCACTTAATCGAGTAATCATACGCCAAAATGCCTTACAACATTTTGGAAAAGAGCTGATACTCTTACACTACTAGGCCGATATTAATAAATGTCAAACTTATAGCCCCCCTCTTATTGCGTCGGGGGTTAAAAAGCAGTAATCGCTACAATAATATAGATATACAAATTGAATTTAAAGCGAAAACTTATGTTATCGTCCGATTGATATGTAACGTACGTACACAAATGTTGTAGGTATCTATCTTTCGAGGTTTTCCTTTGAGACTTACGTCACTTATGTATATAATCATATTCTTAATTTAATCATTTATATCGAAAAACTTCCGCAGACGTCACTTACTAATATAGCACACTTCATCAAACATAGGTACTTAGCTAACTCTATACAATATAACCTTGTTATTATTTGTAACAAGTTAAGTACAGTTTGTTACATAATAGCAGCTTTCGTACAATTGAAATAATTTATTTAAATAACTATCTAATTTTAAAAGAAGATTTCATCGCACTTTTATCGATTATCGTATCGATTTGATGTATGAGATATCCGGATGTGAATAAAATAATTTTATACCATTAAGCAGATTTGATGACGAAGTTATGAAGTAAATAATGTCAAAATCTTCATTCTCTCTCTGCTAGTGAAACCTTCCGAGTTTTAGTTCATACTAGCGACTAACTCTCGCTTCGCTCAGGTTCGTCTCTAGGTACGTTTTGACGCTTAGTATGGAATAGATTTTACAATAAAAAAAACCTGAATTTTCCTATGTTTTAATAGTTATTCTGCTATTTGGGAAGAAGATATATCCAACAAAACAAAGATCATAAAAATCGGTCCAGCAGTTCTCGAGTTAAGCTTTGTAAACACACCTGACTTTTGTTTTGAAGTATTCCATACAATAGTATTGGTCATAAATATGTTTTTTAAATATTTTTAAAACTACAACTAAGTGTATGCTTTAAAATTTCAATTATGAAGTGATTCATTGTGGTACATTTCGTAAGTCTTAATACGAAATCATGAACGAATTAGCCACAATTCGTTCATGTATGAAATATACTACAGACACACCGGCGTCTAATCATTTACACAACTACCAACAAACTAAGTGATAGTGAACTGCATAGCAATAAAGATTACTTCGCATGTCGCGACGTTATTTTAACCTCTGGTGAGTCATCCGAAACGAACTCATTTCCGATTGGGTCTATTAAATGCGCTTTAACGCAACCGTATTATTTAGAACAATGTTGTACACGTTGATTCATATTTCTTTATATATTTAAAGTGAAACTGAGTATTATAGCAAATATAATATGTATTGCAAACAGTAAGGGTCGATCCTCACTATAGTGCCGGTTCGTTTTCGGTCCGATCTTGATCTGTTAAATTCTTATCATGTTCACATAATGCAATCAGGATTGAGTCACGATTCAGTTTTATTTGTCAACAGTCTAATACGGATGTAAATAGTTCATGTCATGACAAGTTTGATCTCGTTCAGTCAAGTATTCTTTGGACTCCAAAGCATATTTGAATGAACGAAAGTTTCTAAAAAGAAGAATGAAAGTCTCCAAAGTTTGGAGAGATCTTTGCGTGAGTGAATCGACCAGAACTTGACTCTTACGGGTAGTGTGAATGCCCTCATTGTTTCTTGTATAAAAATACGTTACCAGACCGATATCGAACCAACAACGAAATAGATCGGCACTATAGTGTGGATTGGACCTAATGTCTGCGAATGTATAACTTGAGATGCATTGTTTTTTTAACAGATTAAAAAAGTTAATTCATAGAGACACAGTTCTCGTGACCAGTGTAACTCAATTCAAGATATTCAAGCCGTTAGTTAACCTATACCATACCAAAAAAAACTTTTAAGTTAATAATAATTAAAAATACATAAACTTAACGTAATATTATTTTGCTATAGGATAAATATTGAAATTGTTCTACTAAAACACAAATCACAATAAACTTATATTGACGTTAATATTAAAATAAACCATTTACTTTATATCAGATATGACATTATCATACATACATTCAGCTAGGTATATGTCAAGGTTTTAGATATAAGACTTCATATTCAAATACACAATACGTATCTTTATATATATAATTCTTCTGTGAGTGTGTATGTCACTGAACTTCTCTCAAACAACTGGACCGATTTTGATGAAATTTTTTGTGTGTGTTCAAGGGGATCTGGGAATGGTTTAGATTCACAATTTTGTCCAAAAAGTTTGAAATTTTCAAATTGAAGACGTGTAGACAGGACAACGTCTGTCGGGTCCGCTAGTATACTATATAATTTGTGTGTATATCACATTTCAAGCGTTGTTTTTACTTTCTTTCGTTTAAAAGATATAAATAAAAAAGAGTAACATCTTCTCCATTCTTTTACTGCTGTTATTTTATGTAAATTCCATTAATTTACTAACAAAGATTTAAGTAATTTCATTATCGAACGTCATGTTATATTTTACCTAGACAGAGACTGTCAGTATATTTTTCGGCAAATGTAAATATTCGGCATCAAAGCCTTGATCTCCGGCGTAGAAGGCAGCATTTGTCAGACACGTGCTGATGCACATGATGACCACATATGAAATGTCATAAGGCGACATTTAATAATAATTTGCATTCAAAAAACTAATTAGGTAGCGTCATGTAATAAAAATAATTCCTATTTAATATACACTGATTGAGTATTAAAATGAACTTATAATATATACTAATATTACAAAAAGGCAGAGTTTGTTTGTTAGTTTGTTTATTTATTTGTTTGTTTGAACGCGCTAATCTCAGAAACTACAAATCCTATATGGTTTTTTGCATTTGATAGCCAATTTATTGAGAAATGCTCTAAGCTATATAGGTACTCGTATGTATATTCACGCTACTACCCAAGGGAGCGAAGCAGTGATCATAAATGTCAACAAATCTGGCATACTTCCATACATTATTATAAAACTGATGTTTATAATATGTTTAAGTGCTTTAAGCTCAGAAACTACTGAGCCCATTTCAAAAATGCCTTTTGCATAAAGCTAGATTTTTTTGTAGTTTTAGGGCGAGCGAACTAAATTGGGTGAGTTTAGTTAATAGAAAACTATTTCAAAGCTACTTGAAGATTCTATAATATTCTTCTTTATCTTGTTACATTATTGAACGCTTAACCAATCTGAGAATCGGTTTTATTATTCGCTGATTTTGCCAAAGAAATACATTCTTCATTCCATCCATTCTTTCTCATCATCTATTCATCTTCTCTTTGTGGTAATTTATAAATTCTTTACGCTGTAAAGGTTCAATAGATTTGAGGATAATAATTCTGAAAAGAAGTAGGGAATTTCCCCGACAAATACATAAATTTTTGTCGGCGCACCTACCATGCCACGAGCCGCAGTTTAAAATTAGTTAGACAAGTTATCGCACAAACATTATCGTTAACTTGACGCGATCTCTTCATGTTGTTTTATAATATAAAAAAAAATCAAAAAACTTTTTTACCTATAAAAAAACAAGCCAAACAGTTTTTCGAACTTTAGAACTTAACACTCCCTCTACATAGAAACTATATTTACTTACATTCATATGATTATGAAAAGTGTATATATATATATATATATATATATATATATATATATATATATATATATATATATATATATATATATATATATATATATATACTCATATACATATATATGTTTGAAGCTCGTTATTTCACCCCTATTATAAACTTATTTAATTTATTAATAGACCAAGGTTAAATTATTTGATCAATAGTAATAAATTTCACAGTTTCATTGTTTGTATGTTCATTTCTTTCAATGGCTTATCATCATTTTCATAACAACAGAGTCGAATACTATTCTCACGTGTTCGATACAATATTGATGGAAATAATTGCAAATTGACATTTAATTATTATTGCCTGTAGCGTTATACCATAAAAACAATAGCAAAATAAAATTCATGTCAAATTATATTCAAAGTTATGCAAAATCAAAAGTCATCACAATACAACGTCTCGCTTAAATGCTGTTCATGTTTACGAGGAATCTTACATACATATTTATATATTATATTGTAACATATTATATATTCAGACCACACATATAAATTTATTTATATCATAGAAGCCACATAAATTGATATTACTATCATAATATATCACGTCGCGCTTACAAAGTTATCGCGTCGACACTCGTCGGTTGAGAACTTCTCGTATCGATAAGCAGTGATGCAATTCTTCTTTATTTTCTGTACTATGCTTTAGTTTGATTTAAGAATAAATAATAATAAATTAAAAATTTTTAGAACCCCCTCCAAATTATTATTTGGAGGAGGTTCTTAAAATTTCAACGATTTTTTTCGTTCCGGAGCGGTCGTCCTCCAACGCGACGTATTTTTTTTAGAATTATTAATAAATTTACTTAGGTACTTTAAGATTGGAGTTTTTTTTAATTATTTTTTACTTTTTAAAGGGAACTTAGGTTTTTGTGTCGGGTTTTTTTTTTTTAAATTTAATTTTTTTTTATTTAATACTTTTTATAGGTACATACTTATTATAATGTAGATTTTGTTAGTAAAAACCTTGGATGGTGTATCAATTTGTGAGCTCGACCAAAGAAAACTATTTAATAACCCACATGACAAATCATCTTTAGCAGAATTGCAAAGACTGAGATGTAGTAATTGATACTCTCACTTGACAATCGAATTTCCATATCCCAATTTTCCCACCACCAATTTTCTCATCAAACAAAGCTGAGAACACTCTCGATTAAGTCATCAATATTATCTTTCAGTGCGCTTTCATTTGAGACCCCACTCGAGTATATTTGCAGACATTCGGTTATTCTTCCCCACTTTCACCCCCCACAACTTTTAAACGGCTCAACCGATTTTCATCATACATGTCTAAGAGCACTCGCACATAAGTCACCTTTAAAACAAAAAAAAACTTAATTGAAATCGCTTCATCCGTTCGAGAGCTATGATGCCACAGACAGACATACACAAATACAGACACGTCAAACTTATAACACCCCTCTTTTTGCGACGGGGGTTAAAAAACTTCTGTTTTGGTTGTAGAATTGAGCAATGTCGCCATATTTCTGAGCGTCACATCTATAAAGTATAATGTTAACGGCACTTGATCAGTGTGGTGGACTACATAGCTCTCGTATTGAGAGGTCCGTGCCCACTGCCTGGGACTGCATTGGGACTATAAAGAGTTGAATACATACATACACACATTTACAATAGGAGTAAGTACTATATTAATTTGGCACTAATACTTAGAAGACCGCCTGTTATATATACCTATCCGACCCGCACATATAGACTTATAGTGGTCAGTTACCCTTCAGGCGGGAATCGGACCCGTAACTTCCGGTGAAGTGTTTCTAAGTGTATTTTTTCTGTGTTTCTTTCTTTCTTTTTTTTTATTGGACCAGATGGTCGTCGCTTAAAAACGAAGTGTGTCATTTAATTTTCTTGTTTTTGCATTTTATTGAGATCATTTATTTATATTTCGTTCAAAATTTTATTTTAAGCGCACTTCTAAGGCATATAAGAAATCGTCAGTTACTTTTTTAATACAAAAATTATTTTGGTATAGGCATTTTCACAAACCTGAGCGTGCCGTAATTGATTCACGAGCGTAGAACATCTCTCTGGATCCTTTCGACCGTCAAAACTGTCCAACTCGGCAGCGATCATATTTAGAGCGTCATCAGCAAAGAAAAACTGGGCAAGCAGTGAACGGTCGTCCCTCTGGAACAAGGAAAATGAAATTTATTAAAAATTAGTAAAATTACTATGAAATATACACACACACTCATTCATGAATATTTTTATAATTCTTTCACGAATTTTCCAGCGTTTTATTAAAATAACAAATCTTCAAGGATTATAATTAAAGATATGTAATTAAGATATGTAGATAGTATGATAGTTAAATTTCGATAAAAAACAATAATTCTTTTAAATAAAAAAAAAAACAATTTAATAACATTTATAAATATAGAATTAGTAATAATAAATTGTAATAAAAACTAATTGTACTCAATAAAATAACCTTCATTTTTATTATTCTTTCTTGGTAAGCCTTTAATAAGCCCTTTAATAAAAACAACAAAACATTAATACGTATGACCATATCAAGGCCATAAAATTCACATAATATATTCAACGAGTGTGAAAATTACTTCCTAGCAAAAAAAAATCATTTAAATCACTATTGTAAAATCACACACATAAGATTACTTATAATATACGGAAGTGTTTAGTGACAGACGTAAACAAACCGAAATATAACCGAATATATACAAAAAGTAAAAAGCAAATAAAATATGTAGTTTTATGAAACTAAAAAAAAGTGCGGGAGTGTTCAATTCACACTTGGTAGAAGTGAAACTTCAGAAAAGTAACCTACGAGAGAATAGAGTTACAGGAATAGGATAATTATAAGATTTATTTTTTTATAATTATTTTACCAAGTTTTAATGTTAAATTACATTTTATTTGACATAAATATACATTACATATTATTCAGTAATTAATTTTATTATTTTTTACTTCCTCTGTAATGTATTCTATGTCAAATAATTAAATAAGGATATTACAATCATATATATTTTATAGAATATCATATACAGAAAGAATATAATATAATTTTATATATTTGGCAGACAATAACAACGGTTACCATGGAAACATAGCAATGTATTCTATCTCATTCTCTCGCGGCTTAATCCTATATAGTATATATTTACGTGTATGTTTCTTTTTAGTGTCGTATTTTCGTTTCATCGAGTTTCAAATCACAACGATCCTAAAGAAGTTTCACTTCAAAAACACGCTTTTATCGCGCACTAAAATTTATAAAAATCTATTAGACTCGTCAAAACAAATTAGATGAGCCTAAATTCAAGGTAGTCAGGAGTAGGGACTAGTAGCCACTGAAGAGTTCCACTGTCCATATCCTGGCTGGCTATCATCAGATCAGCTACCAGATACCAAATTTTAGTTTTGTAATCCAAACTACATATACATACACACATTTTATTTTGATACGACAATTAGAAGTAGGTAAAAATTGACTTTTAATATTTTATTACATTGTTTGTTTGTTACAAGTGAAGCTAATAAAAAATGCGTGTTAATAAAAAGAAGTGAACGCAATCTTCACCTAATTATTGATTTTTAATTTGTTTACGATTCTTTTCATACGATTCTATCGTATGAAAGACAGTAATAGAATTTTTTACGATTTTTTCCAGATTTGTAAGTAACCTTGCGTTTGAGCCAATAGAGCGGACTGGCGGCGCCAATCGAATAAGTTCATGGTCTTTAGAACTCTGTAATTCAATAACAAATGATATGGAAAAACCCTTCATCAATTCTAAACTAATCCTTTATATTAAAAGTAGAATATAATATATTCTAGTTTGGACAGTCTGTCTGTTAAATGTATAAAAAACAAATCAGAAATAATATAATATGGCAAGAGGTACGTACATACATACATATAATACAGTAGATATATCATCAATCTTTGACCGGTGATATTTAAAGTCGACATCAAGAGATAGATCAGCAACACAGCTTATCTAAATCTTATCACTATTATAGGTACATATATCATGAGGTATAACCTCTGCAAATATTGAAACGAAATTAAAAAAAAATGTGGCTCTGTAGGTTTTTTTATCAACGTAGCACGTGCGATGAATTATAATTATACCATTTCACCACAGTAAGAGGATTATAAAAAAATTAATTAAGTTGATCGCCCTGTAATTATCATTAAGGATGTGCGTTAAAACGGTTTTCAGCATCGATGCGGAAATAAAAACAGTTAATTCATACGAAGATTTAGATTACGGTGCATAAATAAATCTTCGCCATTGTGATTAAATTTACGTCATAATCATCTATAAATATCTATAATCTAAATTTATACATACATATGTATAATAAAATTGTAACTGATCACTGTCTGTACATGGAAGCTATTTGAAGAAAACTATTTAGTATTGGGGGTATTTATTAATGCAATAGAACACAAATCAATTACTTTTAGAATTTTTGTCTGTGCGTTTGTGCAAGCTAATCTCAGAAACGGCTTAACCGATTTAGGTGCGGTCTCCCTAAATTGTGTTAAAATTGTGGTATGCTTCACTTAATATTTAGTATTTATTTCAATCAGTTTATAAATAAAAAAAGTTTTCAATTTGAAGTATCACCTAGAGACGAACTCTGGTTCGCTCCGGCGAAGCGAGGGTAAGTCACTAGTCTGTATATCTGTATAATCTGTATCCGTATTAATATTATAAATGTGAAAGTTTGTGAGTATGGATGTTTGTTACCTACTCTTTCACGCGAGTTCAGCCTGAACGGATCTGGATGAAAATTGGCACATAGATAAAGTCTGGAATAACAAATAGGCTACTTTTTATCCCCGAAAAAATATACGGTTCCCGAGGGATAATTTGTTTTTGTTTTTCTAGAGGAGAAACCGAGGGAAGCGAGGGTGAGCCGCTAGTATAAAATGAAAGTATAATAAAAGTATAATAGCAACATACAAAAAGATCTAAAATTACAAAAAAGGTCGGCTTGACGTTGTTTACATTTTCATAGAAAGAAAGCGATTACAAAGAATGTATAATCTTTCATTTTTATCGAAGTTCATATTCTTTATGTCTATCAGCTATTCCCATATTATATCAATAGTGTAAGATATAAAAAATGATAAGCCTCCATAATCATGTTTTTTTTGTAAACGACATTAACGTTTAAGGCCTTATAACATAACATACTATAGCTTAAATGTAAGTATTTTTTTTAAAGTGAAATATTGGCTTTTATAAAGATATCCTTTTACCATAATTCATTATGAAGGAGAACAGAAGATTAATGTATGTATGTATTGTATTTATCCAGCCCTTTTTAACAAATATATTTAATTTTATTATATACATATAGATAATAAATACATATAAATTATTTTCGATTATCATTCCAGAGGAACTTACAAACACAAAACTCAGTTCAAAACATGACCAAGGATGGCAAAATCAAAACTCGTTAAAGAAATCGTAAATACAGAAATTGAAAGGCTTCGGTCGCCGCGCCGGCGACACCGTGACGAGTCATACAACATTGGTGAAAGTTAATCCAGCCTTGCTAGCCAATTATTAAGGAGAATTAAAATTTGTATTGTCTCGCTCAATTGCTAAGAAATGTCTAAAGAAGATAATACTTTCTTAGTTTTACCCAATTTGACATTCATATTCATTAACCATACTAATATTATAAATGTGAAAGTTTGTGAGGATAGATGGTGAGTAGATGTTTGACACTCTTTCACGCTAAAACGGCTGAACGGATCTGTATGAAATTTGGCACAGAGATAGATTATAGCCTGGAATAATACATATGCTACTTTTTATACCGGAAAAATATGGTTCTCGTGGGATAGATTTGCTTTTAGTTTTCACTAGGCACGAACCCGACGCGAAACAAGGGTGAGCCGCTAATTTTAAATAAAGCTCCTTGTATATACCTAATAATAAAGTTAAATAACACCAGTGACACTTCTCTTTCATTTCAAACTATGGTAGGTTCATTTTTTTGGATAGCCACCGCCTCTCTTAATACATATGCATGAATTTTGAGAGATCAAAAGCCAAAGTATCTCCTGTGACCATGTAAAGCATTCGAAGAGTCAGGTATAAAAAAGTAAAATAAAACCGCGAATAAATCCTAAGCGACAATTTTATTTAAAAGGGCCATTTTCATTTTTATTAAAAGACCATGCATGTATAATAGCCTCGTCTACTTTTATTTATTTTTATTTAACTGAAATTATATGCTATAATATACGAGTATGATATGAGTATGTACCAAAATAAAAGGAAATCCATACTTAATATGATAAATGTGAAAGTGTGTTTGTTTCTTTGTTTATCCTTCTTTCACGTGAAAATGGAATGAAGGATTCGCGTGATTTTTTGTGTGAAGATAGTTGGAGAGCTGGAGAGTGGCATAGGCGACTTTTTACCGCAGGAGATTATCTCATTCCCACGGGAAAACACATTATAATGCAACCCAAAAAAATATTTATGATCAGAATTACTTGAAACTTGGTAATAATGTTCTTCAATACAATTAAATAAATACATGTTTTAGCATTTTTCGAAATTCATCCCATAAAGGATAAAATACAGCAGGGTATGAAAGTTTGTATGAAGCCTAAACTTTTAGAGGTTTTCTGTAGTTTTAGCGCGAGCGAAGCCGCGGGTTCTGCTAGTATTTCATATATTTTATTCTATCTTTATGAATTTAAACAACTGTCAACAGTTTCTTTTCACTGACGTCACTTAGTATTAGAATAATAATGAACAGAAAAATAATAACTGCATATTAGTAATAAAGTTGATATACTATGGTGTAACGGTAATATCCCCACATCAGAGTTAGAGGAAAACGTGCCGGGAATTCCCTGAAAGCATTTAGAGGATTGTAATTTGTACATAAATACAAATCTTAGGTTTTGCAACTCGTTTGTGAAAATAATAATATTACAGTATAACTAATATGTTACCATATTATATAATATCAAGTGTTGAAATTGTTGCCCAATATGCACGCGTTCAATTTTAATAATAACAAAAAACGTATGTATTTTCTTTTCGTTTTAAAATGTTTTTTCAAGCAGTGACTTATTAAATTCGTATATGTAAACAAGAATTATAATAAGTCACCGTTCAATCACGTCAAATATATTAAAATGAGATAGTCTGGTTTATAGTAATATCTAGTTTAACTCAAACTGTAATATTGTGGATCAAATTATCTAGAAATTAATTTAACTAGATATGTTACATACGTATTAATTAGTTCTGTTCTAAATATAAATCAAATCTACAACATAACCACCCAAAAATATGACACACAAAAGCCTGTCCAATAAACAAACCAACAGACGGTTAAATAATACGATTAAATATTTCAATCAAAAATTACGTATAGTTACAAATTCTTTACTTAGCATTATTAACCAGTGAAACCACCTCATATTAAATGGTAAAATCTAAAAACACTAAAATTAGTACGTAAAATAACAAAAGAAAAGAAACTTAGTAAATATAACAAATTGACACTCATCGAACTGTAGTGTCAAAATCAAATCGATAAGATAATAATAATTACCAATCCGATAAACTGGAACAGTTTATAAACCTAACATCATTATCTCTTTTACATAATATGGTCCTTGACACGAAGAACCGTAAGTAATGTTTTTGTTTTCGGTTAAATCAAGGTTTGCAATAACAGCTTAAAGTAAGCTTGCATTGCGTCATATTCGACCAAAGTAAGAAATTTTTATTATTATTTTATTCTATGTGTTTAATACATAAAATAATCAAAAATCTATAAAAAATTAAGCAGATTTAATAAAAGCAATTTATCTAGTCAATCCTGTTCACAATATCTACAAGTATTTTATTTCTGGCATATTATAATGTAATGTTTTATGCAGTAAGTATATCTTGTGGAGATGAAAAATAAGGAATGATATGTAACTTAGAAGAGGGTTTTATACAAAAATGATAACATAGTAATAGGGTTGAGTTTGTACACCTCATATTTTTAAAACATTTTCGTAAGAGCATGTTTGGATTTTTATTAATCATGACAGCTCGCGCATGCATTACACGAAAAAAAGGCTTGAGGCATATTTCAACGGAATGTTGGTAAAACACAAGCGTATGCTCTTATTTTGGCCTAAAAAACATTGAGTACTTTTGTGTTCTAGTACATCCATTGATATAGTTTAGGTTTCTCATTAATATGAAAACGCATATAAATTTATGGGATCACCTAATGGTGATCCCATAAATTTATATGCGTCGACTAGAATATGCGCACTAGAAAATTCTAGGGCTTAGTATATTCACTATAAATAAGGAAAACTGTAGAAAGGTATATAATATGTCATAAAACCATACCATCTACATCAATATATTAGTCAGCAGTAAAAACATGTGTTTTAGCTATAAAGTTTAACATATAATGCAATACATCATATAAAACGGAATCTGCAGTTGACCTCGACATTGCGCTTGCGCACTCAGATGCACAACCCAACACGTCACTTATACATATAATAAAACAGTAACTAAGTGAAATCGATGCGCGCGTTTCACCCAAAAAGTATTGAACCAATTTTAACAAAATTTTGTATAGTGATTGATAACTTACTACTCGGGTCAACATTTAGGATACATTTTTCTACAGGAAAATCTTTCATTCCCATGGGAAAACATAATGGCTGGTTCTATTGAGTCGTTCTTAGAAATTTATATAGATAACGCTGATTAAGCCTACACCTACACCACCTAAACTCAAGAATCAAAAGAATGTACTATAAAATTGTAGGTCTTAAAAAGGCAAACAGAAAAGTCCACAATAGTACCTATCTATACAGGGTGAATTTTTGGGACGGGATAGTAAGGGTACCTTAACTGTTATAGTTACAGGAAAATGTTCCTAGGAGACCATCCATAACTTTTTGAAATATGTATTCGAACTGCACTGATTTTGCAAAAAATGTACAGTCAGCGAAAAAATGCTAAAACCAAAAAAAAATATGCCAATCGATCCTACTTAATGTAGGGATTAAGACTCTGTGTGACCAAGTATGAGTAATAGAAATGGCAAAAATCGCCAAAAACTTTTCCTATACATTTTGTACTGAAAAACGATCAATGAACTCGAAATAATTGTTGTTGCCAAACGGTCCTATTTCTTACTGTCAAATAAAGACTCTTTGAGGCCAACTGAAGTTTGAGTACAGAAACTACGGTAAGTCACAAGACCTGGTTTATACGCAGGCACCTTATGCAGCGGACATAAGATAAATTTTTCAATTTTTGTCAAGCCAGCTTCGTGGCATACTGTATCTAGAAGTAAAAGTGACCAATCTAAGTAGAAAATCATAGTTGCATCGATAATCTTCTACAACATTAGAACTAAAACAAATAAAAATAAAAAATAAATAAATCAATTAAACATGTATTTTTAAACACTGACGCGCTGTACAGAAACCGGTGGAGGCAGATCATCCGCTCCAGATGCAACCCTAATGCTGACCACGATCCTCAGACATGAGGGACCGACCCCAGAGATTTAAACACGATATCCATCAAAGAAAATTATCTGTTGCTCAGTAGTCAGTACAAAAACGAATAACCTTCATGTATTCGTGAAAACGGTGGTAATTTGGAGCAATTTATTTTGTAGATCACCTAAATGTTACCTATTTACATTTGTGTTTAATTAAAAATACGTGTTTAATTATTTTAAATTTTTTTTTCCGATAGATCAGTAAAACAAAGTGTACACAGACATGATTTATAAGAATAATATAGAAATAATCCCATCCTAGAAATGTTTAATTTCTTTCTAACGATGTCGGTCGAATTTTGAAATGCCTACTAATTTATCTCTTTTATAATCTGGTATTATTTTTTAAAGATTAAATATTTACTTTTTCTTGTTTTATAGCCCAATTGAATATAGAATACTAACAACCATTGCAGAGAAAAAATTTAGCATTTTGTTATTTTAATTTGTTTGTCATGATAAAGCATTATAACTATGACTTCAATTTGTTCTTTTAAATATAAAATATTATCCAATATTAGATAAAAAAACTCAATTTTTAAAAATATTATAAGCACTTTTCCAAAAAAAATTACACGTTTACGTGCCTGTGCCACATTGTAAGTTTCGAGAAATTCGTTCACGCCACGGCTTCAGCGTGCGTCGACCCCATAATTAAGGGTTCCAAGTGGGTTCAAGGTAAATATAATAAAAACATATAAATTATAGTAAATACGATTCATAAAAGTCAAGCTTTAAATAGAGTTCTAAAAAGAATTTCAACGAAGTATTTAATGCTTATACATTTATTTAGGTAGGTAATAAATACAAGAACTTTATTAGAAAAATAATCTATTTTTTTTTCTAAATAATCTACATTCTATCGGTTAACGACGAATAAACTGTAAGTAGAAGTACAGTATTCTTGATCTAAGCTACCTTGAAATTTTCTGAAAATATCATTGCTTTACTCTGTCCTGTTGTTTCTGCCTTCTAGTGGTTTTTAAGGATACGTATTTAGTTCTATCCCATACTAGCGACTTAGTTATTGTGAGTGGCTATCGTTGCTTAAAGACATCTGTTTTTCTGCAACATAAGAGGAAATACGAATTTGTTGTCTGCGTTTAAGGAACCTGAAAACACGATTTCAAGGAGACCCATATTATAGCGTTCAGTAAAAACCTCAGCAGGAAGATGTTCCTCAATTTACTTGTACGAGGCAGAAGTAAACGTGATACAAGTTCATTTGTGAGATACCAAGCATCTACCAGTAGGATATGTGGACGACATCCAACCCGACGACGAAGGGTGCGATGATAGAAACGCGACGGTGGCACCAGATCAAAAAGTTCATCTGAATACTGTCTCTTGAACAAAGAATAGAAAACACACAGGCCGACAACAACTCTCCTGATACTTACGTTCTAAATCGTGTGGGAATATGGAATCATCGACCACACGTATTTCTCGACATTGGATAGAGTCAAATGGAAGAAGCTGATATTTGGGGGGCGCCAGCCAGAGATGAAAACAATACTCCACGACAGAACGAACCAGCCCTTTATAGTAGAGTTCGATTTCCCAACGTAAAGTATTATTACGCTCTATTAAGCAGTCCGATTTTTTTTTTTTTTATTTTAGTACTTACTAAAAACATTCTAACTACTTGATTAAAAAAAACAGTAGACAACTTTAATATAAATTGTTATATATTAATAAGTATATTATATAAGTATGTGTTGTCCTCAAAATATACAAATATATATTATGACCGTTAAATATATATGTACTTTTAGTTTGTATGGTAAAGATGAATACATAGGAAATCATAAGTTAATATGGGCAAAGAATATTACCTGTACATAAGTGCTGTAAATTGAGGTCGTTCACGTTAAGTAATTGGTACAATTGTACTAATATGTTACACATACACGTAATTGCTTCTAATTGTTTCTAATGCTATTCATTCTTACCTAACTTCTACCGCATCGCTGTAAAAGGCATCCCTAGGGCATAATAGAATTTAGCTTACGAAAGTCTTCTAGAGTTAAATAAATTAAAAAAAATATATAAAGTCCTACCTATGCAGTTTTATGTTTAGATTCTGTTGTCAATTTCCAAAAGTTCAAACATGGTCCGATGACCTTTGCTATTACAACAGACTAAGCCATCAGTTTGGCTTAAATACCTAAATTAAAAAAAATTTTACTGTATAGTTTTTTCTTATCATCAAAACAACTTTATTTGGTAACTTATTTAATTTGTAAATAAAAAAATAACTTTCAATTAAAAATAATATGGGTCATAACAAGCATAAAAAAATTTCGATAAATTATGGTTTAATAAATCGTATTTAAATAAAAGATTAACACATTAACACATTTTTCTTAGCATTTGTTTTATGTAATTACCAAAGCAAATTGATCAAATCAAGATTTGTCACACTTAAATTATTTAAACTCATCGAATACGGTCGTGTTTTCTAGATCTCGACTGCCCTCACCTATTAGACTAATGGACCAACCCAATAATTGACACGGACACATACGTTGAGTGTTGATGTGTGACAGACACCAAATCAGGGGTTACGAAACAATGGCATTAACATATTTGTTGTGTTAGGCAACCAGTTTCTTATTTAATTATATACAATAACGGTTCGCATGGAATAGAAAGACTATATATTATATGATATATAGGCTACAGCCTTCCTCGATAAACGGACTATCTAATGCAAATAGAATTTTTCAAATCGGATTAGTACTTCCTGAAATAATAGCGCGTTCAAATAAACAAACAAACAAACTCTATCTCATTATAATATTAGTATACATAAAGATCGCTCAGACGTAAAAATTTAAACCTTATCTACTATTGCAATCACGCCTCATCCAGGTCGGTACAAACACACAATATGTCAAATATAATTTATGTCAAAAAGGAATGTATGCATGTATTTATAAATAATACTTATTACGTACACCTAATTCTAAACCACTTTTATAGATTCAATCCTTAGGGGTCAATCGTTTTAAGGACTAATGATAAAATATGAAAACCTTTAAAGGTGTGATATACTCGTATGTATAAACAGACAGAGAGATAGCGTAGGCTAATAATAGAACAACCCTAACAACTATTGTGGTCGGAACCCTAAAACACTTATTGCAAATAATAAATAAAGGGGTTAATTACGTATACGTTATATTACGTAACTAACGTATTAGGTAAATACAAATAATACACTACACAATATAAAAAAGTCTTTACAAAATGTAACTCAAACAGTAAAGGGCTTGCCATCTCTGAATGAGTATCGTGCACACGGGAGCGTCACGTGCATCTGGAATACACTTTATAACTCACAATGCATAATAATCGTACAACAATTTGCTCGTCGGCATTCAAGGCGATGCAGCGCTATCTCCTCAGACTGCGAAGTGCGTAGAATACTTATATGCTAGGATTCCGTTGAATACTATAACTCAAGCTGTAGGTAGTAAAACGATTATATTTGATTACAGGTGTAAATTTTATTATTTACATTTCACGATTATGCACTATTTTAATCTATACTTACCTATAGTTAATATTATAAATATCTATACTAATATAATAGAGGCAGAGTTTGTTTGTTTGCTTGTTTGAACGTTCTAATATCAGGAACTAAGTACTAATCCAATTTGAAACATTCTTTTTAATTCATCAATTAATTAGGAATGCTATAGGCTATATATCATTTAATATACGAGTATAGTTTATCTATTCCATACTAACCGTAAAAATTTATCTAGGGACAACTTTAATATAAATTGTTATATATTAATAAGTATATTATATAAGTATGTGTTGTCCTCAAAATATACAAATATATATTATGACCGTTAAATATATATGTACTTTTAGTTTGTATGGTAAAGATGAATACATAGGAAATCATAAGTTAATATGGGCAAAGAATATTATTACCTGTACATAAGTGCTGTAAATTGAGGTCGTTCACGTTAAGTAATTGGTACAATTGTACTAATATGTTACACATACACGTAATTGCTTCTAATTGTTTCTAATGCTATTCATTCTTACCTAACTTCTACCGCATCGCTGTAAAAGGCATCCCTAGGGCATAATAGAATTTAGCTTACGAAAGTCTTCTAGAGTTAAATAAATTAAAAAAAATATATAAAGTCCTACCTATGCAGTTTTATGTTTAGATTCTGTTGTCAATTTCCAAAAGTTCAAACATGGTCCGATGACCTTTGCTATTACAACAGACTAAGCCATCAGTTTGGCTTAAATACCTAAATTAAAAAAAATTTTACTGTATAGTTTTTTCTTATCATCAAAACAACTTTATTTGGTAACTTATTTAATTTGTAAATAAAAAATAACTTTCAATTAAAAATAATATGGGTCATAACAAGCATAAAAAAATTTCGATAAATTATGGTTTAATAAATCGTATTTAAATAAAAGATTAACACATTAACACATTTTTCTTAGCATTTGTTTTATGTAATTACCAAAGCAAATTGATCAAATCAAGATTTGTCACACTTAAATTATTTAAACTCATCGAATACGGTCGTGTTTTCTAGATCTCGACTGCCCTCACCTATTAGACTAATGGACCAACCCAATAATTGACACGGACACATACGTTGAGTGTTGATGTGTGACAGACACCAAATCAGGGGTTACGAAACAATGGCATTAACATATTTGTTGTGTTAGGCAACCAGTTTCTTATTTAATTATATACAATAACGGTTCGCATGGAATAGAAAGACTATATATTATATGATATATAGGCTACAGCCTTCCTCGATAAACGGACTATCTAATGCAAATAGAATTTTTCAAATCGGATTAGTACTTCCTGAAATAATAGCGCGTTCAAATAAACAAACAAACAAACTCTATCTCATTATAATATTAGTATACATAAAGATCGCTCAGACGTAAAAATTTAAACCTTATCTACTATTGCAATCACGCCTCATCCAGGTCGGTACAAACACACAATATGTCAAATATAATTTATGTCAAAAAGGAATGTATGCATGTATTTATAAATAATACTTATTACGTACACCTAATTCTAAACCACTTTTATAGATTCAATCCTTAGGGGTCAATCGTTTTAAGGACTAATGATAAAATATGAAAACCTTTAAAGGTGTGATATACTCGTATGTATAAACAGACAGAGAGATAGCGTAGGCTAATAATAGAACAACCCTAACAACTATTGTGGTCGGAACCCTAAAACACTTATTGCAAATAATAAATAAAGGGGTTAATTACGTATACGTTATATTACGTAACTAACGTATTAGGTAAATACAAATAATACACTACACAATATAAAAAAGTCTTTACAAAATGTAAACTCAAACAGTAAAGGGCTTGCCATCTCTGAATGAGTATCGTGCACACGGGAGCGTCACGTGCATCTGGAATACACTTTATAACTCACAATGCATAATAATCGTACAACAATTTGCTCGTCGGCATTCAAGGCGATGCAGCGCTATCTCCTCAGACTGCGAAGTGCGTAGAATACTTATATGCTAGGATTCCGTTGAATACTATAACTCAAGCTGTAGGTAGTAAAACGATTATATTTGATTACAGGTGTAAATTTTATTATTTACATTTCACGATTATGCACTATTTTAATCTATACTTACCTATAGTTAATATTATAAATATCTATACTAATATAATAGAGGCAGAGTTTGTTTGTTTGCTTGTTTGAACGTTCTAATATCAGGAACTAAGTACTAATCCAATTTGAAACATTCTTTTTAATTCATCAATTAATTAGGAATGCTATAGGCTATATATCATTTAATATACGAGTATAGTTTATCTATTCCATACTAACCGTAAAAATTTATCTAGGGACAAACCCGAGCAAAGGGATAACTAGGGAGGGACTCGCTAGTTAAATATTATTAAATTCAATATTTTCAAATAGTTAAATCTACAAAAGCGTCTTCCAATTTGTAAATATTATCAACTTTTCGTATTTCGTTCATTTTAAATGCGTTACCGAATTAACATACGGAATTTGAGTATAATATGTCTCGCTCACTCATCCTAAAAATAATAGTGCACTGTCTTTCTCTGTCGCAAAAACGCCCTTTATATTTATATATTTAAAAATTTGTCTATGTAAATCTAAAGAAATTTAATAAAATGTTTGTGTATGCATTGAAGTGGAACGAGTGAGTTCTCTGAAGTGAATATCTTTCCTCAGAGTATGTATGCTATAATCAACTTTATACAAAAAAAAATATCGTGAGAACAATTGTATCATAAAAACTTCTTTTATTTCAACCACTCAAGAAACTCATGAGCAAAATATATACAAAAGGACTTGTAAAAAATATAACGATGTCGTCATTGAGAGGAATCTAGAAAACGTCCTTGTTAACAGACGAAGTTGCCAATTTTATAGTGGCATTATTTACATATTATGTTTTTTAAGAAAAGAATAGAATGGCAACATTTGAGTTTTGAGTTCGACTAATCTTAAAGACGATAAGGTTACATGAATATAATACTTGTATACGTATATTGAAATACTAATAAGGTTCAAAGGATTTATTCTAAAGCATGGCGTAATTATAACAGCAGATATAAAACTATAAAATATACTTACTTTAAAGGTTCAAATCAATACTAAGAAAGAATTTTATTATTATACTAGCGAATCACCCTCGCTTCGCTCGTTTCGTCCCTGGGTTGATTCCCCATACAAACTTTCATCCTCATTTTCACCTCCTTAAAGGATGATTTCCGGGATAAAAAGTATCCTATGTTATTCCCAGGGTCTCCAACTATCTTCTTAACAAATTTCATCTAAAACGGTTCAGTAGATGCAGAGATTATCCCCTACAATCTCACACACTTTACCTCTTTATAACATTAGTATAGATAATGCTTTAATTAAAATAGGGCAAATACTTACTGATTTTGTCGACAAACTGATTTAACTAACCGTGTCATTTAAATACTAAAATGTACAAGAAAAATGTCAATCATGTTCAGTTAACATCCTATAGAAAACAAGTTATTTTTCTTTCATTTATAAGGAAAAAATATTATTAAAATGTATTCTAATATAAACGGAACCAAAAAGGCTCACGTCATGAACCGGCTTAGGTTTTATGATAAGCAGTTGTCGTTGACCGTACAATTTAATTTTGTTTACCTGGCGATATGAAGATCGCTGTCAGGAGGTTGGTACATAGAAATCGTCGTGATCCTTGATAAATAATAATCGGACTACTACCTATTGTAAATGCAAAAGTTTGTACGTACGTATGTACTATGTAGGTATTTGTACTTCTACATGCTGAAAAAGCTGGAAGAGTTTAGTAGGTATCATTGGCGAAAAGGGTCCATACAAGACGTCTTACCTTAAAATTATTATGCTATAATTTTACATACATTCAATTTTTTTAATATATGTGTTATTTTGGAAATATATACTTAAGTAATATATAATAATAGCTTTATTTCTTTCTGCATTAATACGTATATAAAAATTGTATATTTTTGGAAGGGCTTACCTCTGCTAAAATTTCACCCTTCGCCACTGGAGTAGGTACACATACACACTATGACCTAGAGTAACATATGTATAGAATACTGTTAGGCACCTAGGGACATATCCGAGAGAAGCGATGGCAAGTCGCTAGTATTATATGACGTGCATCAGGCAAATCCTTTGTGGCTCGCTCGAAAAATGATACAGGCTACTTTAGTACCATCAGCTAGCAGCTATATTTACCATAAGCTGGTTACATAAAAAAAACTTTATAAAAAATATATAAGTACTTGAAATAAAAAAAAAGTGTTGAGTAATTCGGATTCTTCATGTCAATTCAATTATTTGTTTTGTAGCTCTAAGGCGTGTTAGTGAGCAGTTTACTTCATCAATGTCGTGTAACACGGAGAATACACAGTGGAGATTAACTTGTAACGCGAAAAAAGGAAAATTCCCACTGATGTCTGATTACTTTTAAAATATGTGCAATTTATTGCATAATTTGGACCTTTCAACTAAAATACATCACTGTATACATTAGACAGAAATGAATTTCTTAACCTCAAAGTGACGTTATTTTTTACGCGTTGGCTCTAAAGCGTTATCTAACTACACTTATGTAGTAAACATGTACAAAATGAATGATTCATACGTATGTACTTTTTTTATAAATGGGCAACATACAAAATACAAATCAAGATAACTGCTTTATGTTGAGTCATCTTAGCCTAAACGTTAACGCTCAGATTATTTGCGCAGTTGGAAAAACTGAACCGTCTCTCGACTTGTTTTACAATAAAATATGATATCACCACATATTTAATGTATCTGTTGGAAATTTTACACATCTGTACGTACATATCTACATACATTCTTCAGTCAGATTGATAAAAAATATCACATCAATTACTATTTAGTATCATTTACACAACAAGTTAAACATTTATCAAATATGTTTCTTTTTTCATAACTGTCAATACAGAAATACATTAACATATTCAAATATATGTCTACTAAAGTAAAAATTATCGTTTACGTTGTCAATATAAACCATCAAACAGATATAATTTAGCAGGACACTACAAGTTATAAATTCAAAATTTTAAAAACTTTAAAAAATTTAAAATTATGTGTGAATTTATCGCACACTTGTTAGTGTAGCAAGTAAATCATAAAAAAAAGCACAGAAAAACACGCAATCATCGCCGACCACAGACTAGTATGAACGGGGAATGCTGATGCATGTTTAGAAACCGCAAAACCATTGTATAGGCATAATATTTACTAGCAGGCAACATTTCATTGATATATTTGTTTGATTGTGTAGGTACCTAAGCTCGCCAATAACTTAAATACTTTTTGAAATGTTCTTATAAAATATAAATACTTTATAGAATAGTATTTTGCAATTTATATAGTGAAGAAAGATGTCATTGAGACGCAAATGGCCTATTGTTTTCTTTTTTTTATTACTTGACTGTAAACTTAAGCGATCTAGTTGAAACAACGCGTCCAAGGCCGAGGTTGTCAGATGTTCAATATAGGTCTTAGTCATAAGATAATATTTTTTATAAATTAATATTATGTTAAAATAATAAATATGAAGATTTTTACATATTTGTGATTAAACTACGCGTGAACGTTTTTAGATTAAACTTAGTCTACAGATAGACCATCTTATAGACTACAATTTTCCTTTCGGTAATGCGTTCCCGTGTAGTTAAACTTTAGTAATCATTTAACAACAACACAACAGTTCTCACGGCACAACGGGTAAGATGCTTTACAAATCAGTTAAATAAGCGATTAGCCTTAGAGGTAATTAAATCCTAGGTACGACTTTTAATACGTACTTGTAAATAAAACTCTTTTAAAATAGAAAAATACTAGAGAAATCGCTACCAGGTCGGTATAGCCAATATTTTTATAAAGTAAACATGGCGTTTCAACGAGTACCACCAAGTAAAATCTAAATTTTCTTTTGATCACATCACACTGAAAGGTGTCCGAAATACGACAGTCAACAAACACCAATAAAATTAGTAATATGAGTTCTGAAAAAAATTAATTCATGGTCTCAAAGAACCTAACCTTTATCCCTGGGATGATTTAAAAAAAATATAAATATATAAATGGCAAGGGTTCACTGTTATCCAAAAGTTATTTAGCTCAAACTAAATTTAAAAAAACAGGAAACCCTGATTCTATGCCAAATAAATATGTAATTATATAACTTAAAAACAAAGAAAAAGTTTAACATGTTATCGTTTTGTCGAGGTTAGTGAATGTTATCTTATCAGTAATGAAATGAAATGTTACTACGTAAGGCTATATCTTGAACCATTAATGCATTTTTAAAATGCGTAACATATTGATTTTTACGTAGGTATAAGTATACCTACAGATATATAGTAGGTATAGGTAAATACCTAGTATGACTAATTTTCAACAAAAAAAAAATGATTTTGCTATGGAATAATTGTGTGTGAAGATTTTTGTTTATGACAAGTGCGAGTGAGGAATACTTATCATCGTCCAAATTATATTTGTTGTAAGTAACACTTTAATATCTATACTAATAAGTAATATTATAGAGGTAAAGTATGTGACTTTGTGAGATTGTGACGTGTAGAGGGTTAATCTCTGGATCTAGTGAACCGATTTAGATTAAATTTGGTAAAAAGATAGTTTGAAATCATCCCTTAAGGGAGTGAAAATGGGGTTGACAGTTTGTATGGGGAATCAAGCTAGTTTGATATAAATTAGTATTTTATCGCGAATCTGAGTTTTATCTAATTTAAACATACGTCGTATTTTTTTTTTATATTTCATTAAATTGTAGTCCATAAATCTAATCTTTCGCACGAAAACCGTTTTTTTGACAAAACACCGTCCAGGCTCTTTCGTTTTATACGAAATATTTGCAAATTGTATACAAAAACCTTCCTCGTTACGGATCATTCTATTAGTGAAAACCGTATCAAATCTGTTGCGTAGTTTAGTAAGCAAGCAAGCGGAAAAACAGACAAACGCAGGCAGCCACTGTGTATCATATTTTGTTACTACATACTTAGCGGTTTCTTTCTACTTTCAATAAATCCAAAACAAACAGAAAACAAAATTATAATAATATTATTTTAAACTATAAGTTAAATTAATCCACGGTGTCCCGGTACAATATCTAATTAAACTACTATAAAATAACTTATTTATAAGGCAGTAACACCGACGGTCGGTTTATACGGCATTAACGCGATAAGGGTAAAGGACTTAATACTATAAAAAAGTTAGTACTAAAGGATTTAATAAACCTCGTGACATTGCTACCAGCAGAGGATAGGATAGATAATATCGAATATAAAAATTATACAACTAACATGTTATGCTACTTTATTTTTTAAATGTAAATTAAAAATTTACAATAATAGAAAAGGAAAAAAGCATTTATATTTATGTTTAACGTATCATAAATGAGAACGCATTTTGACTAATCGACGTCATTTTTAGGGTGACTTAAAGGAAAAACCAAATGGACTGTGCAGAAAACTTGAAATTTGATTCATTATTACTCAGAGTTAAGTGTTGAGTTAATGAAGGACGCTTAGCGTATACAAGTTGATTCTAATATGTATTATCAGATTACTTTAGAGGTAGAATGTACAAGAAAATAAAAAAAAATCATATTTACTCATGAAATAAAAGGGTTCATTATGAGAAGTACAAATATATTTTTTAATTTTTAATGAAATAGTTTAAAAAATATCACCGAAAAAAATAACGTTGAATGCATTAAAAAAGTTTTATAGCAAATCACGTCATCAAAAATACCAATTATGTCTCAGTTATGCAACAGATATGCTAAATAGGTACGAAATAATATTTGCATGGATCAGGAACATTAACTTGTCCAGACAGTTTCAGCTAGACATGTCCATTCTCGTTTGTTGTTTATGATTAGAAATGGGAGTTATTAAGCCGTAGGCAGTTCTGTGATAAAGTCGTGAATCATCTTAAAATAAACATCTGTTGACACGAATAATTCTAATAGTTATGTAGATATGCTATACTTATCCAAAAAATGCTATTTTAAATAGATTCACAATCGATTCAAATTACTCGCTATGAGCCTTAACAAAAAATAAATCTGAATATGTGTCCAGTACTTACATGAACAATGTACCTGACCGATTAAAAAATCATTATTGAAATTTATACAGTTTTAAGTACAATCATAATAGTTTTTTTTTAATCTTCACGTAATAATATATCGAGGGGACAGTTTCTTTCACTTTTAAATAATTTTGCTCTTCCGCTAGCTAAATATCCATGAAAATACCATAAAGTTGCTTTGATACGATTTTTCTTTAGCTTTCAAAGCTTATCCTACTTAACGACCTTTTTTCTTGTTTATAATGCATTTCCCGATTTACGATAGTGGTATGCACCTGTAGACATGCAGGTGGTTATGTGGGACTCATCGGGTAGAAAAGCCAGTACTACCCATTAAAATCCAACAAGGTCTCCCGCGCCTTAAAAGGGCATCGCAGGATCGCTTACGCACTCAACCACGACACCCCGACAGGAGGTCTGCCGAAGCAGATCACAACAACCATGGGGAAACTCCCACGGTCCACCCTGTCGTTAGAGAAGTACCAGGAGCAGTCCACATGGTACACCGCCCATCGAAGTGGGTCACCTCCCTGTGCGTTTCTTGGCTTCGCGCCCGGCTGTGGTTAAAGCACGCTGGTGAGGTCTACCGAACGACCTTTTTTTTTTAACATTGGGAAATGCATTTACGCACGAGGTGTGGGACTCACCGGCAAAGCCAGTACTACCCACTAAAACCCAACAAAGCCTTCCCCCGTCTTAATGGGGCGTCGCAGGATCGCTTACGCATTCAACTACGACGTCCCGACGGCAGGTCTGCCGAAGCAGACCACAACAACCACGGGGTTGCTCCAAGGTCCACTCTGCTATCAGAGAAGTACCAGGAGCAGCCCGCATGGTAAACCGCCCTCCGAAGAGGGCCACCTCCCACCGCCCACCGAAGTGGGCCACCTCCCTGTGCGTTTCTTGGCTTCGCGCCCGGCTGTGGTGAAAGCACGCTGGGGAGGTCTACCGAACGACCTAACCTAACCTTTTGAAGCCCACGCAATCAACTAAGGCTTTTAAAAAAGCTAGATTTATATTTCATTTATAGATAGCACTAGGTTTTCAATGAATTTATGATTATTTCATTATAGCTGTAGCGTAGGTAGATTACTTTAGAAAATGTCAGTGCTTCACGTAATAATCTGTAATAAAGGTTTTAGGCTTACTCAAAACGATAAATCAAAATATTTCTGATCTTGAATTCCATTCCTATAAATCAACTAATCTAAACGTTAAAAATATCGAGGTACATATCGGGTATAGGTAATATGTAGGTACCTCGATATTTAAAAAGGTAGAAACTATTACTTTTACATTCGAAATGTAGGTATCTGTAGTTGAATAAATATTATGTATTTCATTTCATACGCCCTTAATCATGTTGTAGAATGATCAAATAATAATGTCTATATTGAGGTTCAATTCAATTCTTTTAGGTGTGCCAATTGAACACAATTTACTTGCCCAAGCCTCAATATTAGTAGAATGGAGATGACACAAAGGAACAATAAAGTGGATTAATAAACGAACAAAATAAAGCAAATAGTATTTCAAGCTCTTAGCTTCGTACTGACGCTACAATGAACATAAAATGGAATGAAAATTTTCTTAAACTTTAAATTAATTTTATGTGATGGTTAGATTTAACAAACTATTTCTATTGAAAACTCGCCAACAAAGTTACATTTTAAATATTTAACAGTTGAGTAGAATCATCTCAATCAGAGGAGTGAGCTCCAGACATATAGAGATACTTGTAGTGTATACTATTTAAATTAGATTTTAGTTTCTTTAAAATTATTGCGGCTATAGTAATTATTAATTCTTATCAATTATAATATAGTAGTACTTTTGAAGGTGTTACTGATAAATCACGAATCAATTAATCAAGCACGTAGGTACTAGAAGTACATACGTGTTAAATATAGGTGTATTTATTTATAATGTGCCTTGTGGTAGGATATCAGCCATTTTTGATTTGATTTGTATTCTTTTTAATATTACAATAAACAATCTTTTTACTGAAAATATTTGTAAAAAATATTATTTTATTTAACTAAAGTGCACTACTTAAGTCGGTTTCGTAATAGTATTTCTTACATCACTAGCACGGATTGGAAGATGGAGCTGAGGCTACCTTCGCCCACATTGAACTCTATACCAGTGTGTATCTATGCCAATGCAGCCACAAATGATTCTTTTACTTCAAAACATTTTTTCGAGGCCTCATAGAAGTTTAAAAAAAAAGCAAGAAAAAAATGTCCTCTAAATTTCCGAATATTATGTTTTACGATGATCACGAGGAATGTGATGTGATGACCTGTTCTTCTATAAAAAAAATTAATGGTTCTCTTATAGTAATCTCAGCTTTCTTTTACTAAATTTTACGCTACCCGTTCTTCCTTAAGAGCTATTTGAAAAAAAAAGAGAAGTTCGAAAACTGTCTCTGTCTATAATAGACCCCATTCGTTTTGAAAATAGGCAAAGGACACTTCCAATTTTTTTGTATTGGGGCTTAAAAAGCTAGTTACGCCACTGCTCTATACATACTGATATTATGCTACTGATTAAGTGCGATATTTTTTTTGTGTATTAGAAGGTATCAAGAATCAAGATATATATTATGATTTAATTTTATAATTCTTTAGAGGTAAAGTTTATTAGTTTGTGAATTGTGAGTTTGATGTTGTAGAGGGTAATCTCTAGATCTACTAAGCCGATTTAGATGAAATTTGGTAAGAAGATAGTTTGAGACCCTGGGAAGGACATAGGATACTTTTTATCCAGAAAATTATCGCTTAAGGGGGTGAAAATGGGGATGAAATTTTATATGGGGAAGCAAGCTAGGGACGAACCCGAGCGAAGCGAGGGTGAGTCGCTAATGAATATATATGTAGGTAGGTATATAAATTAAGGATAGGTCCAAATTGATTTTAAACAGTTTTTTTCTCTAAATATAAATCTATAACTTTTAATAATCAATCACAAATGTAATGATAATGATGAAACGAAGAAAAATTAAAGATTGGGTTTTATGCCTAATCGATATATGAGTATGTACGATTCTATGTAATGTAACTGTATAAATATTTTTACAGAAATATCAAGTGGGTACTCTTAAGACTAAACATATTCAAAAACGCGGCGATTGCGTGTTTGCTTATAATTTAAGTAATATAGGCAAACAAAAATCGACAAGGTTCAATACTTCTTTAAAAAAATAAATATATTGTACGTGCACATTACTTAAAACACAAAATAAAAAAAAATCAATAAAAAAGCCTACAATATTTTAATTAATGACAACATTCGCAAAACATTTGGCAAAACGACCGAGTTTCACTTGCTATTAGGAAAGCGGTAAAAAAAGTGAAAGTGTGCAAGTGAGATGCAAACAATCTCGCGACATCTGCCAAACAAGGACAGCCTGACCTCGCACGATGACGTCACAAATATTATACTTAAACAAATATTGAATATTTTATTAAAATTCTAAATAGTTTATATACAACTAATTAATCTAACCCACAACCCAATAGTATAAAGTGTATGTATTTGCAAAAAAACCTATGTTTAAAAAAAAACAGACATTTTTTTGGTTCACATGGATTGTGTGATGAATAACCTGTTCTCTGTGAAAGGTGTCCTGGGCTATGGCTAAACAAGTTGCTTGCACGAGAATTTTCTCTGAACGGCCTAGGAATGGTAAAGGAATAAATTAAAAGGAGTGATATTGTTGTTTGACCCACAAACATTCATGTATGAGACAAATGCAACCTTAGTAAAAATTCAATACTATACTCACAATATTAAGAATAAATTTAAATGTTTATATACATACTTTAGGAAATACAATTAAGCTAATTTAGGTAAATACAATATTTTAAGATTCATTGGATAAAAAAGAACTAATTTCTGATGACATAATATATATTATATATATATTTGAGTGGAAACCGAGTGAAGCGGGTTCAAGTCCCGGGTCTAGCACCTCTGAAATTTTCATGTGCGAATCAATTCCAACATGATTAACACTTGTCTTACGGTGAAGGAAAACATCGTGAGGAAAGACCTGGGAAGTCCGCCAACTCGCACTTGGCCAGGATGGTAGACTATGGCCTGATCCCCTCGTATTGAAAGGAGACCCGTGCTTAGCAATGGGACGTTAAACAGGACTGTATACAAACAAGGAAGTACATATATTGAGTAATTATGTGCATGGAGTATATATGTGCAATTAAAGCCAGTGCAGGCCTGGTGCAAATCGCAAACAACCAATAAAGCACATAGATGGTTATTTGTCAATACATACAGCTAACCCATTTTTTAAACATAATCAGGATAAGGGCACTGCTTAAGCCTTTTGGTTATGGAACCCTAAAAAATGGTCAAAAATGCAGGTTATAAACATACATTCATTAATTTGTATAGATTATACAATATACCCAAATTGCTTTAAGTTATGTTAATTTTATAACATGAATGACATGTTTGTTTATATTACTTATGACAAAAAAAATCTCAAACAATTGTATTCAATGAGCAAATGTTTAAAAAAATGCAAATGGCTTAGACTATTACATAGAAAAAAAATAAACAAAAATAATCCATGTAGTAGTTGTAGTGTGTAGCTATATTTTTACATAATTTGATTGTTAAAAATTATAAGAGAATACTAAGAGTCATTCAAAGTTTATATTTATTAATAATGCAATTGTGTTAATTTTTAATATTACAATGATTAATGATATTTTAAATGTAATAGTTGCTCAAAATGAGTATAACCTAAAATAACCTTTTTCATTGAATACAGGATAAACATGCATACAGTACGGTAAAATGTAATAATTAAAAAAAAATACATTATATATACCTATGACTAGTACAGTAATTTCAATGTGTTTGACATCATTAATATGATTCACTCAATGATTTGAGAAAAAGTTAAAAAGGATGCAATATCCTTTTTAACTTTTCCTCAAATCATTGCTCATAAAGTCACAGACTTTTACTTTGTAAAAGTTTATTACTTTACGTTAACATTATTGGTACTTAAAAAGCCACGTCAGAATAATGAGTATTTACTTTACAACTGATTGGAATTAATTTTAGTTCAACAAGGTGAAAATTAAATATTTAATCTTACATGTCATAAACGATACAATTATACTCGTAAACTAGAGACTCACCCTCGCTCGTTATGTTTCAACGGTTAGTATAGATTTTATTTCGATTTCTCAGTGATATTTTCCGGCAGGAAAAAGTGTCTTATATATTAACCCGGATAACCAGCATCATGATCATCACCAAATTTCATCAAAATCCGTCCGGTGGTTCTCATGATGTGCTTCCAGACAAACAGACAAACATTCTAAAAACTATATGTCTTGATAATAATTATTAATTACTATTTCTATGAGATTTTCCAAAAAATATTTTTTGTATATACAGATTCAACTCGGTTAGAATTTTATTATACTTATGTATTGACTAATACATATATAATCTTGTAAATGACTCATACAAAGGAAACCAGTTGTTATTAGGCAGCAAGAACATTCATTATAATTTAAAGCACTGTACATATAAACAATCACTAATGTATATTTGTAACCTTCTTAGTTAGTATTTTCAATTAAATTATTTGTTATGGTTTTTAATTATACCATTTAAATGCATATTACATTGTCATTTTAAAGGCATAATGCAAATATTAGTATCACTAAAACTAATATCTCGACATATTATAAAATAAAGTCTTCCACCACATCTGTCTGACTGAACGCGATAAACTCAGAAACTACAGAACGGATTTTCATACAATTTTCACCAAAAGATGAAGTGTTTCACCAGGAAGGTTTAGGTTTACAATTCACTAAGGCTTTGTGTAAATTGACTAAAATATGACGATAATTGTTGAAGATGTCGGAAAAAATCATGACGACTGGGAGCTTTATAGACCCATTCTGTGTAAACTAATAAAATAATATGAAAACAATGTATCAACCCACAACCGAGCGAAGCAGTAACAGATAAATATACAAAAAGCTAAACACAATTTGTAATTGAACATCAAACAACATGAAACTGCATCTTAAGCTCTAGCTAAGAATTTACGTAAATAGATTAATCAATTTTAATCAGTAGGAATAAATTGTAAATATTTAACTGATTAGCAGGATATAAATAACAACATACTGACATCATGTTTTATTAAATAAACTAGCGGCTAAAACAAAAACAAATCTATCCCTCGGGAACCGTATATTATTGTGGGATAAAAAGTAGCCTATGTATTATTCTAGACTATAATCTATCTCTGTGCCAAATTTCATCCAGATCCGTTCAGTCGTTTTGGCCTGAAAGAGTTACAAACATCCATACACACTCACAAACTTTAAGATTTATATTTATACAGAATTATTACAGATATGTTTTAATTTCCAAAGCTTTTATATTTATAACCCAAGAATAAATAATAAACAAATATGTATTATAGTTTTATTTTACTTCAGCAAATTTTACTTATATCACCATTTTGTTATCCATTGTTTTCTTTAAGAGTTTTAACAACTACATACAAAGGTAGTTGAGTTGCTGATTAGAATTATAATACCTTTATCTTCGGTAAGACTTTTTTATCGGAAAAATCTACATAACATATTTTTTTATAGAAAATATAATATGAAAGATTAAATTGAAAAGAATAGCTTTCGTAAAATTCATACTGGCTTTTGTTGTGTACAAAGATTTTGATAATTATCAAAGATCCAAAATATCTTAATAGTGTACATTTTATGTACTACTTAAATATTATCTACTTGCAATAATAGTATTACATAGACTAAAAATATTAGTATATCGATCAGAGTTTATCACTATACTATAAAACTTAAAAACTATAGTACAACTCAACATAAACAAAGGCTTTATTACATATTATGACTGAGAAACAATGACCTTTTATATTTTTATGTTACTTTGTGAGACTACACTAAAATGATTAAATTATTGTCATGGAAAATAATTCTAAGGGCAAAAAATTGTTAATGGGTGTTGTTGTATCCTTATTTATGTATATCATGACGTAAGACGCTTTGAAACAAAAATAACTAAGCTGTACGAAATAAAATGGTGATAAATACATATTGCTTTGTAGTTTTAACGGAACAAAATAGTAGGTAGAAGGAAAACAGAAATTTGTGTACAACATATAACAAAGACTTTCAACCGTAAAAACATCAACGTAATCAGTCATACGGTTATTTTTAACTAGAATTACGTACGATTCTCCAATAATTTGATATAGTATGACTATAATACGAATTTAATCAGAGAATATAACAACTAGAACAATTGTTTTGACGTACGTACCTTTGGTTTGTAGAACCATTTTCTGAGAGACTCCATTGGACCACTTTTGTATAACAGCCTCATATGAACAAATCACAACACGGTCACACACATTATAAAACAAATGTAGCACCGAAAATCACCACGCAGACGTAAACTAAAACAGTATTTTGCAAATATTTACGTCAAAAAACACAAAAGGCGGACATGTTTCACAAATCGCGTTCACGTTTGAGAGTAATGAATGGAATGATCGAGCAACAATTCACACCACGCACGTCACGCAACTTTTCCATTCATATGTGAAGCGAATGGTGAACTGTCCGTTCGGGTACTCGTACAAAATGAAAGAATGAACTGTAACATGCAACAAGTGTATAAAATATAGAATAGTTTAAATATTTTATATTATATGCACATTTTTATTTAATAGTAACGTTTTATAATTCCAAAAATATAATAAATTTGTATACACAGAAAATTTTATTTTAACTTTTACTTTAGAGCAACAATAAAACGTTGACGGTAGTCTACACTGGATGAAATAGTATATACCCACGCGGCACATCAATTTTGGCTGTGAGGTTCATTCACTCCTTGGCAGGTTACAGGATTTACAGTTACACTTGTTGTTCCTGGTTTGTGAGATACATTAAGGAAACTAACGAAGAATGGTACTTTGACCCTTAAATATTTTTTTCTGTTTATAATATATTATAATTATAATGTTTATATTATGTAATCAATAATAATTAATAACAATAATGTAATCAAAGTACAGACATTGATGAAATATGTAAACTATAATATTAGTATTTGACAAATCAACCCTTTAAAAACACTAAAATATAATATTACATAGTAAAGTAGGTAATACTTTGAAAATTAATAATAATTATGTTAACATAATACTTTCTTAGATTTACGCGAATGTTTGACATTTTTAAATAAAACTATCTTTTCGGATTATTTCGCGGATTTATTTTGATTTTTGGTTCCCGACGTTTCGAATGCTTTACAGCATCCATGATCACGGGAGAGACTGAGGTGTTACATGTCTTGAATGTATAGTAGGCAGAAAGCTGTCTGTAACAACTATACCTTCAAGACATGTAACACCTCAGTCTCTCCCGTGACCATGGATGCTGTAAAACATTCGAAACGTCGGGAACCAAAAATCAAAATAAATCCGCGAAATAATCCGAAAAGATAGTTTTATTTAAAAATAATTATGTTACTTGTACATCACATAAATACAAAATTATACCTTCAGATTTAATAATATATTAGACAGATAATGTATATTATATGATATAACTATATATAAACAACCTCGCTTCGCTCGGGTGCGTCCCTAGTTACATTTTAATTTATTTGAACGGATCCCTAATTCTTTCTTTTTCTAAAATAAAAGAAACCTAAGTGACTCCTTATAACATCAGCTATCAGACAGCAGACGGACAGACAAAAATTTAAAATAAATTTGAAGTTTCTGTTTGTAATGTCAAAGTAACAGGTTTTTTACTAAATTTATATGAAATTATATACGGTACTTATAAGAAAAACATAATTCTCAAAAGTCTATCTGTTTGTTCTGGCTAATCTCCGAAACGGCTGGACTGCTTTTGACGGAAATTTCACTGTCTGATAGCAGAGTGGGCCGTAGGAGCAACTTCATGGTTGTATGGTCTGTTTCAGCAGACCTATCGTTATTTGTCGGGGCGTCGTAGTTGAATGCGTAAGCGATCCTGCGACGCCCCATTAAGACGGGGGAAAGTTTTGTTGAGTTTTAGTGGTTAGTACTGGTTTTATTACGCCGGTGAGTCCCACACCTCGTGCGTAAATGCATTTCCCAACGTTAAAAAAAAGACCTATCGTTATGGCGTAGTGGCTGAGTGCATAAGTGATCCTACGAGGCTTCTTTAAGAATTTTGAAGTTTTGTTGGGTTTTAGTGGATAGTACTGGTTATTTTAGCCGGTGAGTCATAACCACTTGTTTGTATACAGGTGGTATGCGTAAATGCATTTTCCAACATTAAAAAAAAGTGTTGAGCGGGAGCGAGACAAAAGGACTGTTCCTCCAGTTAGTATTAGTAATAAATATATAGGAATAAAATTTTTCATTTATCACAATTTATCTATACATATAATAAAATTCTAACTGAGCCAAATCTGTACATGAAATATTTTTTGGAAAATCTTATTGAAATAGACTTTATTATAAATACAGAGGCCGAATCTATAGTTTTCAGAATTTTTGTCTGTCTATCTGTCTGTCTATCTGTCTGTCTGTCTGTTACCGCATCACGGAAAAACCACTGGACGGATTTTAATGAAATTTGGTATGATGATAGCTGGTTATCCGGGTTAACATATAAGATACTTTTGATTGCGGGAAAATACCTCATTTCTGAGAAATCTGTACTAAACATTAAAACGTAAGTAGGGACAAACCCAAGTGGAGCGAGGGTGAGTCGCTAGTAAAGAAATAAAATCCCTACTTAATCTTAAAATGTTCAATATAACCTATTTTATTTGTATTACATTTACATGCCGTACGCTGTCTATTACTTTCTGAAATTTTATGAAGGTTAAGTTACTATCAATAATGAAGTGAAAGGCGCTGCGATCAAAAGAAATTTAACACAAATGATACTGATATTATGGCAAATATTGTCAGTTTGTATTATATTTCATAGGAAAAACAAGAAAATAACGAGAGCCTTACCTAAAGGTTTTTTGTTACAACTTCTTACGAATAATAAATGTGTCAAGTAATGATTGTTACAAAAGGTACACAGATTTATAAGTTTTTAAATATTTTTTATCTTCAACAAAACATATTTAATGACTTTTAAATTAAAAATAATATATGCCTTATAGATTTATTCGATAGACAACCAGTAACATTTATGTTTAATTGAAGCGAAACAAAAAAATTCTTTAGAATCGTTGTGATTTGAAACTCGATGAAACTGAAATGCGACACTAAAGAGGGACAAACACATACATATATAGTACTAAGCCGTCGAGAATAAGAGATAGAATATATTGCCATGTTGCCATGGTAACCGTTGTTATTGTCTGACAAATATATAATATTATATTCTTTCCGTATATGATATTCTATAAATATATAATTGTAATATGCCTAATATGCCTTATTTATTTAGTGTGATAGAATACATTAATTTGTTTGTTTGTTTTTTTTTTGTTTTTGTTAGTTTGTTGTGATAGAATACATTAACCAGGAAGTGAAAAATAATAAAATTATTTACTGAACTAGCGACTCACCCTCGCTTCGCTCGGGTTCGTCTCTAGGTACGTTTTATTTTTTTGTGCGGAACCCTAATTATTTTTTGAAATAAAAGTAGCCTATATTACTCCCTATAACATCAGCTATCTTCCAGTGAAAGTCCCGTCAAAATCAATTTAGCTGTTTCAGAGATTTTCCGGAACAAACAAACAGACAGAGAGACAGATAGACAAAAATTTTTAAAATTGTGTTTTTTATAAGTACCGTATATAATTTCATAAGTATTAAGTAAAATGCTATTATTTTAACATTACAAACCGACGCTTCAATTTTATTTATCTGTAGGTAGATAATATGTTATGTATATTTATGTCAAATAAAAAGTAAAATAACTTTTAAACTTGGTAAAAATATTATAAAAAAATAAACCTTATAAAAAATATTTATTCCTGATACTCTATTGTAATATTATATACTAGCGGCTCACCCTCGCTTCGCTCGGGTTCGCCTCTAGAAAAACACTAGTAGATCTATCCCACGGGAACCGTTCATTTTTCTGGGATAAAAAGTAAGTAAGAAGAGAAATTGAACAAACAAAAACAAATCTATCAAAATGCAAAATTTCATTTAAATCGGTCTTACCGTTTCGGAAATTAGCCCGTAAAAACAGACAAACAAACATACAGACAAACAGTCATTTTTTTTAATAACTATTGTTACAGTTTAGGAGATTAGCCCGTACAAACAGATAAACAGAAAAACAGACAAACAGACGTACAGGCAAACAGACAAAATTTTTAATAACTATTGTTTTGGGGTCTGTATTGTGTACATAATACGTTCATTTTTCTGGGATAAAAAGTAACCTATTTGTTATTCTGATGTATGAACTATATTATTGTAAAGTCTCATCAAAATCCAGTCTGTAGTTTTTGTGTACTAAGCTGTATAAGTTACTATAGTTTTTTGACTATCCCACGGGAACTATTTAATTTTCCGGGATAAAAAGTATTTAAGATGTTGCCCGGAGATATAAGGTACCACCATGCAAAATTTCATTCAAATCGGTCCAATAGATTCGGAGATTAGCCCGTACAAACAGACAAACAGACAGAGAAACAAAAAAATTGAAAAATATCTGGATTTGTTCTATTTGTCTTCTTACATCCCCTGACTCGGTTTTTAGCATTTCTTTTCTATGTACAGACATTCGACCTCTACTGTTTTATTATAGTATAGATTCATCTTTCGTAGGTTACTTTTCTAAAGTTTCACTACCAAGTAAAGTACAAGTACTTTTACCGTGTGTGAATTGCACATTCACGTACTTTTTTATTCTATTATGTTTATTATTTTCATTTTTAAATAAGGTGCCGAATGTATAATACCTACATTAATGAATAAAATCTTCGGAAAAGTTGATAGAATACATAATAGTTTGTATTAGTGAATAGTGACATTAAAATTTTAATACAAAATTATATTCATATCAACATATTGTCAATGTCAATTAATATTATAGTACCAAATTACTTTCGAGTTTCGAAGAAACATAAAAAAGTTTTTAAAAACCGACCCTTTGTGTCGAACTTGAAAATTAAAACAAAAATAACAACGTTGCTCCAGTGAATTCATTCGGTAAGAGTATTCAGGCGTTAACGGTATAATTAAAAGTAATTTTAGATGAGGATTTTTTTGTATTTTAACACGTTTGTTTTGAATATTCATTGTTCAAACATTTTATTTCATTAACAATTATTATTGTGGGTACCTCAAATATAAATTAATAATTGTAAAAAAAATGTTCTTTTAATTTTCGTACCTATCTTTAACCTTTTCTTGTCTAACACTTTTCTTTTTATCTATGTATAATAGACCTGTTAAAATTTAGAGGAGAGGCAAAATTGAGTATGTGTATTATAAGTATGAGTAGTCCCATTTAAATTTTATATCGAAATCGGTCAAACGGTTTTTTTAAAAAATCAACTTTTTTTTAAATAAATTGCTTAATCGAATAATTATGTTATTAAAAAACTTTCTTTTTACATGTTACCTGCTTATTACGTCTACCCTAAAAATGGAAAAATAAAAACTTAAAAAAAAACCCGACTTCCAGCCACTAAAATGTAAAAAATAACTAAACGGAGGTTTTCATTTAGAATAGATACCTAATCAGATATTTTCGAAGTCGGTGCCAGCCGATACAAAGCAAATCTAACATATTTCGATACCTAAAATAGGTACATGACAAATTGATGTATAATATTTTAACTATAATTACATAGAGTTCATACCAAATCATATTTAACTATTAGATAATATTCATATCTTAAAATACTGTCGGCTGGCACCGACTTCGAAAATATCTGATTATGTATCTATTCTAAATGAAAACCCACGTTTAGTTATTTTTTACATTTCAGTGCCTGGAAGTCGTATTTTTTTTTAGTCTTTGTTTATAATATAGATAATATCAAAGAAAATATTTGTGTGTCTTATTCAAATTTACTCTACCCTCAATGTAAAAGTAATATTTTTGATACTGAACTGAACTATCTACGTATTATATTTGAATATGCTTAATTAAAACAAGATTTCATCATCAACATCTAATTACATTTTAATTAAAAGCTTCATGCACACTATTCAGACATTAAATTACCCTACAATGATTAGACACTGCTTATAAATCGTGAACAGTTCTCATATAATGAAATGGAAGTGTCATGAATCATGATGTTACAAATATTTTTTTACATCTACTTTACATATTTTAATTTTATGTATCTACTATCTATACTTACATGGGTATAATGAAATTATATTAAATATGTTTTAAGTTAAGTTTATTATTGGTTTTATTTGTCTGTTTAAACGTACACTACTCGAACACACCGATATAGATCTTAATGAGACATTTTTATTGTACACATAATATTGCGAATTCCTCGTATACTGCGACAATGGTCAAGTGATTAGGATATAGACTGGAATTCTGATTTAATCTTGAATCGAGAAATACAGTTAAAAAATTAAAAAAACTCCAAGTAGCATCCCAAAGTTGACAAGTTTTTACGCTTATCTCTATCTAGTTGCTGTGCTTATCTCACATCGGTCAGTTGTGTCGAAATGTCATCCTATCAGACTTTCAGAGGCATCGAATAAGAGTAGGTACCTTCTGCACAGCTTAGTCTCAGTGATATTAGATGCCGTGGCCGAAATCGGTAAAATTAAAAGTCAACATTAGATCGTAGAATATAAATAACATTTGTGTGTAGTAGGTACGTAGGTATAATGTATATATATGTGCTTTGTACTTACCTAATTATTTGTTACCCATGATATATGAGTATTAACGCACACCCAAAAATTAATAAACATCCTGGGGAAAGGGAGGACGGGTACCTAGTTAGAATTGACTGCCCCGGTAGTGTAGTGTCTAACATGTACGGCTGCACATCCGGAGATCCCGAGTTCGAGTCCCAGGTCGGGCCAAGTTTAGATATTGAGCCGTTCTATCACGAAAATCCCAATAACTGCCCGAAGTTGAGAAGTTAGCAGATTTCAACCCCCATACCTCGGAGAGCACTTAAAGCCGTCGGTTCTGCGCCTGATTTCGCACCGGTCGTATTTAATTATCGTCCCATCGGAGTTTAACAGTAATAGAGACTCAGAAAGTGCACGTTGTTTCTGCGCGAACACTTGAGCATTATTATGCACTTTCTGTGATGTTGGCTAGTCTCGGTGAAATGAACCTGCGTGGCCTAAATCAATCGGGAGGACATCATCATCATCGTTTTACCGTGCCATACCGTGCTTTCGGTGTAAGTATATTATAATTTTAATTTCGATTATCTTACATTTACCAGTTCTAGATGAAGAAATTCTATTGAAAACAATTATTTATTTTAATTATGTTACCCTTATTCCAAATAATGACAGGGTTGAGTTAATTACAAAGAAAGGAAAGTTTAGGTTCTATAAGATTAGCTTCTATGGTACGATTGAATTTACATCCGTCAGATAAGAGTAATCTCACCATTTATTGTAATATATTAGAAATTGATCGGAACCGGTTTAAAAAAAATGGTTAATTTTGGTAATGTATTAAAGGGCTGAATACAAAATCTTAAATTTACTTACTGACAAACAACACCTAGTTTAAAACGTTAGGTCTAGAATAGGTGATGACATTATCCATAAAAGTTTCTTACATTTGAGAATTTATTCCTGTTAATAGGAACGTTTTTGAAGTTAGAAAAGTGGAAATTGTTATTTAAGCTTTTGTATTATAAATATTTTAATTTTGTATATGTTCTGTGTTTGCTTCGGTGGGTACATACTTGTTTTAATATCACGTTCTACTGCTAATTACTAAACTAAATATGATGGATTTTTTGCATTTACATAGCTAAAGCTTGCATGCTTAGAAAAACCCTTAAAATAATATATATTATATTTATTTTATTTTCTTACAAAAACGAACAATGGAGATGTAAAAAAAACTCTAGAGCAGAGCTCTTACTTAGACGAAGTTAGTGCAGGTCACTAGTTGTTATTATAAGGTTAATTAGCAATTCTGAAATAAATAAGATTTCATAGAATTCCAGAAATGTAATATTTTCAGATGCCATCGAATATTAATAGGTCATTAAAATCGTTACTGGTAACTGTTGTTTAATCTATAGTTAATTAAGTTGTTTTATATTTAGTTCAAGTGGAAGAAAACTTATGCATAGGTATTAAGCTCTGTTACCAATAAATATTAAAAATAAAAAGTCAAGTCTGTATATCACACTTGTCAAGTATTAGGAACAGAAACGAATGATATTCTTATATTGGTAAAAAAGAAAAATATTTTATATATAGTACTTTAGATTGGACACATTTTTTCGATTCTTTTGTTATTCCTTTGCCTGTCACTGTTGTCTAAAATATGTAATGTAACAAGAAATACGTATTATGAATAATAATAAGTTTCATTTCCACTTAAATTTCAACAACACTAGTTGCCCTATATAATAATCACACATAAATAAAGCCCATATAACAGTTAAAAAAAGTTTTTAATTTGACTCTCTGCCTGATTGTCTGTTTAAGCGAGCTAATATCCGACTCTACTAAAACGATTGTAATAGAACTCTTACTGATTGGAAGGGATTTGCGCAAGATTAAAATATATGATGCTTTTTATACGAGATGTAAAATGGTTTCCGATAGCTTATAGGATCACAAACGTAAAAAGGCTTGTTAAATTGGTCAGTGAAGATATGTAAAATAGACTTTTCTTAGCTAAGCTTTAAAAGATTTAGAAAAATGCTTCTTTCTATTTGTATTGGACATTTCTATTACATACTAGCGACAAAACAAAAACAAACCTATCCCACGGGAACCGTACATTTTTACGGGATATAAAGTATTATTTTAGACTATAATCTATCTCTGTGCCAAATTTCATTCAGAACCGTTTATCCGTTCTGGCGTAAAAGTGTAACAAAAATCCATACATACTCACAAACTTTCACATTTATAATATTAAATAATACGGATAGAAAAATTCTAAATCAGACAACTTACAAGTCATTATGCAACTGGACTAATTTTCACAGATGCTTTGTGATGCTTACATACGGGACGCGAGACTTTGTCGGATAATTGTTCTACAATAGTCGCAAAAACAAATACCTGTTTTTAGAAATTGTTTACTGATAATAAATACAAAAAGAAATATTTCATAGGCACCCGAACCGGCTCCAACGATTTGGATCAAATTTTGTATTTAGGTAAGGTTTTGCTTTTTAAGTTTATATATACAGGTGTCTTTTCTGAAAAATCTCTTTCAAAAACACTTTTTGATTAAAATACTAATCTTGTGTAAGTAGTATAATATTTAAGGTGTGAAGGTTGTCCGTATTATTTTAAATATATTGGGACATTAACACACAACACCATCTAGTTCCATGGTAAGCTACGAGGCTTATGTTATGGATACCAAATAGTTGATACGCTAGACATATATCTTTAAATACATACATATTATAAATATAAACACCCATGACTGGTGTACAAACATTCGTGCTCATCACACAAATGAATGCCCCCAGCGGGCCTCGGACCCGCGACCGCTGGCACATAAAGTAGGGTCACTACAAACTAAGCCAAACGTGTTGTCTAGTAGTTGTATTGTCCAGTGCAAACATTCATCAATGGTTTTTGCTAATTGAATATGTCAAAACATAAAATATTTAAAATAGTCTATCTTTGCGGATTTTTTTTATTTTTGGTTCTCGATGTTTCGAATGCTTTACACTGTTACAGCAATCATGAGTATGGAAGGGACTAAGATTTTAGAAGTCTCAAAAGTCAAAAAATATCATATGTATATTCGCGTAAATCTAAGAAAGTATCATATTACAATATCAGTATCATTTTAGCAAAAAAGCTATTTAGCAGAAAAGCAAGAAAAGAATGAAGCAAAAGTAACACTAATAATGACACTAACACTAATAAGTAAAACCTTATGTACAATTCTAAGAATATACCTCTGTTTATACTTAACATAATATATAACAATAGTGACAGAATATTTGAAATAAACTTTATTTACTTTTAGCTATATCTTTATCAGTGACGACGTGGGAGGTTTTATAAAATAATTCTACGCACATTGTAGCGCGTCTCGCTCCGTATAAAAGGGGTAAGTTGACTTTCCGAAGTGTAGTCAACCGGCAACCAAAGGACGACTCAGATCGAAAATTTCAATTGACCATTTAAATATTCAATTATATTTTAGTGCCATTAGTTCCTGTTTTGACCAAAAGGTAAGATGGAACGTAGTTTATTATATATTTATATTTGTGTTATTTTGTAATTCTACATTGCCTTGTATCCACTTACCGAGATAAAAATGTTATAAAGTTCTAACCAGCAAAAATGAGGAATTGCCCTAACATGAGTAAGGAAAGATATATTTTGTTTTAATAGGAATGGCTACATTTTTTTTCTATATTTTATAATAATGTAGTTGTTTTAATTACCGTAATAAATAAACAAAATACAAACATATTTTATTTAAGTGCAAAAAAATTTCAAACAGTTTTGGTGAACCCGTTAATTTATAAAGCTACTTAAAGCTTAAAGCTCTACTTAACAATTGTGTAATTTTAAAGTTTTAAGAAAACTTTTAATTAAATACAATAATAATACTGATATACTTTAAATATTCAGATATTATATTGCCAAATATCAATATTTTTTTGTCTGTCTGCCTGCACGCTTCATTTTAATAATTTTAACGGTTTGCGTAGAATTGAAGACACCGCTTGAATTCGCTGTACGCTTCTATACTGTGTATTTTGTAACAAAAATAGATAATGTATGTAAGTAATTTACTCATTTAGCTGATTTCCCACGCCTTTTCAAAACTAGTTAGGTAATCTCAAACGTGCAGATTTCCTCAAAATATTTTCCTTCATCATATGTAGATAGATAAACACAGAAAATAAGGAAATTTGTAATTTTATAATATCTATATGTATGTATGTACATATTAAAAATATACATTATTATATCCTGACATAGTAATTAATCAAATGATCGCCTGAACTAAACTGATGAGTCTAGAGGGTAATACTGATGTGGATAATAACTAAAAAATCTTTTTTTTAATACAAGTCCTAAAGAAATGAAAAAGCATGGTTATCTTTATTCCATAAAAAATATGTTCCCAGTAATACTATCACTTTTTACTAATTGTCAATAGAAGAGCACATAGATGTTGGGAAATGGCGCAGGACAAAGTATAGAAGTTGGTAGCAGTAGTTGCTCTATTAGGATTACTTAAATTAAATTTTATACTTATTATACATATAATGAACAAATAAATATACAAATAATACAGGCAGTGATAGCCCAGTGGTAACACGCTCGCTTGGGAAACCGAGTGAAGCGAGTTCAATCCCGGGTCTCGCACTTCTGATATTTTCCTGTGCGATTCATTTCCAACATGATTACCACTTGAAGGAAAACATCGTGAGGAAACCTGCATGTCGAATATAGTAAAAATATAATAGTTTATGTAGGTCTCGAAGAGCTTAAGAGTTTTCTGAAGCCACTAAAATAGCACCGTTTGCAACGTTTTAATATTAAAATAATAGCTGATTCATACTAAGCTTATAACATCAATAAAGCTAAGCTTAGTAATAAAAAATAAAACCCCATTAAAAGTCTCAGTAAATTCCATGAATTACTTCCGCACGTAAACAGCAAAATAAAACATAGAATTGCATATATTCTTTGCTACTTGCAAAAATCTATGTTTCTCAATTTTAGAAAATGCTAATAAAAAGGCTTCTATAGAAAGAGATAGTAGAGGTTATCTATTGTCCACTATCTATTTCTATTTAAGCGTCAAAAATTATCTACAAGTCTCTTTGTAATTCATAGCGTTTTTCATTTTCATTTATCGACATGTAGCTAAATGGCAATTTTCATTATTGACAGTACCAATGTGTTGGTACACCAAGTTAGATCAGCCGTTTCATCCGAAGGAATCATAAACAGACATACATACAAACGAATTTATAATAGTAGTCTCAATTTATGCAAAAAACCACATAAATCCTATTGTTTTGTGAAAGAAAATAAACCGACAAAAATTTCATCATTTATAATATTAACCAATAAGTTTCTATTTATAACTAAAGCTACCTATTCATATACGGACTATAAACTGTATAATATTACTATTCGAACCATCACATCTGACACGTTCATAATCTTTTGACATCGGTACAGATGTATATTATATTACGATGGTAATTGATTACCATACAACTCAAATACAATTTTGAGGACGATAAACAATTAGGCATATAATAGAATCCAAATTAACATTTATTTGAACGATCACTCAAAAATTGGTAAAGAGTTTTGACGGGGCTTTGTTTTCGTACCTTAGTGTTAGTGTTCTTTAGTGTTACCCTCGCTTAGTTCTGGTGCATTTTAATATCTAAGAGAAGCCTTTGTGTCACTCCAGGTGGAAATCTGTATAACTAATTATCAATAAAATCCGGCCTGCTGCTTTAGCCTGAAGGAGTAACAAACATACAGACACATACTGCACATACCATACAAACTTTGGCACGATAGTGTGATGTAGTAATCTGAATTAAAAACAAGACTAAGTTTCCCTCAATCGGTGAAGTAGATCAATGCATCTCAAATTCTATTAAATTATAAATAAATACTCTATTTAAAGACTTCGGAGAGAACGGATTTATGAGATAAGTATAGATTAAAGATTTTTTCCTTTTAAAAGTAAAGAAAAACAAGGTAATTAGCTGTTACCTGAAAAATACTGTGTTTTTGTTCTCTCCTTTCCCTTGCTCTATAATTATCGACTTAATAAGGGAATGTCCTTTGTAAAAATATAATAATAGGTCAAGTTAAAAATTTATCATAAGTCAGTGGTAGCCCCGTGGTAACGTATTTGCTTGGAAAACTAAGTGAAGACGATTCAAATCCCGGATCGCGCATATTTGATATTTTTGGGGTGCGAATGATTTTCCATGATAACTACTACTAAACCTACATGTTTGAGAGAATATGCAACCTGCACTTTTTCAGTGTAGTAGGCTTTTTAGCCTGATCCCTCTCGCATTCTTTCGAAGAAGTTTTCTAAGAACAAGTAGAAGGAGTGCTGCCAGTTGGACATTAAAATAGTTAGTGAGAAAAATATATATAAATTAATAAAAGAAAACAAAGCTATTTTTAGGTAATTTTGTAAGTAGTGCTTATGACTGACAGACTCACACGATATATCGACATTAGTCAGCAATTAATATTAAAAATAGTTGACAGTAATAGTTGACATACTTTAATATTAGTATATATATTTCTTCTGTACGTGTGTTTGTTACCTTACTTCTCCTAAAGGGCTGGACCGATTTGGATGAAATTTTGTGTGTATATTTCAATGGGCTCCTGGATGGTTTGAAAACACAATTGTACACGGTAGGTGGCGCTGCAGTCGGTGTGACAAAGAGTTTGTTTTTTTTTTAGTAGTTTGATCGCGGGCGAAGCCGCGGGTACTGCTAGTATTATATATATAACAAAGTCGAGTTTGTTATAACACTTATAACTCGAGAACAGCTGGACCGAATTTTATGATCTATATTTTCTTGGATTTGTGTTCACCCCGAATAGCAGAATTACTATTAAAACACCGTTAAATTTGACGAAAAAAAAGTCTATTCCATACTAAGCGTCAAAACGTACGCGCTGTTTGTCAACCGATTTCATTTTTTTTTATTTAGTAGCTATTGACCAGCTTTAGTATTATGAATAAAAAAAACAATAACCATTATGGTCGCAATACGACCACTGAGCTAGTAGTATTTGTTACCAGAATACACGTGGCATGGAAAATACAAATAAATAATTTTGTTAAACCATTTCATACATAAAGTTTATGTTTATAGCATAAAAGTATAGGGACATAAACCGTTTATAGAATACTTTGAACCTAATAGTCTATATAAAAATACTAACAACCGTTCACCTCATACGAGTTTCAAATGGCAAATCACAGAGGTTAGTGAGGCACGATGTGTATGAGATGAAATTGTATCGTCTGGAGCAATATTTCAAAATGTTTCTGGGATATATTCTATTATTGTACATACATATTTTAGGATCAATAAAAATAGACTAATGCGCGTTTTTTTAAATAATATAAATTAAAAAAAATTAAATAAATCAAATAAAAATTATGTAAATTAAAAAAAATTACGTCATTGTTCGTATTTCAAAATAGCTAAAATGTCAAAGTATGAACCCATTATAACGTTTTAGACTCGTCAATACTAATAAAATGAACCCGAGCTTTACTAGTAGCCAATAGCCATTTAAAAATTCGACTTACCCTCTGTGCTCTATCATGAAATCAGCTGGATAGTAAAAAACTGGCCAAGTGCGAGTCGGACTCGCGCACGAAGAGTTCCATACTGTTATCTATAAAAACGGCAAAAAATCATGTCTTTTGTATGGGAGTTCCTTTAAATATTTATTTTATTCTGTTTTTTTAACGGCAACAGAAATAATCATCTGTGAAAATTTCAACTTCCTAACTATATCGGTTCCTGATACAACCTGGTGACAGACGGACAGACAGACAAACAGCGGAGTCTTAGTAATAGGGTTCCGTATTAACCTTCGGGTACTGAATCTTTATAAACTAAAAGCCAAACTAAATAAGTGAACGAAAACAGTATTATATAAAAAAAAATAGCGCGCTGTCTAAGCGCTGATTAGCGCTGATTAGCGCTGGCCAAATATTTGTATGGGATGCACTATATCTGTACTATTATAGTATTATATGATCTGTGTATAGCAGGGCCGGATTTAGAGGTGTGGAGGCCCCGGGGCAACAAAGGAGTGGAGGTCCCTAATTATTTTCCGAATAAAATGAACAATTTTTTAGTCGTGATTTAAGTATTTATTATGAAACAAATGAAATTATGTTCAATAAATATATGTAGATATAGTCAAATGCAAGAATTATTCGAAATTAAATTACATTTTATTGCGAGCTTTTATCGATGAAAATCGTTGATGATTTCGCTGAACATTAATGCTTTTTTATTATGGATAGAAATCTTAAATTACCCTTTAAAATGACCATATAAGTTATAGACTTAATGCAAGTATAAATAATCCATGATAAAGTTACTTTTTAATTAAGTAAAAGATTATAAATGATTTTAATATAATAAAATATTATAATGAGATAGGTAGTTATCAATAAATAAGTTAAAACTATGTCTCAGTTCCATCAATTGATTTGATGAAACCGGAGAGCTATTTTTTTATATTGGAATAGACACAAATAATTTTGAGATGTGGATAAGTACTGTTTTACCAAAACTACAGAGATTTTTGATGGACAATACACACAACCACTCCATAAAAAATGTTTACAAAATAAACTGAGTGAATAAAAAGCGACCTAAAAAGAAGAGAACAAGTTGACGAAGGAACATAATGTTATTATTAATTTTTGTAGTCGGAGACATACACACTTGCAGCTATTCTAAAACATGTAGGTACATAGTATGTGTATGTCTCCGACTGCATGATACTATGTTCCTTCGTCAACTTGTTCTCTTCTTTTTAGTTCGCTTTTTATGCCGTCGGTTTTTTTTAATATTTTTTAAATACAACTTTTTAAAAGAGTCAGACATTTTTAGTTTTATTTAACTATTTCTTATCCTAAATTACTTTGAACGGATAAGTTGTAAATATTTCTGAATTCGCCTCTTAATAACCTATATATTGATAACCTATTCGATTGATTCGGATGAAAAAACATTTCCAAGATACACAAATTGGCACCTAGGATCCGCCATTTTGTCTTTTAATAATATCTATATAGCATTTTGTGATTACGAAAGAACATAGAATCAGACATACATACAGGTTAAACACATAACCCTATTTCATCGCAGTCGGCGAAAAAAGTAAACATCTATATTATATAATATCAGCAACAGCGTATAATCCAAACTTATTCACTTGTTTGAACATGACATACTATATGGAAATTTTTAAATTTAAATATGGTGGACTTTATTTAAGGGTTTCAAAATGAAACTCCAATCAACGGGAGATTTTCCTTCCTTAGCTTTTCTTGCTAGTTGTCTCTTCTATGGCTATCTGACGAATGGTGCACAGTGAGCAAAACCTCGTTTTTACATTTCTAATTAACAATCTTATTAGAGTGAGTCTAAATTCTTATTGCATTGTACATGAAAGGGACGTGACTTTAGCTAGATTTTGCCGTCCTGTAGACTCGTCGTCTGTAACATACATCATCAATTTAAATATTATATTGTATATCTATTAATTTGTATAACTATACATAAATTTTATTGTGGGTGATGTTTGGATTGTGGGTGAATTCAATAAATTAATGATTAAAAAATGCAGTTATTTTATCTATAACTACAGGTTAATAAAATTGAAATGTTCTGTTTGTAATGTCAAAACAACAGGTTTTTACTTAATACATATGAAAAGCATAATATACGGAATAAATTTCGGAATAAATTTTCTTTCTGTTTATTCCGGCTAATCTCCGAAACGGCTGGACTGATTTTGACAGAACTTTCACTGGAAGATAGCTAATATTATAAGGAGTAACTCAGGCTACATTTATTTTAGAAAAAAATCGGGGTTCCGTGCAAAAAATTAAAACCCATGAAATTGTGAACCAAATCAGCGTATCTAGTGGCGCACCCGAGCGAAGCGAGGGTAATTCGCTATTTGACAATATATGTTAAATTTTTTGTAATAAAAGGTTAAGTCCCCATGAGTTCTTTGCTTACCTTTAGTTAACTACCTAAAGCTATGGAGTAGATATAGGAAAATACTATTTTCAACCGACTTCCTCAAAAAGGAGGAGGTTTTCAATTCGGCTGTATTTTTTTTATGATTGTTACCTCAGAACTCCGTCATTTATTAACCGATTTGGACAATTTTTGTTTTGTTGGATAGGGTATACTTCCAGATTGGTCCCATTTAAATTTCAAAAAAAAAAAATAGCACCCCTAAGGGTGGAAAAACAGCTAATGATAAATTTAACCTACTTCTAATAGTCATATTGACTTGAAACTTTGCAGTGTTTCTATTTCCGTTGATAGTACAGTGGTTTAGTATTGTTGACCTGATCTGATGGTAAGGCCAGAAGGTGGGTAGGTGGAACTCTTCAACGGCTAATAGTAGATACTTTGAGTTTGGGCTTATTTTGTTTGATTCGACAAGCCTAACACGTTAGAATTCTTACTTTACTGCTACTGTCTACACTAAAATGGGAAAAATAAAAACTATTCAACAAAAAAAACCGACTTCAAACAAAATCACTAAAAAGTTAAAAATAACTGATTGGTAGTTTTCATTTACTACACGAGTACATACTTAATCAAATGTTTTCAGAGTCGGTGCCAGCCGATACAAAGCAAAGCGCACCGACTTCGAAAATATTTGATTAGGTATGTATAGTACATGAAAACTACCAATCAGTTATTTTTAACTTTTTAGTGCTTTTGTTTGAAGTCGGTTTTCATTTTTTTGTTAAAAAGTTTTTTTGAGTGCATGCACATTTCATGATAATATTGCAGACCTTAAAATTATAAAATAAATAAACTGACTGCGATGAACTGCGGTGAACGAATATTATAGATAAATTGTTTTTAATATTTAAGAATAATATAATCAAGCATATTTGTACAAGTATTATAGGTTAAAGTAAGAAAAAAAATTGAAAAAAAAAAATAAAAACAAAAAGTTGTCGCTAGTCAGAATTTGATTTTTTTTTATTTCTTTTGTGGGAGCCCCTCTCTTGTGGAGGCCCCGGGGCTCTAGCCCCGGTTGCCCTCCCCTAAATCCGGCCCTGGTGTATAGTATTATATGATCTGTGTATAGTATTATATGATCTGTGATATAAGTGTGTCACCTACATGTTTTATTTAGCTATGACTATTACTACGTGTACGTTTGTCCCCGACTGCAAAATACCGTTTTCCTTCACTAGTCGTTCTTTTTAGTTCGCTTTATACGCAGTCGAATTTTTTAACTTTATAATTTAGTTTTATTTATATATTTACAGTTTTTTCTATTTATACATTTGGAGTTTTATTTAACATTTTTTTTATTTTATCGCGCCTGAATTCTGCGATTTTGATTTTTAATAATATCCATGTGGTCTATAACACTCGAATCTATCGACGTTCGAAACACCAAAATCGGTAAAGCCGTTTAGTAACAGTACATACATACAGGTCAAATACATAACACTTCTTTGTTCTTCGCTGCAGTCGGTTAATTATGGATCATACTTTCTCTCTTCCAAGATTTACATGTACCTACCTCCATAGTTATAAGTGAAGCTGATAAAAATTAAAAAAAAACTTTATAAATACAAGTCCAAATCAACTAAACGTATTTCTTGTATTTCAAAGTTAATTCCCTTCTTAGCTCTATAATTATAGAGCAAGTGAAAGGAGAGAACAAACACAGTATTTTTCTGGTAACAGCCAATTACCACGTATTTTCTTTAAGGGGGATCTTGGTTCTATACTTATCTTAAAAAATCCATACTCTCTGGTCTTAAAAGAGGGTATTTAATATTTATAAATAATAAATGAATTTGTTGTAATCTATAATCTTTCTTACAATTTTATCCTAAGGAAGGACACTATATAAATTAGTTATTAAATTATTGATTGAATATTTTAAACCTTATAGTACGATAATTTAAGTTTATAAAAAAATACTATAACCTATTCCTAGATATTCTAGATATTTTTGTTATAAATTAATTACATAATTATTTTGTTTTTCTTTTTATTTTGGTTTATGTCCTGTTTTATTTTTTTATTTTCATCGATTTTTCTGGCTACATAGAATGCTGAGACTCGAGAGCTATACTAATACTATACTATTACTGGTACACACTTTTCTATAATATAGTTATCATTCTCATGCTTTGTTAGTCTATATGCTTTTCTACAGTCGATATCGCTAATTGAACTAAGTAACATTAAAATTGTATATGAATGACATATATAGACCATGTCATAAACTTTGATATGGATAAGTTATTTCTATATATTTTTTTAGTTTTCTATTAACGAAAGCGATTGTAGAATATCATCTTGTTACACAATTTTCCCCTTAAAATCTAAAAAAATATGATTTTGGTTGGATTATTAAATGTTTAATGATCAAAGAAAAAATTATGATAAGGCAAAATCAATACCTTATCAGTGATATATCATTATATTTATAAAAGTAATCATTATATTCATTATTATTTATTATTTTAGCAGCCATGGTAACAAATGTTACTCTCCTGTTGATTGTCATTGCGATGACGTCGGTGGCCTCACAGACGTTTCAGTACTCGCGCGGGTGGACTAACGGCAAACGAGACGGACACAAGCGACAAGAGTTGAGCATTGATAAAATACTTAACCCATGCCAAATGCAGAAGCTAAAGTATTTGCTAGAAGGAAAACCTTTGACAGATCAGGTTGGTTTTCAACCGACTTCAAAAAGGAGGAGGTTCTCAATTCGACTGTATGTTTTTTCTTTTTTTTTATGTTTGTTACCTCAGAACTCCGTCATTTATTAACCGATTTGGACAATTTTTGTTTTGTTTGAAAGGGTATACTTCCAGATTGGTCCCATTTAAATTTCAAAAAAAAATACCACCCCTAAGGGTGGAAAAACAACTAATGATGAATTTAACCTACTTCTAATTGTCATATTGACTTGAAACTTTGCAAGTATTTCTATTTCCGTTGATAGTACAGTGGTTCGGTGTTGTTGACCTGATCTGATGGCAAGGCCAGAAGGTGGATAGGTGGAAGTCTTCAACGGCTAATAGTAGATACTTTGAGTTTGAGCTTATTTTGTTTGAGTTGACAAGCCTAACACGTTAGAATCCTTACTTTGCTACTACTGTCTACACTAAAAAGGAAAAAATAAAAACATTTTAACAAAAAAATAAAAACCGACTTCAAACAAAAGCACTAAAAATTAAAAAATAACTGATTGGTAGTTTTCATTTACTATACATACCTAATCAAATATTTTCGAAGTCGGTGTGCTTTGGCTAAGTAATTAAAGCCTACCTATTAAATACATACCTAATCAAATATTTTCGAAATCGGTGCCAGCCCATACAAAGCAAAGCACACCGACTTCGAAAATATTTGATTAGGTATGTATAGTAAATGAAAACTACCAATCAGTTATTTTTTAATTTTTAGTGCTTTTGTTTGAAGTCGGTTTTTATTTTTTTGTTAAAAAGTTTTTATTTTGGTAGACAATTTTGATGTCCAATACTTTGTTTAAATTATGTTTTTGTAAGGACTTTTGCACTAGACTTGACTAGGCAGTGGTAGCCCAGTGGTAACGCGATCGCTTGGGAAACCGAGTGAAGCAGGTTCAAATCCCGTGGTCTCGCACCTCTGATATTTTCATGTGCGAATAATTTCCAACATAATTACCACTTGTTTTACGGTGAAGGAAAACATCGTGAGGAAACCTGCATGTCTGAGAGAACCTAGTAAGTTTCCGAAAGACATGTGCAGTCCGCACACCAACCTGCACTTGGCCAGCGTGGTGGACTATGGCCTGATCCCCCTCGTATTGAAGGGAGACCCGTGCCCAGCAGTGGGACGTTAAAAAGAGCAGAATACACTATTACTACACTAAACTAATAAAAACTTGCATCAAAATCAGTCTAAAAATAAGTTTATAACCCAGTGACGAGTCAGTTAGTAGACAGAACACATAATTTGACGCGATTATTTTTTCTAACATTATATATATTTTCAGCTCTTAGCACCGTGTGATTATATAGAGGACGACACGGAGAAACCCAAGCGGTACAAACTAGACCGTGGACAAGACTCGTTATATGACGCCTTTCAATGAACACTGAAATAACATTTTATATGTATCTACTTCTATTATGTCTAGATTACATATTATAAACAGACATGTTCATCGATTTTTATATTGAAATAATATAATAATTTATATCTATCCTCTAGTCATTTATGTAGATATTATTTTAAAAATCTATTTATGGAGTAATATAAACTTTATTCATGTTATTGTGTTAGTCAAAGCATAAAATGGCTGGTTTTATGCATTGACTAAAGGCAATTTATTGTATAGTAAAAAGTACCTCATTAGTTAAAAAAAACATTTTTAAACAGCAGAAATAATCTATACAGATAAATAAAATATTGAAGTGTCCGCTTGTAATGTCAAAATAACAGCTTTTTACTTAATAGGTACGTATGAAATTATATACGGTACTTATTAGAAAAAAAAAACATTTTTTTTAATTTTTGTCTGTCTGTTTGTTACGGCTAATCTTCGAATCGGCTGGACTGATTTTGACGGGACTTTCACAGATAGCTGATGCTATAAGGAGTAATTTAGGTTACTTTCATTTTAGAAAAAGAATTAGGGTTTCGCTCAAAAAAATTGAAACGTACCTAGGGACGCACCCGAGCGAAGCGAGGGTAAGTCGCTTGTTACAAATGAACTAATATACAATAATTATGTTTGTTTTCTTATATGAATAAAATATTGTTGACATTTTAGATTTAATATTAACTCAAAAACGCCTTATAATAAAAAACATAAATTCAATATATTAAATTTCTTAGTATATAATAAAAACTAAGTACATTTTAAAGATATAGGTTGTTAGCTACTATATTATCTAAGTTTGAGAATATTGACAACGATATTGTAATACTGATGAAATAAAAATATTATACGGTTTCTGAGACTTTTATTTACCTACTAGATTTCGAATTTTAAATTCACCATGTGTTATGTGACTCACATAAATACGTGCTAAAATTTAAATTATTATGTGGTACATTTTTTTAATAGTCCGATTTGTGGATTTGAATTCTGACCATACGTCGGACTATTACAGATGCCTAATTTTGTATGCGTGTTTGTACCCACTCGTATTTACTGAAACGGCTGCACGGATTTGGATGTGATTTAGTACACAGATTATGAACTGAAGTAACACATAAACGCGTAGGGTGTCTATGGACGAACACGAGCAAAGTGAGGAAGTGTCTAATGTACTATACAATTATAATAAAATAGTAACTTAGCGAAATCTAAACATGAAATATTAAAAAAAACAATAATTTCAACTATAGTGTTATTCAAAATTTTTGTCTGCTTGTCTGTTTAGATATGTGCGTTTCACGCAATAGGTAGGTACCTACTGGAGCGATTTTAACAAAATTTTGTGTAGTGATAGCTTATTACTCAAGTCAACGTTTAGGAAATTATTACTGCACGAAAATCTTTCAGTTCTTCGAAAAAATTATCATAACTGATACTGTCGATTCGTTCTTAGAAATTTACATGAAAAATACATCACATCATTGTACTAGAAAAACGAAGGTCTCAGGAGGATACAAAGACCTACAGAAAAGTCTACAATATCAAGCATAAGTCTATCTCTTAAGGTACACTCGCAATGAGGAACCCGAGCGAAGCGAGGGTGAGTCGCTAGCATCAAATAACTGCACTCGTAAAGACGCTAGGATGTATTTCAAATTTCAATAGAGGTCATGAATCGTAGAAACTAAAGACTGCAAAACTAATTTACATTTTAACCCACCTTGCTAGAGCATAATTAAGTTTTAAAGACGGGGCAAATCAGATAGTTGCTAGTATTTAATTTTTTTAGGAACAATATGACCTACAGTCAGAATTTTGATTTTATCAAATTAAGGCAAGTTTTGAACAATTCACTCATCTTTATTACCTACGATAACAATATTATCATATTCAGCTGCTGCTGACCGGCTTTTGTCCATTGCTGGATGGATATAGGCCTCTCCTATAGCACGCCCACGCACTATTGACTATATACAATATAAAATATGCAATAAGTACATTGTAAAATAATAAACCATAATATCTATTTCAAAGAAAAGTATTGACCTTGAATTTTTTTTCAAAATATGTTAATGTCAAAGTCAACCGCTGGACACAAATATTTATACTACTAATAATGTAATTTAAATATTTTTAAATATTAACAATCTATTAAATATTATGATCATGATTATTTATTTATTTATAGTAAAGATTGTATAAAAGTAAAAAAAAAAGATTAAAGCGCCATCTATTAAAAATATTACAAAATATTTCATGAATTTAGTCCCCACCTATTACGCCATCTAGCGTTCACTAGTAAACTTAAATGTTTTTTCTTTTATTCCCTAGATGTCACTAGCTGTAGTTTAGTATTATAAAATATAATACTTTATAAACAACGCGTTAATAATAAAGTATGTTAAAGAGACTAAAGTTATAGGTTAAAAAAAGAACAAATCATTTTAAAATTGTAGATATCAATCATAATGTAAATTTTTTGGCATATAAACTATCATGTTACTGAAAAAGGAAATATATTTTTTTTAAGAAATTTCATTAATAGATACCTACTTCCAAACTTCGTTTAGTCAAACTTATTTGGTGGAATTTAAATTTTCCTACTGGCTATTTTTAACACTGACGATAGTTAACAATGTTACTGATTTAACACACCATAAATCTCTAACAGTGATTTATCGATTTATAAGATACTAGCAGAACCCGCGGCTTCGCTCGCGCTAAACTACAAAAAACCTTGAAAAAGGTAGGTTTCATACAAACATTCATGCCTTATTTTACCCCCTTATGGGATGAATTTCTTGAACTTAAACAAGTATTTATTCAATTATATTAAAAAGCATTAATACCAAGTTTCAAGTAATTCTGATTATAATTTTTTTTGGGTTGTATTATAACGTGTTTTCCCGTGGGAATGAAATAATCTCCCTCCAACTATCTCTACACAAAAAATCACTACAATCCGTCACTTGGTTTCGACGTGATAGAAGGACAAACAAACAAACAAAGTTGAAATTAGTTTTGTCAGTATAATATCTGCTTAGATATGTATATTATATAATAGATATAATATATTTTTCACTTCTTCACGCACCTTAGAATTAATTTAAATTAAAATTGACTAAAAGTAATTATAAAACCAGCTTTAATCTGGTATTAATTAGACAGCTGCTTATAATTAATTAGAGTTGATGCCAGAAAATTACAATTTTTCCTCTTTTCCTGTTACACCTCGAAATTTAAATTTTGTATGTGTAATTAAGTAAATAATATTATCATGACTTTTATGGTAGAATAGAGTACGTTTCTATCGGTCTGCGCTATTAGCGGGTTCGATTTTGCTTGGTCGGTTTAATATTTTTTTTTATTTACTAGCAATTTATTCTCGCTTCCTTTTGGGTGTATTTCTAATAGTAGAACAGTATGTCTTACTTCAGAGCATGTTCTATTTACTATGTGCTTAATTTCATTCAAATCTGTGCAGTCGTTTCGGCGTGAAGGAGTAACAAACAAACACACATTTTTACAAATTTCCGCATTTATTATCATTTAAAAGTAGTCGGATATGCCCACTTCATGTAGCAATGACACAAAAAACGACATTTTGTAAAGATATAGTTGGAACGTTAATGTGTAATATTACCCTGTATTATTAAATGATTCCTATGAGATATATGTACGTCTGCAAAAAGGTTAGTTTTATTAGATACAGTTTAGATAATGATTATACAGCCATAGATTAAGGTCTGGTTCAAATAAAATCACTACGCTTTTACGTGTATTTCTCTCACATGTCTAGAAAAAAGTGTCGTGATGATGATTATTACCCCCCATTTATTATCCCCGTGTAATATAGCATAAGAATAAAGAAATAAAATAAAATAGATAGATAGATAGTTTATGAACGAATGCGGATGAATAATAGAAAGACATAGTATGCGGAATGAAAGTGCGAGAAGCATAAAAGCGAGAACTGGAATGAACGAAGTAGAAAACACAGACTCCTTCCCCCATGTTGGAGGTTAAGATTAAAAAAAAAACAGCCCCCTAACCATGCTTAGGGAATCCCTTAAACTTAGGTGACGTTGGTGATGTCGGGCATAAAACTCGTCAATAGCTATTACATAAAAACACGTGTATGTACTTTAATGTACGCACATACGAGTAAGAAGTTATACCTACTTCTTTGGCCAAATCAAAAATAACTACAGATTTCGTCCCGTAAGTCACAACTCTCTATTTGTAAAAGAAATGCAGCTAACTTCATCATGTAGCTTTTTGGCTGTCAGTGTGCACGCATCGTAAAAATTTAACTCTCATAATTTTCTCCAAACGTGCTTAAAGAAGTAAAACTTCAAAAAAGAAAATCGGTTGACAGAGGAAAAAAGGTACTGTTCTTTGAAAATAAAACAATCATAGGATATTAAATATTATATTATATTTTCTTACATAAGTGATAAGATACAAAACATATAATTGTTTACACATTTAGTTGTTTCACTCCATATCCTGCTTCAATAGATCATAACTCATACACTCCTATATAATTTGTACTTTGATGGACCTTTAAACATGAAAATGAATCATATATCTAAGATAATAGAGTTTAAATTAACACAAATCCAAGATGCAGATGTTCCAAAAAAATTACATAATAATATAAACCTTATTACCTTATAATAAGAGTTATATAACACATATGGTCGTTAAGCAATTTTCTTCATCTATCATTCGAAACGAGCCTCATTATTGGTAGTTATCGTTCCCGCAACTTTCGAAGGTAATAATGAAAGCTATTAAGGTTTAATGTTTTCGTTATATTTGATATCAAGATTCAAAAACCTTTCAAATAAACTTCCAATTTTGATAAAAATGGTGTAAAATTTACTTTAAGTTTTAATTCATTGTAATGCAGTACGGACTTTATTGCCGCTGCTTTCTATCGCGGAGGTCGCGACTTCTATTTCCATATGAGATAAATGTTAGTATTGATTTTTTCGCCCAAAACTCGTAATGTACTTATCTATTAATTTCACCAGAGTTAGATATTTCTTATTTTATATAAATAGGTACTATAGGTAATAGCTTTTGCCTAAAATCGTCTCTAAAGACAAAACGATCGAAGTATATGTGACCTACGAGTACTTACACCTTAGGTATTACTTGTAGGTTATGTGTAATCACAATTTTGGTACCATTAAGATGATAACAGTTTGGCATAAGTATGGCAACCAGTTCTGCACTTAGTGTCTAAAAGAAATGATTCTTAGTGGAAAAACAGCCCTTATAAATAAATCTGTTGGGACACACAGCATCATCTAGTTCCATGGTAAGCTACGAGACTTATGTTATGGGTACCTACTGGATAGTTGATACACTACACATATATAACTTTAAATACATACATATTATTATACAAAGGTACATATAAACACCCATGATTGGAGTAGGTACAAACTTCGTGCTCATCACATAAAGAATGCCCCCAGCGAGAGTCTAACCCGCGACCGCTGGCCCAGCACTACAAACTGAGCCAAACGTGTTGTCAAAAGTTATTACTGTGTACCTTTTATTAGTTAAAACTAAAAAAATATAAAACTCAGTCTATTTAATACGATTTGCTATACTTATTACTTCTATTAGAAATAAAATTATATTTAATGTTTACATACAATTAAATAGATTATAATTTAATCTTACAAGTTATCATCGCTTTGCATGGGTGAGCAATACACCATGTAAACCTTGTAAAAGTCACAACTCAAAACCATAATCATGCGAAAACTCTTCTTCATTTTCCAAATAAATAGCCGTTTTTGCCATAATTCTTCAAGCGTTGTAGAAAGTTTCATTTAAATTGGACCAGCAAATCCTAATTAAAAAATAAACATATAAGTAGGTAAGCTCAATATGGGGTAATTTGATATCGCAGATTTAATTTTATTTAAAATAGAGACATTAAGCTAATAAGGTATGCTTATTTATAGTGGATAATGCATTTTTTATTAGTGGGTAAGCACTATAGTGCCAAAGCTATAACATTACACGTAACTATTAAAACGTCATTAAGCCCTCGAGGGGTAACGGTGTGAACGCGCCCTCAACTTAAGTACTGAGACTCAATATCGCTCAGTGAACTTTACGTGGTCTCTCTCAATTAGATTGCGTTAGTGATGTGACAGTGTCGATACTTAGAGCTTCTTATAAATGTATTTTGCACTTGTTTATCAGTTGATTGTTATTCATCAAATCTTATCAAAAAAAACAATAAATGGTCTTGTAAATTTATATAAAAAATGAAAAAAAAATTGCTTATATTCATTTTTTACATCGAGAATTTTTATCGATAATTTAAAATTGAAAATTAAAAAGTATATATCATTATGTATCAGTATGTATTTTTATCCTCTAGTTTGTAGCTATTATGCGAAACTTATCCAATATAAATATTTTTATTTATTGAAAAAAATATTTTACGCCCGCTGCATAAAATGTCTGCGTATAAGCCCGGTTTTGTGACTTACCGTAGTTTCTATACTCAAACCCCATTTGGCCTCACATTAAGAAATAGGACCGTTTGGCAAGAAAGAATATTTCGAGTTGATTAATTATGCTTCCGTACAAAAAGTTTTTTGGTAATTTAGTATTTTTTTCGCTAACTGTACATTTTTTCCAAAAATTGTGAATGCAGTTCAAAATATCTCAAAAGTTATGGATGGTCTCCTACCTGGTTTCTGAGGCTTACTTTACAGAAAGACTCAATAATTAAACTTGGCCCGACTTGGTATTACAATACCATGCATCTAAATGAAAGACAATTAAAACCAATAATAATTAAACACATTCACAGAGATATGGTTTAAGGGAGAATCAAATATACGAGTTCTAGCCTTCGACCTCTTACCACGATATCTTAATTAAATTAACCCAAAAATCCTATGTTCATGTTGTAAACATCGATACCATAACATATCCCATCCTTAGCCTTAAGAACGAGAAACCCTAAACTTAAATCCGTTTCCCGCCATCGCAATCTGTAGTACAACCAATGGCGGGCCGGAGGGCGTCGGCGGTCGACAAACGAGAACGCTGATTGGGCGAAATTATTAAAACGAGCCAGTACAAAAAACACTTAACATAAAGCTTACAATCGAGTGCCATTTTTTTTTCAAGTACACCGTGGACGATATAGCGTAATATTAATTTGATTTTGAAAAAGCGAGATAGATGGTGTTGCTTTCTCTTCTAGCCAGTCAGTTCATTGTTTGTATGGAGGATTTCGCATATTTATTATAAAGCATAGACTTAAGTGTACTATTTTTTATGAAATCATAGGTTTTTCTCATTTTTATGAAGCTAATTATTATGTAATAACGCTTCTTTATAGAAAAACCGGTATATTTTTTAAGGGTTAGCTTTGAGAATATATGGAAATAAGGACTCCATTTTTTTTCAGGTACGCAACCTTAAACATAAAAGGTATGTAGTTACATAAAAGTTCTTTTAGGTTGGAAATGTAATAAACAAATTTTTTCAACGCTGGCATAGGTTTTTTAGAGCGTCTTTATCAGATTGGCCAAATGAGAATCGAACCCACTTACTAGGGTGAATGTAATATAACACTTGCCATACTATAATATGCTATACAAATCCCTTTCATTTAAAAAATATATAATAATAAATTACTTAATATATATTTTAATATCTTTGGAAAACTGATACAGACAGCAAAGACCGTGTTATAAATTCGTGCTAAATTGATGAAAAACGACTGGAAAAAATTCGCGTTGAGATGAAATTAAAAATGATTTATTATAGACGTCAGTTAACTTTTTAACATATTGGACATTAATGACTTTTGATTTTACAATTTAAAACTTCCATTTAAGCATATTTTTAAACTTGCCCGTTCTGGATTAAAATTCAATTTATATTATTTTTAGTAATTGAGAGTGACAGTATTTAAAATTTAAATGATTATTATATTCATACAATTCTTGTAAAACCTATTTATGTTCGATCGACCGTTGAGACGATAGAGGCCAGATCTGGAACTATAATTACAGCCCACGTTGATGGTTCTAGATTCGATTATCGGACATGACAAAAAATAACAAAAAAACAAATTTTTATTAACAGCATTGGTTTGTTAGTGGCTCAGCACTATGGTACTTGCTGAAAAAAATCTGAATTCTCTTGTATAGATAGGTACCTACTTAACTACTAACTACCTCGGTGGTGTAGTGGCTAGCATGTACGGCTGCACACTCGGAGGTCCTGGGTTCGAGTCCCGGGTCGGGCCAAGTTTAGTTATTGAGTCTTTCTGTATAGTAAGTCTCAGTAACAGCCCGGAGTTGGGAAGTTGGCGGTGTTTCACCCCCGTGCCTCGGAGAGCACGTAAAGCCGTCGGTCCTGCGCCTTAACTCTCACTGGTCGTGTCGAGCAGTCGTCCCACCAGAGTATGAGAGTGACAGGAATAGAGAGTGCCCTTGTGTCTGCGCGTACACTTGTGCACTATAATATCTCCTGCGCAGTTGGCTAGTCTCAATGAGATTGGCCGCCGTAGCCGGAATCGGCTAGGAGAACATCATCATCACCTACTTAATGAGATGTAATTTGGACAAACTTACTCATTTAAAGCAAGAATAGGTAAGCAAAGGTATAGTGGTAATTAAATGATCTCGTCGACCAGAGCAATACTAACAGAGTTTTGCAGTGGCAGTGACGAAAAGGTACTGCTTTTAGATCGATGAGTGAGAGGGCAGATGGTACGATCATTTAGTTACTCTTATCGTTTTTTACGTTCCAAGGGTTCCGTTCTTGCCAACAAACATTAAGTACTTAATATTAAAAAAAAATATGTACCTAGGTAAATTTAATTAATGTAATTTTTTTTTCTTAGGTAGCTTACCTAAGTTAAAGCATAACTAGATACAAATTTAATGTAGCAAATAAAAATATAATATTTAATATACTATCGACAACAAAAATAAGACATTTTTTTTACTTAGCGGCCTCTAAACTAATAAAGCGTAGAACCGCAATTGTCAGGTCGTTCACACGAGATGATCATGAATGATAAAATATCTACCTACTCTGCTATACCTATAGTACCTACCTACCTACCTACTAACTACCAATATGTAGTACCCAGATAAAACGTTTATGACACTCGGACAGACGGATTCTATAACGAATTTATAACAGCGTTTGCCTTTTTCTAACACTTGCATATATTTTAATCTATAATATTATAAAGAGGCAAGATTTGATTTTTTGTTTGTTTGTTTTGTTTTGTTTGTTTGTTTGTTTGTTTGTTTGTTTGTTTGTTTGTTTGTTTGTTTGTTTGTTTGTTTGTTCGTTCGTTCGTTCGTTCGTTTGTTTGTTTGTTTGTTTGTTTGTTTGTTTGTTTGTTTGTTTGTTTGTTTGTTTGTTTGTTTGTTACGAATAGGCTCCGAAAGTACCTACTGAACCGATTTAGATGAAATTTGGTAAGAAGATAGTTTGAGATATTGTAAAGGTTATAGTATCCTATATCCTCTTAGTGTTTTATCCCGAATCATCCTTTAAGGGGGTGAAAATGGGGATGAAAGTTTGTATAAGGAATCAACCTAGGGACGAACCCGAGCAAAGCGAGGGTGAGTCGCTAGTTATTTATAAATCTTATTACTTTATAGGTACAACTATAATATTTAATCTTTATATGAAAATTTTGTTTATACCAATCAATAGAAGAAGCGTATTTCAATACTAAGTAAACTCATTCATGAAGTAAAACATATTTTATCAAAAAAATCGTGTTTCAATCATAGGTTAGATGATATATATATATATATATATATATATATATATATATATATATATATATATATATATATATATATATATATATATATATATATATTTATAATAACATATACCGTATATGTTCGAGTTCATATTTTATTGATAACATATTTAAATATTTTTGTTAAAAATGGTGAAAATAATCTTTTTACTATATATGATTCAAAAGGAAACATATCCATATACACAGATATAAATGAGTCAGTGCCTTTTTCTCCTCTGTTTGTCAACCTTTTTTTTGTTTAGTATGTAGCTATTGACGAGCTTTAGTGTTATCAATAAAAAAAAGCAGTCATGAGGACTGCAGACAGTGAAAACTGAAAACTATAAGCAAGTAGTTGTTATTTTTGGATATTCAATTTAATTGTTTGATCTTTAATTAAAATTTGTAAATTAAAACTATTTACGTTTATCTGCTTTTGACATCTATCGGCACTCTGAGTTGAATCTGTTAGCGTTAACACGTCACGTGACCATGTCGATGACGACTTACATGAATTTAGTCCACATCCAAACCTGCCTATAGAAGTTTACACTTTAAAAAAAAAAATTATGGTCGAATTTCTAGGGTTAAAAAATTATTTATTATATTCTTTATTGCACTTTAAATGTAATACAGAAAAAAAAAACATAGTTAACAAAGGCGGACGTATCCATGAAAGAGATCTCTTCCAGTCAACTCCTGGATGTGGAAGATGACAGTGGGCAATATAGTGCAAGAAATAAATATAATAAAAATAATTATAAAAGCTAATATAATGAAAGCCTAGTCTAACATAATTACCTTTTCACAAAAGAGGCACAGCCAAATTGAGAATCCATTTGATGAATCAACTTTAAAAAATGTCGAAAATGTCGAAGATACATTTTGTTTTTATGTACAACAAGTAACAACAAATTAGAAACTAAGTATAAATAATATATTGAGTTCTAACATAGGTTTAGGTGTAAAATGTGAGCTGTACAAGAAGACCTATCTCGACGACATTGTTCGGTTTCCAATTGTTTATTCGCCTGATAGTAAATGTCTCGAACTTGAATCTACTTCACCGATAACTTGATTCAAATACGATACTGTAAAGGCATTTGTACATTCTTCAATGGATACTAGATTTTGTTTTCTACCGATACACTGGTATGTTACTACAATACTCATATATTAATGTATTTATGAATAATATTCATATATTTACTGTTAAATTGAAGCTTATAGAGCAGTGATAGTAATGTGAAAAAACCATTTTGAAAATTCAAGTAAAATGGGTTCAAATTCGGATTTTATTCCTATGACATTTTCATGTGTGAATGAATTAGTTTTAACATGTTTACTACTACATAATAGGTAAAGGAAGACGGATGAAGCCGTCCATCGCGTATTTAGTCACCATAGTGAACTATACTGATCCCCTTCGTATTAAAGGAAACCAGTGCCTACAAGTGGGACTTTAAAAGGGCTGAATTTAAAGTAAAAGCCATGATACTTTTTAAGATTTACTCGAATATTTCTTTTATATTATCTTTTTGGTTTTTTCAAGGATTTATTTTGATTTTTGGTTCCCTACGTTTTGAATGTTTTACAGCAATCGTGGTCCGGAGCTTCTCCCGTAAAAACAATCGAAATGTCGGAAACCAAAAAAATCAAAATAAATTCGCGAAAAAATCCGAAAAGATAGTTTTATTTGAAATAAAAGCACCGATGTTTAACAGCTTAATTAATCAGATTAAAACAACAGTATAAATAAGAACGTATTCATCAATTAAGTTAGCCATTACGTGTCTCTATCTTGATTGACTTACGTAATCTGAGCCTCCCGGTTTAGTTGTACAGAGTTTAATTTATATCTCAATTCGTATAGTACGTACTTCTAGCACTATCCACGAGCGTCCATAAATACGTTTTGGTACTTTAATTAATTACAAAAAAAAAGGGAATATTAAAGCATTTTCGGTCCTTAGAAGTACTTAGGTACTTAATGCGGATAACACAATTTGCGTATCTTAAGCGTCTGTTTCTAATTACAAAATAGATACCTACCTACCTTTTCTTTAACGTTGGGAAATGCATTTACGCACGAGGTGTGGGACTCACCGGCGTAATAAAGCCAGTACTACCCACTAAAACCCAACAAAACCTTCCCCCGTCTTAATGGGGCGTCGCAGGATCGCTTACGCATTCAACTACGACGCCCTGACGGCAGGTCTGCCGAAGCACACCACCACAACCATGGGGTTGCTCCAAGGTCCACTCTGCTATCAGAGAAGTACCTGGAACAACCCGCATGGTACACCGCCCACCAAAGAGGGCCACCTCCCACCACCCACCACCCACCAAAGTGGGCTACGTTCCTGTGCGTTTCTTGGCTTCGCGCCCGGTTGGATTGCCGGGCACTACTGAGCCCCCCCACCACGACAAGGTGAACGCACGTTGGGGGGGGGGGGGGGTACCCACCTACCTACTCTGAATTGAATTGAGTTACCACCACAATAAATACCGGAGTCCAAGCGATCGTTAAAAATTTTGCTTCGTTATGAGTATTTATATTTATAATATGTATATATTTAAAGTTATATATGTGTAGTGTATCAACTATCTGGTATCCATAACGCAAGCATCATAGCTACGCGCAAAATAGGCTCATAGTCGTCGAGTTGCGGAAAATAGCCCGAACATACCATATCATACCAAGCCTCATAGCTTACCATGGACCTACTTAGATCGTGTTGTGTGTTAATATCCCAATATATTTATTTTCCTATGCTGGGAAAGAAAAAAGGATCTGGAATAGAAATTGAGGGAGTATCATTCAGGTAAAGAATTCTGACAAGTGTCACAAGTTATTTTTTATTTACACTGTGTGATACTATTATAAATGTTAAATGTTGTTTAATAAAAATAAAAATCGAAAAATCTGTTTGCAGCAAATAAACACACTTTATGCTATAAATGTAGATAAAGCCTCGCAACACGTCCCGGTCACTGCGAGCCATTGACAATATAATCTACGTTAACTCGCGTCTAATTCACTGATTATTTGACTTACAATGCTTAAATATAAAGCGTATAGTACATTTACCACAATCTTTTTTATTAAAGCAATTATAATATATATGTAGGTAGTCTTTTTCAGTTTTTCGATAATATGTATAATGTATTTATACGTATATAATGTTTTCCTGACCGATTCCGGCCCAGCGGCCAATCTCATTAAGACTAGCCAACTGCGCAGGAGATATTATAGTGCACAAGTGTACGCGCAGACACAAGTGCACTCTCTATTCCTGTCACTCTCATACTCCGGTGGGACGACCACTCGACACGACCAGTCAGAGTTAAGGCGCAGGACTGAAGGCTTTACATGCTCTCCGAGGCACGGGGGTGAAATACCGCCAACTTCCTAACTCTGGGCTGTTACTGAGGCTTACTATACTCAATAACTAAACTTGGCCCAACCCGGGACTCGAACCTAGGATCTCCGGGTGTGCAGCCGTATATGCTAGCCACTACACCACCGAGGCAGTGCCTATATACGTAAATATAGGACTTTTGTAGCTATAGACACTGTCTATTGTCAGTTGTATGTATAAGCCAAACATGAGAACACTGAACATTAGCCTGATTTTATTTGAAATTCTAGCCTTAGTAACTGCTTGAGTCTGTGTAACAAATACTGGTAACATAATACTTTCTTAGATTTACATATTGCCATTTTAAATACATATAACGAATTTTTCGTTTATTTTCCCGGTTTTATTATCATTTTTAATTTCTGACGAATTATTTCGAATGCTTTACACCAACCACAAACACGGAAGAGTCATTCCCGTTTTTAAGGTCAGTTTTTTTAAAAAGCCAACGGTTACGTACAATGTACAAACTGCCTAAGGGTGTTGCGATATGGCGATCTTCGTGGGCGACGGTACGACATCTTGACGACTTTATTTTAAATCGTACTTTTATTTATTTCACCGATATCAATGCTCCAATAGCTTACAAGTAAACAAGTCACTTAAAAATAGAAGCAAATTCGAAATAATTCAATAGGTTTTGAATTTTGCTATGAAGGACTGGTTTTATTTACTTTACTACTAGATATAATATTTAAATAACATTGAACAAACAGTTTGTTCTGATATGTCAAATTTGTGAAAACATGGCTTGGTCTAAATGCATTTCATATTGAGCACCGTATGTTATGTAATATTTTGACACTAATGACCTACCTTCGCTCGACTCTCTCTGATGACGTCTGAGTAGCATTTTTTTTTATTTCTCATTATCTCCTAAACTATACGAACAAAAGACGTATATTAAAGACCAAATTTTATCCGTATTAATAATTTGATGTGATGAGGATTTTTTTTTTTTACAAGAATTATTACCTATAGTACCTACCTACCTGTTTTTTAACAGTCATCTAAACATTACTTAGTCAGAAAATAGTTAATTTTAAATTTTACAATTATTTATTTTAAAATGTATAAACTTAATAACAAGTAGTCACATACTCGTAAATATATGTGCGGAAATACAAAAGTTATTATTATTTTTTATTACTTTATTATAAAAAAAAATTATGGTAAAACGCATATCATAACAGCAAAAACTACATCCAAATATGTTCATTAGCTATGGAGTCTGACGCGGACTTACTTATTTTATTCCAAGTAAACCTGTAATTCGCTTGGAGATCTTTTTTGTTATTAGTACTCGTATATCGTATTTTTTAAATAAAAAAACTAAAAACTAGAATAAATACAAAAAAGAAAACAAAAGTCATTTGTATCCGACGGGAGTCGAACCAGGACACGAATCATAGTCAACCTTGCGGCTTGGCCGCTTGACTACGACGCTAATGCCTGAACGTTCCAAATTAACGACCGAATGAAAAAAACTCGAAAATACGCGTTTTCCCAGACATAAGACTAATCTAGATCGATTTTTCGCCCCCGAAAACCTGCATATACCAAATTTCGGCGAAATCGTTAGAGCCGTTTCCGAGATCGCGGGTATGAATTAATAAATAAACATACTTTTTAATTCCTCGCTTAAATATATTAGATTAGATATGATTTGGATGCGACTTCTTTTTATTACTGCGAGGACTTGCTAAGTATAAACATATCATCGGCAATAATAAATAACTAAGGGATTTGGCGTAAAATTTATAGATGTAGTGATATCGATTACTATACCTGCTGATGTAAAAATCATGGAAATACACCGATCGAAGTAATAAATTTCTTGGTAGTGGAATAAAGTCGTCCAGATATATTATAATCGCCCACTAGCATTGCAGATGACTAGCGTATCTCATATAGATAGTGTAGATAAAGACCGCATAAATCTGTTCAGACTTTAATTATTTGTATAAGTACCTAGCACCACTTGCAGGAAATACATAGTTTTATTTTAATGTTTCGTAATTAAAAGTCAAATTTTACTAATGAGATCGTATCTGTCTTATACAAATACTAAGACTCATCCTCGCTCCGCTCGGGTTCGTCCCTAGTCACGTTTTAACGTTTAGTATAGATTTATCAGAGATGAGATATTTTCCTGCCGTAAAAATTATTCTATATGTTCATCAAAATTTGTCCAGTGGTTTTCTAGTTATGGACACAGGTGACAGACAGACAAAAAATCTAATAGCTACAGATTCGGCCTCTGTATCGATAATAATAACTATTTCAATAAGATTTTCCAAAAAATATTGAATGTACAGATTCGACTCAGAATTCTATTATAGGTACGTATAGATATGCAACGTACGAGAACGAAGGCAGTGTTACTAAAAAAATGTAATAGGTACTCTCTTATGTAGTCCTGTTGACAGCTAAAAATAGCTTTTGTAAAATTATTGTTTTGCATTTCTTTGACTGAAGCAAGTACAGAGCAGCGAATCGACGCGATATCTTTTATACTCGTAGTTTACTAGTTTATGGACTGGATAGTGATATTATAGGCTTCTATTTATCTTGGTACCTCTAATGATTCGTATGTGATGTTGTTTAAATAAAACTATCTTTTCGGATTATTTCGCAGATTTATTTTGATTTTTGGTTCCCGACCTTTCGAATGCTTTACAGCAATCATAGTTACGGGAGAGACTAAGGTTATAGACTTCTCAAAGGCGTTATACACTTGTTACAGATAGTGCTTACCCACTATTTTTACAAAAATGATTTCAAAAATTCAAAAAATGGCACCAAAGTGCCTACCTTACAATATTTGTTGATTTTTATTTCTAAACATTCGAAACGTCGGGAATCAAAAATCAAAATAAATCCGCGAAATAATCCGAAAAGATAGTTTCAGATTCGCGTAAATCTAAGAATGTATTATATTGTTTAAAGTTACATATCAACAGAAGGTTTATTCCCTAGGATGCTATTGGGTTGGCAACTAAGTCATTGCGGATTTCGTGAATAGGTAGTCATAGCACATATATTTGTTTGTTGTTTTGTTATATATAATACGCAATCACTTTGTGGCCAACCTTAATATATTGCCATTACACAAAACAATTAAAAACATTTTTTTTTGTGATGTTCTAACTAGTTTTGATACTATCTAAAGTTATATCAGCTATTGTTTTTACTGGCACTGTACTTACTTTTCACTTATACCAAGGGCATAAGGGAAACTAGCTATAGAAGAATAAATATTAAAACGGTCTTCTTAAAAGAACTGCATTTAGAACCCTTACTTGGCCTTACAATATAAACATAGGTATATGTAGGTATATAGTAAGTATATGTAATGATTGTGAAATCTATACAGATAAATAAAATTGAAATGTCTGTTTGTAATATCAAAATATTAAATAATAGTTTTTTTACTAAATGCATATAAAATTATATACGGTACTTATAATAAAAATACAACTTTTAAACTTACTGTCGGTCTGTCTGTCTGTCTGCCGGTCTTTCTGTCTGTCTGTCTGTCTGTCTGTCTGTTGGTTCCGGCTTATCTCCGAAACTGCTGGACTGATTTTGACGGGACATTCACTGGCAGATAGCTGATGTTATAAGGAGTAACGTAGGCAATTTTTATTTTAGAAAAAGAATTAGGGTTCTGCTCAAAAAAACATACCTCGCTCGCACCCGAGCTAAGCGAGGGTAAGTCGCTAGTCGTATATTCTTCTAAAAGTCTACTCGAATAAACAGTTTATTCAAGTAGTATATATTCATCTGTCACGTAACCATCCTGTATACCGACATATCATTCCAAAACATATATTTTAAAAAGCAAAGTGAGTCATTTTATTGCAGTCGTAAGTCAATACGCAAAGGGGTCGCAATACTCGATATTTGATAGCTTCACTTAAGACGTAACTCTTCCTTAGATTATTCTTTAAAAGGTATTTCTCATCATTGACTGATTTAATTGAAATGTAAGATTTATAAATTTTTGTTTTAGAGCGAATTGAAGTCAAAGTAGGTCCTATTTTCATTAAAAAAAATGAAGTCAAAAGGGGCTCTTCAATACGAAAATAATAATTGTATGGAAAAACTAAACAGCGAAAATCGTAAACAGCTATACTGCTTGCCCTCCTCATAAGGGATAAAATGTGAAGATATATGTCCGTATAAAAATATTATAATGTTCTACTCCTGACCATTTTCGGCCACAATGGCCAATCTAATTGATACTAACCTCTTAATGTCGATATTTCAACACGACCAGTGATAGGTCAGACGCAGAATGGACTTTACGTGCTTTTCGAGGCACGGGGTGTAACATCGCAAATGTTGCCAATTCAAGACTGCTACTACAAATTTCTTAACGGAAAAACTCAAAATCTTAGCAGCTGTTGGACTTTTCTGTTAAGAAATTTTCAGTATCAGCCTACTTAGCCCGACCTAGAAATCGAATCAAGAACCTCTGGAACAGCAACCGTACGTGCTAGCCACTAGTCAAATAAGGTCAAATATCTGTATAATTGTTTAAACAAACAACAATTTATACTTCAAATTATATGTTCGACAAAACAGTTTCGTTTATAAAGGGCATAAAAATGTGTAGCAGTGTTGTCGTCAGCGAACACGTTCATTAATACCTGGGCCTGCTGGTTATCGCTTTCATTTAAATACCTCCGCCTTGTATTACGGTGGAGATGTAAAGAAGTTTTGTGGAATATGTTTTATCGTAATAAAATTGTAATGTTAAATATATTTTTTTAATTTGATTTTGTGGAATATAAGATGTCACGGAAGCCATTTTTAGTCAAGTAAAGATTATAGGATAAGTTAAGATTTTTGATGAGATATTATGATTCTTTAAACTGACTTAAACTGACATAATTTTTTTTAATTTATAAACCGATTGAAATAAAACAAAAATTTAATATTAAGTGAAGCTTATCACAATAAATAAGTGGAAACCGCACCCAAATCGGTTATGCCGTTTCTGAGATTAGCGCGAACAAACAAACAAACAAACATACAAAAAGATAAAAAAAATGTAAATCATTGTTTTGGTTAAACAATAGTCTTTCTTAAATATCTTCAATGTACTGACAGCGATCAGTTACAATTTTATTATATGCATAGATAATAATCAATAGCTATTCAATATGTTTATTAAATACTAGCGACTCACTCTCACTTCGCACGGGTTCATCCCTAGCTTGCTTCCCAATACAAACTTTCATCCCTATTTTCGCCCCCTTAAGGGATGATTTTAGGGAAAAAGTATCCTATGTCCTTTCCAGGGTCTCAAACTATCTTCTTACCAAACATTTAAATCGGTTCAGTAGATCCAGAGATTACCCCCTACAACGTTACACACTCACAAACTTGACCTCTTTATAATATTAGTATAGATTATAAACTACTATACTGATGTATACCTATAAAATTGTAAATACCTTTATAATTAAATATTATATGGTTATTAGTAGCTTCACTAGCTATTGAAGAGTTTTACTATCCTATTTCCATCATCACATCAGCTTGATGATATCAAATTATTTTATTCTCATCCGGATTTCAACATACAAAGTTTCAGATCGATAAGACAGATAGATATATTCGTAGAAGGAGGTTAACTTCGATTTTTAAAAATTCGGGTTAACGAATACCATACTAAAAATCGATTTATTTAAAAAAAAATTAACGTAAATCGTAGTACCTAGTACTTTCATTGAGAATAAGAAAATATATATTTTAATACCTATTTCTTTTTAGCTAAGTGATTATTTTGTACTTATATAAAATAGTATTATTCAATAAATGTTTTATACAATTTTTGGGCAATAAATAAATTAAGATCCTCACAACTTCTCACCACCGCACTAAATCCGTAATAAAGTTTGAAAAGAACATAATATTAAATAGCTTTTAACATTCCTACCGTTATCTTAATGTCTCCGAGAGACATTTATATTTAGACCAATACGTGTCCAATGTTTACCTTTTTGCCTCTTTATCGCTCTCTGGGTTTATGTTTTCTGATTTTTGAGTTCCTTCGATAATGGATTGGTGGCTTAATGTTCGACATATTGTACAGTATATATTTAAATATTAACTATTTCTATATGTTAATATTATAGATTTTTTTATTATTATTATTTTAATATTAGCCTCATTTTATTGTATTGAGTGGATCGCCTTTTAACAAATTATGTCAAAACTAAGAAAAAGCCAATCGATTGTCATTGAAAAAAAATATTTATTTTAGTTATTCCGAGCTCATATTATATACCAATTGCAGAATTAACGTATACGGTATACAATGTTGATAACCAATACTCATTAATTTGATTGATTGATTAAGAGTAAAAATAAAATACTAAAATCATGCAACTATTTTAAATATGAAAGTTCATGGCAGAGGTTTTGCTTGTTACTTCCTTCCACAGTAACCGGTTGACAGATTTAAATGATATATGTATATTCGGTATGCGGATAGTTTTAGCCTGGAATAAAACGTAGCTTAACGCGAGTGTAAATATTAATAGTGTAAAAATTACTATATACCAACATTAAACTTGAGTTTGTGTTTGGGCTAATTTCAGACACAACTCTACCGAGTTTTGGTACGGTTTTGACGAATTACATAACTCATTGTTTAGGAATGTGTTTGGTTACATTTACTAAATTTATAAATATTTAGCAAAAAAAGATGATATTTATGAATTATGTAAGTGGGAAAAAATCGTCTCTACTTTGGATGCATTTAAGTAAAGTGAGGGTAATTCGCTAGTCTATACTAATATTATAAAGAGGTAAAGTTTGTGAGTTTGTGGCGTTGTAGGGGGTAATTTCTGGATCTACTGAACCTATTTAGATGAAATTTGGTAAGAAGATAGTTTGAGGCCCTGGGTAAGATATAGGATATTTTTTATCCCGGAAATCGTCCCTTAAGGGGGTGAAAATGGGGATGAAAGTTTGTATTGGGAAGCAAGCTAGGAACAAACCCGAGCGAAGCGAGGGTGAGTCGCTAGTATTAATATAATTTTATAAGCATCTACTGTTATACATACAACATATCTTATTTTTCTCTTGTATTTAAGCTTATTAGTGCTTCGTTGTATTTTTCATATCACATTAAGTATATTTTCTTATCGTCTCAGATACAATGTAAGGAAATGCATGCATCCTGTCTCTATTACAGTTATTGCCTCGCTATCGTAATATTTGTTTATTTATGCAATGCCAAGGACCAAAAACTAAGAAAACAGCGTAGGTATGTCAGTCTGTCTGTATCACACGATTTAAAAAAAATATTAATTGTCAAATAGTCAAGTTGGCTAAGAAATTTTGTTTGTTTGTCAAACCATTAATCTGAGAAAGGATGTTATTAGCCATGTTAAAAAAGAAAATTATTATATTTCATTTGCCAATTGGCTTTTCAATATATACAGAACCCTTTCTATGTCCGACAAGCTCTTAGCTAATCAAGTATGTCATTAGTGATTTGTGTGTATTTGGCTCAAGTATTGAATGCTTTAAAACCTTTTAAGTTCGTCCCATGAACTGATAACCGCGTATAAAACCGTAATTAATAGGACCTATTAAAATATGCCTTTTATTTATTTGAAACTTTAATGTGACTGTGGATTGATGAACGTGTCGACTTTATATTGAGATTTGCGTTTTATATTGTTGATAACGATTTATTTTGATTACTTGTGTAATTATTTTACTAAAAAGGTTTTTTCTAATGTCGAGTTACGATTTTCACTCTATGTATTACTAGCGGAACCCGCGGCTTCGCTCGCGCTAAAACTACAAAAAAACTAAAAAACTAGGTTTCATACAAACTTTCATCCCCTATTTTATACTCTTATGGGATGAATTTCGAAAAATGCTAAAACATGTATTTGTTAAATTATATTGAAGAGCTATAATAATAAGTTTCATGTAATTCTGATCATAAATAGTTTTTGGGTTGTATTATAACGTGTTTTCCCGAAGAAATGAGATTTTCTCCCGGGAAAAAAGTGGCCTATGTCACTCTCCAGCCCTCCAACTATCTCCACACAAAAAATCACGCCAATCGGTCAGTTCCGACGTGAAAGAAGGACAAACAAACAAACAAACATACTTTCACATTTATAATATTATAGTATGGACGTATGTTATTGTAGTTGAAGTTACTGTAGTTCAGTTTAAGTAGATGTTATAAGAGAAATATTAGTAATGACATTGTTATTTTCATTTTTATTTTACAAATACCATAAAATAATTTACAAATACAATAAAAATATCGAAGTGTGTCAGCACATAATGGAATGCCGTTCTAAAACAAAATTAATTTCAAGTATTCAATCAATCAATCAAAATATTTCATTTTTTGTTGTTTCGTAAATGGTAATATAAATTTTTTAAAAATAAATAAATTATACATTTGCAATACAAACCACTCATATTATATTCTCAAATAAAAATATTATTAATAGTACGCTTTTAACATTTGTGTAAGCGTTTTTTTTATCATACTTCTTATTTTGTTAAATTAATGAGTTTTGAATTCAAAAGCAGTTAATTTATAGATATATGTTTATGTATATAAATTAATTTTAAGTTGCAATACTTATAGCTTGTTCGATTCTTGTCAAAGACATTTATGTAATGTAATCATAACTTTATATAACTTTATACACTCTACAGCTCTAATAGCTTGCACTGTAATAAGGGCCCACGAAACATACACAGGTCGTATAAACATGTACTAAAATAAAAATACTTATATAGATAAAATTTGTTCCGACCGATTTGAATTAGCGACCTCCGGAGTAGAGACAAGAGATAAGATCACCACGCCAAGAGAACATAATAATATCTACTAGCGAATTACCTTCTCTTCATACGGGTTTGCCCCTAAGATCCTAATAATAACTTATGTGTTACTCCAGGTAAAAGTCTATCTGTATAGAAATTTTTATTCAAATCAGATCAGCCATTTTAGTGTGAAGGACGAACAAGCATACATTCCTATAATGCTTCTTATTTATTATTAGTCGTTCTAAAACATGTCACATTGTAGATAAAGCAAAATCCGCATATTTAAAAATTATGGAACACAATGTTTGTATACTACTAAAACCTATGAAGAAGATCAAAATGAAATATCTGAGAATTATCTCTCTGTTTTCTCCGAAGTTATTAATAAAGTCCACTTAAAATATTTAAGGAGAAAATCTCTCAACAAATAAAATAATCTTTTACTTAGTGAAAGTAAGTGTATATATAAACCAATATAATTTAATTACGATCATATTACTCGTATATGAAAGCCATACCTAAATACATTGCTGTGTTGAACATAATTTTTATGAGATACCTTATTTTTAGGGGGTACATATAATCTTGGTCCTTGTAATTTTCATAATATATTTATATTGAAACAGATTTAATTTTCTAGGTAACAAAATGATATTTTTTATGTTATATATGGCTATATTAAAAAAAACTATATTAAGAAGATGTATATATATAATAATTTTATCATCTCAATACGTCAAAATAGCGCCTTTTAATCACATATTTTGTGGCAAAAACACAACTAAGGGCAATCATCGTTTGGCCTACGGAAACTTCCACTAACAAAAAATAGCGTAGGTACATATATTATGTAATATGTATATTTCTAAATCCTACCTTATTATGAAACGAGATGGTATCTATGCAGATAAATAAAATTGAAGTTTGTAATGTCGTAACAACCTCTTTTTACTATATGAAACTATATACGGTACCTACTTATAAGAAAAAACACAACTTTTAAAATTTATGTCTGTCTGTGTATTTGTTCCGGCTAATCTCTGAAACGGCTGGACTAATTTTGACGGGACTTTCACTGGCAGATAACTAATGTTATAAGGAGTAACTGAGGCTACTTTTATATTAGAAAAAGAATTAGGGTTTCGCTCAAAAATAAAAAAAAATACCTAGGTAAGCACCCGAGCAAAGTGAATATTAGTCGCTAGTTATATAATAAATTATTATGTTATGTTAAAACAATTTATCCACATCTTACTAAATGATCAAAACCTCTTATTCACATTATACACATTCAAGCAAACGTGCTCGGCTTGCGAACTGCTATTGTTAGAACATTTACGATGCGACGCAGCCATTGCTTACGCTTACTCTACACGATTATATCTAATATAGTAATGGTTTCTTTGTATTGACGTGAATGAAAACAAAACTATTGCTGTATATTTTTTTTGATTATTAATGGCATTGCCAATAATGCTAAGTCCATTCTAATATTATGAGTGAGTGAGTGAGTGAGTGAGTGAGAGCTTTTTTTGGTTTGGAGAAAGGGTACTTATAAAGGATGAAAGCAAACACACATAAATGTGATTTTTTATGTATCAATAGTTTGAAGGACGGAGAGTGATATAGCGTATATTATATTATGTACCCTAGGATAGAAAGTAAATATCTGTATAAATATTATAAATGTGAAAGTTTGTGAGTTTGTTTGTTACTCTTTCACGCCAGAACGGCTGAACGGATTTGGATGAAATTTTTCACAGAGATATATTGTAGTCTGGAATAGCACATCAGCTAACTTTGTGTCCCGGAAAAATATACTGTTCCTGAGGGATAGATTTATTTATGTTTTTCTAGAGACAAACCTGAGCAAAGCGAGGGGGAGCCTACATAGATTTTTTTTATTTTCATCTCTTTTTAAATCTTTCTTTTGTAATTTTTAATGGAGTACTAAGTTTTTACTGGAGGAATTTGGCGCTGTTAGCTGAAATACAGGTTCCTTAGTTCAGCTACATTCACTTTATTAGCGATATTGCTTGGCTTGAATCATAAAAAAAAATGTATGCCGGTTGATTATGAAATTCCCGGGGGATATTAGTTTATTATACAAAAGTTACCTGCTGAAAGAAGCGTCAACGCGAGGTGCAGTTGGGGTAGAACAATGAATTTAATGCACGTTAATAATTATTGTTATAGATACTCGGGTATCTTCTTCAATAATTCATCTACTACAACTAGATACCATTAGTGAATACTTGGTACTATTGCTAATGGCTGAATATCAAACGTTTTTGACAGTGAAAAATTATGTTGCATCTTTTATAAACTAAGACCTTATTATACCTAGGTACCAATAGCGAAGGTCCATACAAGACGTCTTACCTTAAAATTATTTTTGTATAAATTAAAATTTTACCTATATTTAATTTTTTAAATGTATAAATGTTCTTTTGGATATATATATATATATATATATATATATATATATATATATATATATATATATATATATATATATATACATATATATATAAAATTTTGGAACGTCTTACCTCTGCTAAAATTTCATCCTTCGCCACTGGTAGGTACCAACTTGAAAATAACATACTTTAGAATAAATTACTAATAGTCTATTTAATGTATTGCAAACTAATGACGCTTAAAATATAGAGATTGAGACTGTCTTAGAATGGTCAGCTTCGGTGTAATCAATCTGTGAGCAAGCTACCTTCGTCTCGGAAAGAAGTTCTGCTGAGAAGAGCCGGAGAGAGAAACTCAACAATTGCTCTTTTAAATATCTAAGTATCACACGTTCACTATATATGTCATACTAGCAGAACCCGCGGCTTCGCTCGCGTTAAAACTACAAAAATCTCAAAAAATGTAGTTTCATACAAACTTTTATCCCTTATTTTACCCCTTATAGGATGAATTTCGAAAAATGCTAAACCACGTATTTATTTAAATTTATTGGAGAGCATTAATACCAAGTTTCAAGTAATTCTGATCATAAATATTTATTTAGATTGTATTGAAAGGTGTTTTCCCGTAAGAATTAGATAATCTCCGCGGTAAAAAGTAGCCTATGTCACTCTCCAGCCCTCCAACTATCTTCGCACAAAAAACCACGCCAATTCGTCACTCCGTTTCGACGTGAAAGAAGGACAAACAAACAAACACACTTTCACATTTATATCTATAATAATCTAATTAATAAGAGTAACTATGATAATTTCAGTCATTACATAAGCTTAATCGTATCATAGTAAAAATTAGAATAAAATGTCGTAGAGATACCCAATATTACAACGCTTAGAATTTCCCCAAAAGGGTCGTGAACTGAAGATATACAACAATAGCAAACATCGAATAATCATAAACGTCATATAATTTTGACAAACAGTATACTAAATTGTCATGCATGTTTCATACACACGAATAGTGAATATTAGAGTTCCCTACCGTTAGTATTCTGTACGAGAGTGCATGAAATATTGATGAAAACCAATGCAGAGATTCGTATTGGCATCGTACGTGGGCGTACATTTATTGATACACTGATTTTTATATGACGTACAAACAAAATTGTGGTTATTGGGTATTATACGTACGGACTATATTGCAACATTTGACCGACTTCAAAAAGGAGGTATTCATTAATCACATATTCGGTTTTTTTGTGTTTGTATGTCTAAGCCAACATGAAATAGGCGTATCGCTTATTTTCGTCTCACATATATTTTGACTGTTTATCTTCTTATCTTGTCTATCTTCTTATCTTATTTATTTCTAATTAGCTACTCACACTCGCTTTGCTCGGGTTCGTTCCTAGATACGTTTTAACGCTTAGTATGGTATAGATAGTCCATTTCTTGCGTGTGTGCGAAACAAAAACACATCTATCCCAAGAAAACGATTTTTTTCCGGAATAAAAAGTAACCTATGTGCTATGCCAAACAATAATCTATCTTAGTGCCAAATTTCATCCAGATCCGTTCAGCCGTTCTAGCGTGATTGAGTAGCAAATATCCATCCATCCAAACTTTTGCATTTATAATAGTAGGTAGTTACATTTTTTTTATAGAGTTTATAATATGCGCGGGATATTTAAACTGGCACAAGAACAAAATTTGACGTCAAGCTATGTCAAGTTTAAATTATTGATATTTACATGATATTTGTAGATTTTGATGAGAAAAAATAGTTGTTAATCCAATATTTTATATAATTAGTTATATAGTATAGCAGTTACAACAAAATGAAAGTAATTTAGGGATGAACAAAAACGATGACATTCACAATGTGCTACGTGACATCATTTCAAGCACCTGCAAAATAACGGTGTTTGAACTGATCTTTATTCAGTTTTAAATAGTTAAAAAATATGTATTAAAACATATATATGCATGTTATACTTACCCTATTGTGAGCTGACTTATATGATTCATAAAATTTGTCACGATCAGTGAGAGATCAGGCATAGGTCGTCTTTATGAGCTTTTGGAGGCACAAACTTTCATAGCCGGAACTCGAACCTAGGACATTTGGATCTGTAGCCATACTAGCTAACCACTAGATCAACGGGGCAGTTAACAATAACACGTACTTTTAGTTCAGTTGATGAAAAACTAGTGATCTAACCACTCTCCCCTCACCAATGAAACGGCCAAACGTAATTATATCGTAATGCAGTCGCGTGCCGCAAAATTGGCTCGCTAATTTAATTATTTCAACAGTAGATTTGTTATAAAGTGAACCTATATGATATATTTTATAGAATAATATTTTTTAATTAAAAAGTCAGTGGTAGCACAGTGGTAACGCGCTCGCTTGGAAAACCGAGGCTGGCGGAGTGCATATGTCTTTCGACAACTTGCTAGGTTCTCTCAGACATGCAGGTTTCCTCACGATGTTTTCCTTCTCCATAAGACAAGTGGTAATCATGTTAGAAACGATTCGCACATGAAAATATCAGAGGTGCGAGACCCGGGATTTTAACCCGCTTCACTCGGTTTTCCATCCGAGTGCGTTACTACTGTGCTTTCACTGCCTTAATTATATTTACATTTATAGGAATAAATCTAATCTATGTAAAAATATCACCTCCAGGTAAATTTCTAAGAAATTAATTAAATTTCTAAGAAATCTATTGTTAACTGTAACGCCGGCGTGCCCGCGGTTGTGGAGGGAATATTCACAAACACACAGTATTCAGCGCTTTCATTTTTATAAACTAAACCTATAACAACCATATTAGGTAACATCATTACTAACAATTTATATGTATCACAATCCAACCATAGACAAGGATTAAAATTTATCCATATATGTTAATGCTTCTGTACAAAATGGATAAAAGTTAATTCAAACAACATTCCAGTAATGTTATTTGGTAGAGGGTTTAATTATTCGTAAATTAATTAGCTTCATTTGCTCTCATCGTACGATATTACCGTCATTAACTGCATAATGAGATGATCGGAAATTTAACCAATACATATTCAATAACGACTTTACAGTTGCCGTGTCCAGCTTTCATTAATAGTTAAACTGTTTTAACTCAATAAACTAAATATCATATGAATGTTTTATATTTATTACTAGCATTGCCCGCGGCTCTGCCCGCGTTCAGATGTCAAAAACCAAATTCTTCGGTTTTACATATTAATATACTCTTACATTACAGTTTTTTTATTTTTTTCTCAGAAATGAGATATTTTCCAGCGGTAAAAAGTATCCTATATGTTGACCCGGATAACCAGCTATCAAAATACCAAATTTTATCAAAATCCCTCCAGTGGTTTTTCTGTGATGCGGTAACAGACAGACAGACAAAAAATCTAAAAACCATAGATTCGGCCTCTGTATCGATAATAACGTTTATTTCAATAAGATTTTCCAAAAAATATCTAATGTACAGATTCGGCTTGGTTACAATTTTATTATATGTATAGTATTAATTATTTTGGATAAATATGTTAGTAGCTGACTAATATTAGTTGTATCAACTAAGTAGGATAAGAACAACATGAACATAATTATTGTACTGCAATATTTTAAACAAATATTATTTTTAAAAAGAGCAACTGTTGAGTTTCTCGCCGGCTCTTTTCAGCAGAACTACCTTCCGAGCCGGTGGTAGATTCCTCATGGACTTACATATTGGTATTTAATTGAAAAACAATGTAAAAATTTACGATTCCAAAGTGCTTGTAAAATTCTATTTATCTAAATAAAGTATATTTAGATATGATTTGATTATACCTAAGACGTATAGAATCCATATCATTAAATTGCTAACATATAAAAAAAATACTAGTGCAAATGTTAGTTTTTGTTTTTATTTATTTTTTCTTAAAAAGAGAACAACGACATCTAAAGATTATTTTAATTTCACTTTGTGCTCTCGAGATTTTGTGTAGATATGATTACGTATAAGGGTATGAGTTGTAGTTTCTTATAGACGTGCCTAGGTAGCCAGGCTTAGGTAGTGATGTTAGTAGAAAAATATTTACCGCGCACGGGAATCAAACCCACACACGCTATATTCATAAATACGTTATCCTCAAAATGTAACTTTTATTCGCCACTTATCTTTTATCTGCACAACGTATGACTGCGACACTCCCTTTTTAATTTGTCAAGCGAAGTCAATCATCGTGATGAACTGCTCCCCCTATTAACTTAATTATGACCCAATTCTACTGCTCTCTTTATGCCTGGCATGAAGTTGATTTTTGTTGAGTATTCGAAAATTTGATTTTTCGAATTGAGAGTGGGAAAAATTTATAGTGATTAAAGATAACGAAAATATGACGTGGTTTTATTCTGTAGGGCCTAACTTTTAGCGGCTGGCCTCTTAGAATTTACAGTATTTTCGACAATTGTGAACTGAATAATGTAGTGGTATATATATATATATATATATATATATATATATATATATATATATATATATATATATATATATATATATATATATATATATATATATATAGTGGTATATATATATGAAATCAACCATTAAGAAAACTTTAAGGGTGGAGTAATAAGTTTAACGTCATTTTGATACGATTTTATGTTTACATTTTGTAAATTCAAACGGAAGTACCTTTAAAAACTATGGATTTAACCAAGATCCAAAGAAAATACGAAAAAATCCTAATGAGAACTACTTACTATTTTTAAAAAGCTTAATTAAATTATATAATAAATTAGTTACGATTTAGTTACAATTTTTATAAAACTTAAAAGACGCTAAAAGCTTTTGTCTATTCATTTTGAAGTAATATGTTAATTTTCTGATCATTATTAAAAAAAAACAACAACATATTAAAAAAAAACAAAATTTCATTTGTTTCGTTATTTGATAACCAAGTCATGGTTTAACCAAATAAAATAAATGTATATAGATTTGAAGATGCAATATTAATTTTTATCAAAATCGGTCAATCAAAATCCTGTGATTCCTTTAAACGTATAAGTACATAACTACTCCCAACAATTCCAGATATCCTTCATTCACACAAACTTAAAAGTTCAAACTTTTGCTGTAGAAACCCTTGGCCCATGGAGTCAAAGTACTAAGCTCTTTTTAAAAGACATAACAACCTCGTCTTATCACCTCTACTGGTGAGGGCTGGCGAATTTTTGCCCAAAGAATCGGCATTGCCATGCAACGGAGGAATGCGGCTAGCATTCTTGCCACTATTCCACGCGGACATGACTTCTACAGTAATAACTAAGTGTACATTTGTTTTGTATATATAATTAAGAATATTTGTAATTTTCGTTATTGTAAATAAAACTATATAAATAAATATCTACATGTTAGTCTTATTTTAGTCATAATACTCAGGGTCACACTGATGTGAATAGCTTTGTATGTCATTTAATAACTTTCTTTTAATTTTAATTTTAAAGAAATATAAATAAACTGTATATAATATTAATGTAATATCATTATTATATAGTTTGGTTTAATTTAACTATCGACTCACTGCGGTCATAACGATAATAAGTGGCACTAAAACAAGCCTTCTGTAACGATAGAGTATGGACCGTAATGGCTCTTCTGCAAACAATTAACTTATTGCCATCGAGGGGTTATACAAAGATTATGATATAAAGAGACACGACATATCGATGTTTAAATTTAAATGTTTATTTTAGCACTATATAATGATGATGATGATGAAATTTATAATACCAGTACTTTCGTAGATTTACGCAAATATTTGACATTTTAAATAAAACTATTTTTTCGAATTTTTTTTTATTTTTCAGCAATCATGGTCACGGGAGAGACTAAGGTTTTAGACGTCTCAAAGGTTCATTATATAGATGTTACAAACAGTGCCTACTCACGAAATTCCAAAATGGTTTCAAAAATACATTTGCTGTATAGCATTCGAAATGTTGGAAAGCAAAAATATAAATAAATCCGCGAAAAATCCGAAAATATTGGTTTTATTTAAGAAACAAATGTATGTTAAAAACATATAGGTAAGTTACGTACTTACCTATATGTTTTTAACATGCATTTAAAAAAATATATTAGAATGGTGCCTAACAGTAAATTATACGTTCTCCAGGTCATAGCCTATTTTAGTACAAAAATTTCGTCTAAATCTGTCTAGCGGTATCAACATTCGCATTTATAAAAGTACCTACTCCGATAATATTTTTTATTTCGTATGCAGTAACTCAGTCTATACAACATTGCCACATCTACATTATTATTCGAACATTATAAAAGCAATTGGTCCCCGCTCTATTGAGTTTTAACGCGCTTTTGTGGGTTAAGAAATGTGTCCAGTTTAATCTGACCCACCCATCTTAACCTATTCTTTGATCATACAATGGCAATAGGGGTCTCGTTATGATGGTGATGTCCTGAAATTTATTTGTTGCTGATCGAATTATAATCGATCCAGCTTCGTGATAGGAATCTTTATCTTTATATCGTTAATTAATAAATGTATTGGGGTTGGTGGGATGTTTATTTTATGGTCATATATTCCTTTTATAATTTCTTAATTCAGCTTTTATATGCTGGAGAATTGAGGTAAAGTATATATTAACTAAGTACATATATGAATGTAAAGCTATTTGTTGTGAATGATATGTAAGTATATGTACTCGTATAGTAAAAGATATTTAAAAAAAATCTATCTAGGTATACTAATATTATAAAGAGGTAAAGTTTGTGAGTTTGTGAGGCTGTAGGGGGTAATCACTGGTTCTACTGAACCGATTTAGATGAGGTAAGAAGATAGTTTGAGATCCTGGAAAGGACATGGGATAGTTTTTATTCCGGAAATCATCCCTCAAGAGGATGAAAATGGGGAAGAAATTTTGTATGGATAAGCAATCTATGGACGAACCCGAGCGAAGCGAGGGTGAGTCGCTAGTTAAATATAAACAAAAAAATAATCAATTCAATTTCATTGAATTTTCTCGTTTTTCTATGGTTTGTTTTTAGGTAGGCCACTTTAGCAAAATCTACTTAGTCAATATCTACTTAGTCAATGTCAAATAGAACGCAGAGAACAGAAAAAAAAACAATTAAGATCGTTTGGTAAATTAAAAATTAATAAGATCATTTATTTTATTTGTAAATTTATTTATTCTTAGATTTCTTATAATAAGAAATTATTTAGTATTATACGTTATGTTAATTTAATAGGAATTGAATTGAAATTTTACTAAGGAAGGTGGACAAAATGTGATTAGGTACATAACAATATTATTAAGTAATAAAAGAATTGATTTGAAAGAATTGATTTGCTTTATTCTGAATTATAAATGATTTTAACTGAAAATCGTTAACGACACTTTTTTTTAAATGGTAACAATAAAATCACATAAACAATATTATGTACAACTTTGTACACAATCTGCTGTCCAAACAAACAAAACACTTGGACGGTCTGTCACGTTCTGTGACAACGAATTAAAAAATACGCTAGCGTAGGGTTGCCACACTTTATTATAACTATTAAAAAATAATTATTTATTATTTTAAATGTTGATAAGCAATTCGCAATTTAGTGGTTTCAAAAGCAGGTATAGTATATATATAAAAATATAGAATGATAAATTAGCTTAAATATTTTATAACAGGAAATAGTCATATTATGCCCCACAAGAAAAAAAACCTGATTTATTTTCTTAAAGTGAAACAAAAAATAATATCGAATCATACTCTCGTTTTATTCACTCCTTATTTTCTTTATTATTTTCGTAAGAATGAAAAACAAATAATTTTATTGAAATTAAATTATTATCAAAAGAAACTTTTGTTAAGACCAACTTTTGTTATCCACTTCGACTAAATATTTAAAGTAAAAATGTGGGGCAACCCTGTTATAACCATACTGCATACATATCAGATACAGAGCATAACAATAAAAACGAGGGGGTCGAATTATCCCATAAATGCGCATCTGATATAATCGTTGGATGGCGCATTGATGTACTGGGGCCGGGGCGCGAATTCAATTATTTATCTATTTGTCTTCTAACCATGGAGGAGGAGAAGCCCTTGCCTACTAAAACTTATGATATACATTTAAATAAGTAGCGTCACTCAACTACTCCTATACATAAATATTTTATTTATCTAAGAAAAATAAAAAAATTAACTATTAAATGTACGTAATTACATTCATTTCGAAAAAATAGATTTAAAATGTGGAAGCATCTGTTCGAAGAAGAAGAAGAAGTAAATGTTCTTTTTTATTCACGAATACTAGATTTTTTAAATATCTTACAACATGATGCTGCTAAATAGGTGCACTTTTACTCACTGGGGTATATGATAATTAAAGTGATATCTTATAATTTATTCGTTATACCTTACGAGCGAGGTTAAACTTCCATGTCAACTGGTCAGATGGAGAAAATGTCAATTATAGTATATTAATTAATATAACAAATGCAAAAATCATTAGCAATTTCACGACACACTGCCCTCTAACCAAGCGTGAGAAAACAACAATGAAGTTAATATCGCGTTGGGATCCATCACCCCTTTAATTTATATCTCTACTGAACAAGATGTTATCCATTGAGTCAAGTGCAGAATTCACTTCTGCACCAACGCTTTGCAGATTATGGGAATCACGCCTTGCACTAACACCAAAACAACCTATAAAATATAAAAATAACCATTAAAAATATGACTTAATAGCTTCAGCATAAGGCTTATATTTCCTTACCCAGAACTGGAATTGAAGCAAAGTACCAACATTGTATATAAGGGCGTAACGTTGTAATATAGTTTAATAAAAATTTGACGGTATTTTTTATTAGATAAGGTTTAAATTAGATTGTATCCTAGAATCAATATCGAGTCAGTTAACGCGCGTAATCTCTTGGGGTTACTCAGGCCCCAAGCACAGGGGACGGCTAGTTTATGAAGGCGCACTTGTTTCTAGGGAATTACAAAAACGGTTATTGTATTGTATGGGAGGGGTTTATGAGTTAATAAAACGTGAAAATTGGCACCGTGTAATGTGGCTCGCTTGAGATTCAATATTCTAATGATATTTTTATTAATGGAATTAGCTTCTGTTTGAATATGAATTTAGAAATGTTTTTAAATAGCTTTATATTTTTATATGCCTTTGTTAAATATTGTTAATTTTTCTGGATAGAGAAGTGAGAAAATTTAGATTCGTCACTATTTTTGGTTTCTATCAGTATTTTGAAACTGAGCTGTTAGTTCTAGACCATATCTAAATAAATAAATTGACAATCGAGTTCGCGACTTCCAGTATACCAAACAAGGCGTGAAAGACACATATCCCATTGTGTTGCAAGTATGGCTTGGTGTTCTATATTATTAATCATACTTATGACTATTACATTGTAGGTATATGAAATCTAGAAAGCTATTTAGATTTAAGTTAAATCTCCCTTAATGTATTACACAAATCTGTATAAATATTATAAATGCGAAATTTGTGAGTATGTATGGATATTTGTTACTCTTTCACGCCAGAACGGCTGAACAGATCAGATTTTTTATCCTGGAAAAATATACGGTTTACGAGGGATAGATTTGTTCTTTGTTTTTCCTAAGGCGAACCCGAGCGAAGCGAGGGCGAGCCTCTAGTATAATATAAATTAAAATGGAAAAAAGTAAGAATATATACAATTCGTAGAGCTATGTAAGTGAGTTAAAAAGTTAATTAATTATCATATGTATTCCTCAAGACTTTCAATTCTATTTAAGTAATGTAACTTTGGTATGATCTTCATAAAGTTTTGCCAACATAATACCATATAAGTACATATAAAGCTAACGTTAAACATAATATAGTCAACCATATAATTGTTTTGAAGTATCGTGGGAGTATTTCTCATAGTTTCGAACGACGATTTCCAAATACTTGTAATTTCTCTCTAGAGAATAAAGTTATGATGTACACGACCACTTTACCTTGACCTCTAACAGCGAGTAGTTTTGCTAAATTCGTAGGGTAAAAGTATAAAATGGGGTGTCATTTTACGTTGGTCGTTGCAATGCATATTCGCACGAATATTAGATGTCGAGATACAAGGATTATCTCTCTATGAACTATCTGATAGTTATGGGGTCAAGTGGGAAAATTACAGAAATATTGTATTTCGCTGCGAATTATTGAGTGAAGGGTCAAATTGAATGAGTAATCTTTGTTAACTATCATATTGCAAATATAGCTTAGATGACGTATAATTTAAGCCATTCCCTATTTGATTTAATGCTTAGTTAACATATACTTATATATACATTGTACATACTATATGCTTACTATGTGTAAAATGAGGTTTTAGTTATTAACATGAATTCTATTCATACCTATGTAGATGTTTTCCATAAGTTTTCAATAATAAAAGATTGAGCTGATTTAGGCGACCGGAGATATACATAGGTACACGTAGTAAATATGGTAAGTCACCTATATACATACATACAGGTCAAACACATAACCCTCCTTTTGACTTTACCGTAAAAAATTAGGAACACATTGGAAAATTCGGGAAAAAGATAAATAAAAAGAGCATACAATATTTTAAGATATGAATATCTAATAGGTAAATATGTATTTTACGTATCGAAGTATATTAAATTTGCTTTGCATCGGCTGGCACCGACTTCGAAAATATCTGATTAGGTATCTATCCTAACTGAAAACCTCCGTTTAGTTATTTTTTACATTTTAGTGCCTGGAAGTCGGTTTTTATATTTTGTTAAATAACTAAAAATTTTTATATATAAGCAAAGTCGCGAGCTACAGTTAGTGTTACATATATAGATAACTAATAAAATACAAGTAGGTACTAGGTAGTCCCCATCCCATAGGTGTTGACGCGGTGAATATTTGAGCACAAGACGGTCAAGGGTCAGCGTCTAACTGTCATACGTCAAAGTCAATTTTAACTTAAAATTTACTCTTTATTTTATTTTTTCCAAGTGAGAAACATAAAAGCGTTATCGAGTAGGGGCGATGAAAATAATAGGGGAGAATTTTTAGCATTCAAAGCTGGCTTGTTAAATATTAACGCAATTCAATTTGGTTTTTCTGTAGGAATTTAGGTTCGTTAAGGATTTGATCTACTCTTTTAGGGTTCACTGAGATGATGTAAGCTGGGTCCACAATTTTATATACAGGTGAACGTATATAAAATTGTAAATGTAATTTTAAATGTAAATGTGTTAATTGTAAATGTAATTTTAGAACGTGTACTTAGTAGGTATATTAGTAGATAAAGGATTTTTTTTAAAGATTGGTAATTTCAAAGATTACCTTGTACTTCGAAACTTGCAAACATTAACTTTTTACAAGAGCGTTGTCGCCATCTTAAGATAAAATATTAGCACAACCTAAAACGATTATTTTTAAGTATATTTTTATATATCCATAAATTTATGCTATATGATAAATATAGAATGTAACTCATATAATAAGTATAGCTTTAGTTTCATTGTAAATAAATTTATTAAAGACAAAAAATAAACTTATAATATATACTAATATTTTTATATTCTTCTGGTTGGTTTAGAGCTCAAAAGTATTTTAAATGTGGAAATAAAATGTCAATTAAAAAAAACTTGTTTCTGCTATTTTAGAGTGCTTCTATTTAAAGTTCTAATATACATTTTCTAAACTATTTTTACTACCATGCCATGAAATCAAATGTAATTAAACTAAAATATTGTATGTAGAACGTTGACCCCATTACTACTTTATTGTATACTAGCATTGCCCGCGGCACCGCCCGCGTTCAGGTGACCAAAACCAAATTCTTAGGTTTTACATATTAGTATACTCTTAGAATGCAGTTTTTGTATTTTTTCTTAGAAATGAGATATTTTCTCGCGGTAAAAAGTATCCTATATGTTTACCCGGATAACCAGCCAGCTATCATCATACCAAATTTCAACGAACCCCCTCCAGTGGTTTTTCTGTGATGCTGTAATAGACAGACAGACAGACAAAAATTCAAAAAAATCTCTCTGTATCAATAATAATGTTTATTTCAATAAGATTTACCAAAAAATATTTAATGTACAGATTCGACTTAGTTACAATTTTATTATATGTATAGATAATATGTATATATACATATACCTACACATAATGCTCACAAACAGTGTTAGGTGTTATACGCTTCGTATTTGATACGACTGCGGTCCCGTAATGAGTCGACAGAACGACGATCCTCGTTTCAACTACTATAGACTTCCAATCTTAGTGACTGGAGCGTTTAATTATAATAAAATGATTGTAACAGGGTCCTAATGTTTCAAGTATTTCTTGATATAGATTTGGAATTTTATAGAAATTTGATGTGTAGTTATTGAATTTTTGTCTGTTTTCATGGTGTCTCTAAAACTCCAGACCGTATAATGGCGTTACAAATGCTTTACAGATAGGTAGGGAGGTAGTTTAAATAAAACCTGGGTTGTTTTAGAGTCGACTCTCGGCTCATATTTCGGTCGAAAATAGTTTTATTATATAAATAGATGTTTTTCTTGAAAATCTATTCTTTAATTAAATAGAGAAAAATGAAATATTATTACAACTAACAAAATAGGTTATATAAATTTAGGTAACTTTTTTCCTAATTAAAATCCATTCAAAAAAATTGAATTTTGTTTATACCATAAGTTGTTATTTATGTTTACTTCACAATCATTTATGTTCATTTTAAATAAACATTAAAATCATTGAATGACGTCTTCCAGAATATATTTTGAAACTGACTTCCATTAATCTGTCTAAATAAAGATTTATTTATAGATCATTGGCATGTCTAAAAGTTTATAGGTCTGTACGAACCTCAAATTGCTCGCCAGTCGGGATTATATTTGATGCAGCGCTAATCAGTCTCACTTACTCGCTAATTGCTTTCACCACTTCTAATAAATAATACTTGCGTTTACCGAGTCAACGTATAAAATTATTTTATATATGTATATACTTATAGTATCTTTAAATAATTTTTATATAATATAAATGGCTTTGTATATAAATACTATACATATTTTATAAACAATAAGTCCATAAAATCTCTAAAATCTGCTCTTTTAAGGTTTTCTGTAGATGAAATAAACTAGACATTCAATTTGATATTTATATAACACTAGCAGAACCCGCGGCTTCGTTTGCGCCAAAATTACAAAAAAAAAACTCTATAAAAAGGTAGGTTTCATACAAACTTTCACGCCTTATTTTACCCCCTTATGGGATGAATTTCGATAAATGCTAAAACACATATTTATTTAATTGTATTGAAGAGCATTAAGACAACGTGTTTTCCCGAGGGAATGAGATTATCTCCCGCGATATAAAGTAGCCTATGTCACTCTCCAGCCCTCCAACTATCTCCACAAAATCACGTACTCCGTCTCTCCGTTTCGACCTGAAAGAAAGACAAAGAAATAAACAAACACAATTTCACATTTATAATATTAGTATGGATTTTAATTTTAAGTCATACTAATAAAGGAAATTTTAAAAGCGTTAATTTTGACATTTGCATCACACACACACACACATATATATATATAATATATATATATAATATATATATATATATATATTATATATATATATATATATATATATATATATATATATATATATATAATTTTATTGACGATTAAATGGCATGCATAATATTATTTTCTAATTAACAAAACAGATGTATCAAGTTCGTTATCTTTAAAACCAATGTCTTACAGGAAGCTATAAACATATTTACAATGAAAAACAGCAGAAAGGTCTAAAACACGTAATTTAACTTTACAGTAAAACTGATCAAAACAAGTACTTATATGTATTTATTTGTTCTATGTAGTTATTAATAAAAGCTACATTTCTGTCCGTATTTGTATATCTATATGTGTAGTGCGTAACTATATTAACCACGACTGCCGCCCCTCCTACTTTGTCACTCAAAATCTAGATCTTATATCTATGTTATTTAATCTATGTTAATCTTTTTTACGTCCCACTGCTGGACTCGGGCCACCCTTCAGGTCGAGGGGTAACAGGGCGTAGTCCACCACGCTGGTCAAGTGCGGGTTGGCGGACTGATCTGAGCATGTCTTTCGATAAATTGCTAGGTTCTCTCAGATATGTAGGTCTTCTTACGGTGTTTTCCTTTACAGAAAGACAAGTGGTAATCATGTTGGAAATGATTCATCAATCGGAAAATATTAGAGGTGCGAGACCCGGGATTTGAATCCGCTTCGGTTTCGCAAGCGAGCGCGTTACCATTGGGATACCACTGTTCTTTATAATATACATAATATATTTGGTTGTAATATATAACAAGTAAAATAAAATATTAAGTAAAACGTTACATAGAGTCTGAAAATTATGAAGCATTAATTACATAATTGAAAGGTGATTAAGTATAATTGAGCATTGCGACAATTTACTTGAGATATTTCAAATGTCACTTTTAAAATCGTATTCATGTCGTGAGGCAAGTGATTAATTTACTTTGATCTAATAACTAGTTGTGATTGGCGTATCGTGACGAATAAATTGCTAACAAAAATGCTGCTGTCAACTTGTCTCGTGTATTGTGATACATAGTCAAATTATCGTGGAGTGGCACATTTATTATTTTTCTTGTCTGTTTTTTGTTTGTAAGTTTATTTGTAAGTTATTAACAGAGTTTCTACCTAAATGTGTTGCTGTATAAGTGTTGTTTCTATTTCTTTATTAATTTTGTTGATATGTGGTGATTTTAAGTACAAATAGTTTAATTAAGTGTATGCAGATATAATTGTTTACATAATTTTTTCTCGACCTTTAATATTTTTATACCTCAGGTAGTACATAGTATACCTCAAGAGATTTGTACAGATCGCAGTATACAAATGACATTATGTTTTATCTACCTACCCCTCTAAAGCTATATATATTAATTTTTCTTAGTAACAAAACAGTTTTTAGTCGCTCATCCGCCATTTTTCTTGGAATCAACCCATAATCAAATAAAGTGTTCTTCATTATACATCATATGGGCAAAACAAATTGTGCCACGTCCAAAGGCCATAAAATTAAATTTGAATCATTTGAACTTCAAAAATAACATAGTTAAGTATTCAAGAGTTGAAATCTTGTGGAACAAATTTAGACAATACGGACAAACCGTATTATACTCTAAGATTATTATCATGCTACGTCGATTATTATAGAACGGCAGTTTCGGGATCGATTTTGTACCCCCTTCATTTTGTTTAAGAACTAATTTAAGACAAACGTCACGCGATCGGTGACAATGATATATATAATTATGGAAACTACTTACCAGGAAAAGATTCTTTAGAATATTTTAATATAAATATTGAATTGTGTGTGCCTTTTTTGTTTTATAGTTTTATTGCCATGTCTATTATTATTATTATTATTATTATTTTAAATAATGGCTAGTTTAAGATGTATAATTTATTTATTTAATGCTTATATGATATTTTGTTACAAAAGTAGGTACTTTAAGAATATTTTTTTAAAAGCATATTGGATATTCCACAAGCGACTTTAAACGATTCACGTTAAAAAATAAATGTTCCCTTTATAAACTGAATTACAAAAAAAAAACACCCTAATGACAGCGCTAGAGTCACGTATTTTGTAATCTATGCAATTACAGAATGCACCGAAATATTAAAACTGTATTACGATTTAACCGTAATTGATAGTAAATTGTCGCTAAACCGACCGTTTTCGGACGGAAATAGGTTTTTTTACCTCAAATCGATTTCGTTTAATGTTTGACAATTGTTTTTCTTCATTTCATTTTTTTCTATAATTTGAGGTTAGATAGGAAGTCGAAATTATGTTGAGACAATTTTATGTTTGTTATATATAGAATACGTTAGTAATAAAAATGCCGTATTTAACCTTTTTGCATAATAGATTCTATCGTACATAGATAATATAAGACATATAATATAATAGGTACCTATTATATTATAACTTTTTATACGTACATTATGAAATTATAGATTAATTGCGAGCGTCGCGTAAAAAATATGTATTTCTTAATGTTATAGATAATTTTAAAATACCCTAGTATTCTCTTTATTATCTATAGAAAACCACAATGCAAAGAGTTGTATCTATTTATATTTATTAAGTTCATTTCGTTAATATCGTTTTGTTAATATTATGTTACAGCTACTACAAATATTTTATTATTTTAAATTTATAAAAATAACTTAACATTTATTCTTATAAGGATATTTTAATTTTACGACAATTTTGTATAAGACAGTATTATTTTGTAAAATGTTAGCAGGTAGGTATCCAAATAATAAATATAATATTTAATTTTAAAAACGTTTAATTTTTTGAAAAAGTAATATATTAAAATAATTTGCTTATATCGTTTTATACAGATTGTTCATGAAATCTTGGTCGAAAGGAATTCTTTTTTACTTTTTATTACCCTAAGGGTTAAAGCACGATGTCACCCAGTCTATAACGTACCTACATTCTATAGGTACTATTAGCCTATTCTATTAATCTCGTATAGTATTAGCCTGGAGTTGGGAAGTTGCCGGTGTTTCACACCCGTGCCTCAGAGAGCACGTAAAGCCATCGGTACCACGCCTGAACTCTCACCGGTCGTGTCGAAGTATTATCCCATCGAACATAAGGGTAAAAGTAGTAGAGAGTGCACTTGTGTCTGCGCGTACACTTGTGCGCATGGCTCCTGCGCATGGCTAGTCTCTGTGAAATTGGCCACTGTGGCCGAAATCGGTTAGGCGGACATTACTATAGTACTATTAAAAATTCGACAGTTTGTATGCTTGTTACTTCTTTAAACTGGACGCAAACGCTCTAGTATAAAAACATAAATATGTTTGCACATACTTAGTGATGTTCTCCTAACCGATTCCGGCCACGGCGGCCAATCTCATTGAGACGAGCCAACTGCGCAGGATATATTATAGTGCACAAGTGTGCGCGCAGACACAGGTGCACTCTCTATTCCTGTCACTCTCATACTTCGGTTTACTATACCAAAAGACTCAATAGGTAAACTTGGCCCGACCCGGGACTCGAACCCAGGACCTCCGGGTGTGCAGCTGTACATGCTAGCCACTACACCACCGAGGCAGTTACATACTTAGTATATTTACTTAGTTTCAACTACGAAGTAATTCCTGAAACTTTCCATAAGTTTTTTTATAGCTAAACACATTACAGGTTTATTGTTTTGTTTATGGCTTTTAGATGTATTTATTGTGTTTGTTGAACCGCTAATCTCTGGAACTACCAGTCAGATATAAAAATGTTTCTGGCATTTTATAATCTACCAGCATAACCCGTGGCTTCACTCGTGCTAAAACACCCAAAAATATTCAAAAAGGTAGGTTTCATACAAACTTTCATCCCATATTTTACCCCCTTATGGGATGAATTTCGAAAAATGCTAAAATGCGTATTTATTTAATTGTGTTGAAGAGCATTAATACCAAGTTTCAAGTAATTCTGATCATATTTTTTTGGGTTGTATTATAACGTGTTTTCCTGTGAGGATGAGGTAATCTCCCGCAGTAAAAAGTAGCTTATGTTACTCCAGTCCTTCAACTATCTCCACACAAAAAATTAAGCCAATCCGTTAATGTTAATTCGTTTCGACGTGAAAGAAGGACAGACAAACAAACAAACAAACAATTACACTTTCACATGTATAATATTAGTATCAAGTATGGCCTAGCGAAATACCCTCGTTTCGCGTCCTTAGGCGCCTAACAGTAACCAATGTGTTATAGTCAGGTTATAGTCTATCTGTTATCTACTAAATTTAATTTAAATCCGTTCAGCCATTTAAGCTTCAAGGAGTAACAAGCAAACACACGACTCATACGTATGCTAACACATTAACACACAGCACTATCTAGTTCCTTGGTAAGCTATGAGGCTTGTGTTATGGATACCAGATAGTTGATACACTTGTTACGCAACCCTAATACATGGAAACTGCCTCGCGTCGACCACCAACATCGCACTCCGTTCGTATGAACTTTTATTGCTAAAGACTTTGTTTCGCAACCATAATGCATGGGAACCACCTCGCGAGTCGCGTCGACCACCAATATCGCATTCCTTTCTTATTTCAACATAACTCTCGCGAAGTGACAGTGTTGTAACATCCGAGTGCACCTTATTGTTAGAGACTTTCTTAATTCATTCCATTTGTCATACTTCGACAGTGTAATCACCTTAGGATAATTAGTTTGTAAAAGTAATATTAAAGTATTTTATAAGTAAAGTTTTAATTTCATTTGCATCCTCTGACTGTGACTTCTATAATTGGCGCAGTCGGTAGGATCGCTGTGAAGTAGAGTCAGTGAATAGATCACGGCCTTCGGCGATCCTGAATCTACGAGAGTTGCAGTCTGGGTGTATTCGAAAATTAATACGGCAAAAGAAATGAAACTCCTGTAAGTACTCTGAATCTTTCTCAGTCCTTGCATCCTTTCTAGGTTATCCTATATTTTATATTATTTTATTCTATTACGTAATAAAAATTAATTAGAGTTTGGTAATTTAAATTTAAAATATTAATCGAAATATTTTAATTTTGTATTCGTATTTAGTGGTATAGTTAATTTAAATGAAGTTTTATAATTCATATAATTTTGAGTTTAAGAATAGTATAATAATTTAATTTCGTGCGATAGCTATAGTTTTTATAAGATAATTTTTATTATTCAAGATTTTTCACCCTAGAGAATCGCGGAATATTAGATTAAGGCATACTTTTCCTAGTGGTAGGCTCAGCACGATAGACGAGAGGCGAAATATATTAAACGATACAATGGCTCATCCTGACTTAGATTCTATTTATAAATCTCTTAGATTATTACCAGAGTTTGATGGTAACCCGCATATATTAACACGTTTTATTAATTTATGCGATCAGCTCGTCCTTGCGCTATTTAACACAGATCCAGGACATGAATTAACGAATCTAGCCTTAGTTAATGGTATTCTAAATAAAATAACGGGTTCCGCAGCTAGATTGATTAACTCTAATGGTATACCCGATAATTGGCACGGTATTAGAAACGCATTAATTAACAATTTCGCTGATCATAGGGATGAGACTGCTTTATATAGTGATTTATCTTTGCAAACCCAAGGGTCTAGCACACCGCAGGAATTCTATGAACGCTGCCAGAATCTATTTAGCACGATTATGACTTATGTGTCTTTGCATGAGAATATTACTACTACTATAGAGGCAAAACGCGCGCTTTATTCAAAACTCACCCTTCAAGCTTATTTAAGAGGGCTTAGGGATCCCCTTGGTTCAAGGATACGTTGTATGCGACCTGAGACCATGGAGAAAGCTTTAGAGTTTGTCCAAGAAGAACTTAATACATTATATATACAGCATAGAAACGAAGGTTCTATTAGAAAAGATAGTCAGTCTTTAGGCCCACCAAATAATTTATCTTTAAATAATGTTGTACCAAAAAGGACCTATCCTTTTAATATGCCCAACAGACAACCAGTGTTAATTGCGCCTGGCCCTTCTAGGCCAAGTCCTATGCAGCATAATACTACCCAGGGTTGGAGGCCTAATTTACCACCCCATGTACAACAACCTACTAGGACACAGCAAATAATGCGTGCTCCTCCACAAAACTATAACCCACAAAGCAATGTATTTAAAATGCCAAATAAACCCCCACACCATTCATTTAATTTCAGTAGTCAACCCCGTCCGATGAGCGGCGTTACTCACTTTGTTCCTAGACAATTACCACCGACATTACACGATTGGCGTAGATCCGGCAATCCACCTCCTAATAACTATTTTAAAACTAGAGAGCTAAACTTTAATGATTGTTACTACGACTACGATGACTTTGACTATGACTGTTACGACTACGGACAGACCTACAATGATCATGACTATACTGAATACTTTTACTATCAAGAATCCCCATACTCAGAGACGGCAGTTTTAGAGGAAATAGACCAGCCATCTGTCCCGAACAGTGACATAAATTTTCAGAAGGATCAGAAATTAGAAAAACCAAAATAGAATTAAATTTTCACGTACAAAGGCAGCTAGGATATGTTAAAATAAATAATCCCCCATTAAAATTTTTAATAGATACTGGGGCTAATCAATCTTTTATAAGCCCAGAAGCTGTTCAAAAATATTTTAAACACATTCCATTAAATTACGAACCATTCGAAGTAACTAATGTGCATGCTACAACGAAAAATGATTACTCAATAACGTTGCCTTGCTTCCCGGAATTCTGCGAGCAAGATGATATTACTTTATTCGTTTATAAATTTCACAATTACTTTGATGGCTTAATAGGATTTGACTTACTTGACGTCTGGGGCTCTAACATAGATCTCAGTAAGAAACTACTTATTACACGCAACGCTAAAGTACCTATTTATATGTATGATTCGCGGATAGCTAATCTTTATGAAGAAATAATTCCTGCTAATTCATCCAAATTAATAAGATTGCCAATAAATTCATTAGACGGTGATGTTCTAGTTGAGAAACAAACCATTTGCAATTGCTTGATTTCGGATTGTATAACTAACGTAGTAAATAACCGCGGTTGGGTAGAGGTTACTAACACTACATATAATGACGTCATCTTTTCTATGGACCGGCCAGTAGCGGCTCAGTTATTTAACATAGAAAGCGAGTGTACTGAAATTTTATCCGATCGTGCTAAAGAGGTTTTATCCCGACTTCGTACTGAACATTTAAATGCGGAAGAACGCGTTAACTTAGAACGTCTCTGTGCAAATTACGCAGATGTGTTTTACCTTGAAGGTGAAAGTTTAACATTCACCAACAGGATAAAGCATAGAATAAAAACTACAGATGAAATTCCAGTACATACAAAATCTTATAGGTATCCTTTTGTTCACCGGCAAGAGGTAAGAGACCAAATTTCTAAGATGCTTAGTCAGAACATCATCAGGCCTTCGGATTCAGCGTGGAGTTCACCTATTTGGGTAGTGCCGAAGAAGGCTGATGCTTCAGGTAAGGTTAAATGGCGTATTGTAGTAGATTTCAGAAAGGTTAACGAGAAAACGGTTGACGACAAGTACCCCATCCCCAATATTACAGATGTTCTTGATAAATTAGGTAGATGTCAGTATTTTTCCACATTAGATTTGGCTAGTGGATTTTACCAGGTGGAAATGGACCCTGAGGATATACATAAAACAGCTTTTAACGTAGAAAATGGTCACTATGAATTTCTGAGAATGCCAATGGGCTTAAAGAATTCACCATCGACCTTTCAGCGGGTGATGGACAATGTCTTAAAAGATCTTCAGAATCATATTTGCCTAGTATACTTAGATGACATAATAGTTTTCAGTACTTCCCTCCAAGAACACATTTTGAACCTAGAAAAAGTCTTCAAAAAACTACGTGAATCGAATTTTAAAATACAGATGGATAAATCCGAATTTTTAAAATTAGAAACAGAATTCTTAGGGCACTTAATATCTAATGAGGGTGTTAAACCTAACCCTAGTAAAATCCAAGCAATTCAAAATTATCCCTTACCAAAGACTTCTACCGAAATCAAACGTTTTCTCGGACTACTTGGATATTACAGAAAATTTATACCAGATTTCGCACGTGTCACTAAACCATTAACACAATGTTTGAAAAAGGGTGCAAAAATAGTCCTAGATCAAAAATATGTAGATTGCTTTGAATACTGTAAAACACTTCTAACCAATGATCCCATCTTGCAGTACCCCGACTTTACTAAGGATTTCATTCTTACAACAGACGCGTCTAATGTCGCTATCGGTGCCATATTATCTCAAGGTACAATAGGTTCAGATAAACCGATCGCCTATGCATCAAGAACACTTAATACTAGTGAGACTAATTACAGCACAATAGAAAAAGAACTTTTAGCCATTGTCTGGGCTTGTAAGTATTTCCGCCCATATCTATTTGGCCGCAAATTCAACATTATAACAGATCACAAGCCTTTGCAATGGGTAATGAACTTAAAGGAGCCGAACTCACGACTAACGCGCTGGCGTTTAAAGCTTAGCGAATATGATTTCACCGTAATATATAAACCAGGTAAACATAATACTAATGCGGATGCTCTTTCTCGTATAGAATTGAATAATGATGAACTTATGTCTATCGCGGTTAATCCATCTGAGAAAACGCCTACGTTAAGTGGCTCTGGAACTATCACAGCGTCAGAGGTAGATGATGACAGTTCTAGGACAGCTACAGTTCACACTGACGATGAAAACCCAATCTTAGAAATTCCGATTTCAGATGATCCATTAAATAGATTCAGTAGACAATTAGTACTTAATATAGTAGGTAACCTTAAGAGTAAGCCTATTATCACAAAACCATTTGACACACATACCCGAATTTCAGTTCAGATATCAGAGTCCAATTTAGAAGAAGACGTAATTAATGCCATTAAGGAATATGTTAATCCTAAAATCAAAACAGGATTACTTATTAACCCCCCATTAGCTATGTACAATATAATTCCAATCATACAAAATACATTTAAAAATTCATCTATGAACCTAACATTAACTAAAACTGAAGTTGAAAATGTACGAGAATATCTTAGACAGCAGGATATCATTAACAAATATCATGTTGGTAAAACGAACCACCGGGGCATCAACGAATGTCATTTAGCTCTATCTCATAAGTATTTCTGGCCAAAAATGAAAGAAAATATTACTAAATTCATAAATGAATGTACAGTATGCGGACAAGCGAAATATGATCGTAACCCTATAAGCCAACAATTAAGGGTTGTTCCGCCTGCTTCTAAACCTTTTGAACTAGTACATCTGGATATATTAACAATTCATAGTGAAAAGTTCCTAACAATAGTTGACTCATTTTCAAAATACGCACAGGCCTATTACTTAAGGGATGGAACTGCAATAAGTGTCGTGCAAGCATTACTTAGCTTCTGCACACACCATGGCATGCCACTAACAATAGTCACGGATAATGGCACAGAGTTTACTAATCAACTTTTAGCAGAATTTGTAAGGCTTCATAAAATTCAGCATCATAAAGTAGCACCTCACGCACCTAACGAAAATGGTATAGTTGAAAGGTTTCACTCGACCATACTAGAACATCTTCGTTTATTAAAAGTTAATCAAAAGTCGGAATCAGTAACCAATTTGATGCCCTATGCACTTCTAGCTTATAATAGCAGTATACACAGTTTTACAAAATGCAAACCCATTGAAGTCATAACGGGACACTTTGACCCTCGAGATCCTTTTGATTTAGATATCTCGTCGCAGTTATTACAACAATACATGGTTAATCACAAAGACAAAATGACTCTCACCTATAATCTGATACATGACCTTTCTAAGACTCATCGAAGAGAACTGACTGATAATATTAATAGAAATCGGGAACCTGAATCTAGTTATTCCCCGGAACAACAGGTTTTTATTAGAAACCCGATTGCTTCCCGTCAAAAGCTAGCCCCCCGATACACTCAAGACGTTGTCATGACAGACCTACCTATTCATATTTACACAAAGAAAAAACGAGGTCTTGTTGCAAAAAATAGGTTAAAAAGAGTCCCTAAATCCGCCCAATTGTTGCAGGATGATCCCGATCCTCCTTCTTTGTCTGCAAACATCGCTAATGCAAGAAATAAGACTTGAATCTCTTGACGACGGACCGGGTATTCTACCATTTAAACTAGGTGCAGCTAGAATGATATCCCACTACCATTCCTTTTTACAATATATTAACCTTCAAGATATAAAAGATAAAATAGAATCAGTTAATAATCAGCTAGATAGTATAAGCCCTGAATTACATAATAAAACTAGTTCGTTATTTGAACCTCACATTAATTACCTTAAAAATAAGCTTGATAAAGTATTAGAACAGTTACAGACATTTGAGAGTAATCGTGTTAAGAGAGGACTGATAGATGGACTTGGGTCTGTTATAAAGAGTATAACAGGTAATCTTGATTTTACAGACGCATTGCACTATAATCAGGCTATTAAATCTTTACAGGATAATGAAAATAAGCTAGCCATTGAATTGAATAATCATGTTAGTCTATCGAAGAATTGGACTTCTCAATATTCAAAAGTGTTAGATAATATAGTAGAAAATCAAGATAAAATAAACATATTAGTTAGCGAAGTAACTCGAAATAATGACTTTACGAAGTATGCACACCTGGCTCAAGTACTTACAATATTAAGCGACAATGTAGATTCCACATATCAAGAACTGCTTAGGTTACAAAATGTATTGGCTTTCGTTAGAACTTCTACAATGCATCATTCAATATTAAATGTATCTGCGATACGAGCTATAATTACGAAGTTAAGCAAGTTATACGGTAGTGAAAGGGTAGTAGAAATAGATTTTAGGGAATACTTTGATATAATTAGATTAGGGACTTATTATGTAGGTAATCAGATAGTAATAGTATATAAATTTCCTATAGTTTTACGCCCCATATATGATATGTATAAATTATCCATCATCCCGAATAAAAACAATGAAATCCTTACTCCACCCCTTCCATTCCTTGCCCTCTTTGAGGAAGATTACAAGTACATAGAGGCTGAATGCCCGAAGACCAGTAAATGGTACCTATGCAAAGAGAAGCAGATTTTGCCTATTCATAAACAATCGGACTGCATCCAGCAACTTATCATCACGCAGCAAAGAACGTCGAGTTGCAGCCCCACTTCAGTGCTACTAACCAGGTCGGCTTATGAGGAGCTAGATGAGAAACACTACGCTGTTAGTTTCCCTACTTCAACGAAGGTTCACCTATCTTGTGCTCAAGACTTCTATAAGAACCTGCAGGGTAGCTATCTTGCTATTATACCACATCAATGTTACCTAGAAACACCTGACTTCACCATTTCAAATAGCAACAATCATCTGAAAGGACAAGCACTGAACATCATAGATCTGCCTACTACTACCAAAAAGACGCCGCCCACAAATCCATTACTGAAGTTAAACTCAGTCAAATTAGATCACCTACATCAAATGAATATGAAGGTCGCTATGCAAACGCCGGTACAGCTGACTGACGTTACCGACTACAGCTTATATCACACTACGATACCAATGTACCTCGTGTTGGTAAGTGCAGGAGTCCTTATTAGTGGCCTCTGCTATCGTAAGTACTTCACGAAGCAGACACAGAACTCACCTGAAGAATCGAAAGAAGAACAACATGAACTTCAAGCGACCTATGCCCTTCCATCCGTTGAAAGGGGTGATAGTAATCAACCCCCAGCTCAATTTACGACGAGAGTCTTCAATAGTCGCTGTTCTACGGGGGGAGGTGTTACGCAACCCTAATACATGGAAACTGCCTCGCGTCGACCACCAACATCGCACTCCGTTCGTATGAACTTTTATTGCTAAAGACTTTGTTTCGCAACCATAATGCATGGGAACCACCTCGCGAGTCGCGTCGACCACCAATATCGCATTCCTTTCTTATTTCAACATAACTCTCGCGAAGTGACAGTGTTGTAACATCCGAGTGCACCTTATTGTTAGAGACTTTCTTAATTCATTCCATTTGTCATACTTCGACAGTGTAATCACCTTAGGATAATTAGTTTGTAAAAGTAATATTAAAGTATTTTATAAGTAAAGTTTTAATTTCATTTGCATCCTCTGACTGTGACTTCTATAATTCACTACACATACATAACTTCAAATACATACATATTATAAATATAAACACCCATGACTGGAGTACAAACATTCGTGCTCAACACACAAATGAATGCCCCCAGCGGGACTCGAACCCGCGACCGCTGGCACAGCAAACTGAGTCAAACGTGTCAGCATGTAAATAAATAATAATAATAAATATAATAGTAGCCAAATTATATTTCATTTAATGCCATTCCTTCTTTTTTTATCATTATTTATCTTCCTGATGAACTCATTCAAATAAAAAATAAAATAACATTTTGGTATTTCATTTATTTTATTAAAACGTCTAGCATTCAGCCAGGTTAATGAAAACTTGTCGATACAATTTATATACACGCAACAAGTTTCCTTTACTACATTCAACTTTAATTATATTTAAATTATTTACATGTTCTTACACAGAGTATTTAAAAAGCGAGGAAATTCTTAGAATCTAACTGTTACAGCAAATCGCAAGTAATACAAGTAAATGACAAATAGCTCAATTTAGGATAGATTTTTTTTCGTAAATTATAAAATACTAGTATTCGCCCTATAAAAATGGACCTGCTAGTTAAACTACACGTTTTCTATAAGTAAAATAATTTTTAATCAATTCAGGGACGTAGTTATGCAAAATAGATCCAACCACAAAAACGAAATTTTTAGAAAATAAGAGTTTTAGTAAAATTGGTACTCGTATATCAAAATAACAAGATCGTAGTTTTTTTTTTGAAATTCCTCTTAAATATTTAACGGTTTTCGTGAGCTGGATCCATTTTGCATAACTACGTCCAGTTATTCCTGAGATTATATCAGATATGTGTGGACACTTGGACATACAAGCAAAAAAATTGCGCATGTTCATCCATCGCCTAATAGAAATGAAGTTAGTGATTACATAATTAAGTATTTGTAATAGTTTTAATCTTCCTTTGTTTTGGTTAGAAAATTATTTTAATTAAATTTAACAAGTTTTATTAAATTTAATTAAAATAATGAGAATTATGAAAATTATTTAGCAAAATAATATAATGAATTTTATTTAAGCATTTTTTATTTTAATTTAATGATTTTGTTTAAGAGGTCAAATGAGTTATATACACAATATTGTTAGGTAATTTGTTATGTAATAGGTACTAAATCTATTTACAAAGTCGAAAGTCACATATCGTATATTATCTTTTTATTTTATCTCGGTCTTTGCTAATTAACATATTCTAATGATTATTCTTACAAAGTTTACTCATTATGAGGTCAATTAAAAATATTTTTCATTGTGCTAATAAGGTTCCGATAATGGAGAAGTTTCATATGGTTAATATTATATTTAACGCAATGGAATTATGAAATAGATTAAAATTTAAAACTAGTAAATCAGTGTTTTTTTTAAATCTATCTATAAATGACTAAGAAATTATTTTAAATTTCTGCCGTTAAAGTCGTGTGACGTCACGAAATTATTCAACAAGAAAAATATAAAGGAATTATTAAAATATCTCAACAAATGAAAAAGTTATGAAACTTTAAAGTTGAGCTTTGAAGTTTCATAACTTTTTCATTTGTTGAGATATTTTAATAATTCATGAGCTTTAAAGTTTCATAAAGTTTTCATTTGTTGAGATATTTTAATAATTCCTTTATATATATTTTTATATTTTACTTAAATTTTTATAATTAATACATAAAAAAATTTGGAAACTTCTCCATTGTAAGTAGAGTTGCATTGCAATATATATTTGTTTAAATATTTGTTTTATTTTCACGATACATATACAGTAAGTTCTAATATCTCTAATGAACTATTTAAAGATGAATATAAAATAATACACTATATTAATACTGATCGATCTATATACAGATGGTGTTTTTAAAAATTCATTTACCACCATATGTTAAAAAGTAAAATATTTCATTAAGATGTTTACAATTATCTATATTATATACAGTGCGTTCGTTAACAATTAAAGTTTTTTTTTTATTCAAAAGCAAAGCAATGATTTCGATGACAGAAAAATTATATATAAAACTTTTATAATCAAAGTTGTGCTAATTTGATGTCTATTAGTGTTCACTAACATTTAACACTATAAATGATTAAATCTATACACGTAATGTATGTAGACTAGACTTTATCATGTATGTGCTTAATTGTTAATTTGATGTAGCATTAATTCAATTTTACGATTAATTTCTAATTAAAAATAACTTATTTACTAGTTATGTACAATCACAAGTATTTATTCTTATATAAAGATATTTTATATGCAAATATTATTATTATATGCGACATGTTATCTTATTTTAAAGGTTATTTAAATCTATACATATAATAAAATTGGAACTAAGCTGAATCTGTACATTAATTATTTTTTGGAAAATGTTATTGAAATAAAAAATCTATAGTTTTTCGAATTTTTGTCTGTCTGTCTGTTACCGCATCACAGAAAAACCACTGGAGGGATTTTGATGAAATTTGGTATGATGATAGCTGGTTATCCTGGTCAACATATAGAATACTTTTTACTTTAATTAAACTTTTTTTTAAATACAAAACTGCAATGTAAGAGTATACTAATATGTAAAACCTAAGAATTTGGTTTTTGGTTATCTGAACGCGGGCGGAGCCGCGGGCAGTGCTAGTATATAATATTATGTCAGGTAATATATACGTCACCTCAATAAAACTAATGAACAAATATTACTGTTATACATATATCAGGTTTATTGAAGAATGTACAATATTTTACTAACCGTTTATAGAAAAAGTTCAAATTTTCCAAAAAAAAAAAAAACATAAAACCACAGACTTAAAAGTCATTCTAACATATTACGCTTACAGCGCTTTATTACATTCTGCAACTATATTATTGATAATTTATTTGTTAATGAATTACATATTATTATTATACTATATTAATTATATTATGATTAGCAACAACTATTTTCTTTATCTATTTTTACATATCATTTACTTTTAGAGCTTATAAAGTTATTTTAATTCAACAGATAGGAGAAGCTACGGGTGGTGGATGTGGGGGTGGTGCAGAACCTGCTGCATTCATAAAGGAGCCTTGATTGCCAGCCCACGGTTGTAAATTTTGTAATGCGCTTAAAGCAGTATTATTTTGTGGTTGAGGTGCATTGGATGGTTGGTAATGAAGCGCTGAAAGTTGGGAGCCGGGCGGGGGCTCTGGCATGTAGCCTTTGCTCAGCGCTTCAGCTTGAAGCGATAACATTAGACGGTTGGCCGCTTGTCGTTCCGCTTCTCTTTCTTCGGCTGTTTGTCGTCTGAAACAAGAAAAAAGTTATATTTTGAACATTATGTAATTAAAATAAGTACTTGAAACCACATCGTTGGTTTGTTATTTTATAAAATTATTAATTACCTACTTCAGTAAAGAATATCCTACATAGTTATAATATTTGTAAACATTATTTCGTGGAGTATTCCTCACCTACAATATTATAAATTAAAATTCATTTTAATTTATAATTAAAATTCATTGCAACACTGAGTATGAATCCCACAAACTACTAAATAAAGATTTTATTATGGTTTTTAGCAATAGAAAGTAGAATTGTCTAGGGAGGTTAGGCTATATTTTATTTTGCAAAGTGGGAAAAAATTGTGTCTAAGTGTGAGAACTTCTGCAATATTATAAATGCGAAGGGCACCTAGGGACGGTGGTTTAACTTTTTATATAAATAGAATTCCATTTATAAATAAACAGTCATTTTATAAAGAAAATTTAATATATCCTTCTCATTTATCAATGTCGAAAACATCGAACAAATTGACAAACATTTTGTTCAGTCTATAATTGCTTAAATAATTCAGTAGGAACTATCAGCGTGAATAATATATCTTGCCATTAGTGAACAAACCGATGCCCACTAATGAGCCTCTGCGAAAACACAAGTATGTAATTGGACTTCATTTTATACATTAGTTTGTTTTGGTCATATGAAAATATTACTTTAAGTAAGATATTTCAGTTTTAAGTTTTAAGTATTAGTAATAAAATTCTAAGGGAGTCGAAACTGTACCATAAATATTTTTTGGAAAATCTTATTGAAATAGACATCATTATCGTTACAGAGGCCTAATGTATAGTTTTTAGAATTTTTGCCTGTCTGCCTGTCCACTCTGTGATTTCATCACGAGAAAACGATTGGACAAATTTTGATGAATGTTGATAGCTGGTTATACAGGTCAACATATAGGTTATTTTTTACTGCGGGAAAATATCTCATATCTGAGATTTCTCAGAAATGAGATATAGATTTCTATAGGTAGGTACTAAACATATAACGTAAGCAGGGATTACATTATAACGAAAGCCGAGCGGAGCGAAAGTGAGTCCCTAGTATAGATATAAAATATAAATATACAGACAAACCACGAAATGAAAGAGAAAATTGTATATAAATTTGTTTTAGACATTTTATAAGTTGGCTCAAGTCTCAATATAATTTCGAGTCCTTGTTACAAGTTCTTTTTTTTAATAATTTATTTCGTTTGCTCAAAACGTGATTTGAGTCATTACAAAAGTTGTTTTTGCTATCTTAAATAATATCTCATACGATCGTGCTACAGATAGATAACAATCCTCCACCTCTGTATCATACAATAAATATTTGTTTTATAATATACTAAAAGTAAAGTAAAATTTTACTTTCTTTCATAAACATGCTCATATTACTTCGCTCAGACTAAAAGCAGACGTATTAACCGAAGCAATTAAACTTTGAACGCCCTTAAACTCCCTACATAATACATGAGTTTAGAAGCGCTAGTCGACCTGATTTGCGTCAATTAGTCGACTAACGACAGACGAGTTGGCGATAACTGACTGATTCATTTATCAATTAAAATGTAGTTATAATAAGCACTTAATAGTTACAATGTCTGGCTGTTTGTAAAATTCTAACACCTAAATTCGATTAAATTATTATAGTACAGTATATTATACTTGTCAAAGAAGCTTTTGTAGCACAGAGAAATCTATAAATATAATAAAATTGTAACTAAGCCTAATCTGTACATTAGATATTTTTTAGAGAATCTTATTGAAATAGACATTATTATCGATAAAGATGCCGAATCTATGGTTTTTAAAATGTTTGTCTATCTGGCTCTCTATGACCGCATCACTGAAATATCATCGAAGGGGTTTTGATGAAATTTGGTATGATGATAGCTGGTTATTCGGACATATAGGATAACTTAGTTTGAGAGATAATATCTTACCTCTGAGAAATATATACTAAACGTTAAAACGTAAGTAACTCTACTAGTAAAAAGTACTCGAGCGGAGCGAGGGCGAGTCGCCAGTGACAATATAAAAATTCAATTTGCCTATTTAGTGGCTTCTAGGAGTGCAGTGTTGGCACAACTGTGTATATAAAAATAAAAAAAATTAAAAAAAATGATAGAATAAAAATCTATATTCTACCTTCTCTATGTTTTTATTTGTAAACGCCATATTTAAATATTTTTTGCGCGCCAATAATAAAGACAAATATATCAAATACTTTCACTCTTACTGAACCTCCCACTGCCATAGAAGAAGACTAAATACTACTTTATGATAGGCGTACATATACTCGTATTAACAAAATAATACATTACAACCACAACAACAACAATACAGCCCTTTTTAACGTCCCACTGCTGGGTACGGGCCTCCTTTCAATACGAGGGGGATCAGGCCATAGTCCACCACGCTGGCCAAGTGCGGGTGGCGGACTTCACATGTCTTTCGGAAACTTGCTAAGTTGTCTCAGACATCCTTCAGGTTTCCTCACGATGTTCTCCTTCACCGACAGACATGCTAATCATGTAAAATGATTAGCACATGAAAATTTCAGAGGTGCGAGAACCGGGAATTTTACTTAGGAATTTCACTTAATAATAGTATTATATGATCTGCGATACTACATACTCGTAAGCTCGTTAAGAATAGAGCTACCTTTGTAAACTTCTTGCGATGATGACGATGAGGATAAGAGAAAAATCAAAGTAACATTCTGATGTGAAATAACGTTTAGAATCTTTAGATATATCATTAATATACATTCTTTAGTTCTCTATTAGAGTTAGCGATTGTAGAAACTTGTCTAAGCGCCCAAAAGCAACTTATGAATAGAATTTAAAAATGTATAAAACATAGAAACTTTCCGAAGTAAAAATTCATTTTCATATTTATCGCTCCCACTTTGTATACATTTATGGTACAGTTTGATCCCAAGTCAAGTGCGTCTCTCCTATAAAATGTAAAGCTGAGGTCGCTTTTAGCAAAATGTAAGGCTTGAATTATTTATAACTCAGAGTAAGTATCTCTTTAACAGGATCTGTATTACAATGACGTAAAATATTATCTATTGCAATATTGTAAGTTAAATACTTAGGTATTTCTATTTAAATCATCTTACTAATATTATAAATGTGAAAATTTAGACGGATGTTTGGATGTTTGTTACTCAATACGCCAGAACGGCTGAACGAATTTGGATGAAGTTGGGCACAGAAAAAGATTGTGGTCTGGAATAGCACATAGGCTACTTTTTATCCCGGAAAATGTACGGTTCCCGTAGGATAGATTTATTTTTGTTTTCTATATCAAACTACTAGGGGCTTACCATCGCTTCGCTTATGTGAACATAAGCCCTAAAACGACCATGGATGCCTAACAGTAACATATGCGTTATTCTAGGTCATAGTCTATCTGTATACTTAATTGCATTCAAATCCGTTCAGCCATAAAAATCACATCTATACAGATAAATAAAATTGAAGTGTCTGTGTGAAGTGATTTTAAAAATTTTAGTCTGTTCTTCAGTCTGCCTGTTTGTTCCGACTAATCTCCGAAACGGCTGGACCGATTTTGACGGGACTTTCACTGACAGATAGCTGATATTATAGGGAGTAATTTAGGCTACTTTTATTTAATAAAAAGGATTAGGGTTCAGAGGAAAAAAAATTAAAACCCATGATGTGAACAAAATCCGCATACAAAATCGCTAGCTTATAGTAAAAACAGAAAGACAATTAGTGAAGAGTACTAAATATAAAATAACTTCATAATTGAACATAGAATATTAAAGCAATTTTGGAAATACAACATTAAAACCTCAAAATTCGTAATTAGTGAGACGTTTATACAAAATCGTCTCGACCATTATCTAAAGGGCCTCAGTTAATGAGTTATAATAAAGTAACGTTCACACAGCCTTGAATCGTAATAGTAGAAGACCACAAGACCAAATTTTAACTACTACTGAGATCGGTTAAGAAACAAATCATTTTACTGTAATTTGAATCCTTAATGGCTTAAATTAGTTAAACCTTGGTTTCAAGACGATTTTTCTTTACATTTAATTGCATTGTGTTGTATTAACAACAATATTACAAGCTTTTAAACGTATGTAATACATAGCATTATGAACGTAGTTCTTTTGTTTAATGATATGAATTTTCATATAATAGAAGATAATTATTTGTTTATTATTAATATTATATAGTCATATAAATTTTGGACTTAAATACTTCGAACTCTATTAATCTATTTACAATTTTCGCAAATTGTGCACCGATAACATTCTACTTCTAGGAGTAACTGCCTCGATGGTCTAGTAGCTAGCATTTAGAGATCTGGAGGGCGTGGGTTCGAATCCCGTGTCTGTCAATAACAGCCCAGAGTTAGGAAGGGAGTTCATGGTCTTCCACGCCCGTGCCTCGGAGAGCAGATGAAATCCGTAGATCCAGCGCTTGATCTCTCACCAGTTTCAAGAAAGAGTATACTCGGTGACTTTATTAAAGGAGGAATAACTTGTAATTTTATGTGTGTTATATTACAATTGTTTTAATGTGTAGATAGAGACTTTACATGAAATTTTTGCCAATTTGTTATTTATTTAGCTTTAAAAATTAGTTATAAAAACGCATCGTAAGGACAAACACACCATAATATTTGATACAAATATTTTAACAATAATTACAAATACATATACTTATGTACATTAAATTGTCCCCTCTTCATAAATGCTATCGTTGATATTTTAAAGTAAAACTTCCGCTTAACTCGTGGCCTTTTCTTAAAAGGGGTGAATACACTTAAGTCTCGTTTAATATTAAAGCTCAAAAATTAGTATGGTATCGACTTTATTTCAATTTATGGAATGTATTTAAACAGAAATCGTAAAAGCTTACTTAATTCGTATATTTGATTCTTATTATTATGTTTTTGTGGTGATTATAGTTTTTAGAGTCAGCTTGTTAGTTTTCTAAGATTAATATCGTAATACATACATATATGGACTGATTTTGATGAAATTTTCATTAAATTAATTAGTATTTGCAGAGGTGTAGGCACGCCATGTAAGATTATTAGATACAAGAAGTGGCGCGTGGAAACTTATAACAATCACCCATAGAAAGAACTATTTCTTTCTGCAACGCAGTTTATACTTTTGCAGTATCATCGTAGCCATTGTTGTTTACTGTATACTTATAAGAATTGATATTAAATAAATTAAAAAAAAATCTACAAAAAGCTTGTGGAAAATCCAGTGTACCTACATGAGAACCGACTTCAAAAATGAGAAAATTCTCAATTCGGCTGTTGATGCCAAGGTCATTGCTCTATCCTACTTGAAGCAATAACTCCTAAACTCATATCCACCGATAGCCCTATCGCTGTTAAGCGCCTACATTAGTAATTTGAAAAGGTCTGTACATATAATACCATGTATCTTACTAATTAAGATAGTACGTCTTACTGAGTGGTCTCCGCAATTCATTAGCATATACTTGCACTCTCCTTAAAAGTACGAATATAGAGTTCAAAATGCAAGGAAAATATCCTACCGTTTTAATATGCATATTTCTTGTTAGAGGAAATTGAGTTTTAATAAAAGGTAACAAAATTGATTATTGTTTGATATATATGATATGTATTATAAATAAAGCTTTTAGGCTTGCAAAGATATCGCACGTTGTGACCTAAAGAGACTCAATTAAATCGGTACGTTTTATCGTAATCGGAATTATAAGGCTCTGTCTCGTCTAAGGCAAGATTAAGGTGTTCGATTTTAATGTTCATTAAATATATTCAAGTATTTAAAGTTATATCAAAAAAGTTAAATTAAATGCTAAAAGATAAATATTATGGTAGGATCCGGTATTGTAAGATAAATAAATAAATATAAATATGTTGGAACATTAACACACCACACCATCTAGTTGCATTGTAAGTTACGAGACTTGTGTTATGGATACCAGATAGTTGATACACTACACATATATAACTTTAAATACATACATATTATAAATATAAACACCCATGACTGGAGTACAGACATTCGTGCTCATCACACAAATGAATCCCCCCAGCAGGACTCGAACCCGCGACCGGTGGCACAGCAAGTAGGGTCACTACAAACTGAGCGTGTCGTCATAATATTAAGTATACCTACCTATTTGTAATTTCAATGCCTTTATTAGAACCGCTGAATATATCGGTACGATATTTCAATTTTCAATTCATAAGTTATTAATTATTATTAAAAAAAGACATCGAATTGTAGTCGTTTTATTTCAGTTGATGCGTGAAAGTGAGACAAAGCAAGATATTAATTTCAAGATTTAAATTAATCCACAGTTAATAGACATTGGAGATTCTTCTATTTTTAACCCCCGACGCTAAAAGAGGGGTGTTATAAGTTTGACGTCGATGTTTGTCTGTGTATGTGCATGTCTTCGTCTGTCTGTGGCATCGTAGCTCTCAAACGGATGGACCGATTTCGGTGCGGTTTTTTTCATTTAAAAGCCAGTTTCCTTGCGGTAGTTCTTAGCTATGTTTGGCTAAATTGGTCCAACAATGTAAAAGTATCAGCTCTTTTCCAAAATGATGTAAGGCATATTGGCGTATGATTACTCGATTAAGTGCTTCACGCGTGCCAGTGTAATCGTTAAATGACAATTAATTTACGTAGGGTTTTTTTTAATTTTTAATTTATAATTATAGGCGAAATATTTTCAGGCGATCATAATCTTTAGTAATATCAATGAAGGCAGGTTCAAATTGCCTATGCTTCTGTGGTTAATCTACCTAAAGATAGTAATTTAAATTAATTTTTATTGAGCTTAATATGTACAACCATTTTACTTACTTAGGTAGGTACTAACAGTAAAAAAACAGATAAAGTCATTAAGAGCCGTTGTAAAACGGTTTTTATATATAGGATAAAAGGGGAGTTTCTTAGATTAAATTTTCTAATAATCGACTAAATATTATTCCCCGTCAGTGGCATCATTAGGGGTGGAGCAAGGCGATATACTTGAAGTGCCTTGCTCTTGGGGGGGGCGAGCTAGTCTATATGATAGCTCGGCATTTAAACAACATGGGTCTTAATTTTAATACAGGCGGGTCCAAATTGTGACAAACTTTTCCTCCTACTTCCGTTACAATTTTCACTCAAATATTAATAATAATTCATGAGTTAAGCTTGTAGCTTACGATGAAGTTAAGCTTATAAAATTTGCAGGAAGAAATTGAACTTTGTAAACCAGTATCTACATAACGTCTTTTGGGGACACCACATGAAAAAGGACATGTGATATATGATGTTCTCCTGACCGATTCCGGCCACGGCGGCCAATCTCGTTGAGACTAGCCAACTGCGCAGGAGATATTATAGTGCTCAAGTGTGCGCGCAGACACAAGTGCACTCTCTATTCCTGTCACTCTCATACTCCGGTGGGAGTTAATAAAAAATTACAAGCGTGAGCGTCAGTCGCTCAAGTTTATACTATGAATAGATGGATGTCATAGCTACCATTATTACCATAGCTGCCATCGTGCAATTTACAATTGTCCTTAACCTTTTGTAGTGAAAACCTATGGTTAAAAGGCCTTACAAAAATGTACCTTCAGGAGACTTGAAGTGTTTAATATACAGCTAACACTAGTGTTATTTATTAATGCTCTTATTTACTAATTACTATACGTTCAAAATGTACGATAGTTTTATTTAAAATGTCAAATATTCGCGTAAATCTAAGAAAGTATTATTTTATTTAAGTACTTGACTGAAATATCTAGGTATATATTTTTCTTTTATAAAAGAAAAATTATCACGAAAATTCTAATAACAATTTAGATAAATAAAGTAAAAAGCCACTTATCATGGCATATACTAATCAATTTGAAGCTGCCTATATATTTCAGCGTCAAAGGGGGTGATATAACGAGTCGAGACATGGTTAATTAAAATGGGCGGCGTCGGTAATGAATTATTGAGCTAAGAGCTAAGCGTATTATCGAAGGAACTTTATTATGGCGGTTAATGGAGTAGGGATGGGCTTTATAAAACATCGATATATGCGTACATACTGGTATCTAAAGTGATGTCTCTATGAATATGCTTCTATTAGCTTCACTAATCGTTTATATTATTGGACGTGAAAGAAGGACAAACAAACACATTTTCACATTGGATATATATATATATATATATATATATATATATATATATATATATATATATATATATATATATATATATATTCATATTTATCTTTTATATTTATTAGTTTTTTCTTTTTTTTCGTGTATTCCTAACTTTCCTACTTTCATACTTACCGGCTTAATGAATTCTTTTCTATTAATAATATGCAACACTTTTCCTAATAAATATAAACTAGGTATATTTAAAAAAAGTTAACAGCTTTAACTACGAATAAATAATAAGACTCATTATTTATTCGTAGAGCTTTAATAAATAAATTATATAAACGTGTGGATTGAAAATACAAGGAAAATTAAAAAAAAAAACTTAACAGTCGATAAGTTTCTAAAGTAGTTTTAAATTAATAGCCATGTAAATTTGATTTTTTTACTATTAAAAAAAAATGTGTTTTTATAAAAAATCTAGTTTATTATCTCGAGTGGGTTTTTAAATAAGGATTCTCAATAAAATTTAAATTATATCAGATATATCACATGTAAATGTAGGTATATAGAATTTAAAGTGACCAAAACGTCATATGATAATAATGAAGACAAATAATTAATGATTAAACATTAGTTAATATCGACTTAAGACATGTGTCTATAAAATTTAAAAGTAGCTCCAATTCTAGCACTAATTGTTATTTGCGCAGTACCAAAATTTAGAATAGTTTGTCTTTTTGTACCAACTTATCTCTAAGCCGGCTAAGCCCATCTTCACGGAACTTTTATTAGCATATAGAGGTTTTATTGGTCTGTACGTCGAAAATAAATAAATATACACCTGTTTTCATTATTTTAATTAATATCTATCTACATGTTTGTCACTCTACAGTAAATGTTCAAATTGCTTGAACACACATAATTTGTAGTTTAACAAATTCTTGACTGTAATAATTTTTAAGGGTGAAAATCACTATTAAAAATGTTCACGTTGGTCTGTAATATCAATTTCAAAGTAGGTAGATGTTAAATTTAAAAATTCTTCCCAAGTTTAAAGAGAAAAGCTTATAACTTTGCAACTTTGAGGTAATCTCGATAAGTTCATACTTGTTATCAACTAAACTAATACGGAACATATAAATAATATAAAATGAACATAGTAAATCATTTTTAACTGTAGCTATATCAAGTATGTCAGTATAAATCTATACATATAATAAAATTCTGAGTCGAATCTGTACATTAGTTATTTTTTGGAAAATCTTACTGAAATAGTCATTATTATCGATACAGAGGCCGTATCTATAGTTTTTAGAATTTCTGTCTGTCTGTCTGTATGTCTGTTACCGCATCATAAAAAACCACTGGACAGATTTTGATGAAATTTGATATGATGATAGCTGGTTATCCGGGTCAACATATAGAATACTTCTTACTGCGGGAAAATAACTCATCTCTGAGAAATGCTAAACATATAGTAAACACAGTTACATATAGTAACTAGGGACGAACTCGAGCGGAGCAAGGGTGAGTTGCTAGTACCAAATAAATTTTCTGCTGATGGTTGGTAAGTGCAAAACTTAAGAACTTTTTTTTCAACATTTAAGAAGATTTGGCAAATTTTAATTTAAAAATGCTCGTATTAGTTCGAATAATGTTTTTAGGTTAAAACACATTGTAAAAGAGCCCCGAATAGTAGGAAATTCGGGAGACATAATATATAGTGTTTTCTTTCTATAGAATTTCTGTATGAAAAAAATGGATGTTTTGACAAGACAACATCTGTCGTGTCAGCTAGTTTGAAATAAATATAAAACAAACTAGCGGCTGACCCTCGCTTCGCTCGGGTTCGCCTCTAGAAAAACACTAATAGAGATCTATTAGTTCCCACGGGAACCGTTCATATTTCCCCCCGTAGGATAGATCTATTTTTGTCTAGGGACGAACCCGAAGCGAAGTGAGGGTAAGTCCCTAGAAATTTATAGAAGACTAGCAGCGGACGGGACTAAGGAGGACTGGGGAAAAATTATATTAATATTGTTAAGTAAGATTGATTTTAATTATAAAATAATCTTCTACATTGTTATTACAATGCATCACCTATAAGGGTTTCAAAGTTTACAGCTTTTATATAATATAATAATTGGTGTGTAAATGTAATAACCCGGAACACGAAAAGTTTATCGATATTTCATGGCCGGGTTTCCGCATCCCTGTAATTTATCTAATTAAGCCCAATGAAATTTCGTTTAAATAAGCCAAAAGCGCCTGCTGGCAATTACTAATTCCTGCCTGATTATTTTATAACTCCATTTAAGACCGTTTTATTCTAGAAGAGTCATAGAGCATTGAAATTCATAAAAAAATATATAATATGTGATATCACTCTATTATTTGTTATATTATTTCTATTATAAGTCTGTAGTCCAATATGGTGGATGTTGTGATACCTTCAAAAGTTAAACACTTTTCTATATTTTGTGTTAAGTTTTTAGATAAGATGTTATAATGTTTTAACAACTGTGTGTCCTGTAAATAAATCATAAATAAATAAATAAAAATTGCATCCTTTCCCTATTACAGTTTGCTATTTCCTACCCCTACCTGGAAGAGATCGCAGTACTTGTACATTGGTCTTTAGTTTTTTTTAGTATTAAACCAATAGAATAAGAACAACCTACCAAAATAGAACAAAACCACCTGATGAATGATGAATTTAAAAAATAATACATTTATGTTATTGATAATTTTTAAACGTCTCAGGAAACTTATTTTTAAACTAGCTACTTATTTTGTAACTTAGGTTTTTGAACTTTGATTTTAGAGCTAAGCATGGGGGTCAAACTTATAACACCCCTATGTATGTATCGGGGTTAAAATACTTGGTTAAGCACCTTAGTATATGTGTTGTCACAGAACGTATTTATTACAAAGGCTTTCATAAAATTTTAGCGTTGATAATTTTTTTACACTCATATACCGTTTTTAAATTTACAGAAAATATATATATTTACGTGAGTTTATTTTATTGCAAAAGAAATCATCAAGCTCGGCCCTTCTAGCTTAAACAGACTATATTCGCAAAAGTTTTATTACTGTGGGTGCGGTACTGTTAATTCATACTTGAATTTATGTAGCAAATTAAGATCTGTTTTATTAATTACTAAGCTTTTTTCGCCAGTTTTGACTTTATTTTTGTTTTGCATAATTGTTTCAAGAACCGGAGTTGTTATTTCATTAAATAATTCGATTAGTAGTATTTAAACGATTATTATTGTAATAAATTACTAGTGACTTCGTCTACGCTTTTTACATAAAAAATGCAAAATTTTCCATTTTTACAGTATTTAGTATTTTTTATGACTTTTACAAGTAAACTTTTTTAATTATTTCTCTTTGAAGGATTGATTTTTTTAAATCGTTTATGCCCATCCTAAGACTTTGAACAACTTAATCTAAAATTATATTAATAATATTGTAATTAAATATTAATTAATTAAATAATAATAATTTTTTCGTGTGAATTAACAACAGGTATAGATTAGGTTAGGTTTTCTGGTATACTTACCAGAAAATAAATGTTTCCATTGTCTACACATAAAGCTATAGAGAGTAAAATTTTAAATAATTTTTAATAGTAGATACCTACTCTTGTAAAAATCAATATATTATGACGTGACATGAGCATAATCCATTAAAAAGATGAATGCATTTTAGATAAAAATAATTATAGAGCACTGAACTCTACAAAAAAATAGCCCACCTACACTCTTTTTCTGATTATTTAATATAATCTATATATAGATAAATAAAAGTGAAATGTCTGTTTGTAATGTCAAAATAACAGCTTTTTACTAAATGCATATGGATATACACGGTACATATACCAAAACAATTTTTTTTTACAATTTTTGTCTGTCTGTCTGTTTGTTTGTTCCAGCTAATCTTTCAAATGGCTGGACCGATTTTGACGGGACTTTCACTGACAGATAGCTGATATAGTAAGGAGTAACTTAGGCTACTTTTATATTAGAAAAAAATAGGGTCCCACGAATAAAATTTAAAACCAATGAAAAATTTAACAATATCCGATTCATATAGGGAAGTTGTATACATACCCTAGGAGCGACTTAATTCTCAAATTTTAAAAGTACCTAGATAAAACAATCATTTTAAGAACTTATAGCAATTCACGAACTAGCAATAGCAATTTTCAAACACATATAACTAAAATAGTAGTTTTCAAAACATGAAAGTCCTGAAATCGATTTGAAACTTGAAAGCTACCGTAAGAAGTCTGTGCATAATAAATTGTTATGAATTTGCTATTACGCTCAAGAATCTCTAAAACACTTTAAAAGTTATTTTTGACATTAAATTTATAGAGGATATCTTTTAGTAGTTTCTTTTACATATTTATATTTTTATTTCTTTTGTATTGCTAGAATTGAAAATTAATCAACGCAATAACTTGTTATTTTTAAAGTTCGTTCTTTCATTAGACCGTAATTATTTTTCCTTCGTAGAAAATAAACATGTTGCTAGATAATTCAGAAAATTATATTGTTATATTAATTATAGTATACATTATACATATAATAAAATTTTAACTAAGCCGTATCTGTACATTAAATATTTTTTGGAAAATCTTATTGAAATAGACATTATTATCGATACAGAGATCGAATCTATATTTTTTTTTAATTTCTGTCTGTCTGTCTGTCTATGGTTCCGCAACACGGAAAAACCCACTGGAGGGATTTTGATGAAATTTGGTAAGATGATAGCTTGTTATCTGGGTCAACATAAAGGATACTTTTTACTGGGGGAAAATATCTCATTTCTGAGAAATCTATACTAAACGTTAAAACGTAATTAGGGACGAATCCGAGCGGAGCGAGGGTGAGTCTCTACTTATATTGTTTATAAATGTAATTATTATACATATTACATTGCTAATGATAAAGGCATCCCTGATAAATAATATATTTGAAGCAATCTATACATATTTATATGGTAAAAACTCTGTGTACAAGGTCTGATAAAGGGACGGCATCACGATTTGCGAAGCTCCTTCTCCTTCACCTTCACGCGCGTGAAACAAACGACGTGCAATAAAAATTAACGATCAGACATTACCTCCCTCTGACATTCACGTCAATCACTAAAGGATTTGTTTTGTAATTCCGGAGACAGCCTACAAGTAGCAATTATCCAAAAGACATTTCAAACAACGTATGAACAAAACGTCTAAACAATTATATACAGACAAGCGATTTACTACCGTATTACAATCATATGAAGACGATAATCCCAAGAAATGCTAAAACATCTTGATGAAACAAGTAAAACAGTATGATCAATTCGATTTGAATCATGTGCGGTTGGGATTAGGTTGATTTTTGTTCGTATATCTCGTTCCCTAATTCGAGTTTAATATTCAGTTACAAGGCAAAGAATTACCAGAAGAAATGAAGCAGGGATAGTAAATAAATAAACGCCCCCTGTACATTACGTGTTAGGTGTACGCAATTCGATTTGTTCCTGTTATATGGATTGGCTTTTAGAATGTGTAAATTGGGAAAAGGAAGAGCTAGTTAAGGTTAAGTCGTAAAAATAGCTGTTTCTGAGAAATATGTATGGATGTAACCTACACTACGTTTACAGGTAGATCTAATTTGTAGTAGAATAAAATTAAATAAAGAATTAAAGAGCTTTTTGTCTTGCTTTCTTTTAACGTTTTATCTGGAAAATGAAGTAGGTATATACAAACGCTTGTTGAGAGTTTGTATTGATACAAACATAAGTAAACTGCATTTTGGGAGTTTATCAGCGCAGATTATGCGCAGACGTCTGTTTATAATCTGCACGAAGTTGAGGCGTTCCTAATATGTGATGTGTATACACCCTTAACGGCATTACATCGTCATACAATTAGTTCATCTATACCTACAGATGAATAAAATTGTAAATCTATTTGTAATGTCAGAACAACAGCTTTTTACTTAATTCATATAAAAGTAAATAAAAGGAGAAAGTATATAAAAGGTACCTACTTATAAAAAAAAAAACTTTTAAAATTGTTGTCTTTCTATCTGTCTGTTTCTTCCGATTGATCTCTGAAACGGCTGGACCGATTTCGACGGGACTTTCACTGACAGATAGTTGATGTTATAAGGAGTAACTTAGGCCACTTTTAAGACCCATGGCATTGCGAACAAAATCCATGCACCTAGTGACGTAACCGAGCGAAGCGAGGGTGAATCGCTAATTTATGTATATATATATCGCTAATATATATATATATATATATATATATATATATATATATATATATATATATATATATATATATGTTTAATTAATGAAAATAACGTTAAAATAAGCAAATTTTGAAATACAAACAACAAGCTGTAACACTTACCGACCATATTAAAGCAAGTGTAACTAAGCTCACGTAGACACATAAAATAACCTCAAGAGGAGAACGGCAATAAAAGTGGGTACAATGTAAAAACGCGTACATTCTTTCCCTATAAATAATTGATCATCCAAACTGCCGAGTTGTGTCGCTCATACAAAATTCAACCCCCACGCCCTGTTACCGCCTGCTTTATGTGATATGTATAAATAGCTGAATGCTGGTTACAAGGATTTTCTTTTGGCAACTTTGGAGTTTATTCTAATCACATACTTTTTACTTACTATAGCCAGTAATCTATCTTATATATATAAAAATCAGTGTGTATGTATGTTCCCTATGGACTCCAAAACAGCTGGAGCGATTTTGATGATTATTAGGTAATCTTCAGATTAGCTCAGCGGGTGATCCTGTGAAGTTTGGTAGCGATTAGAAGTTTACCGAAAGTCGCGGGTACTGCTAGTTTAATTTAATTTTTAAACTTATACCTATTATGTCTAAAAGTTTTATTTAGATATGTTATTTAAGACTGACGGCGTTGCACGTGGATTCTCTCGTGTAGTATATTTATATATCATTCCTCTGCTCCTAAAGGTCTTGGCACTTGCTAGTTTAACATCCTATAACCTTCCTCAATAAATCAGTTAAAAATGCAACAAGATTTTTTAAAATCGGATCGGTTATACCAGAGATTAGCCTTTTTGATTACTCAGAAGACTCGTATGCCAACAGCACTATTTATATATTTATTTCTATATGTTCATTACTTAATAAGTGCAATTGGCCGTCATATTCTATCAGCCCAGCGATCAAAGGAGAAATGTTCTTAAGCGGTCTTAGGTCAATAAATAAGATATAATACTGTCATCCTGACGGATTTCTGTTCGGCTAATCTGACAGACTAGCCATGTCTCAGTCGATAGATGTTCTTTGCTAGATATATCCAGTTCTATAGGCCTCCCCAAAGATTACTCCGGTGGGACGACACATCGACACGACCGGTAAATGATGAGGCGTAGGACCGACAACTTTACGTAAAAAGAACGACGCCGATTTCCTTCCTAACAAAAAACCTAACGTTTAAAATAACTATAGGTACTTTGAGTACTACTAGGCCCTACTGCCTACCTGTCTACCACTACCTACTACCTACTGAGGCCACTAAAAAAGTTCCAAGTAGGAAAAATATTAATAAAAGGTAAATATTAAATAAAAAAAATATTAATAACATTACAATAAAAGATAATACAATATTGAACTCTTTAGGTAATATCAAATCCCCGACCTCCGTTATGGTAACACCAGTCCACAACCCAATAACGTGCCATACAGTGAACAATCTCTATCTATAGAATAAATCAATGCTATCCAAAGCAAAGTTATGATTTTGAACAATTTGAAGCAGGTTCTTATCTTAGTATTAGAGTAGTCATAAATCTCTCTTACTTCTGAGATGATATTCGTGTCTCTGCGTATCGTTATCATATCTCATTTATAACTTCAAGTGAACAATGTTTTATAAACTTGAAACTTTAATGTATTGTAAATTTTTATCGACACCATTTTATATGGCATTATATTATCGTAAAAAAGTAAGTTAAATATTATATATTTTTAAATTAATTCCTATTTCTAAACGCAAATACGTGCACAAGTTGAAAGTGAGTCATGTCAAAAAATATTACGAAAAAAATAAGCGATCAGTAACCATAATTTAGAGAAATTGGGAATGTTTTTGTATGTTTTTAAGATAAACTTCTAATAGTCAAGATTTACAAATAAATTACATTAGAATTATAATTATTTAATCCCTCCACGACCGCGGACACGACGGCGTTACAGTTAACAATAGATTTCTTAGAAATTTAATTAATTTCTTAGAAATTTACCTGGAGGTGTTAATTACTCGTATATCTTAAACTATTCTTTGCAAAATATGAATTAAAAATATAAATATGCCACAAAGGCTCTCGTAGCAAAGTTAATTTATGTATTTGGCCACATTCTAACAACTTGCACAAACTTACAAGTTTCATAAATATGTAAATTGAATTTGAACTCAAATTCACTCAAATTCACTACAGTATTTCGTTCCATAAACAAGTATCACTCTAAGTTCACTCCACTTTGCACTCTTAAAATGTAAATTGCAAAAAAATCCTTTATTAGCGAGCCCCCACGTGACAAAAACTATAACTGACCGTAATACCATCGTTTTATTAATAGTAACTAAAGTGAAATTTTAAGTTTTAAAACAAAATAAATGAAATGTGATCTGTTTCGAAATAAAACCTCCAAACCTAGCTAAGAATTAAGACTCATTAGAACGAGATAAAAGAAACTCGTTCGTCATAGATTAGGCATTTCATTTGAGGCCGTCTAATCTATATCCTTTGACATTTAGAATAATATCTAAATAAGACAATGATCGAATTACTTAAGTCCATAATATGGCTCAAAACAGGTAGCCGTCATCGGAATTGTAATAGATTTTGCGTCCATTGCTGTCCCTTAAGCTATGATGAAGGTGAATCTGATATAAAGAGTTATTTGATTTTTGTATAATAAATAAATAATAAATATGTTGGGACATTAATACACAGCACAATCTAGTTCCATGGTAAGCTACGAAGCCTGTGTTATGGATACCTGATGGATAGTTGATACACTACACATATATAATTAAATACATACATATTATAAATATGTACACCCATGACTGGATTACAAACATTCGTGTTCATCACACAAATGAATGCCTCTAGCGGGACTCGAACTCGCGACCGCTGGCACAACAAGTAGGGTCACTACAAACTGCGCCAAACGTGCCGTCATATATAATATTATAGTATTATATGATCTGTGATAATACCTACTATTTTTGCTCTCGGCTCTGCTCGCATGATACGTCAATAAAATATCCTATGATACTCGGAGATGGCGTAGGCCAAGGTTTTTTAGAATTTGTCTATCACTTATGTGGAATTATGTGAATTTTCTTATAACTCCTAGTTACCCGTTTTTAATATTTGATCATATATCATACGATAACTAAACATGGTCCGACCCGGGAATCGAACCCAGGACCTCCGGGTGTGCAGCCGTACATGCTAGCCACTACACCACCGAGGCAGTTAAATATTCCAGATGTATAAGGGCATTTAAAAGAATAAAATAAAAAAAAAATCCTGTGTGTGATGTACGCACGTAATAAGATAAACTTCTTTGGCGTAACAGAAGAAAAATAGGTAAAGATTTCAGAAATCTTTGTTTGTAAAAGGAATGCAGCTAGTTTCATCATGTTGTTTTTTGGCTGTCATTGTGCGCGCGCATCGTAATAATGTTACTCTCATAATTTTTTACAAACGTGTCAAAAGAAACATAACTTCAATAAACAAACGAACATAAAAACAAAAAATCAATTCATCTAATTTACATATTAGTATATACTTATATTAGATTTTCTTTTTTTATTTTGTAAAGTGGCCCCAACACCATGCCTATCGAAACCAGACATGAAACATCTACAAACAAAACATCCTCCTTAATAGGTAGTGAGATATGCACTTGGCCACGACGCTCACGATCGTCACGTTAAAGTCATGTTGGAACTAAAAGTAAACTAAGTGATTTAAAAATCTCAAAACATAAATTCGAACTAGGTATCTTATAATAGATATCGATTAAAAGCAATGTCGGGACGTGTTAGCTATAAAAATATAAAGTTTCTATTACACTATCAGCCGTCGGTTCGTATTAAGGAGCGGTGTAAATGATGGCTTATCTGTTGTTTAGTTAGAAGTAACTCGTATTTTAGTTTTGTCTTAGCTTCTGTAAGACTAAAACGACTTATAAAATGTAACAGACATATTTTCATATAAATAAATATTTCTTATCAATTATTATTAACAATACATATTAAATTCGAAAACGATTTGAATGTAAAAAATACATAAAGAATACAATAATGACCTTAAAATATGATCGAAAAATTATATTTAAAAGAAACCTCTCAAAACTGTTAACTTTTTCCTTTTCTTTCTTATACTTTCAAGATATTATCATACAAAATTTTATAAATATCAAGTTAACTTTTATGTTAAGCGGGTATATAATATAACATTGTATAGAAACGTAAAAATATGTAGAAACACTCGCCAATTGTTCAAAAATCAAAATGAAAGCCAGGCACCATACAGCACATATCGGTGGCGCCGTCGTATCAACTTGTTATCTGCGGTCTACACAAACACCGCTTGTCCATTAGAGCGTAATCGCCACCAAGAGTCCATTGTCTCACAGGAGCGAGGAATTTTGTTCATTCCCATTTATATTATTGTATGTATGATTCAAATATATTAAATTGACATAACTTTTTTATTTATGAAACGATTGAAATTAATCAAATACTAAATGTTAAGCGAAGCTTACCACATTACATTAGTGAAAAACGTACCCAAATTGGTTAAGCCGTTTCTGAGATTAGTGCGCACAAATGCACAGACAAACAGTCAAAAATTCTAAAACTCATTGGTTTTGGGTTCTACTGCGTTAATAACGACTCCCAATAATAGTTTTTCTCAAATATCTTCCATGTACGAACAGCGAACTGTTACACTTTTATTATAGTGTATAAACAAGCGACTTATCCTCGCTTTGCTCAGGTGCGTGGTTACCTGAAATACCAGGTGACCAGGTAATAACCTATTTGTGTACTAAATTTTAATCATCCAGTCGTTTCAGTGTGAAGGAATAACAAACATACCTACACACATACAAACTTTCGGATTTTTTATATAAGTCCGAATTGTGCATAATACTATATTCCATCGTGAACTTGTTTTTATCTTTTTAGTTAGTTTTTATGCAGTATTTTTTATTTTTATAATATATTTATTTATTTACAGCTTTTTAAGTATCTTTAAGTAGGAAAATTAGCGAGAATGGTTGTTAATAAACTTTTAATCATTATATATCCTAAACTGTTATTTAAAATGAAAAATGATGAAAGAAATCTAAAAATGATTTTTAAATACCTATTCAACGATACCCTACTTGACATAGTTCGTCGATTTTCATTTTTTTCTTTTTCACATTATGGAATCTAGCAGTCCCTATATTTTTTTACGTCAACTATCTAAGAACACTTTGACTAATGAGACGAATCTAACGATATCGAGTGGTTTGGAAGATATGAGGGAATAAAGAATATTGCAAATAAACATACAAAGATAAGCGCGAAAAACATAACCCTTTCCTTGCAGTCGGGTAAAAATTATTTTAACTGTTATGGCGCGACGTTATCTCTGATGCTTGAATATTAAAGCTAATACTTCAAAAGCCTCTTAACAAAGACATTAGATCTTAATCAGTTTTGTTTGAAATTTATGTCGAAAAGTTTTTGGCCCTTAAAGAAAACATATTAAAAATCCTAATTAAAATTTCTCTTATAAGTACGAAATGTGTATGTGTATGTATGTATATGTGTAACATACATACTCACATCCATACACACATTTCGTTGTCATGTGACGTTTTAAACAGAAAACTTTTGAAGTGAAACTTCTTTTCAATAATTGTGATTTGAAACTCGATGAAACGATAATGCGACACTAAAAAGAGAGAAAAACATTAATATGTAGGATTAAGCCGGCGAGAGAATGAGATAGAATACATTGCCATGTTACTATGGTAACCGTGTTATTGTCTGACAAATCTATATATATATAACAAAATTGTAACCAAGCCAAATCTGTACATTAGATATTTTTTGAAAAATCTTATTGAAATAAACATTATTATCGATACAGAGGCCGAATCTATAGTTTTTAGAAATTTTGTCTGTCCGTCTGTCTGTCTGTTACCGCATCACAGAAAAACTACTAAAGGGATTTTGATAAAATTCGGTATGATGATAGCTGGTTATCCCGGTCAACTTTCTACGCGGAAAAATATCTTATTTCTGAGAAAAAATACAAAAAATGCAATGTAAGAGTATATTAATATGTAAAACCTAAGAATTTGGTTTTTGGTCACCTGAACGCAGGCGGAGCCGCTGGCAATGCTAGTATATAATGTTATATTCTTTCCGTAGGTATATGATATCCTGTAAATATATGATTGTAATATGTCTAATATGCCTTATTTAATTATTAATTTGATTTAATTTAATTGCGATGTTTGCCAAAGAAGTTTTACTTCAACTGCGCATAAAGGTTACACGCACCCATTTTTTTCCTGTCTATTTGCTAATCAACAAAAAAAAGTTATAGATATATTTAAATAATTTAAAGTTTAACGTGTGAATAATAGTCAAATGGACATATTAGGCAAAATTTATTTCAAACGCTTTAATCTAAGATTAGCTGATTATAATCGTGATTTGTTGATAACAAACATAACTCGTTTTTTCCCATAAAATAAGATTAATAAAGTTCGGAAGATTGAAATCTTACTATTTATTATTATAATTTAAAAACAAATGTCACATTCACATATTACTTATATATTCATTTGCGTGGTAGTAGTTAGTCGATTAATGATAATTTATTACGTTTCAATACAATAAAGCGCTATCTCATCTAAGATGATCGATAAGGAAGGAATTTGATACGTGAAGATAAAACTCTCCAAACAGGACTTATTAAGTCAATGTTGCTCTTTAACTCTACAAATAATACAATAAACTTTAACATTTAACATGTTACTTTTTTATATGGACTTAAAGATTAAATTTATTCAACACTAACTGTTGTTGCGTTAGTAAAGATTAAGAACATAAATTTTGAAGTTTTACTACACACTATTATCATATTGGTGACCTCAAGTAATAAAATTAGTGAGAACGGAAATTTATCTGATACCATTGATGTATAACGATAACGATAAGAAAATACTTAATTCGTTGCGAGATAGACAAATAATCTAACTAACCACAATTTCGCATGTGTACATATCTATATATCTATATTATTTAAAATTCTACAGAGGGTTAAATATATGAAAACTAGCGAAAAACAAAAACAAATCTATCCCTCGGGCACCGTATATTTTTCCGGGATAAAAAGCCTATGTGTTATTTCAGACTATAATGTACCTATCTCTGTGCCAAATTTCATGCAGATCCGTTCAGCCGTTCTGGCGTGAAAGAGACAAGAGAAACATCCATACTCAAAAAACTATCACATTTATAATAGGTAATAGTATAGATATTTAATAAATGATAATATCGTTTAATTAGAAATATAGAATAATACACGAATAAAAATAATTTTGGTGAAGTCAACTTTGTAACAATAAACATAAAAATTCTGATCTTTCAACGTCCCACTGGTGGGCTAAAAACTTTTCCACAATGTGGGGCGATAAACACTATACGTCTCTCGAAAGCTAATAGGTTCTTTTAAAAATGCAGTTTTCCTTACAATGCTTAATTTCCCAGTATTAATACTTTCTTAGATTTACGCGAATACTTGACATTTTAAATAAAACTATCTTTTCGGATTTCTAATGCTTTACAGCATCCATGGTCACGGGAGACTCTCTCCCGTGACCATGGATGCTGTAAAGCATTTGAAACGTCGGGAACCAAAAATCAAAATAAATTCGCGAAAAAATCCGAAAAGATAGTTTTATTTAAAATTCCCAGTATTAACTAGTGGTAATTGTGTTAAAACACACAACAAATACATATACACATACACAACAACACAACAAACACATGAACATGATATCAGTACGAAACCTGGGCTTAAAACTCCCTTCGCATCGTTTCAAAGCTTAAGTTTTCAAAGCTTTAAGTTTTTTAAGTAAGTAAAAGTTTTAAGGGGCTTACAAAAAGTCTTTATAGATTTAATAATATAAACATGTATTTTATTAACACAAATAACTAATCCATGATTTTAATCATGGGTTAACGATGTTCTCCTATTTTTGGTCACGGCGGCCAATCTTACTGAGACAAGCCAATTGCGTAGGAGATATTATGGTGCTCAAGTGTACGCGCAGATACGTACCACGTGCATTCTTTACTACCTTTCAATTTCAATCAGACGACAAATCGATAGACCGGTGAGAGATTAGGCGCAGGACCCACGTCTTTAGATGAACTCCGAGCCGGAGAGGTAAACATCGCCAACTACCCAACTTCGGGCTGATACTGGGACTTTCTTAACAGAAAGACTCAATAACTAAATTTGACTCGACCCGGGACTCAAACCCAGGACCTCCAAATATGCCGCCGTACATGCGAGCTACTACACCACCAAGGCAGTCTAAATATCACGGATATATACATAAACATTCAGCTAATTTACTTACTGGTTCTTCTTGTTGCATTAGATTATTTTACTTAGATAACTATCAAGTCGTATCTTATCAAATCTTCCATTGGTATCGTATTAATAGATATAGGAACCCATAAGTTACAAGCGGACAAACTGATAAAAGAACATTATTTGTTATATACGTAGAAATTAAGTTAATTTTAATTAGAAACATTTTTAATATGCAAATATATAATTTTTACTTATTCCAATAGACGAGAATGATATAAAGTTTATTACTAGGTTTTAAATTTCTTACGAAATCACAAATTGATCGTTAAACGATAATTACAGTGAAAACCGTTATGAGAGCTTTAAACTTTAAAGACTGTACTTAATTGCCTTAATTATATAATCTAAAGAACCGCAGTCGCAAAGGTCTTTTCACGCTACTGTTTTAAAATGCGAAATGATGTTTGTTAGTCTTTCACGCTGAAAATGGAAAAACAGCTGAACTAATTTAGATGAAAATTTAGCTATTATTATTAATAAAATTTGCCAAAAGGTGGCGCTGGTCGTTTACCAAAAGATGAATTCATACATAATCCACATTATCAATCCAGGAAAACGATGGTAAGCTACTAGCACATGGTACTATTATTTTAAGGTTGAATTAAAACCATTTTTTATTAGTATATTTTGATGTATTTCAGTCACAATTACCTAAGTTTCTTCACTCTTTTTACATCAAAAGCGTCCAAAACGTAAAACCAACATTTTGTATGTAAATTGGCAGTAAATACATTTTGGGCTTAAGTGGTCCATCATAAAACCGCTTTATCTTAAGCGCGACGCCTCGCTTAAGTATTTTATTAGATAAATTTTAATAAAAATTTATTGACATATTCAATTAACACCACATACTGTATAAATCTGTCACAGGATCTATTATTATTTCTAACACATAATATGTACAATTAATGGTATGTGTGTTCAATAGCAATATTGTACAGAACAAGCTTTGCCTGTGATTTCGTTCGTGTTAGATAGTTGATTTATGTTTATGCATAACTAGCGGCTCACCTTCGCTTCGCTCGAACTCGTCCCTAGTGAAAAATAAAAATAACTATCCCACGGGAACCGTACATTTTTACGGGATAAAAAGTAGCAATGTGCTCTTCCAGACTATAATCTATCTCTATGCTAAACATTTAGACCCGTTTAGCAGCTCTGACGTGATTAACAAACATCCATCCATGCAAACTTTCGTATTTATCAAAAAGATGAAGAAATGTAAGAATGCTACGCTCATAAGGATGGTAGCTTAATACTAGATAGTTTAAGCTATCCTCAGTAATATGGCTATGAAATGCAAACAAAAATCCTTTAACAGGACTGGTATGTCCAGAAATTAATACATTCAAACAAACGTAAATACAAACAAACTCTTTTGCTCTATAATATAAAGTTAGCAGTATTTTTGAGGGAACATACCTTCCTTCCCAATATTAAATGGACTTTACTTAAAGGCACTCGAGTTCAATAACTTTTGAATATAAAGTAGAATTAATTGAATATATATCTTCGATTTACATTTTTTTCTAACGATGTGATCGATGTAAGAAGATTGTTTCAAGTTTTTTTTGCACACTCTTTAGACACTCTCGTTAGATATATTCCTTTATAATTATGTTTATGATATGAAAAATGACGACTGCTTTGCAATATTATTAAAATTTGGAAAAAATACAGGAAAAAAACTTCGCACTATGATATTCATATTAAATCATGAAAGCTCTTATTTTTAGTAGCGTCACTTATTGTTAGTATGCACAAACAAAAGAGAAAGCTAATAAAACGATTGTCTAAAATTATTGCTTGAAACTGAAAAGGTTGTATGTAAGCAGATGTAAAAGATATAAATTTTATAAAACATTTGCAGTAGTTTTTATAAGTACAAACATTATAAATGTGAAACTTTGTCTATCTATTGTATGTTAATGTTTAAGCCCAGGATAATTATGTAAACTGCCTCGGTGGTGTAGCGGCTAGCATGTACGGTTGCACACCTGGAGGTCCTGGGTTCGAGTCCCAGGTCGGGCCAAGTTTAGTTATTGAGTCTTTCTGTATAGTAAGACTCAGTAATAGCCCGGAGTTGGGAAGTTGGCGGTGTTTCACCCCCGTGCCTCGGAGAGCACGTAAAGCCGTCGGTCCTGCACCTTATCTCTCACCGGTCGTGTCGAGTAGTCTTCCCACCGGAGTATGAGAGTGACAGGAATAGAGAGTGCCCTTGTGTCTGCGCGTACACTTGTGCACTATAATATCTCCTGCGCAGTTGGCTAATCTCAATGAGATTGGCCGCCGTGGCCGGAATCGGCTAGGAGAACATCAATTATGTAAATTGCTTTATGGAGACGGACATAACCTTTCATCCCTGTCCCGATTATCATGCGGGTGACGCCGCGGGCAAAGACTAGTTAATACTTTCTTAGATTTACGCGAATATTTGACATTTTAAATAAAACTATCTTTTTGGATTATTTCGCGGATTTATTTTGATTTTTGGTTCTCGACGTTTCCAATGCTTTACAGCAATCATGGTCACGGAAGAGGCTAATGTTATAGACGTCTCAAACGCATACTTATTACAGACAGTGCCTACCCACTATTTCACAAAAATGATTTCGAGAATTCAAAAATGACAATAAAGTACCTTACAATATTTGTTGATTGATACGTCGGGAACCAAAAATCAAAATAAATCCGCGAAATATTCCGAAAAGATAGTTTTATTTAAAAGACTAGTTAAATTAAGAAAAAAACATACCTCCATTTCGTTCGTCTATTCTGGAACCAGGTCTTTACTTGAGCGTCAGTCATTTTTAGTGTCTTCGCAAGAGATGCTCTCTCAGCGGATGCGAGGTACTTTTGTTTATGGAACCTTTTTTCTAATTCAGCAATCTGCATTCTCGTAAACGATGTACGGGGTTTCTTGCGTTTGGGGGGTGTTCTGTTTTGGTACGGGTGTCCAATTCGCCTTGTGATTGGAAAGGATGCTGGGGAATAAAAAGATTTGTTTAACATACCGTACAATACCCATTATCCATACTAAAATTAAATATCAATAGGTCTTTTTTATATATATTTTTCACTTTTTAACATATAAAATTTGGTAAACAAATAAATTATGATTATTTGTCCAAGCGACTGATTTACCGAACTAGCGACTCATCCTCACTCCGATCGGGTACGTTTATAGTTCTGTTTTAACGTTTAGTATAGATTTCTCAGAGATGAGATATTTTCCCACGGTAAAAAGTATCCTATTGGTATGTTGACCCGTATAACCAGTTATCATCATACCAAATTTCATCAAAACCTGTCCAGTTGTTTTCTCGTGATGCGTTCCCAGACTGACCGATAGATAGACAAAAATTCTAAAAACAATAGATTCGACCTCTGTATCGATAATAATGACTATTTCAATTTTTCAAAAACATATTTAATGTACAGATTCGACTTAGTACTTAACTACTGAACCGATTTATTGTAGATAAAATTTGGTAAGAAGATAGTTTGAGACCCTGGAAATGACATAGGATAGGTTTTTTCTCGGAAATCATCCCTTAAGGGGGTGAAAATGGGGATGAAAATTTGTACGATGAACAAACCTATAAACCTAGGGACGAAGCGAGGATGAGTCGCATGTTACAAATAAAGTTTTGTTTTAAAATCTCTCTACTGTAAAATACAACAAGTATTGGTAGTTGAATAAATAAGTGCTAAAACGAGTTTTTGCCGCCACCCGCTTACCGTGCGAGCAGAGACGCGGCCAAAAACTTGCTCTTTATAAAGAGTCGTATACTTCTTTTTTTACCGCCATGGTAAAGGCTTAGTGAGAAATTTGAATAGCTAGATCATAAAGTCCCGGGGTCGATTTCCGGGACAGATTAAAATAGTTATTAGTTTTCTTGCCACAAAATTCACAATAGCTACCCTAGGGGCGGAAAGTTAATGATGTACATCCGTGCTATTACAGTGGATTTGTGTTATGATATTTTTTTAGCCGATTAAGACTTACATATAATTTAATTAACAATGCAACTTGCGATAGCTTATCCCAATGAGATTGGGATAAGCTATCGCAAGCCTTGACCGAAAATTGGTCAAAATTACATTTATTTTTTATTGGTTTTCACTTTCAAACGCTTTAAGTACCGATTTATACCCTTATCTTTGTCAAAATCAACTATTTGAATCTATTCACTTTCAATAGTAGATTAAAATAAGATACAACACATATCTGTTGATCTAACTATGCGCATTTCTGATTATATCAGTAGGATCGTAAGATAAGATCAGACAACGCTTTATTTTTTAGTCTTTAAAATATTAGCATATATATGCTGAGATCATGGACAGAATAGTTTTTATATATATTTTGTTTTGGAAATATTTTATTTGTATAACAAAAATATTTTCAAATTTCTAAATATGGTAAAAACTTCTAAATATACTAAAGGTTTATGACCTTTAGTTAAAAGAGTCTAAAACGTTTTGGTACTGGGCTTTTTGAAATATTTTAATTCATTGCTTACTATTTGTTGTAATGGGTATGAATTCTGATCTTATTCATACCTATACAAAATAATAAATAAATAAATAAATAAAAATATATAGTAACTAAAACGCAATCAAATATGTTCCCTAAGTAATTTGACATACACGTGTAAAAAGGAAAAAGCCGGCCAAGTGCGAGTCGGACTCGCGCACGAAGGGTTCCATACTATTATCTATAAAACGGCAAAAAAATCATGTCACTTAAAAATTTGTTTTATTTTTTATTTATTTTTAAAATGCATATATAACTAAATATTTTGTGAATATTTCAAGCGTCTACCTATTGCCGTTATCAATATCGAGCAAAAACGAGCAAAAAAAATTTGTTGTTGTATAAACGTTTGTTGTATGGGAGCTCCCTTAAACATTTATTCTGTTTTTTAGTATTTGTTGTTATAGCGGCAACAGAAATACACCATCTGTGAAAATTACAACTATCTAATTATCGCGGCTCATGAGATATAGCCTGGTGACAGACAGACAGACAGACGGACGGTCAACGGAATCTTAGTAATAGGTTCCCGATTTAACGCAGACTTTAGGCACGGAACCCTAAAAAATGGATATAGTTTGTAATCTTTATTGTAAACCATATCTGAATAAAGGCTTATCTATATAAATAAAAATGAATGTTGGTAAGCGCATAACTCAAGAATGGCTGGACCAATTCGACTAAATTTTTTTAAAAAGAGAAAAAATGAAAAATTAACAAAAAAATATATTTATATGGCTAACGCTGGCTTATAACTATTTATATCTACTTAAAACGTACCCAGCGACGAACCCGAGCGAAGCGAGGATGAGCCGCTAGTATTATTATAATTATTTGTAGTCGTGAAATTGTTTGTATGGACCATCATATACATGGTAGGCAGACCATCAGTAAAGAAAGCTACAAGGGATCAAAACTGGTCGATGTACCAATAGCCGATCTCGACACCAAACCTACTTCTAAATAATAATAATCAGTGATAACTTCCTTAGGAGGTTATTATTTTATTATGTTATCACGAAAATACATTTCTTGTAAAGCAGATTACACATTAAATATACCTACTATTTCAACAAATATTAATATTTCAACGCTTGTCATACGAGTCGGCATTCTCGACTCAATACATTTAGAATACCTACTCATTTTTATGGTGTGGTTTAATTAATGATGTGCTATTTAAATGGAGATTTATTGTAAAATCTTAATTAATTAAAAATATACATTTTATAGTAACTTCTCCCTTTTAGTATTAAAAATGTTGATGTAGATTGGATTGAATCTATGTAAACGATCGTTGACCACTATGTGATCGTATTGATCTATGTAAACGATTTTGCTCAAAGTAAGGAAAACAAAAAAATATCTTAATTGACTTTATTTATCTAGCTTTTTCCAGCACATTTAAATGGTCAACATAAGTTAAAGAAAGTAAGTATAGTTAAAAGTTAGTTTCTGAGGAAGCAATCGCCGTATCCGAACAAGTTTTTGCTGAAAAGAGCCTGCGACAAACTTATTAGTTGCTCTTTTAAAAACTTAAAAACCTGGGCGAGCGAACTTCACTCGGTTTTTTTTTCAGTAAAGATAAAAAAATTGCGGGTTATTTTTTAGAAAAGACACAAGAAAAACGTGTGTGTGTACTTATGTAGGCACGTAAGAAGTTATACTTCTTTGGCGTAACAGAACAAAAATAGCTAAAAATTTCATCCCGTATGTCACAACTCTCTGTTTGTAAAAGGAGTACAGCTAACTTCATCATGTCGCTTTCAGCTAACTTTATCATGTCGCTTTTTATCTGTCGGTGTGCGCGCGCATCGTAAAAATGTTACTCTCATAATTTTTTCTAAACGTGCCAAAAGAAGTATAACTTCAATAAACTTCAAAAACAAAACCTTATCTAAATAGGAAATTTGATTCATTATTTCAAATCATTAGAACCGTTTCCGAGATACACGAAAAAAAATTATATAATATTTTAATCTTCATTTTATATTTGGAAATTCTAGCAAATTACACTCTCGGGTGCATCCCTCGATGCCTTTGTATTAATAATGTTATTTAATACAGGCAACGCCACATTTTGACCAATATTAACTAACTGAAGCCGGATATTTTACGCAACCTCATCAATCAACCTCGTACATTAAAACCGTTATAGGCATAAAATTCTAATCAAGAGACGGAAGTGATCTACTAAATACATACATATAAATTCCAAATAACCCAAAATTATCTGACATTTAAAGATATAAGTAACAATGTAGAGAATTACATAAATTCAGTCCAACAACTTATCAGAAAATGGCATCGATGTTATTATACAAATCGCTCAGTCTTACCGTACATTTAAGTTTTATCTTAGTAATTGTAATCACGATTTAATCGAGTTGAATAACATTCGGTTATTACAGAATGCTATGAATAAATAAAAAAACTCATCAGCCTTCATACGATTGGTATAGTAATGCAATCAAAAATACTTCATACTTATTAGTGTTAAACATAGCCTTGACTTGGAGAGCAAACCACAAACGTAATGGCCCCTAAAAGGCACTTAAAAAAGGAAGCCGTAAGCCGCAATCATTTTTAGGCTCTATGTACACTAACTTTATGTACATGTGTCGTATACGGAAATAAAAAAAATATAGGTATATTCCTATTACTATTTCTTATACCACTACCTTTTAAAAAAGACTGGCAGGTAATTTAAAAAAAATATTTACTCCACTCTTAGGGGTAGGTTCTTATTAGAAATTATATATTTATTTATACGTGATCTATTCATAAAAAATATTGAAATAGATTCAAAAATGGGGAAGATATCGTTATAATAATATTTGAAGTCGGTCAAAAAAAGTTAAAAATTACTAATGCATTAACGTAACTAACATAATATCTACATACATATTATACCTTTTTTAACGTCCCACTGCTGGGCACGAGCCTCAACACAAGGGTGATCAGGCCATAGTCCACCACGCTGGCCAAGTGCGGGTTGGCGGACTGCATATGTTTTTCTAAAACTTGCTAGGTTCTCTCAGACATGCTGGTTTCCTCACGATGTTTTCCTTTTCCATAAGACAAGTGGTAATTATGTTGGAAATGATTCGCACATGAAAATATCAGAGGTGCGAGACAAGGGATTAGAACCCGCTTCACTCGGTTTCCCAAGCGAGCGCATTACCACTGGGCTACCTAGTATTTGCGATAAGTAATATCGAATTAACTGCTTTGCCCACAGCTGACTTTAGTTACATAGATACATATATACTCGTATGTACAAAGCTTTCATTTATGTACCCACTTTAAATTTGAAATCAAAATCATTAAATGTTCAATTTACGTGCGTACAAATTAAAATAATCTACTGCACGCTCGTGGTTTCCAGTAATGATTATCAAAATGACTTCCATCATCCACGATGATTTAAAAACTCAATAAATTACATTTGAATCTGAACGATTGGTCGTATCTTACATCGATTTGCATTAAATGGGCCGTAAGATGAGATCATGTCTGAATTAACTAGAACTGAATGGTCATAGTACAATTTGCAATAATGTTTGGTTATTTCGTATCCATTTAATTTTATTTTGTTATTGTTCGACAACAAAGGCTTTATGTTCATGATGCGTGAAATGTTAAATTAACTAAGTTTTGCCTTCGACTTGCCTGAATTGAAGCAGAAAAACTGTGAATAATTAATCAGTTAAATAAAATTTGAATATACATTAATAAATGGAATAATATATTTTTTATGAATTATATATTAGCAAGTAAGAATCAAAAATTATAATATAAAATGTTATCCTTCGAATAATAATTAATTGTTCATTTTATTAACACGTAGGATAAATAACTTTATTCAAATTTTGTTTTTCGTGTAGGTATTCAAGCCGAATCTGTACATCAAATATTTTTTTGGAAATTCTTATTGAAATAGACTTTATAATAGATACAGAGGCCGAATCTATAGTTTTTAGATTTTTTGTCTGTCTGTCTGTGACCGCATCACCGAAAAACCACTGGAGGGATTTTGATGAAATTTAGTACGATGATAGTTGGTTATCCGGGTATAGAATAATTTTTACTGCGGGAAAATATCTCATCTCTGAGAAATCTACAAACTATAAAATCTAACTTTCAAATTTACGAGACGAACCCGAGCGGAGCGAGGTTGAGTCACTAGTATTGTTATCATATAATTCTTAAAAATAAAATGTTAATTATAGTAAAATTCATACACAGATTTTTCGTACAAAAGACAAAAAAGACAACATTTATTTTATCTTTCCCAAGAACAAAGGTACAAACCGAATCATGTTAAAGTTTATTCTACATAGTATTTTAAACTTTACGCAAAAGCACAACATTCTAAGGCCTAATAAAATTATGAAAATGTTATTTTTATCTAAACAAAGTAGAAAAATTATATATATGTTTTATCAAATACTGTACAAATTTACATACAATTTACATTTCGTGACTGTATTTCATTTTGTTTTTAAAACGCAATACTGAATTAAATGACGCGCTCCCATTAGCTCGATCGTAATAACGTCTCATGTGACCGCAAATTATGTACGTAGTAGGTACTTTACAAATCGCAATTTACATGCTCGATACTCGCTAGCGAGTGCTTTAAATGTTATATGTAATTTAACTTGAGTATACTTGGAAATTATTATACTTAAATTATTATTATAGTAAATGTTAGCGATTGTAATAAGCTGTGTATTTATATTCCAATAAAAAATAGTAGAGAATAAACAAAAACTAGTTTTTAAAGTTCCATACGAAAGTAGGGGTCGGGGCCATATTTCTAAGTATTAACGTCTGAAGTCTAGCTTCAAAAAATATTAATAAGAATGTTTGTTTGTAAAATACAAAAATTTAAAAAATCTTCAGTTCTAGTATCTAGTAGTGTTTATCTGTCTGCTACTATGAAGTGCTTTAAACGTTTTTTTACGAAGCACATTAGGTATTACTATTGAGTAGTACCTACAAGTCACAAGTACTTGGCGAGGGCACCGTCGTGCCCCCCGATATTGGGCGGCGATACGGAAATCTAAATAGGTATTTATTTAAGTCTGACTTACGATTATACGTACGACTTACGATACGTAGGTATTCGATATTTTTTTGCATTTCAGTTATTTTTTCAATCGATTCCAATGTAAATTGATACAAATTGACTTTATAATGTAATAACTTTATAAGAAAAGTCTCTTTATACTACCTACCTATGACTAGAAAATTTAAAAAAAAAAGAGTAATATTAATAAATGTGCAATCAACACTACAATTGCCGTTATTTTAATTATTCTTAACAAAGGCTTTGAATAAAATTAAGATCATAAATTAAAGGTAGGGTTCTTTTAGAAATACGTATACTATATTTAATAAAGAATTATTGATTCAATTTATTGCGATAGAATATTACATTATATTAAACTAGCGACTCACCATAGCTTTGCTCAGGTGCGCTAAGTACGTTTTGACGCCTAGTATGGAATAGATTAATTATTATTTCTTTAAAAAAAAATTTCGTGAAATTTTAGACGTTTTAATAGTTCTTCTGCTATTCGGGGTGAAGATATGCCCAACAAAACAAAGATCATAATTTAAAAAAAAAACCGACTTCCTGGCACTAAAATGTAAAAAATAACTAAACGGGGGTTTTCATTTAGAATAGATACCTAATCAGATATTTTCGAAGTCCGTGCCAGCCGACGCATAGGAAATCTAATATATTTTGATACGTAAAATACATATTTACCTATGAGATATTTATATCTTAAAATATTGTCCGCTGGCACCGACTTCGAAAATATCTGATTAGGTATCTATTCTAAATGAAAACCCCCATTTAGTTATTTTTTACATTTTAGTGCCTGGGAGTCGGTTTTTCTTTAAGTTTTTATTTTTATATTTTTAGTGTAGACGTAATAAGCAGGTAATTTGTGGGAAGAAAGTTTTTAATAACATTCGATTATATACAATTTGTTTAAAAAATATATTTATTGTTGATTTTTTTAAAAACCGCTCGACCGATTTCGATAAAATTTATATGGGACCACCTGGGAAGTATACCCGTTCAACCAAAATAAAAATTTTCCAAATCGGTTCAGGTGTCTTCGAGTAATCGGTGAACATACATAAAAAAAAGATTCCGACGAATTGAGAACCTCCCCGTTTTTTGGAAGTCGGTTAAAAATCGGTCCAGCAGTTCCCGAGTTATAAGTGTTGTAACAAACCCGACGTTATTATATATGTGTATATATATTATATACTCGTAGATATACAACCTTTATTTATAAGTTTTATAATCAGAATGTTACTTCGTGACTCCAGTGACGTGATTCAAATAATATGTAACAACTAACAACATCTTTGAATTATGTTGTCACTTCTTAGAAAAATAAAAATTAACTTCATATAATCAATAGGTTATATTTGATGGACGGCCATATAATAATTAGAAGAAAAGAGGAAAATTTAAGATCCACTAAAATTAGCTAAAAGTGGTGCTGCCAGTATTGCGTTATAGACCTAGATCTAGGTATAATATTGTAGACCCAAAAGGCACCTGGGGATGCATCAGAGCGAAGCGAGATTAAGTCATTAGAAGTAATGTAAATAACACTGTAGATATAATTTTATATGATAAAGGAATAGAAAATATAATAAAGGAAAAGCTTTATTTCCCTAAACACAAATACTTGTATAGCAGTTACGCGTACCTACGTCAGGGCATCAGAAGAGGGTTGTATAACAAGATTTGGTCGGCATAATCCGGTTAGGGTATGATTCATGCGTACCCACACGCCTGTGCGTATAGCTTAATGTTACTTTGTTAAATAATTGTGCAAAAACCTCTTAAGGATTACACGCGAATTAAAGTATAAGTTGCTTGGAAATGTTAATTCTATGTTTTCTAAAATATTAAATTTAATAATGGCTCTACAGCGCCATCTATCGGATTAAAATTTAGTGATTTGTACTAAATTAGTATTTATAGCTGTGAATATTAAACATTTTGGTACTACATTTAAATTTATAAGGATATCATAACCATTATCTCAATACATAAATTGTGTAAATATGATATCAAAATGAAATCGTAATTTAAACTAGTATGATGATGTTCTCCTAGCCGATTCCGGCCACGGCGGCCAATCTCATTGAGATTAGCCAACTGCGCAGGAGATATTATAGTGCTCAAGTGTACGCGCAGACACAGGTGCACTCTCTATTCCTGTCACTCTTATACTCCGGTGGGACGACCACTCGACACGACCGGTGAGAGATAAGGCGCAGGACCGACGGCTTTACCTGCTCTCCGAGGCACGGGGGTGAAACACCGCAAACTTCCCAACCCCGGGCTGTTACTGAGACTTACTATACAGAAAGACTCCATAACTAAACTTGGCCCGACCCGGGACTCGAACCCAGGACCTCCGGGTGTGCAGCCGTACATGCTAGCCACTACACCACCGAGGCAGTCAAAACAAGTATATAACATATTTATACATACATATTACAAAGTATATTATATGACCTATGTCATATACATATATCGTGAAATTAAAATATTTGTATATATAAATATATTATAAAGAATTTTTAATTATATTATTTTGTCAAAGGGCTGCAGCTTTTATGCAGAAGGCCCAAATGAGGGTTGTTAACTCATTACTAACTTAATAACGGTCTAATTAACCTTTAAAAAGAATGCTAACAACAAAATGTAAATAAAACAATCTTCCCGTCAACTTAAATGAATATTAAAAAATAAAGGGGCACGTAAAATGTAATAACAATAAGTTAAACGCGAAGAAAAATTAACAAATAAATTAGCATTGAAGGGTTTAACCAACCCGGGTGTACCCTTTATGATATTATCCCTTTGGGCGGAATCCTTCTCACCCTTGCTCCGGATTTCACTGTAAACGAATTTGAAATATTGTTCTTACGTTGCTTTATTTCAAATGTTTACGTATATTTTTTTTAAATGTATCTAATAATATTTTTTTTAATTTTAAATTCTATTTTTTCATCATTTCTAACGAATTACCACTTGCCTTACAGTGAAAATATCGTGAGTAAACCTGCATGTCTGAGAAAACCTAGCAAGTTTTATAAAGACTTGTGAAGTCCGCCAACCCGCACTTGGCTAGCGTGGTGGAATATGGCCTGATCCACAAAAGGCCCATGCCCAGCAACGGGACGTTAAAAATGGCTGAGTACATACAGTCTATTTTTAAGATATATACCCAAAACATTTTCTAAGGTAGAATATAAAGACGTTACATAAATAAGGTTAAACATTTACGGCGTACTTCAATGCATCTGCTTAATATTTCACCGACTCATTTCAGAGGCGCTTTAAAAAATTATTCATCGTAACGCGTCGACTCGAATTTTTGCTACTAGCGTTCCATATTTCAGGTTTAAAAGCGGGAAATTCTCACTTATATTTATTTGCCACCCTGGAGGGAGAACAAGACGAATGCTTGACGTCTAATTGGACTCAGACGTCACTTGGGATTAGAGGTAGACGCTCCATCACTCCGATAGTCGTATTTGTCCGCGCTTGCTCACTTCAACCCAGTACGTATGATTTAACACCTCCTCATAACTTTGAATTATAAATAAAAGAATGACGTTTTTAGTATTTTGTTACTAACACTCTGTTTGGACACTAATTACGATACCATCAATCACATGTAATTGGCTTTTATAAGCGTTTGGCACTAACAAATTTGTAGTCGATAAACTTTTTTACTCCCATTATGTCTTATTGAAATTGCCTTTATTGGTCGTAAATACTGAATCAGAACCGAATCAGAAATACTGTAGTGCGACGCAACATTTTTCAATTACGGCGGACAGTGGTCCGAGGCGAAAAAATGGACAAAAATCTCATACATATTTCAAGCAACATCCGATACCAATCCGCTAGTTAGGTTACCAAACGAGTCTGAATCGAGTGTACTGTGAAGCTCATGGAAAATTCAGCAGTTGAAAGCTGGATGCAATCGGGAAACGCTGTTGCACTGAAACATTGCATCTATTCGAACAAAGGCAAGTCTTTACGAGCCAGGCTTTAGTATTGTTTTTTTTTTTCAAATTTATGTGTCCGGTATGTTTTACCGTGTATGGAGTTTAGATTCAGCGTTATTGTACGGTTTGTAAAAATATATGTTAGTTTATTTTGTGCAGGTATAGGTTTAAAATTGCTTTTATATTTCAACCGTAAATAAGGAAGGAATAACCATGGGTTTTCCGGTATCCTTTTGTTTAATGGTACAAGGCGGTGCTTAGCGTGACGTTGCAATAGCAATAATACCTATCTGTAACAGTATTTAACATATTTTTCCTTTATAACAAACTTTTGTATGGTTTGTTTGTTTTTAGATGACATTGTCATTTCCCCGTATTCAAAAAAGAATTTTATGGTAAGAAATTCCACTATAAACTTAAGTTAATAATATCCAATGGATTCTTGAAGTCTCATTATGTGCACGCTCGTCGCGCCCATTAAAATGATGTCCATACGATGTCATCACGCAGACACTAGCCACTACAAAACCTTATTGAATATAATCTCCGACCGGTTTGTTTTTGAGGTAATTAATGTTAAACACTCGTAATAATGCTTTGTTACAACTTAAAAGCTGCTTCGAGACGATTTTCTGGTTGAGTTACATTTTTTATGGTATACAATTAAGTCTTTGCATGTATAAAAACGTACTTCATGTAAATTACAAATAGCATAAAAGTTTGAATGTTTTTATATATTGATCTTGTTTATATCGGTTTCTACCAAATTTATTTCTATAGTTAAAATTACTAAAAAAATTGTGTATTATAAGACTTTCTTCGATTTACGGGAATAGTGTTTTAAATAAAATTAAAAAAAATGTGGGTTGAAGTCAAAGTAAATTAGATTCTTTACTTACAGTTATATAAGTGAGGGCGGCCAACATTTAAGCCTATACTTAGAAAATGTGTAAATCTGCCACTGTTTCTAAGGTTTTCATTCGTTCATATATAAATTACTTACTTTTAACCGTCTACCGTTACCCGTATTGTAAAGTTGGTGGGTGATAGAACTATGAAAAAGCACAAAAGGCCGTCGGTCCTGCGCTGGTTTCTTTTTAATCGGATGATTCCTTTGTACTATAATAATAATGTCCTCCCGACTGATTTCGGCCACGGCGGACAATCTCACATATTAAGGAGTCTGCCCACTACACCGTCTCATACCATGACCGTGCTAGGACAGTATCATGCAAAAAAATATTATTTGCATTGAAAAGTATGAGACTCTGCCCACTAGACGATCACTCACATACTCCGGTGGGATGACTACTCCACAAGACTGATGAGAGTTAAGGCGCAGGACCGACGGCTTTACGTACTCTCCTAGGAACGGGGGTGATACACCGCCGACTTTCAAACTACGGGCTACTACTGAGAATATCTTGACAGAAAAACTAAATATCTGAACTTGGCCCAACCCGGGACTCGAATCCGGACGTATATATACTAGCCACTAGACCACCGAGATAGTCTGTACTATTTAGACTATGATAGTAGTATAGAGCATGCTTGTGCAGTGTGCACTATAATACAAATAATATCTCACGCGCAAATGACATGATTTTTATTGATATTAGCCAATGTGGTCGAAAATCGGTTAGATTAGTACTATTATAAGTTTAATACTGAAGTAAAGTAGTATTAAGTATACAGGAGCTGAGTCCTTTTTTTATGTTTAAGTAAGCATTAGTCGGTCATAAAAAGTCTACATCTAAATAGAACTCTTATGTCTAACAGGTACCTAATCGATTTTATACGCATCTTAATTTTGTACAGCTGTATATATGGGAGTAATCGATTTTTAATAAAAGTATTTATATATTTTTTCTCTATACTAAAATTCTTTTTAGCGAATGATATACATATTATGTTTTATGTGTTTGTCTGACTAAATAATATCTAGGTAATACAGTTAAAAATTGCATTTAATTGTAACATATAACAAATAACTAACAAATATAATGTAGACTAGTCCTAAAAACTACCCGAAAAAAAAAACTTTTTTTTTGAGACCAAGAACCTTAGCGGGCGTACGCAGAACTACTCACCAAATATTAATTTTTATTTATATAGAAGATAGATTAAAAGTAAAAAAAACAACGAATTGTGAATTTTGACAATTTTTTTGTCTATTTCAATGAGTTTAACGGTCAAATATTCAAGTAAATAGCTAAGTGTATGCTAAATCGCTTAAGTGCTGTGTTTTTAGATCAAATAAACCATTTTCCCTAATATCATGCGACACATCCAGATCTAATCTCAATAAAGTATAAGCTATATAATATTTTATGTATGTCCGTCTCCCGCAGGCTGCTCTCTCATATATTAACACTTTTGAAATATAGCGGTTTTATGATCTCCCATAATATGGATAGGCGATAAAATATATCAACCTTGATCTAGTTTATAGCTTTGGTACATGTTCATATCACTTTGAATGCTTTCCTTATCAATGTACGACTTATTAGCAAAATATAAGACACTAGCGACTCACCCTCCCTTCGTTCGGGTTCGTTTTTAATTATAAATATTATTTTCATATACATGCAATGATTTGGCCAATGCAGGCCGGTAAAGTGGCTATTTAGCGCATTTTACTCTGACTTTATTTGCAAATATTAAAATTTAAAACTGAAAACTTTTTTAAATAGAAATAAATTATAGTCACTCTGCTTCGACGTGAAAGAAGGACAAACAAACAAACAAACAAACAAACAAACAAACACACTTTAACATAATATTAGTATGGATATATAATATACATGCAGTACCAACTACTGACAAGTTTTATCACTAACTATAGACTAGGTGTTACTCCAGGTTCATAATCTATCTCTTAATTTTATTCAAATCCATCCAGCTGTTTCAGTGTGAAGGACAAACACACATACACACATACAAAATTTCACATATAATATTAAATTAAGCATTATACAAATCATTTTTAAAGTGACATTAATTTTAAGTTTATTTTCTAAAACTAATATATTTCTTGAATATTATAAAAAGATGTGAAAGCTTAAAGCTCACACAAAGAATGGTTAATACTAAAAGTGTGGTTTCAAGGGATTCGCGCCGCGCCTATATCATCGCGGCCGCGTCAAATTTTCATACCGCCCCAAGGGAAATACCGCACACGTTATCGACGTTTTAGTATATCGATGATTTTAGGTTACGAGATACGATACTTTTGTGATAAAAATTCATATTTAACAACCCTTGTACGATATGAACGTAGGATGGTCGAAGAGAGAATTTCTCGTGACGTAAGCTAGGGGTTCAATCTTGAAGCCTTATATACCTATAGATTTTCCTTGCGTGGTGTCTTTTGTGTTCTTTCAACGATCCTGATTAGCGCCATTTATTAATAAGTCCAGAACTAAAGTGTTGTTAAGAATAATAAAGTTACATTATTATTACATATTGCCGGGATAAAGAGTATATTTTATAGTTATTCAAATATTAATGAAACTTGTAGCAAATGGTAAATCTTTTTTAGTACTTTTTGAAGTTATACTTCTTTTGGCACGTTTGGAAAAAATATGAGAGTAAAATTTTACGATGCGCGCGCAAACCGACAGCCGAAAAGCGACATGATGAAGTTAGCTGTATTTTACAAACAGGAAGTTGTGACATACGGGATGAAATCTTTAGCAATTTTTGTTCTGTTACGCCAATGAAGTATAACTTCTTACATGCTTAAGTACACATACCTACACGTTTTTTTGTTTCAACTCGGCACACTAAATTATCTTTACAAATAAAACATTAATACATATGGCCTTATTTCCAATGGCACCATGTGAATTCGCCTACACGGATATGTTTTATAAATATGCTTATTACATATTGTTATTTTTGTTATTTAATTGTTATTTAGAGATATATTGTTAACATATTATGTGAAGTTACGCCTAGCCGCTCATTAATATTCAATAAGGGCCTCTGGACTTACGTAGATAAAACTATATATCATTATCAATCTTTATGTCGCTAGATAACATTGTCATTCATAAACTATGAGAATATCACCACCAGGTAAATTTCTAAGAAATTAATTAAATTTCTAAGAAATCTATTGCTAACTGTAACGCCGGCGTGTCCGCGGTCGTTGAGGGAATATACATCGATCCACTGCGTAAAAAATGAACAAATTGACCTTTAGACCAATCGGACAATTTTTCGATAGAACGTCACAGTAAACCGGAAATTGAAAAAAAACTATTTTTCAACGCCTCCCATTTCTCGGAGGTAGCTGGGCATCGGGGGTATTTTACGAATTTTTATTTTTAATATACCAGCTAACATTTTAAAATCATAAAAGTTCAGGTTTTCAATATTTTTTTCCCAAATCGGATTCCGATTGGACTACAAGCACAATATATAATTAGTAGGCAACTTTATAATGAAATACCGACGTATAATGAATTACTATCTGAAAAAATCTATATATATATATATATATATATATATATATATATATATATATATATATATATATATATATATATATATATATATATATATAATTAAAATCAGTTTTTAATAATAAAACAAAAAAAAAATACGGAAAATTTTAAAATAATGAGGAAAAAACACTAACGCTTATACGCACGTTATGTACCTACCTACTGATGAGAAGTATTTAGTATTGTTTGTATTGGAAGGTTTCCTAGCTACCTAAAAAAAAACATATTAACTCAATTCTAATCAACGCAAAGTCGACATTTTAATATATTGGAACATTAACACACAGCACCATCTAGTTCCATGATAAGCTACGAGACTTGTGTTATGGATACCACTTACCAGATAATTGATACACTAAACATATATAACTTTAAATACATACATAATATTATAAATATAAACATCCATGACTGGAGTACAAACATTCGTGCTCTTCACACAAATGAATACCCCCAGCGGGACTCGAACCCGCGACCTCTGGCACAGCAAATAGGGTCACTACAAACTGAGCCAAACGTGTCGTCGGATCTTTGCATTCTAATTATAGATGTACAACACAGAATATCGTCAAATTTTCATAACGCTTAAAATAATTTTCATACAATAATACACCCCGTCGGGGAATACTCTCTGACATCGTTATTTTAGTGTCGATGATATTACATAGTAGGAATTAGACGTTGAGAGGCTTACTTTACTATTCTGGTGGTATTCCACATTATAAATGTATTATAACATTTATTAGCATACCCCCAAAGGTAGGTTAGGTTAGGTAGGTTAGGTGTACGTTTTATAACAAAGTATACTAGATTTTCCGCAGGCTCTGCTTATGTAGTCAATTTATGTATAACTGTTTCGAAATAGCCTACCTTTCTCAAGACTTAAGCTATCAAATGCAAGATTTTTTTTTAAAATCCAGTTCAGTACAGATAGTTTCAGAACGCGTTTAAACAAAAAAAAAAACAAACTCATTAGCTTTTTTATATCATCATATATATATATATATATATATATATATATATATATATATATATAATATATATATATATATATATATATATTGAGAATGATTATTTTTTTCTACGTAGGCTAATTATAGACTAATTTATATTGAGCTGGAATATTGAAGTATTCTATTTTTTTCTTAAAAATATATTATTTAGGTCTTACTATTATTGAAAACGTACTAATCAAAATATCATTTAAGTATAAAATTAAATTAAGTATCTATATAATGTTTATTTAAATGAACTAAAACTTCTACTGACTGACGACACATTTGGTTCAGTTTGTAGTAACCCTACTTGCTGTGCCAGCGGTTGCGGGTTCGAGTCCGCTGGGGGCATTCATTTGTATGATGAGAACAAATGTTTGTACTCCAGTCATGGGTGTTATTTATATTTATAATATGTATGTATGTAAAGTTATATGTGTGTAGTGTATCAAATATCTGGTATCCATAACACAGGCTTCGTAGCTTACCGTGGAACTAGATGGTGCTGTGTTAATGTCAAAAAAAAAAATAATAAATAATACTGGTACAAATAGGCATGTTTTGTTAATGTACTTTACATATTTTAAATAAAACTATCTTTTCGGATTATTTCGCGGATTTATTTTGATTTTTGGTTCCCGACGTTTCAAACGTTGAAAATCAAAATAATTCCGCGAAATAATCCGAAAAGATAGTTTTATTTAAAATGTCAAATATTCACGTAAATCTAAGAAAGTATTACTTTACATATGTTAAACTTATTACAGAAACAAAATTTCATTATTGAATTTAAAATTCCATGAACGGAAAAAATATTAGGTCGTTACATATGAAATTGGCGTTTTGTCGAAAATAAACTTTGATCTCAAATACGAAAATTATATACGGTACTTATAACAAAAACACAATTTTTAATATTTTGGCCTGTTTGTCTGTTTATTCCGGCTAATCTCCAAAACGGCTAGACTGATTTTAACGGGACTTTCATAGGCAGCTAGCTGTTGTTACCTATAAGGAGCAACTTAGATTTAGAAACATAATACGGTTTATTTAAAAAAATTAAAACGTATTTATGGACGCACCCAAGCGGAGCGAGGGTAAGTCGTTAGTAAATAAGAAAAAAATAAATATTATAAAATAGCTTCTGTTTATTTCTTTTAGGCTTTCCGCGTATTTAAAAAGAAATATTATACTTCACAATTTTAATATACTTTAATATTGACATAAAATCTGAGAGCTAGAAATTGCTTTAAACATATATAAATAACACTTCTCAACCATTTACAGCTCCGAATTGCCAGCAATTTGGTCCAATATATAATCTTATTTAAAATGGCACATTTATTGGTATAAATGGCGGTAAGTAATAAAGTCTTAAAACGTCAATTAAGTATACACACTATTAATCACGCTGTTATGAGATTGCGTCGGCGAGTTCAAAGATTTAAAAAAAATACTTCATAAAACTGTTTGTTTGTTCATAATCAATAATATATTATTATATTAGTATATTAATATATTGTTATTAGCCCGTACAAACAGACAAACAGAGGAACAAAAAATCTGGATTTGTTCCATTTCTCTTCTTACATCCCCCTGACTCCGTTTCTAGCATTTTTTTCTATGTAGAGACATTCAAACTCTACAGTTTTATTACCTATACATACACCTATACATTTTAAATATGTTTTATAATGAGTAGTGACGGCCAATCTCACTCAGACTAGGTAGTTGCCCACACACACAGGAGATACTTTTATTACAATTAATAATAGGGAATAGGTGATTTAAATTAAGGTGAAATATTTTTATTATAATCTTTTTTGAATTAAGCTTATACTTATCAATATTTTATTATTATTAAAAAGTGCAAATATGTAGGTAGAAATTCAAAGTACTTGAAACGAACGCTATTGGTCAGACCGAATATGACGTCAGAGTATATCATAACAAAGCGATTAGCGATTTTGTCGCTATAAATTGCGTCGTCATTGCTCTGTGTATATGTATGTGATATACTGTGACGTCACGCCAAGCGCGCGAAATGGCTGGCGCTTAAAGTATCTATCCACATCGGTATAATATTTAAAAAAAATATACTAAATTTCAGTTTTTTCGTAAACTTTTGTATAAAAAATAAAACTTCAGACTCTATTCAAACTCAATAACTAATCAAACTTCGACGGGACGACAATTCGACACGACCGATGAGAGATGAGGCGCAGTAAAGCCGGTCTTACGTGCTCTCCTAGGCCCCTTCTGAAAGGGAGAGTAAGTAATACCGCCTACCTTCCACTTCCAAACTATTAGGTACTGAGAAGATCTTAACAAAAAAACTCAATTTCGACACCTAACCCGACGCGGAACTCGAGCTCGGGACCCCCAGGTCTTCAGCGGTACATGCTAGCCACTAGACCAATAAATTTAAATGTTTAAGTGAAATGATATATTTTAATAAACTGAATATGCACCTTTAGTCTTTTAAACTAGCGTAGGTACCCCAATAATTTTGCGTCCAAGTGGCGTTTTTTTCATTATCTCTTAAAGTACCCATATAAATATGATTTTTATAAGGATTATTTCTTTGTTTATTATTAAATAGGCTAAACAAACATCTCACACCTAAACTATTATTTATTTTTGACGGTTTATTAATTTATAACAATTTTTTAATTTTAAGTTAACTAAATTTCCGATAAGTTGATTTTTATTAAAAAATATATTTAATTTATCGCCATTACATAGACAAAGCCAGAACAGAATTCTATGGGTATTCGCACAAATAAAACACTTATTGTGAACTAAATCGTTTTATCCGTTTCTTGGTGTTCGCTCAGGTAAAACTTTGACCTAAATTATAGACGTACGTTCATTAAGAAAAATAATGGAACGTTGCAAATCGTGCGCCTTTGAATTGAAGGGAATTACTAAATTGTTTAAAATTAAGTTTCATATTTGTATGAATCATTGAAGTCTTAGTTATATTACTTAAGTACTAGTGGTATACTCATGTTTTGCTCGCATTCGTCCCTAGGAAAATAGAAGCATTATTATGTCACTCTTGAGGCTTTATGTCCATACACACACACACAGAGAGAGAGAGAGAGAGAGAGAGAGAGAGAGGAGAGAACCATATCAATCGACATACTCAGTGAATGATTTTTTTATAATATTTTTATTTCTAGCAATAATGCTTTTTATAGGTAATCTTTTTTTTCTGATATTAATCATTTTCAACTTTTTAAACTTAATTGTACTAAACTTAAACTTTATTGTATAATAAATCTTCATTAATGATATTTTTTATTTATTTACGATAATAATAGAATAGATTATATAAAAAGCTGTAGCTTTGCAAAGCTGCAATAATAAACGCATTCGCGTCTTCTCTAATACGGCAACAAAAATAAAGAGTATCACTACGATTTCTCTACATATATCTCAAATGGAACTCAAGGCGTATAATCTTAAGGAAACAGATAAGACAAAGTTAAAATTGAAACACCACTCCCTGATTAAACCACTGTTTTTAAATTACTTATAAAACACCTAAAATTATTAAGGCTATCTTATACTTTATACTTACGAGCTTATCTGCTACTATAACATAAAGAAATCACTTCATGCAAGTATTTTATCAGAAAACATCGAAAATCTTATCAAAACTGAAAGTAAATCGTTGTGTTTATTATCTTTACGTAAAGGTCCAATAATAGACAAGTCACAAATCCAATAGTAGTGGATAATGCATCGATAAATATGTAGATTAATGATCAAGGTATCAGAGAACACTATGAAAGTGCTTGTTAAGTCGATAAATATTATTGTTACTTTTGACTTGCGTATGTTATTGAAACAGCCTTGTAGGTATAAGGAGCATATGTCTGAAGATGATGAGATCCTGAGGTTTTAATAGCTCGAAGATCCTAGGGAGATCGCATAATCGATTCTGAGTTGAGTCAATAGATTAAAATTTAATGAAGTGGTTGATGTGACGCTGTTAATTCCACTTCATAACTCTAGGTACCTATACATATTTGTGTAGAGCAAAGTATCTCTGAACTTCTACTTTCACAAATTTAAGATTACTGTTGTTTTCAATATTAAAATAGACTATACTTTATATAAAACAAGGTACATTAAATTTTCTTTATAAAGGAACCAGTATCTAGGTATTTACTAAAAGTTCCCTAACATTTTGCTGCCCCTTGTTAAACGTCCCTATACAAGTCTGGTAAAGTAAATAAGTAAAACTGCGGTGTAATGGGCGGAAACAGCCGCCATTACAAGAAACATGGCAATTACACTCTCTATTGATCGCAAACGATTGTGACCGACTTGAGAAAGCGTTGAGGTGACAGGAAATGAGATTATAGTAGGGGAGCCCAAGAGGGGATTTTTGGAGTTACTCAAACGCGGCAGATTAACATATTTAAAAAATATTTTGATAAGGTAGAAATACTTGAAATTGTCAAATTAAGGTATGGCAGGCTAATTACATCCTGAAAAGCGTGCAATTCAATAATCTGCCGATTTGCACAAGCCGAAGAGGCAAAAATCGACCATAAAGTTGGTGTACGATTTTTGCCTTGATCGGCTGCCTTAGACGCACGCCCTTATATAGAGGACAAGGTTATGTTAATCTGCCGCGCTTTAGTAACTCCAAAAATCCCCTCTTGGGCTCCCCTACTATTATATTCCTTATTCTTGTATAAAATTAAAGTAGCATTTGCCCGCGTCTCTATCAGTATCGTTTAAAACTAACGAATTTTCATATAAATTTCCAACCCCTTTATAGTTTTAAGGGGTTTCTTATACCAATGGGATACCAACTCTAAACGAGGAATCTAATTGCCAAATTTTAAGTTTGTACTGTTTATAGCTACTCGTATATACTTTCTGGGATTTTGTGATTTATCATTGAGTGGTAGTTTGCTTTTATCTATACTTAATATTAAAAGAGGCAGAGTTTGTTTGTTTGTTTGTTTGTTTGTTTGTTTGTTTGTTTGTTTGTTTGAACGCACTAATCTCAGGAACTACTAATCCTATTTGAAAAAATCTTTTTGCGTTAGATAGCCCGTTTATTGGGGAATGCTATAGGGTTATATATCATATAATATATAGCCTATCTATTCCATACCAACCGTTAAAACGTATGTATTTAGGGACGAACCGGACGGGGTGGGTCGCTTATATATTACATAGATATAGATTGGTTTTACGTATGTTCATATACATAAAACTAAAATTATTAGCTAAGACGTAGACAGTTGACTTCTATGTGTCCTTGACAGTTGACTTCTATGTACAGTCCATATATTTGTAAGTGAATACTTTGAATAAAAAATCACAAAGACAAATTCCAATCATCGTACTGCTGATTACTTCCTACATAGAATGCACATATTATATCTAGTTTTAATGTATTACCAGAGTAATTATTGTTAATCAAAGGAACATAACTTGCATTACGAATGCAAAACTAATTTGATATTTGTAATAAAGTTAATAAAGATTAAGAATTATGTAATCATGCACAAGTGTACAAAACCGTGTTAATAAAAAACAAATAAAACCAATAAACCTATTAAATATCATATATTTTTAGATTTTAATTGGTCAATTTAAAAAGCTAATTTATCATCTGTACTGACAGTAATAAAAAATTTGCAAAGAGTAAGTGAAACCGTCATAAATAGCTTGTATATAAAAATCAATTGCTAATACTTTTTTTCGAATTAGCCAATAGATAACGAACTCCTTTAAGCTAAAGAAGTGACAGCATTGACCGCAGATCGCTAACCGTCCACTCAGATACGCTCCAAATGATACCTATTTACCTAGCTCTCTAGTTAGAATGTTTAGTTTAATTTTGTTTTATTCATTTTATAGATCATTAGGAGGTGATAAGAGTAAAATCAAAAATTTAAATTATGTGTTTTTATGTCCACTTTTAAAACTATACGAATACCTACGTACAAATATGTACCTACTCTCTCTACACTCTACACTCCCCTGTCCAAAATGGCATACCTATATGATATTTGGTAGTTGGTGACTAAATAGAATTGCACACGCGTGATGCTCCTGTTCAGTTTATATATTAGATAGGTTTAAATTTTTTCTATTGCTTAAAATAATTTAATTTTACATATATTGAACGTTTAAAGCATTATTACTTCAATTATACAAATCTCGCCTGTATTATTTTTTAAAACAATGGTTTGTTGTATTGTGGCCATCATATTTGTTATAAGTTTTGAACTTCATGCGGTTGTTTATAAAAATAACTAAAAGGATTTATATCGTATATCCTGTACTGTCTATAGTTACTGGGCAAATATAACCAGCCTAAAAAAAGATTATTATTTGAGCCCCTTTTATTATTTACACTATCTATAAGTTTATTATCTCTTCGAGAAATTCAAATTTATAATAAAATTTGGCACAGCGTGTCAATTTATTCTTAATTAAACTCCTTATGACAAAAACCTTCCTTTCGATGTTATCTTAGGATATTGTAAGAGCTTTTGAGCTACGATCTCGGTATTTTTTTTAGATTTTTTTAATATCAATTGTCATTCTGTCCATTTGTTGCAGGCTATTACAACTTCTGAATAACCCATCAGTGATACGCACCTCCAATATTTTTTTAAATTTAGGCCAAAGTCATATCTCTAGGAGTTTTTTTTATCTTTTCGATATCTTATTTCGTTTTTGAGATATGATTTTTTTCTGACCAAAACCGGGTGAAACACGACCGCATTTTTCACATTTTTTTCAATTATAAAAAAAGTTTTTGTTTTTTTTTTTTGCATTTTGTAGTCTTTTAAAGTTAACTCTGTTCAATGTTCATTATCTTACATTTACATTACTTTAACATACATAACATAACGTACATTAAAGAACGAGTTAGAGAGTGAAAGAGCAAATAATAATAATAATATTCTACAATTATTTTTGGCGGCTCTAAAAGGATCAAGGAAGACTCTTTTAGTCATCACTGCAGTATTTCCGACGCACGAACTTTATATTCAAAAAATTATAGACCCCTTACACTTCTTCAGAAATGAGCGGCTTGTCATGATAATTTCATCAATATATTATAAACCATAATAAATGCTTACACCATTTATTATATCATTGTCGATATTACTCAAAAGTAACTAAATCATTAACAATTTATGGGTAAATATACTACAAATAAAATAAAAAACTGCAGCGGCTAAGTTCTTTTGCGCATAAAAAAAGAAAACAAAAAATTGATTATTGACGTGCAATTTGGCGCTAAAATGGTAAAAGTCTTTTGCCGACATAACTACCTCAATAATCATAGGACGCGTGTCCGAACTTCCTGAAAACCATAATTTATTTATATTTGCTCAAGAGTTAAATATAAAATTTAAAATTACTTAGAAGTGTTAAGGTATTTTTATGTGGTATGGATTCTAGTCTCTCGTTCTAGTTTTTCACTAAGTAAACATATTTTTGTTACTATTTTCTATGATATTTTAAAATAAGATTTTAATATTTACAAATAAAATATTAAATAAAAAACACCGTGGCGGTAAAACCTCAAGACCTTTGTGTGATGAAGGGGCAAATAAAAAAAGACCTGTCAAATTATTGACACATAAATTGGCGCTAAAATGACAAAGCCGTTTTTTCGAGCAACGATCCTGACGCACGCTACCTATTGTCTCAATTACAGAGTGCACGTCCGCACTTCCTCAAAACCGGGTGGTCGCAAAAAAAGACCTAATTCATTTCCACACGTGTTCAACTACAAATTTTATGGGTTCTAATTTTTATACCAAGACATGAACAATGTACATTCTAACATGAAAATTGTATATGATTCTATAATTTCAAGGTTTAGTGCGATATGTAGATTTAAAAATATTTTTCTTTATTAAGTAATAAATTAGAACATAATGATTTATTAATATTTATGAAATTCTAAATGTGATGAAATATTAAATTAAAGCATGATTAAATTGATGTTATTTAATATTATTTTAAGTATATTCGAAATACTGAATGTTATCTGTGGATACACACGAAGACTAGAAAATATGTATTAGAATGTTTTCATAATAGGTAGGTATTCTGATTAACTTTAAATTATTTCTTAAATTAACATAACAACATTCGTAAATAGGTACATTTTGTGCTTTTATAGTATTTGTGTGTTAATATTTTATTTTATTTAAAACGTACTGAAACCGTAGTATGGTCAGGCTTTAGAGGAGACTCAGAAGATAATAAACCAATATCTGCTAAGGTAAGGATTCCCCTATCGTTTGAAAAGGTTTTTTCAATCTCCGATCGGCGCGACAAATTACAATGGCATAGGCGCCGTGACCGGAAGGAATCCAAAAAAAGCTACCCTATATGTGTCACTATAATTGCTTGACAACGCTACTTTATGGATAACTGAGTGTTTGTAGAAAGATAAAGATTTAAAAACCTTTGATTTTGGCCATACTTAAAATTTATAATAATTTTTTAAATCCATATAGATAAATAAAATTGATTTGTCTATTTGTAATGTCAAAATAATAGCTTTTTACTAAGCATAGGTATGTAAAATTATATAAGGTGTTTATAAGAAAAATACAATTTTTAAAATGTTTGCCTGTCTGTCTGTTTGTTCCGGCTAATAAATCTTATTTATTATATAGAGCCTACTTAAAGAATATATTTACCTACTATATTTAGTATCATCTGTTTATGACAGTAATATTTTTACTACAGACTAGATTTATGTTAATTGATTATATTTCATTTCATCATTATTTAAATGTTATGTTTTATGTTAATAAAAAAATAACATCGCAATAATGTGTACGTTAAATTGCATAAAAATAATTTTTATTCAAATCATTTGAAGGAGAGTTATTTTTTGTTAAAAAATGTTGTTTCCTTTTATCAGCTAAGTAAAAATACGATTTACATACTACTTAAAAAGATTTATTGGCCGGAGATTAAGTTTGGAGTCGAAAGGTATTTGAGCCCATATACGTTAACATAAAATGTTAGTCACCTCGTTTGTAGCTCTTTTTATAGATGTAAAATCGATGTTATATCATTGAATATGGTTGTTTAAAATCATTTAGATCATTTAGCTAAATTAAGATGTTAGTTGTTAAAAAATCTTGATTGGATTAAATTTGTTTGATTTGAGTAGAGTTGGTCATTTACTCGGAATTAGTTGAATGAACAAAATTTACAATATATGATATACATATAAAGGTACATGTATACCTTCTCAACTTTAATAATCTTTGTACTTACCGTTTAATCTGTCCTTCACAACTTGATGCGCGAAGGCTGCGGCTGCTGCTTGCCTCATGGGATCTAAGGCTACTCCCCATGCGCCCAAAGCACCAAGTGCCCTATGAGCTGGCACTCTCACAACCCCTGGATTAGTCGGAAACCCATAGCCGCCACCTAAACCAAGTCCCGGTCGTAACAACAAACTAGAGTTAGGATAAAGTCCTGGATTATGAGAAAAGTTTAAAGGCAACCCAGTCTCCTTTGCATCGTCTTTAGCACTCTCCGACTCAGTGTCCTGGTCACTTCTATCGTCACTCTCCCTAGAATTTCTACGTTTTTCTATATCCTCAAACTGTTTACCTAGCAACCTCGATATACTGAATGGCAAATTCACTCGTTGTTGGGTATCAGTCATGTGATCGTTGGGGGAATCCCTATATCTATCATTAAAACTATGTTCAGAATCGCGATCTTCGGAAGCAATACTTCTATCATATTGACCTGATAACCTACTGTCAGAATCCACATTTATCTCCTCTTGATCGTCATCCGAATGTACTGACGACATATTGTCTCAAATCACTAACACTCTAGCACTGAAAAAGAGTCATATTAAAAAATCAAACACTTATTAATCTGTACAAAGTTCCCGCGCTCCCGTCCACACACGACCGAATCAACAGACAATATAGGAAAGCCAATCAGCCGCCCCTCCGACGTGATAGTTTGACCGCACAAACGCCTCAACTATGTTGAGTGGAACAGTTTCCGACAAAAGCTTAATACGATTTCCAAACATAAAAACTCGTTTGGACTCACTAACTTTAGCAGAATGGGTGCTCCGTCTCTTTCTAACACCGTCCCGCTTCTACGCTTCCCCCATAATAGCTATTTACAATAAAAACTGAACTTTACATTCTTGGTAATAGAGTCTAAATATATTTGTTAAATACTTATAGTTACTGTTTTATTCCCAAATTCAAAACGACGTAAACACATGAATGATCTATTGTGGGAACGAGATCTCTATATTCTCTACATCATATATCGCATACATTAGAGAGAGACGACTATATTTTTGTCGAGGGGCGGACCTCATCATATTGTAGCGTTTAAATCCAGTTATGGACTGACAAATGGTGTACATATTAAGGGGGGGGCAATGTTAGGAACTATTTTTGAATCTTTTAAGACAGTTAAATTATTTACGTTCGGTCGACCGAACTCCATAGACAATGCACTTTATAATAAAATACCCGGTCATAGATAAGTATAATGCATGGCTGAAGATAGCTTGTTTATTGTATTGGTTTGGACAGCTGGAGTGGTAAAGGGTGTTATGGATTGGATGATAAACAAGAATGGTATTGCTTTTACAATAATTGTTACGTGAGTTTGAATTGCAAATGAATTATTCATATGGTTTCTATATAAAATGTTAGTTTAATCTACTTAGAAGGTCTGTATGCTGTAATTTTAATTGATTTACCCATTAACACAGATTAAATATTGTAATAAAATTAAAAATATACACATGTAGATAATATTTAAAATATATAGGCTCGTATTGTCATTTACTGAAAGTAACTTTTATTTCTTAAGTTGTTAATAATTAATTTTGACAAAGTATAATCTGGATCATTCATGGATTATTTACCTAAACCATATAGCTTTCTAACAGGCATCTAACGTTAAACATTTTAATTAAAAATTAAAAATATCTAATTAACTAAAAAAAAAAAATTTAACTTAAATTCAAAAAATGTACTCATTATTATGGTATAGTAAAAAATTAGTAGAAAAATAAAATATGTAAACCAAAATGAAAACTATAGTCACCGACACAGAGTAAGTACTAAGCTGGCTAGAGCTAAAAGGTCAAGAAGGTCATCAAGCGTGCTTTAGTACCTACCTATTTATATTCATTCATCATTTCATACATTCATTCATCTATATGATAGAACTATAATATATAAAACCGGTATATAATTTAATTTAAAACGATATATTTATTAACACGAGTAGGTACTTAATAAACTTCTTTACGTCACCTAAGTACCTATAAAGATAGAGCTAACATAACGTTATGGCTTTACGAAAAGTTTTTAAACTCTTTCGTTTTATAGTTATTACCTACCTATATTTTTCTTTTTTGTTTTGGTAAAGAAATTCCTAATGAAATGTCCCTATAGTTTAAAACTTTTTATGTCTAAAAATAATTAAACAAATCTATCCCACGGGAACCGTACGTTTTTCCGGGATAAAAAGTAGCCTAGATGTGTATGATGTGTATGTGTATTTTAATGTATGAGCTATATTATTGTAAAGTTTCATTAAAATCCATTCAGTAGTTTTTGCGTGAAAGAGTAAGAAACATACATAATATATCTATACATCCAGACATCCATACATTCTCACAAACTTTCGCATTTATAATATTAGTAGGATTTGAAAGGGTACTTACAACAAAAGACATTATAATTATTTTATTCTTCATATTTTTTAGTATCGTAAGGAGTATTCTCTGTTACTTCAAAGGAGATGCCTATGCAACTATATCTAGGTAGCTACCTACTTTATTTGTCTTACAAAATATTGAATGACAGCAAAGTAAAATTAAAATAATATAATGAAATATTAGTACTTACTATACTAATAGTATTTATTATTAATTATATTTTATGCATTTTATTTAGATGTCTTTCTACCGTATGAAATCAGCGTTTTGCTTGTGCATCCCTGGATGCTTAACAACAGCGCTATTTCTGTTACATAAGGCCATCCCAAATCCCAGCAGCCGTTTCAATGTAAAGGAGTAACAAACATACAAATTTTTGCATTTATATTATTATAATAGTAGTCCGATTCAGTAGTGAGGTGATATCCGAATTCCAAAATCTCTGAAACGAGCAAAATCTAAATCTCTATATATTCTGCAAACATTAAAGTTTTTTTTTATGTTGGGACATTACCACACAGCACCATCTAGTACCATGGTAAGCTAAGAGGCTTGTGTTATGGATACCAGATAGTTGATACACTACACATATATGACTTTAAATACATACATATTATAAATATAAACACCCATGACTGGAGTACAAACATTTGTGCTCATCACACAAATGAATGCCCCCTGCGGGATTCGAACCAGCGACCGCTGGCACAGCAAGTAGGGTCACTACAAACTGAGCCAAACGTGTCGTCGTAAAGTTGATCTGCGCTATATAAAAGCTTACAGAACAGATTGAATGAGAAAGATGATGATTGGCCCAGAAAAAAGGTTTTTTTTTTATTTAATAAATTATATAACTTATAAGTAATTTTCCCTAATTTATTTTGACAAAACAAGTTTTCAGGGTGAAAGTTCCAGAATGTCATGGCAATGAACGAAGAGTTTTGTCTTTTTCTCCCGCCAGATGTCGCGATGACTGTAGCCCTCAGTATATTGTAAAGCTCTATAGCGTGGATGGTTTTTTTCATTTTATTTAAAATTTAATTAAAATAACAGTAAAATTTAATTAAAGTAATATTGTACAGTGCCAGGATACAAAGAAAATGGATATCATTTATTCCCAAAAAACAAAAACTGAAGAAATTGTGGGCTAAAGCAATAAGACGACCAAAATGGGCGAAATTATAATCTTCCCATTTAAGACTATGTCGACATCATTTTAAAGTAAGTGATTGTACAACTCATAAATCGTCTACAGACGAATATATTTTTTTTATTTTTTGTACTTTTTTCCATATTAAATACAGAGTTTCATACAACCTTTCATCCCCCATTTTACCCCCTTATGGGATTGAATTTCGAAAAATGCTAAAGTACGTATTAATTTAATTGTCTCTTCAATACAATTAAATTAATACCAAGTTTCGAGTGATTCTGATCATAAATAATTCTTTGCCCATACAAACTTTATTATCCCTTTCACCCCTTTAAAGGATGAATATCGAAATAATCAAATAAATATATATATATATATATATATATATATTATATATATATATATATATATATATATATATATATAATCTTATTTTTTTATATTAAAGCTAAACACCACTTTCTGTGTATTTCACATTAAGAATGACAGAGTACTTATTTAATATAAAATAATATCTGACAATTTTATTATTAAAATTAAGAAATCACAACACATCAGTCAGGACCACCGCAGGACGCACATCTCCTTCGCAATTCTTCCTTCAGCTGGTCTAACTTCCAGGTACAATACATTGCACAGGTAAGATGCTGATCAGCTATACAAGAAATATCATAATAAATTGCTTAACCTCAGACTGAATGTAAACAGGCAATACGTGTGGCGCCCTCTATATGCGTTATATGTATTATATTTAAAACTAATTTCTGTCCAGATTTGTTATAATTACCGATACGGCAGCATAATATAATCTTAAGTTATTACATACTAGCTGTTCTGTCCAAATGTAGATCAACTAGCGACTCACCCTCCCTCCGCTCGGTTTCGTCCCTAACTACGTTTTAACGTTTAGATGATAAGAAAAAAGTATTTTATATGTTGACGGATAACCAGCTATAATTATACCAAATTTCATCAAAATCTCTCCAGTGGTTTTCTCATGATGTGGTCCCAGACAGACAAACAGACAGACAGACAGACAGACAAAATTCTAAAACCTATAGATTCGGCCTCTGTATCGATAATGATGATATTTCAATAAGTTTTCAAAAAAAATATTACTGAACAGATTCGACTCAGAATGTTTTTATATGTATATTATTCGACTCAGAATGTTTTTATGTGTTTGCGATGCCTTACATCCATACAAAAATCGTACAGAAGGAAGCACTTTAAGTTTTCCTTTTGTCTAGATAACTGTCCCAATATTTCTCGCCCTAAAACCTTTTTCAGATTATTTAAACACTTTAAAAGAAAATGATCCAAATCGGTCCAGCCGTTCTTAAGAGATACGCTTGGCTTATACCAACGAGAAGCATTTTTATTTAGACAAATTTATTAAAATTATCACAGCGACATCTAGTGTTGAATAGCAAATCAAGTTGTCACGCCATCTAGTGTTAGATAGGTAAAATTCTTACTGGATTTTTTTGTGCTTCAACTAGCAGAGCATGACATTTTATTTTTTACTAGAAAAGTGTAGTTCACAGAGATTTTTTTTTTAAATTTTGATACCCAAATGTTGATAGCATTATCCGTAATATATGTCTTTACATCGGACGCAGTAACTGAGGCCTGCTCGCGACAAATATTTATATTGGCTATATTATTTATATTGCTATTGGTATATAGTTATTTGTTTTGCTGTGATCTGAATAGTGAAACTAAGGGCGCCGACGGGAGGTGCAAGGGGGTGCACTTTCACCCCTCTGCCATAAAGCAAAAAATATAGAAAAAAAATAAAGAAATATGATGTTATTAGTACCTAAAATCCCTGTTTAAATTTAGATATATGCTAAATATGATACTTATAAATATGATACCTAAATATATATGTGAAAATTATAAAGTTAATCATTTAAAGATTAGTTAATCATTATATGTGAAGAAGCAGATAGATGATTATGCATAAAAATATAAAAAAAAAACTATATTAATTTTACATAAATTTTAAATTTTTATCGTCACTTACATTCACTTTTTATAAGTGAATGTAAAATTTAACTTTTCCTATAATACATACATAATAAAACGACATGAGGCATGAAATGAATTAGCTCTCCGTCATTTTCTATGCGTAATATTTCTTTACGATAAACGCAAGAAGCATGTATATTGTATTTATAATTATTTCTTTATTTATACACGTGGGAGGTAAGTTAGATTAATATTTGATTTTGTAAGTAATCCATACTAATATTATAAATACGAAAGTAACTCTCTTTATCTATCTGTCTGTATGTCTGTTTGTTACCTTTTCACGCGTAATCCGCTGAACCGATTTTGATGATATTTTATATAAAGACAATTTCAGATACTGAGTAGGATATAGGATAGCTTTTATCCCGGAAATCAAGACTTAAGGGGATGAAAAAGGTGATGGAAGTTTGTATGGGGAATCAATCATTTCTCAAGTAAGGGGTATAAAACTCATCATACTTATGTATATATTATAGTCTATCTATTCCCGAACCCGAGCAAAGAGATAGTGAGTCGGTAGTGTTTAATAAAACAATGGCAGAATTATGTTTGTTAGTACATATGTTGTTTATAATTAATTTTTGCCTAGAGAAAAATTATGAGCTAGAACTTGACATAAGCTTTTTATGTTTCTTATTTCGATACATAAAGTATTTCCCGTGAGATACAAGGAAGTTGTTAATGAAAAAAGCTGCTGAGAAGCTTCTTATATTTGATTGATTAAAAAGCTCTGTCTCTTTATTTATATCTATTATAGTATGTTTGATCAACGCCCATTCCTTCGCAAATGACAAAAAGTAAAAAAAAATATCAATTGAAAACTAATATGGTACTAAATTCATATCAAATTATCAAACTGAGTACAATCCTCGCGATGATAATATTTTTTTATTACAATCATTCAATAATTATTCATTCAAAGGCAATATTTATTTTTAGATTGTAATAAAACCATAAACACAGAACAAAGGACGTTATTAAACAAAACTAGAAGAATCTTAAGAGGTAATGAAGCCGGTGAAACTAGACCTTACATGGTAAGTTTTAAATTTAAAAAGCTTCACTAAAAACTTTTTTATTGTCATCGGTCAAAAAATACTAGATACACAATCAGCGACAAAAAATGTCCTCACCGAATGAGCGCTCATTTGAACATTTGAGCGCGCTTTTAATATAACGTTTTTTTTTGAAAACAACTTTATGCATTTTAATTAAGGTTCAATTTACATGGGTATATATTTATTTTAACTAGTATAATTACCTAAACACAATTGTTGCCAGTTTTAAGAGAACTTTTTCATGGGATTGTGTTATCTAGTACTTTTTTGATTGACGATTTTCTGTAAATTCAAGGTTTTTTACAATCGCTCTAACAGTACTTTTAGAGATTATCTCACAGAAAAAAATGTTTATATATATAAAAAGATGTAGGTACCTCTACGATTTGTATTAGTGATTTCAAATTCTCCTTTAATTAGTAAAATAAAAAAAACCTACATTATTTATCCTAATCAAAACCTCGCCGATTGAAATTTAATCAAAGTAATTAGACATTCGAATTTCGAATGAGCAAAGTAAGTACTAGCGACTTACACTCGCTTCGCTTAGGTATTTTCGCCTATGACGTTTTGCAAGTTTTTTTACATAATATACAGGGTCATTTTTAATTTACTGAAAACCTTTTGGGAATATACTATTTGCATCATAACACCAAGAAAAAATAATATTTCATCATGCTATGACATGAAAAAAATACATTTCGTTACAAACAAAAAATTATAGTATATAATTTATAGTACGTTTTTAAATTTTAAAACCAAAAGGTCTATCTGCGTCCAGTACAAAGTACAGATTTGAAGGAACCTAATTGGTTATGTGGTGGAGTTATAATACACGCACAGTATATTCTGACATCAGCAGCATGTATAGAGGACGTGCAGCGATTTTACGTGATCTCTGGGACACATAGGTGATATGGTGATAACTTTCTTTTTTTACTACATATTTAAGTTCAATAATTATAAATTAAAAATTTAAATCCTACTTCGCAAATTAATTGTCATTTAACGATTACACTGGCACGCGTGAAGCACTTAATCGAGTAATCATACGCCAAAACGCCTTACATCATTTTCCAAACATAGCTAAGAACCACCACAAGGAAAATGGCTGTCAAATGAAAAAAACCCCATCCATCCAATCGATCCATCCGTTTGAGAGCTACGATGCCACAGACAGACACACACAGACAGACAGACATCGACGTCAAACTTATAACACCCCTCTTTTTGCGTCGGGGGTTAAAAAAGGCTTAATTGGAGTGTATGTTTTTTTACGAGTATGTATGTATGTTACGCGATACCTTCACTAAATTATTGTGAACCCATTTGTTGATTATTCTATTAAGAATAATAGCTTATATCTCAAGGGTGACTATATCTCAATTCATTCCCTCTAAGAGTTGAACAGTTATCTTTTAAATTAATAAAAAAAATCACTTCAATACACTAGGGATTTTTAACAGTATTAGACAATCTTCAATAAGTTGTTAGATGTACCGTCAGCTGCCTCATCGTCGGAGTTCATGGGTTCGACTCGTATTGAGTTCTAATTTGTATTAGCCATATATACTGATTTTTTTTAGTTAAAATAACCCACTATCAACAGAATCTGGGCAAAAGCATCTGGGCATTTAGAATTTATAGAAAATAGGAACTACCTTTTTTCATATACTATAAAGCTATCTTTACACAAGTAACAGATATACGTACGTATGTATATTATCAATATTATTTTAAAACTATTCTGTAGTGCGATTGTATTCTGTGGCGGGTACATATACTGTTATAATAATAATAATACGCAGATATAGCTAGGCATATTTTTTATATTATAATAAATTTCTGAGAAAATCAATAAAGAAAAATTACTTTTTTAATCATCATCATTGTAGATGGCTACCTATTGGCAGCGAAGATGATTGTATTAAAAATGGTGCCAAGAGAGCAGTTTGGAAATGTGTGCCTAAAGGTAACTGTTCTTAGGTGTAAAATAAATTGTACAGTTAATATTTATTACATTAAGTAAACTAATTTAAATATTTCATATCTAATATAAAATTTTATGAAGGTGTACAATACAATATGTTTCCGCTTATTCTTTTAAATCTTATATTATTAAATGAGCAATTCTAATACATATATACTTATTTTGTATAGATAACAAAATTAAAAATTAAAATTAAAAATAAAAGAAAATATTTTAAATAAATATATAGATAAATTTTGTGTAGGTATCTCGAAAACGGCTCTAACGATTTGGATTTTTTTTTATTTGGATAAGATTTTGCTTTTTAAGTTTATCTATTAAAAATGTCTTTACTGAAAAAAACGCAATTTTTGTATATTTTCCGGAAAACGCCAAAGTACTTCTTTTAAGTACTGTTTACGCACAAAAAAGAAAAGGTAAAAAACGAACGCATAGAACTAAATTGGCAGTCGTAAAACTTTTTACAAGAATAATGTTACAATTCACGTACCCGACAATTAGGGTCTTACAAACACACGTTACGTTTTAACGTTTAGTATAGATTACTCAGAGACGAGATATTTTCCTGCAGTAAAAGTATCCTATATGTTGACCCGGATAACCAGCTGTCATCATACCAAATTTCATCAAAATCTATCTAGTGGTTTTCTCGTGATGCGTTCCCAGACAGACAGACAAAAATTCTAACAACTATAGAGACGGCCTCCGTATCGATAATAATAACAATTTCAATAAGATTTTCCAAAAAATATTTAATGCGCATATTCAACTACGTTAGAATTTTATTATATATATATATATATATATATATATATATATATATATATATATATATATATATATATATATATATATATATATATATATGTATATAAACACATAAGCCAAGAATTCTAAAGTACATAAACATTTTCTTTTAAAGATTACGTATTTGACGGGAAAGCATTTAACAACATACGCTGGATGGAAAATGATATAGCAATTGTAAAAGTAGACAGTAAATTTGACTTCGAACATCGTGTGCATGGCTGTGACTTCAAACCCGCTTTGATAGCATACAACGATCAATCTGAAGATCTAGAGTCACCTGGCACAGTCGCTTCTATTGCTGGATGGGGTTCTACTAATAACTTTAATTCAGTAAGTATTTCAGTAGTTAATATAGTAGAGGCAAAATACACTTAAAAATATTAATTAATTGGCATAACGCTGAAAATTGCTACAAAGTATAGATCTTTGGTACACTATTATTAATAAAAAAAAATGTCTGTCTGTCTGTTTGTTCCGGATAATCTCTGAAACGGCTGGACTGATTTTGACGGGACTTTCACTGGAAGATAGCTCATGTTATAGGTAGTAACATAGGCTAGGTACTTTTATTTTAGAAAAAGAATTAGGGTTCCGCTCAAAAAATTAAAACGTGTCTAAGGGCGAACTTAGCGAAGCGAGGGTGAGACGCTAGTAGTAGGTATATAATTCGATACGACCGGTGACAAGTCAGACGCAGAACAGAGGTATTCATTTCCCTTTTCCAGCTTGAAATTAGAACTCAGGATTTCAGGATCTGTTACTGTTACATACATATATTCAACTAGCGACTCACCCTCGCTTCGCTCAAGTTCGTCCCTAGCTTGCTTCCCAATACAAACTTTCATTCCCATTTTCACCCCCTTAAGGGATGATCTCCGGGATAAAAGTATCCCATGGCCTTTCCAGGGTCTCAAACTATCTTCTTACCAAATTTTATCTAAATCGGTTCACTAGATCCAGAGATTACCACCTACAACCTCACAAACTCACAAACTTTACCTCTTTATATTATATTATAGATAATACCTAATATAAATTCATTTTTAGATGTACGGTAGAACGACAAACTCTCCAGACCTTTTAGAAACCGATGTTTTATTGATATCTAAGACTAAATGCAAAGATCGGTGGCCGGAGCGATACCACTACATTATCGATAAAAACATGATATGCGCTAAGGACGGCTTCGATACCGACTCCATGAGAGATATATGTAGGGTAAATACGCTTACATAGTTCTTAGGTTACACGGTTATATTTTTTTTAATTACGAGTACATTAAACAAATATTTTAAAGTTACGTTACTATATAAAAACTTTTTAACAAAAAATAAAAACCGACTTCCAGGCACTAAAATGTTAAAAAATAACTAAACAGAGGTTTTCATTTAGAATAGATATCTAATCAGATATTTTCGAAGTTGGTGCCAGCGCCGATGCGAAGCAAATCTAACATATTTCGATACATAAAATACATATTTACCTATTATACGAGTATATTCATATCTTAAAATATTGTCGGCTTTGAAACAAAAAAAAAATTCAAAATTCGAGTAATTGGTGAACATACCTACATAAAAAAAAGATTCCGACGAATTGAGGGCCTCCTCCTTTTTGGAAGTCGGTTATTAATTCTCAGAAAAAAAATGCTATATGGTACCAAATAATAAAGATAGATAAATAAATAATTTACTATTAGGTACATTGTAGTGTACGTTTGATTTTGATTTAAAAAAAAAACATTTATTTCCTGTTTAGAGTTCTCCTCAGAGTAACTTATTATGTAATTTTCAATATTAAATATTGAAATTCAGTAATTTGGAAATAAAAGAACGAGGTGTGTTCTATCATCTTTGAAAAAGGCGATATTACGTTTTATTATATTATAATTATTCTAACAACAATTAATAATTATTGGTATAACAACTCATACGAGTTTTAACGTTATTTTGATGTCGGTATAATTTTTGCCTATTATTTTATTATATTTTGTAAAGCTATATTAGCCCCCTATCAACAACAAATTTTTAAAAAAGCATCTCAACAAATAGAATTTATAGAAAATTTAAACTACCTCATTTCATATACATATAAAGCTATCTTTACACAAGTAACAGATATACGTACGTATGTAAGTAGCTCATAACGTTTTTTTAAATAAATGAAAAGGAACAAGATATAAATTGTAAAGAGCTCGAGTATTCAAATGAAGAGGAATCCCGTAAAGGTAGAAGATTCGTTGTAGAAGGTGAACAGCACGTACATTCGGCGAGACATTTCAACAGCACGCGAAGATATAAGCCTGTGTCGGGTGGATTTTGTGAGGTACAATAATTACGTTAAATATAAATATATCAGGACATTAACACACAGCATCATCTAATTCCATGGTAAGCTACAACGCGTGTATTATTGTTATCAGATAGTTGATACGCTACACATATACAACTTTAAATATATACATATTATAAATATAAACATCCATGACTGGAGTACAAACATTCGTGCTCATCGCGCAAATGAATGCCCCCAGCGGGACTCGAACTCGCGACTGCTGGCACAGCAAGTAGGGTCACACCAACTGAGCCATACGTGTCGTCAAATTCGTCGTCATTCTATTTTTTATCCAGCTGTGTATTAAATTTCATCTAAATCCGTCCAGCCGTTTCAGCGTGAAGGAGTAACAATCAAACACACATAAAAAAGTGCGTGTGTATGCAATTCACACATGGTATAAGTGAAACTTCAGAAAAGTACCTACGACAGAATGAGACGAATATAGATTATCAGGAGTAGGATAATTATAAGGTTTATTTTTTTATAATATTTTTACCAAGTTAAAAAGTTATTTTACATTTTATTTGACATAAATATACATTACATATTATTTAGTAATTATCATTTATTACTTCCTGTGTAATGTATTCCATTTCAAATAATTAAATAAGGCATATTATTTTATACGAATATTAGAATCATATATTTACAGAATATCATATACAGAAAGAATATAATATTATATTATATCTGTCAGACAACAACAGCGTTTACCATGGCAACATGGCAATGTATTCTATCTCATTCTCTCACCGGCTTAATCCTATATATTTATGTGTTTGTCTCTTTTTAGTGTCGCATTTTCGTTTCATCGAGTTTTAAAACACAGCGATTCTAAAGAAATTTCACTTCGGAATTCTTATTTATATAACAGTGTAATTACATTGTAGAACGACCACGGTGGACCTCTAATCTCAGGCCATGGGAGAGGTGCAATCGTTATCGGCGTTATATCAGCTTGTATGACAACTAACATCACCCAAAAGTGTTACGGACCTTTCCTGTATACTAGCGTGTGGAAAAACCGACATGTTATTAACTGTGCGATTAATAAGGATAAGGAGTAATATTTTTTTACATTTTATTCTATTATAGCTTATTTAAACTTTTCTTCTACTAATCTTCTGACATGTTATTTTATTCTGTGCTGTTTAAATACTTTTTTAATACAATGACTTCATACTAAATAACGAACTGAATATAGCTTTGCTGGGCTTACGTAAATGTTTCTTTTGGTCTTCAGAGTTCAGAGATCTTCATATATTTAGGTTAAATATAAATAACAAACGAATAAAAAAAAGTGTAATGTCTAAACCCGTCTAAAGACAATCCCGCGTCGATTGGTCAAAGTTCCATACCAATATGTTCAGTAGTTTTTACGTAATGGACAAAGGAAAAATTCTAAGTATCTTATCGATTTGAAAGTGTATGAATTTTTTTTTGTTGAAATCGTTGAATTGGTCTCATAATAAACAAATGAAACCCTCGAATTTCATTTGACTGATTTAGACGAGTCGAATGGAATGTTGGAAAAATTACAACGTGATGGTTATTAATACCAAATATTTATTACTTTACCTTAGCCCACAATAATTCTCGCGACTAAAATTGGTGCCAGCTGACAATATTTTAAGATATGAATATCAAATAGGTAAATATGTATTGTACGTATCGAAATATATTAGATTTGCTTTGCATCGGCTGGCATCGACTTCGAAAATATATGATTAGGTATCTATTCTAAATGAAAACCTCCGTTTAGTAATTTTTACTAGTTTTTTTTAGTGCCTGGAAGTCGGTTTTGTTAAAGTTTTTGTATGAAATCGTGAATATGTTATTTTTCAACCACGATAGTTACTTTGTAGAGCAAAACTTTCTAAATAAATGTAAAATCTGTTTTAAAGTATATGAATTATTTTTCTTTTTATTTAAGCTTTCTTCTTGACGAGCTGCATTTCAAAATTATAAAATCAAAATTAACGCATTTTAACTATTTTTTCGCAGAACTACGTGCAGAAGACTATTGCGCTCTGGAAAGAAGCGATTAGTTGAGACTAATTACGAATGGTCTAATAATAAAAGGTGAGATACATCCATACATACTCGTATATATCTATACTAATATTATAAATGTGAAAGTGTGTTTGTTTGTTTGTGAAAGTTTGTTTGTTTCTCTTTCACGTCGAAACAAAGTGACAGATTGGCGTGATTTTTTGTGTGGAGATAGTTGGAGGGCTATATATATATATATATATATATATATATATATATATATATATATATATATATATATTGAAATTATAATGAAGTAATTAACTCATCATGAACTTTGGAATAAACTGTATTTAAAGATGATTAAATATACAACAGATACCTGACCAAGCAAAATATCTTATTTGTTGGAGCTAAATTAAAATGTGCCTTTGTTAATGAATTATAACAGTATGATTAAGGCGAGTGAGTATGTGTATGTTTGTTAAATAACCACCTCGCGATGTAAGCTCCTCGACGGATTCGAGTGAAATCGGAAATTGGGAAAAAATGTTTATTTTGTTAAATATAAGCACATGTATCAATTCTTTCAATATTTACCTAGTTATAAACATAATTTTAGATATGGAAAGCAAGAGTCAAATTCTCAAAACAAATTCGTGCTGAGGAGTAGAGTCAACAGTACTAAGAAACGACCGTTGTTTCTACAAAGTAAATTTAATAAATAAGTACTGAAAAAAATAACCCTTGCTTTATTAAACCGTGATACCCTCCTTGTATATTGCATTTTAAATAAAATTGTTTTTTTTTTTTGCGGATTTGGTCTCTGCCATGACAATATATATATATATATATATATATATATATATATATATATATATATATATATATATATATATTGTATATATTTTGTTATAAAGCATTCAAAGTGTCAAGGATAAAAAGTGAAATAATACCGCAAAAAATATTTTATTTTTTATTTTATAGCGTTTTATTCTACGCTATTTGATATTTCCTATTTACATATATTTATCTAGGGATTTGCCTGTTTCTTCTTTTTGTTCAGGGCTCGCCCGAACAAATCTTAAACCCTCTTTCCCTGGTCCATTGTCGAATGTAGCAGTTACCATTTTGTAAGTAGTATTTCCAATGTTAATAATTTCAGGGTAGACGTAGCTTTATTTTATAGCTATTTCTTTACCTAATTTCATTAAATATGTGTAAAAAAGATAATCAGTATTTATAATATGATTTAAAAAAATAAAGTCTTAGGTCTGTCTAACCTTAGCTTAGTGCAAAAACTATATGCTTCTATATATCAATTCATATTAGTCCGGTTAATTTCTTTAAATAAATTAAAAAAAATCGACTGAACACATCCAAAATTATTATTAAAATCTATCCCACGGGAACTCTCTACTCGGGTACATTTTTCCGGGATAAAAAGTAGCCTATGTGTTATTTCAGTCTATAATCTATCTATGTGCCAAATTCCATCCAGATCAGTTCAGCCGCTCTGGCGTGAAAGAGTAACAAACATACATCCATACGTACATTCTTACAAACCTTCGCGTTTATAATATTACTAGGACTTACAAAAAAAGAACTTTCTTTCTCTATATAAAAGATACATACATACATATAATGAATGTTTACTTTAATATGTAAAACACTAAAAATATAAAAACAATCGATAAAATCAATGTCTACGTAAAATTTAATAAAGAATCAATTTTAACTTCGTATCGAAAGTAATAAAGAGTTAGAAACCATGACAAAATAAAACAGCATTTTAAACACAAAAAAATAGAATTAATTACATTACTTCTAAAAATATGAGGATAAGTCTGCACAGCTTGGAGAGATTCGAGTGCTATTTAATTTTTGTCACATCAATGTGTTTACTTATTGGTAGGTATGAATATATTTTTTAATATTTAATATTTTTTTACCGACTTCCAAAAAGAAGGAGGTTCTCAATTCGTCGGAAATTTTTTTTGTATGTTCATCGATTACTTGAAGACGCTTGAACCGATTTGGAAAATATTTTTTTTCTTCCCAAGTGGTCCCATATAAATTTTATCGAAATCGGTCGAGCGGTTTTTTAAAAAATCAACAATTATATATGTATATAATACTAGTTTTCTTTCCTTCTAGGTTAGTAGTTACGGGTCCAACTATAGCTAAGAAGTGAGAATCATTCATGTGTCACAATAAAAATATCATCAAAATCGGTCAAGCTATTTTTATATATTTAGAAGGAGAACATTTACAAACATTTTATATGTAAAGATGGGTAAATTATTGAATAAGAGACAAAAATAATTTCTTATTGACTTCAAATAAAACGAAGGTACTTAATTCGAACCTGTTATACTAAATGATTTTCGTGATTTCATAGTAAGAATCTAGAAGGTATACCTAGGTCATAGGTGATAGGAAATTTCAAAGGTGGATTTTTTAAAACTCTATAAAAAATTTTAAACAAATATCTTGTATCAGTGGAAGATGTAAAGGCAATACGTGCCGTTTTATTTCATATTAAGGGTTTATAATACTGATATGGATTTAAAATCGAATCAAATATATTTTTTATCGTACACCATAAAAAAAAACATAACAAAGCTAACACAAAAAAGATATTACAATAGATACGAGTAGGACTTATTACTAAAGTAGTGTTTAAGTACCGTAGTCAGAAGATTTTTTGTAAGAAAAAGTTAAAAATGTTGCAGACGTACAGTCAATGGGGGTAAAAACGACATTGCCTTTAAACATCATGGACGTCCTCCATAAAACGAACATGAGCGAAGTTAAAGGACATTTAAATAATTCTAGAAGAATTATTTATGGTGAAGAATCCCGCAGCAGTAGACCGTATATGGTAAAGTAAATATTATTAAATATATAATAATAAATATGTTGGGACATTAGCTCACAGCACCATCTAGTTCCATGGTAAGCTATGAAGCCTATGTTATGGATACCAGATAGTTGATACACTACACATATATAACTTTAATTAGATATATACAGTGTACAAACATTCGTTCTCATCACACAAATGAATGCCCCCATCGGGATTCGAACCCTCGACTGCTGGCACAGCAAGTAGGGCCACTATAAACTGAGTCAAACATGTCGTCGTATAATCTATACATGTAATAAAATTGTAACTAAGCCGAATCTGTACATTAAATATTTTTGGAAAATCTTATTGAAATAAACATAATTATCGATACAGAGGCCGAATCTATAGTTTTTAGAATTTTTGTCTGTCTGTCTGCCTGTCTGCCTGTTTGTCTGTAACCGCATCACAGAAAAACCACTGGAGGGATTTTGATGAAATTTTTTATGGTGATAGCTGGCTGTGACTTTTCACCCTGGGAAAATATCTCATTTTTGAGAAGAAATACAAAAACTGCAATGTGACAGTTACTAATTAATATGTTAAACGTAAGAATTTGGTTTTTGGTCATCTGAACGCGGGCGAAGCCGCGTTCAATGGTAGTATATAATAAACTTACAGATTAAGTTGCATATTGTACTAAAAACTGTTTGTGTAATATTTTAGTATTAAAAATAAAAATTCAAATGAACATCTACATAAATAGAGCACTAATAATTAATAAGGAAATGGTATTTTTTATTACTGAAAATCTAATAGAAAAAGGAATTTTTTGTTTTATCTTTTATCGTCTTCTGCGTATGTTAAAATTATAATTTTGACGTTAAGCTATTCGTCTGATTGTGATGAAACTTTAGTGTTTTATAGTACTAGGGTTAGTACAACAAAAATTTAAAAAAATCAAACCGATAATTGGTTCTGTAGTTAGTTTTGGTCGAATTATTCAAAAAATCTTCCAAAAATGACAGAACGATAGAATTTAGTCTAGGCCAGCGTATACAAAAAGAAAAATAATGATAAATTCCATCGTTGAGGCCTACATTTTATTCTAAATAAACATATCTATTCTTGGATTCCTTAAAATATACTAGACTTATTTAATTTAACTTTTAATAGGTTTATTTAAAGCTTCCAACCAAGAATCCAAAATATAACGACTACCGTCAATGGCTGTGCGGGGGAGTTATAATTCATGAAGAATACATACTTACTTCTGCCGCTTGCATTGAAGATGTGAAGCATTTTTACGTCGTTTCTGGCACTTACAGGTATAATATTTACTTACTTGGGCGGCCGAGCTTTACTCAGCTTTTTTTAGTAAAATCATAATTTTTCGGGAAAGATATAAAAATTGCGTTTTATCAGTAAAGATACCAATATGAATAAACTTAAAAGCAAAACCATATCTAAATACAGATCCAAATCATTAAAGCCGTTTTCAATCGGTTTCCATTCGGTTCAATCGTTAAATGTATGTATAAATGTTTATACAAGAATTGCTCATTTAACATTATAACATTAATGCTGTAAAGAAAAAAGATTTGTTTGTTTGTAGTTGATAAGGTCAGGAACTACTGAACCGATTTTAAAAAATTCTGTTATAGATAGCTTTATTATTCCAGAGGTGCATATGGGTTATAAGTTATATTTGTTTTGTTTGTTTTATTATCTAGACGCATATAGAGGACTTACATAGAGGACTTATGGTGGAGGTACTCAACAGAGTGCAAGGTTATGTTAATCTGCCGCGCTTTAGTAACTCCAAAAATCCCCTCTTGGGCTCCCCTACCATTAATATCATAGATGTGGTGTGATGGTTGGCTTGTCAATTTGTCCATCTTATACGTTGCAATGGATCAGATTGATTTAATTTTCATAGTGATAATAATAATAAAGTGAGATAGATACTTTGTGCGGAAATGTGCGAAAATACAAGTACATACATTCCCGTGTCTTTCGCTTTCGAAGTGCATTGGGTTAACAATTTCCTAACAGACTATTGGGATTCAATAACTGTATCTACTTGGCCCGACCTGGAAGTCGAATTCAAAACTTTTGGATCTGTAACCGTACTGTATATAAAAATACTATATTTATGTATTATTTGTTTATTAGTGTACTGGATATTATTAGATACATAAAACATAGAAAAAGAAAATTTTGTGCGGCATTATATATAGGTACATATTTATCGAATATCGAACAAATAGCACATCATTCTTATATTTTTCATTTCAATAATAAGAGCAAACAAAATCCCAATTATTATCTATACTGATATAATAAATCTGGATTGTTTTTTTAATGAACGTGCTGATCTCTGAATCCATCAAATAGATTTGAAGAATCTTTTTTGTATTTGATGGCTAAATTCTTGAAGGTATCCAACAGCGTCGAAACAGATTCACATAAATATAATAAAATTGTAACTAATCCGAATCTGTACATTAAATATTTTTTGGAAAATCTTATTGAAATAAACATTTTTATCGATACAGAGGCCGAATCACAATGAAATGTTACCGCATCACAGAAAAATCACTGGAGGGATTTTGATGAAATTTGGTATGGTGATAGTTGGTTATCCGGGTCAACATATAGGATACTTTTTACTGCGGAAAAATGTCTCATTTCTGAGAAAAAATTCAAAAACTGCAATGTAAGACCAGACTAATATGTAAAACCTAAGAATTTGGTTTTTGATCATCTGAACGCGGGCGAACCGCGGGACATGCTAGTAGACTATATGAGCGAAGCTACGGAAAAAGCTAGTTTAATGATATTTAACTCGCTTTTAGACATAATGAAGCAGACGATCGTTATAACAACATTTGTATCAAGAATGGAGCTAAAAAGGCTGTATGGAAGTGTATTCCCCGTAGTAAGTTTTCATATTTGTTAATTATAAAGCTTTACTGACTTTTAGATTTTCAAATCTACATACATACAGGTTGGAACAAATCGATGGGATATCGATATATATATATATATATATATATATATAATTATATATATATATATATATATATATATATATCAATCGATGGGAAGAAAAGTACCTTAAATATTGAAGTTATCAAGATTTAGGTACTCAAAGAAAACATTTCTTTATTTAAAAAAATATAGTGACGGTGTCCTTTTTTGCATTTTTATTTGGTTCGATTCCCGGTTCAGGTACGCTTTTTTAAAAATAAATAAATGCAGTTATTATTATTTTTAAAAATAAAGAAATGTTTCCTTTGAGAAAATCTTGATAACTTCAATATTTAAGGTACTTTTCTTCCATGTCCCATCGATTTGTTCCATCCTGTATATTACATACGATTATTTGAAACTTCTGAGTTTTCGTTACATTATTGAAGTTTACAAGTTGTGTGTCTGTTTGTATATCTGTCCTTTAAAAAAATGAACTTTGTGTATTTGTATTTAGATTACAAACAATATATGTAGTGTAAATCATTGTACTTATTTAATATTTAGAGTACCTGGGCCACCGAGCTTCGCTCGGAGTTTTTGGTCAAAAGTACAATTTTCTTTAAAAAAAAATTGAATAAATACAAAAAAAAAAAACAAAAATAAATTATAATTACCAAGGTATAATTTCCCGGATTCGAACCCGGATACTTATTCAATCTTGCGCCTTGGCCGCTAATGCAAAAGAAAACCGCATGAAAATTCAAAAACATGCGTTTTCCCAGACATAATATTAATCTAGATCGATTTATCGCCCCCGAAACCACCCGTATACTAAATTTCATGAAAATCGTTAGAGCCGTTTCCGAGATTCATATTCAATATATATATATATATATATATATATATATATATATATATATATATATATATATATATATATATATATATATATATATATTGCGACAAGAAATGCTCGTTTAAATATATTAGGTTTAGATATATTTTGTTAGACATTTTTCCTTATTTTTTATTTTTTCTCAAAATTCACTTATATTTAGATTACGTTTTCGACGGTCACGAGAATGATAACATAAGATGGATGAACAATGACATAGCTATTGTGAAAGTTGAAGATGAATTTAACTTTGACCGACGTATTAGGGGTTGTGATTTTATCCCAAAACCTATCTTTTATAATAACCGAAGTAGTCGATATGAGGAAACGGGCAACAAAGGCGTAATAGCGGGCTGGGGAAGCACTGATAAGTATAATCATGTAATATCCCATGATTCTATCTTGTAAATAGAGTAAAAAAATAAATGAAATTTAATCTTTCGTAAATTATATACATTAAATTTTTATTACATGATATATAAAAAAAACTAGCGGTTTGCCCTCGCTTCGCTCGAGTTCGCTCTAGGAGAAGAGACACAAATCTATCCCCCGGAAACTGTAAATTTTTTCCGGAATAAAAAGTAGCTTCTATTCCAGACTATAATCTATCTCTGTTCCAAATTTCATCCAGATCCGTTTAGCCGTTCTGGCGTGATTGAGTAACAAACATCCAAACATCCATCTAAACTTTCACATTAATAATATTAAGTATAGTAAGATTGTATACCTACTTATTTATTAATAATTACTGTAAATCTAAGGGTTATTATTAATTAAATGAAAGGAACATTTGGAATGCCCACATAAAATTAAAATCTCAGTCAAAATAGCTATAAAAATGTCTTTACTAATAAAACTCAATCGCTGCACTCTGTCTCAGCTTGACAGAGATAAAATTTTGTATAGATTGAATATAAAAAAAATAATATAATAGAATAAAATATAAATTGTTTCGTCCAGGAATTGAATTTATAACCATAAATATAAAGTTTTACCATTACCCGTTAAACACATTTCACTGAGTAAATGTGGTGGCCTGTTAGTTAAAATTTATTTCTAACAACACTGCATGAAATAGTTAATGAATTTAACGAAAAAGATGAACTTTAATTCAAAATCAACTAAATATCAAAGATTGTTTGTAAAATATACATAGGTACGAGTATATGTAGTACTAGCTTCGCTCGCGCTAAAACTACAAAAAAAACTCTAAAATGGTAGGTTTCATACAAACTTTCATCCGCTATTTTATGATGCTTATGGGATGAATTTCGAAAAATGCTAAAACACGTATTTAATTAATTGTATTGACGAGCATTATAATAACCAAGTTTCAAGTAATTCTGATCATAAATATTTTTTTGGATTGTATTATAACGTGTTTTCCCGTAGGAAAGAGATAATCTCCCACGGTAAAAAGTAGCCTATGTCACTTTCCAGCCCTCCAACTATCTTCACACAAAAAATCGCGCCAATCCACCAAGCCGTTTCGACGTGAAAGAAAGACAAACAAGCAAACACAATTTCACATTTATAATATTAGTATTGATGTACATATATCGTGTTTGTAACGTTCTCGTTAATAAAGAAAAAGTTAATTAGTTTAAATAAAAAAACGTAATTTTCTCAGTTGATGAACCAGAGAAGTCAAGCCCCAGTACAAGAATTGTTAGAAAGTACAGTGGTACTGATATCTAAAGCTGCTTGCAAACGTCGGTGGGGGTTGCGCTACCACAATATTATAGATAACTATATGATTTGTTCGAGAGACACTAACCCTGATTTAAGTGAAGTTTGTCACGTAAGTTTTATCAAAAAAAACCTATACCTACACCATAATAATCTTACTCTTCCGACCAATCCCTCCGTCTCCTCTCCATTCCACGTGACGTTCAAATATAAATAGAATAAAATGGCGAAATTTTTTGAAGTTTTGAACATTATTTGACTTTTTTTTTTGAAATTTTCGGCATTGGCAAGGTAATGTGTAATGCTCCACTGATATATTTTGAAGTCATTAACGAGAGGTTGATTAAAGAAACAAAAATTAAAATAAAATATTATTAAGCTATTTTTTTAAGGAGGAAGAGTAATAATTCTTAAAAAACACCAAAGAGTATAGTATTATTTTTATTATTAATATAGCTAATACATATATAAAATTTTCGTTATTTTTGAAAGAAAGTAAACGATCTGTATGGCAAAATCGAAAATACTAGCGTAAAGTAGCAAACCACGCTACTATTTTGGCCTTTCGTATTAATTTTGGAGGACTCCGCCAATAAAATTCTTTAGTCTGAGAAAAACGAAACATTATTTTATTAGGTTGGTCATTAAAAGTGGTACAATTGCGTATAATTAAATTAAACACCAGTTTTTATACAGGAAGAGACATTTTAAAACTTTTAAATAAATTCATCTCTAGGATAAATACGTTGAATGTTCGGATATAATGTATTCCGATGAAGTGGGCAGTAGAAGGGTTATAAGTCCCAACGAACTGGTATTACATTCAGCGTATCATAATGCAACTGGGAGAAGGCAACCGCAAGTTGTGAGTGGAGGGTTTTGTGAGGTATGATTTTTTATATTTTTTCCTTGCCTTCAAAAAAATGAAGGCTTGTTATAAAGGTGGTCCCAAACATATATTGTACTTAAATAAATACCTTTAGGGGTGGAATATTATCTTATTTTTTTATTTAAATTTTTTTTGAATTCAATATAAAGAAAAAAATATTAAAATTATTTATTTTCTTTTTAAATATCATTTCATAGGAAATGATTATGTGGCTAGTTACGGACTACAATAAAATATTATTTTATACATTGATTTTATTTTTAATAACTATTTTATACTTACTCTAGAAAAATAAAAACAAATCTATCCCACGGGAACCGTGCATTTTCCGGGATAAAAGGTAGCTTATATTTTATTCTTATGTATGAGCTATATATTCATTACAGTTTCATTAAAATCCATTCAGTAGTTTTTGCGTAAAAGAGAAACATCCATAGGTACATCTATACATCGAGACATTCAGATATCCATACAGCCTCACAAATTCTCGTATTTATAATATTAGTAGGACTAAAAAGAAAAAAAATGTGTAAAATTTTTAATAAGAAAGAATATTACATATTTTATAGAACAGAATAAAAAAAACCGAAAAACTTTAAGTTTTTTATAAAAAAAAGTTTCATAAACCTTTCTAGAACGATCACGGTGGTCCACTAATATACGAAGATGGATCAGACGCGGTAGTAATCGGGATAATTTCCGCATGTCTTGTCACAGAAAGGACCAACAAATGTTATGGACCATTTTTATATACCAGTGTGTATAAAAACAGGAAGCTTATCGACTGCACTCTTTACAAAAATCTCGTGTATGGTTTTTTTAATTATTACCTTTTATAATATATCTAAATCTATTTACGCATTGTATATAATATCTATGTATATATACTGGCAGTGGTAACCCAGTGGTGACTTGCTCGCTTGGGAAACCGAGTGAAGGAGGTTCAAATCCCGGGTTTTGCACCTCTGATATTTTCATGTGCGAATCATTTCCAACATGATTACCACTTGTCTTACGGTGAAGGAAAACATCGTGAGGAAACCTACATGTCTGAGCGAACCTACCAAGTTTTTAAAAGACCGATAACGTCCACCAACACGCAATTGGCCAGCGTGGTGGACTATGGCCTGATCCTCCTCGTATTGAAGGGAGGCTCGTTTCCAGCAATGAGACGTTAAAAAGTACTGAATACATGCATTATATGCCTTATAGAATATTAAAATTCTCAATATTTGTGCATCTATATGTGGGGGGTAATTTACAGAAATATTGCTCCGATTCTTTAACTGATAAAGAGCTTAGCTATTATTGAGAGTTATAAATGATAGCAGCAACATAGGGTTTATTCACTCAGGTTGCCTAAATAAAGCCTACATTCAGGTCATACCTAAATTCATTTCAATCCGCCTAACCGCCGCTTTTGCCGATTTTAATTAACAATTAAAAAGATAATTTTATTTTTTATTAATCTTTATTAATAAAATATAAAATTATCTGTTATAATACTTTATTAAGTCAATTATAAAAAAATCGACTAATAAAATTATTATTTTCAAAAACTCATTGGTAGTTCTAGCAACGGCTGTTCAAAACTGTTTAGATCTGGTTCGTCATATAGAGAAGAGGAAATGACTTGGGCCGATCATCCAGATGGGTAAGAATTGTGATGAAAATCTTAAGTTAATTAATATCTTTTGGGGTTTAACAAACACTTTAATATGAATGAATGTAGAATATAGGATTATTCACTTGGCTGCATGTCTCAGTGTTTTTTACCTATTCTACTGAAAGAATATACTTAAAATTTAAAAAATATGTAAAGTTTTTGTGGGTATTTCAAAATGTTTTACTAATGCAATCAATACTTATTATTGATATTTTTATTGATTGATATTATTAAAAATTTGATCGAGAAACACTAAAAAATAAGGATAATTTCGATGATACGATATAAATTCTACCACATATCGATTAGAAATTGAAACAATACAAAAAATGCCTTAATTTTTTGTGTACATCAATAGTTTTATATTATACAATCATTATTAGACCAGCAAAAACAGAAGAAAAGGAAATAAGAAGAGCCTATAGTAAATACAATGAAACCCCTGTTGATACAATCGTGAAGCAAGAAGGAGTTATACTGAGACCATTTGAAAATCGCCCATCGACATATAATACAACGAATAACTCTACTCAATGAATCGATTTAATAAACTGCTTGTATTTAAGATGCATTTTATTATTAATTATTTGATTAATCTATACATATAACAAAATTCAAACTGAGTCGAATTTGTACAATTAATATTTTTTTGGAAAATCTTATTAACTACTATTTCAAGTCATTATTATCGATACAGAGACCGAATCTAGAGTTTTTAGAATTATTATCTGTCTGTCTGAAAACGCGTTACGAGAAAACCACTAAACATATTTTGATAAAATTTGGTACGATGATAGTTGGTTATCCGAGTATATATAATACTTTTTACTGCGGGAAAACATCTCATCACTGAGAAATCCATACTAATATGATAAATGTGAAAGTGTGTTTGTTTGTTTGTCCTTCTTTCACGTCGAAACAGAGTGACAGATTGGCGTGGTTTTTTGTGTGGAGATAGTTGGAAGGCTAGAGAGTGACATAGGCTACTTTATACCGCAGGAGATTTTCAAATTCCCACGGGAAAACACCTTATAATACAATTCAAAACAAAATTTGATCACAATTACTTGAAACTTATATTACTTGATATTAATGCTCTTCAATAAAATTAAATAAATACGTGTTTTAGCATTTTTCGAAATTCATCCTATAAGGGGGTAAAATAGGGGATGAAAGTTTGTCTGAAAGTACCTTTTTAGAGATTTTTTGTAGTTTTAGCGCGAGCGAAGCCGCGAGTACTGCTAGTCTATTATTAACGTTAAAACGTAACTAGAGACGCACCCGAACGAAGGGAGGGTGAGTCGCTAGTAACATCTATGCAATTTACATCATTCAAAGAGCCTTATTCTTAACATACTCACTAAGCTAGAGTGCTTTAACTGCCTCGGTGGCGTAGTGGCTAGCATGTACGGCTGCACACTCGGAGGTCCTGAGTTCGAGTCCCGGGTCGGGCCAAGTTTAGTTATTGAGTCTTTCTGTATAGTAAGTTTCAGTAGCAGCCCGGAGTTGGGAAGTTGGCGGTGTTTCGCCCCCGTGCCTCGAAGAGCACGTAAAGCCGTCGGTCCTGCGCCTTAACTCTCACTGGTCGTGTCGAGCAGTCGTCCCACCGGAGTATGAGAGTGACAGGAATAGAGAATGCACTTGTATCTGCGCGTACACTTGTGCACTATAATATCTCCTGCGCAGTTGGCTAGTCTCAATGAGATTGGCCGCCGTGGCCGGAATCGGCTAGGAGAACATCATCATCATCAAGGTAGAGTGCTTAACTATGTTTAGCATTAAAAAGTTTCGTAAAGACTTAGACATAAAATAACTTACCTATATTATTCTATATTCGTATATGACAAAAATCTAAAAAAATACATGGGTATACACAATACACATAATTTTATGGTAGGTATTAAGATTTTCGCCATTTCCATACAGTTTTTTAAATTTCAATTTTTTCAACAATTATAGAATGAAATTTTGTCTTAGCCCCTTAGGATTAAAAACAAAAAGACTACGAATATGTTGCAAAATGTTTACTAAAGAATTTCAATTAGGCAGTAAGTAATATCTTTACATCTTATTAAATACTAGCATTGCCCGCGGCTCCGCCCGCGTTCAGATGACCAAAACCTAAATTCTTAGGTTTTACATATAATTATACTCTTACATTGCAGTTTTTGTATTTTTTCTCAGAAATGAGACATTTCCCCGTGGTAAGAAGTATTCTATATGTTGACCCGGATAACCAGCTATCACCATACCAAATTTCATCAAAATCCCTCCAGTGATTTTCCTGTGATGCGGTAACAGACAGACAGACAGACAAAAATTCTAAAAACTATAGATTCGGCCTGTGTATCGATAATAATGTATATTTCAATAAGATTTTCCAAAAAATATTTAGTGTACAGATTCGACTTAGTTACAATTTTATTGTATGTATAGATGATATTATTTTAACATGGAAATATCTTATTTAGTCAGGTTTTAGTGCAGTTTACGATTGGTAATAAAATTTAGATGCAGACTCTTATTCTTAGCGTAATCAAAAAAAAAACATCCTTTCCAAAGATTATTTATTTCATAGTATGTTAGTGGTATTTAGTACATATTTTCTAAAGGAAATTTTACTGACATTGTAATTTACGATATAATCATTCCAGAACAAGTACTTATATAATAATAATGTGGAATTGCAAGGCGTGAAATTGAAAATCAATAGCAAATGTTTTTACGTTTAATTTTTTTAAGAAAAATGAAAGTTATTTTCTATTCTGTAACATGTTTATTATACATTTTCAGTAAGTATGTAATTTACATTATTTCAAAACATAGGTACTTTATTCTAAACAACAACTTATTTCTTTTATTTATAAAAAAATACCAATCCATTAAAAAAATTATCACTATCTTAATATATATAATTCTTCTGTACGTGTTTGTCACCTTACTCCTCCTAAAGGGCTGGACTGATTTGGATGAAATTTAGTGTGTGTATTTTTCAAAGGGCTCCTGGATGGCTTGAAAACATAATTGGTAAACAACAAAACCCGGTAGGTGGCGCTGCTGCCGGTGTGTCAAAGAGTTTGTTTTTTTTAGTAGTTTGAACGCGGGCGAAGCCGCAGGTACTGCTAGTTTATTATAAATATAGATTGGAAGTATGTTGGTTCGGGCTAATCAAAGGAACTAGTGAAATAATTTTCATACAGTTTTAAATAAATTTAAAGATTCCTAGATAGGTACTACTATATGTAAACACCTTGCGAAAATAAGCTAACGGTAAAGTATTTGTGAATTAAGTACGGAAAAATCCTCGTACCTAAGAGCTTTCGTAAATAAATGCGAAGTACATCTAGAGTCACTAATATTAGCAAGCATAGAGTTAGTAGGAATGTGTCTTTTAACAGAGCATTTTAGAGCCATGTGCTTAACTCAACTTTTGCGAAGTATTTTTTGAAGTTATACTTCTTTTGGCACGTTTGGGAATAAATTATGAGAGTAAAATTTTACGATGCGCGCGCACACCGACAGCCAAAAAGCGACATGATGAAGTTAGCTGAAAGCGATCCTTTTACAGACAGAGAGTTGTGACATACGGGATGAAATCTTTAGCTATTTTTGTTCTGTAACGCCAAAGAAGTATAACTTCTTACGTGCGTACATAAGTACATTCACACGTTTTTTTTTTTAGTTTTGACGCATTTAAACAAAAAAAAGGTATTACTAAAGTAATTATTTCTAGATGTTGACTCTCTCGAAGTAGCAGCTCATATTCCAGAAGAAGTAGGAAAGATACTAAATGAGACTCGAAGAATCATTAATGGCTATGAAGTAAATGATGAAAGACCCTATATGGTATGCATAGTTTTTCTATCAAGATTTTTCATAGTATATTACACTTTGCAAAAAGGGCATTTTTATTTGTTTTCCAACTTGAATGATTTGCATAATACTTTCTTAGATTTACGCGAATGTTTGACATTTTTAAATAAAACTATATTTTCAGATTATTTCGCGGATTTATTTTGATTTTTGGTTCCCGAAGTTTCGAATGCTTTACAGCATCCATGGTCACGGGAGAGACTGATTTGAATGATTTGATGAAGATCTCTCTTTTACCCAATTCGTCCTTTGGCATTGCCCAAAATATATTTAAATGTTTTTTTCTACGAGCAACTTTTAAATAACTCTCAAATATGGACGGCTTTACATCATATTATTCTTCTTTATTTGATTCTGAAGTCGGTCGCACATCATTCATGCATATAATTAATACTAAATCTTTTGGATATAGGTATACCTAAAACTACCTCAAACCAACAAAAAGAAACCTCATTACCGTACATGGCTTTGCGGTGGAGTGATAATTCATGAAGAATATATTTTAACATCAGCTGCTTGTATCGAAGATGCGGATCATTTCTACGTGGTTTCTGGTACTTTTAAGTAAGTTTATAGTAATTCATTGGTATGTGATGCGTCGGCTTCGACTTAGGTGCATTTTTAGAATAAGAATATATACCAGATGTGTTCATGACTTTTTCGTCTAAAAAATCTATATATGTATGCAAAAAGTCACGTCCGTCTGTAACTCGTTTGATGCGTAAAAGAACTACGAGAAACAAATATAATTTTGAAGTATATAAATAATAAGGATAGTGAGGAGTGTTTTATTTTAAAGTTTATAGACGTAACTTCAAAATTTTAACGATATATAAGTGACTGCAAAATTTCTAGGTATTCAGATGAAGATGACAAATTTAATAATCCTTGTATCAAAAATGGTGCTAAAAAAGCCGTTTGGAAATGTGTTCCGAAAAGTAAGTGCTTATGTCAATAGTTTTAATTTCATCTAATATATAAAATTTTCATGTCACAATGTTAGTTACCGTACTCCTCCGAAACGGCTTTACCGATTTTTACCAAATTTTATATGCGTATTCAGTAGGTCTGAGAATCGGCTACTATCTATTTTCCATACCCCTAAGTGATAAGGATAAGGGTGGTCCTCCCAGACCCCACGCCAGGGACGAACCCGAGCGGAGCGAGGGTGAGTCGCTAGTAATATATAGAATTTAGATAGGTATATGTAGATTTCCGAAACGGTGAATAATTTACTCTTTAACATAATCCATTTTTTTTAATAAAATTATTATAATTTTAAGTCCATGATATTAAACTGCTTAAGAGTCACTTATGGTGATAACTTTTAACTCGTATTTATTGTATAGCTAAAACGTTGTTTTCTCTCATGATAGATATTGCTTTTTTTTCTTCTTTTTTTGTTTTAGATAACTAATTAAAATAGTATCTTTAATTATTTTATAATTTACAGTACAATTTGCTGTTAGTTTTTAATTTTAAAATGCTCCGTGTAACTTTAAATTAAAAATCTATATTATATATATATATATATATATATATATATATATATATATATATATATATATTTGTAAGTAAGCCGAATCTGTACATTATATATTTTGGAAAATCTCATTGAAATAGACATTATTATCGATACAGAGGCCGAATTTATAGTTTTTAGAATTTTTGTGTCTGTCTGTCTGTCTGATACCGCATCACAAAAAACCACTGGAGGGATTATGATGAAATTCGGTATGATGATAGCTGGTTATCCCGGTCAACTTTCTACGCGGAAAAATATCTCATTTCTGAGAAAAAATACAAAAAATGCAATGTAAGAGTATACTAATATGTAAAACCTAAGAATTTGGTTTTTGGTCACCTGAACGCGGGCGGAACCACGGGCAATGCTAGTATAATACCTATATATAAGTATATAAATTTAAGAATTATTCGTATACTTATTAGATTACGTTTTCGATGGTCATGAAAATGATAACATCAGATGGATGAACAATGACATAGCAGTAGTTAAGGTGGAAGGTGGTTTTGATTTCAATAGGCGAATAAAAGGATGTGAATTTGTTCCGAAGCCAATTTCCTATAACAATCAGAGTCAAACTTTAGAAAATCCTGGAACCGTTGTCACTATAGCTGGATGGGGGACCACGTCGAGGTATAACGATGTAAGTAAATAATAAATATACATATTATTATGTGAATATTTATGTATGTACCTACTTTATAAAATTAAAAGAGAAATTCTTGTACATATGTACCTATATATAAAATTTCGTGTACCTCGGAAATGGCTCTAACGATTTGAATTAAAATTTGTATTTAAAATTATTAATTACTTTTAAATTATTTATATTATTTAATTAAATTATTTATAATTAAATCCGCGGCTTCACTCGCGCTCAAACTACAAATAAGACTCTAAATAGGTAGTTTTCATACAAACTTTCATCCCCTATTTTACCCTATTATGGATAAATTTCGAAAAATGCTAAAATACGCATTTATTTAATTGTATTAAAGAGCATTAATACCAAGTTTCAAGTAATTCTGATCGTAAATAATATTTTGGATTGTATTATAACGTGTTTTCCCGTGGGAATGAGATAATCTCCCGCGGTGAAAAGTAACCTATATCACTCTTCAGCCCTCCAACTATATGCACACAAAAATCACGCTAATCCGTCAATTCGTTTTGCCGTATTCACGTCAAAACGCATTCGAATTTTCCAAAAAATCGAAATTCATTCGAAGGATAAACAAATTTATAATATTAAGTACGGATACTGTAACTAATTATTAGAGCCTTTCTCTATCTGCTCTAATAATGACTATGCCATATAGCGCCATTTGATAAATGTTCGTGGTACTTGCATTGTCGCCAATGCATAACCTATTGAACGACCGCCTACGCCGAGCGAAGTTTGGTCGCCCAAGTATGAGTGATATAAAAGTATTATTTCAAATTTTGAATTATTGTCATTACTCTTTTTTTGTAAAATTCTTTTGCATTAAACAGCCCGTTTATTGAGGAAGGCTATAGGCTATAAATCATCATGCTACTACCCAAGGGAGCGGAGCAGTAATTAGAAATGTCAACAAATCGGGCAGACTTCCATACATTATTGTAATAATGATGTTTTTAATATGTTTTAGTGCCTTAAGCTCAGAATACTGAGCCCATTTCAAATTCTTTTGCATAAAGCCAAAGAGTTTATTTTTGTAGTTTTAGCGCGAGCGAAGACGCGGGTTCTGCTAGTAAGTATTATTTGTTACAGTGGGTAAATAGAAGGAAAGAAAATCAACAGAATCTTCTAGAAGCTAGTGTCGAAATCATTCCTAAGAATAAATGCAAGCGTCATTGGGGCTCGAGATATCACAATATTATCGACAATTACATGATTTGTACTAAGGATATCGGTCAAACTATGTCTGAAATTTGTAATGTATGCTCTAAACTACTTATTGTTTACTATATCTTATTTATTACATGTGTACTTTAATTTTTTATTTTTTTTTTAAACTAGAAGAAATTAAAATTGTATTGTTTTATAATATACTAGCGACTCACCCTCACTTCGCTCGGGTTTGTCCCTAGCTTGATTTCCCATACAAACTTTTATCCCCATTTTCACCCTTTTAAGGGATGATTTCCGGGATAAAAAGTATCCTATGTCCTTCCCAGGGTCTCAAACTATCTTCTTACCAAATTTCATCGAAATTGATTCAGTAGATCCAGAGATTACCCCCTACAACGTCACAAGCTCACAATCTCACAAACTCACAAACTTTACCTCTTAGAGATTCAGAAATAAAATAATTATTTATTATAAGATTTATTCAACTTTATATTCGCAATGCGGCGAATAAGTAAACTGGTACTATGATATTTCGTCTATCTCCCTGAGAGTGTGTAGCTAACAATATAGGAGTATATTTATAATATGCACCTATGTAAATAAATAATAAATAAATATATTGGGACATCAACACACAGCACCATCTAGTTCCATGGTAAGCTACGGGGCTTGTGTTATGGATACCAAATAGTTGATACACTACACATATTATATGTATAACTTTAAACACATTTGACGACAAATTTGGCTCAGTTTGTAATGATTCTACTAGTACTAGACTTTAGTAGAACTAGTAAAGTGAATGTTTCAATTTTGTGAGATTTTTGAACAAAAAAAGCTAAAATGCTTTTTAAACGTGAGGATATTTTTTAAAATGCAGTTTGCCTAAAATATAAATATTACAAAGAATTATTTTAATTGAAAATTTATGGAAAATCTTGAGCTGCAAATGCTTTACATTTACATACAAAGCAGGGGTCATATATAGGGATAAATGATTGTAAATAAAAAACATATTAGAACCAAGTAGAAAAAAAAAACAAAAACAGTGCATACTATACATCAATAAAATCCACAGGAAAAATATGTAGATTGTCAAGATATAAGTTATTCCGATGAAGAGGACGCGAGACGCAATTCGAGAGTAACGGAAAGAGTGCCAGAAAACCTGGTGTTGCATTCCGCATATAACGACAGTAGGCGATATGGCGTTTCGCAAGCCGATGGGGGATTTTGCGAGGTATTTGTACATTATAGTACTTATTTGTAGTACTTTTACTCGTCCCTTTTTAACGTCCCACTGCTGGGCACGGGCCTCCCTTCAGTACGAGGTGGATCAGACCATAGTAAACCATGCTGGCCAAGTGCGAGTTGGCGGACTTCACCTATCTTTCTAGAGCGTTGTAGGTTCTCTCAGATATGCAAGTTACTCACAATGTTTTCCTTCACAGTAAAACAAGTGATGTAATCATGTGGAAAATGATTCGCACAGGAAAATATCAGAAGTGAAGCGGATCTCAACGTGGGAATAAAACCCGCTACACTCGGTTTTCCAACCGAGAGTGGGCTACAACTGCCTCGTAAAAAACTTTATTTGACGATAGTTGAAAAGATATATATATAATATATATATATATATATATATATATATATATATATATATATATATATATATATATATATATATATATATATATATATAGATATATATATATATATATATATATATATATACAATGATAAATCCAATAAAAGCTTAATAAACTTATTTCCTTGTAAATATTTTTGCAGAATGACCACGGAGGACCACTAGTCTATGGTAGTGGTGTAAATTCCATAGTAATAGGAGTTATTTCGGCTTGCTTGGTTAAAGAAAGAACCAACAAGTGTTACGGACCTTTCCTCTACACTAGCGTTTATAAAAACCGTCAGTTCATATCTTGTGCGGTTTACAAGGATTTTGAGTAAGCTTTAGTACTTTTATTCTAAAGTCACCATTAATACGTTGTTGACTGACTTAGAACGAGTTCCAATCTAATTTGGCTGTATTTTTGTGATTGTTAACAATATATTCGTAGATTGTGAATCGATTATTATAATTCTTAATGATAATCAATCAATGTTAATTAATTTATTTTTTCCTCACAAAGTAAGTGAACAATATATGACGTTCTGCATAGAGCAAGTTTGTGGACCGGAGAGTGGTTTAAGAATTAAGATACGCTTTAATCCCGTTTTTAAATTAGATTTTATAGTAAATAATATATACTCTTGATGATAGTACAAAACGTTAAAGAACGATGGGTGGAGTATAGATAGACCAGAGCGAGTCAAGTAGAGCTAATCAGAGCGAGCGAGAGTTTCTCTTATAGAATTTTTACAAACTCGTCTGTCTTAGGCTTTAGCATCTTAATAAATTCCCTATAAGCACATATACGGGATATTATTATTTATATACATTTATTTTTCATATCTCTTTAGCTTATGAATTTTAATTTCAGAGTAAAATGCAGGCGACAATTCAGATCTGGAGTGACTCATGTTGAGAAAGTACTCTCTTGGAAAAATCATCCGGACGGGTAAGCATTTATGATAATCATTAAATTACTTTCCTTTAAGGTTATTAGATAAGGTTTTACTAGTGATATTTGAATATATCAACTTTTTATCTCCCACCAACATTAAAACAAATAAAGAGTGAAGTATCAGCAATACAATCTTCTAAAGCGACCCGTTTTCGAGATATCTATATTAATATTACAAAGAGGTAAAGTTTGTGAGGTTGTAGGGGGTAGTCTCGGGATCTACTGAACCGATTTAGATTAAATTTTGAAAGAAGATAGTTTAAGACCCTGGGAAGGACATAAGATTTTATCCCGGAAATCATCATTTCTCGGGGGTAGCTGGGCATCGGGGGTATTTTACGAATTTCTATTCATTATATACCTGCTAACATTCTAAAATCTTAAAACTTCAGGTTTTCAATAAAAAAAAATTCCAGGTCCAAATATATTGTATGTGACATTATATAAATAAATAATAGTCTCTATAGTTATCATGTAAACAACCTTTTCATCAAAATATATATGTAACGCAATTTTTTACAGACCCGCCATGAATGAGTTAAACTTTGAGTCAACACAGCCAGCGGTGGTGCAACGCGCGAATGAAGGCAACCTTGCTTCAGACAAAGTGTTTTCGGACAGCGGGCTTATAATTAAAGCTGTAAATACAAATTATAGTAAAGTACCGTAATTGTTAATCTTGTTAAATAAAGCTATGAGTATTGATTTTCTGTTTGACTATATCTATACCTACTAAGCCGAATCTGTACATTAAATATTTTTTGGAAAATCTTATTGAAGTAGACATTATTATTGATACAGAGGCCGAATCTATAGTTTATAGAATTTCCGTCTGTTTGTCTGGGAACGCATCACAAGAAAACCACTAGATAGATTTTAATGAAATTTGGTATGATGATAGCTGGTTATCCGGATCAACATTTAGGATACTTTTTACTGCGGGAAAATATCTCATCTCTGAAAAATCTATACTAAACATTAAAACGTATACGTTAGTATTATATATTTCTATAGATTGACTTATTCTTCTTATATTTTTTATATCAATGACAATGTAGGTGTATTATTTCTTTTTTTTATGTATTTTTTTTAATTTAATACTATTTATTTTAAAAAAATATATTCAACGTATTTTTAATTTTTTAACACAAATAAATTATTACAAATAGATATAATAATGTTCTAATGAAAAATTATGACTTCCAACAGCCAAGAAATAAAATGGAGTAAAGCTTGGTTCTCTAAGACAAGTGTTTAATACTAAAATATCTACACTTGAGAATAAATATGTATATTAAACAGAGAAACTATAAAAGATAATTTTAATTTACAAACGGATGTAGACAGTAAATGAATTTATTATTATTGATTTTAAATAACTTTATAAATTGAGCGGATAATTAATGTTTCATAGAACTTTGATAACAGAATAATTTTCTTTCTGTTATTGGTTTTTACAATAAAAATGACGACTCTTGGGCTTTTACTTTCTTGTTTTTTATTAATATTGGGTAAGAGAGAATTGATATTTTTACATTATTAAAAACTAACCTTAACGTGCGGTTTCATGAGAATACGTATAAAAAACGATTTATTTTTTCAACGTATTAATTTATACTATCGATATAAGACATGGTTGTTAGTCAGAAAGACTCTGGCTAAATAATAAAAATCTCTGACAGGATGTGTATTACTTATGATTTGTAGATAAAACAATAGTACTGTTACTTAAGTTTAATAATTAAAAAAAAAAGATTAGATTGACAAATAAACGGATGTAATAGTCCGGAGCCGTAAGACGAAGTAGTAAGATAACGAAGCTTATTGGGGCGGAAACGGAAGTCCTCGTCGACTAATGTCATGTAAAAAACCTGTTTTAGTTTTTATTATTAATTTCCATCCATCCAGTTAATATTCAAAATACAATTTATTTACAAAAATAACATTCTGTACACTATATTTAACCACGTAATAATTGCGTTACATTTATCTATACTAATATTATAAAGAGGCAGAATTCGTTTGTTTGAACGCGCTAATCTCAGGAATTGCTAATCCGATTTGAAAAAATCTTTTTGCATTAGATAACCCGTTTATTGAGGAAGGTTTTAGAGTATATCATCATAAAATGTAGGTATAGTCTATTCTATAACCGTAAAAACGTACCTAGGGACGAACCCGAGTACAGCGAGGGTGAGTCACTACTTTATTATAAGAGTAAAAAGTAAGAGTAGTAAGTAAAAAATTGTCAGTATATTAATTTTTAGATGTAGTTTTGTCAAATACTACGAAAGGACTTTCAAGTGTTACTTCTAAAGGTAGAAGTAATAGCAGTCATGAATTTGAAGAAATACCAGATGAAGGCTGGGAGTTTGAAAACACAAGTATAGTAGATACTCGAAGGATATTGTACAGCAAAAAGGTTGGCCCTGGCAAGAGACCTTATATGGTAAGATTATAAAATAATATATTTTTTATATAATATTTTCTTAGATTTACGCGAATGTTTGACATTATTAAATAAAACTATCTTTTCGGATTATTTCGCGGATTTCAAACAAATCCGCGAAATAATCCGAAAAGATAGTTTTATTTAATATATTTTTTTGTTTTAATACTAAAAAATAATATAGAAGTCATATTAATTTTAAATTAATATTCATAAAAATGAACACCTGAAGCTGTTATCAGTACGTAAGAGTTAGAATTTTACTTGTAGAGAATGTATAAAAACCATCAATCAAAAATGTAGAACCACAATCAGCGACAAAAAATGTCTCCACCAAATGAGTGCTCATTTGAACATTTGAGCGCGCTTTTAATATAAATATTTACTTGTAAAAACAACTTTAAGCATATAAGGCTCAATTTACATTGTAGTATATTTATCTCAACTAGAATAATCTAAGCACAATTGGTGACAGTTATAAGAGAACTTTTGGTTGGGAGTGTGTATATAGTACTTTTTTGATCGATGATAAAAACTTTAAATGTACAAAATAGAAAAGTCCAGAACTCGATAAGTTCACGCAAGCACGCATGCACGCACGAATACATTGATTTTGCATGCATTAGTTTTTCTTTTATTATTATTTTTTTACTTCTCTGTGTCATAAACGACACAATAGTAAATAGGTACGTATTAAATGAAGTACAGAACACCTGTATCAGTGTTATAAAGAGAAACCTAATTTCTTTCCTATTCCACTACTCTAAAGATAATTCCATGATTACTATTAATTCGGTCAAAACAGGTCTACCTTCAACTAACAAAAGAATCAGCTAAAGCTCACAAGTACCGCGGCTGGCTTTGCGGGGGGGTTATCGTTGATCCTTTCTACGTCCTGACTTCTGCCGCGTGCGTGGAAGATGCGGACAAGTTCTACATTGTCTCTGGTACAACCAAATATGTGGACAGCTTTGATTACAAGAAGGATGAATGCGCGTGTAAACACCGTAGGAAGGTCGTGTGGAAATGTATACCTAAAAGTAAGTATACCAAATGGTACCATATTCATGGGGCTTAAATAAGTTTTTATTCTACAATCGTTAGAGAATAGAAATCGTTGTATTAAAATTACAACTTTCATCATTATATCGTAGATTCGTTATCTGTCATTACCATATTTTTTTTAGATTTATATATAATATTCTTTGCTGTGGTCCAAGTGGTGGCTACCACTTGGATCGACGAACTTGGACGCTTGCTTAAGAAACCGAGTAAAACGGGGTCAAATCCCACGTTTCGCATCTGTTATTTTCATGTGCGAATCATTTCCGACATAATTACCTTTACGGTAAAGGAAAACATCGTGATGAAACCTGCATGTCTGATGAAACCTAGCCAGTTTTCGAAAGAGATGCGAAGTCCGTCAACCCGCACTCGGCCAGCATGGTGGACTATTATCTGATCCCCCCGCGTGTTAAAGAAAGGCCCGTGCCCAGCGTGACGTTAAAAAGAGCTGAATATTTATATTCTTTAACAATTGTAAAATAACATCTTGTAAGCCTTACATCCAATGTAACCGTCTAAAAAGTTAGCTTGATCGTCGGCTGCGTAATTATCAAACTATATGTAACTCAATAAAACTAAAATATTCAAAATATTTATTTATGTTTTTGACGATACGTTTGGCTCAGTTTGTAGTGAAGCTACTTGCTGTGCCTGCGGTCGCGGGTTCGAGTCCCGCTGGGGGCATTCATTTGTGTGATGACCACGAATGTTTGTACTCCAGTCGTGGGTGTTTATATTTATTATATGTATGTATTTAAAGTTATATATGTGTAGTGTATCAACTTACTGGTTTCCATAACTCAAATCTCGTAGCTTAGCATGGTACTAGATGGTGTTGTGTGTTAATGTCACAACAACAACATGTCTTTAAGTCACAGAATAAACAATAAATAATAATAATAATATTAATGTTGATATATAGAAAAATATATTTTTAGGTTATATTTGTTAACAATACAACTTAAATTTAAAATATTTAAAGTTACTATTTATATACCTGAAACTTTCATAGCATATTTAACATTTTTTTTAGACTATAAATTCGACTTCAAAGACAGTGTAAAGTGGTCTTCTAACGACATAGCCATAGTGAAAGTGGACAAGCCATTCAAACTGGGCGTGCTAGAAAAAGGATGCGAATTTGCAACGGATATTATTTGTTATAATAACATTAGTAGGGAATTGGAAAAGGCCGGGACTAAAGGTTATATCGCTGGATGGGGAAGTGGCGGCAACTTTAGAGAGGTAATACGACACTTTTATTTAATCATATTTAGTCAAAAGAGGGTTTCGCAAAAGAGCTAAAAGATATATGTTTTAAACTGGCTTGAATCAGACCACTTTATACTTATCATGTCAATATTTTATAACTTATTTTCATGAATCTATCAAACCCTAAGATCTTACTAATATTATAAATGAAATATTGTTCGTGTGGTGGGTAATAGGGGAAACACATTTTTCCAAAAACGATGGGACTTATTTTTACACAATATTTTACCATACATATAGTACATAAAAGAACCGTATACTGATAGAATAAAACACGTCTTAAAACGTCTCTCCCGTGAACATGAATGCTGTAAAGCATTCGAAACGTCGAGAACCAAAAATCAAAATAGATCCGCGAAAAGATCCGAAAAGATAGTTTTATTTAAAATGTCAAATATTCGCTTAATTCTATGATAGCATTATAGAACTAGCGACTCATCCTCGCTTCGCTCGGGTTCCACCCTAGGTTGACTTCCCATACAATTTTTACAATTTTTCACCCCCATTTTCACCCCCTTAATTGATGAATTCCGGGATAAAAAGTATTTTATGTCCTTCCTAGGGTCTTAAACTATCTTCTTCCCAAATTTCATCTAAATCGGTTCAGTGGATCCACAGATTACCCATTACAACGTCACAAACTCACAATTCACAAACTTTACCGCTTTATAATATTAGTATAGATTAATACCTAACTATAAACATTTCTTGCCAACACACATGTCTTTATCAAGAGATTTATCCAATTCCTAGAGTGTGTATCGTCGTCAAAAAGTCCATATACCAGAAAACGCCAAATATCTACAAGAGGCAAAAGTATGCATAATGGATAATGAACAGTGCGCCAAGAAATGGGCTAAAAAGTTTAGGGAAATTATCGCTCAATATATGATCTGTACGAAGGACCTTACGAAGAGGTTGAGTGAAATTTGTGATGTGAGTAGATTATTTTTTATCTAAATTACTTCAGATTTAGAAAATAAAATATGTAAAATACGTTTAAATCAATTTTAATGATGAATTTTGGTGAAAATGGCCATTTATGTACTACTAATATATCTTTTATAATTGCTTTATATTTCATAGAAAAAGTACGCTAACTGCACAGACGTAGAAAGTAGACGAGTGGACCAAGAAGACGACGAACACACACCGTTCCGTATCGACGTTGGAAGACATTTACGAGACCCTGAAGATTACACCGCGAGGAGATTTGTTAAAACGGGTGGTTTTTGTGAGGTGATTCAATTTATCTATGCTTATACAAAATTTAAGTCCGAGTCTTAGAAAAATAATACCTACTCTTTATGGCCAGCAAACTCGTATCTTAGATAATATTTGGTTTTATGGTAAAAATAGCATAGACTATTAACACCACAATAAAGATAGATTCCTGTGGGATAGACGATAAAAGATATATGGGATAGAGGATACTGGCGGGTAGAGGATTCGGTTTGAAGGATAAAGGCTACAATAATGAGATTTTTCAACAGGGTGTTGCATGGCCAAAGTAAAACCATATAGCTTATGTATAAAACCGTAATATCTTCATCACATCTAATTTATTTAATGATTAGCGGCTCACCCTCGGTTTGCTCGGGTTCGCCTCTAAACACAGAAAACAAAATCAAACCTATACCACGAGAACCGTACATTTTTCCAGGAAAGAAAGTAGCCTATGTGTTTTTCCAGGCTATAATCTATATCTGTGCCAAATTTAATTTAGATCTGTTTAGCCGTTCTGGCGTGAAAGAGTAACAAACATCCATACTCACAAACATTCACATTTATAATATTTATACGGATTATATTATTCATTTACTGACAGAACGATCACGGCGGCCCCTTGATAGTGAAGTATCAGGGCAAAGAGCGTGCTACCGGTGTTATATCGGCGTGTAAAATTGATCCGAAAAGCCACCGCTGCCATGGACCCTTCCTCTACACGAGTGTCTTTCAGAATCGACAGTTCATATCTTGTGCCATTAATAAAGACATTGAGTAAGTTTTTTTTTTTAAATAAGTATATATTACGTGTTTATGTGTATTTTTGTGTTAAAATAAAATTGATAATTGTGTATACACCGTATATTTGATTTCATTTATATGAACATAAAAGATAAAATAACTTATTTTTGTTACGCAGAAAACACTGTAGGAGAGTGTTCCGTTCTGGTATTACTCACGAAGAATGGTCCGTCACTTGGAATAAAGAAGACGAGTAATATTAAATTATTTTTTTAATTTCATACATGCACATACAGTATACATACATACATACATACATACATACATACATACATACATACATACATACATACATACATACATACATACATACATACATACATACATACATACATACATACATACATACATACATACATACATACATACATACATACATACATGTTGCCAATAACACACAAACACTTGTTGCCAATAATTATTTTGTATATTACATTTTTTATTACAACTTTCAAATTATACTTTTTCAGAGATGATGACGATGACAAAGCTTCGAGGTAAGTATATTTTTAGATATTTGTTTTTAATTGTATTTTAAGTTATTTATTAAGTAATTGATATTGTTAACATAGAAAGGACGATAAGCGTGATGACAGGTACGTATTATAAAAATAATTAATAATCTAATATTATAATTTATTTTCAATTCATAAAAAATAATCATTTTCCAGTGACGAGAAGCATATGGACATTTTAAGAGAAAAGTATTTGTTTATTTTTTATTTATTTTATTGACCTTTTTTATTAATTTTTTATTAAATTTAATTTAACCGGAAAATGGAAGGGATTTTTAGAAGATAGACATTGTAGTATACCTTTTATGTGTACAATAATTATTGCTTAACGCAAGCGTTACTCGATTGCGGTGCCTGACTTGCTTTGAGCTCACTTGCTTCACACGGCGTTAAAATATATACATATAAATATTTTTGTATGTATGTAATAATCTAGGAATAATTCTTACTAATCTTAGTTGAAGTTCAATATAATATAGTTAAAAAAATAATTTTCATCATGCAGAAAGAAAAAAGATAAAGATTCAGACAGCTCAGACAGTGATAGAAAGGAAAACGCAACAAAATCTGACAATTCACAAAAAGATCACAAAGGTAAAAGTAAGAAAACCAAGAGGCACATAAAAGAAAAAAATAAGAAGGTTAATGCTAGAACACACGTGCGGAAAGACCACGATGAAGTCTTCTATGAGTCCAGTCGCGATGACAACGTCAATGAACCGGACGATGAATAGAAGTGTAAAGAAATACTTATGGATGATATAATTTTTAAATTTATATTTTTATTTATATAATCGGCTATGGAATACACTATTGTTCAATATAAGCATTTTTTTTTTAAATCTTAGCTTTTTTATATTAGTATCTTCAAGCGACGCGATGGATGGCAAATCAGAATAAATCAGCTTTCTTTGGTCAAATATTCAATTCCAGAGTCTTTAATGAGATAAGCAATTCCATTTAGACATCTTATTGATAATGATCGTCTACAGACAGGCGTTCATCACTTTTTGTTTTTTTTTTTTTAAATGTTCAGTAAAATGGAAAAAGATGCCCGAAAATTAATTCGGGAGAAAGTGAATGTGTTTTTTTAGTAGGATTTTTGTACAATGTCAAATATCATAAATAAAATTCAGCTAGTAAATGAAAAAATGTGGATTTTGTATAGGTCATCAATTTCTTCAGTGTATTAATATGTGTTCCGATAAAAGTTTATTAATAAATAGGTATAAACTATAGAAATTATTTACATTGGTTCAATAATAAAATCTAGTTTAACGCAAGCGAGGAATGATTTCTCGTCCAAGCAATCAGTACTGGGGTTCTCAATAAAATTCATCGTCACTTGATATCGTCCAACTGTTACGCTGTTAATCGGGAGATCCTTCGAGTGTGCCACTAAATCATTTACGGCGAAAGTATTCTAGAAAAAAAAATAGTATTGGTGGGTATATCAATTAAAAAAAAAATAAAAAAATATATGTCGGGACATTAACACACAACACCATCTACTCGTAGTTCTATGGTAAGCTACGAGGTCTGTGTTATGGATACCAGATAGTTGATACACTACACATATGTAATTTTAAATACATACATATTATAAATATAAATATAAACACCCATGACTGTAGTACAAACATTCGTGCTCATCACACAAATGAATGCCCCCAGCGGGCCTCGAACCCACGACCGCTGACACAGCAAGCAGGGTCACTACAAACTGAGCCAAACGTCTCGTCAATTAGGTATAGTAGCAGTGGGAGCATATAGCGGTAGCACACTCGCTTGGAAAACCTATTGAAACGAATCAGAATTCTATTAAGTTACAGCATATAACATAATTACTTGCTAATACGATGACAGAAAAAAATGTGAGTAAATCTGTATGTCTGATAGATCATAGAAGCTAAGTCCCTGGAATTAAGGAAAAGCTCGTGCTCAATAGCGGGATGTTAAAAGATCTGGTTTGACATCCGTATCTAAAATACAACAGAATGCGGATTGTAATAGATATTACATTTATTTTAAACTTTTCGTAAGGGTTATATGAAAAAAAAAATGTATTTGTAAGTTGCAAGAAATTATATTTAATATTTCTTTAAGGAAATTATAAAATCAAATCATATTGTATGTACATAGGTATCACCTGTGGTACTCGGTGCCTATATTGAATGATCTCAGTTTCAATCTAAGTCTATATAGATAAATAAAATTGAAATGTCTGTTTGTAATGTTAAAATAACAGCGTTTTACTAAATGCATATGAAATTATAAACGATACTTATGAGAAAAACACAATTTTTAAAAATTTTGTCTGTCTATCTGTTTGTTCCGGATAATCTCTGAAACGGCTGGACTGATTTTGACGGGACTTGCACTGGAAAATAGCTGATATTATAGGAACTATGATAGGCTATTTTTATATTAGAAAAAGAATTAAGGTTCCGCAAAAAAAAGTTTTAACGTATCTAGGGACGAACCCGAGCGAAGCGAGGGTGAGTCGCTAGTAATAAATACAGGTTTAATGCATATACTCACTGGTTCGAAAGGACAAACTTCAGGGAATCCGAAATGTTGTAAGTAATCTTTATAAGTACTTTCAGAATCTCCCAACTCTTTACACAAGTTACAAATTTCGTGTGACGCAAACATTTCGAAACTGCCGCTGATTTCTTTCTCTATAATGATTTCTACCTGAAATAATGTTCATGGATATTATACTTTATACAAACACAAAGTACACACTATAAATATCAATTCTCATTCCTCTCATCTCGTCAAAAGGAGAGATAAGGAAAATTAGTACAAATAAATTTCAATAGATGGCGTTGTTTGGTTGGTTTTTAAAAATCCTAAACGAAAAAATCGAACTTGAAAATTGTAGTCTCATTTAAGAAACATCTGCGATAAAGATAAATGATAATGGGTCCTTCAATAAAATTTCTATAGTTTAACAATTTTACTGATAATTAAATAAATAAATATGTATTTTTATATTTGTAAAATTAACTATTAATTACCTGCTGCGTATTCATAGATGGCACTGTAGGTTTATTTTCTGAGGTATATTGGGTTACAAAATAATGTTAACGTTGAAGATAAAACTATTGGTAGGTGTTAAGTAACTAATAGTAAGAACCGTATTTGAAAACTCCAATAGGATCTCATCAAAAGCGACAAAAGCCACATAGAAACCAAAAAAAGCCACATACATAGAAACCAATAAATATTTCTTTTTCAATAGGGAAGTAAAGTTAACTGCTTTTTTTAATCGTATTGGTACCGAAAATAGCCACTAGGCATTTAAAAGATTAAATATTTAGTTAATTATCAAACGTCGTCATACTAAAATATTTAGCAAAAAAGTACCATAATACTTTCTGAAGTTTTTATTTATCCATATATCCATATTTGAATTCATTTTGCTATATGTGGGTAGGCTATCTGTAACAACTATATAATACCTTTGAGACGTCTAACACCATAATTCCGTGACCATGATTGCTGTAAAGTATTCGAAACGTCCGTAAATCACCGAAAAAATCCGTAAAGATAGTTTTATTTAAAATGTTAAAAAAGTCTCTATAGCTTTACGTACCATAGTTGTAGACTGCATGCCCTTTAAAAAGCTTATAGCCCCAGTCATGTAAGAGCAAGTTTCATTATGCCTTCCTATTTGGATTTGGGAAGTATCCATAAACTTCTGACTCTCCTCATCAGGACATACGTAGATCGGGGAATCAAAGTTTAGAATGTATGAATCCTCTTCTGGCTGATTAATAATTATGTTTGAAATTCATTAGTACTATAAATAAATAAATAAATGAATAATTAAACATTTTCGGACATTCATACACAGCACCATCTAGTTCCATGGTAGCTACGAAGCCTGTGTTATGGATACCAGATAGTTGATACACTACGCATAATATATATCTTTAAATACATATATATTATAAATATAAACACCCATGACTGGAGTACACACATTTATGGTCATTACACAAATGAATGCCCTCAGCGGGACTCGAACCCGCGACCGCTGGTACAATAAGTAGGGTCACTACAAACTGAGCCAAACGTGTCGTCAATACTATTATAAACATTTACATAAGTATAATTTGAACTACGATTGATGTAAGGTAAGAAAACCAGGCCGGCAGGGTCCCCATGATGGGTTTCCCCAGGGAAAAAAAAGGTAAGAAAAAATAAATAGGATTTTAATCAATTAGCAAATAATTATCTATATATTTTCTATATTAATGAAAAAGGTACACCGATTCAAAATGACTTAAAAAAAATTAAACACTTATAAACCGGTAAAAATAAAACCGGTTAACCTGTGTGTTACCACAAACCCACAAAATAAAATATGCCTACAATAAATTACCACCACTTGCTTAAACTACAGATCATACATACAATACTATACTAGCTTAAACGTACTTACTTAAAGGTGCCCAAAACGATATATTGATTAATAAATAATTTCCAAACTAGTAACTAGACCAGAACAACTTAAAAAAAGGTGAGGTACTCAATTCGTGTGTATTTTTGTGGGTGAATTGATTATCACAGTTCCTTTTTAAATGAATTGGTTACCAAGGTGGTCCTAAGTAATTTAAAAAATAATACACCCCTAAAAGAGAAATAAATGTCTGCCTCAGCCTCTGTGGTCTAGTGGTTAGCATGTACGGCCGCAAATCCGGAGATCCTGGGTTCGAGTCTCGGGTCGAGCCAAGTTTAATCATTGAGTATTCTGTCAAAGAAAGAAGGCCCGGAGTTGGAAAGTTGGCGGGGTTGCACCCTCGTGCCTCGAAGAGCACTTAAAGCCGTCGGTCCTGCGCCTTAACTTTTACCGGTCGTGTCGAGTAGTCGTCCCACCGGAGTATGAGAGTGACAGGAATAGAGAGTGCACTTGTGTCTGCGCGTACACGCGCTGCACTATATTATCTCCCGCGCAGTTGGATATTTTGTGAGATTGGCCGCCGCGCCGTGGCCGAAATCGGTCGGGAGGACATTATTATTGTCTTTTTTTTTTTTTTTTATGGGACTAAGGGGGCAAACGGGCAGGAGGCTCACCTGATGGAAAGTGATCACCGCCGCCCATGGACATCTGCGACACCGCAGGGCTTGCAGATGCGTTGCCGGCCTTTAAGGAAAGTATACGCTCTCTTCTTGAAGGTGGCCAGGTCGTAGCGGTTCGGAAAGACCGCCGGCGATAGCTGGTTCCACAGGGTGGTTGTGCGAGGCAGAAAATGCCTTAAAAATCGCACTGTTGTGGAACGCTGGACATCGAGGTGGTGTGGATGGAATTTACTATTTTGGCGCGATGTCCGATGATGAAATACAGCAGCCGGGATCAGTCCGAACAATTCCTCGGAACACTCCCCGTGATAAATGCGGTAGAAGATGCAAAGTGATCCAACATCTCTACGCAGAGCTAATGGATCAAGCCGATCGGAGAGAGCTTGATCGTCGATAACTCGAGCCGCCCTACGTTGAATGCGGTCAAATGGAAGTAGCTGGTACTGGGGAGCTCCCGCCCAAAGATGAGAACAGTACTCCATGTGGGGCCGAATTTGCGCCTTATAAAGAATAAGACGCTGACGCGACGTGAAGTACTGTCTCGCCTTGCTGAGCACACCAAGCTTCTTTGAGGCCAGTTTGGCCTTACCTTCCAATTGACCACGGAACTGGACGTTGCTCGAGATGTCGACGCCAAGTATTCCGATACTGGCTGTGGGAGACAGAGGAGTGTCCTCAAATTGAGGAGCTACGATAAACGGCGACTTTTTAGCGGTTAACGCGCAAACTTGTGTCTTTTTGGGGTTAAATTGGACTAAGTTTAGTCGACCCCAATCCGAGACTTTGGTTAACAAAGATTCGACTTCAGACACAAGTTTGTTCCGGCTCTCGTCGACGAATTCCCGAGAAATATTAGCGCGGCCAGTGTACAGGGCATCCACAGTGCTATCGTCTGCATAGCAATGAATGTTGCTGATTTGCAACATGTCATTGATATGCAGAAGAAACAGAGTAGGTGACAGTACGCAGCCTTGTGGAACACCAGCATTGACATATTTAGGATCAGAGCAAGCACCGTCGACAACGACCTTGATGCTCCGATCTGCCAAAAAGCTGGTGATCCAGTTGCAAAATTTCTCGGGGAGCCCATAGGAAGGTAGCTTCGAAAGAAGCGCTTTGTGCCATACCCGATCAAAGGCCTTCGCTATATCCAGACTGGCTGCAAGCGCCTCCCCCTTGGTCTCAACTGCTTCTGCCCATCTATGTGTCAAGTAAACTAGAAGATCACCGGCTGAGCGACCTCGACGGAAGCCGTACTGGCGGTCGCTGATCAGCCGGTGCTCTTCTAGGTACCGCAGGAGCTGGCAGTTAATAATGGATTCCATTATCTTAGAGAACAAGGAGGTAATGGCTATAGGCCTGTAATTGGACGGATCCGAGCGGTTGCCCTTTTTAGGGATCGGGTGCACTAAAGCGGCCTTCCAGGATTTCGGGACTACGCCTAGTGAATAAGAGTACCGGAAAAGACGCGTTAAGACCGGTGCCAACTCCGGAGCACATGTCTTCAACACGACCGGAGGGATGCCATCGGGCCCACTCGACTTATGAATGTCCAAGGAAAGAAGTGTTTTCCGAACTGCACTTTGCCGGAACTGAATTTCCGGCATGGTAGTATCACAACGTGGGATTGTCGGTGGTGAGTTTCCTTGGTCATTCAGAGTCGAATTGGACGCGAAGAGAGTGCCCAGTAGTTCGGCTTTCTCCTTCGCGGTATGAGCCAGCGAGTCATTCTCCGTGTGCAGAGGTGGAAAAGAAGGCTTACAGAAATTCCCTAAAACAGCTTTGGAGAGAGACCAAAACGCACGTGTTCCTGAAGGGAGACGCCCCAATCTCTCGCCAATTCTGCCGATGTGCTTCGACTTCGCATTAGCGATACTCTTTTTGAAGGACCTGGAGGCAAAGTTATATTCCTTTTTAAAGGCGCTCGTATTTACATCACTAGACGCCGATGCGCCAGCCCAGGCTTGGTAGCATTCCAGCTTTCGGCGAGATGCCGTCTTGCAGGAATGACCAAACCAAGGCTGGGATTTGCCTCCGATAGGCACTGCAGAGAACGGAATAAATAGTTCCATACCCTGAAGTACCACATCGGTGACAGAGTCAGCAACGACGTCTGGATCATCTAGCGAGAAGCAAATTTGCCCCCATGGGTAGGACGCAAAGAATGACCGCATCCCGTCCCAATCCGCTGACCTGTAATGTCATACACGGCGACAGCCCGCAAAGCGAGGCCGTGTTGAGCGCGTAACTGGCACTGTACTCCGGACAAGACAGTGGTCCGACGAACCAAGAGGAGGATCGACGGAGACCAGGTAGCCGTCCGGATGAGAGGTCAACAGAAGGTCCAACAGGGAAGGTGTATGATCTTCCACATCAGGGATTCGCGTTGGCGAGGTAACCAGTTGTGTCAGATCATATGCCAATGCGAAATCGTGAACAGATCTCCCCGCATGATCGGTAGTACGTGATCTAAGCCATTCTGTATGATGGGCGTTAAAGTCGCCGAGAATCACGATCTCTGCGGAGGGGATCTGCTGGAGCACGGAATCTGTAGCCATTTGCATGTGCTCAATGAGTCGTTCAGTTTCGGCATTGCCGCTATGAGACCTATACAGGCACGCGTAGATTCGCGGATGATCGTCGCAGTCTACACGTAGCCAGAGGATGGATAGGTCCCGCCCTTCAAGGCTGCCGAGGCGACGACAGCAGATGTCTTCCCTGACGTACACGCACACTCCAGCCCGCGGTACAAAGGAATGCTCCAAATTATATCCCGGGTAAGAGAGGAAAGAGGTGTCAGCCGGGGACGATATCTGCGTCTCAGTAAGGAAGAGCAAGGCCGGCTTCGCCGTCTCAAGGTGGTAGTGGACGGCGTTCAAGTTGGAATTTAGCCCCCTTATGTTGCAGAAGTCCACAGCAAGCGTGAGAAGGGTAGCCTTATGTAGCCTGCTCCGTTTGCCCCGAGCAGAAGCCGAGAGCGCAAAATTGCCCCCCCCAGAATTCGGAGGGCAGCCTGGGCACCCACGCTCAGGTAGTGTATGAGCTGAACATGGATGCCCAGAGAGGGATTCTCCACCGCGATGTGCACTGGTGGTACCCTCCTGGGGTAGTCTGACCGAATTTCGCACTATCATGTATTAAGTGGTGTAGGGGAGGGGCGGGGAGTGGGCCTTCCGGGACTCTCACTTACCAAACGAAACGCGACAGTATAGCTGCCACTTTACGCCGGACTTCTGTGAGAGAGTGGTGCTTTACGGGACGTGCCGGCCCATTCGGCTGCTACCCGAAGGTAACTAGCATGGCACTACCACAGTTTTGGTTGACTGATTGCACTGGTGGAATAATCTCTGTCACTAGATTATCCCACCAGCGGGCGGTGGGGTCGTCACGTCCCGACGCCAAAAACTTTTTTGTCTACTTTTAGATTTAAAATAAGAACACCTATTTAAAAAAAAATATATATTTGACAGTTAAAATTAATCTTTCAATGCCCAACTGAGTTAAATCTATACAGATAATAAAATTGTAACTAAGTCGAATCTGTACATTAAATATTTTTGGGAAAATCTAATTGAAATAGACATTATTATCGACACAGAGTCCGAATCTATAGTTTTTAGAATTTTTGTCTGTCTGTCTGACTGTTACCGCATCACGAGAAAACCACTGGACAGATTTTTATGAAATTTGTTATGATGATAGCTGGTTATCCGGGTCAACATATAGGGTACTTTTTACCGCTGGAAAATATCTCATTTCTGAAAAAAAATACAAAAACTGCATTGTAAGAGTATACAAATATGTAAAACCTAAGAATTTGCTTTTTTGGTCATCTGAACGCGGGCGGAGCTGCGGGCAATGCTAGTATGATATAAATACTTACTACTTGTCCAATACCTTGGACGTTACAAAAGTATAACAAGCAAAATATGACAACCACAGCTAACATATTTGTTAGAAATATGAGGAAAATTTTGAATATTTCATATATAACTGTTGATAGCGTGCTCAATCTGATATAAATATAACATTGCATTGTCAGATGAGATATCAGAATAATTAAAATGATTTCAGTATGGTGTTAAATGTTAATTGGATGATGTATAGTGGTGTGTCACGCTATATGAAGCTGAATTATTTAAACGCGAATCTGAAACTAAATAATACATATGAAGGCAGTTAATATTAGTCCTTCTTTCACGCAGTAAAGAATTTGAACGTACGGGATTTTTAGAGGAATATTTTGTTTATTTAGATGCATCAAGTTCTTATAAATAATAAAATGAAAAATATGTTAGGACAACACACAACGCCATCTAGTTTTATAGTAAGCTACGAGGCTTATGTTACGGATACCAGACAGTCGATACACTACAAAGATATATCATATAACTTTAAATAGGTACATACACACATATTATAAATATAAACACCCATGACTGGAGTATAAACATTTGTGCTAATCACACAAATGATACTGTGAAGATAAACAGAAACAAAATGTTAAAAAATGTTGTTTTCTACAAAATAGGTAAGTCTAGCGACTTATCCTCGCTTCGCTCGGGTTCATCCGTAGGTTAATTCCCTGTACAAACTTTGATCCCCATTTAACCTCCTTAAGGGATGATTTCCGGGATAAAAAGTATAGATTAAATTAATTAAAATAAACATTTTGTTTGTGAACTGATGTTTATTTTTTTAGTTTAATAGCTATGGACGAGTGTTGGTTTTATAAATAAAAAAATCAATAATAATCATTGTCGAAGTTCGACCACTCGGCGAACTCTAAACAAAACTATGTTTCTGATAAGATGTCATGTCGAGAATAGAGCTTTCTATAACAATCAAAATAAAGGTAATTCAATAAAACAACGTTCCGCTAGAAAAATAGAGTATAATTTGACTTTCAACTAACGGCTTTGCATCACAACATTCAGTTTCAAATATGAAGATTAAATCCCTACGCATTTAGGAAGAGAAAAATTATAAAAAAATAAAACCAAAAGTGTTAAATATATTTATTTAAAAAAAAATACAAAACAAAAAAAATCATCCATGCTCACTACTAAGTTTCATTAAGAAGTATACAGCCGTGTTAAGTTATATACATATATGTGCTTCAAAAGTTACAACTCAATTCGGAAACTTAACTTCCATAAACATTGCGCGCTTTTGTCGTACACATAATTAATCAACTCCTATAAAATATCATCACATCATTACCTAAAAAAAACCTAGATATTTCATAATAAAAACTTAAAATCGACAAAAACGCACAAAAAACCTATCGGTGCTCAATACATCTAATAAAATGCATATAAGAAGAACATCTTTTACAAGCTATTATAGACTCTGTTGGAAAAATAACAAAAAATTTCGAAAAATATAATATCAATACCAAGTTATATAAAATACACATCTTTTATTTTCACACTAACGATAAGACTTAGGACATGCGAACACTCGCAAACTAGATAGTAATAATTTAAATATATTATGACGTAAATATACATAGAGTATAAACAACAGTACTACATCGATATTTTTGACATATCGATTTCGTTTAATTATCCAATCGTACTAATCGAATAGACTAATCGATTATATATTAATTTTTAATTATTTTAAATAGTTACACATATTGTTTATATGTAAATAAGATATTGTAGTACTGCCTTATAAACCCTTTTTAGTCTTAAATTACCATTATCTAATACTGAAAAAAGTTAAAAAAAAAAACAAAAATATTCATACCAACCTTCTACGATATGTAACTTCTACTTGTACGAGATTATTTATGAAAAATATCGCTGATCCGAAGTTGGCACAAATATAGACGGAAACGGGATTCTAAATTTACGTAAAAAATAAATATACTTAAAAAACTAATCAAATCCTCTCGAAATCCTTGAAAATTCAGAATCCCGTTTTGAAAAGCACCTCAATAGTTTTTTTTCCGTGAACTACTCTACTAATATAATATAGCCTTACCAATAAAGGTTTAGAGCATTACTAATATAACTCAAACTAAGCATAGAGATCTTCAACAGCTCTCGACAAGATGCTATTATACAATCGCTATCGCTAATAGAAAACTACAAAACGACTAAAGACCGGGCGCGATGCAGGAAGGATTCAGTACATTAACCTGCTATTATTACCTGTCTCTGTTGCTCCCGGGTGAAAATATTGCCGCCACGCTCGCACAGATGTAATGACCGCCGTCTTAAGGGATTTTAAACTTTTTAAGGTCTGTTCTTGTATGACATTTTTAATTTTCTCTTTTAAATATTTCATATAACACGCATTTACTACAAAAATGTTTGTGAGCAATGACAGTAGGCAAAGAGGTTATTGTATGATTTTTTTCTGAACCGCGGCAGGACTTAGTGTTATGTCGATTCCGGAGATAGAATGTCATTCCCATACGTTATTTAGTTTTCTATTATCGGTATCGATTGTAGAAAGTCACCTTGTCTAAGGATGATAGACATCTTATCTACGGTATGAGCCATTGAAGTAATATTTGCATTGAAAACGAAGTCGTAAACGTTATAATATATAACTAACATTAAGACTAGAAACAACAGAAACATTCATAAAGATATATTCTTTGTAAATAGCTCATTCTCTGAAAAAAGAAATAAAAACTTGCTACAGTCAATAAGCGTCTCTATCGCTGTGGTGATAAAAATCAAAAAATGTTTTCGCGCGAGTTACGTTTTGTCATACTTAAATCGATTTATAACTACGACAAGGAATCAAAATATTGACTATACTATACTACTTACACTCTCAAGCTGACTTTAATGTTTCTCATTTCAGAATTAAAGAGATTCAATTTGTGCTCAGAAAATTAAAAAAAAAAATACGAAATCTCCTTTACGAAAAACTACGTTTTAAATACATACGTCATTATTAAAGCCAGCACTAAACAAAAAAAATAGTATGACAAATCAAACTCAAATGACACAATATAGTAAGTAGTGGCATGAATATAAAAGTTAGTTAAAAAGCCTTTAATATATGATAAAATATAACAAAACACACAGCGACAGATCGCCCTTGGCCAGTGTAAAGAGAAAACAATCTTAAAGCTAACAATTAGTATCGGAATGCGTCCCGTCCCGTGCGTTGAAGCGTTTTATGCGTGTTGTTGGTTATTTGTTGGAACCGGAACATTATTTGTCTACTGCTGGAGTTAGTTCACCTGGAAATGAATTTTACATTGTTAATTTATATTTATTTATACATTTGAATTCATGTATCATTTATAAGGAAGGACTTTAAAATATCTATACATATAATAAAATTGTAACTAAGTCGAATCTGTACATTAAATATTTTTTGGAAAATCTAGTTGAAATAGACATTATTATTGATACAGAGTCCGAATCTATAGTTTTTAGAATTTTTGTCTGTCTGTCTGTTACCGCATCACGAGAAAACCACTAGACAGATTTTGATGAAATTTGGTATGATGATAGCTGGTTATCCGGGTCAACATATAGGATACTTTTTACCGCGGAAAAATGTCTCATTTCTGAGAAAAAAAATACAAAAACTGCATTGCAAGAGTGTACTAATATGTAAAACCTAAGAATTTGGTTTCGGTCATTTGAACGCGGGCGGAGCCGCGGGCAATGCTAGTATTCATATAAATTTCTATGAGTGCAGTCCTTCAGTACCTCTTGCGCGGGCGCAGTCGCGTCCTCGACGGGCGCGAGGTCAGTAGGGGTGGCGGGCGCGGGGGCGGGCGCGGCGCGCGGGGGCGCGGGCTCCACCAGCAGCAGGCGCGGCTTGGCGTCGCGCGCCTCGTCGCCCGACCCGCCCACCGACATCTGCGCTAGCGCTGCTAACACGCTCTCCATACTAGCCGCTGGGATGTCGCCTTCACCCTGGATTGTTAATTAATAATATGATTATAATATTTTAGCAGTTAGCATTTTCTTGTGATACCTACCGTAATTCTTTTACTAATAGGGAATATGCGTGTGATTTAAATAAAGGTGATTCATCTTTTATAATATATATATTGCTTTCGAATTGAAACATACATGAGTCAATATTTTTTAACGTAATTCCTTTTTGGTTACGAAAATAATTATTTAAAAATGCAAATATAGGTAGGAAATTCAAAGTAGTTGAAACGCACGCCATTGGTCAGACCGAATATAATGTCAAAGTATGTATTATAATAACGGAACGATATTGTCGCTACAAACTTAATTCATTTTTCTATGTATGATATTGTGACGTCACGGCAAGCGCGCGAAAAGGCGGGCGTTTAAAGTATCCGTATCGGTATGATATTTTTAATATTATTTTTTTATACTAAATTTTTGTTTTTTGGAGCTGGATTTTTTGTTACAATTACATAACGATGTTAGCTATTGCATTAAAAAACTCATTTTCCCATTCTCACTTACATATAGGGATTATTATAGATATCCATAGTTGGACATGGCATACAGAGTACAGACATATCAATAATTTAAGTTAATATTAGAATTCAAATTATATTATTATACTTTTTACTGAACTTCATTAATTCAATCATCACTAATGAGAAGATATGGCAATTAAACGTTTTTGTTTAAACGAGACAAAATACATAATTGTATATCAAAGAATAAAATTATTTACCTTTTGTGGTCCAGGTTTGAAGAAATGTAAATAACAGAATCCGCGGAATCCCTAAAAATATAATAATAAATATCAACACATGTTTAAAACAACAGATGCCTGTTTGTATATTATATTGTCTTAAAAATTAAAATGTATAATTATAATGCAATAGTTGGCTCAAAGTTTTTAAAATTGCCAAATGACAATAATTAATTTTTTTGCCTACACTATATATTGTGTATCATGTATGTAAAAAAAAAAGTTTATATAGAATAACATTAATCAATCAGATTGTTAGCCAATCACGTCTCTTATATTTATGAACAAAACTATATTCTATAAATAAAAAAGTAATAATATTATTTAGGTACTAGTAGTACAAATTTAATTAATATCTGTATATCATAACAGATTGACAATATTACCTTCCACACCATGACCTGGGGCTTCACACCGCGCTCGCTCAGCGCCTGCTTCAAGTCCCTCACTCGAGTGCTGGGACTGATGTTTGAAATCTAAAAATGTAAACAAAAACTATAATAACTACACACCCTTGCTTTGTTCAGCTGTTATACTTTGTATGGTACCAGCGACTCACCCTCACTTCACTCGGGTTCTTCCCTAGGTACGTTTTAACAGTTAATATGAAATACAAATCTTTGAATTTCTCAGTTATTCTGTATAATATTATCCTCCTGTCTTGAGTCTGGGTCTCAGGAGGATATTATGCCTGTATTATACATATAAATCTTCCTCTTGAATCACTCCTATCTATTAAAAAAAACCGCATCAAAATCCGTTGCGTAGTTTTAAAGATCTAAGCATACATAGGGACAGACAGCGGAAAGCAACTTTGTTTTATACTATGTAGTGATGAGGACCATTTTCTTTTGAGTTAAAAATTACACTATGTAACTCTCCGGCTAATATTCATAATTGAAGTTGAAATAGTAGTCTCCAAGGAACAATAGAGCTATGCATAATTTTGATATCATTTCATACAAGCTTTACAAAAAACGAAAATTAAAGTTCCATATCATCTATCTATCTAATATATTTAAACGAGCAATTCTTGTTTATTTATTTGTACCGGCAATCTCGGAAACGGCTCTAAGGATTTTGCAGAAATTTGGTACGTGGAGGTTTTCAAGGACGAAAAATCGATATCGATTAGTCTTATATCTGGGAAAACGCGTGTTTTCGAGTTTTCATACGGGTTTCTATCGCATTATTCCATGCGACATATTTCGCACACCCGAGCATAAGCATCGTGCTCAAGCGGCCAAGGCGCAAGATTGACAATCACAAGTGTCTGGGTTCGAATCCCAGTCGGATGCAAAGTTTATACTTTTTTTTTTTGTAAAGATGTCAAAATGTCTATCATAGCCACAATTTTACAAATTAAATACCAAAAGCGGTTCATTTACATTATCCTACCTTAACAGAGAAATCAATGACAGGTTTAGGACGTCTCGGCCGGCGGGGCTTGTCCTCTTTGCCCTCCTTGTCCTTACTGACAGACTTGTTGCTGTTGCGGCGGCGCGGCGCACGACGCGATTTAGGCTTACCATCCTCTCCCTCGGTCGTGTTACCCTAATGAAAGTATATATATATTAATTTCACCATTTTAAAATAACCTTTTTAGGGTCCAGCGGTCTAAAGGAACCTGTAGACTTTTGTCATATGTATTATAATATGTCTGTCCATATGTCAGCCTTTTCATTATAGTCACTAATATACAAGGCAGTGGTAGCCCAGTGGTAAGGAAGTGATAGCTGAAGCGAGTTCAAATCCCGGGTCTCGCACCTCTAATGATGAGATGAGTTTTCCAAGCAAGCGCGTTACCACTGGGCTACCACTGCAATATGAGATAGATTATAAGTACAGTTAAAATGTCTAGATACTATACTATCTCACCTCGCCTTCACTTTGGCTCTTATGAGAGCGTGTGCGCCTGCGCTGCCGGCGAGCGCGCCCGAGACCCCTCTCTTCAACGTCGGTATCCACCTCCTTCAGTGTACAGGCACGACCCGCCCTGGAATAAAATACACGTGAGTATAGGTGATATAATATTGTAATACTAGCTTGATTCCCAATACAAACTTTCATCTCCTTAAGGGATGATTTCCGGGATAAAAAGTATCTTATGTCCTTCCCGGGGTCTCAAACTATCTTATTACCAAATTTTCATCAAAATCGGTTCAGTAGTTTCCGAGCCTATTCAATGCAAACAAACAAACAATCAAATCTTACCTATATATAATATTAGTATAGATATACAAAAGCATCACTCACAGCATCTCAATATCTCGCAGCTGTCCGAGCACCGGCATGAGCTGCACGCGGCGGTTGGACAGCAGGTGCCAGAGTATGCCCGCCGGCCGCTGGCTCATGCGCTGTGTCTCTATCACCTGTGGGGATAAGAGGATAAGGATAATAATATAATAAACACTTTTTGTTACTCGACTACGAAAGAACGAAGGAGAGTTATGTGTTTGAACTGTATAAATTAGAGTGGAGCGAAAAAAAATGTTTTTTTTTTTTCTTAGCTTGGAGGTTGAATTTGTAGCTTATAAAAAATATTTTGAAATAAAAAAAAAATCTCAATATTTTGAGTTATCACACTAATTTTTAAAATAATTAATTTAAATTTTTAGGTTTGGATAGAAAACTTCTTTGAAAACCTTCAAGAATTGTCACATATAGTCCATTTTATACTTAACTTTCACTGTAATACAAAAAAATCTCCTTCCTCTTAAAACTAAAATTTCCTTAGCCCAATCCTTACTACTTCCTCTTTTAGACTATGCTGACGTTTGCTACTTAGATGCTAGAGAGGTGCTACTCAATAAATTAGATCGACTTCAAAATCTATGCATTCGTTTCATCTATGGTTTGCATAAATTGGATCATGTAAGTGACTTTCACCTTCGACTGAAGTGGCTCCCTATTCGCCTTCGCCGGAATATGCGCATACTTACGACGTTATACACTATTTTAAGTAATTCTACTCCTACGTATATACGCGAGCGTTTTTAGCTATCGATCCCTAGCTCAAGACCCATAAGCCACTGTGTTAGGCTAAAAAAGCTTAACGTACCTTCTTATAACACTACTTTTTATGAGAAATCCTTCACAGTACAAGCAGCAAAACTCTGGAACTCCCTTCCCGATAAGATTGCAAATGACAATCCATCACTAAAACTGTTTAAATCTCGCTTAAAAGAACTTTATCTAAGTGACTCCACATGATTTACTTATTATATATTTCTTGAAGTATGTGTATGTATGGATATATATATATATATATATATATATATATATATATATATATATATATATATATATATGTAATATGTATATATGTAAGTATCTATGTAAACATGTATGTATGTATCTATGTATGTTTGTTTGTATACATGTATATTTATATTATAATTGATGTTTGTAATTTGTACCTATACCGCACCGCACTATTATTTTTATATTTTCTCACGCTTGAGGGTTTCTGGTAGAGATCTCTTAAAGAGATAAGTCATCCTTTGTACACATGGCATCTATTTTAACTTGTATGTTTTTTTCTGGTACATAAATAAATAAATAAAAGTAACATGTTATTTTTTCATTTTTTTTAAATTGCAATAATGCAATATTATTGTTGTATTTTTATAAGCTACAAATTCTACCCCCAAGCTAAAAAAATTTTTTTTTTCGCCCCACCCTAAGCAATATGTTCCTTGATAATTACTAAGTGGCTTAACCGATTTTAATCATTCATACGTCTTGTTAACGCGAGTGTTACAGACTATATGGATATTATTAACAATCAATATGACGGATTTCAGGCGCCTATTTATCCTGAAAAAAAAACTTCCAAACCTATTACAACCAGCACACAAGAATAAACAAACATGATGAGTCTAAAATATAAGGTATAATAACACTTCACACACACAGAAAAATCGACAATTTAGAACTTAATTAAAGGCCACTTCTACAATATCTTTTTTTAGTCAAAAACTAGTAAAAATACCTGTGTTGGTGTGACAATGATGTCAATTGGCACATCGTGTGGTCCAAACAGCTCCGCTGGCAAAGTGTCGAACACCTGAAATTATAAAAAGTAATAGAATATAAATTATTGACAAAAGAACAGTCGCATACAAACTTTATCATAAATTATGATAACGTAATACTAAATTATATAATACGTTTTAATTTATTATCCATTAGTACTAAAATATATTTTACAGTTAGTATTACAAGGGTTATAATAATATATACATACATTTAAGTGGTATGATGGTCTTTAAATAAATGCATTTCTATATAAAAATCATTTGCATTGAAAAACGCCTTTAGGTACATTATTTCCTCAAATAACATTATGTAATGTTATTGTTTGTATGTCTATGTAATTTTATTAAAAAAAAATCTAATTGACCGAATATGAGGATAATCGAGCAATAAACAATAAAAATATAATTAAATAATTAAACTAGCGTCTCACCCTCGCTTCGCTCAGGTTTATTCCCTAGCCTGGTTCCCCATACAAACTTTCATCCCCATTCTCACCCCTTTAAGGAATGATTTCTAAGATAAAAAACTATCCTATGTGCTTCCCAGGCTCTCAAACTATCTTCTTACCAAATTTCATCTAAATCGGTTCAATAGATCCAGAGATTACCCCCCTACAACCTCACAAACTAACGAACTTTACCTCTTTGTAATATAGATTACCTGACAATCGTGTACTGTGGTTACCACCAAAGTGTCCGGTTTGATCGCTTTCATGTGCATCATCAGACCAAATTCCAAGTCTCCATAGCCTGTAAATAACAAATTAATAAAAAAATTACATGAAGCTTTAAGTTTATAAAAGTTTATTTCTAAGTTTATAAAAATAGATAATATTGATGACATTTTTCTTATTTATCAGACTATTTTTTTTTATATACAGATTAAATAAATTCAAAAGTACAGTAGTTTACACTCCGACCATGTTTAGAGGTCAACTAAACACAAGCAAAACCAGAGACAAAAGCTAGTATATGAGGCACACTTTCATCGCACGCCACGATAATACACATTTACAACATTATAAGAAAACAAAGGAAATCACCTTTTCCCTTGCCAATACGATATCCTTCCTTCGACACGGCTACAGATCCCATCACAACGAGATCTAGAGAGACGGCGTCTTCGATACCTGTTATAATATAAGCAAATAGCAAAATTTATATACATAATTTTAATATTTTTAAACAAATGGATATAATATAACGATTTGGACGACACGTTTGGCTCAGTTTGTAGTGACCCTATTCGCTGTATCAGCGGTCGCGGATTCGAGTTCCGCTGGGGGCATTCATTTGTGTGATGAGTATGAATAATTGTACTTCAGTCATGATGGGTGTTTATATTTATAATATGTATTTATTTAAAGTAATTTATGTGTAGTGTATCAACTTGTATTTCGAAGCCTAACATATAAATGCATATATACATAAATATAATAATTATAATAAAACCAAAGTAACGATGCAACTTCTATTTAAATATAATAACATCCCATGAGAAAAATATGAATTATACATATACCTATGTATATACATATATGTTCAACCACTTTTATATGATTAATATCTGTATTTAAATATGGGCTAGGTCATATTTAATTTGCAATAAAATAAATAAAATTATATCATCAACTATGAATACCATTTTAATACTACATACTATGTTTGTTATTTGCCATCTTTTTGCGTTTTCTTTGCAAAGTTATACGGTAAGCGGTTATAAAATGCAATTTAGTCATGCTAAGATTAAGAATTCATTGCAAAACATCTATGATAAATCTGTATAAGAAAAAAAATCTTACTCATTTATAAAGTTATGCGTCATTTCAAACAAATATTACAGCATCATACAAATCCTTGAATATATTAAAACTTTAGAAATTATATAATCGGCATAGAATCGCAATATATTTGCACGTAAATCCTATTAAATTATAAATGTGAATGTTTATGAGGGTATATAGATGTGCGTTTGTTACTCTTTCACGCAAAAACTACTAAACGGACTGTGTTGAAACTTTACAGTAATATAGCTTATACATAAGAGTAACACAGGGTATAAAATAAAGATTTAGTAGAAATGCTAATACCAGAATAACATAATATGCATTTTCATATAACTTACTCAAGGGCTGTCCGTACGTCTCCATGCCATTGCGTGAGACCGCCTTCCTAATAGCGCCAGGCCTACTCTCGCCTTCTGGCAACACCAGACGGTTCAAGAAACCACTTTGTAAACGCGGCACAGGCACGTACAAGGTCTTGTGCTTTTCTAGGCAGATAACCCTGAAATAGAGGAAAACGGTGTTTCTGCAACGTATTGTTGTAGTGCAAATGTTTTTTGATTTTATAATATAATGCATATTTTATCGCAATATTACACACGTAAAATTTTATTGTTTTAAACATTTACGCATAACATTTATTTTTTTTTTAAATTAATTATTAAGTAACTAGCATTGCCCGCGGCTCCGCCCGCGTTCAGATGCCCAAAAAGCAAATTCTTAGGTTTTGCATATTAGTATAATCTTACAATGCAGTTTTTGTATTTTTTCTCAGAAATGAGATATTTTCCCGCGGTAAAAGTATCCTATACCTACCTATGTTGACTCGGATAACCAGCTATCACCATACCAAATTTCATCAAAATCCCTCCAGTGGTTTTTCTGTGATGCGGTAACTAACGGACAGACAGACAGACAAATATTCTAAAAACTATAGATTCAGCCTCTGTATCGATAATAATGTCTATTTCAATAAGATTTTCCAAAAAATATTTAATGTATTGATTCGGCTTAGTTACAATTTTATTATATGTACCTATAGATAACCGTAAAGGATAAGCAAAAACAAATGTAAAATTGTCGTAAAACGACGAAATAAGTAGATTTATTAAATAACTTACATATAAATAAAGTGAAAGTTATATTTTTACGATAAATATTTCAATCACATTAAATATTTGCAAATTACCTACCCAAACTGTAGTATTTTAAATAAACCTACCTTCGATACTTCGAACTACGTAGTTTTATCTTTGAATCTATGAGACGTTAAGGGCAAATATGTAGGTCACATATAAGCCCACTTGAAAATGTGAATTTTAATATTCAAGTCTGTCAATAGAAGACCTCAGGTAGGTATACCTTAGCCAGAAGCATGCCATAAATGTTGTAAAAGCTTATTTAACAAACTCAATTAAAAAAAAAGCTTTTTGATTAATAGTATTTGTTTAATCTATACATAATAATAATAAAATTCTAACTGAAATCTGTACATTAGATATTTTTGGAAAATCTTATTGAAATAGTCATTAATACATAGGCCGAATCTATAGATTTTAGAATTTTTGTCTGTCTGTCTGGGAACGCATCACGAGAAAACCACTGGACAGATTTTGATGAAATTTGGTATGACGATAGCTGGTTATCCGGATCAACATATAGGATATTTTTACTGCGGGAAAAATATCTCATCTCTGAGAAATCTACACTAAACGTTAAAACATAACTAGGGACGAACCCGAGCGAAGCGTGGGTTAGTCACTAGTATTGTTATATAACAGAAATACTTGCCAAATACGTGTTCCATAAAAAATGTCGTTTTTAAAGAAGCTCCAATATCAAATCTCAATAGCATCAACCTTATTACATTAGCAGAGGGTGGGTGTAAATGAGTCAACGCTAAATAAAGCTAAAAGGCCAAGCGAGAAAGTTGCATTAATTATACATATTATTAGAGACCTTGTCATTTTAATTTTTAAGTATATATTGTGAAAATGTGACCCTTCTAAAAATATATATATTTTATAAGAGTGAGTAGGTAGGTAATAAATACCCTATGCATTGGAGTGAACATTTACAATAATATCATGCATGAATATTTATGTATATTGTCTGAAGAAGTTATTATATTTGTATATATTGTCTAGTTCCAATAAATAAAAACTTTGTTTTTCTAAATAAATTGACTAGTAAATAAACTGATCTATACATATAATAAAATTGTAACTAAGCCGAATCTGTACATTAAATATTTTTTGGAAAATCTCATTGAAATAGAGATTATTATCGTCACAGAGGCCGTATCTATAGTTTTTAGAATTTTTGTCTGTCTGTTACCGTATCACGAAAAAACCACTGAAGGGATTTTGATGAAATTTGGTACGATGATAGCTGCTTGATAATGATAGCTGATTGAACGTATAGGATACTTTTTTGATTGATGATAGCTGATTGAACGTATAGGATACTTATTACTGTGGGAAAATATCTCATATCTGAGAAAACTATACTAAACGTTAAAACGTAAGTAGGGACGAACCCAAGCGGAGCGAGGGTGAGTCGCTAGTATAGCGAAAATAGTTTGTTAGCTTAGCTGTCGAAGCGACGTGTGTGAGACCTTAATCGATGCGTGAGGGTAGTAGTGTCTTTTCTAACCGGTGAGTCTCCACATAAACACGTACATATATATGTACATGCAGATGGTGTGAGTAAATGCACTTCTGAATGTTAAAAAAAAGATAGCTTGGTTTGCACCCGAGGTGAAAGTCCTGTAAATTATGATCCAATATTTCAGTACAGATGTAAAGCGAAGTCATAGTAATTTTCTTTTCAGTTAAAGGGATTGATTAGTATGCAGCGTAAAAATGCAAAAACACATACGAGCGAGGAAAAATGAAAAAAATTACACTATATTATGGATTTTCTATAAGACTTCGTAAGCGTATTTAATCCTTAGTATTTCAAGCTTTCAAGGTCGCAAATATTAATGAAAAACAAACAGGAGAAACATTATTTAGGCATGCGGTCGACAGGTTATCAACGGTTACTGACTGGGTCAAAAGATTGCATCTACAAATTACCTATTTACATAATATTTCAATGGTACTTACTATACTTCATATTTCAAAACTTTATTAATTAAATTTTATTTTCTGCGATTCTTGTACAAAAGTATTGTAAAATTAAATTCATCACGGTTCATGATTAATAATTTATTTTTGATAAAATACCACGTTTAAAAATACTTTGAAATTAACTTCCTCAATGGTAAATTACAACGAGAAAGTACCTACCAAACAACAATTTCTCCTATTATCATCCGCATTACCCCTTTTGCATCTTTCTGGACGCGTTATGGATTTTTATGTTACGACATAATTCAACGTTAAAAATCCAAAACGTGTGCAAAATGCTAAAGCATTATAAAAAAAAAAGTTGCCCCAACTAGAAATTGTCAATAATTACTTTTAAGATTGTATACTTTTATGTAATGTAGTGGAATAATGTGATACTTAGACTATAGAGACAGACAGACAGTGTAAAACTAGACTCGCCGTTGCATCGATAAGGTCATAAGCACCTACTAGTTCCATAACTTTTTGACATACACCGATGTCTCACAGAACCAAGCATTCTTGTAAGAATAATGCTTGGTTTTAAAAGAATTTTAATTATCATGTAGCTACACTCGACGTTTCGTGAAACACAGAAAAGTTAACTCTGAAAAGAGCTATTTTACTGTCTGTGAAACAAGAAGTAGTTCTGAAAAGAACTGTTTTACGAGACAATAATGAAAGCATATCAAGACTGCAGATCCGTCCGTCAATGCGCGCGGAGCGCCATTTGCTTCGCAGCGCGCACGCCGGACGGATCTGCAGTCTTGCTACGCGTGGTACTTGACTCGTAAAATCAGATTATTAGTTCCGGAATTCGCCTTTTAATTCAAACTTTGTAGCCGACTGGTAAGGCCAAAACACTAAAGTAGTTAGGTAATGACTAATAATATTACATATTTGGTGTGCTCAAGCAAATCACCAACCAAACCAACAAACGTCTAAAGTTCTAAACATTTTCGCGATATGGACGAAAAGCGGAAATGAAAAATAATATTAGACACAATTATTTCATATTTAATTCAAATAACAAATACTTTCAACAAAAATAACCATAAATATGTTTATGATCAATAAATTTAGTATGTAAGTATTATATAAGTAAGCCAGTTGTAGTGAACAGGATATAAAACGCATTGCAATATCGGTCGGAGTTTGCGCAACCATCATTATAGTCATCGTAAAGCGTTACATTAAATATAACAAGTATTAGAACTTACTTTCTTTTAACATATGACTGAACTTAGAAAAAACGCTAATGTCTAGAAATTTTATGTAGACTACATATATAGGTATGTGATGTAAACACTACTACCCCTTATTAGACTTACATAGGTATTTCTACGATAAGGCCCAAAACAAAATCAATTTTTTTAGTATTTTGTATTTGCAAATCTCCAAAACTGCATAATCGGAACGAAACCGATTTTATGATTGGATTAGAGGTAGAATTAAGTAGCTATGTAGTAACAAGAGAACAAAGTCACGGATGAGAACTATAGATTATAAATCTATACCTACGTCATAATACAATTCTGAGTCGAATCTGTACATTAAATATTTTTTCGGAAAATCTTATTGAAATAGTCATTATTTTCGATACAAAGGCCGAATCTATAATTTTTAGAATTTTGGTTTGTTTACTGGGAAAGCATCACGAGAAATCGCTGGACAGATTTTGATGAAATTTGGCTGGTTATCCGGGTCAACATATAGATAGGATACTTTATACTGCGAGAAAATATCTCATCTCTGAGAAATGTATACTAAACGTTAAAACGTAACTAGGGACGAACCCAAGCGGAGCGAGGATGAGTCACTAGTATTTTTATAATATGTACCTAATTGAAAATTTCTTAACGTTTTTCTTAAGCGTGCATTATTAACCGTAAAATCGTAGAAAAAAAATTATGAAAAATTTTCATGAAAATAGCTGGTTCCAGTCGGTTCAATGATTAAAAATATTTATGTGGAAATTTCGTAAACAATATATTTCACAAACAAACATATTATATTCTCAGTTATCTATTTATACTTACCTACTCTGACCATCATAAATGCCTACCCCATATGCTTTGCCAAAACATAATAAACTCTATCGAAACCGAAATAGCTTTAAGGTCGATGTACTTTTTATTAGGACATCAAAGAACAGCTGAGTAAGCAACATATGGTACTTGTTACATCTAAAACTGCCATTCACATATAACTTAGTCTGGTAGATTGGTCTACGAAAGACACTAAAAGGTATGACTAACACATATAGATAAAACGTAATATGTACATGTATGGAATCGCCGAGCTGGTCTGTATACCCACAATTAGACGAACGACCTAATTTAACCAATCTACACGAAATCCGATATAATATACATATATTGAAAAATAATTGGAAAGGAATAACAAATGCAATATGACCGCATCTTTAGGGTATAAATAAAACTGAAGAGATTGTTTTGTTTGTTGAAACGCTTTAAATAAAACGGTCACGGGAGATACTATTGACCAAACCATGATTGCTGTAAAGCATTCGAAACGTCGGGAACCAAAAATCAAAATATAGTTTTATTTAAAATATCAAATATTCGCGTAACTCTAAGAAAGTATTGTTGAAACGCATTAACCTCCCTGGAACTGCCTAACTAACAATGAGATTTAAGAAATATTTTTGCGTTTTATATCCTATTTATTGAAGTAAGCTATCTACCCCCAAAACCACGTGTGTTGACCCTGTCGTGGTGGGTTTTTGGCTTCACGCCCAGCAATCCAGTCTGGTGTGAGGCCAAGACACACACTGAGAGGCGGTCCATCCTGGTGGACGGTGTACGTACGATGCGGGTTGCGCTCCTGGTACTTTTCTGATAGCAAAGTAGACCAAGGGAGCAACCCCTTGGTTATTGTGGTCTGCTTCGGCAGGCCTTTCGTCGGGGCGTCTTAGTTGAGTGAGTAAGCAATCCCTGTATGTACGCAGGTGGTATATGTAAATGAATTTTCAATTTACCAACGTTCCAAAAAATTTATGCAATCTAACATCACACTATATTACAAATAAATATATAATAAAACTAGCATTGCCCGCGGCTCCGCCCGCGTTCAGATGACTAAAAACCAAATATTCATAGGTTTTACATATTAGTATACTCTTACATGGAGATTTTGTATTTTTTCTCAGAAATGAGATATTTTCCCACGGTAAAAAGTATCCTATATGTTGACCCGAATAACCAGCTCTCACCATACCAAATTTCATCAAAATCCCTCCAGTGATTTTTCTGTGATGCGGTAACAGACAGACAGACAGACAGACAAACAAAACTTCTAAAAACTATAGATTCGGCCTCTGTATCGATAATAATGTCTATTTCAATAAGATTTTCAAAAAAATATTTAATGTGCAGATTCGGCTTAGTTACAATTTTATTATATGTATAGACTAGCGGACCCGACAGACGTTGTCCTGTCTACACGTCTTTAATTTGAAAATTTCAAACTTTTCAGACAAAATTGTGAATCTAAACCATTCCCAGATCCCCTTGAACACACACAAAAAATTTCATCAAAATCGGTCCAGTCGTTTGAGAGAAGTTCAGTGACATACACACTCACAGAAGAATTATATATATAAAGATTCTAAGCCGAATCTGTACATTAAATATTTTTTATTTTTATTTTATTATTTATTTTTTATTTGTATATAATATGAAATACGCAGACGGGGGCAGACATTAGTCTACTATAGGATAAACGTGGGATTGGTCATTGGCTATAGTCAGCAGTGGACAGTGAAAATATAGGTGTGAGGCAACTACGCAAATTTTCATCACGCGTGTTGTTTTTGTTAATGGGACCTAAAAATAATTGTCTCTCACATTATTTACTTCTCTTTATCTGATTATTTTAAAAAGAATAAAACGGCAAGATAATTTCATATATTATTACTTAATTATTCAAGAATAATAAACTAGTACTATCTACGATTTTCCTTTTACCCTTTATAATTCAAGTAGGTAAATTTCTAAGAAATTAATTAAATTTCTAAGAAATCTATTGTTAACTGTAACGCCGGCGTGTCCGGGGTCGTTGAGGGATACATATTTTTTTCATAATGATTAGGTGCACATTTTGATTATTTAAAATGCTTAATTGTTCTAAAATGTACCAATCTGTTTAGATATTTACATATACATAGATGAGTAATGCGTAATATGAAGTCACAATCGTATGAGATACTCAAAATAGATCGTTTTCCTACGAAACGGAGGTAATTAGACGACGCGGTTAAAAAACCAATCAACATTATCAATATAATATTTTTAAAGAAATCTGATATGCCTAAATATCTATATTATTATAAAATAAAACAACTTTTAAATAATATTAAAAATAATCTAAATAAACATACAGAAACTCCGCTTTCATAGTTGTTAACGTCACAACACGATGTTTTCACGAGGTCGTTAACCTAGTGAAAATCTGCACGACTGTTTTCATCGTATTCCTATCGATAAAGTTTGTTTCTTAAATTAAGTTTTACAATATAGACACAATGTAAGCAAAATGGCTCATAAAAATTATAATTTTATCCACGACTGTGTTCTCGCGGATATTTAACATGGACTATATCTCCATTATATCTATCTCTACCCGCTCTTGAACTTGCAATAAACTACTTATTTGATATTCTGTACATTTATTCTAGGCTCAGAAATTTTACTCGGATTTATGTTTTTTATTTACCTAATGTTTATACAAAATAATATAAGTATTAGAATTATTACATACTAGCAATGCCCGCGGTTCCGCTCGCGTCCAGGTGACCAAAAACCAAATTCTTAGGTTTTACTTATTAGTATATTCTTACATTGCAGTTTTTGCATTTTTTTTCTCAGAAATGAGATATTTTCCCGCACTAAAAAGTATCCTATATGTTGACCCGGATAACCAGCTATCACCATGCCAAATTTCATCAAAATCCTTCCAGTGGGTTTTCTGTGATGCGGTAACAGACAGACAGACAAAAATTCTAAAAACTATAGCTTCGGCCTATGTATCGATAAAAATGTTTATTTCAATAAGACTTTCCAAAAATATTTAATGTACAGATACGGCTTAGTTACAATTTTATTATATGTATAGATAGATTTGTTGACATTTCTTCTGATTATGGCTGAATTAAATCAAAGATGCCAGTCTAAAGGACACTATGGCTTTCACATAAAGTAAAAATCATGTAAGTGTCTATTAATCGGAAAATCTTGCTGATTTTCCGATATGAAGAATATGAATACAAGTTAAAAATTAAAGCTTTTTAGTTTGACTTAAAGTAAATATCGTAGACATACCGTTTACCATCGAAAAACCAATACAATATTGCGTGCGTTTTATTAAGAACGTTTTCCTAAACGAGTTCTGACCTCCACCTCAATTATAAAATATTATCGTTATATACACAAAAACTTACATATATGTAACAAAGATATTTTATATACAATGTAAAGTAAAACATGTCACCTACCTCACAGGTTCTTGGGGTTTATCTGGGTTGACCTTAACAGTATTGGCATTCTTGAAAAAGTCTAGTTCCGCGAGTTTAGCTGCAGCTTCTGCTGCGCCTTTGAAGTTAGGAATACGATTGTAGACTGGACGTGGGAACATTGCCAGTCCATTGGTTTCCAAGTGGCGCCATATCTTCAAGCGAAATGATTGCTTCGTTATCTCCTCGGGCAGTTTTGGAGCTGAAATGTGTATTAACGTTAATGTGACGCCATGGGTTATGAACTTAAAACTTTTTTTTATATATATGTATATATGATAAGATATATTTAGAAATATAATTTATTTAAAACTAGCGGCTCACCCTCGCTTCGCTTGGGTTGGTCCCTAGGTACGTTTTAAATAGATATAAATAGTTTTTAGCGAGCGTTAGCTCTATAAATTTAAATATCTTTTTTCGTGAATTTTTCTGATGTTTTAATAGTTATTCTGCTATTCGGGGCGGAGACAAATTCAACAAATAAAAGATCATCGAAATCGGTCCAGCCGTTCATCGGTCGACCAAGGGAAATAGGAATTCATTTTTATATATATAAAATTGTAAGTAAGCCGAATCTGTACATTACATATTTTTTGGAAAATTTGATTGAAATAAACATTATTATCGATACAGAGGCCGAATCTATAGTTTTTTTGAATTTTTGTCTGTCTGTCTGTCTGTTACCGCATCACAGGAAAACCACTGGAGCGATTTTAATGAAATTTGGTATGGTGATAGCTGGTTATCCGGGTCAACATATAGGATACTTTTTACCGCGGGAAAATATCTCATTTTTGAGAAAAAATACAAAAACTGCATTGTAAGAGTATACTAATATGTAAAACCTAAGAATTTGGTTTTTGGTCATCTGAACGCGGGCGGAGCCGCGGGCAATGCTAGTTTTTAATAAATTACTTAAATACTCTGTGGATTATATTTTCTGTATGCAAATTTAAAAAAAATGCTCAGATAATGGATATACAATTGCATTGTACTAATTTCTAACCAAAGTGGCATAAATGACTGCAAAAATAATACTTAAACACTATTACATTTTTTATACTCATAATTAGTAATGTGTTCAATAAAATTGTGTAAAAAATTAATACCTAATATGAAAGAAATATATAATATTATAAGTAGGTACTATCTACAATACTAATGTAAAATGAATTTTTTAAAGTTTATTCACATAAGGACTGTGCTATAGCTCAAGGCTACTTGGCACCTTTAACACTTGAATACATAAATGTCATAGCATCAGTAAGTATGCAATGTTTACCTTCAACCAATGAAAACCTTATTTTTAGACATTATAAAATAAATTATTTTAATATTCCAAAGATTTCAAAGATTTAGTAAACTCATGACGTTCAGTAAAAAATTGTAATAATTTAATGCTGAATAAAATATTTTGAATTTGAATTCAAATCAAGAATTTTATTTACATAGATGTTCACTATTATTTACAATTTTAAAATAATTAATAGCTGTTGTAATAAAAGTCAATAGCTAAGTTAATTTTTGTAACTAAAACTAATAGATTTTCCTAAACGCAGAGGTAGTTAACTTATGAACTTTCATGCTGACATTTAAGTTAATTTAAAAAAAATGTAAAAGTGACAAAAGTGCTTGAAGGTTTTTTAATAGTTTATCTTATCATTTGATTTGAGGTCTAGAAAATGGAGTCTGGATAGTCACAATTAACTTTAATCAATTAATGATTAATGGAGTCTGGATAGTCACAATTAACTTTTCTGATAAATGGCATGGCACCAAAAACACTTTTTATAAACGCAAGATAATTTTTTTCAGTAACTGATATGGAAAATTATATTTATTTTAAAATTTCATTGAATTTGCATATCTCCATCCATATCAATTATTGAGTCACAAATTAAATCTTTGGCTAGAATAGATGCTCTTTTGCAGTCACATTCATACATTGCCTGGTATTGTATGGGCATCACTACTAAAAGTCAATTCATATATTCATTCAAATTATTTGTACTTCAAAAAAACTGATTTCACCATAATTTATGAAAATTTTAGTGTAACTGTTTGAATGTGTTGCAAACAGAAATTATAAAAAAAATTAATAAAAGGAGCATCTATGTATTTATATATTTCAAAATTTGAGGGTATCCACATAATAAAAAGTATATAAAAGAATATTAATAAGGATATGAACACCTTTGAAAATTTATCTAAATATATAGAAAGTTCAAGTTAAAGAGATATTTTCTAACTACCTCCTAATTAAAAATTTAATTGTTCATCTTAAATAAATCATTACTTTTTGTAGGTAAGACATAATAGAAGTTTCAAGATAATGCAACAGACCGACATAAGGTTAATAAATCAGATACATTTTTACAATAAGTGGGCAGCATAGGAATGTGAGTCATATTTCACACTCCAATTAAGCTACCAACAGTACCAATAATTATAAGCGAAGAAACACCCAAATAGTGGTAAATACACACGAAACATAGACAAGTGAAAATACATCAGAACCGCGTATATAATTAAAATGCGATAGATACAATTTATAGCTGCATATTGCAACCGATATTCATTATAATAAATGCGGGTATTAGTAAAACTTATAGTTTACAAAAAAATGAACATTTTTAAATACTTAAACGTAATTTTTGATCATTTTTAATCAGAAAATTGACAATGAAAACTGTTCATCCCATTGTTGTTGTATTATTTACGACAACAAATAATAAACTCACCAGTTTCTCCTGCCGCCGGCGTTTCTTCTCCGTTCTGCATTGTAGGAAGTATCGCAATCGGGAGGAAAAAATCTAATTACTGAGAATCTACCCGAATATCATCAATTTTTGTAAATTAAAATCCTTTTAGCCTGACCTGACAGAACCGTCAGACACAAAAATAGAACGCGAATAAAAAACAAATGCAACCAACTTCGCAACTCAGAAGTCAGAACGCATTCAGTGCCCAGTGATGCAAACATAATAAATATTGCACGTTCCTTTACACGGAATGTTGTTTTATTATATAACCATATTTTAATATTTATTATGATTACTTAAAATATTAATAACATTTATATATTATGTAATCATGATACAATAAAAATATCTTGTAATTTGTATGATGAAGTGATTTAAATAAAAAATAACAAAGAATTTTTTCCTAACTATTTTTTTTTTGTTTTTCCATATTATGTACAATATTATTTTTTATTATAATTAACTTTTTTATGTGATTTTGCCTGCATTTTCTATTTCTATTTAGATTGCAGTAGCTAGATAATTATTGTGCTGACATGAAATCGCAACTTGCAAAAAACTCAATAAAATAGGTAAAAACTTTGAATGTATTCAAGTACTTACATACTTGAAATTCCCATTTTAAAACGTAGATTTTGCGACCTTTATGCTTGGTTACATTTAGTTAATTAAATTAGCGTTAGACAACCATTTAACTAGGTGCCAAATCATTTAGACTGTTAGCTACACCAACCATATAAACAATGCGCTCCTTGTCTCCTGCTTTAAATTATTTAACTAAATAAATTTAGCTTCATTATTGATTTAAACAATGCATTATCCGAGTCACTTTAAGCTTGTTACTCATCGATCCGGCCATACATAGAGTTTAATTTGCCTTTTATATCTCTGCATCTGCATCACATGGTATGACGATACACGGTGTATCGTACACCTCCCAAGATCCACCGATATCAGTCTGAAGCATGCATTCTTATACCTGGGTAAAATCAAGTCAATAGCTTACAATTAAATGACACGAATATTTTTTTAAAATAATAGTACCTACTTATTAATATACAGTAATATTATTCGGTTAAAATTGTAATTTAATATTTTGAATTAATCCTAAAACTATGAACTTGGCACCTACTCATAGACCGCTTTGTTTGTACTTTTTACATTGATATACATTTAAGGTAGGTACTTTTAATTTGTAATTAAATAACGACTTTTAATCTATTTTTTTTAAATGTTTTTTCCATTCTAGCACAGTAGAGTTAGCATCTAAGTCCGAAAAAACTAGACCAAAATTTCAAAATCACAAAAAAATGAGCAAAAAATAAAATGTAGAGAATTGAATAATAAACAACTTTAAGCCTTATGTTTTTTCCCGAAAATTTATAAATAGTCCAGATATTGAGGAAAAACGATTCCCCCTTAAAATCAAGATGGCGGCTAACGCACCGCTCGAATTTGGTCCCAATTTGAAACTTACAGCTCTAGTAACTCCCCCTAATAACTGGTAAAATAAAATTTTGGCCTAGAATTTCTTCGGGGTTAGGCTCATATTTTCGACAACCCGACTGGGCTATTACTTGACCATCTTTATGCTCGAAGTAAAGACGCGAACTTTGCTGAACTTCAGTAAAGACGCGATAGAACGATAATTGAATTAAGAAGTGAATTTTGCCCCGTTATCGTCTTAATTTATAGTTAACTGAATTTAGCTAAGTGTACATAAAAGGCAAAATTTGCCAAAAAATTTTTTGGTAGGAGATTAATTCAATTAATAAACTTTTTACAACTAAATGTTCGATTAATTATTTAAAAAAAGATAAATATTATGGGTATCACAGTAAAAGATATGTATATGTATTCTTTAAATATTTACACTTATATCGCGTCAGTATTGAGGACGTTTTTGTTTCCACATTTCATTTATCTCAGCTTTATTTCTGCTATTATTATTGAAAAAATAGCAAAGCATCAAATTCGAACTTTTTATTCATAACGAATCCTTTCATTTATGCTTCGTTTGAATAATTAATATAGAACACAGAATATTTATTAAAATAAATAGATAATAAATAATCTAATATCTTTATTTTTTGCATAATAAATAACTTATCGAATAGTTTGTGACATATGTAAGGGAGTCAGCATCAGTTCAAATGCTGCGTCTTTTAAATTAGCTCCTCTCAAATTTGCTTCATGGAGATCACTGCCAGATAAATCGCAACACTGAAAAAAAAATACAATTATTTAAGTAAGCTATTTAAACATTAACTATTTAATAATATTGTAAAAAAATGGTGTTAGTAAAGCATCAAATATTAGCAGTTTAATATGCCACCAACATAGCTATAAAGTAATATCAGTATAAACTAACAATAAGTGAAAATATTATTATGTAGTAGCGGCTCACCCTCGTTTCGCTTAGGTTCGCCTTTAGAAATTCAAAAACAAATCTATCCCATGGGAACCATATATTTTTCTGGGATAAAAAGTAGCCTATGCGTTATTCTGATGTTTGAGTGATATTATCGTAAATTTTCTTTAAAATTCATTCAGTAGTCTTTGCGTGAACGAGTAACAAACATCCATACGTCTATACATCAAAACATCCTCACAAAAACTTTCGCATTTATAATATTAGTAGGATTAATACTGAAAACTGTAATATTTGTAGATTAAAGGGCCTATGCACACGAATTTATAACCCACCATCTAGTTGCGGTGGATTATTTAATAGTAAATACATAAATAATAAAATTAAATATTAATATTTATTCACCTCCAAATCTGCTCCAGCTAATACTGCAGCCCTGAGATCACAATTTTGTAGGTTGGCATTTTTTAATGTTGCCACACGTAAATTAACACCACCCATATTACTTCCTTCTAAATTTGCACCTAAAAATAATAAACATGTAAAGATAAACAGTAACAGATTTACAAAGACATTACTAAAATCCTAATATTATAATGATATAGTATATTATACATATAATAATTATTCTTTTTAATTTTCCAATTAAACCATAAAAGAAGTTAATAAAAAAAACATTTAAAAAAATATAAAATGAAATTCATAATATCATATATGTATACATAATAAATAAAATACCTTTTAAATTGACTCCTTCCATCACAGCTCTAGATCCCGCTGGATCTTCCATGTTACATCCCTTTAAAATAGCACCTAAAAAAAGGCATTTCACTCATACATATATCATTTCAATTTTCCTTTTAATGGCTTCAAAGTTGAGCACAGATTACTTTGAATATCAATACTATTATAAATGTGCAAGTTTGTGAGGATGGATGGATGTTTGTTATATTATACGCCAGAAGAGCTAAATGGATCTGGATGAAATGTGGCACAGAGATAGAATATATTTATTTTTTGAAAATATATCAAATACCGTCAAAAAAAGTAAAAAAAATATTTCATTTTTTGGATTTTTGAGTATCGATATCTTGGAAACTTACCGAGATATCGAAAAAATTTATTCTTACTTTTGAATCCGCCTTCAAATTGTGGCCGTAGGAGCCATAGACGTGCCTTCTCACTATCTCAAGCTATCTTCATACCAAATTTCATCTAAATCGGTTGAGAAGATTTTAGTTTATCTATTACAAACAAACATGCAAAAAATCATTTTTTTTTTTCTCTTTATAATAGTGTATATAATATCTACAATATAGGAAAATATGCCAATGACTATAAATCTTAAGAAACTATCTTTTTTACCTTCCATATTAGCACATAAGGCTTTTACACCTAACAACTGAGCTCCTTCTAAATTGGCATGAGATAAGTCCGCTCTTTCTAAACAGCAGTGAGATAGATTTGCTCCACTTAGATTACATCGCGAGAGACAGGCATACTGTAATTATTAATAATGTAATAAAAAAAAAAAATACTTTGGATTTATGTTTAGTGTTTTTTTAAGCAAACTGTCAAGAAAAGAATTTTTCTATTGAAGTTATATTATTCTTTAGTCTCGTTCCTTGTTTTTTTGCAGTCTGAAAAACCTTAAAAGCATATTATATAGCAATTATTTACAAGAATTAAATGTGAATAAAATTATTTGCAATTTCAAAATGACTACCCCACATAGCTCATATAATATTAAAAGCTCAAACAATTAAAATTTTTATGCCTTCTTTAGGTGAAGAGACCCATACCATTACCCATACTCTTTTTTATCATGAAACATGTCATTCGAGTTTTTGGAAAAATTTGATAGTATTATTTTTATTGTATAATGCACATTAATTAAATATCTAATATAATATAATTTTTTACCTTAAAGTTAATATACCTCAAATCCAACCTATTTAGATCAGCTCCAGCCAAGTTAACACCTTGAAATCGCAACTCAGATTGTGTGGGTGTCATAATAATTAATTTAACTACGTCCATTCTTGTTAGTGATGTATTGTTACTACTAATACTTAAAGATTCTTCAATTAACTGGTTTAACTGTGGAATCATTGAATCAAGCCCTGTAATATAATATTTTTTTTAACAAAACATAGATAGTTGAAATTTTGATATTTAAAATTAAACAAACCCTTCTTATTTTGAAAATATATTTAAACTCTTTAAGTCATGTTTTGGCATTGGAATATTTTTAAATTAGTCAGAACAAGCAACTTACATACATAATATTACTTATGTAGATGAGAAATTTTCATAGCTGCTCTAGCATAAAAGGTTAATAAAGAAATAATCAATAATAGGTAATGAATTTCATTTTCACATTATTTTTTTAATGATGGAGTTTTAGCGATAATCTCCTCATGTGAGCAATAAACCCAGTAGTATCTTTCAACCAAGGCAAGAAATTAAAATAAGTTTCTCTGCCAGAAAGAATCCACCAGACATAGAACAAGGTCACTATTTCAAGCATTAATAACGACTAATAAAATTATATTAATTTTCATTAAAATAATTAATAAATTAGAAGAGATAAAAAACAAATTAAGATTGTGCAAGATGGACAGAGAGCTATGTTTATGAGATAAGCTATGTTTGAACTCTGTGCCTAAGTTGTTCTAATTGAAGTATTTTCCTCCAAAATATAAAAAGTACTTTACTTCTTCTCTTACCATAAAACACAGCTTCTTCCAAAACACCTTTTGGATTTATATTTTTATCTAAAATAACATTTCCATGTCTTAAATAATTTAAAATTGGTTCAAAGTACTCTGGGCTTCGATCAATTAAATAAGCCCCAGTATCATCAGTGGCACTAGGATTCATTAAGTACATATTGTTATCATTTGCAAACATTCGGGCAAGCATAGACAAAGGCTCTTTAGCTAGCAGCGTTGATCGAGAAGTTACAAAGAGTTTGCCTCCTACATTAAGCCTTATCCAGTCAGAAACTATCCTGTCTTTGTCTTCAGAAACATTTAAGTTCTTAGTCGATTTTGCTGAAGTATCACAATTTTTACTCATTTTATCACATTCATACGATAAATAAATTTTTTCATTGTCTCTTATTACCCTTACGTCATTAATTTCACATCCATTCGCGGAAAAACACTTTAAGTTTTCCTGTTTAAGCTGAAATTGAGACGTGATTACCTTCTTGAAATCTTTAATCGTGTCTTCCACGGCCATAAGTTTTCCATCTTCTTCCAATTTGTTTCTGTATACAAAAACACGTTTCATTATTAGATTTAGAGGCTTTATATTCGAATAATACGTATATATGTTTTGTTGAGTACGAAAATAAAATTTCGCGAAACTGTGACCAACTTAAATACTGTCAAATGTCAATGTCACTGGCAAAACAACAATAAGTTTTAATAACTATTTTAGGTGTGCCAGATACGAACTATTTGTTTCCCTATAATATAACTTTTGTACTTGGTTTATTATAGCCTTAGAAAAAGTAAATAGATTAAAATTTCTTTTATTGGGAATTTTCTTACCCATAACATGCTAAGACTCGAAAAGTTTAGAAAATTAATTTTATTATCAAGAAATAAATATAAGAAATTCAAAGCATTATATGATGTCTATTGTTTGAAGTCAAATTTGATTCTCATAAATAATGTAATTAATTCTCTTCCTACTATGAGTTATGACTTATGTTAAATAATAATCTGTAATAATACTATCATTGACCTGGGTAATATTCAGAAGGTGGCAATACAAAATTCATTGTCAATTTCTTTGATTCTAAAACGTTTAGAAATGTCATATACAATGTATTACCTACTAAATGACTCAAAATATTTTTTATATTAAAATATTATTTTAAATTATTTTTAGTTAATTCATTTTAACAATTAGTAAATATTGATTTTTATCATTTTTTGTTGGGAGTTTTCGTGTTACTATTTCTATAGAATTTGTTGCTCATTAGTTTAGTGGCTAGCATTAGGTTGAAATTTGAGAAGTCCTGGATTTGAATGCCGGATGGGACCAACTGGTACTGATGGTATACTAGCTTTTAGTCATTATAACGTAAAACAGAACTTTTTAGTCAAATTACAAAAACATAATATAAGGTTAAGGGCCCAAGGAAGAGAAAAAACTAGATATCGTCTGTGTAAGGACCTATGCACACGGTGACATTTAAAAGTCTGTGGACACGCATTCGACGCCTTTCTGACGTACAACGAACGCGCTTTCGTATGTATCAATACGAATGGAAACAATCTGTATTTTTATCAACGCAGAATATGCGGAGACTACGTACGTTTATGATACTCGTGTTGTCGGCAATCTTATGAAACGTCGAACGCAGCCATTTTAAGTTTAAGATTGAATATGAGCATCAACGGCGTGTAAACAGGTTGTCATGTGCCTTAGAGGCCCAGTGGGCCCTAACTAAGACATGTAAGAAATAGACGTGTGGATTTTTAAACGTGTGTCTTTATAATTTAAAATTAATTTTTTTTTCTCTTGCAAATACTATAAGACAAACATATTTATTCTGTCGACGAAATTAATATTTTAGATGGGTAAATATACTTGTTTCTCTTTTAAGTATTAAAGTAACAAAATACATTTGTTAAAACAATATAAATATTATTTTACGCAATGAAACCTTCGGCTTACGCAATTGCCCTGTTTTTTTTATTAGGGTTACGTAGCCAAAAGGCTAAGCTGAATTTAGCCGTTATAATTTCACCACGCCCGTTTGTCATTGCTGTGTACATTGCTGAAATTTAGTAGATAGTTTATATATGTAGCAATATACTCTATGGTAGATAGTTTACAGAATTGTCTTATCTTCTTCTATATCTATGCATATAATAAAATTGTAACTCATTGATGTCAGTACATGGAAGATATTTAAGAAAAACTATTATTGGGATCTTCATTATTAAATTAATGTAATAGAGACCATAACAATTATCTTTCGAATTTTTGTCTGTTTTTCTATGCGTTTGTGCGCGCCAATCACAGAAATGGCCTAATCGATTTTAGTGCGGTTTGTTTCACTTATGTATGTGGTAAGCCTTCACTTAACATTTAGTATATGTTTTATTTCAATCGGTTCATAAATAAAAAAGTTATGTCAATTTGTAGAATCTCCTAGGGACGAATCCGAGCTAAGCGAGGGTGAGTCGATAGTGGTTCATATATTGAAACATATGTAAGTAAATATTGTGTACTTAAATTACAAGAAATAACTCTGGATAGGATAGGTATTTAAAATTCAAATGAATGTTTATAAGTGACCTTCTTGTTCAAGCCAATATAGTTAAAGTTATACATAAAGTTTCTAAAGTCGTAAATATTGTGTCCCTCGCTCTATTTTTTATTGGATGGGTCGAAGTAATTTTTCATGTCATATATTCGGCCCCAAAATTAACTTTGTTACTCATAGTAATATACAAACAGTATACTCGTATAAAAACAATATAAGCATAAATAATACAGGTTATTCCATACAAACTTGTTTACATATTATGCAGTCAATAAAATGTATATTGTCGATCGGTAAATATTTAATTTTACTTTTAACGTAACGTAACTATTAGTATGTTAATACAAAAAATAAATTTAGTATTGCAAAAAATAATTATAATGTCCGATTTTCTATACACTTACACATACTTCAATCTGCGAAAAAAACTTTATGCGAAAAATATTAAAAAAAAACCGCGGTTAAAAATAGGGGTAGGGGTAAGAGGGTATAAAATACTTTACGACCTAATTTTATATCTACCAAACATACAAAAAAAAATCATTATTAACAAGCGAGCTGTTTCGGAGGAGTGCGACCACAAACACCATGACACGAGATATTTATATATTACATGATGTATCACAATGTCATCCGGTAGGTAATAATATAAACAGGATCTTGAGTAATGGACTAAGATCCCACTGCAAGATTGCTACGTTCATTGCGTATTTAATCGAAATCAATTTTTTATATACAATAATAAAAGGGACAATATGTTTTGACCGGGGTGCCTATTCAAATGTGCCCGCTAGTATGTTTAATTAACTAAATAATAGTTGACTTTTTGGAATAAAAACGATGCATTTGTTATTACAATGAATTATACTCCATTTCACAGAACTATACGTAGAGATCTTGAAAAATGATAGCTGCCGTTGCGCATTTGGCCGCAACCTCTTCGCAGCCAGGTGTAAGCGGGTCATATTTTGGGACGTTTATACGTTCATCGCGTATGCTCATCATTTATATATCAAATTAAAGCTAATTTTTTTCTGTACCTGATAAACTACGTCTGCCTATGTAAAAGTGGCCGCAAAAGTGGTTGCAAGTCATTAAAAATGCGCAACGGCAGCTATCATTTTCAACCGACTTCAAAAAGGAGGAGGTTCTCAATTCGCCTGTATGTTTTTTTTTTTTTTATGTTTGTTACCTCAGAACTCCGTCATTTATTAACCGATTTGGACAATTTTTGTTTTGTTTGAAAGGGTATACTTCCAGATTGGTCCCATTTAAATTTCAAAAAAAAATACCACCCCTAAGGGTGGAAAAACAACTAATGATGAATTTTACCTACTTCTAATTGTCATATTGATTTGAAACTTTGCAAGTATTTCTATTTCCGTTGATAGTACAGTGGTTCGGTGTTGTTGACCTGATCTGATGGTAAGGCCAGAAGGTGGAACTCTTCAACGGCTAATAGTAGATACTTTGAGTTTGGGCTTATTTTGTTTGATTTGACAAGCCTAACACGTTAAAATCCTTACTTTGCTACTATTGTCTACACTAAAAAGGGAAAAATAAAAACTTTTTAACAAAAAAATAAAAACCGACTTCAAACAAAAGCACTAAAAAGTGAAAAATAACTGATTGGTAGTTTTCATTTACTATACATACCTAATCAAATATTTTCGAAGTCGGTGTGCTTTGCTTTGTATGGGCTGGGACCGATTTCAAAAATATTTGATTAGGTATGTATTTAATAGGTAGGCTTTAATTACTTAGCCAAAGCACACCGACTTCGAAAATATTTGATTAGGTATGTATAGTAAATGAAAACTACCAATCAGTTATTTTTCACTTTTTAGTGCTTTTGTTTGAAGTCGGTTTTTATTTTTTGTTAAAAAGTTTTTTCAAGATCTCTACGTATAGTTCTGTGAAATGGAGTATAATTCATTGTAATAACAAATGCATCGTTTTTATTCCAAAAAGATAACTATTATTAAGTTAATTAAACATACTAGCGGGCACATTTGAATAGGCACCCCGGTCAAAACATATTGTCCCTTTTATTATTGTATATAAAAAATTGATTTCTATTAAATACGCAATGAACGTAGCAATCTTGCAGTGGGATCTCGATCCGTAGGTACTATTTGCAATTATAGGGATCATAGGATAACATGCCGCTTTGTGGTTGAATCGGCAAGTGATTGTGTTTGCCACAATTACCTGCTAACCGAATAACACCCAATTAATTACAGGATTTTGTTAATTTAACGTTAAATATAATATAATTCATTTAAATTTCATGTTTCCAGCTATCAAATTGTTAATTTATGCTATTTTAAATGAAATGCTACTTTTAGAGTTCTGTGTCTAAAGTGTCCCCGACGGAAGCCTATTGATGAGAACGCTGTTCGATCATCTATCAGTATTACTGTGGATTTCTTTACAAATAACAAGAAATAAATAATAATTAGGGAAAGTTTCAATTGCTCCTAAATATTTTACCTTCTAGTTGTGAAATCAGTAGCTTCCGACAATTCAATTGGGCGTGAAGCCAAAAGACCCACTTGTGACGCGCCTGTCGGCATCAGATAGGTATGATGTCCACCTTGCCTAAAACACTGGGTGGTGGCATGCTTCCATGGACGTCGGCAGGTGTATTCTACTACTACTGCCTTTAAGAGCAACCCCATTATTTTAATAAACGGGGAGGAAGACAAAGGCTTGTTTATCAATTGCAAAACTTCATGTTTACAACAATATATGACGATATATGACGACACGCTTGGCTCAGTTGGTAGTGACCCTACTTGCTGTGCCAGCGGTCGCGGGTTCGAGTCTCGCTGGGGGCATTCATTTGTGTGATGACGAAGGTTTGTACTCCAGTCATGGGTGTTTATATTTATAATATGTATTTATTTAAAGTTATATTTATGTGTAGTGTATCAACTATCTGGTATCCATAACACAAGCCTCGTAGCTTACCATGGTACTAGATGGCGCTGTGTGTTAATGTCCCAACATTTATTATTATTATTATTATAATTTATCCATTGCGGGGTAAGCAAAGGGAACGAAGTGCGAAGCGCTACAATCTCTACATATCTGTTTCGGTTCATCAATTGTTATGATTTCATTTGACAAATCTCGTCAAATTAATCAAGAGCATTTTGTTTTGATTTTTAAAACTAACAATTAATTTGGTCGGTTTCTAATTTATGAGCTAAAAATATTAATTGGTATGATAAGATGTTTAAGCAAAATGTGGTTTTTATAAAAATAATAAATTAGAGAAATTGAGTTCCAGTCATTAACAGTCTATATCATTGCCACGTAAACACGTTTTATTATGGATTTAGATCAATATATCACAGATGGCCGTCATAAAATGTGTCCTCTCTGATGTTTCTGTAAACTGTAGTTTACGTCGATGATATAATTTAAATGATCTATCTTTTAGTACATTTAGCTGTTTGTATGTATTAAATTAAATGGTCAATTTACTTTAACATACAGTTATGTATTTTAAATTTTTAATCATTATATTAGTAACGAACGACTTACTAGCATTATAAATGTGAAAGTGTGTTTGTTTGTTTGTTTGTTTGTTTGTTTGTTTGTTTGTTTGTTTGTTTGTTTGTTTGTTTGTTTGTTTGTTTGTTTGTTTGTTTGTTTGATTGTTTGTTTGTTTGTTTGTTTGTTTGTTTGTTTGTTTGTTTGTTTGTTTGTTTGTTTGTCCTTCTTTCACGTCGAAACGAAGTAACGGATTGGCGTGAATTTTTTGTGTGGAGATAGTTTGGAGGGCTGGAGAGTGACATAGGTTACTTATTACCGCGGTAGATTATCTAATTCCCACGGGAAACACGTTATAATACAATACAAAAAATATTTATGATCAGAATTACTTGAAACTTGGCATTAATATTCTTCAATAAAATGAAATAAATACGTGTTTTAGAATTTTTTTAGTTCATTCTATAAGGGCAAAATAGGGGATGAAAGTTTGTATGAAACTACTTTTTGGTGTGATGATAGCTGGTTATCCGGGTCAACATATAGTATACTTTTTACCGCGGGAAAATGTCTCATTTCTGGAAAAAAACACAAAAACTGTAATGTAAGAGTATACTAATATGTAAAACCTAAGAATTTGGTTTTTTGTCATCTGAACGCGGGCGGAGCTGCGGGCAATGCTAGTATTATATAAAAGTGCTATGCGATGCTAGCACGCTCGAATTAAAATTGAATTCCCCCAACCCGCATAAGACCAGCGTGATGGGTCATAGCCCAACGTATTGAGGAGGCCCTATCCTGCAGCAGTGGGATGTTCCCTTCTAACAAGAAGGGCTGAATTATTATTATTAATAGAGCCTTTATTATCACCTTATGATACAAATGAACAAATATTTAGTAAATAAGACTAGTAAGTGCAATTATTATAATATAGGTGTCAAATTAAAAGAGATCTAAGTGGCCGATTCAATAAAGATGTAGTAGGTACTCAATTCGAGTGAGTGTTTTTTGTTCACTTCGACATCGAGATTTTGGTCAATTACTGTAAAAATATATCTCATCGAATATTTTTCTCAAATGACTTCTTAGAGATAGCACATATTTTATATTTTTATAAACATAGGTCTTTTCATGAGTTTTCCTTTATATTACTTTAGAAGGCCTTTTAGTTAATAGTGTGAAGTTCTATTTTCTAACTAAGTTACTAACTAAAATTCACTTAATGTTTGAGGGCACTTCCTAGTTCGTACCATTTACTTAGCCCTAATCAAACTAACTTAGTAGAGTTGAATATAAAGGTATCGGCTCTTAGAAATATATTTGAAAAAAAAAAAGATTATTTTAATTATAGTATAACATTTCCGTGTAAACAAAAACGTTTAAAAAGTCAGTTTCTTTTGCTTTTTCTACGATGTGATCTAATTATTTAAATATAATCCTAGAAAACTGATATCATCATACAGGATATCGATGTAGTCATCTTTTATTTTAAATTAGTTAAGAAACTTCGTATGAAAATATTTTTCCTGAACTAGTTGTGTCACAATATTTACTAATGCGATCTACTATTTACTAACCCCCGACGCAAAAAGCGGGGTGCTATAAGTTTGATGTCTATGTCTGTCTGTCTCTGTGTGTGTGTCTGTCTGTGGCATTGTATCTCTCAAAAGGATGGACCAATTTAGATGTGGTTTTTTTCATTTGAAAGCCAGTTTCCTTGCAGTGGTTCTTAGCTATGTTTGGTTAATATCGGCCCAGCAGTATAAGAGTATCAGCTCTTTTCCATAATGATGTAAGGCATTTTGGCGTATGATTACTCGATTAAGTGCTTCACGCGTGCCAGTGTAATCGTTAAATGACAATTAATTTGCGTAGGGGGTTTTTTAAATTTTCAATACGAAATAGATATTAGTACCTTAATACATATAAATAATCATAGACTATATAACTATTTTATCTATGTTTGTCAATAGATTTTCTTTTTTTTTTATTAGTACTTACTTGTTGACGAGTTTAAGTCTATCAATAAAAAAAAACAATAGTGATTATAGTCCAATTTCAACCACTGGGCGAACACTAGTACTACTAAAAGCAGGAGGTATTAATTCTTCTTAATTTCATTAGTTGTTTTGGGGGGTACGGAATAGTTATCTCTTTAATAACTCTAGGTTATAGTTTTTAAACGTTTGGAAATGCATTTAAGCTTACCACTTGTAAAATAAGGTTGTAATGTGGAGACTTATCAGCTAAAATGCCAGTTAGTACTGACTAAAACGGCCCACTAAAACCCAATGGAACCTTCTCTGTCTTACCGGCTACACCCCCGTTGCAGAATCGGAGGGGTTCAGATTTACAGTAATGTTACTTCTGTGTAAGCGTAAAGGGAAATGAATACGGGTTTCTTTTGATTTATAAAGGTGTTCGACTTATTGAGGTTCTATATAAATTTTAATGATAATCAAAATTTATGATTTTATTTGTATGATCAAAATTTTGAAAACTTCAAATAACAAAATAATATAGAAAGGTTCTTGATATAACGTGAAGAAATATAAATAAGCTATAATACACATTTTTCCTCGGTGTATCTGTTAAAACAAAATTACAACAATGACTTATGTAAGTCATTCAAAAATATTATTAAATAAATCTTTTATAGGATAGTAGGTATTATTTTAATGAAATAATTGGGCGTTTATAAAAACAAATAATATTATAAATTCACATATCTAAGTTTAGCTGTTATTTCATACATCACAGACAGACACCGAAACAATCTTTCAACGGGACTCTAAATACACTACAAAGTTTACGCAATGAACACATTTTGTATAGTCCGTTTTAAATTGAAATTGTTTACGACTGAGAGGAAATAATTTAGGTGGAAAGAATTATAATCGATATATAGAATTATACATGTACTAAATATTTATTTATTAGACTGCTTTTTTAATCGCTTAACCGATATTATATTATAGGGTTTATTTGAATTATTAATGAATGAATGAATGGATGAATGAATTAACGAATGAATGAAAAATTTTATTTGGATATAAACTACAATACAATAACATTATTTAAAGTTCTTACGTACGTTAGGCATAATTGGTGTTTCATGGCACAAAGTTGTGATTATGAAAGTCCCTAATCTATACGAATATTATAAAAAGGTAAAGTTTGTGAGTTTGTGACGTTGTATGGGGCTATCTCTGGATCTACTGAACCGATTTAGATAAAATTTGGTAAGAGGATAGTTTGAGACCCTGGGAAGGACATAGGATACTTTTTACCCAGCAAAACATCCCTTAAGGGGGTGAAAAGGGGATGAAAGTTTGCATTGGCTAGCAAGCTTGGGACATATCCGAGCGAAGCGAGGGTGAGTCTCTAGTAAGTAATAAAAATATTTGTATTTTTTTTTAAATTATTTGTTTCGCAAATCATAAACGTACATGCTCTTTATTGCCCTCAGAATTGACATTATATACTGGTAATAGTAAAATATGAGTAGGTTTCGTAATAGGAAATTGAATTATCCACCATAGGTAATTAAATTCATATTCTCTACAGTAAAAACTACATCAAAGAAAAATATTACATTGAAAAGAAGTAAACTAAAAATCATAGTAGGTACATTTTGTTTAGTTTTCGAACTGTATATTTTAGTGGCTGAAATATAAGTATAAAACGAGCTGACTAAGAAGCTTTTTAACTAACCAATAAAAATAGAAATTGCGTGGTGTTTGTTCTCATTTTTTATGGAAACGAATTATTGTACAGAAAGATTATAAAATAAAAGATGTTATTCAGAATTATACTGTATTTGATTAGCCACAAATACTACGAGAAGAAAAATGGGAATGAAGAGTATAAGAATAAGAAGGGAGGTTTATGTCAAATCACCGCCTTATATAGCTAACGTTCTGTCACTTCACTATATTGTCTATTGAACTCACAGATTATACAAATCACTTCACATCGATGACCGTCTAATTAGGCACGGACCACACGATGTGGGCGGTTGTAAAGTTGCCACGCAATAAAGTGTCAGACGTGCCTTAACATACTCCCCCCGTTGAAGAATCTAACTCTTCAACTGTGTGTCTTCATCGTTGAGCAAGGGGCAGAGGCGAACCAGAGGGCGACGATAGCAACCCGTAGTGGTCCGAACATCCGCAACGCGAGAAATCCCGTCTGGCCCCGGGTACAGCTTGGCCACTCGTCCAGTACTCCAACATAGCGGTGGCAGGGAGTCTTCGCTTAGAAGCACCAAATCTCCAACCTTTAGTTCAGCCTTATTTGTTTTCCATTTGGTTCGTATTTGTAGTTCACAGAGGTACTCCTTTTGCCACCTCAGCCAGAAATGTTGTTTAATTTGCTCGAGGCGTGCGTAGCGTTTTAATTGTGGTTCCTTTTCATTCTCCAAGGTGCGAGCTGGCAGCGCATTTAGTGGTCTTCCAATTAAGAAGTGCCCTGGGGAAAGGAAAAGGAAATCGTCAGGGGATGTGGATAATGGGCACAAGGGACGGCTATTCAAAATAGCTTCCACTTGTGCAAACAAAGTTAAAATTTCTTCGAAAGTTAAATGGGAGTTCCCCATGACTCGTCTAATGTGATATTTTGCCGATTTTACACCGGCCTCCCATATGCCGCCGAAGTGAGGAGCGTAAGACGGAGTAAAGTTAAATTTAATGTTTTGTTGAGCTGTAAACTCAGTCAACGCGATGTTTTGTATAGCGATGAATTTACTAAGCTCCCTTGCCGCTCCTACAAAATTGCGTCCGTTATCGGAATAGATCTCCGCTGGCCTACCGCGACGCGAAACAAACCTATGCAAAGTCATAATGAAGGCATCTTTAGAGAGGTCACTAACGGCCTCTAAGTGCAAGCATTTAAAACGAAGGCAGATAAATAAACATAGATAACATTTCATTAATCTGGCCCCGCGGCCTTTACGATTTACAATATAGAATGGTCCGGCCATATCAATTCCAACGGACTTGAAAGGAAAGTCAGGAGTAATGCGTTGTGAAGGCAATTTACCCATTTTTGGCAATAATGTATTACCCTGTACTCGTCGACAACGCACACAATTTCGAACGGTAGAGCGTGCTAATAGTCTACCCCTAATTGGCCAAACTGTTTGTCTAATTGTAGCTAGTAGCAGTTGAGGACCGGCATGCATATTACGAATATGTTCATATCTAAATAATAATTTACACAAATGATGTGAGGAATGTAAAAGTATTGGATGAATTTTATCATAGGAAAAATTAGAAGTATCTAGACGTCCGCCAACTCGCAATAAATTATCCTTATCAATATAAGGTGATAAATTTAAAATTTTAGATTTAGAACTTAATTGCTTATTATTATGTAAAATTTTATATTCTACAGAAAAACTTTGTTGCTGAGCTATTAAACATAATGATTTAAAAGATTTATTTAGTTCATCGACAGTTAGTATACCAGAGAACCTGTTCTTGAGATTTCTTAAATTGTTTATAAACCGAAGGACATATGCCATTGTTCTTTGTAATCTGTTGAAATTAGAAAATCGTTCAAAATCAATTAATTCAATAGGTTTTGTGATCATTACCGTGGCTGTGAATTTTACATCAGGTAAGTCAACGTTGTCACAAGACTTTAAAGCAGGCCACTCATTCTGATCTTTAGTCAAGAATGTTGGTCCGTGCCACCACAAATTTGAATTTTGCAGCTGAATTAAAGTAGTAGCTCGTGAAATTAAATCAGCAGGATTATGATCGGTAGGTACATAGCGCCAAGAAGATGATTTGGTATTTTCCTGAATTTCCCCTACTCTATTAGCCACAAAGGTTTTTAGTCTAGTTGAGTCACTACTGAGCCATCCCAGAACAACACTAGAGTCAGACCAATAAGTGACAGAATTAGGAGTGAATCTAATAGAATTTATAACAGCTTTGCCTAAACGACTTGAAAGTAAGGCGGCGCATAGTTCTAATCGAGGAATTGAAACAGGCTTTAAGGGGGCTACCTTTGATTTTGAGCACAGAAGCTTTACTTCAATGCGATTATTTGAAGATGTAACCCTAGCATAGATACAAGCACCATAGCCAACCAATGAAGCATCACTAAAACAATGAATATCAATAATTTGTGGTGACTCACTAAGAACGAATCTAGGAATTTGAAAATTAGAAATTAATAACAAGTCTTTAGAAAAATCTTTCCAAGCGTTTTCAATGTCTATCGGTACTGGTTGATCCCAATCGGATTTAAGCTTCCATAATTTTTGTAACATAAGTTTTGGCTGCATGATGTATGGGCTTAATAAACCAAGTGGGTCAAAAATCTTAAATGCATCAGACATGATGCTTCTTTTTGTAATAGTATTTCTAAAAGGAGAAATATTAACTGGAAAATTTAGCATGTCATTATTTGGATTCCAACCTAAGCCTAGAGTACTTGAAGCCTCGCTTAACATAAAATTTTCTTGCAAATTTAAATTACAATTATCCAAAATAGAACATAGATTACTTTTGTATTTACGTAGTCTAAAACAGCCTTTATCTAATTCTTGTGCAACTGAATTTTGAATATAATGTAGTTCCTCGCTATCATTTGAACCTGTTATGAGGTCATCAACATAAAAATCCTTTTGTATAATATTTTTAATAAAACTATCGTCGCATTCCTCTCCTACCTGCCATAGACACCGTGTACTTAAATAGCTGGCACTTGCTGTCCCGTAAGTGACAGTGTTCAACTGCATTGTTTTAATTGGTAAAGACTCATCTTCTCTCCACAAAATCAGCTGTAAATTTCTGTCATCTGGACTGACCTCTATTTGGCGATACATTTTTTCTATATCCCCGGTCAACAAATATTTATATGTTCTAGCTCTGATCAATATGGAGAAAAGAGAATCCTGGATGTTAGGTCCAACCATTAGCAAATCATTGATTGAAAAGCCAGAAGAAGAGGACGCGGAACCATCAAATACGACCCTAAGTTTAGTCGACTCGCTAGATGCCTTAAAGACAGCATGATGACACAGAAAATAAGAAGGATCTGGTAAAGCAACTGTAGATTCCGACAGATGGCCTAAGCTTTGGTATTCTCTAATGAATTGAATATATTGAGACTTTAATGAAATATTTTTTCTAAAACGTTTTTCTAAATTTAATAGTCGCCCTTTTGCCAAGTTGTATGTTTCACCCAAACAATCAGGCGACTCGCGTAATGGAAGCTTGACACTAAACCTGCCGGAAGGAAGCCGTAAAGTGTGAGACTGGAAGTGATTCTCACAGGCTAATTCTGTTTCGCTTAGAATTGTTTTTTGGGGAAGCTCTTCTAGCTCCCAAAATTTTGCTAGTAAATTGTCGATTTTGTTTTCGTTTGGGAAGTTGTCATTAATGACTGAATTATTGCACAGTACTTGTCTAGATTGATAAGAAATAGGACCACCAATTAACCAACCGAAACTGGAATATTGTAGTATAGGCTTGTTTGCACCTAAAGAAATACGGTCGTTTTTCATGACTTGCCAGAAGAGATCGGCTCCTATTAGTATATCAATAGGTGCTGGCTGATTGAAATCGGGGTCAGCTAAATGCAAGTGCGATGGTATGTTTAATTGTTGTATATTTATAGGTGCCTTAGGCAGATTCCCAGTCAGCCTATTAAGCACAAGACAATTTAATTTTGTCTTAAAATTATTGTAAATGGATTTTAATTGGATTACACAGCTTTCCTTGATTTGGTTGTCTGAGTGACCGATACCAATGACGTTAACAGAAATTGGATTTGAATTGATTGCAAGTTTTTGTTGAAGAGATTTTGTAATGAAAGATGACTGACTGCCTGAGTCCAACAAGGCCCGTACTTTAAGAGGCTCATTAGTCGTTGGATTCAAAATGTATACTTGGGCAGTAGACAAAATAACTTGATTTGAATTTTTGTTTGAATAATTTGCTGAAGTCTCAGAGACATCACCAGAGGGATTGTTGACCTTTGGTGTATCAGCTGGATGCAATAAAGTATTGTGTTGTTTCTTACATATCTTGCATGGCCCTAATCGACATTCGACTAAAGAGTGACCCTGCCTTAGACAATTAATACATAATTTGTGCTTTGAAATATCGTTTAATTTGTCCTTTCTGGACTTAGATTTGAATATTTGGCAATCATAAATCCTATGATTTTGATTGCAGACAATGCACCTACGCGAACTGCTATTGTCGTTTGGGTTTGTAGTAATAAATGACTTTGAAATAGGTCGATCACGCTGATTATAATGATGATAACTGACAGGCCTTGAATTTTGAATTCTATTATTGTTATTATGAAAACTAGAACCTTGATCATTCTTATTGTGACGTGTACATTCAAGAACATAAGCCCGATCAATTAAAAATTTATTGAATTCGGTTAAACTAGGAATTTCACCTAAACTATTGCGTTGCTCTTCCCATCTAACAAGTGTTTGCGTATCGAGTTTAGATGAAACCAAATATATAATTAACGTGTCCCAGTGATCAGTAGGTTGACCTAGGTTAGCTAAAGCACGTAAATTTTTTGAAACATGATCGACTAAAGAGCGTAATGAAGTGTCCGATTCGCGGTTCATTTTCTCAATATTGAATAATGATTTAATATGATAATTTACAAGTAACCTTTTATTATTGTAACGTTCATAAAGTAATTGATAAGCGCTATTATAGTTGGCTGCGGAAACCTCAATGTTTGAAATTACCCGAGCCGCATCGCCTTCCAAATAAGAAACTAAATAATGAAACTTTTGAATTAATGAAATGCGGCTATTGTTATGAACTAAATTATTGAAAGTATCTCGAAACTCTAACCAACGGAAGAACGAACCATCAAACTTTGCAATTTGTATTTGCGGCAAGGTTATACAATTTTCATTATTATGATCGCGACCACATTGAGCATCTTGGAATAAGGACTCACGGCGTCTCTTATCCTGTTCTAAATTCTTTAGTTCATTTTGTTCTTCAATAATATTTTTTGCCATCGCGGTACATAATATGATATCTTGCTCAATGCGTTCACGTTCATCGAGCTCTTCGTCTAAAGTATCAGCATTTATTAATTCAATTTGAGTTTGCAGCTCATCATATTTAGCGGACAGACTCTCAAAGCGACTGACCTTAAGTGAAAGCTCAGCCACTTCGACACCCGTCAGTTGAGATTGTCTTGTAATCTTGTCTAAATAATTTTTGAATTTAGTAATTTGTCCCTTTATAGAACTGCGCTTTACAATTAAAACCTTTATCCCGGACTCTTTGTACATAGTTGATACTGAAGGTTCGGACATTGTGAAAATAAGGATAAAAAATACTTTATGTAATACTATATAGTAATAGTAAGAGAAAATAAAAATAGAAAACTGTATGTACTAGAACAATACTAAAGTTATTTGTATATGTATATGAATTATGTAAACTACAATTGAATTTAAGTTATTTAATTACAAGACACCTCAAAGAGAGAATAAAATAAAATGAAATAATGCAAATGTCTTATCTGACGCTCCTCAATCAACGACACATAGAAGACCGGTGCGGCGCGGCAAGAACAGATGGCGAAGCCCCGACCACGTGGCGCGCCTCATGTACCGCAACGCTGAAATAGTCGGCCAAATCGTCTAAGTATCGCAGAAATGTATAGGATTAAGGCTTAATATCGCCTTTAGAATTGATTTGTTCAGAAATGACTTGAATTATGTTTTAACTAAATGTATTTTAATGTATTTTAGAAAGTAAAAAAATTGATGCTGTTGACTCTAAATCTAATATAATTAAATATTAAGTTTGTTTTATATATATAATATAGTATAAGGAAATTTATAACAAAGCAAAATGTAATTAAATTGAATGAAGTATTGAATAAACATTTGTATTATAGTATGGAAACCATTTGTATTAGGCGTGACTATTTGAAGTAAAGAAATAAAAAATCTGAAGCGGTTAAACTAGTAATATAAAACATTAAATTTAATTTATTAAGTAAATTTGGAATAATTTACATGAAAAAATTGAAAACTACTGTTATAAAATATTAAATTTAATGTCCTAATGAAAGGAATTTAGAATAATCTAGGTTTTTGTGACATTTTAATTTTAATGTATTAATGAAGGAAATTTAGAGGTTAAGTTGGAAAACATTAATATAAAACTGTATTGAATGAAGAAATTCTAACAAGAAAATTTTGTTTTGTTTCATAAACACATGTTTGTTTAATGTAGAACGGCAATAAAAAAAAAATTAAACCAAAAATAATTGTGAATTTTGCAAAAGCGGAATGCTAAATTTGAAATACAAATGGAAATAGGAAGAAATGAATATAGATTAAAGAGATTAGGATTGATTAGGATATAGGATTGGGAAACATGGTTATTAAAAAATAGGGAAAATAATTTGGAAAAAGGTTAGGATTAATTAGGATTGGATGGATATAGGGCACTTATCTTTTCATGCTGCGAGGTGCGGCTTTCGCTGCGTCACTGCTCGGCATAAGATGACGGCCACGTGTTCTGGTGCTGGATTGCTTGGAAGTCTTCTTGGAAGTCTTCTTGGACGTCCCTGTTCGGGCGCCAATTGTTTGTTCTCATTTTTTATGGAAACGAATTATTGTACAGAAAGATTGTAAAATAAAAGATGTTATTCAGAATTATACTGTATTTGATTAGCCACAAATACTACGAGAAGAAAAATGGGAATGAAGAGTATAAGAATAAGAAGGGAGGTTTATGTCAAATCACCGCCTTATATAGCTAACGTTCTGTCACTTCACTATATTGTCTATTGAACTCACAGATTATACAAATCACTTCACATCGATGACCGTCTAATTAGGCACGGACCACACGATGTGGGCGGTTGTAAAGTTGCCACGCAATAAAGTGTCAGACGTGCCTTAACACGTGGTATCGCGAAATATATTTCATAGATATAGTTGTTTTATCATAAGTGTTGACATAAAAATGGTGGGATTTGAAAGGGAATTCAAAATTGTGGTACAAACTATAAACTTAGGTATTGACTCAATATATGAAAATATTATACAAAAACTAGCGACTCACCCTCGCTCCGCTCGGGTTCGTCCCTGGGGTGGGGTCTGGGAGGACCACCCTTATCCTTTTCATTTAGGGGTATGAAAAATAGATAGTAGCCGATTCTCAAACCTACTGAATACGTATATAAAATTTGGTAAAAATCGGTAAAGCCGTTTCGGAGGAGTACGGTAACAAACATTGTGACATGGAAATTTTATATATAAGATATTGTATATTTAATCTATACATATAATATAATTGTAACTACTTAAGCCGAATCTGTACATTAAATATTTTTTGGAAAATCTTATTGAAATAGACATTATTATCGATACAGAGGCTGAATCTATAGTTTTTAGAATTTTTGTCTGTCTGTCTGTCTGTTACCGCATCACAGCAAAATCACTGAAGGGATTTTGATGCAATTTGGTATGGTGATAGCTGGTTATCCGGGTCAACATATAGGTTACTTTTTACTGCGGGAAAACCTCTCATTTCTAAGAAAAAATACAACAACTGTAATGTAAGAGTACTACTACAACTAATATGTAAAACCTAAGAATTTGGTTAGTGGTCATCTGAATGCGGGCGGAGCCGCGGGAAATGCTAGTAATTAATATAATTTAGCTTTTTAGCTGCTTAAATCCGATGCTATCTTGTACTATGTGATTGCTTAAACTGTTAAGAAGGACTATTTCACTAAGTCCATAGAAAATATATTTTTGACAGAAGAGTAGACTTTGATAGTAGCTCCGGGTGGTTGTGCCGTTAAGCCAATTGTCAGGGCATTGTGGTTGAATGTGCAAGAGATTCTGCATCACCTAGACGAGTAAAATACTGTTTGGCTTTAGTGGGTAGTTACCTACTGGTATTTCTAGCCGGTGAATCGCCACATAACCACCCTTTGTACGTATGGTATGCGTATGCGTAGATGCACCTATTAACGTTTTTTTAAAAGCCAGTGTATAAGTAATAAATTAAGTTATTACAAAGGAAATTACATGGCGCTGAGTGGGTTGCTAATTAAACTATAGAGGAGAAAGGTAGTAAATGATTATCATTTATTTTAACTTAAGTAATGTACTTTCTCAAAATCGTATTGAACATATTGGATAGATTATACATATTAAGATTAGTCTTTTGCAGCGCATATACTTCGTAACAAACGGATAGCCGACACGATGGCCATCGTAATTGGAATTTTTGACAATAGCATTAGGTTTAGCGGCAACCACAGCTGGTTGGTGCGCGTTGATTGACGAATCAGTGGGTTTAGGACAAGGTGTTCTACGAAGAATAGTAATTATAAAAATTGTATTGAAATAACAAAAATCATTCAGAATCATAATAACGTCATTCCCATATACTTTTTTTAGATTTCTAGTATTCACAAATAGAATGACATCTTGTCTAACAACCCAAAATAGTTGCTCTTTGAGAAATTTCGTAGACGCTAAAGACGGGCCAATGCGTGCCATCCGTCTGTTACCGAATTAGTGGACGCATTTATATAATTACCTACTAATAAATCTAAATTAGTTTAATATGCTTGTCTGATGCAAGTTTATGTACGTTTACTTCTTAAATAAACGGAATGTTAAACAAAAATTATTATAGAGCTGGTGTAGACCCAATACAAAAACCAATATATTATAACAGCTTTATATCAGAGAGGTTGACTCATGCAAGCGCCACAGTTGACATCAGATGACGCCGCGGCATTTTCACGGAATGATGCCAATAATATTTGTAACAGAAAATATTGAAAATTCTAGCAGTACAGTCGTATAGAAATGCCGAAAATATAATATAAAATACAATCGTTACTTTGTACGTTGTAAGAAATAGTACCAACTACATAGTACTTATACGAAATTGACTTTCTACAGTCACAGCTTCCCCACTGGACAGAGTAGTCCTCCAGGTAATTAATAGCAGGTCGTTCTCTTAACACTTTAAATCCCCAAAGAGGCGGCCGATCGTAAAACTTGTGCCAAAACCGATCAGCAATAGAATAGACAAATTGTACCGATCCCAAGTAATTTGGGAAATGGACAAGAGGACGATGATGACTCTCTTAACACTTTTGTGCTATACGTATAGAGTTTTTCTAATTATATGACCATATCTTCTACGACGGCTTTTGATGAGTAATTGTGATAGTTTTTTTTTTATATTTGTTGCTTTGTAACAGTCTAAATCACAGAAGAGAATAAAACAAGAGAAGTGTGATGTGACGATTTTTGAATCAGAACCTGTGTCGCCAAACTCAAACAAATACATAATTAATCACAAACAAATAAGCAAGGACTTTGATTGGTATATTTTATTTTAGCCAAAACTAGCATAGTTTAGTTATATTAAATTGAAGTTAATCAGGTACATATATAGTGGAGTTCACCACGATGGTGTGATGAACCATACATAATATCATATTTATTATTAAACCAATGTATCAATAAATATATAAGTGTAAAAAATTAAACTCTTTATAATAACACTTTCATATAATTTAAATAACGATTGAGTCATACAAGCTCGAGTTGACGTAGGACTTCGTGGTAGTATCAGGGAATGACGAACGCAACACCCAAATAATGTCTCCAAAATCAACATTATAAATGTATTCATGACAATAACCTTTCACATGAACACTCAGCGGATGAGTCGATTGCAATAAAGCTTTTAAAAGTAAATTTTGATATTATAAATTAACTAGCGGACCCGACAGACGTTGTCCTGTCTACACGTCTTTAATTTGAAAATTTCAAACTTTTTGGACAAAATTGTGAATCTAAACCATTCCCAGATCCCCTTGAACACACACAAAAAATTTCATCAAAATCGGTCCAGTCGTTTGAGAGAAATTCAGTGACATACACACTCACAGAAGAATTATATATATAAAGATTTATAAGAAAATGTATATTATATCTACTAAAACTCGACAGCCGTTTGACATGGGATCATAATCTGTTTTCGTGCATTTGTTCTTCTTAGGCTTAGGTTACATTATACTAGACTCCCGTCCCATTATGTTTACTAATATTGTAAATTCATTTCTTTGTCTTTTAAATAGTAAGTATTTGATTTTTGCTGTTTATTATCTAGGCTTGCCAAATGATGCCTGCGACATTTTAATTTGCTGAAAAAAAATACGTTGGGCCTTATATGTTGATATCAAAAGCTGTCAAGAGTGCAACGTTAATAAATAAATAATTTATTATACTTTATTTGAATATATGTATTGTACGTACAGTACCTAGTAATAAGAGAAATACAATTATATATTTCTATTCAACCTCGTAAAATTAATAAAATGTTTATTTTACAAATAATATTTATAATGTATAAGTAACTAATATTAGCATATAATGAGAAACCTCATATTAAAAAACCTTACATATTTGTGTTATTTCAAAAAAATATAATGCTTATTTAAAATATTACGAATTGAGAGCAACTGTGTATTAGAGCTTTATGCGGAAAGCTCTTTTTCTCAGGAAAATTGCTCTCAATCGAATTCCTGTAATTATGATATGATAATAATTAAGATTTAGGCGTAAACGATAGATAGATGACACACGGGATGCTCGCTAAACCCAGTTTATTTATACGCAGTGTCCAGCTACGTTGAGAACTCGCGGACGTCTAATGAGAACATAATAATACTGTGTATCCGAAAGAAAAAAAATCGTGTTCGTGATATTTGTTTATCTGTTAATCTCCAATAAGTGAAATTTTAACTAAACATGGATAAAGTAGATGCACCCCCAAGCCATCCACCACCTCCACCCCCAAAACGATTTGATGCACCCAAGATAACCCTGCAAATACCAACTCCTGGTCAATATCGTGGTCCAAACACGTCTTCTTCAATATATTGGGGTCCAACTAATACCAAATACTACGGAAAGCCCGTAGCTACTCCAGCTTCCCATATATCTGATCATCATATGAATCCATTCATGCATATGTACTCAAATAAAGCATCGGATTTTATGTTCAAGCAATTTGAGGGTTTTAAGGATTTTACAATGAATACAGCGAAGAGTGGTTTAAGTGTGGGTGAGAAAAGTGCATTTTGGTTCTACAATAAATTAAAGATTCTGTCTAAGAAGTGGTTCACGCATTTCTTTTTGACTTTGTGTTTGGTGTTATACAGTATAATGGGTGCTGCTATTTTCATGACTTTGGAAGGTAAGTAAGAAATATTTATAATTGAAATTACCTAATAAAATAAGATTAGGTAGTATAAAGAATGTGTGATTATCTACAAGTATGTAATTGCTGCGTATGTATACTGTTGATATTCCTATTAAATAAATAAATCACAGACATATATATAATTAAAATTCAAATTCGGCTATAATTAAAAAAAAAAACTATATAAAAAAGATATAATATTTTTTTTTTAAAGTATAATATAATTATAATTTATTCTATTCTATTATTTTGTTTAGTGGGTTCCAGGAGTGCCAATTAGATTATAATTTATTGTAAATGACGAGATCCATGTCTTTAAAAATGAATTCTTCTAAGTACCCAGTTTCAAAAGTCTCTAAAATATACTTATGACTTGTTTGATATCCAACAAAGGGATTTCACTTTCAACATATATTTGAAAAATTTTAGTATTTAAACCACCGTTATAAAATTACAACTTGATTTATAATGAGTCATTAACTTACGTATTGCTAACAGGAAATTAAAAGACGTTTGAAAGGTAATCGCTTAAGCTGATGAAGGTAAGAAACCTTCATCATACATAAGTTACATTTTATTTAAAAGCAAAATTCAAAAACGTGTTTTAGAAAATTACTTTCATTTCTATTTTGCTGGATGTCACAGTCGAAATTACTGGGTTTATATAAAACTAGCATTGCCCGCGGCTCCACCCGCGTTCATATAACCAAAACCAAATTCTTAGGTTTTATATATTAGTATACTCGTATTAGTATATTAGTATACTCGTATTAGTTGACCCGGATAACCAGCTATTACCATACCAAATTTCATCAAAATCCGTTCAGTAGTTTTTCTGTGATGCGGTAACAGACAGACAGACAGACAGACAGACAGACAAAAATTCTAAAAACTATAGATTCGGCCTCTGTATCGATAATAATGTCTATTTCAATAAGATTTTCTAAAAAATATTTAATGTACAGATTTGACTTAGTTAGAATTTTATTATATGTATAGAATACGATATTACAAAGATTCACTTACAGTGTACAGGAAAAATCTCTTTATCGTATCCATCATCGCTTGTCGAATTGTAGTCCCTTAGAGTGTATGAGTAAAAGTAATAGAGATTGCTAATTGCGCTTATGTCTGCGCATACACTTGTATATTACGAGTATAAAATGACCCGCGCTGTCAGTCTTAGTGAAATTGGTTGCCGTAACCTAAAATCAAATGAAAGTTACAGGAAAATGAAAATTTTTGAGTTTTTGAATTTCCGATATTTTATTATGAAAACAATAGAGAGAACCTACAAACTCGTACATAGCGAACGGACAGTCGTCTTTGTCTTTATTTTATATATTGCGTGCTAAGTGCGGCATCTGTATATAATAATGAATATAAAAATTTGCATTGAGCGAGAATTGGACCTATGATCTATATCATAGTAAAAAATTTAACTTTATATTATTCAGAAGTATGAAACAGATAGTTTCAGAGTTTTATGTGTTAATTCACCACACGTTCAAGAAATACATACATATATAATTGTATGTACGTACCTACATATTTATCACGGAGATTTCAGAATGAAAATTAAAATTTTTAAGATTAAATTACAGCTGGTTAATTTAATTTATAAAAATGCCACGCGAACATGAATAAAAATACAACAAAGACCTTTAACTTTTACTATATGCGATGACTGAGGAATGGTGGCAAGCTCGCCCCGCCCGCATTTTACAACTGCTTTGTAACGTTGCGTATTTCTGTGAAAAATTCTTGCATATTTGCCATTCTATGTATAACCAAAGCTTATAATATAATAAGCTTTTCTATATATTGATCTATACTAATAATATAAAGAGGTAATATTTGTGAGTTTGTGACGTTGTAGGGGGTAATCTCTGGATCTACTGAACCGATTTAGATGAAATTTGGTAAGAAGATAGTTTGATACCCTGGGAAGGATATAGCATACTTTTTATCCCGGAAATCATCCCTTAAGGAGGTGAAAGTTTGTATGGGGAACCAAGCTAGGGATGAACCCGAGCGAAGCAAGGGTGATTCGCTAGTATAATATAAAGCAAACAGTATTATAGCAAAAAGAGAGGAAAACCTGGATATTTTCACACATTATATGCCTAGTCTATATCAATCCCGTTCGCGTTACGAAGATTAAACTAAGAACATCTCATCGCAATTCGCAATTTACTATTAACATTAATCCGGTAATCAAAATTGAAACCAGCGAACTGCAAAGTATTTTTTAATTAAGCTCTAACGATTTCCAGATGAATTATTATTATGGCCGTAGAAATGTTTTGATATAAGAAATACAATTAGGTAGGTTCTAAAATGTCTCTATGAACATAAGTTTTAGAATATTTTTAATACATTGTAAAATACGATATATACTCGTAATTTAATTTTTTTAATTATACTAGCGGCTCACCCTCGCTTCACTCGTTTTCGTCGCTCGGTACGTTTTAAATAGATATGTATAAATAGTTATTAGCCAGCGGTAGCCATATAAATTTAAATTTTTTTTTCGTTAATTTTTCTGATGTTTTAATACTTATTATCCTATTCCGGACTAAGAGAAATCCAAAAAGTCAAATATCATAAAAATTGGTCCAGCCGTTCTTGAGTTATAAATGGTGTAACTAACACGACATTGTTTTATATATATGTATAGATGTACTGAAATATTAATAATATGTCGTCCCAGTATCCCGCTCTTCCTAGTATCCGTTCTTCAGAGGACGCGTTGTTAGGTCCTTTAGTTCTAGTACCCTGGAGTCTTCATGTGGACCGGAAAATAACAAAGCGATCCATTCATCCGTTTTGAGTATAAAAAGGATAAAGTAAGGTACTATCTAAATTTCATATGTTCGATTAAAACATTTTTGAACGTGGCCTTTTTATTTTGAGTAATGATATACTAAAAATTCAGACTATAGAATTATAATAAAGACGGAGTCCGGCAAAATAAATGTTAAAGTCAGAAAAAATAACGTGATTTTTATATGTATTAGTAGAATAAATATACAATTTTGGAGAATAATAAAAATAGTATTATAATTTTTTGTATTTTTTTTGTTTTCTTCCGCTTAAAAAGAAGATAGCATATCATTAACTTTTTTTTTATTTTCTTTATTGTAATAAAATCCGTTAGCAATTTTTACTTTTATTACCTTCACCTTTAGGTATCTATCTATCTATGTAACGGAATATTTGAACGCGATTTTCACCCACTTCAAAACTTCAGATTGAACTAAAACTGCACATTTAACAAGTACCATATAATTTATTAAAAAAAATAATAAAAAAAAGAGTTCATAGCAGATCAAACTAAAAAATGGAAAATAAATTATTGCTTAAAAAACACTGAGAACACGCTTTAATAATGAACCGAATAAAAAAAAAGTATCAGAATAAAGTATTTACATTTACATATATGTATGTATTTATTGTAAGGTGCTCGGTATCAGTTGTTATAAAATATTCTATTGGTACGATTTCATAAAGTGGAGTTAGTACAAAAATATTATGCAAAGCACCCCACGCTTTTTTCACAATAACGTTATTTTTCTTATTAATCACTTTATTATTATTTTTAGTTCGGTTTTTTAGTTTTTTGAACTATATTTTTTTACTTATTACCTACTCAGTATACAAATTTTCATTTGTATACTATTTTAAAATATATAGGTATTATTTTAAAACATTATCCGTTGTCTTCATGTTTAGTTCTATGGCACTCTGCCTGTATTATTCCTTATTCTTAGGTTAAATAGTAAGGGTTATATTATCGTAGTCCATACTGCTAGCTGAAGCCATTGTAACTTAATAGAATATTCTTTATTAAAGACAGTAATTTACATATAAGAACTCATGCACCACCGATTCTTGCTACCGTCTCTATTGATGAAGTGACATACAGGGTGCATGTAGCAGTTACTTGCTATAGTTCTATAGAGTATATATAATATACTAGCAGAACCCGCGGCTTCGCTCGCATTAAAACTACAAAAAATATCTAAATAAGATAGTTTCATACAAACTTTCATCCCCTATTTATTATATACCCCCTTATAGAATGAATTTCGAAAAATGCTAAAACACGTATTTATTTAATTTTATTGAAGCGCATTAATACCATGGTTGATGTAATTCTGATCATAAATATTTTTTTGGATTGTATTATAACGTGTTTTTCCATGGGAATTAGATAATCTTACGCGGTAAAAAGTCACTCTCCAGCTCTCTAACTATCTCCACACAAAAAATCATGCCAATCCATGTCTTCGTTTCAACGGGAACCACCAAACACACTTTCACATTTATAATATTAGTATGGATATTACATTTATATCTATTACATTTATGTCTTTTACAGCACAAGCTCCCTAACAAGAGAAATAAATCAAGAAAAACATTAGTGTCCCCAAAAACGACTTCGTTAATGGCGTATTTTATTTAGAATATATTTTCGAATGGGCATCTTCTTTAGAATACAGTAAAACAGCTTTTTTATTATTGCCGCAAACGGCTACCAGATATAAATTAATCGAGAGTTCGAAAGTGATACCAAATGCACAAGCAATAAGGTTCCTAATATAATATAACTGCAGAGGTATAAAATTTTAGACGACCAACAGAAGGTTAAAGGAAAGGGAATGATCGAATAAACAGACAGTTTTTTGATACCCATGGGAATGACAATTGAGGTTTTATTTTATAGTGCCGTTTTGCTATCAACAGTCATTTGTGGAATTGTGTTAGATGTATCAATAAGTTAGGAATGAATAATTAAGCATATAAACAATATAATTAAGGAAGAATATAGTTATTTGCCAATATAGGCGGTAAATTATTATTTAATAAACCCATATAATTAATGGGACGTAGATGTAGAGGGAGAAAAATAAAGCAAAAAGTGAAATTTTTGACCCAATCACAACCCAAAAAAATCTAAAGTTGCGTGAAAAAAGATAATAAATACTATTTGGCTATTAAAACAAAGTAAGGAGAAGATGAAACTTAAATAAACTTTGGATTGATGATTGAGTTAGACATAAGCGCCTTAATTAAACGATTTCGTAAATCGTATTGTCGATGTTTGAAAAGGTGCCAATTAAACGGTGCATTTATGTAGATGCCATAATACTAAAAGCACAGTTAATATAATAGCTATAGGTTATTTAGTATGGTTCGTTAAATAATACCTTGAAATAAATCCGCTAAGGGTGATCCGATATTTGCCAATATAGGAAATATTCCTTCTCGTCATATTAACTTGAAATTTGTATTAAGCTTTGAAATAATTTATACAATACTAGCAGAACCCGCGGTTTCGCTCGCGCTAAAAATACAAAAAAATCTTTAAAAAGGTAGTTTCATACAAACTTTCATCCCCTATTTTACCCGCTTATAGGAATGTATTCAGCCCTTCTTAACGTCCCACTGCTGAGCACGGGCCTCCCTTCAATATGAGGGGGATCAGGCCATAGTCCACCACGCTGGCCAAGTGCGGGTTGGCGGAATTCACATGTCTTTCGAAAACTTGCTAGGTTCTCTTAGACACGCAGGTTTCCTCACGATGTTTTCCTTCACCGTAAGTCAAGTGGTAATCATGTTGAAAATGATTCGCACATGAAAATATCAGAGGTGCGAGACCCCGGATTTGAATCCGCTTCACTCGGTTACCCATGCGAGCGCGTCACCACTGGGCTACCACTGCCTTATAGGATGAATTTCGAAAAATTTATTTAATTTTATTGAATGTATTACGTATTTATTTAATTTTATTGAAGACCATTAATGCCAAGTTTCAAGTAATGCTGATATATATTTTTTTGGATTGTATTATAACGTGTTTTCCCGTGGGAATTAAGTAATTTCCCGCAATAAAAAGTAGCCTATGTCACTCTCCAGCCCTCCAACTATTTCCACACAAAAAAACCACGTCAATCCGTTACTCCGTTTCGACGTTAAAGAAGGACAAACAAACACACTTTCACATTTATAATATTAGTATGGAAGTATGGATGTACTACGGCGTTTTCAAAATCTGACCTGATAGTTTAAAATAACACCATGCTTTTATTATAAACGACGTAAAAGGAAGAGTATAGTTTTACGTACATAGCTTGTAGGTTCATAGAACCGCAACAGTACCTATTATAGGTACCTTAAGGCTTAATTGAAAGTGAGCAAATATGTATGTACATTACAATATGTATATACATATATGTATTTACAAATAATTTTCTTCTCACGGTAATAAACCTCGTCAATTCTGACACACACGGCAGTGCCACTCAGATATGAAACAACCATTACCACATATAAAAAAAAAATAGAGAAAAGAAATTATCATAGCATTTGTACGAAAACCCAAATATAAAACGGTTTAAATGGTCTTCGCTTAAAGCTAATCGATATGGCACTCTAAGAATGTCACTAAAGAAAGTAAATAAAAAAGGTCCATTAGCGTCGGAAGCACAGTTCTTTCAATTTTGGGTTCATTATAAGGGTTTCTGGAGGGTTTGTTTTTATTTCATTGTAGGATATTGATAGGAAAGATTTTACTTTTTGTTTAGTTAACTGCATTTTCACGTGTAATAATATCCACTAAAGCAAATCTTTGTTAACTCAAATGCCACTATTGATTTTTGAAGGTTTAAGAACTACTTACTTATTTTAGGAGGAACTATACTTGAGAGATCTTTCTCGTATTTTACAAATAAAAATAGAAAAAAAAAATGATAAAGCTAAACTCTAATAGATATTTAGATGATTTGTTTGTTTTCTTCTCGCCATAAATGTGACAAGGAAAGGTTTATATCATGAATACTAGTGTCCCAGTGGACAAAATTTTAGCGGTCGAATAAACGTAATTTATTATTAGTTATAGTAATTTATCTTTAGTCGAACAGATGTCAGTTCTACAGTACTACCGAAGGTCATGGTATATATTTTAACTGTTAGTAGGTGTTTTTAACGTATTCAGGGACTTTTTTGTGGGTGTTGACATGTGTGTAACTTTTAGGCGAAAATATAAAATTTTCATGTAAAACTTTCAAGTATGTAATTTTTATAGAATTTCATAATTTTTTTAATATTTAATAACTGGATAGGTTTATGAAAATAAAGTCTAGAGTTTAGACTTAAGGTGAAAGGTTGTTTTATTTATAGGCCTAATTTAATATTCATTTTACTTAATTATGAACTACCGCTTTAAATAATAAAAAAAGCTACACCATGAAAGTCACTTTATATGTAGGTTCCATCATAAGGTGCCTTTTTTAAATATACGACAAATGGAACCATATTAAAAAAACAAAAACCACTTAGAATTAACAAATATATCGCGTAAAAATCGCACTAAAATATACAATCAAGTTGAATATTCCGTTCTTTTTGAAGTCAATTATAATAATAAAAGGGACTTGTCAAAAGGAATCAAATGAGATCAAACTAGAAAGTTTTACTAGAAGCCAATGAAGAGTTCCACCGCCTCCTGGCTATGCGCGAACAGATAGACGGTATGAAATTATTATATTGTCATACAAATTTCATATACTTACAAAGTTTCAAATTGATGTGACAGCAAAAAGTATGTTAAAATCGACTTCCAAGTTATAACTACGTACATTATATGTAGTTATAAGTGAATTTTATAAAAAGCGGGCTTAGAAGAAAGTGCGAATTTCAATGTTCTTTTTCATTTCTAAATGGATCTACCTATATTGTTTCATCATGTCTTAAGTCATGTTTGATTCACGTATATTATTTTCCGGTATACTACGGCCATTTAACTTAGTTATACAGACGGATAACTCTATGCATTTGAATCTTTAGTCTACATATACACATAAACAAAATTGATATGTCTGTTTGTAATGTCAAAATAACAGTTTTTTTTACTAAATGCATATGAAATTATATATGGTACTTATAAGAAAAACTCAATTTTTATAATTTTTGTCTCTTTGTTCCGGCTTATCTCCGAAACGGCTGGACTGATTTTGATGCTACTTTCACTAGCAGCTAATGTTATTGGGAGTAACTTATTTTATTTTAGAAACAGAATAAGGGTTCCGTTCAAAAAATTAAAACGTACTTAGGGACGCATCCGAGCGAAGCAAGGGTAAGTTGCTAGTATAAAATATAACGAGATTTTCTACATTTAAAGAAGCTTTGTATAACTTCGATATAATACTAATAATAGGTTAGAAGGAAAATACACTGCTCACACCAACGGATCAGTGCAATCTTGTTGGAATTTCCGACTGAAATAATAAAATATATATAATTTCGCCCAAAATATTTTGATTTAAATCGGATTCATTCATGAGATACAACAGTAAGAATAAACACGATAAATTCTTCGAAAGGGGCCTCTTGTTATAGCTATTTGCATTATAGCCATTTCGGAAATCTATACCGGAACTTTTGGCGCGTAAAGTACCGGGGGGCGCCAAAATGTATAGGTATTTGGCGATAGATAAGAAATATTTATTTTGTAGATAAAATAAAGAGTTCAAAATCTATACAGACTAAAAAACTACAAAAAGAAAGGGTATCATAATAATATCTTATTACAAGCGGCTTACCCTCGCTTCGCTCGGGTTCGTCTCTAGAAAAACAGAAACAGATATATCCCTCGGGAATCGTATATTTTTCCGGAATAAAAAGCAGCCTATATGTTATTCCAGACTATAATCTATATCTGTACCAAAGTTCATTCAGATCCGTTGAGCCGTTCTGGCGTGAAAGAGTAACAAACATCATACATACACACAAACTTTCATATTTGTAATATTTATACATATTATACAGACTAAGGTCTTTTTTGCTTATGAGATTTAAATTAAAATGTTTTCTCTAAGTGCTGGTACCGTTACAAATATCTAATATATAATCATAGAAATATTTATTAAATAATTTAAAAAGACAAGAATCAGTTGAAAAATTCAAATTATATTAAAAAAAACATCTGAGATAAAAACCTTACACTAATGTTAATAGAAAAATAAAGTATCAAATAAATCATTGACTCTCATAATATATATAAAGTATCTTAGCCTTCCAGGAAAAACTGAGTCATTCGATTCAAAATAAAATTATAAATAGAATATATTTTTACACAAGGTGTAAATTTTTACGCGTTCATTAATTCCACTGTCTCTGCTTTGCGTGGGGGTAATATATAGAAAACAATATTAATTTAAGATTGCTTTTTAACTTCTCAAAATAACTGCTAAGAAAACATTTCAAATAGTAAAGAGCTAAAGAGTAAAATTTATTGTTGACTTATACACCTTTCTGACGTATGAAGTAGTCTAGGTCATCGATAAAATGTTTATTACTAACGTTCTTCTTAGACTATGTTCATAAATGTTTCACTAAAACCTGCTTAGGATTCATGTAGTTTAATTTAAAAGTAAATAGTACTCACATATTATTCAATCTCTATTTATTTATTTTAGGTTGAAAAATTAACTAATGTATATGATATAGCTGATAGTGTGTATTCAGCCCTTTTTAACGTCCCACTGCTGGGCACGGGCCTCCCTTCAATACGAGGGGGATCAGGCCATAGTCCACCACGCTGGCCAAGTGCGGGTTGGTGGACTTCACATGACTTTCGAAAACTTGCTAGGTTCTCTCAGATGTGCAGGTTTCCTCACGATGTTTTCCTTCACTGTAAGACAAGTGGTAATCATGTTAGAAATGATGCTGATAGTATATTGATAGATTATTATTGAACTTTTTCCGTCCAATTTTAGATTATAACTGTCAGTTAATTAATTATATTATTACCTTATGTATTATATTTTTATATGAATGTTCAATTTGTCAGAATTGATGTTCAGTTGTCTGGAAATTTTTAAATATTTTGGCATTTTTTTAGTTATCGTCATACAATATGGAAAGGATTTTTTTTAAATAATAATAGCTTAAATTTAATTATGATCGATACTTAAAAATATTTAGTTGTATCATTGATATCGTAACTAGTTGTCAACACGTGTAGTGGTCGGTCAGTTATTTTTGTATGAACCACATTTCTCACGTAAAAATAGACAGATTCCAGACATTCGTTTGGTTTGTAGCATACTTTAAAAAAAAACTAAACCAAACCAAAATACAAGATACTTTAAACTTATATTTTTAAATGAGATCTTCACTTTTATTATAGATTAAACAAATTATGTAACCTCTTTACTCGTTCTTAATTTATTAACTGAATAAAGAGGTTATCATTCTACGTGAATTTTTTAGTGATAATTTTTAGGGACATAACCTCAGTGATTGTTTCATTAAATTAAAAATAAAACCACCTCTAATACCTTCATAGTCCGTGACATTATAACATATCTACCTATTGTTTAATATTTATCATTATTATTTTAAAAGCAAAATCAATATTTAAAAATGCAACCTCAGAATTTGTTGCTTAATCAAGATTGGCAGATTTATTAGTAGCTCTTTGTAATCTTAGCGCCATCTTAGTACCACAGTATAATCGAGCACTCAGTTGTATCACTGTAATATTTATGTATTACATTACCGTGGTTGTATTGTTGAAGTATTATTATATCACTATATTTTCCTCTTACTTATTATAGGCTATCTAAAAGAGGTTTCATCTGTAGATGAATCCATCTTTGCATTGACTATATGACTTTATTTTAATATAACCTATTTAGTAAGTAAGTAATACTCGTAGAGTGAACAAACTAATATGTAAGAAGTGTATTTGTTACAATTGTTTAATATATTAATGAGTTCAATCCGAAATGTAAATAGCTTAAATTATGCAACTTGACACCGACGTATCTAATATACTAGCAATGTCACTGGTGACTAATAAAAATATTATATTTCTTAGGTTTTCATGCATTTAAATAATCTCAAATTCGCCAGAACGGAAGTATTATTCATATATTATATCTACTAATTTTCTTTGGCTAATACTCTAAGTATCTTAGATGAGCCTTGTGTTATTTTTATACGTGACAGTAATTTGTTAACTAAGATACCTTGGTTTTGGAGATGACGCAAAATTTTGTAGCATAAAAATAATGCGTGACTCCTTGATTTGACCATTCAAGTCTATATGTATTTGTTTATATAATATTTATATACAATATAATAAAATCGTAAAGGAGATAAAAATTTATTAACTACTAGCATTGCCCGTGGCTCCGCCCGCGTTCACATGAACAAAAACCAATTTCTTAGGTTTTACATATTAGTACTCTTACATTACAGTGTTTGTATTTGTTCTCAGCAATGAGATATTTTCCCGCGGTAAAAGTATCTCATATGTTAACCCGGATAACCAGTTATCACCATACCAAACTTCATCAAAATCCCTCCAGTGGTTTTTCTGTGATGCGGTAACAGACAGACAGATAGACAGAAAAACTATAGATTCGGCCTCTGTATCGATAATAATGTCTATTTCAATAAGATTTTCCAAAACATATCTGATGTACAGATTCGGCTTAGTTACAATTTTATTATATGTATAGATTAATTACTGATATGTTAATAATTTGTTTATATATAAAAAAAAAAGATATAATTGTTTATTTTTAATATATATTCGTATACAACACAAATAATTCTACACAAAAAACCAACGACCCAAATATTTAATTTTCATTTCTCACGCAAAGAAAGAAAGAAATAAGATAACAACCCCTTCTAAAGCAATAAAAATTTGGCTTATACGCTAATGCAGTCGAAAACATCTGGGTACATATTTTATTGTATTTATCACATACCTATATCTATAGTAATATGATAAATCTGAAAGTTTGTAAGTATAGATGTATGGATGTTTGTTACTCTTTCACGCCAGAACAGATCTGGATGAAATTTGGTCTGGAATAACACATAGGCTAATTTTTATCCTCGAAAAATGTATGGTTCCCGTGGGATAGGTTTGTTTTTGTTTTTCTATTTCTGTACAATACTCTGAATTACACATAACATCTTTGATTTTAATTAGTAAAATTTATCAAAAATGATAAAATATTTAAAACTATAAATGAAAAAATAGTCCATGTAACCCATTGTTAGATCGCTCGATTGGATGGCTAAGGGAAGTCAGTTCAAACCCCGGGTCTTGCATCTCCGAGATTTTTACCAGTATATACGAAATTATGAACACAGTTACCACTAGCTATAACGGTGATTTAACGTCAGGAAGTATGTATGACTGAGAGAACCTGACTAGTTTTGGAAGACGAGACGACGAAAAAGCTACCCGCTCTTAGCCAGCGTGTTGCATTATGGCGTTCACGAGTTATAGAATAAGAATAATTCTTTGTATGGCCTCGCAAGCACAGTTTCAACTTGTTTTAACTTCAAAAGGCCCCTTAAGAGACAAAAATTGTTTTGATCCATCTCTAAATAACCATAGCGAATTGCCCAAAGATGCTTTGAAACTGCATTATAACACATGAGCGAAGCTGTACGCAGAAGGTAGTGTTGATTAAAGCATAACTTTAAAGCAAACTACACAATACAGTAGTTTTATTTTCTCATTAATAAACATTTTTTAAACAGTGTTTCAAATATTTCGTTCTGTCGAAATTTGTAATGAAAATGTCAATGTACTGAATTTTAATTATCTTTGGCGCGCGAAGTATTGTTTTCAACGTTGTAATTTCATATTATAATATGTATCACAGTTCATGCTTTACAATTAATATTAGCTTTTGTCAAAGCTTCGGTTATTAGTTTTTGAAACGGGATTTTCGATTTAATTTTTGCTAGTAATTTTCTCTTGTTTCGCTTCAGCCGCAACAAGACACTAAATGTTAGTAGTTATCAATCTTTCGCAGCTTACGGCATGTTAGACTGAGTTCTATAATATACGTGCTATTGAAAGTCTTGTCTTCTTTAACAGTTATTCTTTTTCCATTCTTATTCTGGTAATTGGTATAAGAACAGTATCTCTCAGTGAAGATCAGTAGTTCTGATGATTAGTGGCTACAAGTAGATTGATAAATTACATTTTTAAGGTTTTTTTTACGTAAATTTAGTGAGTTTCGTATTTATTGATGTAATTTTATATTTTTGACTAGCGGTTCGTCCTGTCCTTTATCCCTAGTTACGTTTTAATATTTTCCATTTCTCTGCTGTAAAAAGTATCCTATATGTTGACCCGGATAATCAGCTATCATCATACTAAATTTCATCAAAATCTGTCCAGTGGTTTTCTCGTAATACGTTCCTAGACAGACAGATAGAGAAAAAAATCTAAAAACTGTAGATTCGGCTTCTATATCGATAATAACGACTATTTCAATAAGATTTTTCAAAAAAATATTTAATTCGACTCATTTAGAATTTTATTATATTATGTATAGACTTACGAAACGAAGGGATATTATCTATATATAAATAGGCAAAGACAAAACAGTTCAGTACCTTTTTTCCTCTGTTTGTCATTAGATTTTATTTTTTTGTTTACTAGCTAGTAGATATAGTGAGACGAGTTTTAGTGTTATCGATAAAAAAACTTGTGAACAGCTTACTGTTTTTATAGGGATATGTAAAATCAATTCATATATATACTAGCATTGCCCGCGGCTCCGCCCGCATTTAGATGACCAAAAACCTAATTCTTAGGTTTTTCATATTAGTATACTCTTACATTGCAGTTTTTTGTATTTTTTCTCAGAAATGAGACATTTTCCCGCAGTAAAAAGTATCCTATATGTTGACTCGGATAACCAGCTATCACCATACCAAATTCCATCAAAATACCTCCAGTGGTTTTTCTGTAATGCGGTAACAGACAGACAGACAGACAAAAATTCTAAAAACTACAGATTTGGCCTCTGTATTGATAATAATGTTTATTGCAATTAGATTTTCCAAAAAAATATGTAATGTACAGATTCTGTTTAGTTACAATTTTATTATATGTATAGATATATATTATCCTCAATTTTTTTACACAAAGTTTCGTCACAATTGTTTCTTCTTTACGCCTACTGTTTAATAGATACAAGAAATATTAGATACGTTATCACATCTATTTCAATTTTACGAGTCTCTTGAGCATACATTATTCATAACTACAGCCAGCGTCCCGAGTGACATTTTGCAATATGCCAACATCCAGAGAGAAGTTCCCTTGGGAATTTGAATGGATCTTAGGAAAAAAGATCACGTCGATCCGTCGAATCAACAAATTCGTAGCTATATATAAAGAAATAACCAATTGCCTGACATTTTCTCATCTATACCTACATATAATAAAATTGTAATTAAGCCGAATCTATACATTAAATATTTTTTGGAATAGACATTATTATCGATACAGAGGCCGAATCTATAGTTTTTTTGAAGTTTTGTCTGTATGTCTGTTTGTTACCGCATCACGGAAAAACAACTGAACGGATTTTGAGGAAATTTGGTATGATGATAGCTGGTTAAGCGGGTCAACATATAGGATACTTTTTACTGCGGGGAAATATCTCATCTCTGAAAAATCTATACTAAACGTTAAAACGCAAGTAGGGACGAACCCAAGCAGAGCGAGGGTGAGTCGCTAGTGTATAATATGAGTATATGTACATGTATATGTAACGAAAAATATTATTAGTAGCATAAACAATACTTTTACACCTTGTTTCTGTATTTCCTTAACGAACTCATTTATACTGTATCTAAACAAAGCTTACACAAATGGCTCTTCGCACTGAATTATTACCAACAGCATGAAGTGGCTTCTAGTTTACGCACTATATTTACATAACAAACATAAATTTATGTATAAAAATGCCATGGCCTTGTACGTTTATTCAGAGCAACAGCTCACCAGAATTTCGACACGCATTCATTTCTATTCTAAAAAGTAATCTATAAAATTCACTGTATTTGCTTAACTTTCAATTACTGTTAGAATTGAAACTAAAGTTTTTAAAATACGAGTTGGATTTTAGTTACACGTAGTAAATAAAATTGTACATTGAATGAAATATTACATATAAAAAACATTCAAATAAAATGTGAACTCATCAAACGATTTAAAAGATTACTACATGTTAGAATTATTTGAATAGAGACAGCTTTAATTTCTTGTATGAAACTAGCTTGTTTGAAATTTTGAGCATTCATCATTTCATCATTTTAAAAACTTATTTTATCTATCTGTCTATACAACCTTTTTTAATGTCCCACTGCTGGGCCCACTGCTCACTGGTGGGCCTCCCTTCATTACGCGGGGGGTCAGGTCATAGTCCACCACACTGGCCAAGTGCGAGTTGGCGGACTTATTCTTATTATTTTTACTAATTTAATAGATCACCAAAAACGTTTTGGCAAGACAGTTTGGCATCGTAGAACATATTGAGCAAGTGAAGAGCAAATTGAGTAAGTTATTTTAAATAAAACTATCTTTTCGGATTATTTCGCGGATTTATTTTGATTTTTGTTCCCGATGTTTCGAATGCTTTACAGCGCACATAGTTACGGGAGAGACTAAGGTTATAGACGTTTCAAACACATACTTGTTACAGACAGTGCCTACCCATAATTTACAAAAATAATTGCAAAAATTCAAAAAAAGGCAATAATTTGTTGCCATTTTTGCGAAAAAAACCGAAAAGATAGTTTTATTTAAAATAACTTAAAGTTGTAATTGACAGTAAAGTTAAAGTTTACACGTTTTGCTTAAAGCGTTAAACCAAAATTTACATGTAGTGTGTATCTATGTAACTGTTTTCATCGATTTTGTGGTTTGTTTATATTTTATTTCGTTATTCATATGAAAACTATTCTAGCAAAACTTAAAAAAGAAAACTAACTAGGCAACTGCTGACAACAAAATAATATTTTCAAAACACATCTGACAAACCATCAAGCGTATAACCATATCCATACAATATGAAAATGTTACAATAGATAGCGTGAAATATATACCTATCAAAACAAAAATAAAAAAGAAATTTATTACGTTTTACTGTTTCACAATGCCTAGTAAGTATTATATATTTGTATTACAAGTGGTGCCTGACTTAAACAAGATTTGCAGTCGAAACCGAACTTTCGATCTCAGTGCCCGTTTCGTTCGAAACCGAAACTTTAGGCATGTTAAGACTTCTAAGTATTTATGTTGAAATGTGGTTTATTTTTAATTTGTTATGTAGTTAACTGGCGACCTCACACCTCGGGCTCGGATGCGTGCGTCCTTAATAGTGACCTAACTTTTACCCGTAGTATATCTGTGTACAAGAAGTTCACTCACTCTAGACACACAAACACACACACTTTCGCATTCATAATAGTGCATTCATAATTTTTGTCTGTCTGCATATCTGTCTGTCTGTCTGTCTGTGACCGCATCACGGAAAGATCACTAGAGGGATTTTGATGAAATTTAGTATGATGGTAGCTGGTTATCCGAGTCAACATATAGGATACTTTTAATTGTGGGAAAATATCTCATCTCTGAGAAACCTACACTAAACGTTAAAACGTAAGTAGGGACGAATCCGAGCAGAGTGAGGGTGAGTCGCTAGTCCGATATAAGTAAACTCTCCCAAAACATATAACCTCATCTCGACACGATCGCGCCGCCTCACCCGAACGAAGCGCGACAATTCATGAACAGTAAGTTTTGGCGCGGCCGAAGTTTCGGCTAGTTTTTACCCGAAATGAAAACTATGGCTAAAACAACAATTTTGACCGAAATCGAATCTTTGGTCGGTCACTAATTAAAAAGTTAAACTATTAAGTCTTTTTCTGTATATTCATAGACAACCTATGTTCATGGGCGTACTGTGGTTTATGTATGTTTAATAGGAACTATTCACGTATGGAGTATGGTCTGAGCGATCGGTCTGCTTATAATCCGCGTATAAAGGAAGACAATTGGTGGGTTGCTTTACATTCAAAACAGTCTGAGATATGTTTGCCGGTTTTCAACTACAGGATCTATAAGACTCGTATGTACTCGTAGGCAACACTCTGATGGAGATTGCTCTGAGTTCGGTCGTGTCTGTTGAATTGAGTTTGAGAGTCTATTCAGAGTTTATGCAGTGAATGCTGCTTCTTATTTAAATCTTAATATGTTTGTCTAAACGTAACGGTGGGTTCACACGGCATTGTTCTACACGTTTTTTTTTGTATTCGATTTTAAACGTAAATTCAGCCAGGTGTTTAAACGATAGATTTTCATTCGTGTAAAAACTTTTATATTCGTTGGTTGAGTCAGAGCTAAACTATGCCTCACTGCAAACTGTTAACCGAATACGTTAAAGTTCATTCGATTTGTTTGACAAGTCCGGTGAGTATTCGTTTAAGCGTATAAACGGTGTTCGATTTTTTTGCAGTACAAAAGACGTGTGAACGGTACTATGTACAATGTATGTGCGACTATATATTCGTTAAGACGTATACAGAATAAAACGTGCAGGACAATGCCGTGTGGTTCCAGCGTAAATGATACGTCGCGATGTTCTGTCAATATATGCTAAAAGAAAAACTAAGAGAACTCTTAATAGGATGTTCTAGGAATATTCCATTGAAATTACATATGTAGGAATGAAAGTGCCTTTGAGCCATGCATGTAGAGTATACGAAATTAAACTTCAGTCTGATCCTATTTTCCATTCTTGTTTTTTTTTCATATATCTATAATAATAGCATTACAACTGCAACCTTTTCAAAGTCACCAACGACTTATTGAGTAAACGCGCGGGAAATCGCTTAGACGATTATGCCCTAGCTTTATTCTTTTTTATTTAATTAATATTTCGTTATTGGCAAAGGTAGTTATTATTTATTGTAATGCAATATAAAAAAAAAAATATAATGAAAAGAATAACATAAAACATTATAATTATATTTATTTCAGCCTATGAAGAACAACATATATGTTCGGGGAAACGTGCCAAAAAAGTTTTTTCAATTCGGGAATATTTAGTCATAGCCGCCACATATTTGTGTTTTTGCGTGTTCAGAAGCATTCCTTTACTGTGTTACCTTTGCTTAGGCCTCTCGTACATAGTGTGCCAAAGTTTGTGCTGCTTTCTATTTTGCTCGTGACTACAACAATGCACTTAATAAATTAAATTAAATTAATTAATTAAAAAAATTGCTTTTTTATTTTGGTCTATATATAATATATTACGTATATAGTATATATAATATATAATATAGTACGTTATATATTTTAAAAAATATATACATTGTTATAAACAAAAAAAACAACGTTAATCCTTAATATAATATGAATATTTTAATAATAAAATTATTATATGATGCATTGATGCAATTAAAATATTGTGATCAATTGTACCAAAGATTTCGAATACTTTAGAATTATAGAGCAAATACATAATGGAATAAATGCAAAAATAAATTCGTCCAGTGGTCGAAATTCGACCACACTCTTTATTGAAAGTTTATAAATAATACTGAACTGTTTTTTTTACCTATCTATATAAAAAAAATGTATCTAATTTATTTTTTTGATAAATGCTAAAGCTCCTTAACAATATCAAACAAAAAAATCTGTTGATAAATAGAGCAGAAATAGGTACTGAATAGTTTTGTCTTGGCCTATTCATATATAGATATTTTAGAGCAATTATATTAATGAAATGAGACAAAAGTCATACAAAACGTTCAAAACGAACTTTTTTGTGGAAGTCGTATTTAAATTATAAAATACTAATAAAATTTACTAAAACCACAGATCACATAATACTTTACTAGTTTAGAACTATTAAACTCTTAGGTATAGAGTGTAGAAAGATTCACAAATGTTGTATAAGAGCTTCCGTAGATAAGAGATTTGATTCCAACTTATAATTTAGTTTGGGGTGGACTGCTAACGATTTAACAGTTTAAACAATTTAAACGATTTGCTAGTTGGTATGTTCGTTTCAAGATTAGAATTCAGGATTGGAACAACCTGCCTGCGTCAGTGTTTCCGTCCGATTACAATATGGGTGTCTTCAAGGCAAGAGTGAATAGGTGGCTACTGAATTAGTGCGACTTACCATCTGCGACTGCGTTACCACTTACCATCAGGTGGAACGTAGTCAAGCACTAATTCAGAATAGTATATAAAAAAAAAATAAGACGAAAGATTCTTGTTAGAAATATTGTTTTTATAATGGTAGTTAAACTTTTTTTTAATTATATAACAATAATATTAGAAGCATTTATATATATATATATATATATATATATATATATATATAAATGCTAGACTACTAGCCGATAGAAATTCCACAGTCTGTGAAGCCTCTTATTTATAGTTCATCTTCATTAAGCTTTATGATGAGGTTTAAGTGTAAAGTTGGTATATTATCTCGGAAACAGGATCGCTATTAAAGGCTTTTAATATGCTTAAGTTTTGATGTTAAAACTATTAACATATAATTGAAAGTCTAACGTTTATGAGTTTTACTTAGTCGTAAGACGGTAGCGGGTTCAACCTCCGAGTAAGTTAAATTGCAAAAAATTATACTCCAGACCGTTTACGGTCACGGTGTTCAATTTCAATGAGATTGGACGTGTATACAGGAGATATTATAGTGCACAATAATGTGCATAAACACAAGAGCACTCTTTATTTACAACACGATCCGGCGAGAAATCGGGCGTAGGACCGAGGGCTTTACGGGCTCTCCAAGGCAGAGGTGTGAAATACGGGCTGTTACTTTGTAGAATTTTTACACATTCTAATTTTTACATAAGATTTATAAACTAGCTAAGTTATTTCGTGCAAGTATTCTCTAGGTTATTTCTTGTATGTACGCTCTAGGGTGTCACTGAACATGATAGCTTTATATTCTGATCGGGATTGGCAAAAAGCCAGCCAACCGGAGGTCATTGCGTTGGCTTTTTCGATGGGTGCTCATGGTAGGGGCTGACGCAATGCGTTGTGTACCAGACTGACGCTGACTGTTTTCTGACAGATGTGATGTTAAGCAAGTCTATATATATATATATAAATATATAAATCAATTTCTGTTCGTTATTCTCGCTAAAACTCAAAAACGGCTGGACCGATTTGAATAATTCTTTTTTTGTTTGGTTGGGGGTGTGTCAGGGGTGATGATGAAATAGGGAAAATTCAAAAGAAAAACTGCTGGAAATTCGAAAGGCTTAGAGATGTTTATTTTGTATGGGAATCATTAACCGCTAAAACGTACCTAGCGAAGAACCCGAGCAAAGCGGGGGTGAGTCGCTAGTCTTAGATAATATTATTTTTTTCGGATGCCGTTTAATTTTGAATTTTGGTTCCCGACGTTTTGACAGTAAACATAATCACGGGACAGACTAAGGTTTTTGACGTCTCAAAAGTTATAGTTATAACTCACTTATATAGTCAGAGATCCCTAAACTTTTAATATTTATCACTGTCAAGCTGAATTCTCGCGAATAAAACATAAAGTGAAAATTTGTATTGAACATCATAGGACGTTTCTTGGAATTTGGTTGGAAAAGTAATGAAGTATCATTATTTTCCTTCAATCTACATTGTTTATTAAAAATTATAAAAGCTGTTACATACACAAATATAAGTATACTTGTGTATGTATCTATTATATAAGAAATAATTTGTTTGTATGTTCATGTCTCATTTCTATTGCATTCATGCGATTTTGATGAAGCTTTTTTGAATTGTTGAGAGTGCCCAAGTGGTTGCCAAGTAATTTAAACGTAAATGGACATATTTCTCATTTTCTCTGGGCATTTATAACAATTTTTATAAGCTCTATACGAGTTTTTAAATAGATTGATGAACTAAAAATACGTAATAATACGTTAAGCATTGTGAGATGTAACCATAAATAATGAATAAATCTCTGCCCACAATATCTTACTGCCTGTCAGCTTGATGTATGAAGACGGGATTGTTGACTCTTCCTTGATAGATTAATAGTACACAAAAGCGTTTATTGGTACCCTTGGACATTTTATGGGAAAATGTTTTCAAAGTTATAGATATATGTAATTGAAGCATTTTGTTGTGCTTCATACGTTCTATTTTGAATATTTGTTAGATTGGTATGATATTTTGAAGAACTAGGGTTCTTTTATGACTGTTTATTAACTATAGTAATAAATGGAAAGCCGACTTTTTTGTTCGGTTATACTGCGATAACTACTGAACCGATCGGAATAATACTCATACCATAAGATGCAGCGTGTTTCAGAGAAGGTTTTAGTATAGGTATAATACGTTGGTGATTAATGTACTATGCGGGCGGAGCCGCAGGAAAGCGCTAGTTACTATAGAAATTTTTCATTATCATCAAGTATTATTTTAATAGAGAAGTAATTTTTGGTTCGGAAATGCACAAGGGCTTATTTTTATTCTTGTGAATCCCATGAAATTAATATTATAAATACGAAATTTTGGACGGACGTTTGTTACACAATCACGCTAGAACGGCTGAACGTATCTAGATGATATTTGGCAAAGAGATATATTATAGTCTGGAATAGCATATAGATTACTTTTTATCCCAGAAAAATGTACGGTTCCCATGGGATAGACTTGTTTTTGTTTTTCTTTCTTGAAACGAGGGTGAGTCACTCGTTGTTTAATAATAATGAACCGCTTACAATAAGTAATGAAGTTAGTAGGTATATATTTTTGTTACTACGTTATTACGCCTATTATATTTTATTATTACGCTATCAATCAGATGGTTCAAAAAAGCAGTTAATAGAGGCTAGAGTCCATCTTGTATATACTCTTCTCTCTTTATGTACTCTAACGATAATTGCTTCATAAACAATGTTTGAATAAACAAAAGGATGGAAACTAGAAGTAAATGATAGTTTTATTAAGAGATTAGCATTGCCCGCGGCTCCGCCCGGGTTCAGATGACCAAAAACCTAATTCTTAGGTTTTACATATTAGTATACTCTTACAATGCAGTTTTTTTTATTTTTTCTCAGAAATGAGATATTTTCCCGCGGTGAAAAGTAGCCTATATGTTGACCCGGATAACCAGGTATCACCATACCAAATTTCATCAAAATCTGTCCAGTGGTTTTCTCGTAATGCGGTAACAGACAGACAGACAGAAAGACAGACAGACAGACAAAAATTCTAAAAACTATAGATTCGGAGTCTGTGTCGATAATAATGTTTATTTCATTTAGATTTCCCAAAAAATATTTAATGTACAGATTTGACCTAGTTAAAATTTTATTATATGTATAGATTTATTTACACGTTGTGTTTTTACTTAACAGTTATTAAGTTGAAAAAGATTAATGATTGCTCAGTTACTGAATTATGAAGAAGTGGTATCGTGGACTCTTTGATAGCTTATAAAGTCTAAAGATGTGAGTGTGACGAAACACTGTGTCTCAACTCTATCTTTATTTATTTATCTTATATTAATGAGACGACTTATTAGAGGAGACTAATAAAAATCTAATTTATAGAGATCTCTTCTAGATGCTTTCAAATAAGAAAAAAATATTTATACATATAAAAAAAATGTTATTTCATAATTTTAAGTATTTTTTTTTAAAGTCGATTTTTTTATACAAAAGTTATTTCTTTCTATAATATTATAACGCCAGATAAGGCACATAAGCTCGTTTTAGCTCATCGTTTCTGATTTACAGATTCAGAAGACTACACAATAATCTAGATAGCCCTACTTTCAAAACTTACACTTATAATATTACTAGCGACTCACCCTCACTTCGCTTTGCTGGGTTCGTCCCTAGCTTGCTTCCCAATACAAACTGTCATGCCCATTTTCACCCCCTTAAAGAATGTTTCCGGGATAAAAAGTATCTTATGTCGTTCCCAGAGTCTCGAACTATCTTCTTACCAAATTTCATCTAAATCGGTTCAGTAGATCCAGAGATTACCCCCTACAACCTTACAAACTCACAATTCACAAACTCACAAACTCACAAACTTTACCTCTTTATAATATTAGTATAGATAAATGCTCTTGGAGTCTGGAGAGTCGATTGTTTAGACTAGTTTATTATAAAGTAAATCTATAAGTATAGTTTCAAAGCCAAGTCTTTGGCTAATGTAGGTTAATGTACGTGCTCTCCTATTATCTATTTTCAGTCTTATTGTTCGATAAAGATCTAAATTGAAACTCATGCTATCTAGGTTATAAAAAAGAGCAAAATTAATGGAAACTTATTTCTTCCAAATTATTGTATAGTTTTGTGGGTAGATAACGATGATGATGATGTGGCTGATTGAGGACCATATAACAACTATATACTAATAACTTTAAAACGTCCAAAATCTTAGTCTAGTTAATAAAAATAAATACGCAGGGCCCAATGACCCTACAATTAGGGGCATAATTATGTGTTCAAGTTCTATTGATCTCGTTTACCATTGATAAAAACAAATGTAAAATCATGACAGAAGATTATAAAAAAAACAATTTACAAGTCTTTACTGCTTTAGTTTTACAATAATAATCCACAGTCGTTTCGTTCGAGTACGTCTCTAGATGCCGTGCGCATTTATGTTATCAGATAATTTAAAAACATCATATTAATAACCTTCCAAGATAATTCCAGTTTCTATTAAAGAAAACCGCATGAAAATTTAAACGGTAGTTTATGAGATTAACTCAAACAAACAAACACATTTTTAGCAAAGCTGACACATACATATTTATATTCACAACTAACGTCTATTTCTTTCTAACGAAAGAGATATTTTTAGACATTACATGTTGGGTGACGGTCCCAATTCCCAAACAGAACACTTACCAAATCAAATAAAGATTTAATACGTTTTAACATTATAAGTCAATATTATAGCTAAAACAAGAGGCCAGTAATTCAATTAACTGTTTTTACGTTTGACACAGCTAAAATTTATCGACAGTTGAATGCCGACGGCTGGTGGAAATTCGTTATGATTGAAAATTAAAACTTCAAATGGAATTGATGGCTTAATTTCACGCCGATTTATAGGTTTACTTGTATCTAATACTTACCTTATTACATTCTGTTATTGTTTTGTTACATTAAATTAATGAACATCAGGAATAAAACAAAATGCTGAAAAATGTATAGTTTTAAAAGCTAAAAAGCATAGTGGCACCAACTGTAACGTATGGGTTTGATTAAAATTAAATGAGCTCAAACTCAAAGACTATTTATTTATTTATATTGAACAGCATTAATACCAAGTTTCAAGTAATTCTGATCATAAATATTATTTTAAGGTTATACTATTATAACGTGTTTTCCCGCGGGAATGAGAAAATATTACGCGTAAAAAATTAAGCCTATGTCACTCTCCAGCCCTCCAACTACCTCCATACAAAAAATCACGCCAATCCGTCACTCTGTTTTGACGCGACAAAAGAAAAAACAAACAAACAAACACACTTTCGCATTAAGTATGGAAGTATGGATATGCACATGCATAAGTTATACCTATATTACATAGTTCATTACATATTTAATATAGGTATAGTCCTTAAGTAAGTTTTGATCTCAGATTAATTTAAGACGATAAGGATTAAGAAATAGAGAAAAATCTTCTCGCCGTCTGTTCATCAGAAATATTGCTTAAAACTCCATTATTGGAAAGCTTGGACAATTTACACAAATTAAAATTGTCAGTTAAACCGCCCTCATAACTTGAGCCGTACCAATATACTCGTAATTGCTTTAATTTTACGACTGACAAGGTATTAACTGTCGACCAAATGTTGCTGTCTGATGGACTTTCACTGAAAATACTCGTAGTAATAAAGATGAAAGTTTACTAATATTAATCGAGATACTATCTACTATTATATATTATGCGAAAGTTAGTATATACAGGTGTATGTTTGTCAGTCCTTGATACTGAAATAGCTAAATGGATTTTGATGAAATTTAGTAAAGCGCATAGAGACGCGTCCGAGGGAAGCGAGCGTAACTCGCCAGTAACTATTATTATTTTAATAATATTAATCCTATCTAACACAATTTTGTTTATTTGTATATTTGTATCTAATTTAATATATTTAAACGAGCCATTCTTGTATATTTATTTATTTATACCGGCGATCTCAGAAACGGCTCTAATGATTTCGCTGAAATTTGGTACGTGGGGGTTTTCGGGGGCGAAAAATCGATCTATATTAGTGTTATGTCTGGGAAAACGCGTGTTTCCGAGTTTTCATGTGGTTTGCTTTCGCATTATTCTACGCAAAATATGGTTGTTAATTTCGAACGCGCGGGCGTAAGCATCGTCGTCAAGCGGCCAAGGCGCAAAATTGACTACCACAGGTGGTCCGGGTTCGAATCTCGGTCGGATACAAAGTTTTTGCTTTTGTTTTTTTTATATTTATTCGAGGTTTCAGTTTTTTTATCTAAAAATACGACATAACAAAAAAGAACTCATAGCGAAGCTAGGTCGCCCAGGTACTCTGTTATTATTTATTGTTTTAATATTTTTTTATCTCTCGGTTACATATCTCATACCTATGGAGTGTGGTGGAAATTTATTTTGATTTGATTTTTAAAGGTTCCTCGTTGTTGGCTTTTGTCTACGAAGTATTAAAATAGAGCTTAAACTTAAAAGTTAAAACTAAAAAGGTCCTTGTTTATAAGTTGTTTACAAGCATTTATCACGCTCACAAAATTTTGTCTTTCATTGTATTTACAAATGGATGCCAATATTTCTATAGAAGAAAGTGTAATTAACACTTTCTTCTATGGAAAAAGAAAGGGTATAATCAGAAAGAATTTTTTTTATTAAGCTTTAGAATAATTTACATTATTTCAATGTAAACCAAGTAACAAAACAAAGAAAAGCTGAAATTAAAGGAAAACAGCTAAATTGAAAACATAAATAACAAGTATCTAATAAGACTTGTTTCAATATTAACAAGAAAATAGGCATAAATCAATCAAAATCAAAAAAAAAAATGCTTCATATCTTTTACTAGCAAGAAAAAAATATAGTAGACAAAAAAATACTTGCCACGAGAAATCGTATATCATGAAAAATAAGGCATTTATTAATTTACAGGTGATCGCAGGTTCAGTAACGATATAATTGCACATTTTATTTACACTATAAAATTTGCGTCCGTCTGTCGTATCCCATAAGTGGATTATATTAAAGAGAGTTTCTTGGGCTCCGAGTTAAACCTGTATTTACTCTTATAATATGAGGCAGTGAAACTAAACTTGGATCTTCGATTAAAGACCCAATTATGCTATTAAAAAGTTTCATTAAAATATAATCGAAACACTTAACAAACACATAGAAGCAAACACACATAGAAGAGACGTAAATATACTGTACGCGTATTTCAAGCATATCCTCACCTTAGTGCTTATTTGTTGAAACTACCAATACTTGTTGTACTTTATAGTAGAGAGTTTTTTTCTTCTATTTTAAAAACAAAGCTCTATTTCTAAGATTTATATTTATACTAGCGAAACCCGGGGCTTCGCTCGCGCTTAAACTGAAAAAAATCTCTTAAAAGGAAGTTTCATACAAATTTTCATTCCCTATTTAACCCCCTTATAGGATGAATTTCGAAAAATGTTAAAACACGTATTAATTTAATATTATTGAAGAGCACTAATACTAAGTTTCAAGTTATTCTGATCATAAATATTTTTTGGATTGTATTATAACGTATTTTCCCGTAGGAATTAGATAATATACCGCGGTAAAAAGTAGCCTATGTCACTCTCCAGCCCTCCAACTATCTCCACACAAAAATCACGGAAACCCGTCATTCCGTTTCGACATGAAAGGAGGACAAACAAACACACTTTCACATTTATAATATTATGGATACATACAAGTATAAAGATAAAATACGTTTTTGGGCTGTTTAAAGTAAAATGTTTATTTTATACTAATTCAATAATTCTGTAGTAAAAACTCACAGTCGACAGGTCGTTTGGTAAAATGAACACCGAGAGGACGATATCATATATCCTTGTAATTTGTAGCAATATATTACGAAAGTTATAAAGGTTAAAAATAAAATTAGGAAATTTCATACAAGATGTAGTAAACAGTTAAGTATCTAGGGCTATAGTTAGACACTTAGACTCGTAATAGAGCAGTCTGGAATGTTGTGTAATTCTATATTTAGTTGCTGTCCAAATATCTTTTACTGATTTACTCAGAGTGCTATGGATTCTGAATCTTGTTATTCTGGATTTAGTAATTTATTACATTACGAGGGGAATCAGGCGATAGCCACCACGCTGGCCAAGTGCAGGTTGACGGACTTCACATGTCTTCCGAAAACTTACTAAGTTCTCTCAGACATGCGGGTTTCCTCACGATGTTTCCTTCACCGTAAGGCAAGTGGTAATCACGTTGGAAATTATTCATACATGAAAATATCAGAGATGCTAGACCCGGGATTTGAACCCGCTTCATTCGTTTTCCCAAGCGAGCATGTTACCACTGGGCTACCACTGCCTTACACAACTACTTACAACAATATCAATACAAATAAAATGCGTGTATGCTTATGTACGTGCATGTACAAGAATGTAGTAGGTACTTAAAAAAGTTCATTTTAGAATATTTTATTGATAGCTTTTTTAAATGTTTTTCACATTCAAAATTATTATTATGTGTTGGTTTTTTATATATTTATTTTTTATATTTTTATTTTATTACGTAGGCGTTTTATTTATATTTTAGTTTATTCAGAACGTGCTGGTTTTTGACTACTTATTTCTTTATATAACTTTCATCTATTTCAAATATAAAATGCGATAAACTGAATTTGTCACAAAGTACAAGTACATATAGTTTATACTTATGGCATTAAATAAAGTGAAGAATAACAAAATCTAAAGCCAATATCAGATATTTATTATATTAATAGCCGCATGCATCTGCGTAAAAGTGAGTAGATATTTGAGACGGAAATTGTAGCTTGAATGTCTGTATACAGCTTACCTATGTAGATATTATTTGGGCTTGTAAAGTTGTGTCTTGTGTGCAATTAGATACAAGCCATCGAAAGGGGGTAGTTATAATAGGTTTTTATAAAACAATTTAATTCGTATTAAGTCCTTTTTAATGTCCTACTGCTGGGCACGGGCCTCCCTTCAATGTAAGGGGGTCGGGCCATAGTCCATCACGCCGGCCAAGTGCGGCTTGCAGACACATGTCTTTTAAAAACTTGCTAAATTCTCTCAGACATCATGAGGAATGATGATGTTTTCCTTCACCATAAGAAAAGTGGTAAATATGTTGGAAACGATTGGCACATAAAAATATCAGAGGTGTGAGACGCGAGTTTTGAACCCGCTTTACTCGGTTTCCCAAGTAAGCGTATTACCACTGGACTATTACTGCTTCAATTCAATTAAATTCAATTAGCAAATTGTTTTATTTCTATGCTATAAACCTTTTACTTCAATACGAAATTTCTTTATACCAGACCCCTAACTCACGCTAGAATTCAATTGAGCTCAATATACCAATTCCCAATTACAACATCAAAGGCACTTGCGAACGATTAATGTAACGAGAACAACGATTTTCGGCTTTCCATCTTAATTGTAACCTAATTTCAAATAAATCAAATTTATCCGTTATAATTTAAATTATAATATAATTTCTCATAATTTATATTTTTAAGGTTCCGTAGCTAAAATAAAAAATAATATTTATCGGTGAAGTCAAATAACATATAAAAACTTAAATGAATTATTAACCGACTTTAAAAAACACTAAAAAGTAAAATATAAGTGATTGGTAGTTTTCATTTACTATAGATACCTAACTAGATATTTTCGAAGTCGGTGCTTTGGTTTGTATCAGCTGGTTTGATTTGTATCGGATATATAACTTAGGTGTGAAAAAAAATTGACATAAATATGTAGACTAGACTACCTTTGGATATGTTTAGAATTCATACCTTTAAAAATGAAATGAATGAAGAGGTTCTAAATTTTTTTTTATTTTAATTAATAGATGGTGGTATTATGTATGTTGACCCGGATAACCAGCTATCATCATACCAAATTTTATCAAAATCCCTCCAGCGGTTTTTCCGTGATGTGGACCCATAGACAGACAGAAATTTTAAAAGATATAGATTCAGTCTCTGTTATAATGTCTATTTCAATAAGATTTTCCAAAAAATATTTGATGTACAGATTCGACTTAGAAACAGTTTTATTATATATATATATATATATATATATATATATATATATATATATATATATATATATATATATATAATAATTATTAACAAATATATTTTGAGGTGGTATGAAACCCTAGCGCGAATCAGATTCGCACTTATCCGATTACTTTATATATTCAATAAAGCTTATGCCGACCTTAATTTCTTCTTCATCTTTCATTTTTTATGCTAAATAATAAAAAAAATCAGCTAATTTCTGCCTTAATTGACAAGTCCAGATTGATATTATTTCAGTACTTTTATGTTATAGTCTTATAGACAACTAGCATTGCCCGCGGCTCCGCCCGCGTTCAGATGACAAAAAACCAAATTCTTAGGTTTTACATATTAGTATACTCTTACATTGCAGTTTTCGTATTTTTCTCAGAAATGAGATATTTTCCCGCGCTAAAAATGTCCTATATGTTGACCCGGATAACCAGCTATCGCCATACCAAATCCAAATTTCATTAAAACCCCTCTAGTGGTTTTCCTGTGATGCGTTAACAAACAGACAGACAGACAAAAATTCTAAAAACTATAGATTTGGCCTCTGTATCGATAATAATGTTTATTTCAATAAGATTTTCCAAAAAAATATTTAATGTACAGATTCGGCTTGGTTAAAATTTTATTATATGTATAGATTTGCATACTAAATTTCATCAATATCTGTTCAGCCGTTACAGAATAAAAGAGTAACAAATATACACTCGCATTTGTAATAGTAGTCTCATGATCACATATTTTTACATGTAAATGAGAACTGTGAAGAGGATGATATCATCACAAGCAGTATTTTACGTTGTACATGCGCAAACAAAACCCTTTATAAAAAAGTGTCAAACGAAATGTTCTTCTAACGCTAAAATATCTGAATTTTGATTCTATTGAGATGGGAATAAAAGGCGTGTACAATTGAAAAGCACTTCATTAAAATTCCATACCTTTTAGATATTTGACAAATTCAATTTTGTAAACTTTCGAATTTAATTTAAAAATTTATGTTGTGAATGTTTCATACTAATGGCGAGTAAACCGTAAAACACTTTCATATTTTACAAAAAAAAAAAATTAATATATCAAGCAAGTTATTACCGTGGTATATCCTTTTCGATACCGCAAAAAATAATAACTCGGGACGCACTCGATCAAAGTGAGTGTCCGTCACCAAATCACACAATATGAAATAACAAGCGACTTGCTCTCGCTTCGCTATGGTACATTCGAATACATTCGGACGACCATACGTGCTCGCGAATGAATGTCGTGGTTGGGCTCAATAGCGTATGGCAATCGAACCGGGCGGTAAGCTAAAAGCACTGGAAGACAGTGAGTTGCTCCTGGTATTTCTTTGATAGTAAGTAGAGTGGACTGCAAACGCAACCCTCTGGTTTTTGTGGAGGACAGGAGGTGCCTTGACAGGTCGTCTGTGGGGGTATCGTGGATATTGCGACCCATTAAGACAGCAAAGGCGCCGTTAGGTTATAGTGAGTAGTACTGGCTTTTTTAGCCGGTGAGTTTCACATAACCACTTACTTGTATGTATGCAGGTGCTAAGCGTGTATGCATTTCGAATCGATTTTGTTTTTTTTAAAAGGGTAGTTGCTGGTTGGTTTGTCTATCTCTTGAGTAACCTCATAACCAATTGTACGCGTATGAGGCTGTTAAAAAAGAGAGCATCCCCAGATACCTATATGAAATTGACAAATATCCACAAAAAATGTCATAGCAAAATAATAATATGTCAAAATATCTTTCTTTTACTTGTAGTAAATACGTACGAGTAGAGTCGAATGACTCGCTCTTATCGTTTTATTCGTTTGATAATTTAACTTTCATTAGAGCTTGGCTTTCATGAATAAGCTTAATTTAGAAGCTTTTGGCCCGTATTAAATTACTAGTTATTTCAGTAACCTGCCTCATTGCTTTAGTGGCTACTAGCTAGCATGTGCGGCTACAGATGTATAGGTCTAGGTTCGAAAACAAGATCGGACTAAATATAGTTAGTGAGTTTTCTATGTCGAGAAATTCTCAGTAATAGTCCGAAGTTGAGAAATTGGCAGTGTTAAATCTTTGCACCTCAAAGAGCACGTAAAACAGTCGGACCGTCGTCTGATCTCGAACTGATCGTCCCACCGGAGTTTAAGAATAAAAGGAATAGAAAGTGTACTTACTTTACATCTGCGCGCAAATTGTGCACTATAATATCTCCTGCATGCATAACTAGTGAGATGGACCGCTGTGGCCGAAATCGGTTAGAAGGACATTATTATTTATTACTTAAGTAGCTTTTTCTAATAAAGCATGGGATCTAGATTTGACAAAAATGTATATTATGATAAAAATAGCAACCTAATTCAGTACATTCTTCCATTCAAATATTATCTCTAACCAAAAAAAAAAATTAAGTCAATTAGTGTGTTCGTGGCTTCATGAAAGAAACTAACCAATACACTGTCACATTATTTATGTTAATAAAGATTGATCCGTAATATTAGTAAATACTGGTTCCTAGACCGGGCAGATTGTTGGGCATAATTTATTGGCAAATTCATTAATGTGTTATGCTTTGATGGAATTGCAATTACTTTACTATATAATATGATTAATATTAAGATATACATATTTATTCAGAGTTCAGAATAAATTATTCTTTAAATAAGGTTCCCTTCACAATTTTTTGAATAATAAGTCTTTTAATAAATTTCTAATTTACTTTATTTGTAGTGCTTCCTTCCTTTTTTCAAATGTACATACATATATAAAGTTGATATAAAGTTGTATTAAGTACATTAGCCTACAACACTGCCTTTTTTTACTTAAATTACTATATATTTTCTAAAAAGTAACATGAGGCAGTATTACTTTGAAGACTATATACATATGTTATTTTTATGAAAATTGAATTATAAACTTCCTGAAACGCTAGAAATGCTGTCACTGAATAAAATGTTCAGGGTTTAGTACTAAGTTTATTATATTATCTAGTTTATAAAACTAATTGACTCATTAACAGAAAACTTATAGTCAAAAGCACTATCTAGAATAGTATTTAAAATAATTCCTCACCCTTATCCATATAAAATAAGTAATTAAAGAAGGATTTTCGAAAATTCAAACTAAAGCGGTAAATAGAGTTGAAAGTTTACATGGTAATTCGTTTATTCTGAAGTTAGAAATATGGAAATTGATGTTTGAGCATCCGTTTATATTGCTTATGGGAAATCTCAGAGGTCTCATAAAGCTCAGTGCTTGTGAAACATAATTTTTATTTTTGTTACTGACATAAGGAACTTTTTTGTTTCTAAAAGATATCGCATTCTAAACATGCTTTGATATCAATAAATCTGATGAAAAAGTAGACGTTTTGTTTTCTGTCCCTCGTAAAAGTTAAAATTATGTATGAAAGATGTGATGAAAAATTAAAAAAATGAACTTTTATTTTTTTATCTGTACACGAAAATTTTTCGAAATTCCAACAATTATGTTTGTTTGGAACGTTTAGCCGATGGTCCGACTAAGTTTTGGTCGTTTGATTCATCCTCGTAATATAGTAATAGTTGTTCAATAAATAAAAATTCACCCCTTCTTTTCGGGTATAAATCAAAAATATCGATCCTAAGAAAAAATTAATAAAAATTAAAATTGTAGAAAATTTGATTTCAAACAACTTTGCTCATTACAATTTTTCGCGTAAAATTGAAAGTAAACGAGTTGTTCAATAAAAAAATTCACCCCTCTTTTCGGGTATAAATCGGAAAACATCGATCCTAGGAAAAAATTAATAGGAATCAAAATTGTAGCAAATTTAATTTCAAACAACTTTTGTACTAACAATTTTTCGTGTAAAATTGAAAAGAAACGAGTTATTCAATAAACAAAAATCAACCCTTAAATTCAAGATGGCTGATGACACAACGGGTCTTTTACCGCGAAAATCTAAATTTAGACTTTTAGTGACCTCCCTCAAAGAATTCCGAAGGAAAATTGCTGTTAAAAATTTTTGCAATGTCAAATCCTAATTCGACCGGGCTAATTGGATGTAATATAGAAGTTTTAAACTTTATGTTTGATTAAATAATTAATGTACACTAGAAAGTTATCTCTTGAACTTCTTTCTAGATGAGTTAGATCGTGTGAAGTGCGATGTAGTCATGCTTCGTAAAACTTTAACAGTTAATTTTGAGCATGTTGAATAACGTCAATATATTTTAATACGTATTTATGGGATTTTAACGAGACATTTACGATATAACCATCTTTATAGGTCGTAATAAACCAGTTAAATCTTAACACTAGAATAAATTCGACCATACTTACCATCGAAAATTTGAGGAAAACATACATATTATATTAATAGAGCTAGCATTGCCCGCGGCTCCGCCCGCATTCAGGTGACCAAAAACCAAATTCTTAGGTTATACATGTTAGTATACTTTCATTACAGTTTTTGTATTTTTTCTCAGAAATGAGACATTTTCCCGCGGTAAAACGTATCCTATATGTTGACCCGGATAACCGTCTACCAAATTTCATCAAAAACCCTCCACTGATTTTTCTATGATGCGGTAACAGACAGACAGACAGAGAGACAAAAATTCTAAAAACTATAGATTCCGCCTCTGTATCGATAATAATGTCTATTTCAATAAGATTTTCCAAAAAATGTTTAATGTACAGATTCGGCTTAGTTACAATTTTATTATATGTATAGATTTACCTATTTATATAAAATAAAACTGATTCCAAAATCTTTTTATTATAACTACCACTACGATAAATTTCAAATCTAAGATGTCCGCGTTTTATTAAATTTATAATTTAATTTAGTTATTTTAGATTCGTGATATCTTTTGTATATAATTTTCTTTAAATTATTTATTGCTAGGTAACAATAAAATATCTATTTTGTTACATGCCAGATATATGGAAAGAAAATGGTATATGGAAAGAAAATGCGTGCAGGCATGGATAGAAAGAAAAATATATGTGTATTCTTATACTCCAGATATCACTCTTAAATTTTAAAATTTTATTTTTTATTCTACTTATAGCTATGCTATAGTGGTCTCTATTTTCATTTAGATCATAGTGACAATTTAATCGTGACCTCTACTTTAAATGGAAACGCTTGTTGCCGAAAGGTCATGCGAGACTGAAATACAACTCGGCAATATTTTTGTTCGTAGATCATTGATTATATATAAAGTTAGATAATTATTAAAATTAGTCTAGTTATGAATAGCTAGAGTAATTTTAATAATTAATTTTAATTAATAATATTTAATTTTAGTTAATAATAATTAATTTTAATTAATAATAATTAATTCTAATTAATAATAATTAATTTTAGTTAATATTAATTAATTTTAATTAATATTAATTAATTTTAATTAATATTAATTGATTTTAATTAATAATAATTATTAATTTTAATAAAAATTAGCCTAGTTATTTTTTGCAGACATATTGATTTCTATATTATTTTTATTTTTTAGTCATGATGTAAAAGGTTTTATATCTATATCGTAACAAAATATACGAAAAAGTTTTACTACCTGTGTTGAAGAGTTTCAAATAAACTTGGTGAGAAAAACATTTTGCATATATTTATTTAGTATAATATAAATAGGTATATACATTTAGGATACATAAGCTTATATCATAAAAAGCCTTGTCACCCTCTTTCACTTTCTAAGGAGATGAATTCATCCTTTTTTCGTGATTGTATATCTTAAGTCTCAGGTCTATTCCGGTCTAATACGCATCGCATACTAATACGCATTTATAATAGGCCACGTAATATGTATTCATATTAGAACATTTTTTTCAAATATTCCGTTTCATTGCTTTCTATTATTCTATCCTAGACCTTTTCTAGCATTGCGAAATGTATTTTCGGGTAACACCTGCATACGTACAGGTGGTTATGTGGGACTCACCGGTTAGAAAAGCCAGTACTAAAACCCAACGGAACCTCCCTCGTGTAAACACAATAACCCATCTTAATGTCTCTAGCAACAAAAACAGGACTTTAATATAAATCTATTTGCCAATTTTAATAGATCAAGTAATTTTTGGAATTTCCTGTTTAGTTAATGTGTGAATGAATTTTTGCGTTTATACTCGTATATCATAAAATCTATACATATAATAAAATTGTAACTGAGCCGAATCTGTACATTAAATATTTTTTGGAAAATCTTATTGAAACAAACATTATTATCGATACAGAGGCCGAATCTATAGTTTTTAAAAATCTTGTCTGTCTGTCTGTTATCGCATCACAGAAAAACCACTGGAGGGATTTGGATGAAATTTGGTATGGTGATAGCTGGGTCAATATATAGGATAATTTTTACCGCGGAAAATGTCTCATTTCTGAGAAAAGATAGAAAAACTGCAATGTAAGAGTATACTAATATGTAAAACAAATAAAAAAAAATGGTTTTATGTCACCTGAACGCGGACGGAGCCGCGGGCAATGCTAGTATTTATATAAATTCAATATACCTTTAAAATAAATGTAGTGTATTTTCAGACCGTTTATTTTCTGTATGTTCGGTTAAACTTTGTAATATATCTTGCTTGTCATATGAAGTCTGGTACAACATTGCGAGAAGTACATTGTACGTCTTCAGCTTGTATGAAGTGTGTATATAATATGTGCATAATATTTTGTATGTGAAAGCTCATAACCGGTCACAGAGTAGAAAGTTCTAGCAGTAATCATATAAACTTTTTTTAAATAAGATCTTATTTGTTGACGAGTCCTTACGATTTGTTTCATTTATAAGGAAATATTGAAGTCGAACCAAAATAAATTTTAGAAAAAAAATATGTAAGCAGCGGGAAAATGGATAGCAAATGAATTAAAAGATCAGCCATTCTACGAACGTATGAAACCACTTAGATAAAAGCGTGTAAAAATTCGTAAATCCACGCATATTAAATTAAAAAGAAAGATACGATACCAAGTTTCAAATCAAATCAAGTCTTGTTGAAATATTTTAGCTTTCCTTGAAACCTAAATATTTATCAATATAAAGAGTAATAAAATTGTAATCACTTATTTACATATCAAGATTTTCAAATACGAACTTTATAAAACATCCATCATCTATTCCACGGGAAATTTTTCGAGAGTAAATATATGATGTTCTCCCGACCGATTCCGGCCACGGCGGCCAATCTCATTGAGACTAGCCAACTGCGCAGGAGATATTATAGTGCACAAGTGTACGCGCAGACACAAGTGCACTCTCTGTTCCTGTCACTCTCATACTCTGGTGGGACGACTACTCGACACGACCAGTGAGAGTTAAGGCGCAGGACCGACGGCTTTACGTGCTCTCCGAGGCACGGGGGTGGAACACCGCCAACTTCCCAACTCCGGGCTGTTACTGAGGCTTACTATACAGTAAGACTCAATAACTAAACTTGGCCTGACCCGGGACTCGAACCCAGGGCCTCCGGGTGTGCAGCCGTACATGCTAGCCGCTACACCACCGAGGCAGACATAAATATATATGTGTTGTATATTATATAAAAAAGAGTCTACTTAAATCTTTTTTGTTTAAGAAACTAACTGCAGTGTTTTTTTTAATTTAATGTGTCGATAGAGATATTAGAGTTCCATATAATCGACGTAAAACGGACTTCATTAACTAAAGTTTGTCATGTCTTTTTAATTATATGTAAATAAATAAATTTTCGATAACTTTATAATCTATTCTAATATTATAAAGAGGAGAATTTGTTTTTTTTTTTTTTCGTTTGTATCGAATAGGCTCCAAAAGTACTGAACCAATTTAGATGAAATATGGTAAGAAGATAGTTTGAGACCCTGGGACCCAGGGACCCTTAAGGGCGTGAAAGGAGCGAAGCGAGGTTGAGTCGCTAGTTTAGTTAATAATTACAAAACTAGAAAAAGTGAATTCTACAAGAATATAAGATTTTTGTACCTTGTACTGTAATGAAATAATAAAACTTAAATATCATTTATTATACGGATTTATTTTATTGGTATGGCGGAACTATTTTGATAAATTAAAAATAGGAGGGTAAATGACGTAATTCGAGTAATTTCATATATTTGCTTAAGCTTTTTAAGCTTCTTTTCTTACCTGCTGGTAACAAGCACAAAAATAAAAATGTGTGAGTTTTCTTCTCAGTAGAACTCTTATTTCTCATAATAATACTGAAAAATGAGTCAAAGGTTTTCGTAAACGGTAAAAGTATAATTGTACCAGAATCCACACAAGCTGGCTAAAATAATAAAATCTAGTATTTCTTAAATTTAAATACTATTTTTTCTAGTCTGTGTATCTTTATCTTGTTTCATACAATTGTACCGCTGGCACTGCATCCGGCAACAGGAAGTTAGCTGAGCGTAAACTGCGAGGTTAATATTATATCATAAAATCTACATAAAGATTAGTGAAGAGATTCGTAGTAAGTGGAAGATACGATACGGAAGATTGGAATAGCTTTTATAAATTACCAAAATTTTCAAACATTTCCTTCGGCGTAAGACAGAATAAATTAATATAATAGAGAATGGTATAAGTCCATCTGTTTGTCACTTTTTTAAAGCTAAAATGCTAAACTAATATGAACGAAGTAGAAGAAGAACACAGATCTAAGAGATTAGAGATTCTAAATATATACGTATTCACGAAGATACCCTATATTAAATCCTAATTTGTATAAATTATAGCGATAAACAAAAATATTTTTCTTTCTAATTTACTTAAAGTAATATGTATTATAGTATATTTTAAGCAAGTTATACAATTAAAAATATTCTAAAAAAAACCTAAGCTTTCAATTCAATTTTCTTGTTAATGGCTTCTAAGTGTGCCAGTTGAGCGTAAATGCAAATAAAAATTAAATCACAGATGCAAATCTAGTCAGACGTAGACCTTAATTTATACACGTTACCGCAGAGCTTTATAGAAGATCTCGAGATTTTCAAGTATTGCGCGAGTGCATGTTTCCAATGTAAAAAAATCGAGTGGGTCTGCGTCGGAGTACACCGCCGTTGGTTGTCTATTTCAGAGTCGCTTTCAGTGTTTTTGATTTTTTATAAATATTTTGCATATTTGAAAACAAATAAATTAGAATTTCAGAAAATGCTAAAACACGTATTTATTTAATTTTATTGAAGAGCGTCAATACCAAGTTTCAAGTAATTCTGATCATAAATATTTTTTTGGATTGTGCTATAACGTGTTTTCCCGTCTGAATTAGATAATCTCCCACGATAAAAAGTAGCCTATGTCACTCTCCAGCCCTCCAACTATCTTCACACAAAAAATCACGCCAATCCGTCTCTCCGTTTCGACGTGAAAGAAGTACAAACAAACATACAAACACACTTTCACATTTATAATATTAGTATGAATTTATTTACAATATTATTTGTACCAACCGGGGTATACCTATACAGACAGTGCAACAAATCACTTAGTAGGTTTTATTAGTACTAGAAATCGTAATTTAACTTTGTACTAAAATATATTTCTTCTACTAGCGGCTCACCCTTGTTACGCTCGGGTTCGGTTCGCTCGGTCGGGAAAAGCACAAACAGAGCTATCCCACGGGAACCGTTCATTTTGCCGATATAAAAAGTAACCTGTTGTTTGTTTATATAAGGTATCAGCATGATAAATTTTACTAAATTAGGTGCATAAGTTGTTGTGTACTAAGCTGTATAAGTGACTATAGTTTTTTAACTATCCCACGAGAAGTCTTTAATTTTCCGGGATGAAAAGTATCTAAAATATTGACCGGGAATATAAGGTACCACCATGCAAAATTTCATCCAGATCGGTCCAACAGTTTCGGAAATTAGCCCGTATAAACAAATAGATAAACAGACAAACAGACAGAAAAAACAAAAGTTTGAAAAAAAAAACTGGATTTGTTCTATTTTTCTTCTTACACCCCCCTGACTTGGTTTTTAGCATTTTTCTTCTATGTACACTGCACAGACATTCGACCTCTACAGTTTTATTATTATTATTATATATATATATATATATATATATATATATATATATATATATATATATATATATATATATATATATATATATATATACTCGTAGATATCTATTTTTCTTCTTACACCCCCCTGACTTGGTTTTTAGCATTTTTCTTCTATGTACACTGCACAGACATTCGACCTCTACAGTTTTATTATATATATACTCGTAGATATTAGGCTCAAACATAGGTATAGACTAGGTAATATATTTATAGTTTTTAGATATACTGTATCGGGCGATTCGTCATTCAGGATAATGGAAACACTCTGTTATTCTTAAGGTGAATAACAATATTCTATTTATCAGCCGAAGTAAGGACCTGTAGCTAACATTTCGCATAATAATTTAAGGATCTCGGGAAAATTGTTAGAAATATTTAATATAAAGTGTCTGTAATATGTTAAAGGAAGGTAGCCGCGTGGTTCTTCGTTAGGATTAATTGTTGTTCTCATGGAGATAGAAACGATCGTACTATACCTACTGTAGGATTTATCACTCATGCATTTATCACTCATCAACTTAAACAGTATATGTAAGTAAATGACGCTTACATTTGCACACTGATTGCATATGGCTATTAATGTGAAAGTTTGTTTGTGTGTGCGTTTGTATATTTATTACTCCTTCATGTTGTAACGGCTGGATGGATTTTAATGAAATTTACAATCTACATAGTCTGATCTGAAGTAATGCAGTGTTAGATACCTAGAGACCTAACTGAGCAAAGCGAAGATCTTTATGTATAAATACGAAAGATTGGATGGATGGATGTTTGTTACTTTTTATCCCGGAAAAATGAACGGTTCCAGTAGGATAGGCTTGTTTTTGTTGTCCACTAGGAATGAACCCGAGCGACGCGTGGGTGAGCCACTAACCTTAGTAATATTTTAATATATACTTTCTTTGTGTGGATATTGCTCCCTTACACATTTACCTAGGTGGGTACTGTTGTTTGGGTTCTATTTACGAATACGAATTTTTCTGGTATCTGATATAGATAGCGTACTGTGAAACAGTTTTTTTATGAAAAAAAAAACAATACTTTTCAAATGCCCATCCTAACTTTCTAAGTCTATTGTGAGCGCGGACTTTTATGAACCTCTGGCATTTGAACAGCGAAAAGATTTTTATTATGGGTATTTTCTTCGTAAAAAAACTCCATAGCAAGAAGTTATACCTGAAAAGATAATCTTGAATGAAATACGACTTATTTCATACAATAACTAATATTCTAATTTTTTGTTATATTAATTTTTATAGAACTTTTTTGATGCTAAAGCTTTCAAGTGTATCAACAAGAGTCACTTTAATACATTTTTTAAATCGCTTTGCGTTCATTTGTGCAATAATGTAGTATGACTAGCCAATATTTTGCAGATAACTCCCTCTTTCTACTCAGACCCTTACAATATTTCGCATCTTTAGAAATGTGCGTCGTAAGTTTTCTTCCAACATGAACTTAAATTAAAACTTCTAATTTCCTAGATCACTGAGTACTGGTACAACTTTCAATGACAATATGTATTTAGATTTTTTTTATATTAAATAGTAATTATATATATATATATATATATATATATATATATATATATATATATATATATATATATATATATATATATATAATGTAAATTAATAGTAATTTAATTTTTATGTCATTTGATGTAAAAAAACATATAATTATATTATATACCATTCATATATAAACCATTCAGTTAATCTTTAAATAACAAGTTGAGCTCAGACGGTTAGAATTATGGTTACCTTAATTTTTTTTATTTATAATAATCTATACTAATATTATAAAGCGGAAAGATTGTTTGTTTGCTTGTACCGAATAAGTTTCGAAACTACTAATCCAATTTAGGTGAAATTTACTAAAAAGGTAGTTTGAAACCCTGGGAAAGACATAAGATAGTTTTTATCCCGGAAATCATCTCTTAAAGGAGTAAGAATGGGGATGAAAGTTTATATGGGGATGTAAGTTCCCTTTGTTTCCCACAAGTTGTTTCCCATAAAAAGCTAATAAAAAAAAGTCAACCTAGGGACGAACCCAAGCGAAGCGAGAGTGAGTCGCTAGTACTATACAAATAATAAAATATTTTAAAAAGGATTTTGTTCCTATAAGTACCTACTGCACTTATGGAGAAGTTAAGAGGTAATATTACAATATTACCTAAACTTTTTATTTATCATATAACAATAACCCAAACTTCTTATATATTTCTTATATCATTCCCTATTTAAATTATTTACTTCTAAAAAGTTTAATTCAGGGGGTCTTTTGACATCTAGTGAATGTGCGACTTTTGGCTACAGTAAAAAAGCTTGAAATCATAACACATAAGTTTAGCTCGAATATGGTAACACGGTTTTGTTAACACGGGAACGTTGCGACTTTCTTAACAGAAAATTCACTAACTAAACTCGGCTTAAACCAAGGCTCAAACCCAGGAGCTCCGGGTGTGTGTGTCAGTCGTACTGCTAGCCACTACAATACCAAGGCAGTCACAAAAAAAATACAGCCAAATTGATTACCTTCTATATTTAAAGTCGTCTTTATGAATTTCAAAATTAATAAGTATAAAATATAAATAGTACATTTTCTGATTTTTAAATCATAATAGAACATTTAAATAGATTCCGTGACATTTAAAATGTTAAAAACAATTTTTATATAATACTAGCAATGCCCGCGGCTCCGCCCGCGTTCAGATGACCAAAAACCAAATTCTTAGGTTTTACAGACGGACAGACGGACGGACGGACGGACGGACAGACAGACAGACAAAAATTCTAAAAACTATAGATTCGGCCTTTATATCGATAATAATGTCTATTTCAATAAGATTTTCCAAAAAATATTTAATGTACAGATTCGACTTAGTTACAATTTTATTATATGTATAGATTTTCTGAACACTTAGAATGGATCGGGCACTCAAAATTTTGATAGAAATTTATTTTACAATGGAGTCGGAAATAAGATAACGCATCGTCCGAATCCTCCTCTCCAAAGGAAACTTCATGTCAAATGTCTCTTGAAATAAAGCTCGGCCTACTGACCCACATAAGTGTTGAGGAAAAGGACTGCGATTTATGTACTTGCAAAGCTTTTTTATTGTGTTTATAACAATGGCATTGGAATTTGCATAGAATTAAAAGTTTTCTTATCTATTAGTACAGTTTCCTTCCTTTTTTTGTTTCCATATAGTTACTGCTGAGGCCGAGCTTTTATATCCTTGTGGTAGATAAAGAATGTGTTTGTGTTTTTAATGCAAAAAGATAATATTTAGAATATTATACTTTTACAGTGCACTTTTTGTATTTTTTCTCACAAAATGAGAAATTTCACCGCGATAAAAGGTATCCTATATGTTGACCCGGATAACCAGCTATTGTATCATCATACTAAATTTCATCAAAATCCCTCTAGTGGTTTTTCTGTGATGCGGTAACAGACAAAAATTCTAAAAACTATAGATTCGGCCTCTGTATCGAGAATAATGTTTATTTCAATAAGATTTTCTAAAAAATATCTAATGTACAGATACGACTTAGTTACAATTTTATTATATGTATAGATTTGTTTCTTTTGTTGTTCTGTTACATAGAGCACCCCATTTTGCTCTAGGGTACCTTTTTTGAGGATTTGGTTTGTGTTTATTTATGTGATTTGTTGTTTATTAACAGACCTGATTTGGTCAGAAAATTATAAAAAAAATCTCGATCTCGATAGCAGCGCCACCTACCGGGCCGAACCTGCTAACCCATAAATACACGCAAAAGGTTTCATCAAAATCGATCAAGTCATTTTGCAGGAGAAGTACTACGAACACACGCACATCGGATTTTAATAAAGATGCGTAGTTGTATTACCTTTTTAATACATTTAAATACAATTATTATCTACTTAAAAAATATATTAAAAAATTCGCATAATTTTTCAAAAGAATAATTTCTGTTACTACGTAATGAATTTAAAACTAAGAAGATTTTCTACTTTGCATGACTTATAGACCAATTTCGCAACCTGTGAGTATAAATTTAAGCGCACGTTATTTATAGCTTACCATTTATTGCAAAAATGGATATCTTTAAGAATTGAATTATTATATTTTAAATTGTTAGATGGCAGTGCAAGTCGCGCAGAAATGTAATGGATATGTGTATATAAGCATAGCTTTTGTAAGATTTACAACAGACAACAGTGAAGGCTGCTTTAGATATTACTAGGATTAATCCCTCCATGACCGCGGACACGCCGGCGTTACAGTCAACAAAAGATTTCTTAGAAATTTAATTAATCTCATAGAAATTTACCTGGCTGTGTTAAGGACTGTAAGTTTATGCGCATAAAAATTAAATAGGTAAACATTACTTGTCATGAATTATAATTAAGTGAAAACGAGCCTGATGAAAATTATAAGCAGACCGTCATTTCTTGTATGCTGAATTTTGTACCTTCGTTATACAAGGATCATATTATCATCTATACTAATATTATAAAGAAGTAAAGTTTGTGAGGTTGTGAGTTTGTGACGGATGATTTCCTGGATAAAAAATATCCTATGGCCTTTCCAGGGTCTCAAACTGTCTTCTTACCAAATTTCATCTAAATCGGTTCAGTAGATCCAGAAATAACCCCCTAGAACGTCACAAACTCACAATCTCACAATTCACTTTACCTCTTTATAATATTAAGTATTGATTAAAATATTTTAAAATAATGGTTAATATTTATAAATAAAGTTATTCATTAATAAATATTTATCGGTATTTGAAATATTTTCTGAATCATCATAATTGTGCCTACTATTTTTACCTCCATTTTTTTCTTTTCAGGACCCTATGAGGAAAAGTATGACAAGAATTTGATACAAATACGAACAGAGTTTGCTGTGAAAATCCAAGACAAATTAATAAAAAATCAGAGTTTATTAAAGGTAATTATTTTGACTTTTATATTTTTTACTGCTTAGATTGGGTTTACAGGACATTGTACGGCACGTTTTTTGCAATGATGAAGAGTATTTTTTATTGCAATAAAAATAGATTCACTGCCCAAAATTAAGTAATAATTGAAATTGGAAGGTAAGTGGCAGTCGAGTTGTTTTTTATGGCTTGTATTGTCTATACAGTTTAAAAGTAACAAAATGTATGACAAAAAGACCTCGAGAGAAACGAGGGTAAGTCGCTTGTATCAAATAAATACATAGATGTAGATAAATATTGTACGTACGTAGCTGCTTATACATCTTTAATATGTATTGTAAGAAAACGTATAGCGCTAAATACTTAAGATTGGGTTGGGTTCACACGGCAGTACCTACACAACACAATTTTTATTATTATTCAATTACAAACGCAGAAACAGTGAGATGTTCAAAAATCGATAAGTCACAGATTTCTTGCAGCATCCCCAAATTAAATAGACGATAATTTTACTAACCAAGTGTATAAGATGTATCATTAAATCTGATTTTTAAAATCAGAAAAGTTTTTAATATGAAGTCTATAAAGGTCTATAAAGTAATATGTAAAAATATTCCACTAAATTGCTACATGAAGTAAAAATTTACATTTAATTTTACTAAATATTAAATTAATATATGAAATATTCATAGAAAATATTTAGATATATACCTAAAGTTAGCGCAACAAAACGGAGTCATTCTATTCTCAAGTAATGCGCGATGAGAATATATTTTAAAAACTACAACACCACAAACATAATTCAGGCATATTTTTTATTTAAAAAAATATTCAATATGATTTTGATCATGATAATGTTACATGTTTTACTTATATTATGTATAGAAAATTACAAAATTTCTTTTTGATAGGTATTAGGTGTTATGATTGTGAGTCCATTTCAATAAAATTATGTATGATCACGAGATAATTTGCAATCTTGAGAAGGATATTGGCTATTGCCTTTATAAAATTGGATTGGATTTTTATCGAAATTTGAATTATATCCGATTTTTTTAAATAAACGTAGAAATTACTCAAACTTATAATGTAAAAATAGGTAGTTGGATATGAAAGGAAAACTTAAGTACCTAGATAATAAATTATTATTGTACATTATTTTTTTTATATAAAGGTAAATTCTACATCAAATCCCTATATTTTATACTAATTTAAAACAATTTAGAACAAAAAATTATTAATGTTTTTTAATCTGTGCAGAATAGTCCCAACTTTTTTATCATCGTCGAAGAAAATCTGGAGAACTACGAAGAAAGCTTCAAAGAGTATATGAAACATGTTAACAACAATGACACTAAGAAAAAGACGTGGTCGTTTTGGAACTCCATGTTTTACGCTGGCACCATTTATACTACCATAGGTAACGTACATATGCATTTTATGTAAAACTAGCATTGCCCGCCCGCATTCTATTGACCAAAAACCAAATAAAATAACGCTATTGTTATTTTATTTTTTTGTATTTTTTCTTAGAAAGATATTTTCCCGCGGTAAAAAGTATCTAAAAATACTTAATGTACAGATTCGACTTAGAATTTTATTGTATGTATAGAAGTTTTAATACATTTTCTCAATCGAAAATTTTATTGTAAGAGCGAAAAGTGAAAATCTATTACTTTTTAATCGTTCACATAATTTCTTTGATTTTAGGATCATAAATAAAAACAGAATCCTTAAGATTATTTAAGTCTCTGTGGCTGTTAAGTTAAATATCACAATAATAGACATGCATAGATGTCTAATTTCGAAGTTTTTTTGGAACTAGTAGATTTAAATTTTTTGGTGTAGCATGTCAAGTATCAAATGATGAAAAGGCTTGTTGTGAGAAATGCAATTATTTTCTAAGCTTTTTAAAACGAACACTTTGTATGAATTGAAAACGGAAAGCGTTCACATTATTAAGAAATTTATAAGACTAGAATTTCGAAAAACATACTAGATATTATAGTACTACTTAAAGTTTATAATATAGGAAAATTAGACGAAAAGCATTATTTCCCTTTATATTTTCATACGGAATCACCTTCACTATCTTGTTCAAATCCAATACGCATATAACCACCTAATCACACTAATAAGTTTTAGCTAATATGATATTGGTGAAAGTACACTATACTTTAAGGCCAAATAACTACCATTCCATTATCTTTCATTAGAATAGGCAATATCATACTTGTTCTCCCTCGACTGAAGTAATTAAAAGTAAACAATAGCAAAGCTCTTATCCTTAACTTCTTTAGTAACTGAGAATTATCTTTTTCACGTATTTAAAGATAAATATTTCCTTAAATAGTTTTTATTTAATATTAACATAATAAATCTAGGTATATAATATGATCATTATAAAACGCCTGTGTTAATATGTCAGAAATAGCGCTTAATAAAAATTTGCTATAGAAAAATTATCAGGCGCACGGTATAAAAAGATATTAATGCATGGTAAAACTTTAATTATATCTATATGTTATTTGGTTTCTATGCACTTACTGAAAGTGCTCTAAGAAAACTGTGTAATTTTATTTCTTCGTGTTTTCAAAGTAAACAACGGGGACAAAATCCTTTAATGTTCAGTGCAGGCTTTCAAAGCCTCAGACACATTAGATGAAGTGTTTGTTTTGACATTGCACTTTAGCTTTTTTAATGCTCATTGTTTTGGATACCGTTTGACAAAATCTTAAAGGCACTCTTTTTCACGTAACGAAATATAATTTTAAATTGAAGTTTATTTATTTATCATTTTTTGTTTATTAAACGTTCAATATGTTATATAAAAACCCCATTATATTGGTAAAAAAACTGTAAAACTAAAAATACCTTAAAAAATTCTCAATTTTGTGACATTTTCAACAATACTAATATATATATATATATATATATATATATATATATATATATATATATATATATATATATATATATATATATATGTAAGATAGCATAGTATAGTATAACCATGAACGAATTCTAATTCGTTCATGAGTATAAGTCAAAGTAACTTTGTTACTCTACTTTTTGAAACGTTGCATAATTTTTCATTACTATGAGTTTTGTATTATGTAAATAGGCCTCTAATCTAAATTGGCAAAGTCATTTGAATTATATTATGCATAGTAGGCGTCCTATATAATATTGTATATATTATATGAATAAAAATACGTCTTTAAATATCAAACACAGATCAAAGTCTAATAAAACACGTCTGTTGTGAATAAATATCACCGAATAAATAATGTTGTATCTCATGTCTTAACAATTATTATAACAATAAAATAAGAGGTATTTATGGTGTAGACACTCGAGTGTTTCACTTTCTCTGGAAGTTCAAGCTTTACTGGTCGAGAACGTGTATAATTTTAACCCACACAAATATATTGTGCGTACTTGTAGTTGATTTAATTTTGGATCGCTGCCCGGCAAGCTCGGCGCACTTGAGCTCAGTCTCCACACGATGTAAACGTTTATTAGAAAATTTACTTTTTACATTTTCTTATAATTTATAATAAATTTCATAACGTTTTTATATAGAATATTTTAAAATAACATAGTGTTAAAAACCTCCACCTTTTCCATTTTGTTTGTTTACGTTTTACTCCACAAGACGCCGAAAATAGAATCTTTTATTAGACTGGCGGCGACCCCAATGCTTAGAAAAGCTCTTCAAGATGGTAAGTCACATTTTTAATATCAATATCTCTGTTCTTAGCCTTACTTGTCATCACTGAATGTATTGGCAGATGATACTAAAAATATTGCCAAATACATTATATATACGAATGGTATCGATAACAATTGTTTTATTGAATTCATCATGAGTTCATTGTGATCATTGACTTTATAAGTGAAGTACTATTTTATAATTTCAGGAGGCGATTTTAATCAAATATGAGCGACGAAGAGTTAGAGCATAGTATTGCCGTAACCTTAAATATTCCTTTAGTCAAATCTGAAAGTGTTCAAACTAGTGGTAAAATTGTTTCAATAAAAAAAGAAGACAATATGGAAGGTGAACCAGAACTACAAACTATAACAGTGCGTAAACGTAGAAATTTATCAAAAAATAGAGGACAGGCAACAAGACAAAGAGAAAAAACTCCAGAGCCAGGTAGAGTGCCTCACGAAGATACTACTTCTGATGATGAAGAAATTCATCCGAATCGTACTTCAAGAGAAATTGAAGCTGATAATACTTACGAAGAAATGAAACGATTAGTCCAACAACAGGCTAACGCTAAGGATCCAGTATATGATATAGATACCGATAAGATTCTAGAAGCCAGAGCGATAGCAGCAAATGAAAGAAGACGAAGAAGTATTTCACCTTTTGCTTTACCAGATAAAGATGAGGGTACGAAATTAGAAAGAAAAGGAAGTTTCATTGACCCTGGAAATAGGTTGCTGAGTACAAATTTTACTTTGAGTCCTAAAGAAGAAAATTCAAATCGTCGTGGTTCTTTGACTATTGATACACCACCTCCTTCATCACCAAAAGACCAGTCTCAGTTTTTCCCAGCGACACCAAAAAAATTGGAAGAAAACACAGTTTATCCCAATGAAGTAAAGAAAGTAACTGATAAAATGGATAAAAATAAAATAAGTCCTAAGAAAGAAGATCCTACGGAAAATGAAAAGGAAAAAAGACAAATCACAAAAAAATTAGCTCCTGGAGAACTGGTCACTAAAGTAATACAAGTAGAAAGATCGCCCAGTAAAAAATTAACACCAGATCAAAAACCTGTTGTAGAAATAAGAGAAAGAGTTGTAAGGACACCAAGTAAAAAGCTATCTGCTGAAAATAAGCCAGTCGTAACAAAACAAATACCTTCTAAGCAGACAATTGAACCGCAAAATAAAGTGCCACCTGTCAAGCCAGCAAGAAGCAAATCTTCGTCTAGATTAGTGGTCAGTTTGCATTTCCAAATATTTTTGATATTGTTACTCATTATATTATTGTTAGGATTATATTATGTTCTCATTTAATAACATATACACATATAATCAAAATATAATATTGTATAATAATAGAATATGAAGATTCACTAATGAGAATTCGTAATAATATTTCCAGAGTAAAACTAGTGAAAGTGAAATGAGTGAAGACCAAATAAGTCAACAAAATGTTAGACGCAAGGTAGTACCTACACCTCGACGTTTTATGAAAAACAAATCCCCCCGAGCTAATCGCTCACACTCAGTAGCTAGAGTTGATGGAACAAAAGACTTAGATAAAACTGGCACGGGAATCAGTCAAACAAGTAGGGAAATAATAGAACTAATGCAAAAAGCTAGAGCTCGTAGTTTATCTATACCAAAAGAAGATCCTAGGGTTCCATCAGAATATAAACAATATAGCAAAGTATTGCAGACGCCAAATAAAACTCCTGTAAATTTACGACACACAAGAGGTATATCTTGTCCAAAAACTATACAAATTATAAGCGATAGAGAAATTTTAGCTGGGTTAACCCCGCAGCCAAGAATAAAGCAGGAATATGAAAAACACAGTAGACACAGTTCAGGTTACGTCGATGCTAGCCAGTCAGAATACACTTCTAGTTGCTATTCTAGTTCACCAAGTGAAAATGAATATGAATTTGATTTGCTTGAAAGGTCAGCTGAATTGACTCACAAACTTAATCTTTTGAGCCAAGAAGAAGAAGATAAAGAGACAAAAAGTAACATAATTTTAGCTCAAGATAACAGCGTCAAACAGGATGCTCCAAAATCTGTACTTAGGAAAAGGTCAGTTGCGGATAAAAGTTTTGCGAAAAAGATTGAAAAAGAGCAATTAGATGATAAAAAGGAATCTCCAAAAACTAAAAAAGATACAAAAAAGAAATCCGACAAAACTTCAACGCGATCACGCTGGCAACTTATAGCAAATTGGCAACAATTTATAAGTGATAACAGAAACGATTATGATAAAATTATGTCGTTAAAGAATAGGTGTATTTGTGATCTGTTATTGCTTATTATAATGTGTGGTCTAGGAGGGATGATGTTTAAAACGTTTGAAGGATCGTTTGAAAACGCTTATAAATGTGGCACTAGGAATGTTAAAAGAGATTTTATTGACAGCTTATGGCGTGAAAGCTATCGCTTAAGAGAGGAAGAGTGGAAATCTTTGGCGAGAAGAAAGCTATACGAGTTTGAAGAACAACTTCATACAGCTCATGAAGCTGGCGTGACGTCCTATAGCGGACTAAGATCTTGGAATTTCATGAATTCCTTTGTCTATTGCTTGACATTAGTAACAACTATTGGTAAGACATTATTAAAAAACAAAATACCAAATCTTGCACAGTTTTTTTTATAATCACAATACGCAATGTATAGTTAAATAAACAAAATAGATACCATAGTAAAATCTATAAATAATGAAAAATAATCAATAATTGAATCATCTTTTTCAGGTTACGGTCACATTGCTCCAAAAACAACATATGGTCGAGTGGCTACGATTGTCTACGCAATTATTGGTATACCATTGTTCCTGATTGTTTTGGCCGACTTTGGAAAGCTTTTTACGAGAATAATTAAATTCTTTTGGGCTTTTATTCGGCGATTTTACTACACGAGAAGCTGCAGAAGAGTGCGAAGAACAGTACCCGTTCAGGTACATATGTATTTTATATATTAATCATACATTAACACATTATCTATACTAATTGCGTCGGCAGTATAGTGGCTAGCGTGAATGGCTGCAGGATCCCGAAGTCCTGGATCGGGCTAAGTCAGTTATTGAGTTTTTCATTCACGAAATTCCCAGTAATAGCCCAGATTTGGGCCATTAGCGGTGTTACACAAATCCAGATTTTTTCCAATTTTTTTGTTTCTCTGTTTGTACGGGTTAATCTCCGAAACTGTTGGACCGTTGAAATAGAATTTTGCCTTTTGATACCTTATATCCCTGGCCAATATTTTAGATACTTTTCATCCCGAAAAATCAAAGAGTTTCCGTGGGATAGTTAAAAAACTATAGTAACTTAAACAGCTAGTACACAAAAATTACTGATTGGATTTTAATGAGACTTTACAATAATATATTTCATACATCAGACTTACAAATACGCACTTTTTATCCAGGAAAAATATACGGTTCCCGCGAGATAGATAAAACATATTTAATTTTGTTTGTTTAGAGGCGAACCGCTAGTTATACATATATACTAAAATAATGTAACTGAACTTTGACAATAATAATATTTATAACAAAACAACAATATGTAATATCTTCTTGTATAAAATCAAATTTTATGGCATAGCAGGTTTTCAATGCATAACAATTCTTACACAACAATAACTATATTTACGGCCAATATAATTTCATATAAATTATTATGTTTACGAGTAAGATAAAAATCACTTAACGTATATATACGGTACTAGTGTTATGAAAATCTTTTGATTGATGTGCGCATATCACCATTTATTTTCATTTTTCAGTATCTCCTTACAAATTTTATATTTATTAATTGTAAGTATGATTATGACGATCAAATGGTTTATTTTACAAGCTTTTATTTAACTTGCAATGTTTTTATGTATGTTTGTTCGGGTCAAATCTTGCAACAGTTTAAAGTACTTATCCTCAACCGATTGAGTTGAAATTTTGCATACACGTTTACTTTAGATGACAATGCATGGTTAGATAAGTGACATCATTCTAAATCCAACATGACGCACTCCCAACGATAGCGGACTATGTTTTTTATGCACCCCCATGATATGAATATCATATGAAAGGTTTTCCTAAAAAGAATACATATAAATAACTAAAAAATAAACTTTAAATTAAATCAAACCCATTTATTTATATGATATAAAAGCTTGTTTTTAAAAACGTTTTCTTTTTTAATATTAATTATTAAAAAGCAACTATATCTGTTAACGATTTCTAGTAGAACTATTTTTGTATATTTGCAATATGTACATCGTTTTATTTTAAACGTAACTTGGACAGCGCATACCGATGAAGCAACCAAGCTTTTTTTACTGACTCGATTCATTAATAAAGTCATTTAAATCCTTAAGTAAATTTTAACACATTCTTCCCGAAGAAATGTCATATCATAAAACATCATATCAACAAAAACCGCCTTTTATTAGCGTGCCCATACTTACGGACTGAAAGAGGAACTCTCGCCGGCGACTTACATTTATATAATATACATATGTGAAGAGATAATCTTATTGATCTCAATATACTTTATTATCTTATTTCATTGAAAAGTTTTTCCGTGTATGTGAGTGTGAGAGTGTAAGAGATATACACACACGTATATCTGTTACTTCTTGGTTCTATAACGACTGGACGGATGTGGATGAAATTTAATACACAAATAGATTATGATCTGAAGTAACACTGTTTGATATTAGGAATGCACTAGAGCAAAACAAGGGTAATGCACTAGTTATTACTAATAAAAAAAGATAACATTTCTATATTTATATTAACGCACAAGGCTATTTACAAACAAAAAATTCAAAAAAATGTTTCAAATTACTGCTCCAAGGAAAAAAAGCGAATATTTCTTTTTTAATAAGCAAATAATGATTTATCTGCGAGCCATTTGTTGCCATTTTTAATTCTATATCCTACATGCTGATCAAAAGTATTTCAGCTATAGAAAAACATTAACAACTTAATTTGAATTTCAGGAAGTGATGAAAGGACTTAATATAGTATACGACGTGGTTCGTCGGCCTTCACAGATATTTTCCGAAGAAGATGGAGATGGAGAAGTTTCTGTTCATGTTCAGCCGCCGCCAGTAGAAAGAAAGTTGAGTGATGTACCACCCCCGCTACCCCCAAAACCTGGAACTTTAAGCTTCGAAAACGTCACTGAACCAAACACGCCCGCTCCGTCAGTTTTTGAAATAGATGATGAGTTCAATTTACCTATATCCGTAGCCATATTTATTTTAGTTGTATACATTATAATTGGTGCTGTGGGTTACAATTTTTGGGAGACATGGAATTTCTTTGAATCTTTCTACTTTGTGTTTATTTCTATGTCGACAATTGGTCTAGGTGATTTGGTCCCCGACCATCCTATGTTTATGATGGCATCTATTCTATACTTAGTATTCGGTCTTGCCTTAACATCTATGTGTATAAACGTAGTTCAAGTAAAATTATCTGACACTTTCAAACAAGCTAGTGCTAAGCTTGGAGCGACTATCGGTCTTAAAGTGGCCGACGAAGATGGCAGCTTAGTGCCTATCACACCACCTCCAATAGAAATACCCGGTGTCCATAAAGCAAAATGTAATACGGAAGATATTAAAAGTAAAGAAAAAAAAGAAAATGACGCTAAAACTGCATGAGTTGTGAAAATAAATGTAACAAGTGTGATTATTTATAAGTGATATTGTTATTAATAATATATAGTTTATAATTATTATAATTTTATACAAGAAATTTACATTGATGTTTGTTGCTGTGTGTAAATAAAGATTTTTACAGTTTGTTTATTTTTTATTAATTAAGCGTAAAGGGAAATATCGAATTGTGTTAATTAATATGAATATAATACTACAAAAAATGATTTTAGTAGTAGTTCTAACTATTAACAATACAATAAAAATCTTAATCAAAGTTATTAGTACACTTTTTACGTTCTTATAGGTAGCCTCTTACAGGAACAGAACCCGTGACTATTGTCTGAATTCTGACGGCTTAAAAATGTAATATTTGCTTTAATATAAATTACAAATAAAATACATCCAGGCGTGTGTGGTTATTTAAAATATACGCTAATGGACACGTGTATAAAAACGAAAATGATCAAAACAAAGCAAAATTCTTACAAAGAGTTTAATTTCCAGCGGTGTCTACAGAATTGAATGGAAATGGCTTCACAATATTTTTCCAACACATTATCACAGGTAATGGAGGTGACGTACAACGCTTGCCTCAAAAGCTTTGCAAGGAATTTAATTATGTCAGTGTAATCCAGCCTCAGCTTCACCAACACTGTCTGTATGTCGTCGCACCTTTTATTTTATTTTATTTTATTTTAGGCTGTGGACGTACTAGCATTTTTTCGTCATATTTATTTACAAGCGACTCAGTCGTACTCGGGGGCTTTTTAGGTGCCTTATGCCTATGTGGTACTCCACTCCATTCCAGGTCATAGTCTATCTGTGTGCAAAATTCCATTCAAATCCGTTTAGGTATTTTAGCATGCAGTTGAAACAAATGTACACACAAACTTCCGCATTTATAATATGTAGCCCGATTTGAGATGCTTTCGCTTCTTTTTAGCACACTCCTAGATAGTTGTAGTGCACCAATTTCGTAAGAGAAATTAAATTACTGCTATTAAAATGCTCGATGCTACTCTCTAAGTCTTATAAATTTATTTAAAAACAAATATATCCCACGGGAACCGCACATTTTTGCGGGATAAAAAGTAGCCGTTATGTTATTCTGATGTATGAACTATATTATTGTAAAGTTTAATTAAAATCCAATCAGTAGTTTTTGCGTACTGAGCTGTATAAGTTACTATATCTATATATGTTTTATATTGTTGTATATATATGTTTTACTATGCCACGGGAACTCTTTCATTTTTCGGGATGAAAAGTATCTAAAATATTGACCGGGAATATAGGGTACAACCATGCAAAATTTAATTTAAATCAGTCCAACAGTTTCGGAAATTATCACGTACAAACAGATAGACAAAGAAACAAAAGAATTGAAAAATTCTGAATTTGTTCTATTTCTCTTCTTACACCCCCCTGACTCGGGTTTAAGTATTTATTTTCTATGTACAGACAGTCGACTTCTACATTTTTATTTTATGTATAGTCGTATAGATTATTATAACTTATAAAAAAATAAAACATATTTATTTTTTGTATGAATACCATGGAAGTTGGAACTAGATAGTGCATCTAGTTCCATGGTAAGCTACGAAGCTTCTGTTATGGATATCAGGTAGTTGATATGCTACATATATATATATATATATATATATATATATATATATATATATATATATATATATATATATATATATATATATATATAACTTTAAATACATACATATTACAAATATATATTATAAATATAAACACCCACGACTAGAGTACAAACATTCATGCTCATCACACAAATGAATGCACCCAGCGGGACTTGAACATGCGACCGCTGGCACAGCAAATACGGACAAACTGAGCCATATAATAATTCTCCATTATTTCCAAGAATAAGTAAAATCGTAGAACATTTCTCTTAGCTATGAAAATGAAGAGAATAGTGTAACCAAACACAATAATATCTTATAAGCGCCGTGGTCACAGCTATACGGCTATACGAGTACGTTACGGGAGGACCTTAAATTCTTTAAAGTATAAGTTAAGCTTAACATTTTAATGGACTAAGTTAACATCTTAGAACTAACATAATATTTATAGCACCATAAGGAATATATTGTTATAACGTATAGTGTGAAGTATGCCTAAACAACACCAACATTTTACGTGTATTTTAATGTCTTTTTATTCTTTGTGGCCAAGTGCCTCGTCGCTTTTACAGAACATTGATTGATTACATAGTAACACTCCTTTCAACAATATTTTTTAACCTGTTATATTATACGACACCTTTTAAAACAAAATATTTGCATCATAGAAGCGAAGTGTATATTATTATATGATTACATCTACGTATGTACATATGCACCTATGTATTCACACTATCAATTGCTGTGTAATATTTCTTTTCAACCGACTTCAAAACAGGAAGAGGTTCTCAATTCAGTGGTTTTAATTTTTATGTTTGCTACCTCAGAACTCCGTTATTTAATAGCCGATTTGGAAAATTCTTTTTTTGTATGAAAGTGTTTACTTCCAGTTTGGTCCCGATGGAAAAATAGGTAGTGAAAATTTAATCTACTTAAAGTCGATATGACAATTATGTCATATTGACTAGAAACTTCGCAAGTGTTTGTATTTTCGTTGCCTGTGTGATGATTCGGTAACGTCGAGCTGATCTGATGGTAAGGCCAGAAGGTGCATAGAGGAACTCTTCAACGGCTAATAGTAGATACTTTGAGTTTGGGCTTGTTTCGTTTGATTTGACAATACTTTAGAATTGGATTTTATAGCCAAATTTTTGGTGCTAGTAATAAAAGCTAATTTTAGTTAATCAGTCTTCATGTAAAATTTACAGAAATATTGTCAAACTAAACGTCAAATTTTTTAGTATTCAGATATTTATACAAAAAGAAAACCCCCAACACGACTTTTCAGGAAGGACTTTATAAAAACTTTGTTCTGACAGTTATGAACACAACAAAAGTGAAATCAGCCAAGACAGAATAATAAGCAGTCGGAGACATTCATCTTATGTACATCTACAGAATTAAAACAAAGTCGGGTTTGTTACAACACTTATAACTCGGGAACTGCTGGACCGATTATTGTGATCTTTGTTTTGTTGGATTTGTCTTCACCCCGAATAGAATAATAACTATTAAATCATCGAAAAATTCTCGAAAAAAAAAATTAAAAAAAAAAACAAACTGTTTCATACTAAGCTTGTTTAAATAACAAACAAAATATGTCTAGGAACGAACCTGAGTGAAGCGAGAACGAGTCGTTAGTGTTTTATAATAGCTGCGTGTGTCTATCTCCGCATTTCTTTAGCATTTTTCATTATAAATTACATTTAAACATATAAGTTTTATATATTTTTGTAAGCCATAAAAAACACCCCTATTAATATTATAATTTTGATATACCAATTGTGACTCTCACAATTAAGACGAATCTAACGATATATCTCAAGCTAAAATCCATCAAGCCGTTTTGGCTACAGGGCGCGCCAAGAAAATATGCATAAGTATGTATTGTACATACTTACATATACACCTGTCAAGCCTTTTCGAATGTGTGTATGTACTCGAAAAACATAACTATTTTCACATATTATTAGTTGCGTGTATCAAAATTACCAAAACAAGTCTAAATAATCATAATGATTGGGATAATATTTTTTTAAATATTTAATCCTAAGTTGAAATATATCCAAAAACAAATTGGAAGAAAGTTAAATATTAGGGACAATGATAAAATGATTTATTTACAATCATTCCATAAAAATACACATATATTTTTTGTTGAATGCGCAGTAAAAGCGTTCTCAGTCCTCGTACGCCCGTTTTAGTTAGCGGAGCGATGTCTAGAGCTCTCGAATACCCTCACCTTAATAATACGGGGCCGAATTATTTTGGAGTATCGATTCAGCCTTTTTGCAAAAATTTCTTAGTCATGCTTTTTTGATTGAAGTGCGCACTGCATAATGACAGTTGTTAAAATCGTTATATCTTCAAAATTTGTCTTTAACAAAATTTAAAAAACTTTACGATCGACACCTATCATTAACTAAATTTATATTTCCAGCTTAGTAATAATAACTAAGTAATAATAAATAAATTTATGTTTCCATGTAAATGTAAGTGGCAACGTGTCTTTTTATGGAAATAAATATCTTTAAACCGAAATTTGTAGCTTTTTACACGTGAAATATTTTTTTTTGACTTGAAAAAGGTTTCCATGCCCATTGTTTTCCGAGAGTTTCGAAAGGTTCCCCTTTCCACCAATTTTGAAAATTTTAGCATAAATTAAAGTTTTTTATTAAGTTAAAATGTTATAATTGTGATATATAGCTTACTAGCAGAAAACGCGACTTCGCTCGCGCTAAAACTACTAAAACTAAAGGTTTCATAAAATTTTCATACCCTATTTTACTTCCTTATAGGAAGAATTTCCAAAGACGCTAAAAACATGTATTTTTTTTATACTATTCTGAATTAGTCCTTGACTACGTTCCACCTGATGGTAAGTGGTAACGCAGTCGCAGATGGTAAGTCGCACTAATTCAGTAGCCACCTATTCACTCTTGCCTTGAAGACACCCATATTGTAATCGGACGGAAACACCGACGCCGGCAGGTTGTTCCAATCCTTTAGCCGCACGTATAATGAATGACGTTGCGAAACGCTTCGTCCGGAATTAAAAATATTTTTTAATTCTGAATCCTGATCAAAAATATTTTTTTTGGTTTGTATTATAACGTGTGTTCCCATGGGTATGAGATAATATCCCGTGGTAAAAATTAGCTTATGTCACTCTCCAGGCCTCCAACTATTTTCACGCAAAAAATCACGCCATTCCGTTTCTACGTGAAAGAAGGACAAACAAACAAACAAACATACAAACAAACAAACAAACAAACAAACAAACAAACAGACAAACAAACAAACAAACAGACAGACAAACAAACAAACAAACAAACAAACAAACAAACAAACAAACAAACAAACAAACAAACAAACGAACACATTGTCACATTTATAATATTAGTATGGAAGTACGGGTATTACATATTGATGCGAGCCGACCATAGTCCGCAACGCTGGCCAAATGTATGTATAATGGTGGATTGGATGCGTGGTTCAAAAATTATTTCACTTGGATATACAGATATCCCGCTTGGATAATACCTACTGCCTAGTTATTTGGTACTTTTATCCGGAATTTTTTCGGGGAGTTACGAAGATTGGCGATTTCATAGATTTCGATGTGCTCTTTCCGAATTTCAATTTCGCCACCTCGTATCTTTGCCACTCGCGCCACCATATTGAAAAAATGGCGCCTTATGGCAATTTCTTGACAATATGTCCATTCCGACAAATTATCCGGTAAAAAAAATTGTATAAAAAATTAAACTAGAGATCTTTTTTGTAAAATCAATAGTTTTGACGTACGAGCGCGCAAAGTATACTTCAACATGCGTTTTGGCTAAAAAACTCATTTTCACATCACTTTGAGGTAGACTAAGTGGCGCGTTTTTTTATCATAGTATCCTATCCATATGCAAAATAACCTATTACGGTCCATGAGATACAGCCCTGTGACAGACGGATGGACGCGCGGAAGGATGGACAACGGAGGCTTAGTAATAGGATTCCGCTGGCACCCTGCGGGTACGGAACCCTAATAAATGAAACCCAAATCAAACGTGTACCGACAAAAGCTACCACAGTATATTTATAAGCAAAAAGGCTTTTTGTACCTATCATTAAAGCTCACTTAGGCTCAATATCTTTACTTCTCTGAATATTATGTTTAGGGTAATAAAAATGTTATTTCGCTAATGAGAAAGGAGCTTTCTGTAATCACAAAGGGAAAATCTAATCTTTAGCTGTAGCTACATTGTTATTCTGAGTACGTTTATAGAATGCGTACGTATTTAGTGATACTTGATCTATCTATCTATATTATAACTAGATGACCCGGCGAACTTCGTACCGCCATATTTTATTTCTCTAATCGCAACTGAGGAAATAAAACCCTTCCGGTAAAATCGAATTAGCTAAATTGAAAATAAAACTGGAGTACTCAATTGAAAAATTCATATTGTTGTACGGTAGATAACATATAAGGTAAATAACATTGATTTTGACCAATTGTATCCATTTAATTTTTTTTTAATTTAATAAAATTGACAATTATCTCAACACTATTTTGTGCACAATATTCTTGGTTAACATGTCTTTTGCTAATACAAACAAATTTGATGGTTTTCCCACACGTGAACAGGCCACATACAGTTGTCCATGAGAGCTGACTGAGATTTTACTGAGACTGTCACTTTCCGGGAGATAGTATTAATTCACTCGTTTAAAAAAGAACTGAACTGCGGTGACACTCGGCGCCAGTATTTATACCTGAACCTTGAATTTCCGGAACGTTCTAGTTCGCATGCTTCGAGACATGGCGACTCGATAGAATTTGATGGCCAGATCTTGAAACTTCGATTAAAATTTGGCGCCAAGACTTCAATAATTCTCTAACAAATATAGTACAAAATTTTTTTTGTTATTAATAGTAATAATATTGTAACATAATACGCAGTATAATTATAAAAATATCAGTCTCAAACCATTAAAATAATACGGTTATATTGTGAACATAAATAAATATAGTAAAATTTGGCATGCTGATACCTTATATTGCCGGTCAAACAATAAGATACTTTTTATCCCGGAAAAATGAACGGTTTCCGTGGGATTGATCTGTTTGTGCTTTGCTAGTTATACATATGGAACACTAAAGTTTATGTACATACATGATTTATATTTTTTCTAAAGTTTTATTAAGTGTAAATAAACTCATTCAGATTCACTCGGCTACATTTTTACATACATCCGGTTCCCGTTCAAGCCACAATTTTTATTTCTCTGTTTTATTGTCTTCATTACGTGAATGTCCTGACTGGACATTCCCCAAGAAATATATGTTCTTATATAGATTGTGTGAGGGAACGGTATAACACTATAAATATATAGTAGTAAACTCTAGTAAACCAGTAAAGTACGTACAGTCAATTTAATTTAAAGTCGAGTCAGTACGAGTATTTTTGTCGCAGCAATAATGTTACAAAATATAAATGATTACGATCAGCAAGTTAGCCCCGGATTTGACAGAATCCTTATATAATTTGGTAGGTTCTTTAAATGATTAATGTTTATTGTTTGCACTCATCTAAAGATAAAATAGGCAAGGACAATTTTTTTTTGTTTAGTAGCATTGACGAGCTGTAGTGTTATCAACAAAAAAAATTGAAAAAAGTTCGTTTTTTTTCATATAAGTAGGTAAATTCTATTTATAATATATGTTTTCCTCAAATTTTCAAAAATGAATATGATTGAATCATTCAAACGCAAAATATTTACACATGCTAAAACTAAAATGATGTGTGGCTTCAAGCATTAGAATGATCTTTGAAAAAATTCAGGAAATAAACATACATACATATTATGTATTCTTAGCATTTATTGTCCGAGTCTCTGCTTCAAGTCTGGCAAAATTTGCTTTCCTCTGTCAGTTTGTTGGTACTCCTCTAAATGTCGTATTTTACAAAAGTATTAAGAAGATAAGATTATGATATTAAGTAAGATTTTACAAAAGTTTGTGCAAAAGTTTATGCTCGCGAGGTCTACTGTTCGCGGAGCTACTAGTAATATTAGAATCGATTTGAATCTAAAATTCATGTAATATTTCCTATTTATCTATCCTAATCATTTATTCATTCACCAATCCATACTAATATTATAATCTTTAAAGTTTGTGAGGATGGATGGATGTTTGTTACTCTTTCCTACCAGAACGGCTGAACGAATTTGGAAAAAATTAACACAGAGATAGATTATAGCCTGGAATAGCACATAGGTTACTTTTTATCCCGGAAAAATGTGCGGTTTCCGTAGGATAGGTTTATTTGTGTCTAGGGATGAACCCGAAGTAAAGCGAGTGTGAGTCGCTAGTCACTGACATACAGGAATTATTAGGAATCAAAAATATCACTCTCAGACACAAAAACTATATAAATAAAAAATAAAACAGGTCTCGTGATTCTGGACTCCAAGAAAGAAAAAAAAACTTCGACCAAACAAATCTGTTTTACTTCTTATTAACATCTGTTTGGTTTATCTAATTTAGGTATACAATATATTTTATATAGGCACATAAAAATACACCATAATAAAAAAAAAAACACCTTCTTTAGTTACTAATCTACGTAAACTTAATATTTTAATTCTCACTTACGATTCCCACTTCTTACTAATAACATCTTTGTTAAGTGCTTAGCTATATTATTTAATATATTCTTAGTATTATGTAATTTAAAATCCGTATACTCTTCTACGAAACAGTCATCATAGTATTGGGAGAGAAGTTTTGTCATCCTATACTTCATATGCCTGATTTCGTTGATATATTCATAGTACCAATCCAAGCAATCCCATAATGAATTCATATTTACTTTTCTTATTTTAGAGTAATATTCAATTGTGAACATACTACTTTGAACACTATTAATTGTTTTATAAATATGTGCTTCCATTGTATCCCAATCCTTTAGAATTTGATAAAGTTCGTTTCCTTCGAAATAACAGTGATAGGTATCAAAAGATGAAATGTTTTTGCTTTCGCTACAATGTAAGTTTCCAGCTAGATCCTCCTTCATATACTTGACAAAAAAAGTATTTAAATCTAAGGATTTTATATCTTGTACTTCATTTTTGAACTGTTTTATTAAGAGCAAATTCAAATATAAGCTCGGTATAGAAACAGGTAAAAGCTCGCAAGGGGGTTCCATATGGCTATATCGAGACCAGCCTGTGAGGATTATGCCTTTAAAGTTATAAATTTCGTTTTCGTCACTTTTGTAGTCTAGGATAAGTTTCATCCAACTGAAGTGATTTGAAAATCTGTTATTTAGATCCGGGTATGTAGCTTTCACACCGTCTGCACCTTTGAAGGCTGAAGCTATCCAAATACTGTTAACTGTTTTGTGATGCTTCATCAGGTTCACGTCAGATACAGATGTAATGCCAGGAGTGTAATCCCAGTACACGAGATCAATATCGGGCTTACGAATTTTGTTCCATATGTCCAGTGGGATACTTCGGAACATGTCGTCCCAAGCTAGAACAGTTGTATTTGGACTAATAGCTTTCACGATATTCAAAACTTTATGTACATGATTTAAATAGACATCCCTGTAATAAAAAAGAAAAATCTGCATTAGAAATACTAAGATATTTTTTCGTAAAAGACGCTGAATCGGGGCAAATTATTTATTCATATTATATGTAATTGTTTTAGTGTAATTATATTAAAATATTAAGTTTATACCAATATTAAGTTTAGAAGACATCGCTAAGCTTAGACATAAGTTGGCCTTTGTTCACATACTTTTCCTTTGTTTTGCAAAACATATATTTTATGGTAAATATGTATATAAATAAAATAAATATAATAACAATAACACTTAAAAAATATATATACTTACGTGCTTATCAGATTTCTTCCTAAGCACTGTCTACATTTGTTAATGTGAGAAACTTCGTCGCAACCAATATGTAAATATTTCAGTGGAAATACTTCTTGATGAAACCTTATAATCTAAAAGGAGTAAAAAAGTCAATTATTACACCGTATTAAAAAAATTGATAGGATATTTAAACGGATAAATAGAATTGAAGTGTCTGTTCGTAATGTCAAAATAACAGCTTTTTACTAAATGCATATAAAATTATATACGGTACTTATAAGAACAACACATTTTTTTCAATTTTTGTCTGTGTTGTCTATTTGTTCCGCCTAATCTCCAAAACGGCTGGGCTGATTTTGACGGCAGATTGCTGGTGCTATAAAAAGTAACTTAGGTTACTTTTATTTAAGAAAAAGAATTGGGGTTCTGTTAAAAAAAAATAAAACATACACACAAAAACCAACCAAACCCATACCTATTATACTTATTGTGCAAGTAGAAAAGATCTTAGCATATCGACACTAAGAAAAGAAAAAATCTAGGTCAGTATAATTGTATTATTAATAATTCCCACGTACACACTCTACAACGTAATGGAAAATCGTTAACCCTCTTCTGTCCGACGTATGAGTCAACTTGAAATATTCATGAGTAGAAAATCTCGCGTGGATTTTTTTTGTTTATTAGAAATCTTTTATTAAATTACTATTTAAGGACTCTTCCTTAGAAAGCTCTATTAGCATTGACTAAGACAATTACAAATACTCTAAGTTTAATATTAGGAGATATTTAGAATGTAGATTATTAATGATTATCGGTCAAAATTATGTTTTAAATCGGTCGGATTGATATGTAGATAAAAAAGTTTATATCTAATAATATATTTATCTAATATATTTAAACGAGCAATTCTTGTATATTTATTTATTTGTACCAGCGATCTCAGAAACGGCTCTAACGTATCGTCGAAATTTGGTATGTGGGAGTTTTCGGGGGCGAAAAATCGATCTAGATTAATTAGTTTTATGTCTGGGAAAACGCATGTTTTCTAGTTTTCATGCGGTTTTCTTTCGCATTATTCCACGCAAAATATGGTCGCTAAATTCGCACGTTAGGGCATAAGCATTGTGATCAAGCGGCCATGGCGCAAGATTGACAATCATACGTTTTATAGGTTTAAAATGTTCGACAAATGCTTAGATTTAGAAGATTTTTTTTCTCTATAGACTATTATAAATTTTTTATGCTACGATTTTAACGGATTGATTCCCCTTTGAACCAGAAACATTTTTTTATTAATCCCACAAGGGTTGTAAAATGGCAAATCTTTTAAGAAAATTTTTATTTACCTGTTCAAGCATTTCCTCGACCAGCACTTGACTCGCATGTTTACTTGGACAGAGAGAGTCAGGATACAAAGGTTCTTCTCTTAAATGTTGGAACTCTGCCAGCTTCAAAACGAATTCCATGTGGCCAAATGTTTGGACCAACGGAATTATGTCGAAGCCAACACGTACAGCAAGCGAAAGGAACTCCTGTAACTAGATACACATATCTATGTATGTTAAATGTTTTCTCAACTTTTTTGTTACGTTAAGCTACGTACTCGTATAATCTAATATATTTAAACGAGCAATTCTTGTTCGGCTCCAACGATTTTCATGAAATTTAGTATACAGGAGGTTTCAGGGGCGATAAATCGATCTAGATTAGTCTTATGTCTGGGAAAACGCGTGTTTTCAAATTTTCATGCGGTTTTCTTTCGCATTATTTCACGCAAAATATTATGTTTGGTAATTTCGCACGCTCGGGCATAAGCATCATAGTGAAGCGGCCAAGGCGCAAGATTGAATAAGTATCCGGGTTCGGATCCCGGCCGGATACAAAGGTATAATTTATTTTTGTTTCTTTTTTGTATTTATTCAAGTTTTTTGTTTCTTTTTTAAAGAAAATTGTGCCTTTGACCAAAAACTCCGAGTGAATCTCGGTGGCCCAGGTACTTTTTATTTAAAACAATCATTCTTTGTAGGTTTATAGACTCTGAAAAATGCTTTCACACACAAACACCCCTTTCCTGTTCTCCCGCTGTACGAGGTTGTGTGTAGGGCTCAATAACGAAGAATTCTATTAAAAGATTCAATTCTTTTCCGACATATTTCATATTATTCGTATACCTACTTCGTATTACGGAAAGGTTATTCCTAAATGACATTTCCGATTTGCGAAGTATATTACTTTTAAACACTCATACTTTTTCTTTTATACTTTGTCTGCCATGAAAGTCTAGTTAAAACATACAAATAGTCAAGTGGTCATTTTTTATATTTTTGTTTCAACTTAGTGGTTGTTTTGTACTCATACAAATAACAACATAAGTTCAGTAAGCTCGAGTGGCGGCCATTTTGAGATTTCATACAGATATCTAGTATCAAGCATCTCACAAAGTTTCCTGGTCGTATGTATTTGTTAATTCCATTATAATATTTTTTTATTATGCAAAGATATCAAAAAGCCTATTTATTTATCCATTAGACTGATTGATCAAAGGCTATATCAAATTTCTGATTGATCAAAGCCTAACCAAGTCGCTGGATAAATAGGTAGGTACGATAAAAGCAGTCTTTATATTTCCGCAGCTATTTCTAAAAGTAAATGCCATCAAACACACCACTAGCCACGTAACATATTTTTAACCAACTTCATCATCTAGAATCTTCATCATTTAGAATAATAATCTATACTAATAAATGGAGAGCCGTTTTTTTGTTCAGTTATACTGCGATAACTACTGAACTGATTAGAATAATATTCATACCATAAGATGCAGCGTGTTTCGGAGAAGGTTTTAGTGTATAATATGTTGGTGATTAATGTACTATGCGGGCGGAACCGCAGGAAGACGCTAGTAATTTCTATATTTCACTAACCTTAGATTTTTCATAGCAATTTCTTGCACTTAAATTCAACAATCTTCCATCATATGGAAACATGTCCTCGTATTCTATCAACAGTCCAGTAACACCGAGGTCCTGTAGCTTTGGTAATAGTGTCTTAAGATAACTCAATTTAGGCGGAGATCCTTTCAAATCCAAATGTACTACGACGTTATCTAACTTTACAGATTTTATTGTACGCTTATAAGTTAAATTTTTAATTAATTTATTTCGAAACATCGTATGCGATAAGATGAACAATATTAGGAAAGCAGCAGTCACAATAAAGCATTTCGATTTTAACGATATCCTGGTACACTTAGAGAAAAATGGTAGCAGCATTTTAGAAATTTAGATATGAGATTGTTATATCAGATAGATTTGTGACAGTTTAAAATTCATATGCATCGAAAAGATCGTATCACGATCTTCATCAAACCTCCTTTCTTTCCAAGCAAAATAATGTTTTAATATGTTCAATATATTCCACTGGGTTCTTTATCTGTACATATGTACATATTTTTACTAAATCTCTCATAAACCTACTCTAAGATTGCCAAAATTCTCGGAATTTGAAACCTTACATTACCTTTTATATATCATAATAACAAATTACGATTTCACTACTATAATTTTTGACACTTCTTATATATAAGAATATATTGTGAAAAATATTACTAAGCACTCTTATTTAGTCTGTCAAATTACAACCAAATAATTTGCAATTCGCTTGTAATACAAACGATACTACTTTATATATTTATAAAAGAAAAAATATTAAATGGCTTATTATGTATGTGTACATAAATATGTACATAATATATTTTTACTCCATATATCTGAAAGACTTGAGAAACAAATCATACAACATGCAGATTTTAAAAAAATATATAAATACATTTCTTTTTTTTAATGTAACAACAAATGCTACAAATAAATTGTCAATGCACCTTATTGAGTTGTAATTTACTACCATGCTTTTAAGCATGATTAGGGTTAACCAGGGTTAAGACGAAGCCCCCCCAACGTGCGTTCATCTTGTCGTGGTGGGGGGGCTCAGTAGTGCCCGGCAATATAGCGGGGCGCGAAGCCAAGGAACGCACAGGGAGGTGGCCCACTTCGGTAGGCGGTGGGAGGTGGCCCTCTTCGGAGGGCGGTGTACCATGCGGGTTGCTCCTGGTACTTCTCTGATAGCAGAGTGGACCTTGGAGCAACCCCGTGGTTGTTGTGGTCTGATTCGGCAGACCTGCCGTCGGGGCGTCGTAGTTGAATGCGTAAGCGATCCTGCGACGCCCCATTAAGACGGGGGAAGGCTTTGTTGGGTTTTAGTGGGTAGTACTGGCTTTGCCGGTGAGTCCCACACCTCGTGCGTAAATACATTTCCCAACGTTAAAAAAAAAGGGTTAAGACGAAGCATTGAAACTAAAGATACAATTTAGCAATTAAGGAAACTAAATCCATTATCATATCAGTAAAAACTAATAATAAAGTACACTTTGTTTTACATTTTTCTCCTTGTCCTTTGGAATAAAACGTTTCTTATATAGATTATTTTCTTTTTCTCTCCACTTTATTCAGTATATTATGAGTATAACTAGCGACTCACCCATACAAACTTTCATCCCTATTTTCACCCTCTTAAGGGATGATTTCCGGGATAAAAAGTATCCTATGTTCTTTCCCGGCTCTCAAGCTATCTTCTTACCAAATTTCAACTAAATCAGTTCAGTAGATCCAGAGATTATCCCCTACAACATCACAAACTCACAATCTCATAAACTCACAAACTTTACCTCAATATAATATTAATACAGATAAAATACTTTCAGATCACATTGAAGTAGTTGCCATATATTTTATAAGATATCTAATGTCTTCCAGTCTCGTCGTGACCGCGATCTTCATAACTGGGTTAAGATATTGTTACTATAATCCATCTGTATGACAAATAATTTGAAAATAGTATGTAATTGAAAACTTACATAACTTATATTGTATGTAATGAGTAAACAAACTTTACCTATTGATAACCCACTTTTTAGAGTTCTGCTCTAAAAAGTAGGTTATAAGTGATTAAAGTTTTTACCTCAAAGTATGGTGCAAAATCTACCTCGTGTACACCTAAATGTATGTACGTATATCCTTATATTTTGTTTCAAGTGAAAATGGAACTCATAATATTGAGTTGTATAGAACTTTTTAACACCCCACTGCTAGGCACAGGCCTCCCTTATATACGAGGGGGATCAGGCCATAGTCCATCACGCATAACCAAGTGCGGATTGGCGGACTTCAATACATTTGAAAAATTTGCTAGATTATTCAATGGTTTCCTTCACCGTAAGACAAATGGTATTCATGTTGGGAATAATTCGCGCATGAAAATATCATAGGTGAAATACCCGGGTTTGAATCCGCTTCACTCGGTTTCCCAAGCGAGAGCTTTACCATTGGACTAGCAGTGCCCAATATTGGGTTAACTGGATATTATTGTTTGACAAATTGAAAATGTTTAATCTAAAAGTACAATATTGTTACAAGCTACAGTATTGGCGTCGGATATTAAAACTGGCCACTTGCAATATCGACTATTATTACTTACTCTTGCGGTATACGCACAGTAAAACTTTATTTCATTCAGTGAGCACTAATTCCACTATTCTCAGTGAAATGAAATAAGTTTCCACTATCACTATCTACCACTTTCAGTAATAGATCTATTATAATTATAATTATCACTTTACTTAACTTCACAATTATTGTACATATATACATATGTATGTTAGGGTGGCCCAAAAAAATCATTTTTTTCGAGTCTCTTATGAAAATGTGTTAGCTTATCATGTTTTAAGATCCACCTTCAAAACGCAGTGCAAGAAAATTTTTTTAAGAGGTCGCTCAAAATTTTAAAAGATATTCAAAATCGTTGAAAATATTTTTTTTTCTTTATTATTTATTGTTTCTCGTTATTTCACTATTTTCTATAGGATTTTGAATTTTTCAAGTCGATATTTTAATATTTAAACGTCGTTCAAGATTTTTTAAGTTTCCAAGCAGAGTAACTAAGACCTTTTCGAGTGACTTCTGAACATGAATATCAACGATTCTACCCCTTGAAAATATTTTTTTGAATTACGCTTTGGAGAGGGCTCTTAACACATGATGAACTAACATATTTTCTTAAGAGTCGAAAAAATATATTTGTTTTTTGTTTGGGCCACCCTACTGTATGTACATCTTTGTACACACATATACATATATTAATTACACATACATACATATTTGCACAAATTTCTTGACACACTCCATTATATACATTCGTAAAACAAAGAACAATTTACTAATAGAAAATTCGGAAATGTTTTAGTAGTAAGAGTTTTTTTCTAAAGAGATTCTGTCTCCATATAAAGAAATCTTCCATTATCTGTTCTTGTCATGGATTGATAACTATCTAAAAATATATATTTAAGCATGATTTAGGCCTGATTTTATGGCAAAAGACGAGTATGTACTAGTAATTAAGCATCAATATTTAATAGGCTTTGTTATTATTCAGAGAGATTTTGATTTATTATATTATCCGTAGTAATTTATACCAGCTGTATCTCATACCCTCGAGAGTTATTAACGTATGGGTCGGCTGTAACAATAAGAGAAATGATAACGATCTCGGGCGCACAAATTACAAATGTGTAATACTCATATATTCTGAAATTATTACGTTACGTTTGTCCAGACAAAATAGAAAAAATATTTTGAAACTGTAACAGTTATGCCGACTTCAAAATGATTGCTTATCCAGTGTTTACGCTCAGGGAGCATTTTTTTCTTGAAAGTCATACTGGACCACCGTTGAAACCATTTTTTTTAATTTGCGTAAAAATAACACATACCACCTACAAACATACAGGTGATTATGTAGAGACCCACTGGAAAAGCCAGTACTGCGGACATCGCAGTATCGCTTACGCATTTAACCGTGACGCCCTGAGAGCTGGCTTACTGAAGTAGACCACACCACCTTGCACAGTGTTTTTGCTCCTTTTTCCTTCATAAAATAGAAAATCCTTTTTTTCCAGTAACTGATATTTCCCAATTGTGAGATATTTGAAAATAATAACTGCTTCGTCAATTTATCTCATATGCGAACTGCGATCTCCTCTGTACACAGATATAGGTAGGTACATACTTTTATTGTATCTTTAGATCACAAAATAATAGAATACTCTTGACCTAAGTAATAAGAGCTTAAATGAAGCGTTTTATATAAATAGACAGGCTAATACAATTATGTAGGTAGTTAAGTTCAAATAACTATGTGTAAACAGGCTTTTTGTAATGTATATTATTTTCTTGTCCACTTATATTGCCACCGATTTAGTTCAAACGATAATTGTATTACATAAATATTAACCACACTATCTATACTAATATTATAAAGAGGTAAAGTTTGTGAGATTGTGAGTGTACCTCAGGAAATAGAAAAATGTTATAGTGGATTTTTCTGCATGATTTTTTAATACCTAAAATTTTTACCTGTCATTTTATAAAATTATTAATACATAGTCTTGACGTATTTCTTAAGACTTAGTCAGCGTTAAATTTTTGTTTGAAATGCACAGACATATAGACAAACATAGAAACAGACATACGGGCAAAAAATCAATGACTATTGTTTTGAGGGTGTACACAATACGTAACAGTCTTTGTTTTTAAAAATATTTATATACTTTCCCTTTTTTCCCTTTTCCCCTACCCTACCCTGTCCTGTCCTGTCATGTTCCCTTCAGGGAAGGAAAGGCCTTCCCTTCCCTCCCCTCTCTTCCCTTCCCTTCAGAAAGAGCAGAACAGAACAGAAAAGAACAAAACTAGCGTTCAAATTTGATTTTAGTGACTGCCTTAGATTCTCATCTTACGACAAACAAAATGGACAGCTATACTATATACATACATACATACATATAAAATTTTAATGAATGTCAACCGCTTAACAACAACTGACAAACCAATAAAGGGGTTCCAACATTTTTCTATTTTTTATTAGCTTAAGTGCCTGGTATTCAGTATTCATATATACCAGTTTTATATTATCCTCCACAACTTTAGAAAGTTTCTAACCCTTTGTTTAATTGAAGTAATAAAAATATATTTGTAGTAAAAATGCATTATATTTTATTAATAATTAATATATAGGTAGATACTTAACTTTATAACTATTACATATACGGTCTACGATCCCAGTTTCGTACCGATAACATATTTTTTAAATGCTTAGCTATATTATCTAATATCTTCTTTGTATTATGTAACTTTAAATTAGTATACTCTTCTACGAAATAGTCATCATAATAACGGGAGAAGAATTTTGTCATTCTTTTCTTCATATTCATGATTTCTTTCATGGATTCCTTATACCAGTTCAAGCTGTCAAGTAACATGTTCATATTTATATTTTTTGTTTTTGAATAATAATCAATGGTGGACAAACTACTCTCAACTTTATTTATTGTATTTAAAATATTGGTTTCAATGGTATCCCAGTGCTTTAGAAGTTGATTTAGTTCATTTCCATCAAAATAACAGTGATAAGTATCAAAATAATCAAAGTCGTTGGTTTCACCACAATGTAAGTTTTCAGCTAAATCCTTCTTCATATATATAACGAAAAATGTATTTAAATCAAGTCGCTTATTACTTTCTACTCCTTTTTTAAATTGTTTTATTAAGAGCAAATTTAAATATAAACTTGGTATAGCAACAGGTAAAAGTTCGCAAGGGGGATCCATGTGGCTATATCGAGACCAGCCTGTGAGGATTATGCCTTTAAAGTTATAAATTTCACTTTCCCCACCAAATGTGTAGTCCAGGATAAGATTCGTCCAACTGAAGTGATTTGAAAACCTGTTTTTTAGATCCGGGTATGTAGCTTTCACACCATCTGCACCTTTGAAGGCTGAAGCTATCCAAATATTTTTAATCGTTTTATGATACTTCATCAGGTTTACATGAGAAACAGTTGTTATGCCAGGGGTGTAATCCCAGTATACGAGATCAATATCAGGATGATGAGTTGTATTCCATAGGCTTACTGGGATACCTCGAAACATGTCGTCCCAAGCTAGAATTGCTGTTTCTGGACTGATAGCCTTTATATAATCTGTTACCCTACGAACATGACTTAAATAGATATCCCTGAAATAGAAAACAAAATGTACTTTAATAATAGTTATAAGTTATTTAATTTTGTGAAAAATGATAGTGTGTAAATCGAGAAAGTGCAGGCTGAGTATCAGTTTTTTATACCCTTTGCTTCACTTATAAAGATACAAATAGTAAAATTCCTTCTTCTTCTTCTCGTAGTTCTCACGCGTCATGTAGTCGGCACAAGATATTTCCTTCTTTTACTTCACATTGTCAGCCGTTTTTTTAAGCACACACGCTTTTCATACATATTCTCCTTCACACAGTTTATTTATACTCTTCTCAGTCTAACTCTACTTCTAATCCACATCAATCCACATTGATACGTTATAATATCTTCTTGGTTATATGACTGTCTAACCTGCTCAAGATATACCCATACTTCGGTAACCTTCAACTTCTCTGTCACTGGTGTTACTTTCAAACTTTCTCTAACATACTTATCCCTAATATGGTCCTTTCTATTAATTCCACAAAAAAAAGTGAAATAATGAAGAACTTTATATTTTACTATTTATTCCTTTTTACTCAGAATTTAGATGGAAATTTATATTTGAATACAATTAACGTAATATATTGAAGTGTAATTGGTTATATATATATATATATATATATATATATATATATATATATATATATATATATATATAAACTGTATTGATTTTTTAATAGTATAATAAGATATATTATATACATATAATGGAAAAAGTTATAAAAGCTGAATCTTTTATGAAGATTATTTTTTAGCATACTTACATATTTTTCAGTTTTTTTTCTAAACAGTGCTTACATTTGTTTATATGAAATACCTCATCGCAGCCAATATGTAAATATTTTAATGGAGTTATTTTTCCATGAAACTTAACAATCTGTAAGAAGTACACATTTTAAGTTAAATTTTTATATTTAATTTAAAAAATAACGGTTATGTTCACAAAAATAATATAAAACATAAATGCAAAACTTTTGCACGACTTTTATTTTGGTCCATCAAGTTTGAAGATAAATACATATAATACATATATATCTAATATATTTAAACGAGCAATTCTTGTATATATATATATATATATATATTTATATATATCTATAAAATCTGAATCTCGGAAACGGCTCCAACGATTTTCATGAAATTTAGTACACAAGGGGGTTCAGGAGCGATAAATAGATCTAGATTAGTCTTATGTCTGGGAAAACGCGTGTTTTTGAATTTTCATGCGGTTTGCAATATTCCACGCAAAATATTATGTTCAATAATTTCGCACGTGCTTATACCCATAAGCATCATGGTCAAGCGGCCTAGGTACAAGATTAAATAAGTGTCCGGGTTCGAATCCCGGTCGGACACAAAGATTTGTCTTTAGTTTTTTATTTCAAATTTTTTGTTTGTTTTTTTTTAATGTTTTTTTTTGGCCAAAAACTCCGGGCGAAGCTTGGTCGCCCAGGTACTAATAAAAAATAAGGCACACTATATAATATAGAAACCGATATTTTTTTTCTAGAAATTTCAATATAGATCAGTGTTATTATATTATTAACAAGCTTATTATCACGGATCCACCTATATAGTTTGCGTGCTAGCCCAAAATTAAGCTACCTGATAGAACATATTTTACGGGTATGTTTACACTATTGGAAATCGCTATGAAAAGGTAAGTAAAAAGGACAGTCTAAAAATATCTTGTACTGTTAGAAAGGGGTGAAATATGAGAGAGTTTCCATTTGATATTAATAGCTTAAATGTACAATAAACAAGGATTGATTAACTTCTATTTACCTTTTATTGGGAATGTCAACAATTGTCAACAATTTTAGGATTTTATGACTAAAAGGAATTAATGACACATTTTATTTTCTCTAAAATCTCACATTTACATAATTGATTTCATATGCCAAGCTACTTTTTTATGAGGCTAACTTCACTTTCAAACATAATTAAATTATTTTTATCTATACTTAATATTATAAAAAGGTAAAGTTTGTAAATTGTGAGTTTGTGAGTTTGTGACGTTGTAAGGGGTAATCTCTGGAAGTACTGAACCGATTTAGATGAAATTTAGTAAAAAGATAGTTTACGACCCTGGGAAGGGCATAGGATACTTTTTATCTCGGAAATCATATATATAAACGGTCATGGGTATAAAATTTAAAAGAAATTCTCTAGTTACCTGTTTTAACATCTCCTCAACAAACATTTGACTTTCATGTTTACTTGGACAGAGAGAGTCCGGATACCCTGGTAGCTCTCTCAAATGCTGGAATTCTGGTAGTTTTAATGCGTATTCCATATGTCCAAATGTTTGGACCAACGGAATTATGTCAAAGCCAACACGTACAGCTAGCGACAGAAATTCCTGTAACTAAATATGCAATGGTCCTTTAATATTTGGGATTTCGTATCTCATATAACATAGACCCTAGGCGTCTGTCCATCGATCTGTGATCTAAGCCAATTTCTGTAAATCTACTAGACGGAAAACGAAAAATATCTTGACTGCGTAGTAAAGTTAGGTGACTTAATAAAGGACGTAAAGAATACAAAATAAATTCAAATCTGGGTTGAAATTAGGGATTTAACTGGAAAATTAGCTTAGTTAAATGCGTTATGTCATATATATAAGGGCTCATTATTATCTGTTATGGTTGGTGATAAATATATTATTTTATAATTTTAAAATGCGTGCATAAAACCTTTTAAATAAAAAGTACAAAAATTGGTATTTAAATTTTTCTACCTTATTTCCAAAATGAGTTTAGAAATATGGAACCAGCGAATTATAGATTCCAAAAATATTCAAAATTCCCTATCTCAACATCTTAAGTCTAACTCTCCAGTTAACTAAATTTATTTTCAGTTTTTTCCTACACGTCAGTGAAAAAACCAACATTCGTTTTTTTTATAAATATGTGTGTACATATATTTGAGCTTAACCCAAGACTCTCACACTCAGCGATCAACGTTTACCACTCTCCTCATTAATTTTTATGATTGAAACCTTTTAAAATTAATTGATGAGACAAAGTTAGGGTAAATGTAGTAGACTTAAATTTTTGTTCTGACAACACTAAGTCAATATATACAGGGTCATTTTTAATTTACTGTAGACCTTTTGGGAATATACTATTTACATCATAACAACAATGAACCTGTGTATATATATATATATATATATATATATATATATATATATATATATATATTACTCGGTGGCCTATTGGCTAGCTATAGATCCGGAAGTATTGGGTTCAACTCTGGAGACGGACCAAATTTAGTTATTGAGTCTTCCTTTTCAAAAAGTTGTCAGGCCAGGATTGCGAAGTTGGCAGTGCTTAGCCCTAGTGCCTCAAAGAGCACGTAAAGCCCTCGGTGCTGCGCCTGGTCTCTCACTAGTCGTGTCGAATTAACGTATAATTTTTCAAAATCGGTTAAGCAGTCAAGTAATTATGAGCAGACAAGGAATCAGACATATATACTTATAGGATATATTATACTTATAGGCTTTGTCACAGTCAGTCAATACACATTGAAATGATAACCTTAACGATACTTTTTCTTACTAACCTCAGGTTTTTTATAGCAGTTCCTTGCACTTAAGTTCAACAATTTACCATCATATGGAAACATGTCCTCGTACTCTATCAACAGTCCAGTAACACCGAGATCCTGTAGCTTTGGCAATAGTGTCTTAAGATAACTCAATTTAGGCGGAGATCCTTTCAAATCCAAATGTACTACAACATTATCCAACTTCAATTGCTTTATGTTGCGTATCGCATTTTTATTTGATATCTTATGTTGAAACAAAGTAAACGATGAGATCATGTAGAATATTATGACCATTATAATCAGAGTAAAGAACTTCGCCTTCAACGACATGCACTTAGGACAAAATGGTAACGGCATTTCAATCTTATTTAAAATATCACTCTTTTACTACTGTCAAATAGATTTTTGACAGTTTGAATAGTGAAACGAGCTTTGTAATGCAAATTGCACCTGCTTTAAGTGAATTTTTGAATATCCAGCCTTTTTAGGTTAATCCTTAAATAATACGTTCTGGAAAAATCACTCGACACTAACACGTGCGCTACAACAATTTTTAGAGGCGCACTGAATATATTTTTCTCATCGTCTTTGCGTTTGTAAGGCTTCCTTCTTTTAATGATTTTTCATTAAGTAAATTTCAAAGAAATATTCAGTGTATTTTATATCTACATATATCATTGCAATATTACTAGTACAATTAATTATTTTATTAACTAGTCTGTTCCTGAAGTCCTGGGATCGAGTCCCGCGTCAGTCTCAATTTATTAAATTTCTGTCTGATTAACCCTTAATTAAATCAAATTCTAATTTTACAGAAGCACTTCCGGCTTCTTAATAAAGCCGTCCGATCTTACGCCTCATCTATTACAGGTCATTCTCGATTAAAGAGATTAGAGACTAAAATGAACAGAAAGTGCATTTATGTTAGCGGCCACTTTTTATGACTGCATAAACACCCACACTTCTGTATTACTGTTTAAACGAATCGCGTGTTATTGGCCGCGTGATCTAAAAATCTTGATAATATTGCCCTATATTGGTTGTATAAATGTGGCAGTTTCACTGCCATATTATATATTAGCATTCATCGGATAATGCTACTGCGCTAGCTCAAGCGTTGTTCCTTAGAAAACTAAAACAATTACTACAATACGGACCGGGACTGAGAAATTCCGACAAGACATATTACGTAGATAAAATTCTTATTTTTTAATAAAAAAATAGATAAAGTCATTGTTTCTTAGTCTCCTGTTATAAGGATCTTTTTTTTTTCATTATTAACTTTAGAAGGACTTTGGCGAAAAAAAATGCACATTGGTTTTGCTTTCATTTTTCACGGTATTTAAAATGTTTTTTATTTAATTTATGAAATTTTATAATGTTGATATTAAATAGGATTTAATAAAAAAATGCTTCAGCATCAGCGAGGACACTTTGTATAGGATAAGCGAACGTTTATTAGAAAAGCTAAAAACGGATGTTTGAATGATGAGTCCGTAAATCCGTCCCATTCGTTTCACCATGAAGGTACTCCTTCATGCTATGTATGTATTGTATTTCATTTTTAACGTCCCACTGCTGGGCACGGGCCTCCCTTCAATACGAAGGGGATCATGCCATGGTCCACCACGCTGGCCAAGTGTAGGTTGGCGGACTTCACATGTCTTTCGTAAACTTGCTAGGTTCTCTCAAATATGCAGGTTTCCTCACGATGTTTTTCTTCGCCGTAAGACAAGTGAAAATCATGTTGGAAATAATTCGCACATGAAAATATCAGAGGTGCGAGACCCAGGATTTGAACCCGCTTCACTCGGTATCTCGACGTCCTATCACTGAGCTATCACTGCCTCTATCATGCTATAACGGATACAAATACACAGACACATACAAGCTTTCTCGATTATAGTAGTTGCCCTATAAATACGATTTGTATCGAAAACAATACATTTCGAGTCACTATACGTGGGTGGCGAATCCAATGCTTATAAAGCATTTGTACCATACTAAATGTTGTTGTGCCCATAAACACTTTACGACCGCTTCTGTATAAGTCTTCGTTATGTTCAGGACACTTTGGGTTGAGGAAATGAAGACTTATCATTAGTATACTTGTAGTATAGGAGGCGCCAAAGGAAAATTCTGGGATTTCAGAAAAAATATCAATACAAATATGTACATATTTTATTTGTATTGCGTGTGTTACTCCCATTCATTTGCAAAATAATTTAATTAAAAATAATTCACATAACACAGCAACCATCGTATAATAATAATAAAATCATTAATTACCTACTAATTGGCTGCTGTTTTGCGCATATTTTACTAATTACCTACTTCATAACTAATATATTTTTATAAAACATCCATACTTAATATTATAAATCCGAAAGTGTGTTTGTTTGTTTATCTTTCACGTCTATTCGGAGTGACGGATTGGCGTGATTTTTTGTTTGGAGATAGTTAGAGGGAGGGAGAGTGAGATAGGCTACTTTTTACCGCGGGAGATTGTCTAATTCCCACGAGAAAACACGTTATAATACAATCCAAAAAAATATTTATGATCAGAATTACTTGAAACTTGGTATTAATGCAATAAAATTAAATAAATATGTGTTTTAGCATTTTTCGAAATTCATCCTACAAGAGGGTGAAATAGGGGATGAAAGTTTGTATGAAACTACCTTTTTAAAGATTTTTCGTAGTTTTAACTCGAGCGAAGCCGCGGGTTCTGCTATTATCTCAATAAATCAAAAGTCTCTGTAAAATTACGAATTTCAAATTTTTATAATAACAGTTTTCAACGTAGTTTCTCTTGTTATACTTGTAACTTGTAATAAAGTCGAAATATCGGGAACTCTCAAAAGTAAGTGACAATTATGATAAATATCTTAATAATATTAATTACTTGCGTCTCACTTTTGGTCCGCTCGAGCTCGCCCCTGGTTACTTAAAAAATGGGAGAAGGAGGGGGACGGGGGGGGGGGGGTGTAGGAGGTTGAAAAATACTTTACGACCTATTCTCATACCTGCCAAATATACAAAAAAAATCATTAAAATCGGTCGAGCCGCTTCGGAGGAGTGCGACCACAAACACCGTGTCACGAGATATTTATGTATGAGATTATCAGGTCTGGGAAGATACATACCTAGCACCTTCCCTATTACAAAATATAACTTTCTACACTACTTTCTGTTAATTACTTGACTATCTTTTGCTCGTGGCTCCACTTGCGTATTTATATATGTCTCAATCTCCTCTCAAACGTTTTAACGTCTAGATAACCTAGCCTGTCCCAATAACTAGACTTTAAAATCAAAAGAAGATTTTTCAATCAGCCTATGAGTTGCAAAGCTGCGTTGAAATAAACAAAAACTATTGTTGTAATTAATAATTATAAACACAATAAACAAAAAAAAAAGATTTGTATATATGTAATTATAAAATCTTTATTAGATTTTGCAAGTTGTCACCTTGAGTTAAATAAGAGAGGGAGCGTTGTTTTTGTTTTATGAATGATGAGCAAACTTCTTTATTAGTTTTCATAATCTTGTTTATGGCGTTACTTTGTACAAACAATGTAAACTGCACCATAGTATAGAATATATTATATCCCATCAAAAACATAAACATAAACTTTCATCCCCCACTTTACTCCCTTATGGGATGAATTTCGAGAAATGCATAAACACGTATTTATTTATTTGTATTGAAGAGCATTAATACCACTCTATTTCGACATGAATGCAGGACAAACAAACAAACACACTTTCACATTTATAATATTAGTATGGATATGGATTTTTGGTTCCGACGTTTCATTTTAAATGAATTTATGAGTAACCTTATGACTAAGTGAGGTCTAGGAGACGGTCAGTATATCAAGAAAATTCAAGACCAACAATTTATTTAGACACTAGTAACTCACTCTCGCTTCGCTTGTGTTCGTCCCAAGGTACGTTTTAAATTAAAATTGTTATAGTATCTTATCCTTAAGAGATAGACATATGCCATCGCAGAGTTTTCTGTAGACCTATTATATAAGATACAAAATTCCACCGTACATTATTTTCAACCGACTTCCTCAATAAGGAGACGGTTCTCAATTCAGCTGTATTTTTTTATGTTTGTTTCCTCAGAACTGGTCCCATTTAAATTTAAAAAAAAACCCCTAAGGGTGGAAAAATAGCGAATGATGAATTTAACCTACTTCTAATTGTCATATTGACTTGAAACTTTGCAAGTGTTTCTATTTCCGTTGATAGTATAGTGGTTCGGTATTGTTGACCTGATCTGACGGTAAGGCCAGAAGGTGGATAGGTGGAACTTTTCAACGGCTATTAGTAGATACTTTAAGTTTGGGCTTATTTTGTTTGATTTGACAAGCCTAACACGATAGAATTCTTACTTTGCTACTACTGTCTACACTAAAAAGGGAAAAATAAAAACTTTTTAACAAAAAAATAAAAACCGACTTCAAACAAAAGCACTAAAAAGTAAAAAATAACTGATTGGTAGTTTTCATTCACTATACATACCTAATCAAATAATTTCGAAGTCGGTGCCAGCTGATGCAAAGCAAAACACACCGAATATATATTATATTGGCGATATTGGTAGATTTTTACAGATCATTGACAGACTGCTTGATTTACTTATTCTATTGTGTATTTATTTATTTTTTTTTATTTTATTTATAAAGCACACTAACAATACACATATAAAACATTTCTGATAATCTTATTAGTAATATAATTAATTAAGTACCTGATATGTATATCTATAACAAGTGTACATAGCGTTCACTGTAAACAATAGTTAAAAGTATGAAAAGTTAAATACTAATTACTACCTAAATTTAAATTATTATGTTTTTTTTAAAGTAATCTAATAGCCTACGTCTAAAAACAGAGGGTGAATCGTGAAAAATGTCAATGCTTGGTATCGATTTCTGAAGGTTATTATATTTAGCACAGATACGTAAGACAGGGGCTTGGCTTCCCAGGTTAGATCTCACTCTAGGTATGAAAAATATATTATGGACCTTGTTCCTAGGATTTCTGGAGGGGACAGATATTGAAATACTTTCCATTAAATCTGAGCTCAGAACTTGATTGTGTATAATGTTTTGTAAAAATCTTAAGTCAAGAATTTCCCGCCTATCACGGAGAGATAGAATATTGAACTTATCCAATCTTTCGCGATAAGGCTGTCTGTGAGAGAGATTCTCTTCATAGAATGCAAGATATCTTGTAAAAGTGCGTTGAATGCAATTGTGTAGTACCAGATTATCATTGGCATCAGACGAATCAATTATTTTTGATTCCCGATAGGTCATAGATAGAGAGCGATACCATGGTGACGCCGTGAATCGTTTCCAGCCTCCAGTCTCTAAGATTAGGATAGGCTTGGAGAGCGTTTTACATCCATTTTAAGCTGTCTATACAAGATTGCCACTGCTTAGTTGAAAACGTTAATTGCATTAAATAAATAAATATTTAACAATTTGATTATATTACATTTTGGTTTGTAATTTGTAATTCTGTACTTAACAGTATTTCTTAGATGAATTACATGTAGTTGTATATGTAGTTTCTTTTACTCAAGTGGAAAGAGTATTACATGCCTGTATTCAAAACTTCTCAAAGTCAATATTGAGTGCCTAGAACTCAAACTTGGTCAGACTCTAGTTTAACTTAGATATGCTTTGCAAATTGATGTAATTTAAGTCAACAATTCTAAAGGAATTTGTTTTAAATATTTTTTATCACTACATAGAATTAATACAAAGTTGGTTTCCGCTGTCTGTTTGTCCCTATATACGTATATATATATATATATATATATATATATATATATATATATATATATATATATATATATATATATATATATTCATTCATGGTTTTATTTTAACCAGTTTTTGTATTTTTTCTCAGAAATGAGATATTTTCCGGCGGTAAAAAGTATGCTATATGTTGATCCGGATAACCAGCCATGACCATACCAAATTTCATCTAAATCCTTATAGTAGTTTTTCTGTGATGCGGTAACAGACAGACAGACCAAAATTCTAAAACCTATAGATTCGGACTCTGTATCAATAATAATGTCTTAATGTCTATTTCAATAAGATTTTCCAAAAAATATTTAATGTACAGATATGACTAAGAATTTTATTATACCTATAGACTTGCCGACCATAAAAGCCAGGACTACCAACTAAAACCCAACGAAACATTCCGCGTCTTAATGGGACGTCGCAGGATCGCTTACGCACTCAACCGTAACCGGAACTGACTGAGCTTACCTACAAGTAAAAAGTGAAAGATACACAAGTATGCACATATACCTACACACAAATATACAAACATTTAATGTGTACATCTAAATAGAATAAAATAATTGTCAGATATAACGCCTTCACCATCTGTCGTATGTTGAGTTTGCGAAGAATAAAGTCACCAAAAATCGCAATAATCTATACATATAATAAAATTCGAACTAAGTCAAATCTGTACATTAAATATTTTTTAGAAAATCTTATTGAAATACACATTATTATCGCTAACAGAGGCCGAACCTATAGTTTTAAGAATTATTTTGTGTCTGTCTGTCTGTGACCGCGTCACAGAAAAATCACTGGAGGGATTTTGAAGAAATTTGGTATGGTAATAGCTGGTTATCCGGGTCAACTAATATACTAATACGAGTATACTAATATATAAAACCTAAGAATTTGGCTTTGGTCATATTAACGCGGGCGGAGTCGCGGGCAATGCTAGTGTTAGAATAAAGCTATACCTAATAATAATACATTTTGTAAAAATTATAACCCTAACCTATTATAATTTAAAAAGCCTTGCTTTTGACAATTATCGACGGATGAATGTATAGCTGGATAGACTGTTATCGTACGAAATCATAAAAAAAAATAATTTGAACGACTCTAGGCAGTAGGTTCACGTCCAACAATACTTAAAATCCACATTTGGAACAAAAATTCGAGTTATTTTTCTTCTCTTAATAATAATTGTAGTGCGATTCTCTTAACTTTCCCCTACTGTTTATGGGCCTCGCCATAATGCAAAGGGGGATTTCGCAATTGCCAACCACAACAGTACTGAAAGCTTTGCTACGTATGTGGGTACAAACCTCAAATCAGTTGAATTTCGGTCAAAGACGAAAAAGAGAGAAACGTAATATGAAAAGTATTTACTCGTCTGGAATATTAAGCAGGTATCTTTCTTTTAATACATTTTACTGTCTTTTTCTTCTCATATTGTCAGAGCTTTCATGTGGGTTGTCATAAAAAGTTTTACGACAAGATGTGCTTTCACACCACGTGTCTAGATTACTAGTATCAAATGGTATTTAAAGAAGCTTTTAAATCTGCATCAAGATTCGCTTATGAGAATTTGATGTCGCCAAAGTTTGACGTTTCACCCAAAATGCATGTGTTAAGTGTAAAGTTATAAGTGGCATTACTCGCTTTATCGCCATTTCTATGCATTTTTAACGCTTCTATTAGACGTAAAAGGGTGTCCGTTTGATTCTTTGTTACCTATTTCCAGCCAAATCAATGAATCGATAAAGTATAAGTAACTCTGGTAAAAGTATATTATTTCCAACGTTATTTTTTTTATATTTCTTAGTACTTATAATATAAAGGATTGCATTTAAAGAAAAATAATACGTATATGTTGAATTCTTAGGGAAAATTCCCTTAGTTCGTAAAATTTGCACGGGAATGAAATGTTTTGATTGAATCATCCTCTCTTTGTCCTTTAAGTTCAAAGCATATTTTTAAGTTTTTGCTCGTAAGATCGCTAAGGAATAAAGCCAAGAGGAACTATTTATAGGAAATTTATTTATCCTGACTGACCCAGGACTGACTTCAGGAAAATGACAAGATAAATTGTTAAGCCAAAATGAATGAAATACAAAAAATCTTGCGCATAAGTGACTAAAATGATTGCTAACTTAAGAAGTATTATCTTCACATGAAAGGGTCCTTGCGCAAAATTTTAGACAACTCCGTTACTTTAACGATTTTAATCATCATTGTAGCATGTACCAATGTCTTTTTGAAACATACTTAAATATCACAAATACGTTCTCCGATCCAGAAACTATGACTATAATAAAATCATTAACAAAACACTAACTCAATAAGGCAAGCAAATAAATTAGAAATTAAAGCTCTCATTAATTATAAATTTTAACTTCAAATCAAAACTTTTTCCTTTCAAAACTTTTACAATGATCTATATTTCTTAAACTTTAATTATAGAACAAAGTTGTTCAACGACTCGGCATTTTGACATCTAATCATACTTAGCTTTTGCAATCTTCTTCTTTCCTCTAAAACATAAGAATTAAAGGGGGCAGAAAAATTAGCTTCTTAGGCTTAACATTCCAAGTTTCAAATGGCTATCTTTGAAAATATCTGGCTCTATACTTAATAGCTTTTGGAATAACACGGTAAGTTATTTTACTTTATCTAATAGAGTTATATAAAACTTTTTGAACTGACAATCATTTTATTAAACTTCGATAAGGACATTCTCAATTGAGTTGTTTCTCAAAATATGTTTCTTCTTTAATTTCTCTACTCTAAAAATCTTTTATGTTATGTATGTATTTTACACGATGCTTACTTTAAAAATCGTCAAAAATATTGAAGTTTCTAGTGACAATTCTCAACAGGTATCATACGGTGGTTTATGTCACATATTTATCGTAGATTTTCAACTTGGCGAATACTAACCGACGACGTTTTCCAGTCGGAAATTTTACATCTCTTGAGAATTTCATGTGTAGATCTGAACTTTATAGAAAATGGAAAAATGGAATATGAAATATTTTAATAACTTTTGGTACCATATGTATAATAAATAACGTTAACATGAACTAAACTGAATGATATTTTAAAATAATTGATAGACATAATACTTTCTTAGATTTACGCGAATATTTGACATTTTGAATAAAACATTTTTTTTTCGGATTATTTCGCGGTTTTATTTTGGTTTTTGGTTCCCGATATTTCTAATGCTTTACAGCAATCATGGTCATGGAAGAGACTAAGTTTGTAGACGTCTCAAATATACACTTGTACCATACTACTATGCTTGTATAAAGTAAATAATTTCTAAAAGAATGTACTAATTATACAACTTTATTATCTTCGAGTAACTAAGGCTATTTATATACTATTTACGAGTCGCACCGCATGTCACAACTAGTCGATCAGAAATTGTTAATATGTAAATGAGAAGCTGGATAAACATATACGTTTTATACTAAGTATTATACCTTGTTATTAAAAGGCAGACGAAAATCAAACAATAACTTTCTAAATTTCGTATCCGACCGGAATCGTTGTTGTTGTTTAAATTACCTTTAATATTGTTCAAACTACAAAATACTAGATTTTGCTCGCAGTTTTGTTCGCGCCAAGTATAATTTTTAGACTATTTATTGTCTCTTGTAACCCTGAAAGGGTTGTTTTTGAAAAGGCACGAAAGTACGCGTGTTTATTAGTTGACAGAAGTATTCTTCCGAATTTTCAAATTGATACATCTCTCTTATATGATTTCTCCATACAAGTTTTGAAACCCCCCCCCCCCTCCCTCTTACCCCTTATGGGGCTGCATTTTTATAAATCCATTCTTAGTCTATTAAGTCCATCAATCAGTTCCGAATCCTTCGTCATTCTTCCTATTCTTCTACATTAATATGGCTTTGTTTTAACCTAATGTCACATAAACAAAACTTATTACCTGCATACTAGTATATTTTTATAACAGTACGAAAAAAAATGTATATTTTGAAATTGACTATATACCATACTAGCGACTCATCCTCGCTTCGCTCGTATCGTCCCTATGTTGATTCCCCATACAAACATTCTTCCCCATTTTCACCCTCCCAGGGAGATTAAGGGATGATTTCCGAGATAAAACTATCCTATGTCCTTCCCAGGGTCTCAAACTATCTTCTTAACAAATTTTATCTAAAACGGTTCAGTAGATCCAGAGATTACCCCCTACAACCACACAAACTGACAAACATTACCTCTTTATAATATAAGTATATACTACTGTACTGGGTATGTACAATGTACATACCCAGTATAGTATATTTGATAAGAAGGGAGCAAAAATATATATTTTTATGCAAAGAAATATAATGAAAATTACCAGTGGATAGTATATAGCATTCATGCAGATATCTAAATTACGTCGTTGTACCATTACATTCTGCTTTAATATACATATATTTTGTAACCACGAGTGGGTATAATTGAAGTTGTTTTGCATGCTATAAAATTCAAATACAACTGCGCTTGATTGGATTCGGGACTAAACCGCATTTGGAGCCTTTATAATATATTTATAGATGTGCTACCACTTCGCTTTGCTTTCCGTTAGATCTAAGCCATTTTAGTACTTATTTGTTCAAACTACCAAATACTTGTTGTACTTTACAGTAGAGTTTTTCTCTTTATTAAAAAAAACTTTATTTATAAGATTTATATAATTATTTATATAGATAAAATACATTTTTTTCAGTTTTTTTTTAAAAGCGTGTATTTTATACAAATATAATTTACATTTAAAAGTATTCTTTTCAAATATTCTGTATTAAAAACGCGTTTTAGTAAATTGATTGGTTGGACAAATAAGCAGTAGTTATATATCATTTTTCGAACTTAAATAGAATTTCTGAAAATTAAAAATTTTTAAAATAAAAATTTTGAAAATGGTACTACCAAGATTTCTATAAGTGATTCGTAATAAAACGAAATGTTGAAAATTCTTAGAATAATTAATACAATATATGACCTACGAGTACATACATTATTTAAGCTTCTCCGAATTGAGCTATATGAAATTTCCGTTAAACTAAAAATATCCTTATATTTTGAATATAAAAGAATTTCTTTGAAATCATGTTATACAAATATATATATATATATATATATATATATATATATATATATATATATATATATATATATATATATATATATATATATATATTAATATTGATTTGTTTCTATTATACGCAATAGCATATAATGGCAACAAATTTATCTATAGCCTGAATTTTATGCCCGACGGCTCGCGAAGTACCTAGAACTTGTTACCTGCATAGTACAGACTCTGACCACTTTTTTTTTGTTTGAACACTCCATACTCAAATTTCAATGATTTTAAATTCTTTATATTTTTTTAATCAAAATCGCTTTAATTTTTAAGGAAAAGCGACAAAATATCGGATTTTACGACTTAAAATTAGTAAGTTGTTGAAATGATCAAAAAATCCAATTAATTAGATTAACTTTCCACTTGTACAAGGCGATGAGGGTAAGAATTTTTTTAGCTTTTTTTATATTTTTTGTTAAGATCAAAAGCTGAGAGAAGAAAATAAATTAAGATTATTTAATTTCAATTTTTAATTAGATCTAAGGGATGTTAAAGTCAGACGGATTACAATAACGATATTTTTAGACTTTATCTAAAATTTCGATCTATAATCTTACTAGTAATAAATTAGATGGATAGGTCTATATATAACAGTAATAAAAATACACAACATAACAGTAACAAAAATGATGAGAAATAAGTATTAATCTAAGAGAATTAAGTATTTTTAACTATCGGACAATAGTACAACTTAAATTGTTTTTTGAAGTGAAAACTTCTTTAACCGCATTGACCGATTTTTAGTAAGAGCAAAATTTATGGGTTCGCTTCACCGAAATGCTATGACGTGTCAACGCAGTCTGGCGCAGACTGTAGAGATGTGAAAACCAGACTAATAATAATTTCAATTTACGAATTATGAAATTTTAATTATTCATACTAAACATTACAAAATTACTAACTATGGACTAAGTTAAAAATTAAAAAAAAGTGGGTGCGTGTATCCTTCACGCACGGTTGAAGTAAAATTTTTTTGGCAAATATCGCAATTAAATTAAAAGAAATCAATAACTAAATAAGGCATTTTAGACATATTACAATCATATATTTATAGAATATCATATACGGAAAGAATATAATTATATATTTGTCAGACAATGAAAACGGTTACCATGGCAACATGTCATCAATGTATTATCTCATTGTCTCGCCGGCTTATTCCTATATATTGTGTTTATCTCTTTTTAGTGTCGCATTTTCGTTTCATCGAGTTTTTTTCATTTCAAAACCATGTTTATTCCAAAGTTATAATTTTACTTCTGTCACCAGTCCCCGTGACTGCTTATTTTAATTTACAGAAAGTATTAAAATAAAGCCTATGCTCAGTAACAAACAAAAGTAAAATGACTTATTTACTAATATAAGCGTAGGTAGGTATTAGTTATATTCAGTACCTAATACCTGTACATATGCCCTAAGCCCATAAAAAGAGTAAATGAAATAGAGTGTGCACCTAAGTTTGGGAACACATCTGCACTATAATATTTCCAACTCATATGGCTGGTCTCAATGGGATTAGCCATCCAGACTGAAATCGGTCAGGAGGACATTATGCAGAACTAAGAAAATAACCGCAGTCTTAATAAAAAAATCCAACCATAAATGGTTTATGGTTGAAAGGGAAGGATTTATGTGAGTTACACGTGTCATTTTCCATCAATATTTTGTATTAAACCTACATTTTACTTTCTTTATTTATTATAATGTCTTTATTTTATTAAATGCATAAAGTTTTTTATATTTTCTAATTTAATTAAATAGAATCTGAAGAAGATTCAAATTAAGTAGACAGATATTTGATCGTTTAAGAACTTTTGACTAAAACATGTTCATATAATATTAGCAGTTCTTTTGCAAAGCCAACTGTTGATTCAGTTATACAGGCAATGCATTTAAATGTTCGCATTAGCCTCACATATGCTTCGAAGCTCGCACACATTTCATGAAATTTGTTCTTTAAAAATATATTTTATCCGATTTATATTTATACTAGACAAATTTCAATAATATATAAAAAGCTATGTACATATTCGAGAGATAAGGAGAAGATTGTGTAAACCTAGGTTAAACCGGGCTTACTTAGAGTCACCCAAGTTCTTTGGGTAAAGTCCAAATAAATCTATACATATAATAAAATTCTGAGTCGAATCTGTACATTAAATATTTTTTGAAAAATCTTATTGAAATAGTCATTATTATAGATACAGAGGCCGAATTTATAGTTTTTAGAATTTTTGTCAACCAGTCTGTGAACGCCTCACGCGAAAACCACTCTCCGTTTCGACTTGAAAGAAGGACAAACAAACAAATACACTTTCACATTTATAATATTATGTATGGATATGGATAAGTACAATATGTTTATTTTTCCAAAACAGATAAATCGTATTCATTTATCAAATACATAAACCTCTATGTTTTAATTCCAGTGGCACTCCAGCGAAATACTTGTGATGCTATTGCAAAATTATTTCAAAGCTTCGTCGTATCTCATTGTTTTGTTGTTCAAAAGACTTCCCTTTCATATCCGCTTGTTGAGTCATGGTTATTATTTAAAATTATGGGTATTTATATTGTGTTAGTAATGTACGTTATTAATTAATGAGAAGATTACTCGTTTCTAACCTATTTTTAACCGACTTCCAAAAAAGAGGAGGTTCTCAATTCGTCGGAATCTTTTTTTTTATGTATGTTCACCGATTACTTGAAGACACCTGAACCGATTTGAAAATATTTTTTTTATTTAAAAGAATATACTTTCCAGGTGGTCCCATATAAATTTTATTCAAATCGGTCGAGCGGTGTTTTAAAAATCAACAATAAATATTTTTTTTTAATAAATTGCTTAATCGAATATGTTAATAAAAAACTTTTATCTTACAAATTACCTGCTTATTACGTCTACACTAAAAATGGAAAAATAAAAACTTAAAAAAAACCGACTCCCAGGCACTAAAATGTAAAAAAATAACTAAACGGGGGTTTTCATTTAGAATAGATACCTAATCAGATATTTTCGAAGTCGGTGCCAGTCGACAATATTTTGAGATATGAATATCTAATAGGTAAATATGTGTTTACGTATCGAAATATATTAGATTAGATTTGCTTCGCATGTAGGTTCTCCCTAGACATAACTATGTTGCAAAAAAGAACTTTTAAAACTAGAGATATTAAGTTTACTAAATACTTGTCGTTATATATGTAAAACTTTAAGCTTTACAAATAAAGACGTAATGTAAGTTCAAAACTAAAATTCAACCAGGCTAACAAATCTCTTTGAACGACTTCAGTAAAAAACTTTGCTAGCCACCTGCTTCTTTGGCAAAGTTTCGTAGCACATGTCCGTTTATATTTTCTGCCGCAAGTGATATATAGTACGAAAATATTTATTAAAATAGTTTTCGCACAGTGGTGAAAATTCGATATTTATAAATATGATTTGATTCCCCATACAAACTGTCATCCCTATTTTACAATACAATAAACAGAAATAATGTTTGATATCTGGCCAGTAGTTTCGAACATTCGCACAAACAAACAAAAAAAAAACGTAAAATAATTTATTTAGTATCATAATATTAGCTTATATATAATATCTATTATGCATTACAATTTCCAAGGAAACCAATGACAAAATGAGAAATTGGTTTATTCTTTGTCAAAGCGTGTGAAAATCTCGTTATTTAAAATACAATCTAATTTCTTGAGTAAATGAACTACCAAAGGCTGGCACAGAATTAAATATTAAGCTTAAGTTAGCGTAACACTTAAGAGTTAAAACAACTTGGTCTCTGAAAATGTAACACATGTTACTTAGATACTTTGCTTTATAAGCGAGCTTATGTTAAAGCCTACAAAGCGACGAACTTACAACGCGAAGACTTACTAACTCTCTCATTTATAACTTTGTTGGTCTTTTGCTTCGATATTTTGAGAGAAGGTGTAAACAATCACTTATTAGCATCCGTTGCCGAATTTATTTCGAACCGCCGAAGGGAATGCTTTACTAACTTTTGGCAAATTAAATCAAGTTTTGCTCTCAACTTCTCATTTTGTCAGATCTAAAAGAGAATTAAGACTTTGCAACCTGTCTTGAACAGCCTTTTTTGTTATAAATTTGTCTTTGAAAACATTCTAAGTTGATTAAGATGTGGTTAGGTTAGGTTAGGTTAGCTTTTATCTGGTTTTTTACTTACGGTAAAATGTTGTCTAAGTCGTATTAAACATTAATCTAATACCTACGAGTATCAAAGTAGGTATATAATAATCTTACTTTATACTTAATATAAAGTATAAATATTATAAATGTGAAAGTTTGTGAGTATGTGTGGATGTTTGTTACTCTTTCACGCCAGAACGGCTGAACGGCTCTGGAGGTTTGACACAGAGATAGATTATAGTCTGGAATAACACATAGGCTACTTTTTATCCCGGAAAAATATACGGTTCCTCAGGGATAGATTTGTTTTTGTTTTTCTAGAGACGAACCCGAGCGAGGGTGAGCCGCTAGTAATATTATAAATGTCAAAATTTAATGTTTGGATGTTTGTTACTCTTTCACGCCAGAGTGGCTGAACGGATTTGGATGGAACTTGGCACAGAGACAGATATATGTATATAGAGTGGTCTGGAATAGCACATAGGCTACTTTATGTACCGGAAAAATGTTCGGTTCCCGTGGGATAGATTTGTATTTGTTTTTCTAGAAAGAAGCGAGGGTGAGTCGTTAGTTTTGTCGTATTTGATAAATTAATTTAGATCAGTCACTTAAATAAAATATTATTTAAAAAAAACAGCTTTTCATATAATTTCGTATTTCTTCGACAAAAAAAAATTACGCATATCTTATTTCATAAACTCAGAAACGACATAAATCTTTAATTCGCAAAGGTATAATTTTGTTGTTTTTCAAGTATTTTATATAAAAAATGGTATTTGTTTTATCCAATTACTCCTTAACAAATTCATATGTAACAGTATACGGCATATTTATTGAAATTAGTAAATATTTTTATGGTATCCCAGAGATAAATAACTTCGAAATTTCATGCCATATAAATTCCAGGTGGATAGAGAGAAAGAATTCTTCATAAATAAAGCCACGTTTAATGTCTTACGATTTTCTGAAGAGTACAAAAAAATATAGGACAAAGCGACAGAGTTATATATTTATATATATTTATATATTTGTAGATATCGTAGCATTTTGCGCTCTATTGTCTCTGACTAAAGGTTCATAATATATAATACATAATACAGGTACAATGTGCATACATATTTAATATGTATATTGTATGTATGTACGGAGAGAATAATATATCTAGGTTTTCATTATTTTTATTTATTTTTTATTTTTTCATGAAAATCTATATAAAAGAAGGCAAAAACAAAACAGTACCTTTAATCTTCTGCTACCTAACCGATTGTCTATTTTTTAGTATCTATTGACGAGCATTAGCGTTATCAATTTTTTTTTTGAAACTGATTATTTTTTTTAAGTTATACTTCTGTTGGCACGTTTGGAAAAAAATATGAGAGTAAAATTTTTACGACGCGCGCGCACACTGACAGCCAAAAAGTGACATGATGAGGTTAGTTGAATTACTTTTACAAACAGAGAGTTGTGACATACGGGATGAGATCTTTAGCTATTTTTCTTCTGTTACGCCAAAGAAGTATAACTTCTTACATGCGTACACAAGTACACACACACGATTTTTTTATATAGACTGACAGTTTATTTTCAGATAAAGCTGAAAATAATTAATTAAAATAAAGTAGCCATAGTTACTCCTGGAGCTATAAACTATGTTTATGCAACCCAATGTCGATCCATTGTTTTGTCACTTAGTGAAAGAAAAACAAAGCAGACAACGTTTATTAGCATAGTGAAGAGTACGTAATGTCTTTATATCAAAAATAATAATTCAAAATGGCACGTTGTCGTGAATGAGAGAGAAATAAAACATTCCAGAAAAGAAAGACTTTTGGAATACTGGGATGTTTTAGAAATGTTTATAATTTTAATAAGTTTTATAATTGAATATGGAATATTATTTATTTAGTTTTAGCTGTTTTTATTATAATCATTACAATTTTTTTTAAAGTTTATTAATTAGTAATCTATATTAGTGTTGCCATTTTTATATTTATATAATAAAAAATAATATTTAATTATTCAAAATACACCTACCTAATTACTAAATTTTAACAATGTTAGCCACATTGCTAAATTTCCATTGTCAAGAAAAATGGCTTATGTTCGTAGAAATAATAATAATTAATACTGAGTCAAATATCGCACTGTAAATCTAAATGCATTTTTGGTGGAAATTTAAATTAAAAGTCTAAACTTCTTGTTGATGTTAACTTAAGTGCATAGTTTATTTATAAACTATGGTTTATTTCGTTAAGTTCTAATAACATTATTATCACTGTATATTAATATCCATTTTCCATCAGAAAAATATACAAAAAAATTGAACTCCGTAATATATTTTTCCATAAAATACAATTTATTTGTTCGATATCTAACGAATTGTAGGGCAACGTGTAAAAGCTTCTCTTGAGGCCCTCTTAAGGCAGACTCAAGGGCGCTTTAAGCTCTCAGCAGGTTCGGCTTCGTCGCTCTGTCGTCAATGTTACGTTATATTGAAATAGTGATGCTTCTAAATATAAAAATAAATAAACTTAATACAATTAACAAATTAGTGACTTACGATTGCTTCGCTCGAGTCCCTCGATGATTGACTACTTTATTACGAAAATTCGACTTTTTTACTTTTATAAATGTATCTCTACTAATATTATAACGTGGTAGAGTTTGTTTGTTCGTTCGTTTGTTTGTTTGTTTGAACGCGCTAATCTCAGGAACTACTAATCCGATTAGAAAAAAAATAATTTTGCATTAGGTAGCCTGTTTATTAAGGAAGGGTATCATTCTGAAAAAATACACGGTTCCCGTGGGATAGATATTTTGCCTAGGAACGTCTAGACATTTATTTTTGTCTCACTTCGAACCCGAAGCGAAGTGAGGGTGAGTCGCTAGTTATACATAATATAAGCCTTTTAAAAGGAATTCTCTAGATGATAGTAAAACCGTATCAATATTAGTTGCGGAGGTTAGAAGAACGAAGCGCACAGATGGAGATACATTAGTGACTTTATATTATATTTTTTATTGTTTTATACTATTGTATAGTAACATGGAAATGTTTGTTAACTTATTTTTTCGTTATTATTCATATCTAGATATCATAGGCCGAAGAGATATAACAAACTTCTTATCCCAGTATAAAAAATGTTATTATACGAATAATATAAATTCGTTCCCGGGGTATAGAGTTGTTTTAAAAATCACTTTAAAAATGAATGTTACTCATGACATATGTAAAAATTATATGGAGTAGTATTATTGTTGTGGATCTAAAGAATCTCTTTCTTAAGCTAGAAGATCGAGGCATGATATAGTATGCTCTGTTATGGGTAATGGCATGTGTATATGTCACATAATGGTATGAAATTTCTCCACAATTTAAAGTGTTTTGTGTTATATTTTCTAAAGCTGAGATTATACGAGTACTAAAAATCTCAAAAGATTAACTAAATCTTCTTTATATAACCACTTAAATCGTCACTTGAACAGACTTAAAATTTTATTGTTTTGTAATAGAAAATAATTAACAAAAAATCTTAAAAATCATTAGTTGATCACGCATAATTTCTAATGTCATCCTTGTTAGAAAATTATTGTAATTTATTATTTTAGAAGCCTCATTTCACCAGTTCTTGATTGAGTCTTATTTCTCTCAGACCTTGCCAGGCCAAGAAAAATACCTACTAGCCTTACAGTTTTTGAAGCTTATTGAAATGTAGAAAAATGTTTGAAATTATTTTTAACATATAAAAATTTACGTAATATATAATAATTATCGAGTTTTCAGAGTTTATCTCTGAGAGCCATTCTTAGAACGTGCACGTCTGAGTTTCACCGCTCAATGGGCTCTTACGGCAGACTGAAGGAGGCTTTACGCTCCAGCCAGATCCTGTTACGTTTGTTATAGGCACAAGTATTAGTTCAACGGGAACTAATTTCTTTATAATACAATAGTATTTACTCATATAATAAAAATATAATATATTTTTTATATTCCTTACAAAATTTTCTTTACGTGGTCAACAGAGCATATTTCACTTGTGTTGAGGGCTTAGAAGCGATGAGATTTAACGTACTGCAAAACTAAAAAAATATATGAAAATAATAAGCGATATATTATTGTGAAAGCGTTGTATCAAATTTATTAAAACGATACTTTTGTGAGTGAGTCAATTTGTGCTTACGTTGAAACAAATTAACATTTGATTGAAATCTTGTATCCTCAATTGGGAATATGCGTGTTTTTTAAATGTTCTATACAATAGCTAACATCGTTATATACTTAATTGTAAAAAAAATATCCAGCTCCAAAAAATAAAATTAAGTATATAATATGTTTTTTAAACACCATACTGATACGGATAATTTAAACGCCCGCCATTTCGCGTGCTTGGCGTGACGTCATAGTATAATATAGACACGGAAAAATGACGACTCAATTTGTAGCAACAAAATCGCTAATCGCTCTATTATGATAATACTTTGACGTCATATACGGTCTGACCAATGGCGTGTGTTTAAACTACTTTGAATTTCCCGTTTGTATTTGTGCTTTTTAATAATTATCTTTTTAATCAAAAAGAAATAACAATGTAAAATTGATATAGGCTTAATTCAAAAGCAATAAAGATTATAAAAAAATATATCACCTGTATTTAAATCACACGCATTTTCCCTATTAAGAATATTCCAATATTGAGATTATTTTTATCGATATTTGTACTATGTTAGCGGAGCCACAGGCAATAACTAGTTAGACGTAAATCTAACAATATATTTATAGAGCACTATTGATTTACCCTAGCCTCGCTCGGGCGTGTCCCCGAATTATAGCTGATAAAGTAACTCAAAGGCCATTTTTTTGACTTTAATTAAAGTTATTATGATTTTTGACAGTAAAAACAATTTTGTCGAAATAAAAAGCTTCCTAAGTGAAAGAATTTTCAGAATCAGGACACTAGTTTCGGTGATTTTCCCCTATATACAAACTTATAAACTTGGCCTCTTTGTAATATTAGTGTAGGTATAAAGAGATAAATTGTAAAGGTACTTTAATTATCTAGAAAAGTTTATTTATGCGTAACACCCAACTAAAAGCAAATGGTTATGTTCGTTCACCCACAAGAAAAGCACTCCCACTCAAATCCATCGAGGCCTTACCTATTATAATGGGGTGCCTTAATTGAAGAATCTCATAATCTTATGCCAACACAGCTTTCTACAATTGGTATCGGTAATAGAAATCAGATATTGTTATTTCCTATTCTGAAATATAGCAAATTGATTGCGACATATAGACGGATAAGCAGACATGATGAAACTTTATGTATTTGCCATTCGATATCTCCAAAAAAAAAACATAGTAACTTTATTATAATACTAGCAACTCACTCTCACTTCGCTCGGGCTCGCCTATAGGAAAACAAAAAAAACCTATCCCACGGGAACCGAACATTTTTCTGGGATAAAAAGTAGCCTATGTGTTATTCCAGACTATAGTCTATCTCTGTGCCAAACCTCCAGATCCGTTCAGCCGTTCTGGCGTGAAAGAGTAACAAACATCCAAACTCACAAACTTTCACATGTATAACATTAATAGGGATAATTATAAAATAGAATTTAATTTTTGTTATATTGAAGTGCAAATTTGAAAATCAATCAAAATCTGATTAAAATATATATGAATAGAATTTACCTATGTACAATGTACATTTATATTATATAAAAAAGGATCCGTTTCAATTTCTTTTTATTCTTATCACAAAAGCTCGTCAACTACTATGATTTAAAAAATATATTAACATCAATAAAATGAAATATTAATAACTTATTTAAACTTGAAACATTTTTGAACTGAGTCGAAGTAGTAAAATAGCGTTTTATAAGAGTCTCATCGATCAAGGGGCTTTTAAAGCTCGGTTCGGGGCGCTCTCTTGGTTTTGAAATGGACTTATATTTTAAGTTTACTGTTGATGGCATAATTATACGGAACTTTGTCTTGCACTTTGCTTTATTCTTCTAGGTTTTTTATTGCAGAGACACTCGAACTTGTCTAACAAAGCCTCTATTTGACTAACTAATTAGAGCTTTTTTTCGCGTAATAATTTGTAAGTGATATTTTTCAAAGTGAATTATTTTTCTTAGTATCTAACTGACATGTTAAGCTCAACCTAAGCCGCTAAGTATATAAGTATAAAGTTTTGGACAAGTGTTCGTTAAAAAGTTTTTCTTATTTAATGACGTTGAGTCTTAGAGATTTTTTTGAGTATCTATCTACTAAAGTGTTTTGTTCTCTGTGGTTTTCTTTCATTGAGCTTAATTTTACAATTTTTAATTTACTTTTATTTAATATTTAATTACTTTATTAAAATAATATTTTATATTTTGATGCCGATTCAATTCTTTGATATAAGATCTGTCGTTAGTCTTGTTGTCTTGTTTTTTTCGTTTGTTTTATTGTTTATTGCTGTTTAAAATTTTAAATATCTCTTGATTCTACAAAAATGCTAATTTATAATATTGATGTTTCCATCGTTTACCTCTTTAGTTACGTTTAAATCAAGACAAATTTATTTTCATGTATTATGTATTCTGACTCCCCCCCCCTCTCCCCTCCCCTTAATTTCTCACTGCTGGGCTCAGGTCTTCCTTCAATATGAGGGGGATCAGGCTACAGTCGACCACGCTGGCCAAATGCGGGTTGGTGGACTTCACATGTCTTTCAAAAACTTGCTGGGTTCTCTCAGATATGCAGGTTCCCCAACGATGTTTTCCTTCACCGCAAGGCCGTAAGAGTAATCATGTTGGAAATGATTCGCACATGAAAATATCACAGGTGCGAAACCTGGGATTTGAACCCGGTCCACTCGGTTTTCCAAGCGAGCAGGACGCGTGTTAAAACTGGGCTACCACTGCGTGTATTATAAATAGAATAAAAATTGTTTAATTTAATTTGAAATACCATATTACATGACACTTATTCGATAAGATCGCAATAAGTAAAGTTGTGATTTCATTCAAAAAAGTGTAAAATGCATGCTTCAGTGACTTTAGTTAACTATTTCTACACACTTCGGACTCTATGTATTCTTTATAGCAGTGTAACTGTTTGCAGCTATCACTAATAGCCCATCTGTTTGCTGCCTCGTGAACCGGAAGGGCTTGGTGTGACCCAATTTTACCTGAAACCCGAGTGTAACATCGACAGGTCCTTATTCAATACAAATTGTGGCACTAAAGTTTGTTATTTTAACATTATAAAAATAAATAAATGAAATAAATAAATACTTGCGTTTAGATATTCATTTGCAATTAATATTATATTAGGAGGCATTTAGTATATCAGATTAAAAAAAATGTGCCTAAATGAAACTCCAACCCATGAATTACGTGACAGAAGGACAAATGCAACAAACAACAACAAACAATAACAAGCATTGTTTTATAAAAAATATCATGAAAAGATTCTTTATCTATATAATTTAGTAGAGTCAATGAAAACATAAAAACTTTTTAACAAAAAAATAAAAACCGACTTCAAACAAAAGCACTAAAAAGCGAAAAATAACTGGTAGTTTTCATTTACTATACATACCTAATCAAATATTTTCGAAGTCGGTGTGCTTTGCTTTGTATGGGCTGGGACCGATTTCAGAAATATTTGATTAGGTATGTATTTAATAGGTAGGCTTTAATTACTTAGCCAAAGCACACCGTAGTAGCAAAGTAAGGATTCTAACGTGTTAGGCTTGTCAAATCAAACAAAATAAGCCCAAACTCAAAGTATCTACTATTAGCCGTTGAAGAGTTCCACCTATCCACCTTCTGGCCTTGCCATCAGATCAGGTCAACAACACCGAACCACTGTACTATCGACGGAAATAGAAATACTTGCAAAGTTTCAAGTCAATATGACAATTAGAAGTAGGTTAAATTCATCATTAGTTGTTTTTCCACCCTTAGGGGTGGTATTTTTTTTTGAAATTTAAATGGAACCAATCTGGAAGCATACCCTTTCAAACAAAACAAAAATTGTCCAAATCAGTTAATAAATGACGGAGTTCTGAGGTAACAAACATAAAAAAAAAAAACATACAGTCGAATTGAGAACCTCCTCCTTTTTGAAGTCGGTTGAAAAAACGGAGCTTTCCGTCTTGAAGCACGTCAACGCCACCAAGGTCAAAAGAAACGCTTACAAAAATATAGAGAATGAAAAAAAGTTTAAAAAGCTGAGCTTATCAATATTATTATCACACTTAATGACCCAATTAAATGTGCAAAGGCGACCTTAACAGTATAATAATATTAACTGTGATATTTTTCAGGCATAATACTTTCTTAGATTTACGCGAATATTTGACATTTTAAACTATCTTTTCGGATTATTTCGCGGATTTGTTTTGATTTTTTGATTCCCAGACGTTTTGAATGTTTTACAGACAATCAACAGTAAAAGATACAAAATAATAATAAAGCTACTTAGTACTAGCTTTTTGTTTATTTATCCGATGTACGGAACCCTCACTTGCAAGGAGCTCTTAAGTAAGCACTTACTATCCAATGTGCTATTTATTAACAACTCAGACGTCCTACACATTCTTATCTCTAGAAAGAAATGGACATGCTTTTATTTATATTGTCGGCTATAATGCATCAGGTAAAGTGTCGACGACTAGAAAAGGTATTTCAAGTTTTTTTTCATTTGAGCGATTTTATTGAAGTCATTGATTCTGCATTGGTGCCCTTAAAGTCACATTTTGTACAAGATATCTTGTAAGATATTTTCTATGATAATCATATCCATTTCTTGCTTTCTTTAATAATTTCATTTTTTTTACTTTTTTTTAAACTCTGTATTATCTTGCGATCTATCTATTTTATTTAAAATTTAACTGGAAATTATGTATTTGATTAGGTCGTTCACAATAATATCCATTGATTTGCCTTTTTTATTTAATTTTATTCATTTATTTTTATAGTCTGGTATCCTTATAGTGTCATAAGGTCCTGTGGTGCTCTTCAATCTAAAAAAATGTTGTCTTTGGGAGTTCACCCATTAGATTGCTTGTGAGTCGATTAGGGCGATTTTAAATACATTTTTTGTATGTTTTATGGGAATCTGCTATTTCGCTCTTAATCATTTTAATTTGTTAATGACAATAAAATCTATGGTTTCTTACGTATCGTAGCGAATCAGCTACCATGGGCAAAACCTTTCGTTAGTAGAGGTGGTATTAAAATACGGAAATGTATATTTTGTTCATTCATAGTTGACACATCGCCAGTTCTTCAGTTCATAGCTCAGGAACTATATAATGTCAATGAAAATGATTTTTATTTATTACTTTATTGCTGCATAAACAAGAATAAACTACCAAATAACATACGAACGGGTTTCCAAGTTTTTTTATCATTACATACAGCTGTTTAATGCTTAACACCTCCAGGTAAATTTCTAAAAAATTAATAAAAATTTTAAGAAATCTATTGTTAACTGACACGCCGGCGTGTCCGCGGTAGTGGAGGGAATATTAATGTTGCCAACTTTATTTACATATAAAGTTCCTGTGTACATTATGTTCTTAATTCTGACTGATTTTGATGATTTGTGGTATACTTGTGGGGCTACCTGGACTTTCCTTAGTTATACTCTACAAATAGCTTAACAACCTTACGAATAGTTTGTATATACATATGCACATATATGCTTCTTTAAGAAATAAGTACCTACATAATTTTTTTAAGAAAAAATGTTTACTTTTTTACTCTACAATAGATTGATTTTGATCTATCCTGTGTCCATTCAATGTTAGAGCAAATGCTTGTCAGAGCTTAATCAACAAAAAAAAGCTCTATCTATATAAAAACAGGTTCAATATAAGTGAATAGTGGCAGTATAGTGGTAATTTTGCACTGTTTTTTTATACTGTGCAAGAGGCAAATTAAATGAAAAATATTAATAATCGTGCTTTAATCAAAATTCAACTTTCTCTTTTGTATTATAAAGATAAACATCTAGAGCGAAAATTTTGTAAGTAATTGCCCCTTTTGAAATCTGTAAATACTTAATTCTAATTTATTTTTAAGTCGAATAATCCAGCACGCTTTGTTTGCTCCCATCTATTTTTGTCTGTAGGAGACGATATTGTAACGCAGTTAATTATAAAGGTTTCAAAGGGATCTCGAGGATGCCTGATTACGAATTCATCTAAATTTCCAAGTTTAAATTGACTTTTTCTTAGCGTTGCATGTTTTGGAAGTGATTAAATTTAACATCGAATGTTAATGAGTGAGTTAAAATATTTCACTTGTTTACTGTGTACTACATAATATTTAGTATTTTTCGCTTGAGTGAATCGAGTTAAATGGTTTGACTACACGTTTGGCTCAGTTTGTAGTGATCCTACTTATTGTACCAGCGGTCGCGGGTTCGAGTCCCGCTAGGGTCATTCATTTGTGTGATGAGCATGAATGTTTGTACTCCAGTCATGGGTGTTTATATTAATAATATGTATGTATTTAAAGTTATACATATATAGCTATCCAGTATCCATAACACAAGCCTCGTAGCTTACCATGGAACTAGATGGTGATGTGTATGAATGTCCCACGAATGTCCCACGATGGTATGCGACAGCTGCTTATTTTCGTGTTTTTTCTCTTGGACAAGGACTTAGCAATCTTTCTATCTATTTTCTTTTTGATAAATACACTAATAAAAACTTTTTACTTAGTTTCTTTCTGATCAAAAACAAAACAATTTATGGAGTGTATGAGTGGCATTTGCGTTGTACGTCAATACAACATGGATTTTGACAATTCTTGTTACATTGCGCTTGTCCGACACGTTTGTTATCAAATATCTAACTATCTATACTACTTACTAGTGTAAGATTGCATATTTCTATATGAGTTTTTGTGCAGAGATGTGGGTACCACTTAATATTGTATTCAGCCCTTTTTAACGTCCCACTGCTGGGCACGGGCCTCCCTTCAATACGAGGGGGATCAGGCCACAGTCCACCACGCTGGCCAAGTGCGGGTTGGCGGACTTCACATGTCTTTCGAAAACTTGCTAGGTTCTCTCAGACATGCAGGTTTCCTCACGATGTTTTCCTTCACCGTAAGGCAAGTGGTAATCATGTTAGAAATGATTCGCACATGACAATATCAGAGGTGCGAGACCCGGGATTTGAACCCGCTTCACTCGGTTTCCCAAGCAAGCGCGTTTTTCCCAAGCAACCACTGGGCTACCACTGCCTCTTAATATTGACTAGTCCTTAATTGTTTATCATACTGTAGATTATTATTATAAATTCTATAACTCATTATTTAAAAGAGTAACTGTTGAGTTTCTCACCGGTTCTTCTGAGCAGAATTGGTTTCCGAGCCGATGGTAGCTTCCACACGGACAGACGTACTGACGGTTTAAAAAGAATAATAAAGTGATTTAAGAGGAAGGTTTATATGTATAATACATGCATATTATAGTACAGAAAAGCCGAGGAATTCAATAAGTTGCATTTCATACTAACCGTCAATACGTACCTAGGGACGTCCTCGAGTCGCTAGTATAAGAATATATGCAAGGAATATTCAAAGTTTTATTAGTGTCATCTACACTAGATATGTAGGTATAGTAATAATTTCCACGACAGATTCAGCGATACGTTCATAATAATTCATATCATACATAATATGCTTCAAATAAGAATTAAATCTGATTCAAAATTGATTTGAGCCCCTTAGGCAAGTTTTTCAATCGACATCTCATATAGATAAGTAGATTATGGAACAATTTATTCTACACCACATGATACTTTCCTTAGAAATGTCATTAGACTTTTTACTTCATAAGATACATTGCTATTAATGTGTGGTCTCGTATAAGCTCGCAAGTTTGAGCTTTAAATGCTTAATTAAGCACTTAACGCTCAAACTTAATAAATAAAGCTGTTAATTAACATGACAGTCATAATTAATAAGGCCAATAATATTAAGTAAATAAGCACTTGGAATCACATTTGTACGCCACTCCATTTATAATGATCTAGCCTGAAAAGTACAGTTCTTAATACATACATGTCTAGGATTCGTAAATTTGCAATTTAATGTTCTCACTATTCTGATCATGGGCTTGCAAAACACATAATGATAAATATCCAATTTCATATCATAAAATGAAGATACAGACGAACGTAGAATCTCCTTCTTTTTGGAAGTCGATTAAAATATTTTTTTTTTCTGTTTAAGGGAATTGTTTATAGAATCCATTAATAAAAATAGAAATTTCTTAGAATGTTAAAATAGCTTATAGCTAATATAGGTATAGATTTTATATTTAGCTTAATATAAAAATATTTTCTTTTTATATAATAATTATAATGCCTTCCTGATCGATTTCGACCACGACGGCCAATCTCAATGTGTAGACTCTCAAAATCCAATGGGATGATATCTCGACACGACCGGTGAGAAGTTAAGGCGCAGGACCGATAGCTTTACGCTCTCCGAGGCACTGGGGTGAAACACTGCCAACTTCCCAGCTCCGGGCTGTACTGAGAACTTCTTGATAGAAACACTCAATAACTGAATTTGGCCCGTTCTAGGACTCAAACCCAGGACCTCTGTATCTGCGGCCGTACATGCTAGCCATTAGACAAACGAGTTAAAATAGGCTTATAATAGCTCTATTAATTTGGTATGAATTATTATGTCTAATATATTATTTAACGTAACTGCTCCATTTCAGTTTGTATCAAATGAGGCTCACTATAAATCGGCTTATGTTTTTGGTGCTTTAGAATAAAAACAATTGGAAATGATATCAATCACATTTTCGTATGTTTTTATTTAATATTCAATTTTTCATTATTCAGTTATAATAGTAATATCCTTCCGGTTAATATGTCAATATTAATTACGTACTTGGCAGAAGTCAAAGTAGACAATATATATGTATGTATCTCAGTCAAATGGCATAGTAATCTAACTCTGGCAAAGAGAGATCAGACATAAGGTTTTTACATACTTTTAAAATATAGTGTAAAAAACACCACTAACTTCCCAAGCGGAGATTTAGTTAGCCATGACACAAATACAGGACGTCATATTGTTTAGCAATAATAGCAAAAGATGTTTTTGATAATTAAAGTCTTTTAATATTAGATAGTACTTGTAGACTTACGTGAAGCCTGTATTTTAAAATTGATAAATATACGATATTAATTTCTATATAGAATCATATAGTACGTGACGGTTAAATGAAAAAAGAAATTATTAAATATTTTTTGGAAAATCTTATTGAAATAGTCATTATTATCGATACAAAGGCCGAATCTATATTAGAATTTTTGTCTGTCTGTCCGTCTGTGACCGCATCATGGAAAAACCACTGCAGAGATTTTAATAAAATTTGATACGATGATACCAGGTTATTCGGGTCAACATATAGGATAGTTTTAACTGCGGGAAAATATCTCATCTCTGAGAAATCTATTCTAAGCGTTAACGTTTTAACTAAGGACGAACCCGAGCGAAGCGAGGATGAGTCGCTATTATTATATAATAATGAATTCCTAAAATGATCATTAGGTATATGTCACATTTACAATTTTTATTCTATGCAACAGTATAAACTGTGGCCAATATAATTAATTTTGTTATCAAAATGAGATATTATTGTTGGGTGCGCTTTTGGTTGACCATATTATTCAATTTCCTTTCACGCATCAATTCTCTATGATAATTGAATTCCTATAATATGAACGTTTGTTTGTTTGTTGATTTCAAAACTGCAAATCTGTGAAAGTTCTTTAACTGTTGCTTTTTAACGGATATAAATGTTTTTAATAAAGAAAGATCCCAAAACAACTATTTGTATGTCTGTTTGTCTGTATATTTGAGTGCATTACACAAAAAGTACTGAACATATTTTAATTACATTTTGGGTAGCGATAATTTATTGCTCGGGTCAACTCTCGCGGAATTTCTCTCATTTCCAAGGGAAAACACAATAATTGGTCGGCCGAATTATAATTTTCGGTGTAAGCCAAGAATTTGAATTAGCATAGCCCATTGCCCTTCGTATCTTGGAGAATACAATTTACTAGAACATTTTCGAGTTTATCTACTACTAGAAAGTTCTTTGTTTTATGTATTTAATACAGGAAATAGTGTCGAGACATAAGCATAAGTTCAGAGTTAAGAAAAAAATGAGTACAATTATTAAAAACTGAAAAATTGAAGAAAAATAAATCAGTTGTGAAAGTGAAAATTGATTCCAAATAATACTTAATAACTGAATTAAGTCGACTGAACGTGTTCTCTATGTATTTGAACTGCTAAAATTTCGACTCGTAAAGGCAATAAAATATACAAAGTGCAAGTAAACCGTTTTAATATCCGATCCTAAAACCGTAGCTCGTAACAATGTTATATTTTCAATGCTAAATGTAATGCAAATAAAAAAGTCAATATTTTAAGAATGACACGATGAATAATTCAATTATTGATACTTAAAATGAAAGGAATTACGAAGTTTTATTGGTTGTAAAACTTTTCCAATATTCCACTCGATCGGATGTCACTGGAAAGAAATTCTCAATTGTCTTAATTCCCCTTTTGACAAGGTTTCTTCATTAAGTTTAAAAAATGTAGCTAATAATGTTTTATAAGCAGTTTATAATTTTATTAAGTTAAAAGTATGATTTTATCTAGAAACTCGTGTTTGTTTATTTGAATCTATACATACATATAATAAAATCGTCGCAATACATCTGCTGTCTGCAAATATAGCCAGGACCGCCCAAGCCATTATATTCGCTTCAATAGAACTCAAATACTGGCGAAAGAAAACCGATATCGCCCTAGAATGATTCGAGAAGCCACAGAAATTAAAAAACATCCAAATTTCAATAGGGAAGATGGCTGGGTACTACCATCGTCATGGGATCCTGTTATTAATATAATAAAATCAAATAATAAATATAAACATAACAGACAGGCAGATGTAGTAAGTTCATACTGTGTAGATCAAAATGACAGCTTATCTGATTAATATTTTTCATTTTTCATTTGTAAAAGTATATATTAATAGTGTTGCTTAGTAATTTGTTTTTAAATAATAGCAAACTAAATTAAAATTATTATCCTTAATTAATTTTAACTCTTTAAATTACACATAGAACAATTATATGGCTTAAATAATTAATACTATATTTTATATTTTTATTATGGTTATAAATATAATAATGGCAACACTAAATATAGATTCCTAATTAATATTTTTTAAATTGTAATAATTATAAGAATAATAGCAAAAATTAAATAAATAATATTCCATATTCAATTATAATTAAAATTATAAAAATGTTTAAAGTTAAAAAATATTGTAAAGTAATTGGTGCAATTTTCATTTTGTTAATTGTGGGTAGGCTGTCTGTAACAACTATACCTTCAAGACATGTAACATCTCAGTCTCTTCCGTGACCATGGATGCTGTAAAGCATTCGAAACGTCGGGAACCAAAAATCAAAATTAATCCGCGAAATAATCCGAAAAGATAGTTTTATTTAAAAATGTCAAACATTCGCGTAAATCTAAGGGAGTATTATATAATAAAATTCTAACTGTGTCGAATCTGTACATTATGTATTTTTCCGAAAATCTTATTGAAATAGTCATAATTATCGATACAGAGGCCGAATCTGTTGTTTTTAGAATTTTGTCTTTATCTGTCTGTCTGAGAGCACATCAAGAGAAAACCATTGGACAGATTTTGAAAAAATTTGGTATGATGTTAGCTGGTTACCCGGGTCAGCATAATATAGGATACTTTTTACAGGGTGAAAATATCTAATCTTAGAGAACTCTATATTAAATGTTAAAACGCTACTAGGGACGAACCCGAGCAGAACGAGGGTGAGTCTCTAGTATATTTTTTACCATTTATGTTGTGTATTCGGCCCTTTTTAACGTCCCACTGCTGTCCCTTCAATACGAGGTGGATCAGGCCATAGTCCCCCACGCTGGCCAAGTGCGGGTTGCGGGTTGGATTTATGTTGTGAAGCTTGTTAAATGTAAAGATTTTAGGTATAGTATATTGATTTAAATGAAATTATTTCAAGTATATACTTATAATTATTAATTTTTATATTATACTATATAGTTCTAATAAATAAACTAATCAAAAAAAAAAGAATTAAGAAAAGCAATTAACAACTAGCGAAGATATTGTATAGTGGCATAAAAACATACTATGGAATTGCGTATTTCTACCTTTTTGAGGTCGATCAAAAAAGGAAACGGATTTCCTTTTAACTTTACCAATACAAATATTAAAATTGTTGTAGACTTCTACATATCCTTTAATTATACTTATTTGAGGGATGTTTGGTATATATCAAAAGCCAAATGTTTTATCGTCCATCTCGATGGCAACTAATAAATTTCTATGACATTTCTTTTTTATAAACAGTTTATAGATAAAAGCATCTTTGAAAAGTTATAAAACTAACTATAACTTCTAGTCCCAACTCTGGTTCCATATAAAGCGAGTATAGTATAAAGCAGTTAAGAGTTAAACAAAAAATGCATACGAAATTAAAGTCGGCAGAACCTAATATACCTATTCAGTTGGGACATAGCCGGGAAGCTGGCATGAGGCATCCTATACTAAACATGCCAGCATCCTACTCAAGAAGACCTGAGCATCATCAACTTGCAGTACAACTACTCTCAAAGTTCCAAAAATACTATGAGGACTCATCTAGCTTGAATTATCTCAAATTTAAATACGTGGCTATATACCTATGCTTTAAAAAAAGTTAAAACTATAAAGAAAATAAGTAAAAATATAACCAAAACCCAAAAAAGGCACAGGAAAACAGTCTTTGGTGTAGGCTCGTAAAATAAAATATACCAATATATAGTAAATAACCTAAAAGGACTAGTAAAGTAAAGGACTCACATAGGAAATCATTCAACTCAGTGTTCGGAACAAACAAATTACATGTTATATAGTTCCCGAGCTTGGTCGGTTTCCCTTTTATTTGTGCCGGAGAATTAGCTGCGTCAGTCGTACCCTATTTAGAGGGACCGCAAAAAAGTTAAATCTTAAATCGACTGAAATAACTGGCTCGGTTTAAGGTCTTAGTTATTGATAGATCGTGTTTTCTTCTGTTAGTATTAAAATATATTTTTTGCCTCTGCCTCCGTGGTTTAGTAGCTAGCATGTATGGCTGTAGATCTGGAGGTCCTGGGTTTGAGTCCCCCAGGTCGGGCCAAGTTTAATTACTGAGTTTTTCTATTAAGATATACTTCGTAGTAACCCGGAGTTGGGAAGTTGGCGGTGTTGCACTCCCGTGCCTCGGAGAGCGCGTAAAGCCGTCAATCGGTCTTGTACCTTAACTCTTACCGGTCGTATCGAGGTATCGTCTTATCGGAATTTGAGTGCAGTTGTGTTTGCGCATATATTTGTGCACTATAAACGTAGATGGCTAGTTTCAGTGAGATTAGCCGCCATGGCCGAAGTCAGGATGACAATAATGTCATACAGTCATATATGTCATACTCGCAATAGAGCAAAAGTTTGACGAAAATTTTATATATTTTTATAACATTTATTATAATTTATAACATTTTCATAAAACACGTTAATGACTGGGAATATAAAATATGCAAATATTGACTTTGAAAAACCATTTAGTAGATAGTAGTACCTACTAACTTTTTTATCGACCGTATCTCGTAACCATTTTATAAAAACAACGTAATAAATGAACTCGTTAAAACTTAGGTAATTTGAATTCTTTACGTAAAATTTTAATAAAACTTCACTTAACAAAAGTAAGTAGTTATTCGGCTAACAATTTAAATTTTATGAAAAAATGTCACCATGAAATTACTAGAATAATGGAAATGGAATAAGTTATAAGCCATCTATTATAATACCTAGAGGAGCATAACGTATGGTGAGAGATGACCTAGATTTGAAATATACTATTATACATCATATTATGAGGAACATCGAATGAATAGAACAATTGGAGATAAGTAGACAATGCAATGTAGTGTTAGTATAATTTATGCTTCTTTATATGGGGCAAGAAACTCTCTTTCTAGTCGAATTATAACTTAAATATCCTTGTAATTATAACTGTAAAAATGTAATTAAAACGAAACTAGTAAATCTATAAGTCTAAAAATTTCCTAGTGCTCAAAGTTAAAAGATTACTAAATATAATAAACAGAATTTGCTCTTTATAATTTACTAGCAAGCCCAGCCACACGTTGCTGTGGCACACTTATAACATTTTTTCTTTAGCTTGAGGGTAGAATTTGTAGCTTAAAGTACCCGTTTCTCAGTTCCGGTTTCCCTCCGAATTCCCTCTCCAGATTTGAAAATAGTTAATTTTGCAATAAAAAAACGAAATAATCGGGATAAAAACTATATTTTAGGTTTTACCAATCACAAAAAAAATCATCATCATTTAAAAAAATACGTTAAGATCATTTAAGTAGTTTCGGAGTTCATCGCGGACCAACATCGTGACACGACAATTTTATATATTAAGATTTGACTATATGAACTAAATATTTAATTGTCGATAATATATGGAATTCATTTTTACTTCTACGAGACTCGCACTTGACTTTTAAGTACTTACATACTACATAGTCTAAAGTAGTTTATAGTATTAGATATGATTTTGCAATACCATGATTTCCTTTATCCATATCGGTCATTTAACCTTTTGAGAAATAATTCATCTCGTTTATGAAATACAATCAGGATTTGAAACATTTGTCCGCTTTCCCTGCCCACTCTGTAAAATATAATGTAAATATTCTAATAAAGTTTGACGTCGATGTCTGTCTGTTTGTGTGTGTCTGTCTGTGGCATCGTAGCTCTCAAACGGATTTACCGATTTCGATGCGGTTTTTTTCATTTGAAAGCTAGTTTCCTTGCGGTAGTTCTTAGCTATGTTTGGTTAATATCGGTCCAGCAGTGTAAGAGTATCAACTCTTTTCCAAAATGATGTAAAGCAATTTGGCGTATGATTACTCGATTAAGTGCTTCACGTGTGCCAGTGTAATCGTTAAATGACATGACAGTTAATTTGCGTAGGGGGTTTTTTAAATTTATAATTTATACTTTGATTAAATTAAAAGCGTTATAAGATTATATGACTAGACGCCCTGTTTCATTTAATGTATCAGTGAAAAGGACTTCTGTATTTGAAAGTGATGATGTTCTCCTGACCGATTCCGGCTACGGCGGCCAATCTCATTGAGACTAGTCAACTGCGCAGGAGATATTATAGTGCACAAGTGTACGCGCAGACACAACGTGCACTCTCTATTCCTGTCACTCTCATACTCTGGTGGGACGACTGCTCGACACGACCAGTGAGAGTTAAGGCGCAGGGCCGACGACTTTACGTGCTCTCCGAGGCACGGACTCTCAAACCCAGAACCTCCGGGTGTGCAGCCGTACATGCTAGCCACTACACCACCGAGGTAGTTAAAATTTGAAAGTATAATTTGTACGTCTTCTTCAAATCACTTTACCGTTATGCAAAAATGGTAATTAATTAAAAGCTAAGTAATTTAATTTTAACATTTTTTTGCGGCCAAGATTCAGGTTAGCGGGCCTTAGCAAAATAAGACATTAATTTCTAACGTAATTGTCTTACGGTTAAATAAATAAATAAATTAAATTAATCTGATATTATGAAAATGCAAACGATTTTTAACATGATAAAAAATACCTTATGATTAAAGAAAGCATTGTGGGGAAACGTATATGTCTGAAGGAAACTAACTAGTTTTCGTAGGAAATGTGGAGTGGTGGACTTTGGTCCCCCTTACACGGAAATCAGTTCCCAACAATTAGCCATTAGAAAAGCTATATTATTATAGTTACTCACCCTCGCTCTGCTCGGATTTGTCCCTATGTACATTTTAATAATCAGTATACATTTCTCTGAGATGAGATAAGGCTTTAAAAGTATCCTATATGTTAACCCGGATGACCAGCTATCATCATACGAAATTTCATCAAAATCTATCCAATGTTTTTCTCGTGAAGCGTTCACAGACTGACAGACAAAAATTCTAAAAACTATAAATTCGGCTTATGTTTCGATAATAATGACTATTATAATAAGGTTTTCCAAAAAATATTTAATGTTAGAATTTTATTATAATATATTATAATACATACTAATAATAAAATTCTAGTAGAGTCGAATCTGTAAATTAAATATTTTTTGGAAAATCTTATTGAAATAGTCATTATTATTGATATCGAATATATAGAATATTATTTGATTCTGGAATATGAAGAATCCATGACAACCATTTTTCTCCGTTTATGAGATAGTACTCCTTTAAAACAGCTTATTTTATTGAATAATTTTTATAAGTAAAATTAATTACGAAAATGTTCAAACTCACCATATTTTCTATGCACAATATCTTATGTAAAAATATTAAAGTTAAAAAAATACAAACTCGAAACAAGTAAATGTAAAAATCATATTTATACATCGTGATATTTTTTAAATAAAAATTCAGCTATATCAGATAGATGGACAATGCGTGTATTCTGTCACGACGTGATTAAGTATCGACTACGTGATACTCTGGAGCGAATAACCGAAATGATATCTTTACTCTGCAAAGTACTTTTTTGTTACTAAGATATTTGGTTACATGACCATTTTGTTTCTGTTTCATTGTTTTATTTATAAACTAGTATTTGTCTTCTACTCATCGAACACAGTATAATTGGTATTGGAATTAGAAATGTAATGGAAAAGGAGAGTAGAGGCGATATAAAATTTTGTAGACCAAACAATAAACATACTGTCTCATTTATAGTACAGCTAGCGACTTACGCTTCGCTTGGTTACGTGCCTTGATGTCATATATATTTATAACTAGCAGAACCCGCGGCTTCGCTCGCGCTAAAACTACAAAAAAACTCTAAACAGGTAGGTTTCATACAAACTTTCATACCCTATTTTACCTCCTTAGGGGATAAGTACAAAATTTCAAGTAATTCTGATCATAAATATTTTTTGGGTTGTGTTATAACGTGTTTTCCTGTGGGAATTAGATAATCTCCCATGATAAAAAGTAGCCTATGTCACTCTCCAGCTCTCCGACTATCTCCACACAAAAAATCACGCAAATCAGTCACTCTATTTCGACGTGAAAGAAGGACAAACAAACAAACATAAAACAAACAAACAAATAAACACACTTTCACATTTATAATATTAAGTATATGAATATACAGGCGGCGTTACCTTTAGGCAAAATGTATTATTATCAGTTTAAGTGTTAATCAAGGCCATAGTCTATCTATGTGGTAAATGTTATCGAAATCTGTCCCGCCGTTTGGGCGTGAAAAAAAATTTATGAATTTAATGGTAGTGTAAATGAAGATTACTAAGAAGATACACAAAATAAAAAAAATACTAACAAAGACATTAAGTTTACTTACTCGTAAAACTTTAAAAACTTCAAGGCTTGTGTGATAAAATTACTACTTCTAGATCACTGGGAATTCTATTCTATCTTTTTTTCTTGGAAAGAAGATATTATAAGTTATATTATTTACTTTATAAACCTGAAAAATTGGACAAGTGCGTGTCTAACTCGCATCTAGGGTTTGGTAGCATGGTACACTAAATTTAAGTATGTTTTAACATGCCTAGTTTGTTACGTTAAAAGTAAATTAAATTATTTACCAATCTAAAACATTCATTTCATTAACTGCAAAAATAAATTGGATTTTCTTATTATTTTTCCAGCTGAAGGCATGGCACCGAAATTCTCTTGAAAATTACTAAAAACCGTCTTCTTCAAAGTAATTTTCGTTGAAAGTATTATAGAAGGTCTATTATCACAAATTAGTCACTTAGAGACATCTATCACAATTCTAAAGGCCTATTTAGAGACATGTAGAGTCAACATTTTTTATGCCCCACATTACACGAGTGCCATAGTATTTTTGTCATTTGCCTGCAAAATTGTTTGACGGTTTAGATGAGGCTGTAACTCCTAAAGTCGCCAGAAAAATAGCTTTGGTGTATATAACAGACAGACGGACAGACAAGACGAAATGATGAAGTTTTCGCAAAAGGCATTACTTTTCCGGATTTCCTAAAGATAACCTAAAAGTTTATATTTCAAGAATGACATATTAATATTTTTGCCGTTTACGATCATTTCCACTGCTTTCAGTAAAATTGATCTATTAATTCGATTAGGTTTAACCCAAAAATGTCAAAGGCTGCAATGAAACGTTAGAATTTTCTAAGAGTGAGTATTTGTTAATGTTAAGATGTTTTAGATTCGTTTGATCCCGAAGGCCGTTGCGCCTTTTAGTTTGGACGAATTCCTATTTTTGCTCCATTACGTTTGATTACAAAATGTACTGAAGACAGATTTTACTTGAATTTCTTTAGAAAATTTATCTAAAAGAGTGTAAGAAATTTTTATATATTAAAAAACAACCCATGTGTCCGTCTGTCTGTAAGTATGGTTATAGTTTATAATTGGCGTGCCACATGTTAACCATGGTTTTGAATAGTGTGATTTGGTTACAGATAACGTAAGCTACTAACAATTACAATTTGATAAAATGTATCTATTATAGCGAAAATTTTGATACCGCGAGTTTCTAAAGGCTGTACAAGTCATTATTTTCGACATATAAGGTTTTGTGTTTCTTGACTAAATAGATAGATACCCGACACCGTTAGATTTTTATGAGTAATATTCTAAAAAAATATGATTTAGGTACCGTAAAAGCATGACATGTATTCTCTAAATTTCAGCTCGCTATAACCAGTAGGTTTGTCCTGGACGGTGATGACTAGCACCTTTATCATCATCACATTTATTTATAAAAAAAAGCAGTCGTGACGACTGCCGACAGAAGTGAAAACTTAAAACTATAAACAAACAGTTGTTATTTTTGGATATTTAAATTGTTTGATCTTAAATTAAAATTTGTAAATTAAAACTGTTTACATTTATCTGGTTTTGACATCTATCGACACTTTGAGTGTTAGCGTTAACACTTCATGTGACCATGTCGATGACGACTTACATGAATTTACTCCACATCCAAACCTGCCTATAGAGGTTTTCACTTCAAAAATCTTGAGTTGATTTGATTAAAATTTAAAAGCTCAAAGCCAAGATTAAAACCTACTAAATAACTTACTAATTCAAACATGAACTTTAACCCTTACGATTGTAATCAAAAAATGTTTTTTTAATTGCTGTATTTAATTTAAGTACAATTAATAATAGTATTCGGTGTGTTTACAAGAAATGATTTTCTTCTAGAAATTATATTATGAATTCAACGAAAACTGCGAAAAGTTTTCTTCAGAATTTTTCCAATTCCATTATAAGATTTTCATGAGCCAGAATTTTCTCGCCATTGCAGTGAATCAAAAATATCGCAAGCTTGCATTTATTTTAATTTTGCACAAAATACGCATATTTTACAAAGATCACGTACCTACCGTTTCCCAGAATTTAATCTTTCATATTAAAAGTTTAATAGAATTGTTATGTATTTTTTATATTCCTTTTATTTTAAAGCAAAGTCTAGTTTTAAAATTCCTGCGAATTCACTCGCGTAGATAATCACCAAAATATTCTCCGTATTCAAATATCTATATGTTGTTTTCATAGCGATCGGTTTAATGGTAATGGTTAAGTTGATCCCTACGACATCTAGTGATGAGTTACAGCAAAGTGCATATATAGAATAAAACTTTCTTCAATTAAAAGCACATATGATTCTAAATTTCAAAGCTGATACAAAAGTTTTGGAGATTTGAGGTTATGACAAACAAACATTTGCATTTTTATAAGTATTGAGCTGCTTTTCGCAGAAAATATCGTGCCACCTCAGTTATTAACGTCAGTCAAATCATGTCTTTTATCATATTCATCATATACGTTTCAAAGTAATCGCTTTTCAAGCGTCGTTACGCGCAATTAATCTTTGCTGACAGTCAACGGCTTAATGGAAATTATTATCATATCTATACATATTATAATAAATGTACATTAGATATTTTTTGGAAAATCTTATTGAAATAAACATTATTATCGATACAGAGACCGAATCTATAGTTTTTAGAATTTTTGTCTGTCTGTCTGTTACCGCATCACAGAAAAACCACTGGAGGGATTTTGATGAAATTTCGTATGGTTATAGCTGGTTATCCGGATTAACACATAGGATACTTTTTACCACGGGAAAATATTTCATTTCTGAGAAAAAATGCAAAAGCTGCAATGTAAGAGTATACTAATCTGTAAAACCTAAGAATTTGGTTTTTGGTCATCTGAACGCGGGCGGGCAATGCTAGTTTATAAATATTGCTCTATGAAGCTATACCTTTTTGTTTTCAAGTCTATTTTTGTATTCCTATAGGTATCTCATATTTTTCGTACATTAACAAAAGTATTATGCCCGTCATCGCACACATTCCAATAAATTTCATATTATGTGGCACGCGATTATTGCTTTTGTTATTTCCCCCTTTGATATATAGTTTAGCTTCTTAATGTCACTAAGCACTTTAATAGAGCCTGATATTTTTATTCAAAAACTGAATTATCGTAGTGATTTAAGTCATAAGTTGAAATTATGTGAATGTGAAATGTATTTATAAAAATTTTAACTGTTTAGGATAAAAGAAAGTGCTTCTAAAGTACGTATTTTTGTACAGTTAAAATCTTGCAAGGTGAATTAGAACTGCTCCCTCTTATTCTACAAAGATTTGCCGATTATAATATATGAAAGCTCTATCAAAATCGGTTCAACCATTCTGGATATAAACTGATAAAGAAGTTAGGCGAAAAATAGCTCTTTTTATTAAAGAAAAGACATCTTATATATACTTATTGTTGTAAGCTTAGTTACAATTTTATTATATGTATAGATAATACCACCGATCATATAATACAATACTACACTAATTTAATACTAAGTATTGTATGTAAAGAAAACGTTAAAGGTATTGAAACCGTTAAAAAATAGATAAAGTTGTAGAAATATTGTATTGAAGTCGTATTGACAACTATCATCTATACAGATAAATAAAATTAAAGTGTCTGTTTGTAATGTCAAAATAACAGCTTTTTACTAAATGCATAATGTGGAATTATATACGGTAATTATGTTATAAGAAAAACACATTTTCTTAAATTTTTGTCTGTCTGTCTCTTTGTTTGTTCCGGCTAATTTCCGAAACGGCTGGACCGATTTTGGCGGGACTTTCACTGTCAGGTAGTTGATGTTATAAGGAGTAATTTAGGCTATTTTTATTTCAGTAAAAGAATTAGGGTTCCGATGAAAAAAATTAAAATATAACTAGGGGCGAACCCAAGCGAAGCGAGGGTGAGTCGCTAGTTATATCATAAAATTCAATCAATCAAGAAAATAATATGTCGTCTCGATATATTTTTCTAGATTTTTATTCTTTAATGGTTGTGGGATGACTTCTTGTCTAGACAAGTACATAATTTGGCGAGCCGTGTTTACCTATTTATTGTTGTATAGTTACTAGTAAACTGTATTGCATCTATAACTTTAATGACATTTTAATAACTGCTGATGAACCTAGTTATTTAACGACACGAGAAGAAGAAGAAGAAGATTTAACTAAGTAATATAATTTAAAAAATAAGAAAAAAAATCCTTTTATTTCATGCTATTAAGACCTTTTTTTATTACATAAACGTATCTGCAAAATGTTATAAAGATGTATAATTTGCATACAATTACATTTGGTAACCTTTCATTAAATTAAAAAAAATAATCAGTTTTGTTTTAATTGTAAATTAAAGTCACAGTTAGTTAAATATTTAGTCGTTAAGTCCACGGCCATAAATTGTACATTTTCCATGTGAAATTATTATTATACGATTAGACAAGATGAAATGTTAAGATCAGAAAAATATTTCGTATAAAACATGAAGACTAATTTAATATAGTCAAGGGTCCTGTCTACTAAAAATAATATAATTAGTTCTTTTTTCTGTTTAGTTAGTTACTTACTCCCTTATATATTAGTACCTGAGCCACCGATCTTCGGTTAGAGTTTTTGGCCATAAAAACATTAAAAAAAACAAACTAAAAATTTGAATAAATACAAAAAAAAAACAGAAGTAGAAACCGACTGTATCCGACCGGGATACGAACCTAGACACCTGTGGTTGTCAAACTTACGCATTGGCCGCTTGACCACGATGCTTATATCCTAGAGTGCGAATTAACGACCACATTTTGCGCGGAATAATGCGAAACAAAACCGCATGAAAACTCGAAAACACACGTTTTTTCAGATATAAAACTAATCTAGATCGATTTATCGCCCCCGAAACCGCCTGTATATTAAATTTCATGAAAATCGTTGGAGCAGTTTCCGAAATTCAGATTATATATAAATATATATACAAGAATTGCTCGTTTAAGTATATTAGATATTGTGTATAATATACCTAATATGTACATTGTACATGTCAGTCATGTTGTGGCGCTCAGTGCGTTAGTAACCTATGCAATGTTCCAGGTCATAGACTATTTGTGTACCTACTAATTTCATCCAAATACCTCCAGCCTTTGTAGTATAAACGCTGCAGAAGAGTTTTACAGAGTTTTTCAGTTTCAGCAATTATGATCACGGGGAGACTACTTTTTAACCAACTTCCAAAAAGGAGAAGGTTCTCAATTCGTCGGAATATTTGTTTTTTTATGTATGTTCACCGATTACTCGAAGACGCCTGAACTGATTTGGAGTTTTTTTTTCGTTTCGAAGGGTATACTTCCCAGGTGGTCCCATTTAAATTTAATCGAAATCGGTCGAGCGGTTTTTAAAAAATCTACTTTTTTTTAATAAATTGTTTAATCGAATATGTTAATAAAAAAAAACTTTTTTCTTACTAATTACCTGCTTATTACGTCTACACTAAAAATTTAAAAAAATTAAAATTTAAAAAAATAATAATAATAAAAACTGACTTCCAGGCACTAAAATGTAACAAATAACTAAACGGGGGTTTTCATTTAGAATAGATACCTAATCAGACATTTTCGAAGTCGGTGCCAGCCGATGCGTAATAAATATATTTCAAATGCAAATCTTATATATTTCGATACCAAAAATACACCACAAATTGATGTATAATATTTCAACTATAATTAGAGTTCATACCAAATCATATTTACCTATTAAATAAGCATATCTTAAAATATTGTCGGCTGGCAATTAAATACCACCTTTATGACCCAAAGGAGTTAACTAAAAACGTACACAAATATACCTACACGGGGTAAACCAGAAATAAAACAAAGCAGTAACAAAGTTGTTTTCAATATCCTAATGGCAAGTTTTATTTTTCCGCAGTTAAATTTTAACTGGAATTGTGCCAACGATATAATTAAGGTTTAATTGTACAAGATCTGACTATATGTATAATTTATACAGTAGGTTTTATTTCAAAGTCATAAAATTATAACATTGTAGCTAACCCATATCGATTTAATATATTATTATAAGTTGTCGAGTTGCTCCTAGTACTTCTCTGATAGCAGAGTGCACTGTTCAATCAACCCCATGGTTACTGTGACTAGCTTCGGCATACCTGCCTTCGGAGCGTCGTTCAGTGGGTATTACAAGCTTTGCCGGTGAGTCCCACATAACTACCTGTTTGTATGCAGGTGGTATGCCTAAATACATTTTTCAACATAAAAAAAATATTAGGCTTTTATTATTAAAAAATAATCTTTAATAGTAATTAAAATTAAATTAAAGCCATACAAAAAATATACAAATTAGAAATAATAAGAACCTATTATAGAAATACTTGACCCTGTATTGAATTAAACTCTCATATCTACTATATGTCTTACGATAAGCTATCTAAGCTCAAGCCTTAATACGGAAAAAGCCATGCGAGGAGAGAGGAAGAAGCTACCTAAACTTATCGTAAGTACCTACCTATTACACAAAAGCTTTGAAAATGGACATAATAGGATGAGTATCCATAATATAAATGTATATAGCTCTTCACCCGGTACATTTAATTTTTAAATTATTAATTTTCTGTCATCCCACGGGATAGCTGCAAAATCAATATTGTATGTGAACAGCCCTTTTTAACGTCCCACTGCTGGGCACGGGCCTCCCTTCAATAAGAGGGGAATCAGGCCATAGTCCACCACGCTGGCCAACTACGGGTTGGCGGACTTCACATGTCTTTCGAGAACTTGCTAGGTCGCTTTCTAGACATGCAGGTTTCCTCACGATGTTTTCCTTCACCGTAAGGCAAGTGTTAATCATGTTCGAATTGATTCGCACATGAAAATATCAGAGGTGCGAGACCCGGGATTTGAACCCGCTTCACTCAGTTTCTCAAGCGAGCGCGTTACCACTGGGCTACCACTGCCTATATAATCAATATTATAAAAAATAAATATATTTTTAGCTAATTAAATTGTTGCAAAAATCATAAATATTTAAAATTCAATAACGTTACAATAAAATTCTACTAACATAGATATGTACATAATACAAAATACCAGTTTCCGTTCACAGAATTCTCATATTATCATATAAAATTTATTCGAGTATGTTACGAGCATACGCCTATACAACCATTTCATGGGTGGTTACACAGACTCGGTCTCTATAAGAATGGCTCACGTTGCCAGTACATTTGCTACAATAATATTTGTAATTTTAGTAACTAAAACTTTAAAAAGAAAAGCACTCCTTGTATTTACTCTTTATCTACTTTTATATTTTAAAGCAGGCATTTTTATATGTTAAGGCAGTGGTAGCCCAGTAGTAACGCGTTCGCTTGGGAGACCGAGTGAAGTGAGTTCAAATCCCAAATTAATGATTACCACTTGTCTTAACGATGAAGGAAAACATCGTGAGGAATCCTGCATGTCTGGGAGAACCTCCTAAGTTTTCAAAAGACATGTGAAGTTCGCCAACCCGCACTTGGCCAGAGTAGTGGACTGTGGCCTGATTCCCCCCGTACTGAAGGGAGGCCCGTGCCCAGCAATGGGACGTTAAAATGGCTGAATACATATTTTAAAGAGCTATATCGATTTTGATGCAACTTTACTTGATGGTTACATGCTTTGTGCAATAATGTACTCACGTCTGATTTCGGCCGTTACTGCCTATCTGAGGCTGGATAAACACAAGTGCATATCTATTTCTATTCCTTTCTATGCAATCTCTCAATTTTCCTGTAACACTTTCTGCCAACTTGTTAATTAAGATTTTTTATAAAAGACCCACAAAATAAAACTTTGCCTATTTATATCAAGGATTCGAACTCAATACCACAGATCTACATCCGATTATTTTAGCTACTAGACTAAAAAGGCCGATAATTTTATATGCAGTGTTGCCAATGCTGTCCTTTAGCTTAACCGAATAGGGTAGACCTCTCAGATATATCTATCTATAATATAAATGTATTTTATTTCATTTTATAACTACTATGATATGTATGTATTTTATCTAAAATATCAATATATATATATGTATTTATTTCATTTTATAATTCCTAGTAAGTAGTTTAATCAAACTGTGCCAATAATGTTTTGTTTGTAATGTATAAACTAAAAATACACTGAATCGACTTGAAAGAACTTTTATATGAAGATAGTTTGAGACCCTGGGAAGGACATATAGATAGTGTTTATACCGGAAATCATCTGTTAAGGGGTGAAAAGGGGGATGAAAGTTTGTATGGGAAATCAATAATTTCTCAAGTAAGGGATAAAAAACTTATCTTTCCTATGTATAGGTATATATTAGTATATATTTACTAATATAATAAACTTTGTTATAGTCTATCTATTCCATACTCACCGTTAAAAAATGCACCTGGGGACGAACACGAGCGAAGCGAGAGTGAGTCGCTAGTATTATATAACGTAACCTTAAAATTGGTTTTCTTACTTTATTAAAAGCACTATCATCATTTCCGTTCGATAAAATTAAAACGGGTCCATAAATTAACTCATAGCATAAGTATACAAATAATCTGAAAACTCATTTGTATTGACAGAAATGTTTACTTTTACACGTAGCGGATGTAGGTATAAAAACCGTATCTATTTTTGCATAATAATATTTATACGCCTCCGTGCGAATTTCCGGGAAATTAATTATTAATTGACACGATGGCGTATCCGCGATTATCAACAGGTTAAATAAAATATTTTAGTTTAAGTACTTATACTCGTACATTTAGTTTCATTGATTCATTTTTTCTGACATAAACTTCCAATATTTGTTGTGATAAAACAAAAATAAAATACTATTTTTGTACGTTATAATATGAATTATACTTATGATAGCTTATTTCGTAAGCAAACTGAACTGTAAATAAAATGTATGATTATTAAAGAAAATCTCTAATCGCATTCTAGCAACCCATCACCGCTACGCTGAATACTTTACCGATCTTAAAAACCTCATCTGTCTTATATGCTGCTTAATTCTATTATTTACCGGAATAATAAACCAATCTTTCCACTAGTGAAAATAGAAAAAGATATGTCGGATATCTTTTATCCAATTGGAATCCTTTTTCTTGAAAGAGATAAATATTTAGTCCTTCTCGCCTAAACACTCAGTGAACAGATCTATTTTTTTCACTCAACCTCCGATGGACAATTCGACACGATTGGTGAGATATCAGCAAGAGGACCGACGGTTTTACGTGCTCTCTGATAAGTTGCTGTGAAACATCGCTAACTTCCTAATTACTGAGAATTTCTCAACATAAAAACCTAATACGAGTAACTGTACTTGGGCCGACTCATGAATCGAACCCAAAACCTCCGTATCTGCAAGCATACATGCTAGATGTTAGACTAAAGAGGTTAAATAAGTTAAATTAGTTTAAAAATAAATGAAATACAATTTCAGAATTACTAAAAAACAAAAAAGTTTTATTCTTCTTTAAAACTCCGAAGATAAAACACCAGAAAAAACATTAAACGGGGAATAGCAGAATTTTTTTAAGTTTTAGAAGCTTAAAATTAAATTTTTGAAAGTTTAATTATATTCATTGGTGTTTTTTTGCGCTTTTGAGAAAAGACTGGAAAGAATTGAATGATATTTTTGTATCATTTTCTGACTTATATTGAAAAGAAATTAGATAAGTAATTTTAATAATATAGAGAAGCTCTTAAGTGCTACATATTATATATAAATTTATTAATAATTGATATATTTATAATCTATCTATATTTGACGACACGTTTGGCTCAGTTTGTTGACCCTACTTGCTGTGCCAGCGGTCGCGGGTTCGAGTCCCTCTGGGGTCATTCATTTGTGTGATGAGGAATGTTTGTGCTTCAGTCATGGGTGTTTATATTTATAATATGTATCTATTTAAAGTTATATATGTGTAATGTATTAACTATCTGGTATCCAAAACACAAGCCTCGTAGCTTACCATGGATTTAGATCGCGCTGTGTGTTAATGTCCCAACATATTTTTTTTATTTATCTAGAGCTTTTTGACCTAGCTTATTTTTCTTTGAAGAGTAGTATAAGACAGTGATAGCGTAGAGGTAATATGCAGGCGAATGAAGCGGGTTCAAAACCAGGGTGATATATTAACCAGGGTGGTTCGTATATCTGATATTGTCACGTGCCAATCATTTTCTAAACAACTATCACTTTCCTTACGTTTTTCCTTCTAGAAAAACATGGCGTGGAAACCTGTCTAAGAAAATCTAGATAGTGTACAAAAGCCATGTGAAGTCCGCCAACCTGCACTTAGCCTGCGCGGTGACTAAGATGCCCTATAGGGGTATGGGTACACATCGAGGCCCATGCCTAGTTAAGAGATTAAAAAAAGTTTATTACAGAAGACTAAAAATAATTGAGATTGGAATAAGTTATTAGTTTAAAAACGGTAAGGCGATATACTCTTTAAATAAATAATATACGTATATACAAAAAGAAAAAAATATTTCTATTATATAACTTTATTGCCACTTGTACCACACATCTTAGCATGGTGTCTGTGAAACGAAATATATATTCAAAGCAATTTTCAGGGGACGCAATCATTACTTCTCGGTACAAATTGAAAATAGCAAGGAGGATCTCCCATAGAAAATATTCGCAAAATGTGAATTGAGTATAAATTGACTTTTGTTGGTTTTTATTACTATTTGTATGTCTTATTGACGAAATATTTTTCTTTTTAAAGGACAACTTGTTTACTTATATTAGAATTACTGCTTACATTATATTAGAAGTAAATAATTGCTATTTATAAAATTAATTGCTATTTATAAAATTAATTGTTATATACATATTGGACTATAGTTCAGTGATTCGAATGAAATAGACATAGGAATCTTTCAAAAGGATAAATTATAAATTATAATTATTAATTATTTAAATTATAATTCATGAGTCGGTCCAAGTACAGTTACTCGTATTAGGTTTTTATGTTGAGAAATTCTCAGTAATTAGGCAGTTAGCGATGTTTCACAGCAACTTATCAGAGACCACGTAAAACCGTCAGTCCTCTTGCTAATCCTCTTGCTTGCTAAAAATAGATCTGTTCACTAAGTGTTTAGGCGAGAAGGACTAAATATTTATCTCTTTCAAGAAAAAGGATTCCAATTGGATAAAAGATATCCTACATATCTTTTCTATTTTCACTAGAGGAAAGATTGGTTTATTATTCCGGTAAATAATAGAATTAAGCAGCATATAAGACATATGGCTTCCGCAAAACAGAGGAAAAGGGGATATTTTATGAGCTTTTTGCTGTAAAGCGTAGCAAGGAGCGTAGAGGATTAAAGCAATGCTTGTGTTTGTAGGTTCAGCAATCAAAGTACTCGTATCAATACTGTATCAACTTTCATTGTATCTCAATGGTAGGGAGATTCTGTCAGGCTGCCTTTAATTATCATCTTCGTCTTTCAAAAACTGGTTATTTTCTTTTACATATCATGTAAAGATAAAATAAAAATATCATCTCCATTATCATTATACTCGTAGTATAGGATAAAATACGACAGCTGTTTTTATTATAAAAGTTTACAAAATTTTTGTTTAAGTATAAAACATAGAAGCAGTCACCGTAAAAATGTTCAAAAGTAAATAACAAAGCCATAAAAAGTCAATATCGTTTCCAAAGTTTATATGATTTCCGTTCTTTACAGACATTTTATTATATTTCTTTTAAAGAGTTTTACTTTATTACAAGCTGTGTCTCCGCCTCGAATAGATGTGATCTTAGGATAAAAATATAGTTTAGAGTAAACTGTGATTTTAGTACTAAATTGTTTTAATTTTCTCATAAAACAATATTGGATACAAGCAAAATTAAACCACTATCATTTTATTTAAACCTAGCTTTCAAGCGCAGATCCAATCAGTTAGCTTATTTATACATAACTAGCGTTTTTCCGCGGTTCCGCCCACGTTATTTAATTATGAATTACTATAAAATGTTTATAAATTATATCTTTTGTGTTATTCTGGTGTGATATATAAGCTGTGTTATTGAAGAGTTTTATCAAAATATGTTTAGCCATTTGTGTAAAAGTGTAAGAAACATACATGTCATAAATTTTGTGCTTTAATAATATTAGGAAGTATTGGGGCTAAAGGTGATTTTACAAAAGAGATATCGCGTTCAAAACAAATAATCAAAAAAAAAATAACCTCAATCTTAATAATAAGTTCAATAGGAATGTGCCTTTGGTATTTAACATACGAGCAAGCGTTTACAAACAGACGGCGCTATTTGTATAATGACGAATCATACGATATTCCTGCGGAATACATACTTATATAATATGTATATATCAATATAACTATGTATAAAATTATTTAATCTGTATAAGTTTTTTATACTTTAAGATTGCAGCGCATTCTATGGATAAGTTTAAATACCACGGTAACCTATTTAATATAATGTTTTCTATATGACAACCCAGACGAACTATTTTGTACGAACTTTTATTTAATACGACAACTGAATTCGCGCTTAATATTCGTACAAATGTATGAAGAAATTGCGAATTTGTTGCGGCTATAAGTATGACTTCGAACATTTCTCGTATATTGTGATCAATTGTGAATGTAGCTATCGAATTACGTAGAATTTCTTATAGAATAGACCTACCCAATTTGCCCATTTTTGTTCGAAACCTCGGATCCAAACATTTTTACAAACTGTTACATACTGACGGCACGTTTGGCTCAGTTTGTAGTGAACCTACTTGCTGAGCTAGCGGTCGCGGGTTCGTGTCCCGCTGGTGGCATTCATTTGTGTGATGAGCATGAATGCTTGCACTCCAGTCATGAGTGCTTATATTTATAATTATTATGTATGTATTTAAAGTTATATATGCGTAGTATATCAACTATCTGGTATCCATAACACAAGCCTCGTAGCTTACCTTGGAACTAGACGGTGTTGCGTGTTAATGTCCCAACATATTTATTTATTTATTTATTTATTATACTTCATATTACTATTAGGATTAATAGCATAAGTCCTTTACACGTAGCTCCATAATCTGAAGCCATACTTCACATCGGCATCGAGTACATTCCGCCAGTTGGTACTCAACCAATTTCTCATTAAATAAATAATGTATATTGATAAAGGTAATGTTAATGAAAGGAATGAAAAATAAAAGATACAAAAGGGGACCAGAATAATATAAATAATATTGTGTTTTTATAAGTTATGAGGTAAAATTATAAAAACTAGTGTTCCCGTAGTACTCGAAATTCAATCGTAATCATTATTGAAAATTGGAGGAAAACAATTTTATGAATAAAATTTATTTGTATTTAGCCCTTTTTAACGTCCACTTGAGGGCACAGGCCTCCGTTCGATATGACGGGGATCAGGCCATAGTCCACCACGCTGGCGAAGAGCGGATTGGCGGACTTCACATGTCTTTCGAAAACTTGCTAGGCTCTCTCAGATGTAGAAGTTTCCTCACGAGTTTTCCTTTACCGTAAGGCAAGCGGTAATCATGTTAGAAATGATTCGCACATGAAAATATCAGAGGTGTGAGACTCGGGATTTGAACCCGCTTCACTCGGTTTCCCAAACGAGCGCGCTATTACTGACACAGATCACTCTACTACTGCTCAGTAGAATTTACTTATTTATATGTATTTTTTTATTAATTACACTAAAGATCGTCAATAGCTACAAATTAAGAACAAGAAAATCGGTTGACAAACGGAGGGGTAAAATGTAGTGAACTGTTTTGTCTTTGCCTATTTATATACATACTAGAGACTCACCCTCGCTCTGCTCGGGTTCGTCCCTACTTACGTTTTAACGCTTAGTATAGATTTATCAGAAATATTTTCCCGCAATAAAAAGTATCCTATATGTTGACCCGAATAACCAGCTATCATCTTACCAAATTTCATCAAAATCCGTCCAGTGGTTTTTCCGTGATGCGGTAACAGACAGACAGACAGACAAAAAATCTAAAAACTATAGATTTGGCCTCTATATCGATAATAATGATTATTTCAATAAAATTTTCCAAAAAATAATTTATGTACAGATTCGGTTCAGTTAGAATTTTATTATATGTATAGATTAGAATTTATTTGAAGTAACAGAATTTCTTGAAAAAATGATAATGAGTTATTCTTACAACAGACCTCTTTCTGTCCAAAAACGCCGCCTATACTGTATTACATTAACGTTATATAGATAGGAAAAAATACAAGTAGTAAAATACAAGTATTTTGTTAGTTTAAAAAAAATCAATTAAAATATTATATTTATACTGTTTTAAAATGTAGTTAAATCTGCAGTTAGAATTGGGACGGCTATTATCTATTAAAAGAAACTGTTATAGGAACTTTGCCTTAGGCTCTAGAGACGTGACGGAATTTTTATTTTTTTTATTTTTTTACAGTCTCTCAGAAACTTTTGTTCTTAGCTAAAAATGGAAAAAATCTTTATGCCGACGAGTTTCCTAAAGTTGTTTACAAATCAAAAAATCATCTTTGTCTTACTATCTTACTAATATTATAAATGTGTTATATTTGGGTTATGGTCTCGTCCCAATAACTGCTTATATGAGTATTTTAAAATCTCATATACCTACTTCAATTTTATTATTAAGTACTTTTGAGATTGTATAAACGATACAGTGTTAGAGTAGGCTATGAATAATGTAATAAATATGCAGAAAGTTACGGAAATCTAGCTCATTTCCGCGCGGAGTGAACGTTCTAATGTCCATAGTTTATTTATCGCCGTTTAGCTACATATTCTACTTCAAAAGCCTTGATAGTATTGTTATAATTGTTTCTCACTTAATACTTTCTTAGGTTTATGCGAATATTTAATATTTTAGATGAAAACTATGTTTTTGAATTCTTTACGAGGTTACTATCGTTTTTATTCCCGACGTTTCGAATGATTTACAGAGAATATGGTTTCAGGAAAGATAGGTATTTCATGTCTCACGAATTTATAAGTCTTACAGACGGCATCTACTCACAATTTTATTTCACATCTTTTAATACGATATTTATTTATGAAGCGTCTCCCGTGAGTCGTGACCATGATTGCTGTAAAGCATTCGAAACGTCGGGAATCGAAAATCTAAATAAATACACGAAAAAATCTGAGAAGATAGTTTTATTTGACATGAGTTAATCTAATACCTTAAAACGAGCAATTCTTGTATATTTATTTATTTATAACTGCCTCGGTGGTGTAGTGACTAGCATGTACGGCTGGACACCCGGAGGTCCTGGGTTCCATTCCCGGGTCGGGCCAACGGTTCCACGCGTGTTTTTGAGTCTTCATGCGGTTTTCTTTCGCATTGTTCTCGTTGTTGCTCGGGCATATTAAATTTGTTTTTTTTTTATTTAAGTTTTAAGTATTTTTTTATTTTAAGCCAAATTAAAAAGAAAATTGTACTTTTGGCCAAAAACTCCGAGCGAAGCTCGGTCGTCCAGGTACTAGAAATAAAATTTAATATATTTGAAACTAAAAAATATAAACAAAAATATATTTAAATAGACTTTTACATTGACTTTTGAATGGACAGATCTTTACATTTAATGATATGTGGCTCCCGTGTTAATAAAAAATATCTCAAAACTACAGATTTGTTTTACCCAATCGTTTTTAATATGTATATAAAAATTATCATATAACTTTTAAACACGTCGTTATAGCCAATTTGTTACTTGTTTGACCATATTTATTGCAGCTATACTTTAATTGATATAAAGAGTTCACACTCCTACTTGTAAATGTTTGTTTCGTGTTTAAAATAATAAGCATTTTATTTCGCCAGGAACATAAATGGGCATATCGAAATAAAAATACCTACACAATTACGATGTACAGGAAATAATTCCGATCTTCGAATAGCTTCCGCTTGATAGATGAATTTTACTCGATCCTCAGATTAAAAGTAAATCAGAAATAGAAATGCTTTGAAGCGCAATTTTTTCGAATCCATGTAAGCAACATGTAGGTAGATGCTTAAATTCTAATTTTTTTTAATATATTTTTATTACCTTAATATATCATATAATGTTTTTGTAGATGTGATTTAAGTTTAATAAATAATTTTTTTTCAATTTCATTTAGAATGTCCTCTAGTAGATAATATATTTAGTAATAAAGTAAATAATATATTTCAGAGTACATAAATCATCTTTATTGTTATACATATTGCTTGGAGTATTTATTAGTATTAAATTAAAATTGCCCCCGTTTGGTATATTGACTGAAGCAATGTCTTAAATGCTATCCCCATTATCCCTAATCTCACTAAAATATATGCAACCATGTTGAATGATGCAGAATGTAACAGACAAATCTATACATATTATAAAATTCTAACTGAGCCGAATCTGTACATTAAACATTTTTTTGGAAAATCTTATAGAAATAGACATTATTATCGATACAGATGCCGAATCTATAGTTTTTAGAATTTTTGTCTGTCTGCCTGTCTGTCGTTACCGCATCACAGAAAAAGCACTTGAGGGATTTTGATGAAATTTGATATGGTGATAGTTGGTTAAGTATCCGGGTCAACATATAGGATACTTTTTACCTCGGGATAATATCTCATTTCTGAGAAAAAATACAAAAACTTCATTGTAAGAGTATACTAATATGTAAAACCTAGGAATTTGCTTTTTGGTCATCTGAACGCGGAGCCGCGGGCAATGCTAGTATTCTCTAAAATAATAAACTATTTTTTATATTTCAATATAATTTTCATCCCTGCATCTTTCATTTTTCAAACGATATTTAACGTAAAACTGTGAATTTAATATAATAATTATAATATACTTTAAAAATAAAGATGTAATAAAACAAAGACGTACCTACTTGTAAATTGTAAAATCTCATTCCATTACAATTTTTTGGTGTTTGACCCTAAAGTTACTCTATTTGTGATAACTCAACGGATTTCTGTTTATTTTTCCAAAGTTAATACACCAAGCTAAGTGTGAGGAATTAAAATTTAAGGTATTAATCATCACACTGAATAAAAGATGTAACAAAATAGCATATTACACTGCACATTAAAAATTCCGAAACTACTGTACCAATTTTAATAAGATTTTAACCAATACAAAGAAGAATTGTATAGGTTATAGGCAATAATTTATGAACGAATAGTAGGGTAACTTGTTTCAATAGTATAAATAAATTAATAGCATTTTTTTTAAAACAATCCTTTAAATTTAATCAAACCCATTAATGTAACAAAGATTACAGAATTTATATGATATAAAAGTTTGCCGCGAGTAGATAAACAAGAATGTATATTTAAATAGATAAATCTCACAACAATAAAAAAATATAAGAAAATCAAACCCTTTCATTTGATATCCAATATCATGGGGGTGCAGAAGAAAAATAGTCCGCCATCTTTGGGAGTCCGCCATATTGGATTTCTTGATTCAAGAAATCTAATATAGCATAATAATATACTCCAAGATTTAACCCGAGTAAATAAACATTGCAAGTTAAAAATAAAAGCTTCGCTATTTTTATGTATAATACCTCGTCTGTCGATCGACCTTTTAAAGGTCGATGTCAAAAAGACCCCTGTCTGTCAAGCGACCTTTTAAAGGTCGATTGGTCCCGATGTCATTTAATGTGTGATTTCTCGCATTTAAACTATATTTATTTTTATCTAACTTTTGTAACGTGTAAAGGAAAATACAAGCAATAATATCATACTACATTAAAAGAAAGTAATAACTCCAATAACATAATTTTTTGTAATTTGTGCAGACAATTTATTTAAATTTTGGCGGTCTTCGAACTCAATACTTGTGAGTAAAAAATTAATAAAATGGTGTAAAATTATTAGTATAAGGATTGGAATATGATGGAAGGGTAAGTAATTAACAGTTTGTATTTCATAGGATGTGTATTGAATAAAGATTTTATACAGAAATTGTTATATTTGTCAAACATCGTAAGCATTCACGCGCGCTAAGTCCTTATATTTTCACTTTTTCTGAATAAAAAATACACTAGCGAAAGCATTATATTTTTATTAACATGATTTAAATTTATAACTAAATAACTACGTATAATTGAATTTGTAAATTTTCTATTGGATTTTAAGTAATTATTAATATAATAACACGTAACCCAAATTCGAGCCGCCATTTTTGACGGCTGTTGGATAGTATGGGGAAGGCTTTTTTAATATTGATTACAATATTCAGATTGATGTTTTTTTAGCATTATTTGAAATTTAGTATTTTATAAAATTATTTTAACTGTTTTCCTACAAAAATAAAAATTGTTTTTTTTTTTAAACAGAACGATTTTTATTTTACAGATATAATTTCAACTTACAGATTACTTTGAAACATTATAAAAATAAAAAAACCTAACTGCATAAAAGCTAACTAAAAAGATGAAAACAAGTTGACGAAGGAATAAAGTATTATGCAGTTGGTGACATACATATGTACATCTCGCGACAAGAATGAAACGTATTTTTTTATTTACAGCTTTTTAATTTTATTAGACATTTGAAGTTATAATAGGTCTTTTGAAATTGCCGTTCTACAATACTTACTGGCCATTGGAAACGTAATTTATGAATGGCCGGCAATAAATTCTATATTCAAATGTATTTTATTTTAAAAGTATGGAGTTCTATTTTTGAATTCAGACGTTTGTTTATTAATTAGTGTTTTGTTTTCACTACATTTGTTTGTTTTTCATCAATATGAAGGCAATAAAAATACGAGTAATTATGAAATACGAGTTCCATCGCGGTAGCAATCCCGCACAAACGGCTTGCAATATTAATGACGTGTACGGAGTGCCGAGTGAACACTACAAACGAACGCCACGACTCGTTATTGGTCTGAACGCTTCTAACATCGAAATTTTTTTCTTAAAAAATTAACCCCGTGGTCGCCCGAAAACTAAAATCAGTAACGACGCATTAAAGGCGATAGTGGAAGCTGACGATACTCAATCTGTGGATGAGATAGCAGCAGCTTTTAACGTTAGCGTCAAAACAATATTGGTACATTTGCATCAAATTGCATCAATAGCATGGGTGCATATTTTGATTAATAGAAATGAAAAATATTTATAAAAAAAAATACTTTAACTTTCTATATATTAAACGACAATTTCATAGGTATAACCTAATATTTAGCAATTTCTTATCCCAAATTACCTCTAACATGTAAGTTGTGTTCTTTTAAATTTTTTTGTGATCACCAAAAATATTTATTTTGAGACCCCATTCGATTTATTTGGAAGATTTTTTTACAGAGACACAAATTGGCGCCTGATATCCGCCATTTTAATTTTCAACTATTTTTAATTTTTAACTATAATGCGAGTATCGTAAGCTATATATAGCTTATAGCAGTCGCGTAAATACGACACTAACGACATATGATTCATCAAAATCGGCCCACGCGTTTGGTTTCTAGAGTGCCACAAAGGAAAAACATACCTATGTATTTCCTTACATACATAGACTGATAAACACATTACCCTCCTTTGCGTCGCGTTGTCGGGTAAAAAATATGTTTATTTGCATCTCTTACACTAGTATCATGTTGCATTTTATGTTTATTGTAGCTGCACCAAAATTGCTTAAAACATACCTTATTAGATTACAATATTATGATCGGTGGGGTGAACAAGAAAGACCAATTGTAGGCAATGTAGAGCGGAAGCAAACAAGGGTGTAGTATAAAAAACTCTATAAAAACTTAAAAAAAAATATAAACCGACTTCCAGGCTCTAAAATGTAAAAAATAACTAAACGGAGGTTTTCATTTAGAATAGATACCTAATCAGATATTTTCGAAGTCGGTGCCAGCCGACAATATTGAAAGATATAAATATCTAATAAGTAAATATATGTTTTACGTATCGAAATATATTAGATGTGCTTTGCATCGGCTGGCACCGACTTCGAAAATATCTGATTTATATATTATACAACGCCTGTGTTCGTTTCGACGACGTGACTGAACATCGAAGACGTGCTGAACTTTATATGGGAGGAGGTTAGTATAGCTACGTATGTATCTTTACTTAGTGATAATTAGTATTTGTTGCTTTTAGGGTAGATGCTCATCTTTTTTTTTTCAATTAAAAAAATATGTATAAAAGCTTCTACCTGCCAGCAATATTCATTAAAAAGTGTCCTTTACTTAACAAAAGGCATCCAAAATTTTCAAGTTCAGATTTAAAACATCTGTGAGTACTAATTACAAATTTTTTATACTCTACTATAATTTTGTTTACTACTATAACTACGGAGTCCATTAAATACTCAATACAGTAACTGGCACAATACTTCAATCTTATAAAATTTAAATTAAAAATTTAAAAGTAACCCCGACATGTAATTCGCCATTTTGTGGCGGCGGCCATCTTGGATTTGAAATTTATCGTAGTGTGTATTATACTAGTCAACCCTAATTCATTTGATACCCATATTGAGGGAGTTGTGAAATAATATGTAATCCGCTATTTTGTGGCGGCGGCCATCTTGGACCGATTTTCATCAAACATAGCTAGAACACTTCCGAATAATTCACCTTTCTAAGAAAAAACAAAAACAAAATCGGATCATCTCTTCCGGAGCTACTATGCCACAGACAGACAGACACACACACACAGCACGTCAAACTTATAACTTCCCGTCGTTTTTGCGTCGGAGGATAAAAACAATTGAAAAAAATAATTCCTGTCCGAATTAATATTTGAAGTTGTTTTATTTTTTATTGATGTTTTTATTATCATTTTATTTCCATAACATAATCTGTTCAGATGTGATGGAATTGGTCGTATCCATACTTTTTTAGCTGTCCCTTGTAATTCTTATAGTGAAATTGTTAGTTTTCAGAATTGATTTCTGAAATATTCTAATAAGGCAACATGTCTTTTTATTATATTTTTCTAATTTTAAATATCACTAAATTGTAAGATGTTCATATATTTTAATGAAAATTTAAACAGAATTTGCTCTGCGATCCAAAGTTTGAGATGACGTTTTTTAGTACTTATTTTAAAGTGTTTGGTTTATTGTTTAATTCTCGTAAACTAAATAGTTATAAGAACTCAAACTATGTCAGTATAACGTATGTGGACTATACTATAATATAAATGATTATCCTAAATCTCTTGATCTTCAATGCTCTCAGAATTAAAGTATTAAAAAACCTCTTTTTTATCCAGCGCTAAGTCGCTATGATTGAGACATGTTATTGTAAAAGCTTGTGGTATAAAAAAAATGTACAGTGAGTTGTGTTGTTTTAATCAATTAATATAAAATATTGTATCAATTATTAAATTAAATTATAACTTTTTAAAATAATAGTTTTATTTTGTAATAATTCCTGTTTTCATACTATATACTGCTAAAAAATCACTTTCAGTAATTTCAACTTAGAATTAACTATATATTATTAAATACAATTGAACTCATTTATATATATATTCTTAGTTTATTTTAAAACGATTCTAACGATATAAGCTTTATATATAGCTTATATATAAAAATTTTAAGAAATATTGTTATTTTAATGATGCGTACATATTTCGCGCAGGTCCTCGGAAAGTAGCCGACAGATGCGCCATATTCTTGTAAAATGACAGCGACAGTTGAGGGGATAATAAAACAGTCATTAATATTGATTATGTTGGCCACACTGACGACGCGAATGCACAAATTTCAGATACCTTTATATAACAATCAGCCAGTTAAACGTCACGAGAATGGACAGGCCGGTAAAAAAGAAATAAGAAAGAAATACAAATCGAAATCGAAAGACTAGAAAAACAGAAAAAGGGGCATTGCTTGTCGGGGAGTTGACATGGGTGGCTATCCATGATTTTTAACTGGAAAAAGGAAATAAGTAATAGTTGAGAATAAGCGTTTTCTAATAAATTATGACTAAATCTAGTTAAAATATACAAGTTTTGAAACATGTTGCTGGATTTTTCCTAGATGAAGAACACTTGTAAAATTATTAGAAAGATAAGTGTAATGTTAAAATTGTAACTCTGTATTCAGCATTAGAATTTAAAATATTTTAAGTATCAAAAATTCTACCATCAATTCGGTATGAAAATATCCCTGTCTTCACAAAAAATGGCAGACGAAACTCAGTGAGACTATAAAATATATAATTTTCGTTTTTTGAAAAATAAGCATTTTTAAGGAGAAATATCCCTCTTTCTATATGAATTAAAATTCCTTCTTCTTTTACATTTTAGCTACTAACGGTGAATAATTGATATTTACAATATTCTGTTGTTTTTAGATATATATCGCATATCTATGTAAAAAAAAACTTAAAAATAGCAAAATGCTATCCAAAAGCTTAGCAAGAAAATAAGATGTTCTTTTTATTTACATTTAATCAAACGTATTGTAAAACTATGCTGCAATCATATGACTAGAAATTTGATTCCTTTCACAAATTGAAAGCTAACAAGTCTCAAGGTTAGGGATATATAAAGTATCAACTATCAATTTTCTGGCGCCGTTTCTGTGAAAAATATGCGGAAAAAACAGATTTTTCACAACAACTTACACCTACTTTAAGGCTTAGTGAAAAACACGAATCGGTGTAAGGTAAGTTTTTCACAAAGACTATCTATCCAAAGATAAATGAAGCTATAGAATGCTATTTTTTAAATCAGTTAAACTATTTTAAGTCTATATTATATGAATTAAGATTATACAATTTTTTTTTTCACAGAAGAATTAAAAAAAAAACAACAATTCTCTTTTTAAATCGCGCGTATCCTTAAATAACGTCACGATACGTATATATCGCGCGTATCCTTAAATAACGTCACGATACGTGTGTCACCATTTGTTCTGTTAAGACGTGTTGTTGCTCACTATATTAAAAAGTATATTCTTTTTGTATCTAAATGTTAGATGTGGCTTATAAAAGTAATAAGTTAAACTGTGGGGTTTATTGTGACTTTTTACTAAAAAAAAGAACATAGTGAACAGTTAATAGTGTTAAAATCGTCATTTTATTTACTAAAAGTGCAAGTTTAGAAGTCAAAATAACACAAATACCCCCTTATATTATTATATTGAAGCGAATAAAAACTTGTCGAAACACCGGTAGTGCAATTTCATCATTCCGAATAGCCCTGTTCGTGGTCTCTTGGTGTTAACTGTAGATGCTTACGCCGGAGTTGGAAGTTCAAATCCACGCAAAAAATATTTTAATTTAATAATTTATCTTTTACAAAGTTAAAAATGACCAATGAATGCCCAATCTGTAAAGGCAATATCTTGGTAACACAAAAAAGGATTAAGTGTTCTAAATGCCAAGCACATTATCACTTAGAATGTGTTGCATTGAATAATAACAGCAGCGTAATATCCCGAACACAGTGGATCTGTACGGCTTGTGCCTCAAATACTCGAAAAGGCAGCAATAACTCAAATACACCGAAAGATAAGCAAAACTGTTTGGAAAATAGTACACCGCAGGTACCGTCTACGTCACTGGTATCGAAAGAGGTGAAAGAGATAATAACTAACTCTTTAAGCGTTGAATTTAAAAAAATTCGTGAAGAGTTAAGTGTTTTACAAAGCATTAAGGAATCCATAGATTATTTCTCCAATCTATACGACAGTGTTAAGCAAGAATTAGAGGAAGCGAAAAGTGAAATTTTGAACTTAAAAAAGGACAATTGTGAATTAAGAGACATTATTAATTCCCATAGCAGTGTTATCAACAGTCTGGAAAAGGAAGCAAGAGCAAGTAATTTAGAATTACACTGTGTACCTGAATTTAGGAATGAGAATCTTGTAAACACAATCGAACAAATAAGCAAAGTAATAAGTGTTCCTCTAATTGAAGGTAGCATCACTAAATGTACAAGGGTTGCAAAACAAAATAAAAGCTCAGCTCGTCCTCGCACCGTAATAGTAAAGTTTTCAACTCCACTTATACGTGATCGATTTTTGGCTGGTGTTATCAACTATAATAAAAAGAACGCTGAGGATAAACTGAATACATCGCACCTTGGAATATCAGGGGAAAAGGCACCTGTTTTTGTGTCTGAGCATCTAACTTCTGCATCTAAGGACATATATGCAGCAGCAAGACTCCTTGCCAAGGAAAAACAGTATCGCTACGTTTGGTCACGTAACGGTAACATATTTCTTAGAAAATCAACTGCGAGTGACGTAATATTTGTAAAATCTAAAGATTTTCTAAAAACTTTAGAGTAAATTGTGTTTATAAGTTTTTTTTTATTTATTTAATCTTTTAAGATTTTTTGTGTATTGTTTTTTAATAGTTTTAATTTATGCTGAGTAGCTTAAGAATCCTGTATCAAAATGTAAGAGGTATTAGGACAAAAATATATGATACTTACCGTGCCATACTTAATGATAATTTTGATGTCATTATTTTTACAGAGACATGGCTTAATAGCAGTATTAACATTAACGAATTTATAGATGAAAGGTACGTGGTATATAGGCGGGATCGTGAATCTAGTAATTCTTCAAAAAGTGATGGTGGAGGCGTTCTAATAGCTGTTTTAAATAAAATTAAAAGCTACAGGGTTACATCTTGGGAGACTGCATACGAGGATCTATGGGTAAACCTTACGATTGATTCGACAATTATTTCTATTTGCGCGGTGTATATTCCATCTCCGTTAAAATATGAAGTATTAAAAACTTTTATACAAAATACAGAAAAACTAGTTATTCAACAACCTACAACCCTAATAATTGGTGATTTTAACATACCAGCACTGCATTGGGTATTGGACGGTAATATACCCACAAAGTTTACGGTGAACCACACCAATTCGGTAGCCGGTTGTTTAATAAAGGATTTTATGTCTCTTACAAGTTTGACGCAAAGTAATGGTATTAATAATATGTATGGTAGAATGTTGGATTTAATATTTACTAATATTGATAATATTACGGTTACCAACAGTTACACATGTGTTTGTCCGGTTGATAATTATCATCCTCCATTAGATATATTCTTAAATCTGAATACAGTCGAAAAACTTTTTGAACCAATTACATTTACTAATTATAATTACAATAACGCGGACTATGATATTGTAAATACACATATTCAAAATTTAGACTGGGAGTTGTTGTTTTATAATTGTAGTGATACTGATAAAATGGTCAACATTTTCTATTCTGAATTACGTAGAATAATAGAGATTTGCGTGCCGAAAAAAAAAGTAAAAAATAATAAAAAATATCCAATTTGGTTTTCACACAATCTTAAAAAGCGATTAAAAGAAAAGAATAAGTACAGATTATTATTTAAAAAATATGGCAATCCTCTCGATGAGATTGAATTCAAAATTCTCAGAGACAGATGTAATGATCTTATAGATATCGATTATAATAAGTACATTGAAAACGTAGAAAATAACGTAAAGGTAAATCCAATGTTTTTCTATTCCTATATAAAAAATCTTCGTAGTAATAAATGTGATTACCCGGCTTTAATGACATTAGATGATTGTAATTTTACTGGAGGAGTAAACATATGTAATCAATTTGCAAAGCATTTTTCAAGACAATATGTTCAAAACAACAAGATTTCTAGTGATACATCCTGCGCTAATTGTAATGATACATACAATTCGCTTTTAACAGAAATTACCATAAGCGAAAATAAAATACTAACTCAAATAGAATCTCTAGATATAAAGAAGGGGCCTGGATCTGATAACATACCACCTATTTTTGTCAAAAAAACTGCATCAACACTAGTAAAACCACTTTATCTGATATATCAAAAATCACTCAAAGATGGCAAATTTCCCTCTTATTGGAAAAAAACGAGAGTTGTACCTATTTTTAAAAGTGGGGAGAAAAAATGCATAGAAAATTATAGACCCATTTGTATTTTATCAGTTTTCGCAAAAATTTTTGAGTCATTAATTTGTCCTTTTCTCACTTGGCACACGAAACTCATAATAACAGAGAGTCAACATGGTTTTATAAAAAATAGGTCTACAATTACTAATTTGGTAGCTTTTGTGGAGGATATCATAAAATCATTAGATTCTAATACACAGGTTGATTGTATCTATACAGATTTGGCGAAAGCTTTTGATGTGGTTGATCACAACTTTTTAATTCAGAAGCTTTATAAATATGGGATAAGCGGAAAATTACTTAAACTAATCGAAAGTTATTTGCAAAATCGAGAAATGAATGTTGTTTTGGGAGGTTATGAATCAAATACATTTTTTTCAACTTCCGGAGTGCTTCAGGGATCGAGACTTGGTCCTATTTTATTTGGAATTTTTATCAATGATGCCGTAAATGTTATACATCATAGTAATTTTCAACTTTACGCAGATGATCTAAAAATTTATAGAACAATAAAAACTATTGAAGACTCGGTTCTTTTGCAACAGGATTTAAATAGATTTGCCATTTGGTGTTCTGAGAATCAAATGAAAATAAATAACTTTAAATGCCACAGCATAACTTTTAGTAGAAAAATAAGTGATATTAATTACAATTACAGTATAAACGGTTACCTTCTTAAAAAGTTACTCAAACACGAGATTTGGGTATTATTGTTGACGCAAAGATGAGTTTTATTCCACATATAGATGATGCTGTAAGCAAATCATTAAGGACATTAGGGTTTATAATTAGATCTACTAAAGCCTTTAAAAAATCTAGTACATTAATAATCTTGTTTAATGCATTAATAAGAAGTAAGTTAGAATATTGTACAATAGCTTGGAACCCATATTATCACACGCATAAAAATAGATTGGAACGAATACAAAAGAAATTCTTAAAGTTTTTATCTTACAAAGATCGAATTAATAATGAAGTGGGCAATTATGATGATTTATTACGACATTATAAAATATTGAAACTAATTCATCGCAGGGATATTGCTGATCTCTGCTTTTTACACAAAGTAATTTCAGGAGATATCGATTGCCCTAGATTATTAAAAGAACTTAATATAATTACTCCTAAGCCAAATGCAAGAGTAACTAATGCTCAAAGTTTTAAATGTCAGTTCTCGAGAACGAATTTAGGTTTAAATGCCCCGCTATGTAGAGCTGGAAAATGTTATAACAACTTACCAAAAAATGACTTTGATATATTTTATGACTCCTTACACTGCTATAAGGCTAAACTCAAAACCTACTTTATGAACTTATATCAACCAAAAAACCCCTAATACCTTTTACATAGTAAACTATTATCTTATTTTATATTTTTCCCCATTTCTTTTTTTATTATTTGATTTGGTCATGGTTTGTATAAACATTGTTTTCTACCTATGTATTTACGATTTATGTAATATCAAAATTTAGTTATATTTTTGGTAAAACTTTTTTTTTTTACAAGGATATTTTGTTATTTAAATGTTAGAGTTTTTTTCATTTCTTAGATTTTTTTTGTAACATATGTGAGCAACAACAACAGCATTTTTCTTAGTTCAACAATTATTATATACATGTTAAGTTAGCCTGTAATTGTGATATACTTTGTAACACTTTCTTATGTATAACTATAATAAGTTAAAAAATGTATTCTTAGTATATAACGTAGGCTTCCTAATAAATAAATAAATAAATAAATAAATAACTGCTTGCAATGTTGTCTTATTAATATGAAGAGAAATAAATATATTATACTGTCTTACTCCGGATCATAGACTAGCTCTATGCAAGAACTATATCTGCATGAAATATGGACTAACCAAGAAATACAGAAATACGTATGAAATAGCAATATTTCGAAATTTAAAATAACAATAAGTGTTATGGTAAATAATTCTAGATTAAGTAGCACTATTCTTTGAGAGTTGAATTTAAAAACAATACTTTTTATCATTTAGGTACATCGAATCAGACTATAATAGACATGGTAACTGTATTTGGAAAATGCAAACGAAAATCAAACAAAGCACAACTTTTATACATATTTTCAAGACCTATACGTCTTATAGTGTTAAAATCGGACGTCATATGATGAATTATTCATAGCTGGACGTTAGCGATATGATTATCTATTTATAGTGTGGCCTTGAACTTCTTAGGCAGACTTTGTCAGTGACAAATGATTCTTTCTAAGGAAAATATGGGGAAAAGCAACTATGTAAACTTATTGAGAGTGTTTATGTTACAATGGCGTAAAGATTAATACTTGGATTGACGTCATCGCCGCGTTTAGTGGGATAAAATGTCTATTCATTCATAATAGTCTAAGATATAAAATAAGATTGTCTTTCACACATCTGCTTACCATATGAAGTGTTTTTTTGTAATAATAAACTGTTGTAATTGCGTGCATTTGATTGTGTTGTTTATTTTTGTTTCAATGTGAAGGAGTTAATAATAACTAATATTTTTTTTTATAAATATTAATATGTATGTATGTATTCAGCCCTTTTTAACGTCCCACTGATTAGGTGGTCCTCCCTTCAATATGAGGGGCATCTACCACGCTGGCCAAGTGCGTGTTGGCAGATTTCACATGTCTTTCGAAATCTTGCTAGGTTCATCCAGATAAGTAGATTTCCTCACGATATTTACCTTCACCGTAAGACAAGTGGTAATCGTGGTGAAAATGACTCTCACATAAAAATATCAGAGGTGCGAGATCCGGGTTTTCAACCCGCTTCACTAGGTTTCCCAAGCAAGCGCTTCACCACTGGGCCTAATATATTATGTACAAATGTGAACAAATATTATATCCCAAATAAGTTGACCTAAAAAAAAAAATTATATAGATATAAAAAATATTGTTTATCTGTCTGTTTGTAAATTCAATTCTTAAAACTACGATGACACCTACGATGAGATATTATACGGACTATATATAGCGCGGAAGTCGTTATTGTAAGTGAAATATTTGTAGATAGAGAATATTCTCTACGAACTAGACTACGAAATATTACATTAATACAAATTGACATTTGGCATAGATGTGTTAATTATGGCCCATCCACACTATCCAGACAGTATGCGTGATAAAGTCGGAGCTATGCATGAAAGTTGAAAGTATACATGTATGCCTGCGTATTATTTGGAGTCAAAAATTTATCAGTAAACTTTTTTTGACATATTTGCTTGTACTTTTTCACTCAGACTTTTCAATCTGTACAGATGTATGTACGACAAAAGTTTGTACAAAGTCTGTATCGTGTGGACGCACCATTAGTGTAGAAAAATAAATAATCTAAAACATTTCTCATTTAAAAACACAAAGATTGACTACTATTCTGACACGCATTTTATTAGCAGTCAGGTAGCACAGTACATTTACCAAATATCCGGACCCTTTTTTCCTCCCCAATTTACGGTCCCCTATCATTCGTTATGACATCTCATTGTCTACGCTTACCTCGTTTATCAATGACAATACCTTCACATTGACCCTTCAAGGTTTCTTATTATAAATAGCTTTTTCTTATACCTTATCACGAGTATGATACCAAAATCTTAAGCTGAAATAATTATTTTGTTTGATAATATTACCTAAATTGATGTAAAGCATTTTAATATACTTTTTTACTAAATCAGTGTTAATTAAACTTTGAAATTTCAATATATATTCTTTCTTGCACTAAACAAGTAATAAAAAGAAAAATACATAGAAAGTGACGTGAAAAAGGGCGAACTTATCTCTATATTATAATATCTCTTCCAGTCAACCCATGCATGTGGGAAATAGTTAATACTTTCTTAGATTTACGCGAATACTTGACATTTTAAAATAAAACGCTATGTATATGCTTTACAGCATCCATGGTCACGGGAGAGACTCTCCCGTGACCATGGATGCTGTAAAGCATTCGAAACGTCGGGAACCAAAAATCAAAATAAATTCGCGAAAAAATCCGAAAAGATAGTTTTATTTTAAAATGGGAAATAGTTCTAAGTAGCGGGACAGAAAGAGAAGTGCAAAGAAACAATAAGAGAAATATATTATAAGAATAAGCATAAATACATAAGTATAAACATGTATTATAAATATTACATAAACATTTGATTACCCAATATATAAAAAACACATATTATAAATAAAAAAAGCGGCTATGAATAATTAATGTACATAAGATCATTTTAAATTACGAGATAAAAATATATCTACTTCATTTTAAGTTTTCATTGCTACGTTTGTCTTTTGAAAAGTTCTGCGAAACTAAAATAATTTCCTCGAATGAAAAGCGCACCTGCGATCTCTGGCATAATTGCTAGTGTCAGACAGATCGGCTTGGAACCATTTTTTTTTACTTATAGTTTATGTTCCATTGCAGCTTGAGTCGATAAATATTAGCTAATGCTAATATAACAGAATAATTTTTTTTTACATGATTACCACTTGCCTTACGATGAAAGAAAATGTTGTAACGAAAACGTGCAGGTCTTAAAGAACCAAACCAGCTTTCAAAAAGCCGTTTAAATTCAAAAGATTGCCAACCTGCATATAACGCAGGTAGAAGAAAAGTCGAATTTGAGATCTAGTCGGATCGCGGCTCATGATGAGTATAAAGTATTCATTGCGAACCGTTTACCATAGCTTTAATAACATTTTTATAACATAAACAAATTTTAATATAACATTTTTTTTTTTGAATGCGTCGCTTACACTGCATTTAGCCAGCGTATCTAGTATTGAAAGAAGGCCCATGACAAGCAGTGGGATATTAAAAAATGGCTGAATACTAGTATACTTGGACATATTTCATAATAATATATATATTTTTTCATAGTTTGTCCAGCTCTTAATTATCCTCATGACTAATTCTTTTGTTTTCCTAAATCCTCTGAAAACAATTAGGTAAATTTTTGGGATATTGTCGTTTAATTACTTGGAATCTAATGGCAATGTTCCAGCATTTCAAGTACAATGAAATTAACGTTTATCTTTCATGTCTAACTATCAAGTCCTTGACCGCCGGTTATTAGCTTCCCTTTTGTTCTTTTGTCTTTGTTGAAATCTGTATAATGCCTATCATATTAAACTATAGAAATATAAGGATTATACTTCATTTACATATATACAAAGTTGAAATGTTTGTTTGTTTAAACGCGCAAATCTCAGAAAGTATCAGTCTAATTTGAAAAACTCTTTTTCATTTTATAGCTTATTTATTGAGGAAGGTTATAGATTATTTAGCATACGCTCCATTTTTAGCGGAATAATTGCATAGGCAGACACGCGTGTAATTCATGCCTGCTAATTGATATATAAAAAAGCAAAGACAAAACAGTTCAGTACTTTTGTCTCCTCTATTTGTTAACCGATTTTCTTTTTTTTTGTTAAGATAGACTCTATTACGGATCAATAAAAAAATTGAAAGTAGGTTTTTTTTTATTTAAGTAGATTTTTAAATAATGATCGAATTTTAAGTATGAAACGAACTATGTATAAACTGGTATTGTTAATTCGAAAATGTGTTTGTTTGTGTATCGTGTACAGAGTATTAATTGTTTTAAAATACATTCTCCAAGAATATCTCTTTGAATATTAACTGAATTCAGTTTAGCTATACGATTGTACGAAGTTTTATGTGAAATCTTATAAAAAGAAAACATTTAACGACACGTTCGGCTCAGTTTGTAGTGACCCTACTTATTGTACCAGCGGTCGCGGGTTCGAGCCCCGCTGGGGCATTCATTTGTATGATGAGCATGTTTGTACTCCAGTCATGGGTGTTTATATTTATAATATGTATGTATTTAAAGTTATATATGTGTAGTGTATCAACTATCTGGTATCCATAACACAATGCTCGTAGCTTACCATGTAACTAGATAGTGCTCTGTATGAATGTCCCAATATTTTTTTTTGTTAGTAGCCCATGCCGTTTTTGATCGAAAATTTTGCCTACTAGCAAAAGTATTATCAAAATTGGTCAAACTGTTTTCGCTATTACATAGCGTAGCCGTCAAATTGCTTTTTTTCATATAACAAAGCGTGACACACAAAAACGAACATTCCAATTGAGTCCTCCTTTTTTGATGTGGAGTAAATATGAGATAACTATTTTTAAATTATAGACAGATATTTTGGTTGAAAAATATTGTATTTAAAAAAATATATATTAATGAAAAACCCCAAACACTCAGGTAATATTTACTCCTAACGCCACTGCAAATTTACACAAGTCCCCGTCTAAATTTACTTTTGGCTTCAACGTCTTTACGTAATTTTATACGATTTTCAATTTGCCGTGGTTACTTTTATCCTTTCTATTACAAAAATTGTAGATGTGATTTAAAGATCAGTATTTTCTATAATTTTATCTCAATTTTAGTTGTAACTTCTAGAATCTACTATTAGTCCCTAGTTACGTTTTAGCGTTTAGTATAGATTTCACAGAGATAAGACATTTTCCCGCAGTAAAAAGTATTCTTGTATGTAGACCTGGATAACCAGCTATCATCATACCAAATTTCAACAAAATCTGTCCGGTGGTTTTCTCGTAATGCGTTCCCAGACAGACAGAGAGACAGACAGACAGACAGACAGACAAAAATCCTAAAAACTATAGATTCGGCCTCTGTATCACTAATAATGACTATTCAATAAGATTTTCCAAAAAATATTTAATGTACAGATTCGACTCAGAAATTTATTATATGTATAGATATACAAAATTACGATGTGCGCATGTTCGGAATTCTTAATCTAAGCGGCTTGACCCCTTTTGATGTTTTTTTTTTATAAATGAGGGTTCTTAGCAATAGCTGTACAATTAGCATATGATATATGTATGACGCTGTAAGATCCAAAAAAATCTTATTTAATTTTCCCATCAATTTTTTTACTTACCTAATAAGAAGTAATAAGCATATTAAAATCGATTTTTTTCCCAAAACATCTCAATATTTTTTATTGATCAATCTTCCTAATAAAAGTCATATATTGCCATAAGTCAGACAGTCTGTATTGCATTGAGATAATTTGGAAACAGAATTTAATTTCTCTTAAGACGAAGCAGATATCGATATTTTGGGTGATGTCTATAGAGGACCTAAGATATTTGGCACCTGATCTCAGACTTCTTACTCATTTAAAATCTTGCAGACTTAAAGTGACAGCACGTGCTATATAATACCACAAATTTTTATCCAGTACGAAAGTCTGCTTCCTTATATTTTATTCTCTTTATTTGAAAACTAAGCTGGATTTTAAGTTATTCCTATTGAATTTCCAACCTTGTAAACAAACTACAGTTTGTGAAGACAACTTCAATGTACTGTTTGTAATTTTAATACAATTTGTTATTAAAAAAAACTTAAAAAAGAAGAATAAAGTATGTTTAAATGAAAAAGATTCTATGATCTACAATAATATTATAATTAATGTAATTTCTGAAATTACTGATTCGATTTCAAAAATTCTTTTACTAATAGGAATTATTAGGCTTAATTAGGCTTATATTTAATTTAGATAAAAATATTTCATTATATTCAGTCACTCTCCAGCCCTCCAACTATCTCCACACAAAAAATCACACCAATCCGCCAAGCCGTTTCGGCGTGAAAGAAAGACGAACAAACAAACACACTTTCACATTTATAATATTAGTATGGATAACTGTAACGTATTGTGTACAGAATAAAAACCTCAAAACAATATATTTTTTTTTGCAATATCCATCTGTCCATCTGTCCGTATGTCATAGAATTTAATTCGAAAAATATTAGAGTTAGAGTCGGCATGATTTTTTCCGACATCTTCAACAACTATCATCATATTTCAGTCAATTTACACGGAATTCTAATGAATTACAAAATATTATACTTAAACTTAAACCTTCGATCACTTCGACTATTGAAAACTAGTAGACGGACTACGGACAAACAAACTCTTCGTCATTAGATTTTAGTATAAAAATGATTTCTGAACTATAGTATGTAACACGAGAATTTATCATTTACATATAATATTATATTTTATTAAAAAAGTAAATACTGACGTAGAATAATTAATAAACTGGCACTTTTTCTTTCCATTTACCGACCGCGCTAGAATCAAAATAAAGCTTATCCTTCACTGTGAGTTTAAAATACTGCTCCAGTGAAACGTACTTCGAAATATTGGGTACTAAATATGTTACATAACTTCAAAAGAAATTAAAGCCACTCTAAAAATAATTGGGTATTTTTGTGTATTAATGCTTAAAAAATCTTTTACAGCGTAATACTAAATGCTAATATTAAACTCTATCGTTGTTTCTGAGATTAAAAAAAAAAAACTTATACAATTTTTTCACATCAAAATGAGGTAAACAAATGAAAAACATATTATTTATAATAAGCCATTTATATAATATGATTATATATTTTTTCAAAATATTTCTTGTCAAAGAACAATGCATATTAGATTTACGTTTATTTAAAAATAGCAGTACCCGTTGTTTAGCCCACAAACGCCCGTACAAACTAACAAGCGATACCAAATTTAACAGACTTAACCGCTTGACTAATCTAAAGATTGCCTGATAATTTCTTCAAAATCGCTTCAGCTGTTTTGAAGTCCATAGGGAACATACAAACACATATCAATTTTAAAAATGTGTATAGATTGTTTCTTATTAATTCAAATATTCAATATAATATGTATGTAATATGTATATGTACACAGTAGATACTTTTTTTAACCTAACTCGCTCAAGTTAAACGATTTTAGTTTCATTATCCCTTCGAAGATTTTGAAAGTTCATTCGTTCACTATTAAACCTTTTTGGTAACCCTTTTCTTGCTGTCATAACACCGGTGATATTGGATATGAATACAGTTTAAATACGAATAACACATCTATAAATCAAATTTCAACTATACTAATAGTCCCTTAATAAAATGGCTATTTGTTGACCTATACATTAATATCAAAAATAATAATTTTAGTCGAAATTATCTCCAAAATGGCAGATGAAATATAACAATAAATGCGTTTTTTTTAGTATTTGTATAGACTCACGACATACACTTTTCATTAATTTTAGTTACCTTTTTTGTTATTTTTTTTTTAAATAATATGTATGACGTGTCAGATTATTTATACCGTCACGTCATGAGTAGTATGTCTTGTGATGATGTTCTCCTAGACGATTCCGGCCACGGCGGCCAATCTCATTGAGACTAGCCGACTGCGCAGGAGATATTATAGTGCACAAGTGTACGCGCAGGCACAAGTGCACTCTCTATTCCTGTCACTCTCATACTCCGGTGGGACGACTGCTTGACACAACCAGTGAGAGTTAGGCGCAGGACCGACGGCTTTAAGTGCTCTCCGAGGCACGGGGGTGAGACACCGCCAACTTCCCAACTCCGGGCTGCTACTGAGACTTACTATACAGAGAGACTCAATAACTAAACCTGGCCCGACCCGGGACTCGAACCCAGGACCTCCGAGTGTGCAGCCGTACATGCTAGTCACTACACCACCGAGGCAGTTTGTCTTGTAGTGCTATTACATATTATTTGGTACTGAAACACACGTTTTTTTAAATCGTTTGTTTACTCCTATCTTATTTTACGTTTTCGTTATATTAGATTGACGATAATAATCGTTCTTCAAGTACCTACATAGTATTATATATAGAGCTACGTATATATATCTCGTACATACATACATATATATATTTTGATGACCATGTAGTTTTTCAGCTCTGTTTTCATGTTCAACTTGAGAAAATTTCAATCTGTTCCTACATTCAGAATACAAAGAAGTTAAAGCACACATTGTTCGGTCGAAAAACACATACTTCAGAAAACCTTTTTAGTTATTTTCTCGCACCTGCCTCTTACTTAGTAAATAAGATTAACCCTAACTATTTCATCCTGGCTATGGCATCTAAGTGTTCACAGTGAAGGCGACCATATTAATAACGCTGTTTAAAATAAGTTAAATCATAGCTAGAAATATATACTAATTTGAATGAAATTTAGATATATAAGCTATGACCTGAAGTAATACTATAAGCTACTTTAATGCACGAATAGACTCAACCAAACGAGGAGAGGGTAATTCATCAGTATTTCAATAAATGCAAACAAGTAATAAAAAAACTAACGAAACAGTGACTTTGCGTATGCTGCAATCACAGTGTGTTGATTATCTATAAATATTATAAAATTCTAACTTAGTCGAATCTGTACATTAAATATATTTTGGAAAACTTTACTGAAATAGTCATTATTATCGATACAGAGGCCGAATCTATAGTGTTTAGAATTTTGTCTGTCAGTCTGTCTGTTTGTCTGCCTGTCTGGCTAGAAACGCATCACGAAAAAACCACTGGGCAGATTTTGATGAAATTTGGTATAATGATAGCTGGTTATCCGGGTCAACATATAAAATACTTTTTACTGCGAGAAAATATCTCAGCTCTGAAAAATTTATACTAAACGTTAAAATGTGACCCGAGGGGAGCGAGGGTGAGTCGCTAGTTTGGTTATATTTTGTTGGTCTTCAGTGATAAATATACTTTTAAAATGGTAAAATAATAAGTGTAAAACTAACTTTATATAATTTTTACCTAATACGGCTATATTTCAAGACTTCCAAGAAGGTGGAACGTATATTTATATTATATAAATTATTATTTCTTATTGATTACATAAATATGTGGCGTCTATATAGTATACTATAGTATATTATTATATCCCTTTTTCTATACATAAATAGTGAAGAAATGGACTAACCAATACAAATCCAATAGGAAATGGAAAAACCAATGTTATCAGCGTTTCTTTATTGTCAAAAACGGAAATTACTTTTACGATATTTTTGTATTTATGCGACTGAAAACGAATAATTTTAAACTTTTTAAATATTAAATTGTAAATATATATATTAAATACTCGTAGTATTTATTGTTTAAAATATTTTAATGTTCTATATTATACTTTCTATCACCAAAACAAAACACACACACACACACACACACACACACACACACACACACACACACACACACACACACACACACACACACACACACACACACACACACACACACACACACACACACACACACACAAACACAGACACAACACAGAGAACACAGAGATTATTTAACTACGTATTTTGCAATCCTAGATTTGAGATTCGGGTCGAGCAAAAGGAGTTATTACTTTATGTTAAGAAATTCTAAGTAGGTCATTTGCCAGAATTATAGACCTTTATGTCTCAGAGGGCGTGTATCTAGCTGGCAGTTTTATTGAACTATTAGATTGTAAAGTATAGAATATACATCTGTGTTTGCCCATGCATTTGGGTTCTATATAATAAAAATGATTTTTTCATTGTATGTTTGTCCTCTGCGTTTCTAAAATATTTATCCCTAGTTGCCCAAGCGAAGCGAAGGTAAGTCGTTAGTGATCTATACATATAATAAAATTGTAACTAAGTCGAATCTGTACATTAAATATTTTTTGGAAAATATTATGGAAATAGACATTATTATCGATATAGAGGCTGAATCTATAGTTTTTAGAACTTTTGTCCGTCTGTTTGTCTGTCTGTTACCGCATCACGGAAAAACCACTGTAGGGATTTTGAAGAAATTTGGTATTATGATAGCTGGTTATCCGGGTCAACATATAGGATACTTTTGACTGCGGGAAAATATCTCATCCCTGTGAAATCGATACTAAACGGCAAACCGTAAGTAGGGACGAACCCGAGCGAAGGGAGGGTGAGTCGCTAATATTATATAAATCTATGCCAGACTTAGTGTTACTAGGCTGCTGCTATGACCAAATAATCAAAGATCGTGGAGAACGAAATCAAGGAGATGAAAAACCGAACTTTTGATTTTGAGTATTTCTTCAGTTGCACATAATTTTTCAATTTTTGTATAACATAGAGAGTAATATACTTATACAGTAACAATATGTTTATTTAACAACGAGGAGCATTTATATTTTAGGGGTTTTGTAATTTATGAAAGACTGATTTATTTTGAACACGTGATACAATTTATACGCGAAGATACAACCATGTCGCCCTATAACACATTGTGTTGTAGGGCGACATGGGTCATTCTTATTTAATAATAATGGCATATGCCACCATATTAATGTTTTATTATATTTTCTTAATAATAATCTATACTAATATTATAAAGAGATAAAGTTTGTGAATTATGAGTTTGTGAATCAGATCTACTGAACTGATTTAGATGTTTGGTAAGAAGATAGTTTGAGACCCTGGGAAGGACATTTTATCGCGGAAATCATCCCTTAAGGGGGCGAAAATGGAGGTGAAAGTTTGTATGGGGAAGTAACCTAGGGACGAACCCGAGCGAAACGAGGGAGAGTCGCTAGTATATAGATAAAGAAGTAAATTACTTCTTGAAGTAATTAAATTAAATATTAGAATATTACTAATAATTAAAAACAATTTGTATAATGTCATACTTTTGTTAAATTATAGTCATTATTTATCATTATTAAATTTACTGTATAAACACCCCATCATTCCGCGACGCCACAAATATCTTAAATAGATGAGTGCGAGTTTAACTCAAACGCGACTTATCAAATGATTGATTACTAATATAATATGTAGCTTTAACGCTTCAGTAGATTACCAAATTAAATCACCGAATGTAATTTAATGTATGTATATACATAATTAAAATTTATGTATACGTCTGTCATTACAAAATATTTTTTCTGTATTTACATAAAGCATATCGTTGAGTTCATACCAACATCCTATAATAAAAAAATAATGTCATTTTTTTGGAATTTCTCAAATTGGAAATGCGGGTTAAAAACCTTGAGCCTCCCTTCAATGCGAGAGGATTAGGCCGGAGGGGGATCCACCACGTGACCAAGTGCGAGTGGTCGACTTAACATTTATTTCGTAAATTTGCTAAGTTCTCCCAGACTAGCAGGTTTCCTGACAATGTATCCACCGTATTTTAGAACTATTACGACCACATTAAAAATTACAAACGCATCCGTTTACAAGTGTTGCGCTAATTATCAACGAATAGTTTTAATTTAAATTTATTTATATATATACACATACATAATTTCATTATTTATACATATCTGTACGATGCGAACGTCGAAACAACTTTAAATATATAACTATCTGAATGGCTGAACCGATTTTAATGAATTTCACTAGCAGATAAAACATTTGGGTGAGTCATAAACGCTACATTTTATTTAGGAAAAGAAAAGAGTTTGAGCGTGATAAATGTCTGTAAAAAGTAGGTAAGCGATTTTTTAGACTGGATTAGAGGATTTGGCCATAGGTTATTAAAAAGGAAATGAATTATATATATATATATATATATATATATATATATATATATATATATATATATATATATATATATATAATTATATTCTATATATATATAGAAAATGAATAATGATTATAAAATAGAAGATTAGTGATAAAAAACGTGTGTATGTGTTATGTACGCACGTAAGATGAGTCGACGAGTCTTCTTTGGCGTAACAGAACAAAATTAGCTAAAGATTTCATCCCGTATGTTATAACTCTCTGTTTGTAAAAGGAATGCAGCTAACTTCATCGTGTGTCTTTTTGGCTGTCGGTGTGCGCGCGCATCCTAAAAAGATTACTCTCATATTTTTTTCCAAACCTGTCAAAAGAACTTCAATAAAATATATTATCACTAGTAGCAATATGTATAATATAGTACATTTATTCATACTCGTATGCGCGCCAATCTCGAAAATTGCTGAACGCATTTGGATGTGATTTTGCAGTTATGATCGGCGATACTTTAGGAAACATGTAGTAATTGACCTGGTACTTATACTGATGATATTAGTGAAACGATTGGACAGGAAAGCGTTGCTTACTAGACAGTAGGTATGTTTGTACCTATATAAGTGAAACGTATTCAGCTATACCTAGGATTATAAAGATTTTCAACAGGTGCAGTATTTCAATCGATGTATTTAACACTTCACTCAATGTCTTTAGAAAAAACATCAAAACTGTCTTTACTAATACTATTAATCTCACACACTAATTGTTTATTTCTCTGTTACATTTAATTGTTTTTTTGAGCATGTTGTGTTTACCTTTAAATAGATTTACGATTACTAACCTATATTTCACTTGTATATGTAAGCCATAAATGTATATAATTGTAAAACTGCTGGTAGACCTTAATAAATAAAAAAAAAAAAAAAAAAACAAAAAACAAAATTTTACTTTAGTCATAAAATTGCTTTTATGTTGTGTTAAAGTATTACCTAATATTGTAATGCATATGCCTTAATATGTAATAAAAAAAATCAATATATAAATAAATCATTTCATCATCAGTGCTAAAACTTTGACATTACCGTATTTCATTTTGTTATATAGTTTAGGAGACAATGACAATAAAGTACATGCGCGTAAAGTTATCTAGGAACTTAGTCTATATTAAAACATTATAAATATGTAAAGTTTGTGAGCTTGTGAGTTTGTGAGATCGCGAGTTTGTGAGTTTGCGACGTTGTAGGGGGTAATCTCTAGATCTACTGAACCGATTTTAGGTGAAATTTTGAAACCCTGGGAAGGACATAGGATACTTTTTATCCCAGAAATCATCCCCTAAGGGGGTGAAAATGGGGATTAAAGTTTGTATAGGAAAGCGAGCTAGTACAAACCCGAGGGAAGCGACGGTGAATCGCTAGTATATAATAAAGACCGTATATTATGTATTGTGAAAGTGACTAAACAATATTTCCGCTTTGATTTCTTGGAACGGTTTATTTGATAGTGAAGTTTTGGATGAACTGTATACGAGTATAAAGAACTTCACTCTATGAAATACAAAAAAATAGTTTAAATTTTATTCAATGGTTATAAAACGTGCTACTAAGAGGATATTGAAAAAATATTTTATGAAATTCGATAACTCAAATTGACTTTATACCTGGATCTTTAAAATAAACACTTTGTAGATATTTATATATTTTAATAGAAACAACACATGAGACAATAAAAATCCAATTATACCCAAATCTATTTTTATTTATCGCTTAGTCTCTCTACAAAAGAAAAAATACACGAATTTTGTTCACTACCAAGTAAACATATACAAATATATTACAGTATAATACAAGGTTTATGAGTAATTGTAACACAAACAGATAAATAAATAGGATTTTGTACTATAAGAGCTCTTCTTGTAATATGTATTTATTACTATTGATTAAGAAAGCAATATTGCGTATATCATCAACGTTATATGTATATTTTATAGCACATATGAAATTTTCATATATAGTTTTGTTTAATTTACTGATTAAAATATATGCAATGTTTATATTTTTTTATTCAAAATAGTGAAAATGTCCCAAAATTAATATAATATCCTGTTTGCCGTAAAAAGTATATATCATATTGATACAATTTTTAATCTCGTTTGCCGATTTGAGATACTATAACGGTTTTCGATACAGTTTTCCGAAGAAACGGATGGGTTTTTTTAACAGTATCAGGTTTTATCGTACAATGTGAATAAAACCATGTGTGCATATTCCATTTGAAACTGAATATGAAAACCCTTTCGGTTAACCGTAATATGTGAGTGCGCTGTAAGCAAACCGATGTCATTATAAGCTACTACTTCGGGGTATAGCAACTAAAGGTACATACATATACATACATAAAAACGTTTCAGAGGACATATTACGCTACTTTTTATTATCATCCACTTGACTTGAAAAAAATCTGCGGCCTAAAGTTATGGTATGTTTGAAGTATTTTCTAATTTTGTGACAAGTATCAAGAATAAGTGCTTGACATTTTGTTTTACAAAGTGAGTAATAAAAGCTCATTCGTTATTTCGAACTTAACATTCTTGAAAAATTTCTTCATCGTTATTGCTTTTTGCTATTATATTTTAATGTAAGAATTGAAATAAATTTAAGTCTAGTGTAAAATATTATTATATTGAAAGACAATTTCTTTTGTAACGTTTTGTACTACTTTGTTTTACTAAATTATACTATTTTTCACCTCCTTACAAAAGATACCTTTACTGGAAAATATATTTTTTGGAGATATCTGTGTATCTACTTCAGTAACAATTTTCACAGAGAAAATAAGAACATATTACATTTAAATAGTAAAACGTTGAAATTTGTATGTACAATTAATATTCTTTCAAAATATTAAAAATGTTGATATGATCATTGGCATAGAGTTGAAACTTGGAAAAGATTAGATTATATTTGGAGATATATATTTAATATATTGTCGGTCGAGAGTGTTCTTAGCTATGCTTGATGAAAATCGGTCCAAGATGGTCGGTTTTTTAAATTTTGAATTTAATTTAGTTATATCTATTTCAAAATATTTCATTAACAATTATAACTCATATTCGATATACGCTATATTGTTATATTATAATATATACCTTTCTAAATTATTTAATTTCGTTTCTTATGTTAGAATTAAATAGGCCCTTTATATTATATTTAAATGAATATTGCACATCATATTTAACTCTACGTTCTCACTAGTTATATTTGTATAGTACAAGTTTTCAAACACCTCAACCAAATAACTAACCGTAGTAATTTTATTTTAAAAGACTTTCAGCGCGATAAAAAACATGAAGTTTAACATTTAATTTCAATTTTCAATTTATAAATTTACATATTTATTTCACCAATTATAAATTATAATCGATCCAAATATTGTAAGCATTTGAATGGACTGTTTTAATTTTATTTTAGTTTATGAACTTTTATAAATTCATTCATTTCTTATAGTTAATGTTAGTGTTTTAAGTCGTATTTTGTTAGCACCTTCACTAGTTTTGGTTTATCTTTCGCCCTGAAAGTCTAATATTTGAATGAAATAATTGTTAATTTTACAACTTTGAAGTGCAATGGCTATTTTCTAAATAGATATGCTACCCACCGACCAAATATTTTTGTTTACATTTACAACATGAACATATAAAGTAACAAGTATGCTAAATCGTTGCAGCCTTTCTAAATTTTAATTTCACTTTTGTGAAGTTACGAGAATCGAACTCATGATTACAGGCATACTTGGTAATGTATCTATAAATTATTATTATGTCGAAAGAAATCAATAAAAAATATTGAAATACTTACAGATATTTTGGATAGTATCCAAATCTTTTAACTTTATCTTAACGTCACGTCTTAAGATTGTGTCAGAATAATGATCGGTGGTACATTTATTTTTATTTAATGAAAAATACTCATGACATTAAATTGATATCAGTAATCCACTTTGTGGCATCAAAGTACGCAGTGGCCGCATATTGGAGACTTATTCAAGCAAGAGCTTTTTTTTGAAGTATTTATCAGAAAAACTGATTCAAAATCATAAAGTTCCTGGTATTAATATTTCTTATATACAATATATAATTTATTTTTCTAAACATTATAAGATACTATCTTTTCTTTCTCTCCAAAAACACCATATTCTTATTTAACTCTTTAATTTCACCGAAAACTATTTATACTTATTTTGCGTTGAAATCATTGTTAAGTGAAAGTAGGTAGAAAAAATTATTAAATTCTTTTACAAATTTTTCATTTCAATACCTTATCTGCACATGTTTTTACAAAAATTCTCCAATATGCGGTAACTCTTAAACTAGTGGTAGTTGAAAATAATAAATAAGAAGAAATCTAATAATATTATTCACATGATCACAATATTCTATGGAAAGAAACTACATCAAAGAAATATTTACGATTAATACAACATCGAATTGAACTGTCAAATATTTTTTTTATTTCCAAGCGTAGTTTCCCCACACGGTTACTGCGTTATTTTCAACTAACCTTACATAAAATTATGTACATTTTATAATATTTGGTTTAATTATACGTTAATATTTACAAATACTGACTTTTTGTTCTATACGTTTTAGATAAGCAGTTGATAACAAGGCATTATAGCATAAATCTTAAATACTAGTCGCCAACTCAGACTTCACTTCCACACTTACCACTTTCAGCTGTACTTATTCTATTAAGTATTTAGTAAGTTTCAAAGTGAATGTTTTTAATAGAAATCTTAATAAATTACGTTAGAGTTATAAGTGATTCAAGTCTGAAGGGATATGGTTACTTAAAAGTTTCAAGTAGGCGTCTAGGTTACTTCGTAAATCGAATAATTCATTTTTTATAAAAGAGGTAAACCGACTTCAAAATTATTTCATACTTTGAAAATAATTATATCATCCTTATGAGTGGATTTTTCCTTGCAACGTATATAGAAACCTCCTTGAGGTTATAACCTATTTATTTAAAAAAAATGATGAAAAGCGATTCACAATTGGCTAAGATATCACATAATATAAACAAAAAAAATCCAATTAAGTGCCTTCTTTTTGAAGTCGGTTAAAAAGTCACACTTCTGCAGTTTTATGGGAGATACTGATTAAATTAATGATAAAAGAAAATACAGATTGCAAAATCCTGAAAAGCCTTCAATTCTACTACAATAGTTTTAATTACAAAATATTATTTATTTATTACTTTATGTGGCAGTGCCAATTATTTCGTACTAAGTTTGTGATTCCAGCTATATTACTTACATGTACTTACAATAACACTGACAAATTGAAAAGTAAGAGTAATCGTATACTAAAGGCAAAAATATATTAGATAATGCAAATCAAGTTATATAAAGAAAAAACGAACCAAACAACTGACTATATCTACTATCACATGTATTAAAATACTTGCTTATGATTGTCAGTACACTAACAGTATAATACAAAATAATAATACGAAGACTAATAAATTCACAACAATTAATAAATTCATTACTAGTAGACTCTTTGGTCATTCCGAAGTCACTTAAATAAATATCTTTGATACGGTAACTGATTTATTATTAATTACATGTCACTACAAATTTACAATATAACTTATTTACAAAGTCTTCGGATAGAATATGTGACAAGAAAGAACGTCTATACTCTATAGGTAATGTCGACTAGTTCGATTGCTAAAACGTAGCAGGACTTGTTTTCATGATTTTAGCACTATTTCACGGTATATTAGTCTTAATTAAATCACAGTGTCCAGGTCTCTACAATCGACCTTTTGCATTGACAATCATAGAAAACTTTCTGACGCCCGCGTCTCTTCTCTATCTACAGCGGAAACTATTTCTACGCCTTCCTCATAATTTGGCGCTTTATTTGTCGAGTTATTTACGCAGTAGTGCTGGTCAGGCCCACCGTACTGGCTGTGATAAAACTCTTCTCTCATCATGTGATTCAAATTGGAACATCTAAAGAATAATATTTCTTGAAATGGCTTCCTAAAGTCTCTGTTTAGAGTAGCATATATAATCGGATTCAAAAGACTATTGATGTACCCTAGCCATAGAAAGAGCGCACTCACAGCATCAGGGATAGTGTCCTCGTTGACAAAAGGTCTAATTAATGCAAGTACAAAGAATGGCAGCCAGCATATAATGAATGCTGACATGATTATTCCGAGAGTTGTAGACGCTTTACGTTCTTTGGCCAGTTGAAATCGTAATTTTTTCTGGTGTGGTGAGTGGGTTGGATGTAAAAGATCCTTCGCTAAATGACTTTTATGAGCGAAACTAGATAATGATGATCGAATTCGACTTGTGGTTAATTTGTTACTGCTTTCGGAAGATTGCCTCCGTCTATTTTCCTTCGGAGGGTGTTTAATTTCCGGGACGGGACCCATTTGTGAGTTTGGTCGATTAATTGTATGAATTGGTTTTGCGGGTGTTTTTGGCGCTTGCTGCAACATAGGGCATTGGGATTCATTAGATTTTCTTTGTCCTGTGAAACATCTTCCAATTGAGCTCTCCGTCTTATCTATGCTACACTGTAACAAATATTGAAATTTGATTTAAAATTTATATTTTGAATAATTTATGAGAAATATTAATATTACATTATACAAAATACTCCTTATTTACAGGAAAGAGATCAGTGAAATTCCACTTGTAGATTAATTAAATACGTGTACATTTGTAATAAAAAAGAACATTATTAGATTTGTTTTCAAATCGAATTAACCATTTTTCTTTGATATTTAAAACACAAAAACGAATAAAACAATGAATGTAAATGGATTTATTTTCTATTCAAATTGTATTCAGCCATTTTTTAACGTCTGACTGCTATGCACGGGCCTCCATTTAAAACGAGAACATTGTCCGCTAAGCTAAGTGCGGGGTGGCGGACTTCCCATATCTTTATAGAACTTATTAAGTTCTCTCAGATATACAAGTTTGCTCACAATGTTTTTGTTCACCGTAAGGCAATTCGTAATCATGTTGAGAATATCAAAGGCACGAGACCTGGGATTTGAACCCGCTTCACTTGGCTCCTCGAGCAAGTCCGATACCACCTAACTACCACTGCCTCAAATTCAAATATAATATTCAAAATGTGAAAATTATAAAATAGCTCTGAATTTTTAGATAATGTACTTAAAATGATTAAGCTACGTTAAACTCACCGTCGTGTTAGTACTAGCAGTAGATCCACGAGTCGGGGGAGGTTGGGTAGGTTGCGTGCCCAAAAGCTTTGCTTCAGCTGCTCCACCGTTTTTAACATTTATTTCCAAGTAACAATGGGTTTCTAAATGAGACTGTGCACGTCTCTCATCTTTTACTATTTTCCTCGCTGCACTAAATATTTTATAATATACAACAACCATTACTGTAAGCGGCAAATAAAATGAACCAAACGTAGCATATATTTGGTATCCTTGATTCTGTGATACTGAACACGAAGTTTCCGTTTTTTCATTTCCCAAAATTAAAACTGGCGGCAACGATATGAAAGCTGCACTCATCCAAACTATAAAAACGCAAAACAACATCCGCTTTGGCGTTCTCTTCACACCATATTCCAAAGGTTTTGTTATTGCGTAATAACGATCTACTGATATCATGCATAAGTTCAGAATACTCGCAGCACATGACAAGACATCACTAGATACCCAGAAGTCGCAAACTACTGGTCCAAATGGCCAAGTTCCCAATAAGTCATAAACCATTGCTACAGGCATGACCATCACTGCGACGCAGAGATCGCTCACAGCCAGAGATACGATTAGATAGTTGCTGGGTCTTCTCAATTTTCGTACTAAGCAAACAGCAATACAGACTAAAATATTACCAACAATTGTTCCGAATATCACTATCATAAAAATAGCAGCTAGAAGTACTGTTACTATCGTGGAGTATTTTGAATGCTTTATATGAGGAACTTTGGAAACGGTTGTATTTGGGTCGAAGAACGTCCAATTTGATGATGAATTTGTATTGGTGGTGTTTAATAACAGAGCAGATTCGTTATAATCGACTGAAAATACCAAATTTGCTTGCAATAATAAAGAGACGAGTATGAGAAGACACGAAGGTAAAGTAACAAAGCTAGGCCGTGAACAGTGAGGGTTATGATTTTGAGCCGCCATACGAGTCCCTGACTTGGGTGACGGTTACGCTCGTTCTTTTATTCTTACCATGCATTGGGTTTAATATTTTCCTTTTAATCTTATTATAATAATTAGCTTATAACAAATTAAAACTCAATATAATCCACAAGTCAAGTTTGAAAAACGACCTCGTCGTGAAGTTGTTTCGACTTAGAGTGACGCAGTAGATTACAATTGAGTATAGGTCTTAATTGACATATCGCCTGGAACGCCCTTCCAACTTCCAGCAGAGCCATTTGATTGTATGTTTATTATAGAAAATAGTGCCTTTCTGTTGCGCAGTAGACTTAAATTTTTGCTTTCCTTGTTCGTTGGTTGCTATATTATTCTAGTGGAAAATGGTTGTAGCGGCTGCTAGTGGAGTATCCCGGGATTGGATTGCTTCATTAGAGTCAGAGCTGGTTGAATATTTCCGATCTGAAAAGAAAGCAAATAGTACGTTTAGAATAGAAAGAAACAAAGTTAAAAAAATCCTTATAACATGAATTTGTTAAATCTTTTTTATTAAAAGGTTCATATCATAATTCTATAAATATAAATAAAAATGGAAATAATTTTATTAATTAAATGTTAACCGTATTTCTTACATAATTAATGGAAGTTATCGAACAAAGTTACTACAAAATTAATCTACTAGTGTCGGATCAGCAGACAAATCAGCATATTGTATTTTAATTCAAAGTATAATAATACCAGACACGCCTTCATTGCATAAAACGATTGTACCGCACAGTCTATACATATAATAAAATTGTAACTAAGCCGAATCTGTAAATTAAATATTTTTTTGGAAAATTTTATTGTAATAGACAATATTATTATCGGTACAGAAGCCGAATATGAAGCATTTGTTCGAATTTTTGTCTGTCTTTTACCGCATCACGGAAAAATCACTGTAAAGATTTTGATGAAAGGTATGAAAATATCTCATTTCTGAGATATCTATAATAAACGTTAAAACGTAAGTAGGGACTAGGGAGCCAGAGCGGAGCGAGGGTGAGTCGCTAGTTTTATTCTATGTATAGATATAAAATATGTAGGTATAAACGGAGTTCGGCTTAGTTTTAGTATTTTATCTGTAACATTTTACGATATTATTATACTTTTTATTATACTTTTTTTATTATACTTTTTGTTATTTATACATTTTAGTTTGTTTGATTATTGTGTAAATATCTCTAACTACTACTGAAATTAAAAAAATATATATTTACAACATATTTATTAAAGAAGTTTATGAGCTATCAAACATTAAGCTATGGCTCATTGCAGTCATTAAAAATGATATTAAATTTACTTATTTACTAATATATCATTTTACTAATATATAAATACTAACATATTTTATTTACTAATATACCTATTATTTTACTAACATAAACAATAAGCTTCTAAACCAGACAGTGATTAACTTTACCGATGCCCCAACCATATAAATTAGCATCAACTGCATTAGTTTGACGTATTTTTAATAGAGACACACTAAAAAGTAGTAATTCAGTGGTACGAACATCCATTCACGTATAATAACGATGTCTTAAAATACTAACTGCCCATTAGATACCACATATGGACATACGTCTATTAACCTGAATGATAACGATAAAACAGCTTCACCTTAAACGTATTTTGACGTTCATGAGTTTAAATTGTGCTATTGTTTTTAATAAAATTTTTTAATATGCAATGACAAAAAATTTACAAGCATAAAAAAATATGTTTTATAAAAAAAATTGTGAAGTTAAACTTAATGAATAGAAATTTTTAAAATATGCCATTATCAAAAATCTATATAGCATCTTACTTGTTTTCATTTTCGTATCAACGTGGAAAATTTTGTATAAATTCAAAATGAAATTTCAATTAAGCTTTTATATATAAGCTCTATACACACATATTTACATATTATAATAACTGAGTCAAATCTGTACATACATTTTTTTTTGAAAATTTTATTGAAATTGTCATTATTATCGATACAGACGCTAAATCTATAGTTCTTAGAATTTTGTATGTCTGTCTGAGAACGCATCACAAGAAAACCACTGGACAGATTTTGATGAAATTTGGTATGATGATAGCTGATTATCCGGGTTAACATATAGGATACATTTTACTGCGGGAAAATATCTCATCTCTGAGAAATGTATACTAAACATTAAAACGTAAATAGGGACGAATCCGAGCGGAGCAAGAGTCAGTCGCTAGTCCTATATAAAAATGTATACTTATAATTACAGTAGTCTACCAAAACGTATAAGTGTTTATAATGCAAAACGAATCATAGCGTCCCAACAATAATTCCCTGAGGTTCTCGTAATATTTTAATACGTTCAAAGGTAAATAGGATTACCAGTGACACGGAGGTTTGTTTACCTAAATACGTATGTACCAGTAAGTCAGCCTGTAGCGAGGGTGGCGGGTGGTGTCAAAAACATAATCCGTTATTTTCGACCGCTAGCCTCTGTTCAGTCGTTATTATGCATGATATATTACGTGTTGTGTGATTTTATAGTAATGTCACAGATTTTTGATATGTTTCGTTGTTAATTTCTTTTATCTATATAAATATGTATATGTAATAATAAATGTAACTGTTCGCTGTCCGTACATGGAGGATTTTTGAGAAAAACTATTAATTTGGGGTCTTTATTAAAACAATAGAACTCAAAACAATAATTTTTAGAATTTTTGTCTGTTTGTCTGTGCGTTTATGCGTAGTAATCTCAGAAACAGCACACACTTACATTTAGTATCTATTTTATTTCAATCGGATCATAACTAAAAAAGTTATGTCAATTTAAATAATAATAATTATAAATAATAATAATAATAATTTAAATAACAGCTTTTTACTAAATGCATATGGAACTTTATACGGTATTTATAAAAAAACACAATTTTTAAAATTTTGTCTGTCTGTCTGTTTGTTCCGGCAATCTCCGAAACGGCTGGGCCGATTTAGATGGGTCTTTCAGCGGCAGGTAGTTAATATTATAAGGAGTGACTTAGGCTACTATTATTTCAGTAAAAGAATTAGGGTTCCGCTCAAAAATATTAAAATGTACCGGGTGAGTCGCAAGTATTCTAATATATTTTCTAATATTGCGAGTTTAAACAGACGAAATTACTGAGTGAACGTTCCATTAGATGATGTCAGAGTTATACTGCCTAATTCACCTGTGACCACAGGTTCGATTTCTGTGATTGTTGCATGTACTATATTGTATGTATAATATGTAAATATGGATGCCTCGACTACGACTTTTTAATAAAAAAGTAGCCTGTCTATGTGCCTCCCGGAGATAAATTATCTTTATCTCCAATCACATCCGTTGAATCCCTACACCGTCAAATAGTAACAAAATACTTTAACGTATAATGACAGTGCGCGAAGAAAGGAATGGTAAGTCGCTATGATATATTTTTGTTGGTGTTTTTTTTTATATTGACGTTTGATTTTTTTTTATATTAAAAAGACAATAACTGACAGCTATTTTTTAATTTGATTTATTTGATTACATTTTTCCACTAAATTTTGTTTCTGTACTTCAATACTTTCATACTCAAGTTACTCAGCCAATTAGCAAGATCGATCGCCATTGCACCAAAAACTCTTACATAAATTCTTATTATTATTTAAACAAGATGCGGTATTTCATATTGCAGATGTTTTATAGTTATACCAAACACATTAACTTTTCAGAAGAATTTAGTGATGAATATTTGGAGAAATATAATCTGCTATCTGCATATAATCTAAATAGTAAATTCCATCCACACCACCTCGATGTTCAGCGTTCCACAACAGTGCGATTTCTAAGGCATTTTCTGCCCCGCACAACCACTCTGTGGAACCAGCTATCGCCGGCGGTCTTTCCGAACCGCTACAACCTGGCCACCTTTAAGAAGAGAGCGTATTCTTTCCTTAAAAGCCGGCAACGCATCTGCAAGCCCTGCGGTGTTGCAGATGTCCATGGGCGGCGGTGATCACTTTCCATCAGGTCAGCCTCCTGCCCGTTTGCCCCCTTAGTCCCATAATATATATATATATATATATATATATATATATATATATATATATATATATATATATATATATATATATATATATATATATAATCTGCCTGCATGATATAATTTAAAAAAGCTTTGTTTCCTTTTTTATGTAAAGGTAGCCATTATATTAGATTACTAGGATAGATTATGAAAACCTGTTTAACTAATAGTTATTGAATGTTTCTATGAAGTGATTTTTGGTAAGCCTAAATATGGTAACAGTCCAAGGAACTTAGTTCAGATGGCATTCTAAAATATATTATGTCTGTATATGTTCACCTTAAAAATATACGGGAATCATATGTTGTTATATTTGATTCTCTGGCATACGTTTCAATACAATTTATTAAATTGTATATTTCTAAGCGATAGCAGAGTGTCACCTTGTTGGATCAATTTGGCAAATCAAATGTCTTATGTTTCTGAGGGCCTACCATCAACTTTTATATAGCCGTTTATTTCTAACGTATTTCAGCTCATATTAGGCTCTTAAATTGATTTTCGTACCATCGAGAGTTTATTTATTTATTTATTTATTTATTTATTTAGGATCGTCAACAGAAAATACATTATTACATGCCAATATAATATACATATGCTATAATTATAATGATTAAATGTTTTTCCAATTATAGACAATCACAACGTGCGCAATAATTAAGAGTTAAAATAAAATTATGATTAAATTTAGTTATTAGTTAACAAAATGATGATAATTGTTGTAAATTAAATTATTTTAAATGTCACATAATAATTAATCAATAAAATAAAATTTGATGAAATACAATTAATAACAAAAATTTCCATCGTCACACTGAGTCATGAATTTACTTATTTTATTTTTAAATTTATTAAATGGGTCATAGGCAATGTCTAGGTCACAGATTACATTCGTCAGTTGGTTATAAATGCTTTGAAGCTTCGCTATTGGAGAGTTCTTGCCTAAGTTGGTTTTGTAAGCTTTGATGCTAAACAATGGTTTTATAAGTTAAATCATAACTATTCAGTTTACGCTCTAAACATATCAACTTTAATTGTGTGACTCCATTTCTTAACGAGTACTGAATATAAATAATTAATACTATACAGTAAAGCCTCGTACAAGAACTGAACTCAAGATCACCTCATTATATACAGACAGAAATAATATAATTATATAAAACAAATTTGTAAGTTATATATACTACATAAATCAACACATTTAATATATGTTCATGTAAAAATGGAAAGACCTGTTATTCAAAGAAATAACAATTCCAATTATCTCCTCATAAATACGAGGTTTTTAAAAACATTTCATTATTCAATTAGGTTCGTTAACAACTTCTAACTTTGCGTAACCCTACTGTTAACAAGTTATTAAGCTTATAAGTTTTAATTGTAAGTTAAATTGAGTTGAGTACAAAAATTACATAATGTACACATTGTGTACAATAACATGCTTTACAATAGTGTAATTAAATAGTCTGTGTTTATAATCCAAAAATCTCTTTTTACCATACCCAGTATTTTCAACCGACTTCCTCAAAGAGGAGGAAGTTCTCAATTCGGCTGGTTGTTTTTTTTTTACCCAATGAATTTATCAACAAAAATCTAAACAACTACTATAAAGCTGAAGATGCATTATGTATATTTTTAGGGTTCCGTAGTCAAATGGATAAAACGAAACCCTTTTAATTCGACGGAATTAAAAGGGATTCGCTTTATAGATATATAGACTATAGACGGACAAACTAAGATGAAGATCTCGGTTTGTCCGTATGTCACAGCCATTTTACTCGAAGACTATTAGAGCTATATTACTGAAATTTAATAAGTACGTGTCTCATGTAAAGCGCTAGATAATTCTGTATTCATGTAAAAATGAATTATTCTTATTCTTATTATTGTATTATTATTGTCTTTTTTTGGATTACTAATTAATATTTTAAAATTGTAATAATTATAAAAAATAATAGCAATATTAAATAAATAATATTCCATATTCAATTATAATTAAAATTATAAAAATGTTTTAAAGTTAAAAAATATTGTAATATAATTGGTGCAATTTTCATTTTGTTAATTGTGGATAGGCTGTCTGTAACAACTATACCTTCAAGACATGTAACACCTCAGTCTCTCCCGTGACCATGGATGCTGTAAAGCATTCGAAACGTCGGGAACCAAAAATCAAAATAAATTCGCGCTAAAATCCGAAAAGATAGTTTTATTTAAAACTATATAGTTCACACTCCTTCCCTCTTACAGTTTGTCAATTCCAACACCTTAAGGTTGCCTGGAAGATATCCGCTGTTTTAGCGATAAGGCCGCCCCATGTACATAGCTCTTTTTATATTTTTCTTGTACATTTTTTTTCTTTTTTTTTCTCTTGTGGGTGTACAATAAAGAGTATTTATTATTATTCATATTTAAAAAAAAAGCAATGTCACTGAGGGATGAAAAAAATATATTAGTCTACATAAGCGATGAATTTTAAGTCATCGCCAATAGTTGCAGAGTTACATTACGCTTCTAAAGTGGTAAGCATTGTTGCGTCGTAAAGCGTTAATTACGCGAGTGGAGTGTTGTCAAAAACAATGTAATATATTGAAAAAGTTTAAAATTTATTATGTTTGTTCGTTTGTAGCTACTTATCCTTAAATAATTTATCGAAGAATTTCAGGTACAAGCAATAACAATTAATTAAAATGGTTGAAGAAACAATAATATGAACGCATCTGTTTCATTTTATACTTGGGCGAAGCCTGATCGGGCTAGTCTATACATATAATAAAATTGTAACTAAGCCGAATCTGTACATTAAATATTTTTCGGAAAATCTTATTGAAATAGACATTATTATCGATTTAAAGGCCGAATCTATAGTATTTAGAATTTTTGTCTGTTTGTCTGTCCGTTACTGCATCACGGAAACACTACTGTAGGGATTTTAGGATACTTTTTACTACGGAAAAATATCTCATCTCTGAGATATCTATACAAAATATTAAAACCTAAGTTAAGAACGAACGGAGTCGCTAGTCCGCTATATAATTCAAATTCTTATGTCTGATACATAAACGAAATAGCCACAACTCGTTCATGGTCTGATAGTTTGAATAGTTAGCGATATATCGTCAAATATTTTTGTTTTCTCTCTTATCGATAAAACAAAAAGTACAACAGCTATAGCTAAGTAAAGGAATGATAAAATACATTTTTATGTTAATAGCATGATCGCTTTATTTCCATGTTGGAATGCGTAATCCACCTTGGGAATAAACTGATCGCTCATATTTAATGTAAAAAATTGTACCGTATTCGTATATGAAACAAATAATTCCTTTGATTTTATTTTTGAATATTTCTAAGTTTTTGTTGACTTTATAGTTCAACTCAAACCACTCAATAACAACATAACAACACAACAACAACATAAAAAAGTGCAATGTAATTTGTCTTATGCAGCCTCTTACTAAATGTATGGTAAAATTACAGAAAACCGTGTTGCATGGTTGTATGGAAAAAGATTGAATCATCGGGCCAATAAAAACGTTATAGTCAGAAACTAAGTGTTTGAATCATAAATATAATATGGTTCAAATTAAGTTATACAAACGATGCCAAGGACGTTTTCTAGAAACACTTGAGTGACTTATTAAACTCGATTGATAATAAATTGATGAATCCCACTGATAGTACTGATTGCTTATCAGGCAGTTGTCGCCTACGCCTGTTTAGGTTCTGATAATGGAATTCGTTTTGAATTTTATTAACGGAATCCTAAGGATTATTGGACGGTTTAAAGCTTTTCTAATATTACACATCCCCTTACGTGATTTTGATAAAACTTTAGGTCTTCTTATTATTATTTAGTTTGAAAATATAATTGAATAATAATAATGATATTAGGTAGTAATAATATCATAAACTAACCCATTTTAGAAATGAAACTTCCTTAGCTTTACATTTTATCTAACATGATTACCCCTTGTTTTACGGTAAAGGAGAACAAAGCGAGGAATCCTGCATGTCTAGGAACCTACCAAGTTTTCAAAAGACATGTGAAGTCCGCCAAACCACACTTGGCCACCGTAGTGGACTATGGCCTGATCTTCCCTCGTATGGACGGGAGTTTCGTGCCCAGTGGTTGGACGTTACGTAAGGGCTGAATAAAGCAACAAAACATTTTAAGTTGGATTTACAATTACTAGTATATTGCAGATTGGCCACTGTGGCTGATATCGATCAGGAGGAGATTATTTATGATGGAATGTAAAATACAGGTCAAGTCTTATTCTTTTAAAAAAATAGATAACAAATTAACGTTTCGACTTTCGTTTAATTGACTTAACAACAGGTTAGAGGCATTATAATATATGATAATTACAAAATTAAAAAAAAAAGAAAAGCTAGACGGTAACGCTAGTTAAAATAAACATATTGGTTCTCATATTTTATTTCCTATAAAGCCTTAGGGCTTATGTATGCGCATTGCAGTGGAAAATTTAATAAAGAAATATACCACAATTTGATTACCATGGAAGAATAATAAACGCTGCTCAGCGCAATGCTCTGATTTTATTTTAATAATACAATCAGTAGTATATTTCTTTTTAATGTCAATATAACTTTATTATAAAAAAAATACACTTTATATTTATAAAATTTGTAAACTTTAGATCACAAAAACACACACAGTGTTTGTGTATCCTAAAGTTTATGGTTTTAGAACTAACTTAGCAGCTACAAGAGTAGATAGAAAAATTAAAATCAAATAAACTATCGAAATTAAGCTGCAAATATATGTACACATTTATTTGTCTGCTCACTGTGGTGCTATTTTTGTTAGGTTTAAAATGTAACTCTAACATAATTGTAAGAAAAATGTATAAATTTAGTATCAGAATTAGAGCATTCATATCAATAACAAAAATGTCTATTTTGGCTAACAGAAAATCCGTTAGAAAAAATTAATCGCGAGGTTGACGTTTAAATTAAGCTTAATATGGTTCCGTATACAAAAAACAGCCTGTTATTTAAATTTTTCTTATATTGTTAAATATTCGGACTCGGACCTCATTCGGACGGTCGATTAAGACAACGCACCGTTGGGAAACGTCAGCGGAAATTCGGAAATTGGAAAATAGGGGATGTGTCACTACATTATATATGAATCTCAGAAAGGACGTAATAAATGATGAGATGAGAAAGTTAGTAAGTGAAGGAGTGAGTTTTTGTGAACTAATTCGTGTAACTGGTCAAGCTGCAACACGTCAACGGATTTAAGTTAAATTTAATATGGATATTTAGACTAATTATCTACGGCCAAAAGTTAGTATTATCACAAAAAATCTATAATCATCTGTTTCAAACATATTAGATTTGTGACTGTATGACTATTATAATGGTTTTTTACATGAAGGATTTTTTGTTGGTTAATTAACTTGTTCTTTCACGCAGCAAAGAAACAACAAAATAAGGTATTCAATAGAAATTGTTTATTTAAAACTGAAGAACATAAGACTACTGATTTTCGTTTTTGAACATCCAACTGGGTTCATACCTCCTTTCAATTTTAAGGGAATTAGACCATAGCCCACAATGTAGGTCAAGTACGAATTGGTGTACTTTACATGTTTTCCTTACAATACTTACTTCACTGAATGGCAAGAGATAATCATATTGAAAATAATTCGCTCTTAAAAATATCAGAAATGCGAGATTCGGGGTCTGAATCTGCTTCGCTTAGTTTTTCAAGCGAGAGCATTACCATAGGACTACAATTGCCTTTTCTTTAATTTTCATTAGATTTTAGTTTTACTAGAGATTTAAAAAAATAATAATCTTAAAATAAATTCTTACTGTATATGTTTATGTCAAAATATAGATCAAGATGATAAAATAGCAACTAAACCGCTATCAATTGCTTATAAATAAAATCAATTACATAAAGTGATCGAAGTGAGCAGTTTAAATATTAAATCACTTTGAAGCGTAGAAATAATTTATTTGAAATAATAAACTTCTACGAAACAGATTTGTTTTGATAAATTTCACTCGATTTGTTGATCTGGTACTTTACTCTTGAGATTTTCTTGATTTTGTTTATTAACAAAGGCATATGTTTGAAATTTTAAATATTTTAAGACTGTTTAGTCTTTGTAATATTCACACATATATTTATTTATTTCACAAATACATACAGTTTCATCAATACAGGAAATTAAAATCCACTTAAGTCGAATCAAGACGTCCACTGGACATGGCGTCCCCTAAAGATTTCCAAAACTGTCGGTCTTGCCAGTGCCTTGCATTTAGTAGGTTTCAATGACTTTGATTTTATTTGCGTCTTGGATCGAGGATATATTGTCATTTATGCTTTAATTAGACCCACTTTATATAAGAACCATGATACTTTATTAAAACAACAATCGGTAAAATAAAGAGATAGTCTGTTTTATCAACAACTAGTGGCTTCACCATTTGGCAATTAATTAACTTATGATAATAAATGTCAAATTATCCGGTAAAAGTGGCGTAAAATATACCATACGTCGTAATTTTCAGAAATGCGATGACTCGGTGTTCACCCGCGACGAACTATTTATATGTTATATGCAACATTCCGCACAACGATATACGATCATCATATAAATAGTTGGCTGTTGTGACCATGGTCATGGTCTATTGCATTTAAGACTTTTAGTACTTGGTCTAATAACCTTGTCTAGCAGTAACAAACGATGAAAGCAAAAACAACCAAAATGTAATAAATATAAGGTCTCAGTTTTAACCACAAAAATCGATTAAATAAAGTGAATCGTTTTTGCTTACTTAAATTAAAATTACATTATAAGCGACCCATTACTAAACGAACGAATTATGTTACCGATTTAATGGAATCGGGTTTAGACTAATATTGTGATTGAATTGTCTGTGGTCTGTTTTTTGTCGGTTGAAGAATTGGTTGTGTGTAATTTTGCCAACCACATATATTGGATATTCATTCAGCGATTTTGTATCAATTGTTTTAAATTAAATTCCTATTGCTTCTAATTCGATTGAGATTTTCATTATTAGTTTTCCAATTTTCAACACAGGTCACATATGTTCGTTTTTTAATGTTTAAAGGAAAACATCGCGAGGAAACTCGTTCTTCTAAGAAACCTAATTAAGCCAACACTGTAATGTCATTATCCCCCTCAAATAGAGGAGAAATCTGATTTTTCCAGCAGCAGCCGAAATAAGCAATGGAACATAAAACAGGACTAACATATATTTATTTTATACCATCCTCTGACCAAAAAATTATGTCTAAGTAAAAAAATATATGTAATGTATAATTTTATAGTTCCATTGTTATTTGAAAGAAGAAATAATGATCAAAAAATCCACCTTATCATATTATTAAAATCAAAACGAAGTTAAATATTCTTGCTTTTGAAATAACATCATTTACAGAACACAGTAAATCTATTATTTATATATTGTTATTTACAATGGATCTAATCCCTAAAGTCAAAGGGAAACTTATGTACTCAGTAAGCTGACCCTTGTATCTAGCGGTACGTCGTTGACCTAATGGAAGGATTAAAAATTGTTTTGTTCTTGATTTACTGGGAGACTAGAAATAACATGAAAGCGCTGTTTTAGTTTAATACATAAATAATTAGCTGATAGTAATTATGATTCAAGTGCTAAGAAGTTAAAGAGATTGCTCACTAAGCAATGACCTTATTGCTATTTCACTGTTCCCGTCTTTATTATGAAAATTTATAGTATCCGAGAAATGGTTGCGCAGCCAATAATATTTCTACATAACACAAACCGGCTTACGGATATTTAATAAAACAAACCAGAGGCCCTAGTCGACATGATATTTTTCAATCGCTAACTACGAGTAGTACAGACTGGCATTATTATGATTGAAATATCTATATTGAGGAGAATTTTGTTAGAGAATTTCTCAATACGTGAAAATCTATGTAGATCACATCAGTTTTAATTAAATTTTTAGTTTCATGATAGCGACGCGACGGCACGTCGAAGAAAGCTATAACTGCGCTCTTTGCTGTAAAATTTAAGTGGATAATAACTTCCAAGCATTTGCGTCCTACTATAAAGACTAAAGGATTATTTTATATATATTTTTTATTCGAAGTTTTATTTTATTTTGTTGATTAAAAAATATTTGTATATTTCTCATTGATATACAAAAATTCTATATTGGAATAATATTTCTTTATAATTTCTCTCGATCTAATAATAACATTTGCAGGAACTCAATGGTTGGTTGAAAGCGGTTGGTAAAAGAAAGCTAAATTATCAATGTTTGACCATATTTTTTCTTTATTTTATAATATAAAATAAATATTAAATTTTACTATAATATATTTTTTAAATATTGTCTAATTAAAATTTTATTAAATACATATGTATACAAAAAGTAGCTTATACCTACGAGTACGTATATCCAAAATATGCTAAATTTTATCGAAATCGCTTGGTTAGTTTGGTCTCAAATTTAATGCCCAAAAGATGGGCCACTCAATAAAGTTTCATTTAAAAGAAATCTATATAGATTTTTTGAATTCAAGTTATACTATTTTATCATTTATATAATATAAGAGTTTTGTCCCTACAGATATTTCACACCCAGTTCATCCCCCGTTTACCAAAAACGTTTTTAGCTGATAGTTACAACCTACAATGGAGTCAAATATATCTTACCTAATGTCTAATTTATAAGCTAAAATTTCTGAGCATTTAGGTATTGTAAGTAAGATGCATAAATCTATCCAACGCTCACTCGATCTTTTTACTCCTCGAAGTTCGCTGACTTCTCTAATACAGACTATTTTAATGTTAATACCTTATTCATATTTGTATACCTTGTAGTAATGTAAAAAAAACTTAAAAAAATATTGCCTTCATACAGTAGAAACCTATTGTTAAAAAGTAAAGTATTTAATTTACTTTTCACTATACTACTATTCCAGGTGGTCGGGAAGTCTTTTGTTGGCGAACGGAAAATATCTTGGAATTGAAAAGAAGATTGCTTTCATTCTTTGTATGATTTAGACTCTAGCTTACACGAGCCTGTAATGTTTAAGTTATATAAACTATCCTTTTTGTTAGTTACGTGAACATTTTTGTATAAGAACCCATTTATGTACTTATAATGTACATAATATTTCAATTATAAATTTTTGGTCATTTACTGTTATTCTTACTTATTATATGTATGTATATGTGAAATTGTGTTGATCTGTTTGTTTATTTATGCTTTTTAGGCTGCCAAATGATAATATTGTTCATTCACCATGGCTATTCATATCAAATTAAATTATCAAATCATGCAGATTTTAGTAAGGTTTTTAATTAAAAAATTACTTTATTAGACGTAATATTCATAAAGTCAATAAATACATATTACTGAAATATGTGATACTGAATATCATAAATATATACTAGAAGAAATTAACATATAAATAGTTCTTTTCGGTGTAAGGGATCCTATTCCGTAGTTTCTTATATTTAAATCGCTTCGAGCTTCTATTTCAATTGCTAATACAAGTTTCAGTAGACATCGTAGTAGAAGATCCGAAATAAGATTGGCATCGACTCATCTGGTTACTGGATGAAAAGTATTATGTTTTAAATATAATACATATTCGTAAACAAACAGCTCGCTGACTTTTTTTATTGAAATATTGTCAAGTCTATTAAAGATTTCATTTGAAAAAGAAATTTAACTGGTTTTTTTATCTTTATGTTATGTTTATTACAAAATACTTCGTATTCAATAAGCAGATAGGTGAAGGAGGTTCGTACTTCGAATCCTAGACTATCAGTATACATTTCGCGGGATGTACAGATACTGCGGAAGTTGAGGTTAGTTTTGCAAATAAATAAAAATATATAATACTTTTGAGTTGAAATGGAAGACAGAATATGGATAGAATTGGAGATTCATGTTTTGTGAGATGAAGTTTATAATTCAGATTGTTCGGTCTTAGAATAACGATTTGTTTAAAGTTTTTATTTAAAGCCTGCAGCAAATAAGTACGAATTAGTTTGCGAATGCCAATTAGGACAGGAAAATAACATGGAAAATTGATGGCATAGTAATTTTTATAACATCTTTCCATATCTTGCAAGAAATAGAACATAATATGGAGTTTTTTAGTTTATTAGTTTTTAGTTTAATTTGCTTCACTGGTACTTAGTTCCTTTCAAATCTGTGCTCTAGTTTTATCAAAATTAAAAGCCTATACAAATAAATAAAATAGAAGTGTCTGATTGTTATGTCAAAATAACAGCGTTTTAATAAATGCATATAAAGTTATTTACAGTACTTATAAGAAAAACATTTTTTTTTCAATTTTTGTCTGTCTGCCTGTTTGTTTCGGATAATCTCTGAAACGGCTGGACTGATTTTGACGGGGCTTTTATTGGAAGATAGCTGATGTTATAGGGACTAACATGAGCTACTTTTATTAAAAAAAAGAATTAGGGTTTCGCTCAAAAAAATTAATACGTACCTAGGGATGAGCCCGAGCGAAGCAAGGGTGAGTCGCTAGCTAAATAAAAACTTTTTCAATAGGAATTTGTATGTAGAAACCGAAACCACAATCTGTGCTAAAAGAATGTCATCAATATCGTTGCGCCACAATGTTTGCCAGAACTTTCAGTTTGCTGAAAATATTGTTAAACTGTATAAATCTATACTTCTATATTAATATTATAAAGAGGCAGAGTTTGTTTGTTTATTTGAACGCGCTAATCTCAGAAACAACTCATCCGATTTGAAAAAATATTTTTGAATTAGATAGCCCGTTTATTAGGGAAGGCTATAGGCTATATATCATCCCGGAACGATGTACGGTTCCCATGGGATTGTTTTTATCTAGGGACGAACCCGAAGCAAAGCGAGAGTGAGTCGCTAGAAGCTTATAAAGAAACCAATTGTAAAAGCTGTACCACAAAATATATAGGAACTGAAAATTATATAATAAGTATTTCATAAAAGTATGTGTTATGTTTAATAAAATATATTAAATTAAAAAAAAAAGTTTTTAAGAAATTTTATTCTCTGTGTAAAATTCTGTTATGTATTCAGGCCTTTTACTCACATATCTTTGAAATGCCTAAATCAATGCTATTATAAATCAGTGAAATATCAGAAATATTTAGTTTTACTTCTAATCACCAAAGTGTACACCACTATCGTAGTTGCTTAACTCTTGAAAAACTTGTCGGAATTATGACTGATCAAGTATTCTATTTCTATTTAATACTACTTATGTATCTATAATAATAATTCATCCAATTTACTACTCTGTTGTGCACGAATCTCTCTTCAATGCAGAGAGCTATAGTCCACTACGCTGGCCAAGTGTGGGTTTTGTCTTCCGAAAACTATAGGTTCTCTCGGATATGCAGGCTTTCTCACAGCATTTAGGCAAATGGTAATCATAATAAAAGTGATTTGAATATGCAAATACCTGAGGTACGAGAACCTAGATTTGAATTCGTATCATTTGACCAAGCGAGCGAGTTTTAACTGCACTACCACTGGCTTCAGCATAAGTTATAGAATACCTCTGTACAAATATTAAATTGTTTTAAGTAAAGAAGAATGAGTAACATGTTAAGAAAACATATGTTGTAATCTACATCTAATGTGTTCTACCCGAAGATAACATTTAGAAGGATTTGCTTCGACAATAGGTAATCCCTTATGCATATTTCCAAGTTATACCTACACTTAGTTGTGTCGCCGAGTTAAATCTTATTAAAATTTACGCTTGTATAAATTTGAATGCGACCTAATCCGTAGAGACAACGTCTGCTTCGTTAGCGGAAGTACCAGCTAATAACATTATAAATATTATAGTTTAGAAGAAAATTTTAAACATGTGATTTTTTCTCGATTACTATAAATTTAGATATTTTAGTCAGTTATATACGAAACTTGAAGTCCCTCTTTTCGGATATGGCAACATTTTACTACATAATCATATTATAGTTAACTGGCGACTCACCATCGCTTTGCCTCGGGTTTATCCCTAAACAAAAACAAATCTATCCCACGGGAACCAAACATTTTTCCGGGATAAAAAATAACTTATGTGCTATTCCAAAATATGATCTATGTCTGTACCTTTCATCCAGACCCTTTCAGCCGTTCTGGTGTGAAAGAGTAACAAACATTCATCCATCCCCACAAAATTTCACATTTATAATATTACTAGGAAAATTATATACTAATTAAACACGATATGCATGTATGGGCTTAAAACATTGGTGTCTAGCACATATTTAATTAAAGTATTTAAAACCAATAAGTTCAATAAATAAAAGATTTTTTTTCAAAAGCTAGTATTCTTGAAAAACAAAGTATTAAGAGAAAATTTGTTAATAAAATAATGAAATATTTATCCTTGAAATAATTAATATTCGTACAAGAAACTGCGGGATAAAAATAAATTTAAAAAAGTGTCCAGTAGTTAGAACTCATACCATAATTCTAGTTATATAAGCGAAAGGGGATTCAATGGTAGCCAATGTACAATCACAGGATGCCGTCTAAGTCTTTGCAAATTTTATCGAAATCTGTTCAGCAGGTTTAGCATGAAAAGGTAACAAACACAGTTGCTAACACATCTATCTATACATATAATAAATTCTGAGTTGAATCTGTACATTAAATATTTTTTGGAAAATCTTATCAAAATAGTCATTATCGATGCAGAGGCCAAATCTATAGTTTTTAGAATTTTTGTTTGTCTGTCTATCTATCTGTCTGTCTGTGACCGCATCACGAGAAAACCACTGAACTGATTTTGATGAGGTATGATTGTAGCTGGTTATCCGGGTCAACATATAGGATACTTTTTACTGCGGGAATATACCTCATCTCTGAGAAATCTATACTAAACTTTAAAACGGAACTAAGGACGAACCGAGCGGAACGAGGGTGAGTCGCTATTTTATAATATTGATATAAATTTTATGTACCAAATCCTACATATCTGAACTTAACAATTTGTTTTCCTGTAAAGAAATCACAATAATTCGTTACTTAGTAGGCCACGTCAGTCAAACTCACATTTTGTTCAAGGGTTAGATTTAATTTGTAGCGAAGAGATAAAATTGCGCCAAGCCGGTGATTAAAGTGACGTGTTGATGTTTCCTCCTGTTTCTTTGAAATAATTACAACAAAACTTTCTTTTAAGATTCAATTATGTTAAAAATAGAATCTATGTTAAAAAAATTAACATTCATTACGAACTGTTTTAGAATATTTTCCATCATTTTAACAAAATAACAAGTTTTTTCTTTTAATTATCTAGAAACAAATTTCAAAAATGCGAAAAAAGGTAACAGAAAGGGCCACTTTCATATTTAAAATATTAGTAGGAATTGCTTCGCTCATTCACCAAAGTTTAGTCACTTTTTCTGTTGTTCAGATTCAGTAAAAGCCATACGTTGTGATTATAATATATGTAGTGTCGACTTAGAACCTATATTTTTCTAGAGATTATCGGGTAGATACATAGACAACAGAAATAAATACCTCATATTCCAAAATATATTTCTAGCTTTCATTGTATAATATGCAAAAAATATGAGGTATAACATCATAAAAAATGTTTTAAAAAGCCTTTGCCGCAAAGCGGTCTTGATTTGCATTATCCAGTCTGTATCTTGTATGCGTAATAAATAAAAATAAATGTGAAAAGCCATAAAGGAGCATTAAAAGATTTGATGTGTCCCTACATTTCAATGTTTGCTTTTACAAAAGTCCATTTATAACATTAATTCACGTTTTTTACATTAATGCGTAAAAATATAACGGATTATACCTAGTTTCAATTTAGACAGCCGACAGACTAACATTGTAATGCTAAAACTTGTGGAGCGTTGTTTTATAACCACCATCAGTTATTTGGGCTTAAACAGGCATGTGCACCTAGCAAAAATCAGGGTCAGGCATCATTCCCTTTGACGACACGTTTGGCTCAGTTTGTAGTGACCCTATTTGCAGTGCCAGCGGTTGCGGGTTCGAGTCCCGCTGGGGGCATTCATTTGTGTGATGAGCATGAATGTTTGTACCCCAGTCATGGGTGTTTATATTTATAATATGTATGTATTTAAAAGTTATATATGTGTAGTGTATCAACTATCTCGTATCCATAACACAAGCCTCGTAGCTTACTATGGAACAAGATGGCGCTGTGTTTTATTGTCCCAACATGTTTATTTATTTATTCCCTGTGCCAATGTGGCTTAGATCAAAGTACTGCTTCTCATATTCTTTTCGACTATCTTAGACTCCCCCTTCCTATATTGATGTTCTTCTCTTTAAATTCCTCCAACGTATTGACGTTAATTGTACCTATACTAATGTTTGTTCACTGTTTAGTTTTTTTAGTCTACAGTCTCCAATTTTTTTAATGATTAATAACAAGCTAAAACTTCATGAGTAGCTTCATTTTGGCCTGGCGCCCAATTATTCTTTTTATTATTCTTTTGTGAATTTGATAGTGGTAGATACAATTGTGGCTTGATACGTAACATGTCAAGACGGTGAAAGTCCAAAATTTATTACTAACAGGTTGTTTTACGATTTAATCTTGAGACAGTCCAACATTGAACAAGAAAAAAAAATTTCCTACAAAACAGATGGTTTGGAACAAAACGTCCCCCTCTCCGAACTTATCTAAATAACAACGTCATAAAATTTATTAATAACCAGCTAATTTTTATAGTATTAATAATTATTAAATTAATAATTTTTATTAGTAGTAGTTTTTATAGAATCGTCCTACAAATAAAATGGTAGGATTTCTTATCCTGCGCTCGGATTTTGTCGTCCCCACGGTAATAATTTTTTCATTTTCGTTTTGTTCATTTCCGTATTAAGCCACAATTGTATCTTTCTCCATCGAATTCTCGTAGAAAGAAGAATCTATATATTTATATAATATACTAGCATTGCCCGCGGCTCCGCCCATGTTCAGATGACCAAAAACCAAATTCTTAGGTTTTACATATTAGTATACTTTTACAATGCAGTTTTTGTATTTTTTCTCAGAAATGAGATCTTTTCCCATGGTAAAAAGTATCCTATATATTGACCCGGATAACCAGCTATCATCATACCAAATTTCATCAAAATCTGTCCAGTGGTTTTCTCGTGATTCGGTAACAGACAGATAGACAAAAATTCTAAAAATTATAGATTCGGACTCTGTATCGATAATAATGTCTATTTCAATTAGATTTTCCAAAAAATATTTTTTGTACAGATTCGACTTAGATACAATTTTATTATATGTATAGATGAATATAGTTTTACAATAATGTATGGAAGTCTGCCCGATTTGTTGACATCTGCTCCTTTGGGTAGTAGCATGTTGATATATAGCCTATATATAGCCTTCAAGAAAAAAAAAGAAGAAAAAAGAATTTTTCAAATCGGATTAGTAGTTCCTGAGATTAGCGCGTTCAATCAAACAAACAAACAAACTCTGCCTCTTTATAATATTAGATTATTCCACAAATATTTAACAGAGATAATATATGGGATATTTATCCTATGGGATGTTAATACAAGCATAATAGATAGAATATTTATTCTACACGGAATATTAATCGTCTAAAAATAATAACTATAAGTCTGTTAGCAAAAAATAATTAAAATAATTTTAACTAAGTTTGTCTTAAAAATTTATAAAAAAATTACATATTTTATCAATAACATCAACACTTATATCAATTTTAAGTGTAGTCGCATTCATGAATCTAGTAACAACATCTATACAGCAGACTTGCAATACACATGAATGCGACAAAAATAAAGTTGAAAAATTCATCCATAACTTTTTAGGTTTCACCGAGTTCAAAAGCAGTGGACCTAGAGCCGATCGCTTTGTGAAAAAGTTTCCTATTTCACGAACAGCTGTTACCGACTATAAAACGCTATGCAAATATGAACCACACTAGAAGGGGTAAAAAGGGGTCAAGCATTACCTACATACTAAACAATAAGTATTCTATAGGTAAAACCGCAAAAAAATCCGAAAAGATAGTTTTATTTAAAATGTGAAATATTCCCTTAAGTCTAAGAAAGTTTAAGTAAAACTTATTTACTGTTATGTTTTTAATATAAAAGCATTTTTATTTATTTCCTGACCGTCTTTATACACAAAAAAGACTGGCAGTGATAGCCCAGTGGAAACCTGCAGGAAACCAAGTGAAGCAGTGCGACGTTTAAAAGGGCTGAATATAAACAAAAAAAAAAACTTTAAACCTAAGAGATGTCTTTCAGCTAACTTTAAATGTGAGAAAATCATACAGAATTTAGTAAGTAGGTACAACAACGATATATATAACATACAAAAATTAAAAACTCATACTATATTATATAAACAATGTAAGTAGTTTTGGTGAAAAAAAAAATATGTATATTAGAAGAAAAAATTGAAAAGTGTTTTGATGAGGTAAGCCACTCGTACCTACATAAAATTCTATAAATATTTCAATTACTTTCAACTTCCCTCCAAAGGTTAGGCTTAGATGGGAATGGGATTCTGACCCGCATTTCCATTAAGCGGGACCCTAAAAATTATAAGAAAATATATTCGATGGCTTTTGCCGCATTTTAAAATAATAAGTACTGTATTTGGAAAACAAAGCTTCACTGATGCCAATTATTACTCGTAAGAATTCTAATAATAGGTGTACTAAAATAAATATGATATTACCGCTAGTTACTTGAAGTATGGATAAAAATAGATGTAGTCAAACTATCTTACTATATATTATAATTTAGTAAAAGCCGCGGATAAAAACTATATTAATAATTTAAAAAAAAAACTCTATTTCAAGATTTACATTCTTACATATTTGTTAGTTAACAATTTGGCCTTAACAACTGTATTAGTAGACATCATTATTGAATTTTATAATAATTTAATTAAGATATTTTAATTAAAATTTAAACATTGCTTGAGCATTTCCTTATTTCCGAAAGTACTGAGCATAGAATTTCGATGAAATACAATATATCAAGTATAAGTTTTACTTTATAACAAAACTGGCGACTCACCCTCGCTTCGCTCAGGTTCGTCCCTAGCTTGCTTCCCAGTACAAACTTCTATCCCCATTTTCATCCCCTTAAGGAATGATTTCCGGGATAAAAAGTATTCTATATCCTTCCTAGGGCCTCAAACTATCTTCTTGGCAAATTTCATCTTAATCGGTTCACAATATCCAGAAATTACCCCCTACAACGTCACAAACTCACAAATTTAGAAATTATAACAGAGTTATAAATTTTGAAATTTCTTTCGTAGCTTTCAATGACGTACCCGATTAAAGCGAGGTTACGGTAGTAGTAATAACATATTTTGTTTTAAAAATAAATAACGTCTGCATCCATTACGTATCAACATTAAAGCTGTATCAAATAGCTCGTAAATAATAGCAAGTGATTCTACTTGAATCTTTAAAGTGCAGTAAACCACGAGTTCAGCCATATATTGAATTTGCCTTTGCATTATACGATTTATACTACATGCGTGTATTTAAAACTATGCACGTTTTCTTGTGAAGAAAAAAATGAAAAGCCATGCTTATATTGAGGAAACAATTAACAATTTAATAAAATTGTAACTAAGCCAAATCTGTACATCAGATATTTTTGGGAAAATCTTATTGAAATAGACATTATTATCGATACAGAGGCCGAGTCTGTAGTTTTTAAAAATTTTGTCTATAAGTCTGTTTTTCTGTTTGTTTGTCTGTCTGTTACCGCATCACAGAAAAACCACGGGAGGGATTTTGATGAAATTCAGTATAGTGATAGCTGGTTATCCGGGTCAACATACATACTTTTTACCGCGGAAAAATATCTAATTTTTTAGAAAAAATACAAAAACTGTAATGTAAGAGTACTAATATGTAAAACCTAAGAATTTGGTTTTTGGTCATCTGAACCGCGGGCAATGCTAGTAATTATTATTACTTATATTATGTTGACTAATTTCAGTTATTTTAGTATAGATTTAAAGATATTTGATAGAGTAAATAAAATTATAATAGGCTCATCATTTGAAATTCATTCTGAAACGAAGACTTTAATCAAATCCAATTTTCTTACAAGATAGTTATAATTTTTGAGATAAGAAAGATAATTAATAATAAATTCAAGGCAATTTTTCATAAAGATTTTGATTTGATTTTGCCCTTTTTAACGTCCCGTCCGGCACGGGCTTCCTTTCAATACAAGGGGGATCAACCATAAGTCCACCACGCTGGCCATGATATGACTTTTCATAGAGATATTTAGGTATAAGTCACGTTGATATAAAAGATTGATCTATTCTTCGTCGTCCATCTATAATTATTTATAAACATTATATTTATGATATAAACAACTATAGCAATTTTCAGGTAAAGAGAGATTTTTAGAAAAATGCATACTAAAACAAAACAAAATTTAACTAAACACATTAATTAATAATACGCCACAAGGTTTTGCAGTAAATCCTCACGGTAGAGGAAGCTTAGCTCGTTAAAAATTTTATGCGTTGCAGTGACGGGTCTCTACTTGTCCACATTTTGTTTCCACTGATGCATATATTTCATGCTAAAATTTATCATGGTAGTAAAATCACAGGGATCAATGCGATGTTTTTCTATTTCAATTGAAATAATCAAGCAATTTTCTGTTTAACGATACGTTTGGCTCAGTTTGTAGTGACCCTACTTGCTGTGCCAGCGGTCGCGAGTTCGAGTCCCTCTCGGGGGATTCATTTATGTGATGAGCACAAATATTTGTACTCCAGTCACGGGTGTTTATATTTATAATATGTATGTATTTAAAGTTATATATGTGTAATGTATCAACTATCTGGAATCTATAACACAAGCCGTAGCTTACCATGGAACTAGATATTGCTGTGTGTTAATATCCCAACATATTTATTTATTCTGTTTGTCCCAAAACAAAATTATTTTGGTTTCAAAAACCGTATATCCGATAAAAGGAAGGAATCGTTATACTGGAACTCCATAGGCCAATTATGTTAATATTTGTGCGAGAAAACTTTGTACAGCTAATGCTTCAGTCATACATATTGGGTCGTCGTGAATTCGTGATATTCTAACGCCATAATGAAATGCAAAAATCGAAGTTTACAAGGCAGTCGGTCTGTATTTTATGGTGGCTCTTTAGATGCTGCATCTAATATGCCATAAGGGAGTTACGTTTTTTTAATGTTTTATTTACAAGCCTCTCCCCAATATTTTGAATTGTTATTTTTATGCAAGCAAGATATTAAATGACTCATATTTTTTCAAGCACAGCTCTTAAAATTTCCGTATTTTCAAACTACCACCAAACATCTAAATAAATCCATTAAAAATTCCGATAAGAGAAGCATTTAGAATGTTATATATTCACGTAAATCTAAGAAAGTATAATGTGAAATTCATAATATCAGCAATTTCTTGAGAAACTTCTTACTCTAAACTCTTTTTGTTACTCCGATTTATATCGTACTTACGTCATAACCCTTACACGAACGAATACGTCTACTACAGTCGATTTGTGTGCGCTAGGCGTTATAGGTTCACTTTGAATTTGTTATAGCATGTGTTCTATCTTTTATTGTACAGGAAAGCAAGATTTGTAATTTTGTACATACCTATTTTAAGAATTGTCTAAATTAGAAATGTAGAGAGAACTTCGATTTTAAGACAAAATAGAAACAATATTTTAATAAATAATACAATACGATGGAATACGAATATATTTTTATCCCACAGATAACTCTAATAGATACATACAATAATTAATAATTATATTAATCTACTTTAGAATGTATTTGGAAGAATGTTAAAGATACATATTATTATCAATATCAACTTTCGATAATCGAAAATCTTTACGAATTTTGTACTTATTTAATACCATTTATTGATGATTGCTTAAGTTTCGATGTTCAATGTTAAGACGTGGCGTTACAACCTAATAGGCCTATCCGTCCATCCAATAAGGCCGATTGACAGTGAGGCGGGGCTGATTAGAACGGTTTCTATTACATCACTGATTGATGAAGATAGGTCGAGATAAATTTCTCACGTCTGACATTATAGGATGTTAGAAATACCAGTAAAATTGTGGGCTAATATTTTAATTATTATCTATACATATAATAAAACTGTAGAGGTCGAATGTCTGTGCATAGAAAAAAAAATGCCATAAACCGAGTCAGGGGGGTGTAAGAAGAGAAATAGAACAAATCCAGATTTTTTCAATTTTTTTGTTTCTCTGTCTGTTTGTACGGGTTAATATCCGAAACTGTTGGACTGATTTAAATTAAATTTTGCAACAACTTTATATCATCGGTCAACGTTTTAGATACATTTCATCCCGGAAATTTAAAGAGTAAAAGTAATGTATAATATTATAAATGTGAAAGTTTGTAAGTATGTATGGAAGTTTGTTACTCTGTCACGCCAGAACGACTGAACTGATCTAGATAAAATTTGGCACAAAGATAGATTATAGTCTGGAATAACACATAGCTACTTTTTATCCCGGAAAAATGTACGGTTCCAGTGGGATCGGTTTGTTTTTATCTTCCTAGAGGTGAACCCGAGCGAAGCGAGGGTGACCTGCTAGTACTATATATATATATATATATATATATATATATATATATATATATATATATATATATATATATATATATTAGGCATTATATTAATAGATTATCAAACTTCCAAGAGATATGCACAGGCTATATAGCAATAAATACCCGACCTTATTAGTTAATAGAGCCGCAATTTTCGGGATATTCTCACAGTTATTTCGCCATGACTGTATGAGATGAATACAATTTTTTTTACAAGAAAGTTTGCTAACAACGTAATGTATTAAATGAAGCATCAAATCGCCTCTTGGGTTATTTAAATGTGCCTTGCGCTTTTTGTCATATCAATTCATATTGTAAAAAATTTATATTTTCTTTATTATTATTATTTATTTAATATTTAAATTGGTAGTTAATAAATAATCTAAAATGCTGATGAATTGTAAAATGTATAATATCACCTATTATACACACTTTACAGTCATACTAGAGACTTACCCTCACTCCTCTCGTGTGTGATTCTAAGTGCCTAATAATATCTCTATCTATGTGCGTAGTGTCATCCAAATCCCTCCGGACGTTTCAGCGTGAACAATCTTATTGAACTTTAATGTTAAATACGATTTCACGCCGCGAAAAAATCCGAAAATATAGTTTTATTTAAAATGTCAAATATTCGTGTAAATCTAAGGAAGAATTACATATTACTTATATATAAGTACCATAAAATATCGGCATTTAAAATAGTTCTTCTTAAGCTCTTATATTTCGGTACTATGACCTTGACTATAGATTAACAAATGTTCTATATAAAAAAAAAACAGTATCTCTGCCAGCTATTCCGCTCGTTTGACATTTCTAATTATTTTCGAGGGTTCTTGAGGTGGGACTGTCTATGAAATAAAAATAAATGTATAATGATGACAGCTATTGTAAATGTTTACATTTGTGTCCTTGGGAAGGTTAGAGTTTTTTTTTTGGAAGTTTAGTATAATTTTACCTAACAATTCAATTCAATTTTCTTTTTAATCATTTCAGAACCTAACTAATATTTATTTTTCGCTTGTTTATACCCACGACTTTGCTTTTTGTATGATATTATATAATAATATCGATCAACGCACAACCTAAACCGCGGGTCATACAATCGTGACATTTGGAAGACACATTCCTTATACAATGTAGGCATCCGCTAAGAAAGGATTTTTCGAAATTCATTCCCTAAGGGGGTAAAGTAGGGAATAAAAGATTGTTTGAAATTATTAGTTATTTTTAACGCGAAATGCATAAAAAGTGGTATTTAGCTTTAAGATGAATAAATAAAAATATATGTTTTATTTTTTTTTGAATTTCATCCCTTAAAAGAGTAAAAGGGGGTGATTAATTTTATATGGGCAAACAATTATTTGTGATCAGAATGACTTGAAACTTGGTATTAATACTCTTCAATACAATTAAAAAACACGTTTTTAAACTTTTTTTGCAAGCGAGTAAAATAGAGGTTGAAAGTTTGTAATGAAACTTTAAAATCTATCCATTATATTATATGATGTAGGCATCCGATAACAAAGAAGTTTTGAGAATTCTACGCCCAAGAGGATGAAAAGAGGTGGCAAAGTTTGTATGAGAAAAGTATTTGTTTTCAAATTTCAAATTCAATTTTTTTAAATATTATTCTAATAAATGTCAAGCTACTAATTCAATTAGTAAGGACTTACAACATTTAATAATAAAACTAAAGACTCACCCTCGCTCCGCTCGGGTTCGTCCCGAATCAAAGTGTTTGTTATTTTTGTGTAGCTTGAACACGGGCGAAGCCGCGGGTTCTGTTAGTATTTAATATACAGATTTTATTATATGTATAGATAACATGTCTACTTATATAATATATTACCAATCGTAAACGTGCTTAAATTATTAAAGAAATACAATCTCGTCACTTTAACTCAATCAAACATTCTGTGGTGTATTTTCAAACCCGTACCGATAGCAAATAAGTTTTTTGACGTCTCATTTGTCGAATCACTAGAGACTGAGTAAAATGCGAGTCCATTTCGGTGAGCTTTCGAAAGGAAAAAAAAACGAATCTTGTTTTTTAATTTAATTTTTCCTCCCTAATGAGAATTGTGAATCGATGAAATAGTGAAACATTTTCATTTCCATTACAAAACTTAAATGCCAAGCTTGAATACCTCACAATGTTAATAATATGAGTGAAAATACAGGTTGTACTTTTTAGGTTTTGGTAGACTTTAACTCAGGCATCGATCAGGCAAGAATAAAAATTAAAATAACTATACATAATATATAATCTATACATATAATAAAATTGTAACTAAGCCGAATCTGTACATTAAATATTATTTGGAAAATTATATTGATTATTATCAAAACAGAGACCGAATCTATAGTTTTAAGAATTTTTGTCTGTCTGTCTGTCTGTTACCGCATCACAGAAAAACCACTGGAGGGATTTTGATGAAATTTGGTATGGTGGTATGGTGATAGCTGGTTATCCGGGTCAACATATAGGATACTTTTTACCGCGGGAAAATATACACACATACACATTTATAATCTTAGTAAGGATGACAACATATAATAAGAAGTATGCTAATATAGCAGAAAATTAAGTTGTGGAATGCATTGTCAATGAACGATCATTAATCAATAAGCCGTCCTTCGTGCCGCTCGGTCCCATTTCACAGACAAAGTTCATGTAAATGATCCTACCAATAAACGCGAAACCTTATAATAAACTACACAATATATTGGTGACTATTTTAGGAATAATTCGCACGTCACTGTTCATTCAAATTGTTTATCGTAAGAGACATGTAATCTATTCATATAATAAAATGTTTACTGAGTCGAATCTGTACATAAATATTTTTTGTAAAATCTTATTGAAATAGTCATTATTATCGATACAGAGGCCGAATCTATAGTTTTTACAGTTTTTGTCTGTCTGTCTGGGAGCGCATCACGAGAAAAACATTAGACAGATTTCGATCACGTTTGGTATGTTGATAGGATACTTTTTACTGCGGGAAATATCTCATCTCTGAGTAATATATACTAAAGTTAATTTATATAAAGTAGCGAGCAGAGCCTAGTGCAAAAGATAATAACACCAATTATATTTGGTCTAATTTTATGTATTTTTCGTAATAAACAATTTAATTAGGTAATCACAAAGAAACTACAGAATGTTTTAGCTTATAAATTCTATTGAATAAAAAAACTTTGCGTTTAAATAATTAATTTTAAATAAGATTCAAACAAATGAATGAATCTATAAAAGAATAAGAAAAAATGAAATAAGAATTTGTTCACTGTGTCGCATCAACGTAATTAACTGCCGTTTGTTTAAGTTTCAGGAAGCGTCATTATTGATGCAACGTCAGTGTTTGACGATAGGGTTGAAACAAATATTGAAATTTTATTTAAAAAATATTTTCTTTAAAATGAGAATTTAATGAAAAGATATTGAAGTATACATTTAATAAAAATGTCGATATTATATAAAAGATTTTTTTGTCATACACAAAAGTAATATTGTATCTTATACCTTTTAAACACAACAATGTTGTGCTTCAATTTAAGTATATTTTTAATTAGCGTGAGTGAAACTAAATAGTTTGTGACTTAGATTAGTGACGCACAATAATTTATCTTATCTTCCTTCATTTTTCTCTATTCCACAAAATTGTATTAAAATATTATAATATAGCAGAGTAATGGCCAGAATAAGTGAGCAAACCTTGAACTTCATATATATATATATATATATATATATATATATATATATATATATATATATATATATATATATATAATTTTTACTATTGTAATACGTAAAAGTATAAATACTTTATTCATTATATTTTATTTTTTGATAACCCTATATATCAAGTGACGAAGCATGACGGACCATTACATGCCTTGAGCTGTCCAAACAACGGCTGTTATTTTTGGGTTAAGTGGAGATGGGTATAATTAATTCTTGTATGCTGAAATATATAGCGTACGGCGAACCAATTCCATGAGTAATGTTACTATTTAGCATTTACTTAAAATTTGTATTAAAGACGATAATTAGCGAATATTTGCGTTTTAGAATCGTGTTACGAGTTAGAATCGTTTTTCGTCATTTTTTAGCTAAAAGCATACATACATACATGCATACAAACATAACAAACGTACGTACACACATACATACTGCATACGTAATATTATGTAAATACATATATTTACACTAATTTAACAAAAAGATAAAAGGTTGTTAATACGTTTGTTCGTTGTAGTTTGAAACCAGCGAGTATTGAGTTTATGGACGTAAAATATTGTTTTATTTTAAAAATATTATGTTAAAATAATTTGAAATTGACTAATACTTTCTTAGATTTGTGCGAATATTTAACATTTTAAATAAAATTTTAAAATTTCTTATTTTTAATTGTAAGGTAATTCGGTGCCAATTTTTATTTCTTTAAATATAACATATACATAACTTTTGAGACGTCTAATAGTAAATCGTTCGAAACGTCGGAAATGAAAAATCAAAATAAATCCGCGAAAAAAATCGAAAAGATACTTTTTTTTTAAATGTTACATTAACTACTTGGAGGATAGAGTTCTAATGAATGTAAAAATAACGATTAATTCAAGCTAAAGCTTTCACATCTATTCTCACGCGTATGTATGATTAAATAAATCTCTAATCTAAAAAATTCTTATGTCACAGTGTTAGTAACAAGACTCCTCCAAAACGGCTTGACCGATTCTTATGAAATTTTGTGTGTATATTCAGTAGGTCTGAAAATAGGAAGTAAACTATTTTTTACACGCCGAAGTGATAAGGGTGGTCCACTCCGGGGACGAACTCGAACGGAGCGATGGTGAGTCGCTAATCTAATATATAAAAATCTCGTGTCACGATGTTTGGGGTTGCACTCCTCCGAAATGGTTCGACCGAATTTAGTGATTTTTTTCATATTTGGTAGGATTAAGAATAGGTCGTAAAGTATATTTCACCCTCCTACCCCCACCTCTCATTTTGTAATCGCGATTTTAATATTTGTGTATGAACAATATTAAATATATAAGTAGGTACATAGCAACAAACCCGAGCAAAGCGAGGATGACTCGCTGTACAACATAAAACCAAAGAGACATGTTTTAATATCTAACATACATATAATATTTTCATTGACGCGGTTTAAACTGAATTATAATTTACAAAACCGCCAGTCCATGAAACGGCTTTTATTACTTATGACCCAATTTTATCTGATGAATACACGGACCAATTTTATAGTTACAGGTACTATTCAAATTTATACGATATTGTAAGGTTTAGTGCCGTCATATTTTTAAGTTGTAAACTGACAAAGTTCAGTAGAGTGTACTAAAAGTTTTTAAATATTTCTATTTAAAAAAAAAAAACAAGTATCTCTAAGCTTTTTAGCAGACTTATAACCTTTGTGAGCCATTTGATGAAAGGCACCTCACTCTTTAACCAATAATTTATCTCCATCTATAAAATTACATACATTGCTTCATTGTTATTGTCGTTTGGCTAAGTTTGTAGTGACCCCTACTTGCCAGCTGTGCCAGCGGTCGTGTTTATAGGTAACATCAGCTATCCGCCAGTGAAAGTTCCGTCACAACTCAGTCAACCCGTGTCGGAGATTGGCCGGAACAAACAGACAGACATAATTTAAAAAAAAAATGATTTTCTTATAGGTACCGTATATAAATAAAAAAAATAAAAATAAATATTTTCGCTTGATGAACCAAATTAAATATTATGCAAAAATTATAATTTAGCTTTTGAATACTGTTTACATACATCCTGACACTTAAGATTATTTATTATTATCAACATACGCATCACAAAAGCGGAGGCACTAGCACAATACGAGTATCATATATTATTATAATAGAAACAATAATTGCAAACGTTAGAGTTTGGTTATTCTCTAGATAAATTTATTTGTTTAGGGTATGTGGATACAATGGAAATGTTAGTAGTCATTATATATTGCATACCTTGTCAATTTCGAATCTGAGAATGTAAAATGAAGTAGTAGATCAAGTTATGGTTATGCAGCTTTTATTCATACTAGTTTTTGCCTAGTGGTTAAATTTCGGCTATCATTAATCTATACATATAATAAAATCGTAACTAAGCCGAATCTGTATATTAAATTTTTTTGAAAAATCTTATCGAAATAGACTTTATTATCGATACGGAGGCCGAATCTATAGTTTTTGGATTTTTTGTCTGTCTGTCGGTCTGTTACCGCATTACGAAAAAACCACTGGCGAGAATTTGATGAGATTTGGTATGATGATAGCTGATTAGCCGGGTCAACGTATAGAATGCTTTTTACTGCAGGAAAATATCTCATCTGTGAGAAATCTATACTAAACGTCAAAACGTAAGTAGGGACGACCCCGAGCGGAGCGAGGGTAAGTCGGTAGTATTTAAATAACACTAAAGCTCTTCAATAGCAACAAAAAATACTAAAGTCGGTTAACAAACAGAGGAAAAATAGGCGCTGAACTGTTTCGTCTTTGCCTATTTATTAACCCCTGACGCAAAAACAACGGGGTGTTATAAGTTTGACGTGTCTGTGTGTGTGTGTGTGTCTGTCTATGGAATCGTAGCTCCCGAACGAATAAACCGCTTTTAAATTTGTTTTTTTTGTTGCAAAGGTATTTGAAGGTATTTGATGAAAATTGGTTCAAGACAGTCGAGAATTTTTAATCTTTAATTTAATTTTATAATATATAGATTACCTAGTACATATTCATCTAAAAATGTATATTTGTTTGTTGATTTGTGAAATGTATACTGCCGACGCACTTGTACACTAACTGGTCTTTGATTGGCTGTTATGATCATAATCAGGTTTGAAGGTTTTCATTTAATGGCTGTAGGCTGACATAAATTATTATTTTACCTATCCTAAACAATAATAATTGCTACACATCAAAATGTTACTGAAGCCACGAAATGAATAATGAATTGAATTGAAAATTAGAGAATAAGAAAAGCGTGGATACACCGCTAGTAGAAATTAAAAAACGCATGCCTTGTTTTGTAAAAAAACTTAAATAAAAATATTTCCTACTAACATTTACAAAAACAATTCGGTTCTATTTTAGGCTTTCCAAGCGAATACCCTACTCGTTGTTAATTAGGACAGTTACAAACAATTGAACACAATGACTTGTAAAATCCAAGGATAGGCGCTCTAAAAACATGCTTCTTGCACAGATGAGATTGTGGATTCTTCTTTACAAAATTTTCTATCTATGTTAATCAACGCATGTTTCCTGGTAGAAAGCAAGTCAGAAAGCACACAAATATTTTCACTTTCACAGTTCAAACCTACTTTTATCTTATCTCTGAATATTATTTGTTTCATGGAGACTAAGAGACAATAAAATATCTTTTGCAAAAGCAAAATTTGACGACGTTGAATTAACAAAATTGACTGTTACTACGCATACTTGCGCTCGCAACTACTCGTAGCATTCGATGTGCCATAAATAATCGTTCGAAGTGTATTCTACTTATTACTCAAATAGATCTTGTCTAATGAAAATATTCACTTCATGCAAATATCGAGCTGGCGTTGACGCTATAACAATATCTGTCAGGCACATGGTTATAATTTTGTAATTTCGTTGATATATAATAACAAAGAAGACGACTTGATATTGTAACAATTCTAGCGACTTGCCTCGGGTGCATCTCTAGGAAATATACATAGAGGGCAAACATATATACTTAATATGAATAGAAAACTCACCAATCACCATAGTTTCATCTTATTGGGATGATTGGAAGAATAGAAATACAAAGAAACATTCAATGTTGTTTTTTGTATTTATATGTATCATCTGTTACAACTAAGTACCTTTGTGACGTCTAAAACCTTAGTCTCTCCCATGATCATGATTGCTGTAAAACATTAGAAATGTCTGGAGCCAAAATTTAAAATAAATCCGCGAAAAATATCTTCTGTATTAAATCCGAAAAGATAATGTTATTTAAAATGTCAAATATTCGCGTAAATCTAAGAAAGTATTTAGTATATATAAAAACTTATTTGTTAAAATTTCTAATACATAAATACACTGTCAACAATTACAAAACACGAATTATACAGCTCGTTTATTGTAATGTAAACCATTTCTTTTATTTCCACAACAAGTACTTAAGGAATGTGCGTCATACTAAGGTGACGTTCTTACGTATTTAGTTAACTTGTTACTTAAGAAGATAAGATTGAAGATAAGAATAAAACAATTAATAAATTGCTATTATGAATTCGTTTACTGACACAGCTCACGTACATTGAACAGCTGTTTTACAAATAAACTGTATAGACATCATGTTCCTATTACGTAAAATAATACCGAGGATTTTTATTTTTTTATTTTTAATAGTGATATACATACATAAATGCGTAAAGACTATTAGGTATATGAAAAAGCTGTTGTTAGGCTATGGCTTTTTACGGTTACATTTATTTGCACCAATTTGGCATATCTATGTCATATAACAAGTCAACTACGAAAAAAATTGTATTCCATAAATAAGTTAAAAAGTAATTTTTGAATAATTTTTCTTTACTTTTAAAGTCGCTTGCTGCTATTTACAAATTAAATTAAGTGTTTTTGTTCAAAATTCAAAAGACTTAAAGTCTGTTATTATATTACAAAATGGAAAGCCGACCGAGCCGGTGGTAGATCCCTCACGGACTGACTACACTGACAAGTGACATTTAATTTAAATTTAAAATGTATAATTGACGATTCAAAAGTGCTTGTAAAAGTTTATTTGAATGATTTTGATTTAATTTGATTTTGAATTAAAGTCCTGTATCTCCAGATATATCTAGTTCGCTTTTGAAGCGTTCTGTCGTTGCATCTTCGAACCTAGGACCTTTGTAATAGATACGCATGTACGACTCGTCGTCTCAGTGCTTATTTGTCCAAACAAGAAGATTACCGAAAGAGTTTTTAATACCAAATTATTGACTTATATTTAGAGGTCGCTCAAAAGCATTTTAGGTTCAAAAAATGTTATATTGTCTAGAAACACTGTAACAATTCATGGAAGTCTTTTATTTATATATAGAAAGCCATAATAACCTAACAATTATAACCTTAAATAAATACATATTATGAATATAAACACCCATGACTGGGGTACAAACATTCGTGTTCATCACACAAATGAATGCCACAATGCCCAGCGGGACTCGAACCCGTGACCTCTGGCACAGCAAGTAGGGCCACTAAAAACTGAGCCAAACGTGTCGTCAACCGTGAGATGATGGATTAAGAATAACAGCTCTGCAACAGCTACCAGTATTTTAAAATTTGGACTCATTTAACAAACGTTAGTAAAACCGTACTTTCTTAGTTTTTTAAAACTATCAACAATAATACTTTCTTAGATTTACTCTCTCCCGTGACCATAATTGTTGTACAGCCAAAAAACCCAATATCAAAATAAATCCGCAAAAAAATCTAAAAAGATAGATCTGTTTAACTATAAGTAATGTTTAACAAAGCAAAGCTGCGAAAGAAAACCAATCAAATAAGTGATTGTGAAAATTAAGTATCAGTAAAATAATTACAACGAACAAGATACAAGTAATGCTAACAAAACCTCCGCATTGTGACCCTCGTTGACCTAGTGGAACAAAATATAGTCAAAATTAATGTGACACGGCAGTAGCGAGCTGTCAAGTTTTTATTTTCTGCTCCGATTAACATGAAGTTTGTTCTACACCAATTTTGTGACATTGTCTTAAAAAATCCTACAAAATTTCTTAAAATCTTACATATATACGTATTTATTGTTTGAAGCAAGGTTTAGATTAAATTGAGTTTCGCAATAATATTTATTTCACCTAAAGACAAGCTGAAGATTGCAATTTAACTTCAAAAATATTATATGTTTATGATAAAACTGAATGGCAATTAATTTTTTAGTTGATTTTGTCATCTTCACTTCGTTGGGTCACCTAAAAATAATAACGTCTTGAAATCCTATATATATTATAAATGCGAAAGTTTGAATGAATGGATGTTTGTTACTCAATCAGAACGCCAGAACGGCTGAACGGATCAGGATAAAATTTGGCACAGAGATTTATTATAGCACATAGATAACTTTTTATTCTGGAAACGATTCCCTTGAGATATCCATACTAACCGTTAAAACAGACTTAGGGACGAACCCGAGCGAAGCCAGGGTGAGTCGTTTGTCTATACTTATATTATAAAGAGGTAAAGTTTGTAAGTTTGTGACATTGTAAGGGGTAATCTCTGGATCTACTAAACCGATTTAGATGAAATTTGGCAAGAAGATAGTTTATGATCCTGGGAAGGATATAGGATACTTTTTATCCTGGAAAAATCCCTTAAGGGGGTGAAAATGGGAATAAAAGTTTGTATCGGGAAGCAAGCTTGGGACGAACCCGAGCGAAGCAAGGGTGAGCCGCTAGTAAAAAATAAAAGTGTTATTTTTGCGGTCGTGCAAGCAACAACAGAATAAAGTGAATCATAAGTCATAGCACCAATTGAAAGTTATCAAATAACAATAACTAACATGATAACGAATAAATCCTTTCTACTATTTTAATCTTTTGTAGCCGATAAATGATTGATAATTTGTTTAGAATGCTTAGAATGACTATCGAATAAAATTAAATTTATTTGTTTTAAGGTAGACTATTACGTAATACAAAATATTTCACAAAAAATAACTATTGTTTTTCAATAACATTATTACGTAAAATCAAGTTGTTAAATGAAAATAGATATTTGCAACACAGTAATCTATACTCGTATATGTACTTAAGTAAACAAATCTTAATGTTTGTCTGTGCAAAACCGCATATCCACGAAAGATATTTAATGATTGCTGTGAAATTTTGAAAAGTTTTTATGTCATCCATTTTGCTGTAACTCGCCACTAGATGGCGCTACAGTGCATCAACTTCAACGTCGTTCAAGTAATTGCCATTAATAAACACGTGTTTTAAGTTTTGACCATGGAGAATATATTCGCGTTATTCATTTAAACTAGCGAAACTGTGGGCTATTTATTTCAATCTATTTTAAAAATGGTTATAAAACAATGAAGTTTCCTACTTTATTTTTTAATTGCTGCATCTTTATTTAAAATCACTATTATAAGTATTATGTAATTTCATAAATATTCATGTTTTATTAAAAAAATGAACTCCATGAACTTCCTCCATCTTACGACCCAATACTGTATAGCTTGCTATTTTGCATAATTTATGAAATTTATTCGCAAATTTGAATTCGCGAATTATTCTAATGCATGTTTTATGAAAAGGACATGTGAATTAAATATTCATCGCGACGCTCCATACTTCGGCGAAGATTTTAAGAACGTTTTTAGCTGTTATTGTCCAAAATAATGTAGGAAATTTTTATATGTTTATTTTTTTATTTAATACTACCGGCTCACCCTCGCTTTGCTCAGGTTCACCTCTATAAAAACAAAAACAAATCTATCCCACGGGACCCGTATATTTTTCCGGGATTAAAAGTAGTCTATGTGTTATTCTGATGTATATTATTGTAAAGTTTCATCAAAATCCATTCAGTAGTTTTTGCGTGAAAGTGTAACAAACATACATCCATACATCAATACATACATTCTTACAAACTTTCGCGTTTATAATATTAATAGGATATTAGTAGGAAGTAATATTTAGTAAGTTTTTAAATATTTACTATCTAGTTTTGGTTATTATACAATAAGAATTGACAAAATAATAAAAAATCTATAGTAAATAGTATTACAATTAATAACGTAGTACAAAATACTTACACATTTTTTTAATTAATTTTATAAATGTTTGCACCTTTATATCTATCTAAATCGCAACTTTCAAATTTTTGTATAGAGATCATTAAAAGATTTTTGATATATTCCTTCCGTATTTTTACTTAAAAACATGACTATTACTAGAAGCCAATATACACTATAGAAATGACATGAAATTTATTAGGAAGGAATTTATAAGGAATGTATTTAATTATTAATTAATGAATCAATGATTAATGGCACAAACTGTTATAAATACTGTATAATAGTTCTATGGAACATGTAAGAGCTCTCGTGGGATTACTAATAAAATTCTATACGTTTGACTTAATACGACTAATATAATCTTCTTTATCCTTAAAATAATTTTTTGTGCTATTGCACTAATATTTTCTTAGATTAACGCGAATATTTGACATTTTAAATAAAACTATCTTTTCAATATTATTTCGCGGTTTTATTTTGATTTTTGGTTCCCGACGTTTCAAATGTTTTACAGGCAATCATGGTCACGGGAGTGACAATCATCATCAATCATGGTCTCTCCCGTGACCACGATTGATGTAGAGCATTCAAAACGTCGGGAACCAAAATTATTAATAAATCCGCGAAATAATCCGACACGATAGTTTCATTTAAAACGCTACTTATTACACTAATAATTTTTTATAATTATTGGTATTAAATAACATTTCTGCAATTTTTATTGGTATAAAATAAAATAACTTAACATATTTGCAAAATAATCAGTTGAATAGAAGGAATGTCCATTGCTTATCTCTTACTTGTATAATTGTAGATTTAATACTAAGCCGATGATAAAAATTTTACTTTTTATCTGATCTAGAAGTTCGCAAATAATCTCTCACAGATGAGTGAAAATGTTATAAAAATATTTGAAAATATCATATTTTGTATAATTTTTTAGTTCAATCCAAATTTCAAGTATACAAATTTTAACTAATATACCTATGTACAATGTAATAGAAGAGAGCAAAGCAAAGTGCTTATGGAATTTTCTTTGCATAATAAATTCTTTAGCATTAATAATTCATTCTACACTTGAGGGTGAGTTTCAAGTGACAGGACTCCTCCATCAGTCTGTATGAAATGTGAAGTGTAAATCGACTTTCTTTTGAAGTTATAAGTCACCAAGTCATATTTATACTGCGAAAAAAAGGTATTTATAAATAATTTTTTTAATTGTCATGGTTTATGTAAAAGTCGATGATACGATTCGTGTTAGCATTGTTCGGTTAACGGATTGTGATTAACATGTTTATGAATGCGAAAGTTTTATATGTATGTATGTAATACACGTGGGGGCTTATACCAAAAACAAAAATCCACAATCTATACATATACCTAATAAAATTGTAACTAAGACGAATCTGTACATTAATTATTTTTTGGAAAATCTTATTGAAATAAACATTATTATCGATACAGAGGCCGAATCTATAGTTTTTAGAATATTTGTCTCTGTCTGTCTGTTACCGCATTACAGAAAAACCACTGGAGGGATTTTGATGAAATCTAGTATGGTGATAGTTGGTTATCCGGGTCAACATAAAGAATACTTTTTACCCTAGGAAAATACCTCATTTCTAAGAAAAAATACAAAACCTGCAATGTAAGAGTATACTAATATGTAAAAGCTAAGGATTTAGTTTTTGGTCATCTGAACGCGGGCGGGGCCGCGGGCAATGCTAGTATTATATAAAAATGATATTAATATATAAACTTTGTATTAATCTTATTAACTAATGAACTCATATGTGATGTTGGTATACCTATACCATATTTCTTATTTTGTATTAATTTGTTACTCAAAAATCACGACGTAAATAATATTCAACTACATACTTGTAAATTTTTCTCATTAAATGAATGTTATTCTTTTGAGAAATAAATAAAACATCATTAAACCGTTTTTTTTAATTCGTTTACGCTAGATTTTGTATGGTTCATTCGCCCATACTCAGCGATAGTCAAAATTTCGATCTCTAGACTCTAAGTCTAGCCGTAGGATTTATACGGGGCTTATGGATACGGTTATAACTATTTTACAGTTAATAAATGGTAACTACGCATATATTGAATGGAAGTTTTCCGAACATTGTCTTAATGATTCAACGGTGTAAGATAATGCAGATGGCTTTAATAGTTCTGATTGAATTATTAAGTACCATTATTAGTTCATTACTTTCGATATGGTTTATTTTATTCAGCGACAACTTTTGCATATATTTCAGCATGTTTACTTTCACTTTCATAAAACACTATGAATGTAGTTGATTTTAATAGATGGTAATTTTGTAATTTATTCGAATTACTAGCGACTCACTTCGCTCGGGTTCGTCCTTAGGTACGTATTAACAGTTAGTATGGAATAAATAGACTATATATTATAGGATATACAGCCTTCCTCAATAAGCTAGCTATCTAATGCAAAAAGAATTTTTCAACAAACTCTGCCTCTTTCTAATATTAGCATAAGTGATAATAAAAGTTACGTGACTTACGCTTACTCTGCTCAGTGTGTAGAGTTGTATACCTAAGTAACTAACAGTAGCGTATGTCTCGATCATAGACTATCTGTGTACTAATAATAATAGTCCAATTTTTTTTATATATGGAAACAAACTAGCGAATCACCCTCGCTTCGCTGGAGTTCGTCCCTAGGTTGATTCTCTATACAAAATTTTATTCACATTTTCAGCCCCTCAAGGGACGATTTCCGGGACAAAAATAATTCCATGTTATTCCCAGGTTCTCAAACTATCTTCTTACCAAATTTCATCTAAATCGGTCCACTAGTTCGAAGCCTATTTAGTACAAACAAACAAAAAATCAAATCTTTCTTCTTTGTAAGTATAGATGATATCAAAGCTTATCCATTTTATTTTTACAGAACACATTACTTTACTCTTCTAATTTTATGACTAAAGCGAACAATTTGGACGAAAATTTTTATGTGAAAACCCATATACCCTGCGTGTTTTACTTTAAACTTGATACAAATAAAATTGGTGTTTATTTATAACTAGCATACGCGCCTGGCTTTGCTGGCGTAAACAAATAACGTGAAGCTGTTCTGCATACTCATTTACTCATGTTACCAATTTTCATGGCGATCATTTAAACGGTGTAAAAGTTAATAGATGCAATGCCATCTTGGCGAGTTAAAGCAAAATGAATAGCAGAAAGACAGTTAACATAAAAAAAATATTAACAAATTTTAGGTATATTCGGTTTTGGACAAATGAACATTATCATTTACTAGCATTGCCCGCGGCTCCGCCTGCGTTCAGATAAACAAAAACTAAATTCTTAGCTTTTACATATTAGTATACTCTTACATTGCAGTTTTTTTAATTTTTTCTAAGAAATGAGATATTTTCCTCGCGGTAAAAAGTATTCTATATGTTGAACCGGATAACCAGCTAACACTATCAAAATTTTATCAAAATCCCTCTAGTGGTTTTTCTGTGATGCGGTAACAGACAGACAGACAGACAGACAAAAATTCTAAAAACTATAGATTCAGCCTCTGTATCGATAATAAAGTTTATTTCCAAAAAATATCTTATGTACAGATTCAATTTATTTTATTATATATATAGATTTAGATATGGGCCCGATATTAGAATATATAGCTGAAGAATTATCCTGTTTTGAACAAAGCAAGAATGTATTGTTTTTATACCAGTGATAATAATAAATTATACGGTACACTATATTGATATTATAGTTTTATAAGGAAATTATTGAATTAAAATATTATTTTTATCGCCTAGCATCGACTGAGTTTAATCACTACGTCGTTGTCCCTATAAGAATAAAGACTATAATTCCAATACAACATTTACTCTTATCTAGAAGACTATTTCATCACTGTATATTGTTAAAATGTTTTGATAAAGAACATCCGCTGTTTATGAACGTAAAGATATAATATAAATAAAAACAAAGAGTGTACGAAATATTTTTGGATTTTTAAACCGGCTGATGTTTTATGTAGGACTGGTACGTGATGATTCAATGTAGTCTGGTAATAATAAAAAAAAATGTACAGCTTAGGGCTTCATTTTTAATTTATACGTTTTTTTTTAAATAGCCAACAGATCCGGATATCCTGAGTTCGAGTACCGAGTCGGGCAAATTGCAGTTATTGAGTTTTTCTGTCAAATAATTCTCAGTAGCAGCTCAGAGTTGGAAAGTCGATGGTGTTGCACCCTCGTGGTTAAAGCGCGGGTAAAGCCGTGTCGAAGTATGTTATGTGGATGTGGATGTTAAGTATGAAAAGGAATAGAGAGTGCAATGCTGTCTGCTCGTACACTTGTGCTCTATAATATCTCCTGCGCAGTTGGCTTAGTTGGGTTAGCTCAGTGAGATTAACCGCCGTGGCCGTAACCGGTCAGGGATATATCATCCTACATAAAAATATACGAAAATAAGTTTGCAAATAATCAATCATCTATATAGATAAATTAAATAGAAGTGTCTGTTTATGATGTCAAAATAAAAGTTTTTTACTAAATGCATATTTTGAAACAACGACCACTCAGCCCGATAGACACCTCACGCAGGGCGAACACTTTCAGACAACACGTTAGACATATACGTCTGACTTGAAAAAACGATCGCGCGATTTACTTCAGTAGCGACCACATCCCTGACCCGCGAACACATTGTTTGAGAATCGTGAATTTCCGATACAAAAAATACAACAGACGCGCAACATGGCTCCCTGTGCAATAAAATGGTGTGGAAATAATAGCCAAACATGTAATTTAAAAAAAAATGGCATCACTTTTCATAGGTAAGTGAATTTTGATTTCCAAATTCATTAAATGTAATTAAATAAGAGCTCAAGTTATATTGGTCGTTACGAAACTCGCGTTGATTGATGTATTCGGACATTTTCGGACTATGCATCCCTTTCTTTTCAATGCTATCCTTTTCTTTAATTACCGGCACGTATAACTAGTGCTGTACCAGTTAAACTATAATTTTTTTAGATATAAGTTATTTAATTATTATAAAATGCATGATTGTTAATCTTAATTATTGTAATTTCTTTTTGTTTATAATGATGATTTTAATTTTACTTCTTATTATTATGTATTATGATCAATTTCTTTTGTATTATGACATTTATCTATAATAATTATTATTATTTTTAAATTTTTATACTTTTAATTCATGAATATTTAAATGCTATGTACACTTATAATTGACATGCATATAAGGTATATTATTATTACATTAATTAAATTGAAAATGTTTCAAATGTATGTTGTAAGTGTGCTTTTTACGCCAGCTCTCGGAATATAAATGTAAAGAATAAATAATTGTAATAAATACCTACCTAAAAAAGTTTTTTTAAGTAGTAAAGTTTTTTTGTATAAATAATAAGTTCATGTGAATAAGTAGTAGTTTAGTTATACAGAGTGTAAGGGACAGTATTCCGACAACTTTAACCATGGATATATCTATAAATAAACCTTGAATAAACCTGTGTAAATAATATTAAGTATTCTATTATTATTTCATTATAGTAAAGAAAACTTGTCTTAATTAAAAATATTCTTTAAAACAGAAAATTATTTTACTAAATACGATACCTACCTACGATACGATATAAAACTTCTGGTTCCCATCACTATTTGTATTGAATTAACCAATCAGCGTGCATTTCATCCCGCCTCCTCCGTGACGCTTACCTCAGACTTTTGACTGACACGTTTTGGTGCAGAAGTACATCAATTAGGCGTCTATCGGACTAAGTAGTCGTTGTTATGAAATTATCTACGCTACCTATAAGAAAAACACAGTTGTTAAAATTTTTGTCTGTCTGTCGCCTATCTGTCTTTCTGTCTGTATGTTTTTCCGTCTATCTGTCTATCTGTTTGTTCCGGCTACTCCCCGAAATGGATGGACTGATTTTGATTGGGGCTTTCACTGGCAGATAGCTGATATTATAAGACTTAGGCTACTTTTATTTTACAAAACAAATAAGGGTTCCGCTAAAAAAAAATAACTCATACCTAGAGACGCACCCGAGCGAAGCCGATCAAAAATTTAATATATAGAAAAATTCTGACCTCGCAGCATTCCCTTTCAGTTCTAAAATGGAGTCGTAGAATACTTCATTACTCCATGTATAATGTAATATGTACTTCACGCGTGTCTAAATTTCCATTTTACATTTGATGGTCAGAGCTTCGTTACCCTTGTTTTAATGGGGTCATACAGTAGATAGTTTAAGTTGTTAGAGCTCCCTAACTTTCTAACAACGTATAAGATTAAGTATAAACCGTTTAAATCAAAAACTGCTTTCAATTTATGCCATAAAATTACGACTTGAATAATGATGTGTCAAAAATTTATAGATTAATGTATTTATAATGTTCTTTATATCGATAAACAACTGATCAAAAAACTGCTAAATAATATTGTTAACAATATATTATATGTACGATGTATGTATATTAAGTTCGTATCGGGGCCAAGTTTGGCTTTTAGATGCCAATTTTACCCGACTTCAAAAAGGAAGAGTTGAGAGGAGGATGTTTTGGTATATGTTTTTTGTGTATACATATGTATTTCTTCTCTAAAATCGGTAAAAATATACTCTTTCTCCTAAATTCCTATATGTTATATACAACGAATTATTTTAAGCATATTTATAAACTTTCACTTCTATAATAGAATGTACATAGGTATATGCATGTGCTTAATGATACCCTATTCTCTAGTTTAATTTGGTCTAAAATTATTATTATATCCTATACAAGCATGAGTTAAGGTATGCAATACAAGCGACTCACCCTCGCTTCCCTCGGGTTCGTCCATAGCTTGATTCCCTATACAAAAATTCATCCCCATTTTCACCCCCTTAAGGGATTATTTCCAGGATAAAAAGTATTCTATGTCCTTTTCAGGGTCTCAAACTATCTTCTTACCAAGTTTCATTTAAATCGGTTTAGTAGATCCAGAGATTACCCCCTACAACGTCACAAACTCACAATATTACAAACTTTACCTCTTTATAATATTAGTATAGATTACATAACCTATCTGATAATGGAACAATGACGTTAGATTAGTTTTGACGCAATATGACATGTATGTAATACATGTACTTAATTAAAATACCTCGAATATTTCTTCGATATAAATTTGAATATAAATTATATATTATGTGACTCGAATTTTCTACCATATTTTCTTAGAATAAAAACTCAGTGGGGGTAAAATTTGAACTCGTAAGTCACCTTGGTGAGGTCATATCACTCATAGTACATTGTGAGACAAGAAAATAACGTACTAAATCACGTAGACATTTTTCTTTGCACGGTCTTTAAGACCAACTAGCGAAGCAAAAGCTGCTTCGATTAAGCCCCAGGTTTCTGTATAAAATGCTTATGTACTTACTTTGTGGATAAACTAATATGCTAGAGTACAGGAGTCGCTCGATTCTGGTAAAAAGCGAGTATATACCAAAAAGTACCTAGCTAATATCATTTTGCAATAGTGCAATAATTGTCTAAATCATGTTAGCAAGAGTAGTTTTTCGGAAGTCTCATTTCACATCATAACTCAACATTTTAATCTTCGCCATCTTTTTTTATCATAGTGTGGCAGACATAAAAATTGGCAATGACCAGCAACAGATAGGTTTAGAAAGGAATGAATCGATATGACATATAAAATAATAATGAAATATATGATTTTTATTAGTAAACACAAACCACGATTACAAACGATCTGGCTTGGTTTTTTAATTCCCAGGTCTTCATATTTACTTAGCGAATGCTCGAATAATAGCAGTCCCTCTAGTGAGTTGTAAAAGAGTATTTTTTCCAAAGCGTGCTGCCTAATGAATTAACCTGTGTATGACTCTTTAAAGCCGGATGTTAGGTAAAAGCTTTTAATTTATTATTAACTTGTATAGATTTTTAGAGCTTCTATTAAGGACTAGCTTTCGCTCGTGGATCAGGTGAAAAAGTCAGTGGTAGTCCAGTGGTAACGCGCTCGCTTGAAAAACCGAGTGAAACGGGTTCAAATCCCCGGTGTCGCACCACTGATATTTTCATGTGCAAATAATTTCTAACATGTTTACCACTTACCTTACAGTGAATGAAAACATCATGAGGAAACCTGCATGTCTGAGAGAACCTAGCAAGTTTTCGAAAGACATGTGAAGTCCGCAAACCCGCACTCTCTTGTGGTGGACTATGGCCTGCTCCCCCTCGTATTGAAGGGAGGCTCGTGTCTTTCTTAACGTCCCACTGCTGGGGACGTTAAGAAGGACTGAATAGATAGATGTCAAAATGTCACTTTAAAGAAATGAAAAAATGAAAGTGACGTCAATAATCTTTAGAAACACACAAAAATCAATCGCCTTTGTATCCTGCAAATAATCTATAACTATAATATGATTTCTATACCTATGGGATAGCTGTATTAAAAACACAATGAACCATTTCAATGTTATTTATAAGTATATTAGAGATTTACTGTGAACTAGCTTTTGAAGCTTGAGCAAACGCGTTGTATACATTTAAACTAAATAACCTCTCAACGTGGAGTAATACTTGAATAGTATTTTTAAATTGTTCAACATTGTGTGCATATTAGATCTAAAATAACATAGGAAATAGCATAAAAATGCAGTAAAAAATATCTTGAAATTCGTCAAAACAAATAGTAGGAATTTTATTCCCTAAATACGTGGATTTTGTTCACAATTTAATGGCTACCTTGATTCTTTTTCTAAAATCAAAGTAGCCTAAATTACTCCTTATAATATCAGTAATCTGCCAGTGAAAGTCCCGTCAAAGTCGGTCCAGCCGTTTCGGAGATTAGCCGGAACAAACAGGCAGACAGACAGACAAAAATTTTAAACATTTAGTAAAAATTTGTTATTTTAACATTACAAACAGATACTTTAATTTTATTTATCTGTTTAGAATACAGATGCATAAAGTTCTATTCAATTGAAATTTCATTCAGTTCATTTCGTATCGCGTTTTCTTTAGATTTATAAAGTTAGGATAGACTCGTGTTCTTGAAACTACTGAAATAGATACTATATATAGATTTTTACTTTGTTCCTCGGTTCAACCAAATTATATCATAAAACAAGAATAACTACAGATCTAAAGAGTGTTTATTGGAAAATAATTTAGTAATTTTAAACACATTCTCGAAGAATATTTTGAAATGATTTCTTAATCAAAGCATTTTCTGAAAGCTTCTTTACTAACTTTAAAACTTTCGATAATAGACTGTCGATCTCTTTGCCAATTTGTCTTTCAAGTCTATAGGTCCATCTCAGCTCGCGCTGATGGATAGAGCGGCTAAATTTAACCGTTTCTATAATACTCGTAGATAAACGCAACGCAATTTATGTATTAGCGGCATCTTCTACATGTTTTATATTGCTAATAATTTTATCTGACTATTTTATCTGTTTAGATAGTGGTAAATTAATAACCGGTGTCTGCGTAGCATTATGGACATCGGTATAACAGAGAATGAAGCGAATAAAAAAGAGTATGGGAAATATCAAACATACGGGACATAAATATTTATGATAATTAATATAATATTTAAAGGGCTTGCAACCTTTTTTTATTTAAGCTGGCTGACATGCTATGGTGATGTCTTCTTGGTCTGAAACTAGCTAATTGCGCAGGAGATGTTATAGTGTAGTATACGAGCAAATACAAGTGCACAAATTCGGATAGAACGATAATTCGACACGACCGGTGAGAGATCAGGTGCTGGACCGACGGGTGACAGCTTTGCTCTGGATCGGCTCTCCAAAGTACGAGGGTGTAACACAACCAACTTCCCAACTCCGGGCTGTTATTAAAAACTTCTTAACAGAAAAATTCCATTACCAAACCCGGGATTCGAACCCAGGACCTCCGAATCTGCAGCTCTACATACTAGACTATCAAAGCAGTGCGTTCATGTGTATGGATAGAGATTAGTTAAACGAATTTTTTTTATCATGTTTCATACATATTTATATGTAGGTATGTTTGTTTAACGGTTTATATACAAGCAATTGTGTACGCAAGATAAAATTACAATAGCAAATCTAAATAAAGATTAAGAGATAATTACAGGTAGATAATATGGAAATATCTTCTTATTATGGACTACCATATTTAGAGGACGTTTTGGTGTAATTGGGCAGTTTTTTACCACGGTGGTATAGATTAGTTAGATTTTTATCTAGATGACTTATTTTGCTCAGTTTGTAGTGTCCCTGCTTGCTGTACCAGCGGTTGCGGGTTCGAGTCTCGCTGGGGGCATTCATTTGTGTGATGAGCACGAATGTTTGTTCTCAAATCATGGGTGTTTATATTTATAATATGAATGTATTTAAAGTTATATGTGTGTAGTGTATCAATTATCTGGTATCCATAACACAAGCCTCGTAACTTACCATGGAACTAGATGGTGCTGTGTGTTAATGTCCCAAAATAATTATTTATTTATTTTATCTAAGGACAATGTTTGTATTAATATATCTAACTGATTTGTCAGAGCTGGTGGAAAAGAACGGAGTGAGATACCATCTTAAATTAATTATGAAAAGTGGGGACAAAATGAAACAGTTATGAGGAAAATGCACGCAAACGGAAATTGTAATTTGTGTAGCCTAAATGAAAATTCCAAATTCTGTGAAACCTATTGTAAAATTACATTTTTCGGCTAAAGAGCTTACAGCAAAATAATACAAGACTAAACAAATACACTTCAAATTTTTACGATCAAACTTATTTGTGACTAGAATTGCCCACGGCTCCGCCCGCGTTCAGGTGACCAAAAACCAAATCCTTAGGTTTTACATATGTATTAGTACTGTATCTTCTTCTTCTCCCTGCCCATTTCCCAATCAATTGGGAAATTTGCAGGTAATTATTAGTATATTATTAGTACTGTATCTATACACATAATAAAATTGTAACTAATCCGAATCTGTACATTAAATATTTTTTGGAAAATCTTACTGAAATAAACATTATTATCGATACAGAGGCCGAATCTATAGTTTTTAGAATTTTTGTCTGTCTGTCTGTCTGTTACCGCATCATAGAAATACCACTGGAGGGATTTTGATATGGTTATAGCTGGTTATCCGGTTATTTCAATAAGATTTTCCAAAAAAATATTTAATGTACAGATTCAGCTAAGTTACAATTTTATTATATGTATAGACTATAGGTTTTTTAATGTCATACGTGAAAGAAACAAAGGATTTTATATTGAGACGATGTGCGGTTACGGTTCCCAATACTACGCTTTATTTGTGTTTTGGAATAGCATGAATGGTATCTACAGTTAATTAATTTGTATTGTACGATGAGACTATTAAAACCGCATACCTTCTTTGTAACGAATATTTTAATATAATCCACAGAGGATGAGATCCGTGATATCTCGCGCATATAAAATAAATATAAATATGTTGGGACATTAACACACAGCACCATCTACATAGTTCCATGGTAAGCTACGAGGCTTGTGTTATGGATACCAGATAGTTGATACACTACACATATATAACTTTAAATACATACATATTGTAAACATAAGCACACATGACTGGAGTAGAAACATTCGTGCTCATCACACAAATGAAGGCCCCTAGCGGTACTCGAACCCGCGACCGCTGGCTTAGCAAGTAGGGTCACTAAAAACTAAGCCAAACGTGTCATCAGAATGTATTCCAATTCCATTCCACTGGAACCGTACATTTTTCCGGAATAAAAAGCCTATGTGCTATTCCAGACTAAAATTCATCTCTGTTCCAGATCCGTTCAGTCGTTCTAGCGTAATTGAGTAACAAACATCCATCCATCCAAACTTTTATTTATATAGTAGTAAGAGCAAGATTTTTGCTCACAATCCGTCTATTTGAGAGAAATAATAATAATAATAATAATAATAATAAGCCCCCCAAAATCCTACCTTACGTCCGAGCTGAACATCTAGCTACGTGGGGGGCGGACACGCGTACAGTACTACTGTACTAAAAACTTGCGCGGCTAACAAGGCAAAGGTAACCCATCAATATGGAGACGAGATCAAAAAAAGTACGTATATGGCCGCTACCCGGGGGTGATCGCCGGGGCGCACCTGGAGCCGATGCTGGGTGTCTCAGCATGCGATCCATCGGCGGTACGGAACTGAACAGGCGGGTTTCGACCGATAAAAATGTTACAGCCGAAGTGTCCAACCTACCGACTTTTGACGATAGACAAAAAGTTAACAGCATCCATAGTAGTAGATCAGTTACCCCAACTACATCAGCTGCAGATGTTTCACAGGGGACTTCTGTCCATCAACCTGTGACCACTAAGGCTGGCAAACCACGAGTGCGCATGAAATGGGACAGTGAAATAAATACATTTATCATGCGCACATACTTATACATAACTAAATTAGAAACAGACATGACAATGTATGGCAGTAAACTTTTTGAACAATTTAAATTAAAATATCCAGACTTAAATGTAACAGCACAGAGAGTAGCAGACCAAAGAAGGGTTATCTTAAGAAACAGATTGCTATCTGAAGAAGTAATAAACAAATTAAAAAAGGAGGTATCCGAGCAAATAAATTACGAGGAGAGAATGGCCAATACTCTAACACCGGTAACTAGTTTAGTTAATTCTACTTTAACACCAGTTGAAACTAACAACAAAATAAAAGAACCTAGCACAAATATATCATTGTCACTCTCACAGCGTACTTACGTGCCTGAATCACAGGTTTCCTTGATGTCTTTTAATATTAGTCAGGCATCAGTATCAACACAAACGGAAGTTCCAACTTCGGATTTGCCACAAACTACTGAATCGTTAGCAATAGACCAGAATGAGTTTCCAAATTCATTAATTCAAGATTTGCACAATAAACTCGAAACTACCCTAATGTTGTATACAGGAACTGATCCGTTACATCGTCCTAAGCTACCAAAATTAAGAGAAAACAAAAAATTATATGATTTAGTTCGAATATTTAATCAGATTTCAGTCAAATTTCATTCTATAGATTCTGATATAACACAATTACATACATTAATATATTGCGTTGCGCTAGTAATTAGTAAGGAATTAGGCTATAAAACTTATTCAGATACGATCAATTACAAAAAAAGGTCTTTAGATAAACCAGAATGGCAAATTAGGCTTGAGAATGATATCAAAAAATTAAGAGTAGATATTGGTAGACTAACACAGTTCATAAATAACAATAGAAGCAATAAATTACTAAAACACGTAAATAAAATATTTACATCTTATAAAATACATTCATCCCATGAAAAAAATAACAATAGACCGGAGGAATTTTTAGATACGTTAAAACAGAAACTTACACTTAAATCTCAGAGACTAGCACGCTACAAAAAATCACTGCAAAGAAAAGAAGATAATAAATTATTTACCAATAACGAGAAGGATTTCTATAGAAGACTAAAAAATGTTCAAGACAATACTATACGGGAACTACCTGCGGAAAATGAGCTTAAAGATTACTGGACCAGTATTTGGAAAAAAGATAGAGATCATAATAATAGTGCTAAATGGATAGAAAAAGTAGAAGAGACTGCAAAAACTATTAAACCGATGGAATTTATCGATATAAATAAAACAGATATAGAGAAAGTAACTAAAAAAATGAAAAACTGGAAAGCTGCAGGTGTAGATGGAGTCCATAATTTTTGGTATAAGAAACTTGTAGTACTGCATCAGGCTCTTGCTATGGCTATATCAGAGGTAATAAAAGGAACAGCAGAATTTCCTTCATTTTTAACAAAAGGAATAACATATATGCTTCCCAAGTCAAGTAATACCACTGACCCCTCACAATATCGTCCCATAACTTGCTTACCTACTATTTATAAATTAATTACTTCATGTATAGCCCTAAAAATAAACACTCATGTCATTCATAATAATATTCTAGCCGAAGAACAAAAAGGCTGTCGACAAAATCATATGGGATGTAAAGAACAGTTAATAATTGATTCCAATATTCTAAAACATGCCACCACACATAACCGTAATTTATTCCTAACATACATAGACTATAAGAAAGCGTTTGATAGCATACCACACTCTTGGCTAATCCGTATTTTACAAATATATAAAATTAATCCCCGCATAATATCTTTCCTGGAGGATGTCATGAGAACATGGAGAACTACGCTATTGTTAAATAATGGCAGCAACTGTATAGTAACTGATGATATCCCAATATCTAATGGCATCTTCCAAGGAGACTCACTCAGTCCCTTATGGTTTTGCTTAGCACTTAATCCATTATCTTATCTTCTTAATAGCCCTAACTCTGGATATAAGCTGACATCAAACACATATATTAGTCATTTAATGTACATGGACGATATAAAGTTATTTGCAAAGTCTGATAAAGAAATAAATAAGTTGATAGAAATAACTGCTGAATTTAGTAACGATATTAACATGACTTTTGGTGTGGATAAATGTAAAATATTGAAACTAAGATCAGGTAAAATTGCAACTCAGAGTAATGAACCGGCTGATTATTTTGATGTTATGGGAGAGCACGAAAACTACAAATATCTAGGTTTACATGAAGGTAGAACAATTAATCATACACAGATAAAAAAAGATTTAAGCAACGAATGTTTAGAAGATTACATAAAATTTGTAAAAAAACACTGTACTCTAAAAATTTAGTTAAAGCAATAAATACGTATGTCATACCAGTACTTACATATTCTTTCGGAGTAGTCAAGTGGTCAGCTACAGATATTAATAAATTAGAAATTAAAATAAGAACCACTTTGACAAAATACAATTATCTACATCCAAAGTCAGCAATAGAACGTATGACTGTGCAAAGAAGTAAGGGCGGTAGAGGGGTGATAGACATTCGAGTTTTATGGGAAAAACAGATTCAAAATCTTAGAAATTTCTTTTATAGTAAGGCTGAAACTACTCAAATTCATTTAGCTACAGTAGAAACCGACACTAATTACACTCCACTTAATTTAAATAATAGAGACCGCGAATTCATTTTAAGTCAGGATTATGAAGCAGAAAAACTAACAAAATGGCGCAGCAAAGAGTTACATGGCAGACATATTCATGACCTCGAACAAAACCACATAGATCTACAAGCATCCAATCAGTGGCTAAAGCTAGGATACCTTTTTCCAGAGACAGAGGGCTTTATTATTGCCATACAAGATCAGGTAATTAATACGAGGAATTATAAAAAGTTCATTCTTAAAGATCCAACCTTAAAAAGTGATAAATGCCGGAAATGTCATCGCCAACCAGAAACCATACAACATATTACCAGTGCCTGTCCTAGCCTTACCCAAACGGATTATACTCATCGGCATAATCAAATAGCCCATATGATTCACCAAAAACTAGCCAGTAAACATAAATTAATACAAGATAAACCACAGCCATACTATCAATATACACCAAAACCAGTCTTGGAGAGCAACAATTACAAGATGTACTTTGATAGAGCAATATTAACTGATAAAACCATCCACAACAATAGACCGGACATAACCCTTATAGATAAAATAAATAAAGTAACTTATTTAATTGATATTGCAGTTCCGAACACACACAATTTACAAAAAACTATAACAGAAAAAATACATAAATACACCGAATTAAAAGAAGAAGTTATTAGAATATGGAAAATGAATAAAGTATATATTGTACCGTTGGTGCTTTCCAGTACAGGAGTTATACCAAAGTATTTGCTGCATTCTCTCCGCGTTATAGATTTATCACCTAACACTTTCATAAGTATGCAAAAAGCCACTATTCTGAACACATGTCGCATAGTCCGAAAGTTTCTGCAAGACGATTCCCCTAATCATCAAACTATAACTAATGATGATTCTCACTTGGCGTAAGCCCGTGAGATTCATTACACCGAAATTATATATTTCGAGAAAAAGAAAAAGATATAATAATAATAATAATAATTTTAATATATTTATACAAAAATACCCCCATTTAAAAGTAAATTCTCAAAGAATAGCAGATCAAAGAAGAGTTATTATACGAAATAAGCTTCTAACAGCAACAGTTCTTGAAAATATAAAACGTGAAGTCATGATACAGCTGGATCAAGAAAAGAATGAAGAGAATAGTTTAGAGTCAGAAAGTAATTTGCCAGTAACTACAGAAGACAATTTAGAGATAAGAACACATAATATAGTTGATCTTCCGGTAACACCATCTATTCCGTCAAACATTCTTAAATTTCAAACAACACTAACACAAAATATTGATATGCCCATAGACGTTGCAACACAAACAACATATTCTTCCCAAGTTATTAATACTCAAACAGACATTACACATAACGAAACTGATCCTTCTCCACAATGTACTCAAAAACTCATAGAAGAATTAGAAATAGTACTGACCGAATATAGAGGAACAGATCCCACTTCAAGACCAAAACTACCTCGGCTAAAAGAAAATAAAAGACTTTATAAATTAATTAATATATTTAACAAAGACATTTTAGGACATTTTTATTCTATTGACTCTGATATAAATCAAATACATACACTTATATATTGCAGTGCGTTAGTGATGTGTCGTCAATTGGGTTATAAAATAAAAAAACAAAATGAAGAAAATATAAATAGACACAACATAAAGAAACATGAAAAACCGGAATGGCAGATTAGAATTGAAAATGATATTAAAAAGCTTAGAGCTGATATAGGGAGATTACAACGATACATAAATAATAATAGATCAAGAAAACTAGATAAAAAAGTAGAGTTAATATTTAAAAATACTAAAATCCATTCAGTACATGAGAAAGATAATATTAGACCGGAAGAGTTTTTGGATACTCTTAAGCAAAAATTGGCACTAAAATCTCAACGATTAGCGCGATATATTAAAGCACTGAAACGCAAAAATGACAACAAATTATTCTTAAAGAATGAAAAAGATTTTTATAGGACCTTAACCGACAGTAATGCAAGCAATGAACATACAGAATTGCCCACTTGTGAAATACTTAAAAACTACTGGACTGATACCTGGAAGAAACGAGAGGATCATAACAATGATGCTGTCTGGATAAAAGAAGAAGAAAAAAAATGGGAACACCTAAATCAAATGGATTTTGCAGAAGTAACAATCACTGATTTAGAACAAGTTATGAGAAAGATGAAAAACTGGAAAGCGAGTGGAATTGATGGCATACATATTTTCTGGTATAAAAAACTTTATGCATTACATAATATACTTTCGACTATTCTTACGGACGTCATAAAGTCTACTGCAGTTTTACCAGACTTTGTTACAAAAGGAGTGACGTATATGATTCCAAAAAGCAATGCTACCGCAGATCCGTCACAGTACAGGCCAATAACATGCTTGCCTACCATCTACAAACTGATAACTGCATGCATAGCAATGAAAATTAATAATCATATATTAAAAAACAATATACTGTCCGAGGAACAAAAGGGATGCAGACAGAATCATAGGGGATGCAAGGAACAACTGATAATAGATAGCACAATTTTGAAGCAGGCAACTTCACGTAATAGAAATTTATATTTAGCTTATATTGATTACAAAAAAGCTTTTGACAGCGTACCTCATTCTTGGCTTATTCGAATATTACATATCTATAAAATTGATCCCGTTGTTATAAAATTTCTGGAAAATACCATGACTAATTGGAAAACAACTTTGCATTTAAGAAATAATAAAATAAAATTAAATACAGACGAAATAAATATTGAAAATGGCATTTTCCAGGGCGACTCATTGAGTCCTTTATGGTTCTGTCTAGCCCTTAATCCACTATCTAGTCTGCTCAATAGTTCTAATACTGGATATAAACTTACGACGAATACTATAGTGACACATTTGATGTACGTTGATGATATTAAAATTTTCTCTAAATCGGAAAAAGAATTGAATAAATTAATCGATATAACGGCTTCATTTAGTAAAGACATTTGTATGAATTTTGGTTTGGATAAGTGTAAGGAATTATATTTAAAAAGAGGAAAATTATCAAGCAGTCGCAATATTTCGGGAGGAGGTATTCAGTTTGATGTGATGGAAGAAGGTGACACAAATACCTAGAGATTCAACAAGCTAAAGGAATTACACATACGGAAATAAAAACAAATTTACGACATATATATTTTCAACGCCTAACCCGAATTTGCAAAAAACAATTAAACTCCAGAAATCTCTTCAAAGCTATCAACACTTATGCTATACCAATATTAACTTACTCATTAGGGATAATTAAGTGGTCAAAAACAGACATTAATAGAATAGAAATGAAAACTAGAACCATACTGACAAAACATAATTACGGACACCCCAAATCAGCAATAGAACGAATGAGCATCCAAAGAGATAAAGGAGGTAGAGGTCTTATAGATTTAAATAGTTTATGGCAAGGACAAATCAATAATTTGCGAGCATTCTTTTTTGAAAAAGCTAAAACAAGTAGAATACACTCAGCAGTAACAGAAATTGATGACAATTTTACTCCACTGAACTTAAAAGATAGATTAATAGAAGTTACCACTAAAACAGACTTGCAAAAAAGTAAAATAGAAGCTTGGAGGAAAAAGGAACTACATGGAAGACATATACACGACCTTCAGCAACCATACGTAGATTTAGAGGCTTCAAATAAATGGCTTAAACTGGGATCACTTTTCCCCGAAACTGAAGGATTTACAATAGCTATTCAGGACCAAGTTGTTAATACTAGAAATTACAAAAAATACATACTCAAAGACCCTAATCTACAAACCGATAAATGCAGAAAATGCCTTCGCCAACCAGAGACTATACAGCATATAACCAGTGCCTGCACATCATTGACTCAAACCGATTACACGCACCGCCATAATCAAGTTTGCAATATAATTCACCAAAAATTAGCCCTTAAGCATAAATTGACAGCAAAGAAACCACTCCCATATTATCAGTACACGCCTGCACCTGTGATGGAGAATGCTAGCTACAAGATGTATTACGATAGAGCTATATTAACTGACAAAACAATTCATAATAATAGACCAGATATCACATTAATTGATAAAGTAAATAAAATAACCCATATTATAGATGTCTCTATCCCAAATACCCATAACTTACAGAAAACAATTACAGAAAAGTTACAAAAATATACTGAACTTAAGGAAGAAATAATTAGAATCTGGAAAATGAAAACAGTATATATCGTACCGCTAGTGCTCTCCAGCACGGGTGTAATTCCTAAACATTTACTTCATTCACTGAGAACAATAGACTTACCTGACACCACGTACTACACTATGCAAAAAGCAACTATCTTAAATACATGCCGTATCGTGAGAAAGTTTCTACAAGAGGAAGATGTTAATATAATAGCCTAATAATTCCAATGAAGTACTCTTGGCTCAGGCCCGCGGACTTCATTATATACCAAAATCCTTAGGATTTTGAGAAAGTTCAAACTTAAAAATAATAATAATAAATGAACTGATATCTTCTGACATAATAAGCCAATATTATCAGGCAATCTGTGACGTAGGTAGGACTTACAACCTACAGCGGTAGATTCCATCATTCTAGTATCGTTTTTAATTACTATAATATAGTACCCTATATAATATAATATATAGTATCGTTTTTTTTTACTTAATAATACCTAAAAAAGTTTTTTTTACCTGCGAAACCCAAAAATAGTCACTTTTTGTACGTAACAATAAAAGTAGACAATGAAGTGAAAGGTAGTTGAATTAACGGTGAAATTTATTGCTCGGGGATGGACATAGGCCGTTACGGTGCGAATTGCAATTGTATGAGAATTGTTACAAGATTCCCTTGATTGTAATAGCAATAACAACATCTATATTGTATATTGAGACGGCTTTACTCTCCTATCCTCAAAACCCAAACTCGTAATAAAAGTAACTTTAATGTAAGAAATATAACACTGGTTTTATGTACAAATATAATAAGATTTGAATAGAAATTTTCATCGTATAAAATAATTTTAAACTACATATTTTTTAACATTGTAAATTAATTTAATACTCATTGAACTTAATTGAGCAAATACGTATCATTTTTAAATTTCACTATATGCTTATTTATTCACGTGAAACAAAGGCGAATGATTTAAAATTCATCGTCTGGTTGTTATTTATTTAGAGATATTATGTATCGCGTAGTGTATTTATATTTGTATACTAGCGACTTACCCTCGCTTCGCTCGGGTGCGTCCCTAGCTTGATTCCCCATACAAACTTTTATCTCCATTTTCACTCCCTTAAGGGATTATTTCCGGGATAAAAAGTATCCTTTGTCCTTCCCAGGGTCTCAAATTGTCTTTTTCCTAAATTTCACCTAAATCGGTTCAGTAGCTCCAGAGATTACCCCCTTACAATGTCACAAACTCACAAACTTTATCTCTTTATAATATTAGTATTGATAAATCTTTATATCATAATAGCATTGCCTGCGGCTCCGCCCGCTTTCAGATGACCAAAAACCAAATTCTTAGGTTTTACAAATTAGTATACTCGTACATTGCAGTGTTTGCATTTTTCTCAGAAATGAGATATTTTCCCGCGGTAAAAAGTTCCTATATGTATGGATCCTATATATTGACCCGGATAACCAGCTATCACCATACCAAATTTCATCAAAATCCCTTCAGTGGTTTTTCCGTGATGCGGTAACAGACAGACAGACAAAAATTCTAAAAACTACAGATTCGGCATCTGTATCGATAATAACGTCTATTTCAATAATATTCTCCAAAAAATATTTAATGTACAGATTCGACTTGGTTACAATTTTATTATATGTACAGATTTGTATGTGACGACTGACGAATGTTAAAAATATTTACTTTTAAATTAAAAAAAGGTACAACCCTTCAAAATCACTTAAAAATAAAAGTAACTAGTTGAACTATAGTCAGGTCATTAATATAGTCTGACTAAAAAGTCATTTGCAGCACTCAATGAATGGATAAACGGTTAGTTCCATATTAATTGAACGTAAGGTTTTTGTTAGGTTCAATCCTTGGAGCCTAAATTATTTTTTTAGCCCATATACCTAATTCAAATTCACAAGAATTTCGTAAGTTTCACTCAAAGTATGAATGATTGTTTAGTCTAGATCTAGTCAATTCAGATTAGTTGTCAAACATCAGAAACCTTAGACATTTTGAGATCAAAGTAGGTGCCATTTAAAAAAAAACATATTTAAATTAAATAGTTTTAAATACATTTTCTAAATATATCCTTTATATAAACCATAAAATAAATGCGACTTCTGATTGCCTTTTAGTTCGTCCCCGAAAGTCTAGTAGCCATTTGCAAAGTTGTAGGATGAGGGTTGACTTTTAAAGTAGTTAAAGCTCTGATTTAATTTGACACCACATATTTGAAAGTGTTAACACATATTTCACAGTCACCTATGTATATGTAAAGTATGTAATTATTTAAAGAAAATATTCTTATTTTAAACGTTCTTTTTAAATTTTAACTTCACTAAATAATCAAGCTTAATTTTTTACTTTTCATAATTATGTGTCATATTCAAAAGGTATCTATTTTAATACTTATTATTCAGGGAACACGATCCATCTCAACAATAAAAAAACATCCTGCTACAACAAGTAAAGCTTTATGCTTGAACATATTTTAAACCAAGAGAAGATAAAAACTTCTAGAACTTATCATTCACATTCGGTATTCTAAATATATAACTTATTAGCGACTCACAGTTTGTCCCATGATTGATTTCCCACACAAACTTTTCTTCCCATTTTTACCTCCTTAAAGGACGATTTCTGGGATATATCTATAAAGCTGAAGAGTTGTTTTTTTATTTGTTTGAATATGCTAATCTGTGGCATAACTAGGCTAATTTAAATTGTCATTGCATTTTACACCCTTCTTATTTCTTAGCGAATGGTACATCATTAGGAGCATTGCATTGTTTAAAATTATGATATAAATGTAATCGCTTTTCTAAAGCCTACATACTTTAAATGATATACCTACTGTATAATCATTAATAATTATTATTTATAAGTACGTGTTACCTTTTGCTATAAGTTTTTTATAAGTCTGTGTAAGTTGTTAAACAATTATAATAGTATATAAAATGTACTTGTAGGATTAAATTTGCACTATAAATGTATCTAATTTAATGATGTATGTTGATTAAATAAAGATATTTTAAAAATAATAATAATAATTACTCGTAAATAAACTACGCAGGCGTAGCCACCGGCAATTATAATAGTTACATACATATATAATTATATAATTCACAAGCCATTTAAACAATCCCAAAATTTAATAGCTAATCGAACCCTCACAGTTAATATGGATTATGCGAATGCTGATCATTTCAGAAGTTGTAGGACGCTGGGCCTAAAACTGATTAGGATCTTAGAACTAAAATTGTGCTGGAATAATGATTAGAAATGTAATAGCTGTTAAACTTAGGGGATTATACTATGGACCTTATTTCCTTTTCCCTTATTATTAAGGCCTTATTGATAAGGCTATTCTGACTAGGGAGACAGGACACAAGTCCTTTAAAATCTGTATCTTTTTAGCTGTAATAGGTGACTCTTTTAATTACTTTTAAAACTATCTTTTCGGATTATTTCACGGATTTATTTTAATTTTTGGTTCCCGACGTTTCGAATGCTTTACAGCATCCATGGTCACGGGAAAGACTAAGGTTATAGACATCTTAAACACAAAGCATGCAAATAGTAAGATTAACATATTTTTTCCTGTGATGCTTTAAAATATTCCATAAATCTATATACATAATATTATAATAAAATATAAATATATAATATAAATGTATTAGATAACATATTTATATTATATATTTATAATTGTATTTATATATTTACTTATATAATAAGTATTTAATTAGAATGTGTATATATAAATTTAAGTTTTATTTATGTTTTTATTACTTTACAATTTTTCTCTGCGCTTTCTCTTTCTGTCCCGCTACTTAACTCTACAGAGATAAGTCCACCTTTGTCCACGTCTCTTTCAATGTATTTTTTATGACTACTTTTTTGTGCAATAAAGAATATATATAAAATTCTAACCGAGTCGAATCTGTACATTCAATATTTTTTGGAAAATTTTATCGAAATAGTCATTATTATAGAGAGGCCGAATATATAGTTTTCAGAGTTTTTGTCTGTCTGTCTTGGAACGTATCACGAGAAAACCACTGGACAGATTTTGATGATAGATGGTGATATACATATGATAGCGGGTGATATACATATGATAGCGATGATGAGATAGATTTATGATAGCGATGATAATAGCTGGTTTTCCGGGTCAACATATAGGATACTTTTTACTGCAGGAAAATGGTTCACTTTTGAGAAATGTATACTTGCCGATAAAACGTACATCTAAGTTGACAAACCTGAGCAGTGCAAGACTGAGTCGCTAGTAGCTAATAAATATACCTATATATAATTTAAACTTTCAAAAGTTCCATAAAAATCATAATTTGAATTATAATAAGTTTAAACAATTTTTTTTTCAATTCAAAAGATCTACTTTCTACACTTCTATTAAGATTAAAAAGAACTACTTTAGATATAATCAAATATATATAGCATTATGTTTATTAAAAACGCATTGCGTGACTTTCAACAATAAGCTTTGACTTTTCATCAAAGCAACGCTTGTTTTGTAAAGACATTAAAAAAATAATTAACTCTTTCCCCGTTTATACTTTTTCGTGTGACAATTGTATTTTATTGTATACTTATAATAATAATTCATATTGTATAGTTAGTCTTAGTTTTATATTATACTTATTATTTTACTACAAAAATATAGATCTCCCTGTAAAAATCACTTAGTAAATCAATTTTATACTACCCTGTTCTATTATTTATTTATAGAAAAAGATGACGATAAAGATTTTTTAATTCTTTTAAATCTCCGTAATGTACGAAACCCTCATTCAAGAAAATTAAATTGGTATTTTGTATTAATTACCAAATATATTCAATATCAAACAAATAGAAAAACAAATATGAAAAAAAAATATAAAACTACAAAAAATGATGGAAAAATGCTGGTTTTGAATAAAATAGAACATTTGAAAAATTAATGAATTTAATCTACATATAAGAATTAACTTTTTCAATATAAATATAATAAAAGTATAATAATATACAAGAAATGTTAAAGAATGTAAAAGAATGTTTTAAGTACAAAATGAATTAGGTATGATCTCTTTACACGATAATATTTACAACGAAACAAGTTGTTCAAAACTAGTAACAAAGTAGTCATGTAAGCGATAGGGTTCGTATGAAGTAATTTAATGCAATTAAGTGATTTTGAAATTATGTAAACGCTGAAATTATTAGAGGTAAAGTTCTCTTAACAAATTATTATATCTTACTAATATTATAAATTTGAAAGTTTAGATGGATTTGGATGTTTGGATGTTTGTTACTCAATCACGCCAGAACCGCTGAACGGATCTGGATAAAATTTCGCACAGAGATAGATTATAGTGTGAAATAACATATAGGTTAATTTTCATATCGGAAAAATATATGGTTCCCGTGTGATAGATTTCTTTTTGTTTTTCGGAAGCGAGAATGAGCCGCTAGTCTGGAATATGTTTTACAATGTGCTGTTAAATAAAAACTATCTTAAATGCAGATAAACTTTAACTATATTATATAATCCTTATTATATATTTCTTGAAGTATGTGTATGTATGTATGGATATATATATATATATATATATATATATATATATATATATATATATATATATATATATATATATATATATATATATATATATATAAATGTAATATGTATGTATGTAATATGTATGTATATGTATATATGTATGTATGTAAGTATCTATGTAAACATGTATGTATGTATGTATGTTTGTATATATGTATATTTATATTATAATTGATGTTTGTAGTTTGTACCTATACCGCACTGCATTATTATTTTTATATTTTCTCACACTTGAGGGTTTCTAGTAGAAATCTCTTAAAGAGATAAGTCATCCTTTGTACACATGGCATCTGTTTTAACTTGTATGTTTTTTTTTTCTGGTACATAAATAAATAAATAAATAATATAAATAAATATAAATATTAATTTATAATTTATATTAATATATATTTAACTATATTTATTGTGAATGTATTTTGTAATTGTTTTATCCTACTTCAATGTTGTAGGATTATTGGAATTTATAACTGTCTAACAGTGCGATGTGATTGTCGATTTTTCATAATTTTTAGTTTACTGAAAATGCATTGAAAGTAGTTTTAAAGTGGAATCTACTGGAGGATTCTGATTTTTCTACATGATTTAGAACCAAGGGTTAGTCCTCCTCAAATATTGATAACAAAGATTGCTTTAGATAGATAACATAGCGACCGACCCTTTAGTTAAGTTGGCTTTCTAATAAAGATATCGTTAATAGCAAATCTTGTGAGCTAACGCTTAGATATCATTTATATTAGCACACATTTTTATCCCTCAACGACCGCGGACACGCCGGCGTTACAGTTAACAATAGATTTTTTAGAAATTTAATTAATTTCTTAGGAATTTACCTGGAGGTGTAAATTACTTTGTTCCTATTACGGTTGTAGAATAGTAGCATGACGAACAGAAAAACTATAATTTATAAAAATAATATGGAAATGACTGTCTGTAAATTAAAACTAGCTATTATAATTCGAGCTCATACATCTCATCCCAAGATACTCGTAACAAAGCTCAAGCAACCATCAAAAATAAATATTGGAAAACATTCTATTTATTTTAACAAGAATTCGTCCTCATTCAAAGAATTTTAGGCATTGGGGTGGATTTTTGTTACAACTTTCAATTATAATAAGCATGTGTAGTAATCGCATATATGTATCTATTATTTTAGAAGAATTTAAATTGAATAATTTTGTTTTACTTACAGAGCTTGGGAATTTTCTCAAGGTATAAATTTAGGCTCGAAAGACCAGAACAAGATCAATAAAGTAAATATAACTATCGTCACAGGAACAGTTTCGATTGAGATAAATTATGCAGTTTCAAGAATTGTTCATGGCTATTCCAATTAACACAGAAAAATGTTGTACTAAACAACACTATCGTTTATTTCACGAATAAAAATCGAATAGAACTTCATCTAAGTAAATACAAATATTATTTACGAAGTTGAACCGTTAGGTACTCAATATTTAGTTTGAGAATTGAAACATTGTCCTTACCCTTAAAAGTTTTCATAAAAAGAATAAAGCGGTATTAAACCCGAAATAATATACCTAAAAGCAAACCTGAAAATTACATTAAGAGCCTTATCCATGAAGTATTTAATATATCTAATATAATATTATTACCATTTTAAAATAAAGAAACATTAATCATTATTAAAAAAAAAATAACTAGAACCACTCATGACAATTTTCCCAAATATTTTACGCGTCTAAAATATTTTACGGGTCGCTGTAGAGCTGTTAAGCTTAAAATACATACATACATATAACATTAGCCCTTTGAAATTCTTTAGCTATTATAATTCTGTTTCTGTTACAGTATAGACGTTACCCTCATTTACCCGCAACCACAAACTCCGGACATCCGGCGCTAGCCTGTTTTGACCTAACATTTTTACTCGCATAAATTAAACATGGTCCAAAATTGAGTTGTAAATGCAAGGAGAATCGGTTGTTATTAATAATACTGTAATATTAATATTACAGTATAATTTAAACAGAGGTTAAATATATACTAATAGTACTACTAGTGGTTAAACATACAGTTAACTTAGTTTATACTTAACTAGCGGCTCACCCTCGCTTCGCTCGGGTTCGCCTCTAGAAAAACACTAATAAAGATCTATTAGTTCCCACGGGAACCGTTCATTTTTCCCGGATGAAAAGTAACCTGTTGTTTGACCGGCAATATAAGGTATCAGAATGTTAAATTTTACTAAATTAGGTGCATAAGTTGTATAAGTTATTATAGTTTTTTAACTATCCCACGGGAACTATTTAATTTTTCGGGATATAAAGTATCTAAGATGTTGCCCGGGGATATAAGGTACAACCATGCAAAATTTCATTTAAATCGGTCCAATAGATTCGGAGATTAGCCCGTACAAACAGACAAACAAACAGAGAAACAAAAAATTTGAAAAAAACTGGATTTGTTCTATTTGTCTTCTTACATCCCCCTGACTCGGTTTTTAACATTTTTTTGCTATGTACAGACAGTCGACCTGTACTGTTATAGTATAGATATTATTAAATGCGAAATTTAATATTCCTTCACGCTGAAACGGTTAAGCGACTTTCGATAATATTTAATTCACAGATTGAATATGACAATGGGGAATACTATACATGATTTTTTTATACAAAAGCTAAAATCGTTATATAAATGTAAAAAGAATATCCAACTCAAAAAAAATTAAAATTGAGTAAAAAAAATTAAAATATCATACCGATACGGCTACTCTAAACGCACGCCATTCCGCGCGCTTGGCGTGACGTCAAAGTATCATACGACTTTAGTTTGTAGCAACATAATCGCTAATCGCTGTGTTATGATAATACTTTGACGTCATATTCGGTCTGACCAATAGCGTTCGTTTCAACTACTTCGAATTTCCTACTTATACTTGCACTATGTAATAATTATTTTCATTATCAAAAAAGAAATTACATTAAAAAATATGGATATGAGCTTAATTCTAAACAATAAAAATTAAAAAAAATATATATTTCACCTTTATTTAAATCACACGCATATTCCCTATTCATAGCATACTGTCAGGTTCCTAGGATTCACCCGAGCGAAGCTAAGGTAAACCGTTAGTCTATCTATGTGTATAAAGAAAAACAAATATTCGCATGTTTGTTTTGTATGTTGATCCAATTGTGATGAAATTTTGGTGGGTTATTCTATTTACGCAAGAGTTCCTGGAGAAAAAAATGTGTCCATGGACCTTTATCTTTTATGCGTTCCTAAACCATGGAAGCCTATGGTAAGCCACTAGTGTAAAATATTTTAAACTCGTAACCGCACTTCATCGCTTTTAATGTACTGTCAATGTTTAATGTACTAATATCCGGTGGAAACCATTTGATGTATGGGATGAAGAGTATCACTCTACAGCCCATAAACTATTTTCATACAAACGTCTATAAATCACGTCACTTCCATAAATAAACAAATACACTTTCGCATTTATAGTATTAGATTTGGCTAACGAAAGCCAAAATTAGATAACGTTACCGTACAGTGCGTGCAGGAAGGGACGCGAGTAGTGCGTGAGCCCAAGTACTTATTTGACATTACAGGACACATCTTTTAGGGTTGACGAGTGCGTTGCGTTACATTTCAATTATATTTCTAAAATACTAAAAATGGTGCAAAACTTTAAATAAAATTTTGCACCATTCTTGCCTAAGGCTTTGCACGCGCATATGTATTTATTTTATTTTGTAAGCATTTTAAGTATGGTATATGAGATTGTAAAACTTTAAACTGCAGATTTCACTTAGCTGATTTAAATAAATCTTTTCAATTTTTTGTAAAAAAATTAACTTTACGATAAAAAAACGACTGAAATCTAACCATCCATTCTCGATTTCCCGCTTTTATTTATTATTTGTTTACTTTTAGTTTATTAGCCGCAGCCAGGCTTCGCTCGAGTTTGCCTCCAGAAAAACAAAAACAAATCTATCCCACACGAATCGTATATGTTTTTGGGATAAAAATTTAAAAAGTAGCCTATTTCAGACTTCGAGTATAATTTATCTGTGCCAAATTTCATCAAGATCCGTTCAGCTGTTCTGGCGTGATTGAGTAACAAACATCCATCCAAACACCTAACATCTAAACTTTCACATTTATAATATTAGTAGGAATTATTCAGCACAATAATTCATTCAAACATTCGATATTTTAAAATCATGACAGATATGATAAAATACCTGGAAGACAAAATATAGAGAAAACTAGCGGCTCACCCTCGCTTCGCTCGGGTTCGTTTCTACAAAAACACTAATAGATCTATCCCACGGGAACCGTTCATTTTTCTGGGATAAAAAGTAACCTATTGTTTGACCATATAAGGTATCAGAATATTAAATTTTACTAAATTAGGTGCATAAGTTGTTGTGTACCAAGCTGTATAAGATACTATAGTTTTTAAACTATCCCAGGGAACTCTTTAATTTTCCGGGATGAAAAATATCTAAGCTGTTGACCTGGGATATAAGGTAATCACCATGCAAAATTCATTTTCGGAGATTAGCCCGTACAAACAGATACACAGACAGAGAAACAAAAAAATTTGAAAAATTTTAATAACTTTTGTTTTGCGGTATATATTGTATAAGTACATAAAACGTTATAGTCCTTGTTTTTAAAAATTATTTCATGTACAGATTTCGCCAAGTTACTGTTTTATTATATATAGTATAGAGTAAATAACGTTTAATAAAACAGTAATAGTATCTACCTATACATAATATATATAATCTATACTATAATAAACCTATAGAGGTCGAATGTCTGTGCATAGAAAAATATGCTAAAAACCGAGTCAGGGGGATGTAAGAAGAGAAATAGAACATACAAAAACAAATCTATCAAAATGCAAAATTTCACTTAAATCGGTGTTACAGTTTCGGAGATTAGCCCGTACAAACAGAAAAACAAACATACAGGCATACAGTCAATTTTTTTAATAACTATTGTTACAGTTTAGGAGATTAGCCCGTACAAACAGACAAACAGAAAAACAGACAAACAGACGTACAGGCAAACAGACAAAAATTTTAATAACTATTGTTTTGGGATCTGTATTGTGTACATAATACGTTACAAATAAACAAAAACATCTATCCCACGGGAACCGTACATTTTTCAGGGATAAAAAGTAACCTATTCGTTATTCTGATGTATGAACTATATTATTGTATAGTTTCATTAAAATCCAATCAGTAGTTTTTGTGTACTAAGCTGTATAAATTATTACAGTTTTTTAACTATCCCACGGGAACTACTTCATTTTCCGGGATAAAAAGTAGCCTATTTGCTATTCTGATGTATGAACTATATTATTGTAAAGTTTCATCAAAATCCAATTTGTAGTTTTTGTGTACTAAGCTGTATAAGATACTATAGTTTTTTGACTATCCCACGGGAACCCTTTAATTTTCTGGGATGAAAAGTAGCCGATTTGTTATTATCATGTATGAATTATATTATTGTATAGTTTCATTAAAATCCAATCAGATCTTGTGTACTAAGGTGTATAAATTATTACAGTTTTTTAACTAACCCACGGGAACTATTTAATTTTCCGGGATAAAAAGTATCTAAGATGTTGCCCGGGGATATAAGGAACCACCATGCAAAATTTCATTTAAATCGGTCCAATAGAGTCCGTACAAACAGACAAACAAACAAACAGGCAGAGAAACAAAAAATTTGAAAAAAATCTGGATTTGTTCTATTTGTCTTCTTACATCCCCCTTACTTGGTTTTTAGCATTTTTTTGCTATGTACAGACATTCGACCTCTACTGTTTTATTATAGTATAGATATGGGAATGTTCTAGTCAGTTGAATCGAAAATTAATTTGTATGACAATATTATCACCACACTAGTATTGCTAATAAACATGAATTTGTGTTGATTTATTTATTTATCTCGACGAGTCCTTTACATATCACTTGGTGACGAGGGTTGTCGTGTCACTTACGCACATTCATTAGCTCTTTTGCAGCATCAAATTAACGCAGTCAATTATACTAAAATAAGCAAATTCAATGTCTGAACAAAGCAATAAATATATTAAAGTAATATTTGATATTTTCACTGTGCGAATCATTTCCAACATGATTACCACTTGTCTTACGGCGAAGGAAAACATCCTGAGGAAACCTACATGTCTGAGAGAACTTAGCAAGTCTTCAAAAGATATGTGAAGTCCGCTAACCAGCCTTTGCCTTCCTGGTGGACTATAAGCTAAGCCCCCTCGTATTGAAGGAAGACCCGTGCCCAGCAGTGGAATGTTAATAAGGACACTGAATATAATACAATATGTGAGTATATGAAAAACCATAGAAAGTCTTATAGAAATATGGCAGATAGCTTAATTTTCTTCGAGATATAATTTCCTTCCAAAAATATTTCTAAGTAGCCGTAAGGGCTTAACGTTCTTTAATAACGAGCATATCTCATCAAAATTAAAACTGTATTATGACGCTCCTGCTTTAATTAAAATTAACAAAGGGCCTTCCCCCACTAATAAATGTACTTGATTAAAATCATTATTATCTACATAGGTTGTAAGAAAGAGGGCGATTATTATGAAACATGAAATATCTTTTTACAATAAATTGATTTCCATTTTTCTAATAATTAATGTAACAAATCAACAATCCACGTATTACGTTATATCTATACATATAATAAAATTCAAACTGAGTCGAATCTGTACATTAAATATTTTTTTTTTAAATCTTATTGAAATATTAATTATTATCGGATACAGGAACGGAATCTATAGTTTTTAGAATTTGTCTGTCTATCTGGGAACGCATCACGAGAAAACCACTAGACAGATTTTGATGAAATTTGTTATGATGATAGCTGGTTATCTGGGTCAACATATATTATACTTTTTACTGCGGGAAAATATCTCATCACTGAGAAAGTTTTGTAATAAAAACGTATAGACTTTTTTAAAAGATTTTTTGAAAAAAATATTTCGCATAGGTTTTTAAAATAATCTAGTTCAATGTTATATTTAGGTTGTATCCATAACGAATATCAGACTATAGAAACAGCCGATTGATCGACGATGACGATGCTGTAAGTACTAGGGTTGGCAATCATCAGTACTTTTTTCGGGTGAATTTTGTAAGTGGGAATGTCGAGTGAAATCCGAAACTCTAGCTATATTCAGAAATATTGCGTAAATATGACTAACGTTAGAGAAGTTTGTACAAAGTTTTTAACATAAATACAGAAAGTTTCTTTAAAAGCACTCTTTGTTTATGAAAATAGATGAAAATAAATATACGCCTGCGATTTCATAAAAGCCACTACTAAATTTATATATACATACACACATATATATATATATATATATATATAATATATATATATATATATATATATATATATATATATATATATATATATATATATATATTATATATATATATATATATACAGTATATACAGTATTTATTTTGAGTTTTGGTCCCAAACATTTCCCGACATACAGCAATTATGGTCACGACAGAGACTACGGCTTCAGATATTTCAAATGTTATTACCATATACTCATTTTCACGTGACAAATCGCTATTTAGTGTACGCACCAAAATCTCCACATTATAATACTCGTAGTTGTATTCGTTAATGGTCGCGTGCTATGCGTCTCGATTAATGAAGTAAACTGACTTTAGTATAGTAGTTCTTAGACTTCATATTTTTGATGACAGATTATTATTCAGGTTCTAATGAAAAGCGTATAAATTACAAAGAACTTTTTGTTTTTTTTTTTTTTCATTTTATACAAATTTTAGTTATAAGTATATTTGTTTTAATATCATACAAAAGGTTATTGATTGTTTTTAAATGTTTAATGCCAATATTTCAAGCGGGAACCAATTAAAATTCGACGTATCATAGAAATGAATACGTACAAATATGCTAATAAAATAATAAATTAATAATTGCGTAGTAGGCAACCTTAGATAAATTAAAGATTTGTTTAGCATATGTAGGCATAAAATGTTTGAAACCTCAATAAGGCCGCCGGAGGCTCAAAATGATGGAAAGGGGTATTCTTCAATGCGCTTAAACTATTATGTAATTATTGCATTTTTCTAAACACGTAAGTAAAATTTTTAAAAAATTTAAAATCATTATTCTACTATTATTGGATGAATTTATTAAAAAAAATGTATACCTTAGTTTAAAAAAAAACTATAAAAATAGCTTTACATTTTGATAGATATGACTACAAAAAACATAAACCTAAATCTTGAATGCCTTCTTCCAGACCCAAATCTTGAAAAATTAATGAAGATTAATTTTACAGGTGTCATCGTTTATGTTTCAAAGTGGCAGTTAAAAGAGTTTTATTTCAGTCTGCATAGATTTAATAAAAATAATAATAACAATGAATTGTGTGAAACGCGCTTTCAGAATTATCTATATACCTACTCGTAATATTATATATAATAATATATAGGTAATAATTATATTTTTTTTGCATAATTTTAAGCATATTAATAATAAAATGTAAAACAAAGTTAGCTAAAGTTATACTAAGTGCACTGTATATTTAAAAAAATGTATTTATAAACATATAAAAGAAATCACACTTTCAGATTTTCATCTGTCTGTCTGTTTTTCAGACAATTGTTTAAATTGGTGGAGAAGATCCAAAGCTTAAATCCAAAAAAAAAAATTTCGTATGTTTATTGCTAATGGACTAAATAGAAAATCCAAACTATAACTTTAGTTAGTTACCATTCCAATACATATAATAGAGAAATGAACTAAAGTACAATGTGGTGGATTTTTCTAAAAAACACGCTATATTCTAATGATCTTTTTTTCCATGTCAATTTGCAGTAGCAGTAATTGTTTATGTTTCAAATAATTGCTTACGCTGCTCGACAATTGCCACTCTAAATAGCCTATCGTTTATCTTAATTATTTGTACTACATGACGTGCACTTTGTTAAATATGCGCAATAATTGACTTTAAAATGAGAAAATACCTTTCTTTAAAATTAGCTGCTGCCTTTGGTTTTTTCCTTCGTGGATTAAATACTTCTTTGTAGTACAAAATTGCAAAACGTACGACCTGCTTTGTATAGGAGCGTAAAGAATGTGGAGTTCAAGATATACGAGTAGGTTTTGAATTAGTAGAACTACCTGCAGATATAATAAATCTAATTGTATTCAGCTTTTTTTAATGTCCCACTGTTGGGGACGGGACTCACTTTAATTGAACAATCAAGCCATAGTTCACCACGCTGACGAAATAATATATCACAAGTATCCATACTAATATTATAAATGTGAAAGTGTGTTTGTTTGTTTATTTGTTTGTTTGTCTGTCCCTCTTTCACGTCGGAACAGAGTGTGGAAATAGTTGGAGGGCTGGAGAGTGGCATAGGCTACTTTTTATCGTTATAATACAATCCAAAAAAATATTTATAATCAGGATTACTTGAAACTTAGTATTAGTGCTTTCAATAAAATTAAATAATTACGTGTTTTGGCATTTATCGAAATTCATCCTATAAGGGGGTTAAATAGGGGTTAAAAGTTTGTATGAAACTACCTACCTTTTTAGAGATTTTTTGCAGCGGGTTCTGCTAGTAATATATAAAGAAACTAAAGAGATGAGTAATGTAATTTTAACAGTAGGTAGGTAAATAAAATTCGCCAAACATCGTTTCATTAAAATCTCATTAACCGTTTTAAACATTTTTAGAATTGTGTTCCTCGTATAGGTAAGCTGTATTCAAAGGCATGTATAATTAAGGAGGATGACTTCTAATCAGAAGACGCCGGCATCTTCAATATAGATGGATGCGAACCAATATAGAATACTGCGTCCGAATGAATATTCTCAACATTAGGTGTTGAAAATAAACAGCTCTAGCACTCTGACTTCACTCGCGCGATTTAATTTTTATCGTATAATCGTGATAATTGTTTTTTTGCTTTCCTGTCTTTAATATCCATTTTCATAAATAAAAACATTTTTCTCAGACTGGAAGGTGTCTCCGAACCAAATTTCTTTAAAATCAATTAAGCCGGTTAGCCGTAAAACTTGCAGACAGTCAGTCCAGTGGTAACCAAACGCTTATCAAACCAAGTTTAAGTAGATTCAAGCCTCAGGTCTTACACTTTTGATATTTTTATGTGAGAATAATTTCCAACATGATTACCTCTTGTCTTACGGTGAAGGAAAACATCCTGAAGAAATTTTCAATTCTGAGAGAACCTATATAGTTTTCGAAAGACGTATAAAATTGATCAACTCGCATTTGCCTGGCGTGATGTACTATGACCTTTTCTCTCTGGTATTACTGGGAGAGAGGCAGATGAGATTGATGACCATATGTACATATATAGTCAAGAGTAGCATCACAGAAAACTACAAATATACTTAATTATATATACAAAACAAATGTACACTTAGTTATTACTGTACAAGTCATGTCCGCGTGGAATAGTAGCAAGTATGCAAGCCGCAATTCCCCGTTGAACGGCAATGCCGAATCTGGCGAAGAATGCACCAGCCCTCCTGTCACCAGTAGAGGTGATAAGACAGGGTGTTATGGCTTTTAAGAAGAGCTTAGCACTTTGACTCCATGGGCCAAGGGTTTCTACAGTAAATGGAATAAAAACATAATTTTGACTAAGGGAGGCGTATTTATGCAACTTAAGTAGTAAGACATCTCGCATCTCCCACTTTAGACGCCGTCTCCCTGACATGGGACGGCGCCAATGTGTCAACTCATGTAGCGTCCCACAATAGAGCCCTTTCAATGCTACTTATATCAAAAAGTACCTATATGTGTTTGGATATGGGAAATAGTTCCGTACCTGAAGCATTATCATTGAGTGACCTAACCTATTTTTAATCCGATTCAGTAAATACATATTTTGTACCGATCTCTTAGGGTCGAGGAAGCAATGATTGGTCCACTGTGCAATTTGAAACTACTAAATTCCTATAGTTAAAAGTTAATGAACAAAATTTTAGTCTTATCAATTGATACACATTCCTATGCAATATTACTTTAAAATAGCGATTAATATAGCTTTAAAATAACGTTTAAATTGGCGTATAATAGTAAAGAATTATGTTTGAAAAAAATATTAAGTATAAACTATGAATATTAATTGTTTACTTTCCTTGTTTAAACATTTTTAAATAGAATAAATCTTATCAAATGAACCGCAGAGAATTAGCATGAACAGTTAAGAGAAAAAAATGTTGTCGCCTTCCTCTTATCTATACGCCATCGCAAAATAACTCTAAATTCTTAGAGTTCTGAAAAAGAAAAAAATATACTATTCTTAGCCATAGTAGAATCAACGTAATAAAAGAAAATGGATATATAGATATGAATTACCTAAATAATAAATAAACGTATTCTATCCACTTTAAGAATTCCGTAGTCAAAGGCAAAAACGTTATCCTTATAATTTCGTCATTTCCATCTGTCCGTATGTTACAGCCACTTGGAAATTATTAGTAGTAAATGACTGAAATTTGATAAATAGTATGTTATGTGAACCGCCAGACAATTCTAAGAGTACTAAGAGTCTCTTCTTCTCCCTGCCCATTTCCCAATCACTTGGGGTCGGCGCAGTACATATTCTGTACTCCTGATAGGATTTGGCAAAAGTCTTACTTTTTAAGAATATCTCGTTAAAATACCATTCATCATACAGTCATTTTTTATTTAAGTTTCCGACTTTTATGCTTCTAAAGTCGTAAATACTGTGTAAACATTTATGTGGCACCAGAATAACTCATAAAGCAGGAAAAACATAGGACTTCCATATAATCCTATAAATTAGCTGCCAAATTTCATTTCCACAGGTCAAGTAGTTTACGAGGTTTCCTGGCCTTTGACTTTTATATAAAACACTAGCGTTTTCTCGCGGCTCTACTCGCATAGTTCATTTACTATCAGCTATATAAATTTCAAAAACTCGTGAAAACTCATCAAAATCCATTTAGCAGTTTTTGCGTGAAAGGGTAAACATATATCTATACATCCTCAGAAACTTCCGCATTAACATTTGTAGGATCTATTCATATACAAGACTGCTTATTGGTTTTGTTTTTCTTCTGCGTCAAAAAGCCACGAGTAAATGCTAGTATATATTCCTTTACCATTCCACTGTACTTTTGATCTTGAATACTCGCACGATTAATTGAACCAAACATGATTAATGATAGCTATCGGTCTCTCTGGCCCACGCCTTTTGTCACCGGATCAATTTACAAAGTAAACGTTTTGTCTTAAAGAGCTAATAGACTGTAAATGTAAATATTTTTTTTATAATTATGTACATACAAAAATCATATCATAAAAAATCTTCAGCCGCGTTAAGAATATGTTTGTTTGGGATAATTTGAGAAACTACTGTACGGAGTTTCATACGGATTTCACCAATAAGAATAATTATTTAGTAAGGTTATAGACTTTTTTGTAATTTATATACATAATGTAAAAATAAACTTCCGGTAAGTTGATATTTTATGTATTGAGTCGGAAAAATCATTTCTTTTGAGAACTTTCGTAATATTATAATTGCAAAGGGCATCTAGGGACGCATCAGGGGAAAGTCAGGGAGGATCACTAGTCTCCTTATAAAATTGACTACAGTGAATGGTAGGACTATAATTGAGACAAGAACGCGTTAGAATTCACAGATTTCACTATTGAACTATATTTATCAGTGCTTTATATTGACAATACTTCTTCTCCCTGCCCATTTCCCAAATTACTTGGAGTCAGCACAGTACGTCCCTACTGCTTATTGATATTAACAATACATATATACTTTTTGCCTCTGGCTGTCATACTGCCTTTTTTACCTATTTTAATCACTAATCACCTGTAATGTCCACGGTACTTAAAGTAATCAATATAACTCACGCGCCACCTATCATACGTTGATGCTATTAGCCTGAAATCTTCGTGGTTGTGTGCACAAAGTAGGTACATCATATTTTTATTAGCCATCGGTAAGTTTCGGTCTGATTAGGATAAGGCATGACTTTAAGATAGGACATCATCATAAGATAGGTAGCAGGGTTAACTTATGGGTAGTAGGGTAATACAATATTACAATAAATAGTATACTCTAAATCTAGTAAGACGAAACTGATACCATAATACCCGCTTCGTTTTCCACAAGAAAAATATTTCTTCGTAAAGTACCTCGATGAAATTAAAATAAAACTTTAAAGCAGAGAACGCTCAGATTTCTTTTGACACAAACATTGCAGTATTTTTGCCGCTTTCAAATAAAAGTATCCTACAAACGTGCAGGATAGATTAAACTCTTTTACGGAGTGAATGTTTCTATTCTAATTAATTTTATTTTGTCGACAATTAATACGAATTGCTCGCTTTAAAATCTGTAGAATAAAACTAATAAGTTATTTATTTACTTTAACAACTTGTATAAAGGATGCTCACGTATTATTTACCTATAAAAAAAATTATCGAAAAGTAGCGACTTACCGCTATGTACTTACTTACCTAAGTGCTTATAAATATTGATCATATGAATTACTCAAGGTCATAGACTATCTATATAATAATTTTCATTAAAATCTGTCAAGAATTTTCAGCAAAAAGAAGTAACAAACGTATACACATACCAACTTTCGCATATACAATATTAATAGCATGATAGCATTTATAATTTAATACGATTATTATTGTATTATTATTAATACCTTTTGTATTGAGCCCTATTTCACAGTTTCTTTTTAAGTAGGGGTATATGTACCTATTTATGATTTTTTTAACGTTCCACTGCAAGGCTTGAGCCGCCCGCCATAATCCACCACACTGACCAAGTGTGGACCTAAATATACTCGTATCTTTTGAAAACTTAGTTTTTGCACCCCCTTCATTCGGGGTCTGCCGCAAAGTTTATATTATAGATAGTAGCCGTCAGTTAAGTCCTTAACTGACGGCTACCATCTATAATATAATCGGTCTTAAATGACATCTAACTATAATCTACCCACCTGTCTTTCAGCTTCAAAGGTCGAGGAGATTTAGCGTTTAGCCTGTGAGTAAATAAACTTTAGCTTTTATACAGGTATAAAATACGCACTATGTACTAAACGATTGTTTTGAGTCTCTCTAATTATGGGTAAAAAGATCATGTTTTATTAAATACACCTGGGTGATCGATCTTCGCTCGGCGTTTTTCGGAAAAAAAAGTTTTTTCAGAAAAGACACCATATACTTAGATAACATTAAAAAGCAAAACCTTATCTAAATACAAAATTTGATCCAAATCATTAAAGCTGTTTCCAGAAATACGAAATAATTTTATACATACAAGATTTGCTCATTTAATATTATAAATGATACTGATGAATGAATGATGTGATAGTTACTTGTTCATGCTATAATTAGTTCGAATTGCGTAGAATTCAGAAAAAATATTCTAGGGGAATTGGACGTAGTTATGCAAAATGGATGCAGCCCACGAAAATCATTTTTTTAATGGATTTAAAAAAAAATACTTATTTTTATATTTTGTTGGTTCTATTTTGCATAACTACGTTCAATTGACAATACACGGACAATACACATAGTTTTTTGGTCTAATTATTACAAAACATGATATCGCTACCACACTGAGTTTATCCAGCATGTCAGTTATCTCAAGATGGTACTTACTTTCTTTTGTTCTTAGTAAGCTCTTCTTTTTGTTGTATCTGGCATACTTTGCTACCTGAAATGAAATAAGAATTTATTAGTCGAGATTTAAATAAGCTTTAGTTCAAGATTATTCAGTATCTAACTTAGATGGTTTTATTAATATAACTTAAGAGACTAAGATTTTAGACGTCTCTAAGGTCATTATTTAGTTGTTACAGATTGCACCTACTCACAATTTACATTTAAATTATTCTTTAAATTTTGAATTCAGATTTATAATTCTTTGTGTACGCCGTAAAAATTTAAACATTTAACAAATTTTAAGATAAACAAAGAAACTTGTATAAAACAATTATATAAAATTTAATCATATAAAACAAGCATATATCACTGGATGAATTAAATTTAACATTAAATTAATGGCTCACTTATTTCTATGCTCACAAAAAATCTGTAGGGGTTTAATCATTAATGAGTGTTTTGTGTCGGGGGTTACTTAAAATGTTTAATTTTAGTTTAATTTCATTCTTTTTAAATTACTCGCGGACACTAATTCGAATAGATGACTCTCATTGAGACTATACGCTATATCTGCTGTAAGTTTATCAGGATTGAACATCCCGTAGACTACTTGATGCTGTGTCAGCTCAAGATTAGCATGTCTTGGAAATACCACCGAAGCAATAGTACACCAAAGTTTAAATCAATGGGATCTGTGAAAGTTAGTAAGACCAATTTTTCAAGTAGGAAATTAGCTCATGATTATCAAACGCCTGAACATATCTTCATAAATTATAACGAAAAACTATCTCAACTTTTAAACATAAAAACCGCATCAAAATCGGTTCCTTTCGTTTAAGAGCTACGAGGCCACAGACAGACACAGATACACATTCCCCCCTCTTTTATCATCGGCGTTTAAAAATATATCTCAAATCGTAATATATCTTCAAAACATAACTATTCAAAACAAATACAAAGCTGTTAAAAGATGGCGTTGATATAACAAAAACGCACATTCACGTTTGCTTCGCTAAATCTATTTATAATGCTTTTAATTTTTTACGAAAATTGCGTTACTCATCTGTCACTCCATTTGTATTTGGCGGTTTGGCTGCTCCAGCCTCCCTAAACTCAGCACCGTCAAAAATAATCTCTTTCACACGATTTTAGACTCATGGCTGTCATATTGGCACGGCGTGGGGTGTCGATGATAAGTCATTTTGGGAGAAAGCCAACAATGAAAAATGGGTAAATCTGCGAAGGTCTTTCTTTACATACTTTACGTACAAGATAAAATTAATAGCTGTTTAAGATAAGTAAGTATGCTTTTAAATGAATTCATTTGTAGGATTTAAATAATAGTGTTGTTTTGTTTATTATTATAAAACATTTGTTTGATTGTTTGTAAATGATAAAACTTTGAAATTACTGAATCGATTATAATACTTCTTTTACTAATAGATATTTACAATACAGAATTTCGGCTGCTGATCCTGCGGTCCTAGGTTCGAGTCCCGGGTCAGTTTATGTATTTATTGAGTGTTTATGATAACAAATTCTAAGTAACGGCCCAGAGTTGAGAATGTTGGTGGTGTTTCAACCCCCTGTCTCGAAGAGCACGTAAAGCCATCAGTCCTGTCATCGGAATTTGAAATGAAAGGAAAAGAAAGTGTGCCTGTGTCTCCGCGTACACTTGTGGTCCACACTTGTGGAATGGTTAGTCTTACTGAGATTGACCGCCGTGGACGAAATCGGTCAGGTGAACATTATTATCATTATTGCTTAAAATTAAAAACAGTGTTTGGCAAATACGCAGATCTCTGCAACATCATACTATATCTAACTTTTATGTAATAGCAAATCTTGATTTTATCTTTAAAAAATATTTGTTGAACTGATTATTTTAAACTACGAGTATTTTTATACTTAATATTAAACCTCATAAAAATAAATTACTTTATTATCATAAGTACTCAATAAAGATAAAATTTGAGCATTACAGTTTGTTATTTGGTTATAAAGTTTAGGAGTTTGTAAATTCTTATTTTGTCTCCAATCTTGTTCTAACAACGTCTCTGATATCAAACCCACTATACTCGTTCAATTTTATCAATCTCTTTCAAACATTTTTAATATTCTACTGCTGGGCACTGGCTTTCCTATAATACCACGGGGATCAGGTTATAATTGATGGACTTCACATGGTTATAAATCTATGTCCGTTTTTTTACGTGGTTTTCCTTCACTGTATGTGTGTGTAGTGGCAATCATATTGAAAATGATTTACATATGCGAATATCAGACCAGAGGTGCCAAACCCGGGATTCGAACCCGTTTCACTGTGTTTTCCAAGTAAGCGTATTACCACTAAGCTACAATTTCTTATACATGAACATAATATTTATAACGTTAATAAGGCATAATAATGAACGTTTTTCATTGCAGCCTAACGAAACACTTCTCATATACGTGTATAATTATTATTATGGTTCATACCTTAACCTTCTCTACAAAGATTATATTTAACTGTAACTAGGGCTTTGAAATGATTCTAAGAATATATGTATTTTATGTGATTGTTTAGTATTTAATATCCTATAATATTAAATGAGAAGTTTTTGTAGATAAATACGAGTATGTATGTATGTAAATTTAATTCGTGTATCTCGGAAATGGCTCTAACAATTTGGATTTAGATAAGATTTTGCTTTTTAAGATTAACTATATCAGTCGAAAACGACGAACAAAGCTAGGTCGCTCAGGTACTATTACCCACCCTCTCTTCGTCCGTGCGTTTCTAGGTGCCTAACAGCATGTGTTATTAGAGACGTTGACTGTCTCGTTTGTCTAGTGGCTAGCATATACGACTGCCGATCCGAAGGTCCTTGGTTCGAATCCCAAGTCAGGCCAAGTTTAGTTTTTCAGTTTTTCTGCCAGCCCGGAGTTGGGAGGTTAGCGGTGTTTCACCCCCGTACCTCGGAGACCACGTCAGTCTTGTACCTTAACTCTCACCAGTCGTATTGAAGTATCATCCTATCGGACTATGACAGTAAAAAGAATAGGCAGGAAAATCGATCAGGAGGGCATTATTATTATTATTTTTTAAATATATTGTCAAAAATTTTAAGTTGCTTAAAAATTATTAACGCGAACATTAGAAGGAAATTAAATGACAGGTACAACTAACTATCTTTAAAACAGAAACCGCGAATTTGAGTTTCTGTTTAGTATAATCGGACTACTCATAAAAAGAGAAAGTTTGTATGTGTACTTATATGTTATATTATATTGAAACGATAGAAAGCAGTTTAACAAAATATACAATATATAAATAGTTTTAATTGAAAATATTAATTAACACTTGGAACTCTACACGCTGTTCTTGTTGTTTTCAGTGCCAAATGTCAAAATTTTAAATAACAGTATGTTTTCGGACTTCTTGGCAGATTTATTTACATACAGTATCTACGGTAACAACTATATAATAGCTTTTGAAAAGCTTGAAAGCTTAAAAAAGGCTAAGGTCTCGGAAAAGCTCGAGACCATGATTGCTGTATAGCATTCAAAACGTTGGGAACCAAAAATCTAAATAAATAAAATATCATTATTATTCCTTTTTACGATAAGAATAATAGAATAAATACATATTGTAAATATTAATTTTATGAATTTATTCAATAGGTTAAACGTTATATCTGAGTTTTAATTATAATTAAATAACTATTTTATTATTTTTTATAATTATAATATAATAAATAACTATTTTATTATTTGTTTTTTATAGAAAGAGAGTCATGGAAGTAATATTGAAGATGATGTACCTTTTCGAGCAATTTCAACTCATTTAGGTGTATGATCGATTTTGTTTCTCTTCGCTGTGTTTGAATCGAATTTCATTATTTAAAGAATACATAATATTTCATTACACGTACCCTTCCACTCTTGGGTGTGGATGGAATAATTATTGTAGAATGACTTTAAAGTGAGTGTACGTCTTTGGTCGAAAAGCGTTTATTAGTTAAAAAAAAACCTAGAATAAAACACAACCATTTGCAGCTTATTTCAACTAAGGCAGTGTGGTAAGCGAGGCCCTATCGTCCAGCTAAAAACCGTATGTAAAATATCATTGGTCTAGTGGCCAATTTGAATGACTGCATACCATGAGGTCAAATGTTTAAGTCAATAGATCTATAGATCTTTCTCTAACAGAAATTCTCAGTTGCTACCAGAAGTTGGAAAGTTGCTGCTTACATCTAAGTATCTCAGAAAGTTTACAAAGCCGTTGGTTTTACGCCTTAGAAGTTAAAACTCATTTACACGAATGGTTTCGTATCTTCGAGGCGAGAAACTCGAAAGAATATAGAAAAGTTGAGCTTTGTAAACCGGACCTTATGTGGTAATATACAGGGTACAGTCTTGCTTAATTTCTTTGCATTCTTTCAATACTAATATCTAGGAGATAAGAAACTCTCCGAGTAAATGCATCTATAAACTCTCTCCGGTAATATCGTCGTCATCATTCATACCATCGAGCTATGAGTGCGGCGTACTGAGTGTACCTATGTTTACGCACACCCTAGTTACCTACAATATCTTTCAAGTTTTAAAAAGATTTTCTTAGATTTGTATATCGAACTACTGCTATAAATGCGAATGTTTGTAGGTATGTTTGCTTGCTACTCTTTCACACTGAAACGGCTAGACGGATTTGGATGAAATTTTGTACACAGATAGACAATGACCTGGAGTAACACAAAGGCTTCTGTTATACACCGTTCGACAATATATATTTTTTTAATTATATGCGTATGAGGCATTAATCCCTCCACGATCGCGGATACGCCGGGGCGTGTCAGTTAACAATAGATTTCTTAGAATTTTAATTAATTTCTTAGAAATTTACCTGGAGATGTTAACAATAAGACCGCGAAAATAAGTGCAATTATAGTAATTGTTGTTAGACTACGTAAATATAATATATTGAACACAACAAAACTTTGTTATCAAATTAGAGCTGAGACTTGGCCGCAAAGTTTACACAAGTTTCCAAACAATATACGTAGTTCCACACTTGCCGAGGAATTCCCATGGTTGCTACGGGAATTTCTATATTGCATTTCAGGCAATTAAGGAAAGCTTTAACGATGTTATGTATAGTAAAGGTTAGTCGTTTTCAGCTTTTACTACATTCATTGAGTTATTTCTTCATACCAACTTTGTTGTCCCTTTCCAATCACTACTGGTCACAAATCTATACTAAGATTATAAAAAGGTAAAATTTGTGAGTTTGTGAGGTTGTAGGGGGTAATCTCTAGATCTACTGAACCGATTTAGATGAACTTGGTAAGAAGATAGTTTGAGACTCTGGGAAGGATATAGGATACTTTTTATCCCGGAAAATGGGGATGAAAGTTTGTATTGGGAAGCAAGCTAGGGACCGACACGAGCGAAGCGAAGTGAGTCGCTAGTTAATATTATAAATTTGAAAAGATTTTTTTTTTCTTTTTTAGAACGCGATAATGTATGGCTACGAAACTTAGGAGCGGAGTAATTATTCCTCAATAAAGCTAAAGGCTTAGTTAAATCTATGTATACTGTATAGTATACATATAATAAAAATTGTAACTGAATTAAATATTTTTTTGGAAAATCTTATTGAAATAGTCATTATTATCGATACAGAGCGCCCTCTGTAATCTATAAATTTAAAAATATTTGTCTGTCTGTCTGTGACCGCTTCACGACAAAACTATTGGGCAGATTTTGATGGAATTTGGTATAATGATAACTGGTCATCCGGGTTAATATATAAGGTAATTTTTACAGCGGGAAAATATCTCATCTCCATCATCTTTGAGAAATCTATACTAAACGTTAAAACGTAACGAGGGGAGCGAGATTGAGTCGCTAGTAATAAATATGATATGAAATATTAGATTTTATCACGAGAAAATAAGACTTCTTGAGGGATAAGAGATTAAGATTTTTATAAAATTAAGATTAGAAAGTTAAAAGTTTTAATACTGTACTCGATCATTTTCAAAAAATCCAGAGTCATAGAAAAAAATAAACTACGAATAAAATGTAGCACAACGGTCAGCAGTTGTAAATAATCCATACATAACATATGCTTTTAAACCATCGCTCTTTTGAATTATGGTACTTATTAGTCCATTGGTAGTTAAAAAAATAAAACGAAGACGCCTAATAAGAAAGTTATCAAGTAAAGTTATCAATAAGTATGACTCGATAATTTATATTACACGGACATCAAACAGTATATTTTAGATAATAGAAAATACAAACATAACGATTAGAACTGATGACGTCGGCGACACCGCTAACGGTTGTGGCAGGAGCTGTTTGAAAAATATAAGGTGAGACGGTAATATCTTTGCTTCGGTAGCGTCAAATCTAGGTGTCCTAGATGTCAAAGGGTATCCTAACAGTAAGTACTACTCCAGGTAATAATCTATCTATGTACTAATTAGATACAAATTCAGTGTGAAGCAGTAACAGATATTCAGACACATATGAACTTTCGCATTTATATATTAAAAGTGATTTATAGTCTCGTGACGTAACGAATATTCGCGTTCGCGAATATTCGAATATTTTTTGATATTCGCATTCGCAAGATACGATGTGAGCGTTTGGCGAATGTATTTAAAGAACAAATGGATGGATATAGGAAGATAATACAACTGATAAGATTGATATTTTGTTATAAAATAATAATATTTGAATAAAAAAATGATTATGGGGCAGTCTTAAGGTAGGCAACTAAATTAGAATTCCTTTCTCTTTTGTTATTATTATTTTTATTAAAGTATAAAAAAAATCACGACTAAACTAAAAAAAATAAATCTACATTACATTACAAAAAATCAAATTCTAAATTATAATATCTTTTGAGAAAAAAGAACCTAAGTTTTAACTTAAACTTAACTCAAATTAATAATAATATCTAGATCTAATAAGTCTTGTTAGAATTATGTACCTATGGTTTGTACTTATTTAGCAGATTATAACTACTATTTTTTCGAATTAGTTAGGTCAGATCAAATAAACAGACATACAGACAAACATACCATACACTTTTACATAATATAGATATCTCTATATTATCCTTTTAAATTCTCCGAGTGGGTTTTCAATAATGAAAAGTTATAAGCGATAATTGATTAAGTTCTTATTAAAATTTCAACGTACGAATGTTAACTTTCAATGCCGTGACAAATTATACAATTTCAGCAAGTTAGAAGCCACGATATAACACAAAAGACGACGAAACCAAATGGAGCTGTTTATTCAGTCTTTCACTCATGTATTTCACTATGAATCATGATCGATAGCCACCGCAGTGCTCAAGTTTTATTAGAGTTATGCGGATATCTGCGTACATTTATATTGGAAAATAAAATGGATTTTTTATATTCTGTTATAGTTATGTAATAGAATGTATTATAAGACGTCCTTGAATGAACTACATTTTGGGCTAAATATGTGAGAGGATTTCAATCAAATTTTGTTTGTTGCCCGACTTCAGATAAAGGATAAAAACTTTTTAGCAAAAAAATAAAAACCGACTTCAAACAAAAGCACTAAAAAGTGAAAAATAACTGATTGGTAGTTTTCATTTACTATACATACCTAATCAAATATTTTCGACAACGCGATAAAAAGACGTCGTGTGCACGACCATTTTATGAACGGTTACGATAATATTGCATGCTCAGTGCGTTTTTGTCGCGTTACACAAGCGTCGACAGCACGATGACTGTTAAGATGACCGTTAAAAAATCGTCATATACATAAGCCCTAATACCTTTTATCTCAGGTTCTATTCATCCCTTTTTAATGTCCTACTGCTGGGCACGGGCCACCCTTCAATACGAGGGGGATCAGGCCATAGACCACCACGCTGGCCAAGTGCGTGTTGGCGGACTTCACATGTCTTTCGGTTCTCTGAGACATGCAGGTTTCCTCACGATATTTTTCTTCACCGTAAGGCAAGTGGTAATCATGTTAGAAATGATTCGCACATGAAAATATCAGAGGTGCGAGACCCAGGATTTGAACTCGCTTCACTCGGTTTCCCAAGCGAGCGCGTTACCACTGGGCTACCACTGCCTTATCTCAGGTTAGTAAAATATTTACATTTATAATAACCAAAACATCATTGGGTTTATAAAAAACCTCTTTAAAGCAACCATTGTGAGGTCGACAAAAATTAAAAAAAAACTCTTAGTATTATATGATCTGTGTCCATACACCACCTATTACACACCTATTACATTACATAATATATTCTACAGAAATCAATTCAAAACCGCAATAGAGAATCATCCTTATGTTATTTAAAGTAGCCTATATTACCACAATATGTTCATCTGCATTGATCCATTGAGACGTGATAAAACTAACAAACATATTTACTTATGTAGTAAAAAAACCTACATAAGCAACCTTGTATTGAAAACCTCTGTTTTTCGTAGTCGGTTAAACGCGTTCGTAATAAGTATTTATGAATAAAATTAATCCTGAAATCATATATTTTAATACAAAATCGATGATGATTAAAATATATTTTTAATGATGGATATTTCAATAACGTGTAGGTATACTATTTATTAAGTACGTACGTGGTATACAATATTTCTATGCGTCATATTTGTAAATATTTTATATGTACGAGTATGTATTTAGAGCTAATTTTCAATTATTATAAATATTATATACAAAAATTATAGCTTAACTCAATAACAAGCAATCAAAAATTAACAATAGATTTAATTATTCACCTGTAATATTTGCTTTCAATTGTATTGTATTACTAGCGGTTCACCCTCGCTTCGCTCGGGTTCGTCGCTAGGTACGTTTCAAATACATATAAATAGTTACTAGCCAGCGCTAGCTATATAAATTTTTTTTTCGTTATTTTCTCTAATGTTTTAATACTTATTATCCTACTCCAGACTAAGAGAAATCCAAAAATCAAATATCATAAAAATTGGTTCAGCCGTTCGTGAGTTAATAAGCGGTGTACCTATCTAACAGGACTTTGTTTTATATATAATAATATAGGTATCACTACTCTAGATATAGTTTTTTTTTGACTGCTGCAAAGAGACATTTAGTATTTAGCTAAAAATCTAGTTTAATATAAAACTTTTTAAATTATACTATTGAAAGTATGTAAAACAAAAAAAAAATGTAGGAAAACATTACATGTCTTGATACTAAATTATTCCCTGATAATTCTCTTGACGAGCGCTACTTCAAAATTTTCAAAGTTTGTAGCCTCCGGACTAAAACTACTTAAATATTCAACATAGGTTTGACCAAGTACCCACTTGTTGAATAAAACAGCCTTCGAGGGCTTATACAAGATAGCAAAAATTCTTTTGCGGTATAAAAGGCTTCTACATAAGTGTTGTCTTAAGACTCTTTGTAATAAAAGTTACATCAAGAATGCATTTGGCTTTCGAGAAAGAAATAATGAAATACATAATTAATCATGGTGCGCTAAAGATATTTTTGCACTGTGGATATTGCAGATTTGATTCATGCTTGAAGCATTTTTTTTATTATAAAATAGTTTAGACATTTATTGCTACGGCGGAGACCAGCTTCTGGTGCATCGTGGTTTATATCGAAAATGATTCTTTTGTACTCTCTTGAGAAGGTATCATTTAGTTTTAAAGATTAAATAGCATGTATTTGCTTGATACAATATAAGTTAAATACTGTGTTAATACATATTATTATAATTCCGCTTTCTTTAAAGTCGCAGTGCTGTGCCTACGCGAGATTATACCAGTCTAAAAATCTATAAGATTTCAGAGGTGTTCTTCTAGAAATTCAGACTGTAATCTCGCTTCACGATTTTTTGAACTGAGCATCTCACTAATGAGCTACCACCATAATACATAAAAAACATAACATAAAAAAATATTTGGGTGAAACGCAGGTGGTTTGCGTAAACGTATTTGTCAATGTCAATAAAACAGAAAAAGGGTTAGGTACCGCCAATCAACTCTATAAAACGCAGAAAATAAAAAAAGAGTCAATCAATTTACTTTATCCGTGCCCACGAAAAAAGAAAACATCATATAAATATTTATAAATATTGTTTTTATACATCGAGTTTCATTTCATAAAACTTCGTAGAATTGATAAATCTATACTAATTAATTAATACCTACTAATTAATATTATAAATGTGAAAGTGTGTTTGTTTGTCCTTCTTTCACGTCAAAACGGAGTGACGGATTGATGTGGTTTTTTATGTGTAGATAGTTAGAGGACTGAAGAGTGACATAGGCTACATTTTACCGCGGGAGATTTTCTTATTCCCACGGGAAACACGTTACAATACAACCCGAAAAATTATTTATGATCAGAATTACTTGAAACTTGTTATATATAAGGGGGTAAAATAGGGGATGAAAGTTTGTATAAAACCTACCTTTTTAGTTTGTTTTTGTAGTTTTAGCGCGAGCGAAGCCGCGGGTTCTGCTAATTCTATATAAAATCTTTATTAAATATAACAAATAGTAACGTTTCATGAGTGTATGGAGGAATATATTTAAATTAAAATCTCATAATTGGGCTTTGGCAGTTTCAGATTAAGCCTTAGTCCTCCAAAAACACACATCTCTTGAAATCTAGTTAAATATTCTCAGACATAAATGTTTTCCTAAATTGCTACTATATTTTCCTTTGACGTCTTTGCAAATGGTTGCTATCATAATATCAAAAATTCAATGCATTGATAAATTTCTTAGAGAAGCGAGAGCTAAGGCTTAAAGGCGCCTTCTCTGTCTAATACTAATATTTACGAGTATGTGTATGTAAGAGGAACTGCTTGTGATGTTTACTTGCTTCTCGGCTAAATGGCTGGAACGATTTTAATGAAATTTTAATATATAATTTAATATATATTACTCTGAATGTTACTATTAGAAAGTCAACACTAATAATTTCAAATTAAAATTAAAAAAATGACGTCTAGATAATGATATCACTGCACATTTTTAGTGTATACTTATAACATGTGGCAGCTTATACTGCTATAAGCTATTATATTATTAAAAAAATTTGATAAGTAAATATATCTACATGGGAAGTTAAGAGCATCTCAAAGAGCAAAGATTGTATATTTATGTGGCCTTTTGTTTGCTTAAAAGTCAATAACCTCATTAAAGGAAGTCATTAATATTATATTTTTGACGACACGTTTGGCTCAATTTGTAGTGACAATACTTGCTGCGCCAGCGGTCGCGGGTTCGATTCCCGCTGACCGTAAACATTTGTGTGATGAGCACGAATGTTTGTACTCCAGTCATAGGTAAAGTCATAGGTGTTTATATTTATAATATGTATGTATTTAAAGTTATATATGTGTAGTGTATCAACTATCTGGCATCCATAATACAAGCCTCGTAGCTTACCATAGAACTAGATAGTGCTGCGTGTTTATCATGGCTCAACATATTTAACTAGAATTTAAATTGTAGCAGAACCTCGGGCAAGTATTAGCTTTAATAGACACCAAAACATAAAAAAATTACAAGTGATTGATTATATCACTAATCCTTCGATAAAAAATTACATTAGAAATTAATATTAACTAACATTCATTTAGCGATACGTTACAAAAACCTGTATTTATTAATTATGAAGATTAAAAACATCGACGACTTTATTAAGTACGGTGATCGATTGATTTTATAATCCTCTGATTAAAAATTATATAATTAGGTATAATTTTAAGTAGATAAGGATATGGAATTACCATTTTGTTATAATATAATCGATATTTTGTTTGTTTTTGTGTGAATTTGTGTTTGTGAAAATGTCAATCTTACTAATATTATAAATGTAAAAGTTTATATGGATGTTTGGATGTTTGTTTATCAATCACACCAGAACGGCTAAATGGATTTGGATGAAATTTAGCACGAAGATAGACTATAGTCTAGAATAGCATATAGGCTACTTTTATCTCGGAAAAATGTAGGGTTCCCGTGGGATAAATTTGTGTCTGATTTTCTAGAGACGAACCCGAGCGAAGCGAGGGTAAGCCGCTAGTAGGTTTTTAAGCATCCAAACACCTTCCTTCATAGGCAAAGTATATGAGGAGAATATTATTGTATACTTCTAAACACTCAGATTATGTACATTATTATTTCAATTTAATTCTTTTATTAATGGTTGCAAAGCGTGTCAGTTGAGCACAGATTACTTCGTCATTTTCACATAGTATAGAGAAGACACAAAAGAAAATATGAATATTAAAATATATTAATACATAATCTGTAAGAAAATGAGTAAAATTTTTATAAAACAAGGACAACAGGCAGCACAATTATTCTATATCCATACTTCCATACTAATATTATAAATGTAAAAGTGTGTTTGTTTGTCCTTCTTTCACGTCGAAACGGGAATTGGCATGAATTTTTGAGTGCAGATAGTTGGAGGTCTGGAGAGTGACATAAGCTGATTTTTGCCGCGGGAGATTTCCTAAGTCCCACGGGAAAACACGTTATAAATTATAATACAATCTAAAAAAATAATTACGATCAGAATTACTTAAAACTTGCTCTTCAATAAAATTAATTAAATACGTGTTTTAGAATTTTTCGAAATCCATCCTATAGGGGGTTAAAATAGGGGATGTAAGTTTGTATGAAACCTACATTTTAAGAGATTTTTTGTAGTTTTAGCACGAGCGAAGCCGCCGGGTTCTGCTAGTAATATATAAAACAAAGTCGGGTTTGTTACAACACTTATAACTCGAGAACGGCTGGACCGATTTTGATGATTTTTGATTTGTTGGATTTGTCTCCGTCCCGAATAGCAGAATAACTATTAAAACATCAGAAAATTAAAAAAAAAAAAAGTTTCATGGCTAACGCTGGGTAATAACTAATAACTATTTATATCAATTTTAAACGTACCTAGGGACGAACCCGAGCGAAGCGAGGGTGAGCGCTAGTAGATATATACATAAAAACTTATTTATTAAAAATAATTGATTTAAGTAAAATCTATGTATTTTACAAAAATATTAATCTATAATCTAGTTCCATTAATATAATATAATTACATAGTTCATTAATATTTTACATATTTTTTACTTGACTACACGTGAATTCTCACTTTAACGTGGCTATTATGTCACGGACAAAGCACATGGAGCCGGTAATAGTCCTCCTTCCATTAGGTCGCTAATACTTCTACAAGCACTATACGGTGAAGCAAAAAGATGAGCACCTAAATACTACGTTTAGAAAATACAATATTTTATACGTTACTAGCGAATCATCCTCGCTTCGCCCGGATGCGTCCCTAGGCACATATAAAAAAAAATAGTTTATGAAATCGTACCCCGGACTTTTCTGAAGGCGTATTTAAGACCTACAATTTTCTAGTAAAGGCAGTGGTAGCCCAGTGGTAACGCGCTTGCTTGGGAAACAGAGTGAAGCGGGTTCAAATCCCGCGTCTCGCACCTCTGATATTTTCATGTGCGAATCATTTCTAACATGATTACTACTTGCCTTACTGTGAAGGAAAACATTGTGAGGAAACCTGCATGTCTGAGAGAACTTAGCAAGTTCTCGAAAGACATGCGAAGTCCGCCAACGCGCACTACACTGTCTTGATGTATATCTAAAGATTTAGCCAGATTTAGTGACATCGATTTTGTTTTATACTATGTCTAGATATTCATATTGGCACAGTAGCCATGATCTGGACAGGTTTGATGATTATCTATAGTCAATTGTGTTCATCTGTATCTGAAGAGATATTTATCAAGCAATTTATGTAGAGAAACACTTCTTAGGCCCAGATGAAAGAGAGGAGTGTACCTCTAAGCAAATCCGCTATTAAAATACTTTAACAGATGACCTAATACTATTCTAGGGCAGACATCCCATCCCAGTATATTACAGCCGCAGGGCTAGGTAGTTTACTCTAATTCAATGTGCGGCGAACACAAAAGATCAGGCATTATCGGTGTGTTATATCATACACCAGCAAAAAAAAAGAAACAAAAAATCATTAAGGAATATTCTAAAACAATATACTCCTGATCAATGTTTGGTCATAGCAGCGATATTGAGCCAATTTTACTGATATTGGAGATATGTATTTGCACAAGTGTGTGCGACCGTCCTACGAGTGTCGTGATTACATATAAATCTGAACGACTCCGATGGGACGGCCTGATATCATTCATGTGCATTTATATCACAAAATTTATATACTCTTTAAGTATAGTTATTAGTTATACTTTATTTTAATTGAATTAATTGTAATAATTGTATCAAAGAATAACTACACAAGTCATATACATATGTAAGTTTTATATTCAATATTTATATAATCAATATTCATATACTAAAATTCTGAGTCCAATTAACATATTAAATATTTTTTCTCTCTCTCTATCTCTGAGAAATCTATACATATAATAGAATTGTAACTAAGCCGAATCTGTAGATTTAAGTATTCTTTGAAATTTTTTGTTGAAATAGACTTTATTATCGATACAGAGGCCGAATCTATAGTTTTTAGAATTTTTGTCTGTCCGTCTGTCTGTTACCGCATCACGGAAAAACCACTGAAGGGATTTTGATGAAATTTGGTATGATGATAGCTGGTTATCCGGGTAAACATATAGAATACTTTTTACCGCGGGAAAATGTCTCATTTCTGAGAAAAAATACAAAAACTGCAATGTAAGAGTATACTAATATGTAAAACCTAAGAATTTGGTTTTGGTCATGTGAACGCGGGCGGAGCCGCGGGCAATGCTAGTCTATAATAACCGTTAACAATATTATATAACAATAATTGTATTTTGTTTATTTACAATATTGTTATAAATTTGAAACTATGTTTGTTTGTCTTTCTTTTTCGCTGAGATGGTCTAACGAACTCATGTGATTTTTCTGTTAAGAAGTTAGAGACCTGAAGAGTAGTATAAAATTAAAGTATATACCATTTACCGTGTGAAATTATTTATTTTCATGTGAAAAATATTATAACGTATATATATAAGAGATTAAATAATTACAAAGGCCACTAGTAGGTATATGAAGTAAAACAAAATTAATCTTACTAATATTATATGTATAAATGTTAGAATTTAGATGTTTGGATGGATGTTTGTTACTCAATCACGTCAAAACGGATAAACGGATCTGGATGTTTGGCACAGAGATAGATTATAGTCTGAAACAGCACATAGACTACATTTATCCCGGAAAAATGTACTGTTCCCGAGAGACAGATTTGTTTATGTTTTTCTAGAGGCAAACTGGAGCATAGCGAGGGTGAACCGCTAGTCATTTAATATATAATCTGTACCAATACTACAAATCAAATCAATTTTAAAGCCTTTATATTTACTAAGGTTATATACGTATAACATACTATTAACTTTTGGGGTACTAAAATATTAAAAAAATACGCGAGTAAAACCACAGGCACACCTTAGTTTATTGCATAAATAATATACTTTCTAAAGCAAAATCAATTAATTTTATTATCAAAAATGATTGGATATCTTATCAATCTTTCCATTTCAATAACCAATCATAAACGACAGAGAAGGACGTGGAACTAACAAATAAACAAAGGGAGTGAAAACAAACAAGCTGATGTTAGCGGGGATCCATCACTCAATATTCTTTTGGTACAGTTAAAAATATCATATCGATAAGTACATTTTTACGCAACAGCATTCTTGCTTAAACGCCCGAAGTGGCTGAAAGTTATTTAATATTTTGTAATACTTTCTATGTCTATATTATTATACTAGCGACTCACCCTCGCTTCGTTCGGGTTCGTTCCTAGGTTGATTCCCTATACAAACTTTCATCACCATTTTTACCCCCTTAAGAGATGATTTCTGGGAAAACTATTCTATGTAGCTCCCGGGGTCTCAAACTATCTCCACACCAATTTTTATCTAAATTGGTTTAGTAGTTTCGGAGCCTATTCTTTACATACAAACAAAAAAACAATTTTTTCCTCTTTATAGAATACCTAAGAAAAGTTAATTTAGTCCGTTCATATTTATTTTCAGATATATCGTTTTTACTTAAAAAAGTAATAACTTCGAAATCATTTTGAAACGCGATTTTTTAACAACACTTTTAACCAATTCTTAAAAAAAACAAGATAACTGGTTAAAAATCGAGAAAGATATCGCGTAAAACTAGACTGCAAACAAAAACATAGCAATTCGTGGATCTATTATGGAACCATGCAAAACTTCTGATATCTTTCGGATTTTTTGCAGACTCAGACTTTTGGTTCCCGACGTTTCGCATGCTTTACAGCAATAAATCTGCTATAAATGTCAAATATTCGAGTAAATGTAATCTGCCACAGAATGTTATCTGTAATATATTAGGTATAGTTTATATTCTCTGGCACCGTACAGTAAGTCTTACAAATCCAACTATTTCAGTAGGTTTCAATCATCTTAACGTCAATTTAATCCTGCTTTGGCTTAACTTCTAATAGACTTACGTTGCTCAAGTGTATAAGACACATATCTACCTGATGAATTTACCATCTTAATTCATATAAATATAATTTTCAATAATTCTTATATATCTATTCTATAGTTCTAAGCCATTAAATTTTACATTTGTATAAAATTTCTTTTAATGTCCTTCTAAGCCAAATTCAACTATGCCGCCAATCTTATTGAGTCTATCATTCTGCGCAGGAGATATTTAAGTGCAGTACGTGTCTGTACAAATCCACTCTCTAGACTTGATTCCTTTCAGTCTCTAAGTTCGGTGGGAAGACTATTCTAAGTTTTCCGAGAAGGGGTATAACACCACCAACTTTTCAACTCCGGGCTGTTACTAAGAATTCCTAACTCACAAAATAACTAATAGTAATTAGACCAACAGCAGTTGCAAATTAAAAAAGGACCAATATTATCTATTTTAATATTATCAAGAGGTAAAGTTTGTTAAGTTTGTAAGATTGTGAGTTTGTGACGTTGTAGAGGGTAATATCTGGATCTACTGAACAGATTTATATGAAATTTGGTAAGAAGATAGTTTGAAACCTCGGGAAGGATATAGGATACTTTTTATCCCGGAAATCATCCCTTAAGAGGGTGAAAATGGTGATAAAAATTTGTATGGGGAATCAAGCTAGTCGCTAGTTTTAAATAAAATTACGTTTTCAGACAGACCATGATTGCTCTAAAGCATTCGAACCGTCGGGAACCAAAGATCAAAACAAATTCGCGAAAAAATCCGAAAAGATAGTTTTATTTAAAGTGTCAAATATTCGAGTAAATCTAAGAAAGTATTAGGACGAGCTTTCATTTACAAATATTAAATTTAGGTAAAATTTTCATATATGAGCATAGAAGCAGACAGAAACTCAAACTCCTTTTACTAATAGAGAGCTACAATATAGGTAGTATGTACATTATGATATTTTTCCCAAAAGAATATCAATGAAAGTTATTGAAAAAAAACTATCAATAAAACGCGACATAATATAACTTAATATATCCGAAGTTTTTTAACGAATATACTAAAATACTAAGAAAATCTAAATAGATATTTCTATCTACAATCAAAATTCTTAGCCCTTTCCGATCATTATCGTAATTCTTTGGATAATCAAACTTTTAATGACTGTATACCAATCCACTTCATTGGTTATTCTATCGCCGTTACATCGCCAACGGAATAATTGGATTAATAAAGTTAAATTTTAGAACTAACAATATAATTTGTATTGTATTATAAATCTATACATACCTATAATAAAATTGTACCCAAGCCGAATCTGTACATTAAATATTTTTTAGAAAATCTTATTGAAATAAACATTATTATCGATACAGAGGCCGAATCTATAGTTTTTAGAATTTTTCTCTGTCTGTCTGTCTGTTACCGCATTACAGAAAAATCACTGGAGGGATTTTGATAAAATTTTGTATGGTAATAGCTGGTTATTTGGGTCAACATATAGAATACTTTTCACTGCGGGAAAATGTCTCATTTCTGAGAAAAAATACAAAAACTGTAATGTAAGATGAACAAAAATCAAATTCTTAGGTTTTACATATTAGTATGTACACTAATATGTACAACCTAAGAATTTTATTTTTGGTATACACTAATATATAAAACCTAAGAATTTGATTTTTGGTCACCTGAACGCGGGCAGAGCCATGGGCAATGCTAGTACAGTATAAATAATAGCTCTCGTATTTTAAACAATAGAGTCTGAAATAACACGTATACAAGTTATAAATCATACAGTAACATATGGGCTCTATTCGTAAGTTTTGCACACGCTCAAAAGCTTGTACTTGCTCATGTTACAACTATATGTTATTTAAAATTTCATGTATTTTAGTACAACGTAAAAATAATTTCGTTTTTAAAGAGAAAAGCTCAAAAAGCTTGACACTTTCACATGAGACCTGCGTCATTTGTTCACTTAAAATCATAATCAGACATTAACATTTACAGAGATAAATAAAATTGAAGTGTCTGTTTGTAATGTTAAGATAACAGCTTTATAGTAAATGCATATGAAATTATTTGCTGTACTTATGAGAAAAACATTTTTTTTTTAATTTTTGTTTGTCTTTTTGTTTCGGCTAATCTCGAAAACGGCTGGACTGATTTTGACGGGACCATTACTGGCAAGATAGCTGATGTTATAAGGAGAAATTTAGGCTACTTTTATTATAAAAAAAAGAATTAGGGTTCCGCTCTAAAATATTGAAACTTTTAATGTTATTTAACTTAGTTTTTTATAATCGTCAATTACACTTACATTATTGATAATTTTTAAAGTAAAATAACTACTATAGATAGTAACGTGACAAAATATGTATATAACCCATACTAACAATATATTTTGTTATATTTTTGAATTCTAACATAATTTTAAGAGTTCAGTCTCAGTATAGTTTTACAATGGAATACCTACTTTCTCAGAAAAAAATCCGTTCATTGCACTTTCCAAGCATCTTGTCTAAAGATTGTTATTAATGTTTTGTCTCAATTTCACCTTACCGTATCAATGTTATCTATACAGATAAATAAAATTGAAGTGACTGTTTGTAAAGTCAAAAGAACAGTATACTAAATGCATATATAATTATTTGTAGTACTTATTTGTAGTATTTTTTTTTAATTTTGTCTGTCTGTCTGTTTGTTCCAGCTAATCTCCAAAGCGGCTGGGTTGGTTTTGCGGAGCTTTCACTGGCAGATAGCAGATGTTATAAGGTTACTTTTATTTTAGAAAAGAATCAGAGTTCCGCGCAATAAAATTAAAACCCATGATATACGCAACCGAGCGAAGCGTGGGTGAATTGTTAGTATTTTAATAAACAAAAATATCATAATAACAAGTGATCCAATTCGAAACTAAATATGTGACGATCACTGGATTAACATGATCATTTAGGTTGATAGGACAAATTGATCACTACGACAGCTATACCGAATAATTATTAATAATTTATTATTAATAATTAATATTATAAATATTTATAAATATTATTATTATTAATAATAATTATTATCTAAGCTATAGAGACGTGTATGTATACTGTTCAATTATCTGTAGTTTGCAGAGATGTACAAATATATGAGCTTGTATGACGTCATAAAATTATTGTGTCTTTGTAAGAAATAGCTATAGAATAACATCCATACTTCCATACTAATATTATAAATGTGAAAGTGTGTTTGTTTGTTTGTTTGTTTGTTTGTTTGTCTTTTTTTCATGACGGATTGGCGTGATTTTTTGTGTGGAGAAAGTTGGAGGGCTGGAGAGTGACATATTCTACTTTTTACCGCGAGAGATTATCTGATTCCCACGAGAAAACACATTATAATACAATCCAAAAAAAATATTTATGATCACAATTACTTGAAACTTCGTATTAATGTTCTCCAATAAAATGAAATAAATACGTGTTTTAGCATTTTTCGAAATTCATCCTATAAGGAGGTAAAATAGGGGATGAAAATTTGTATGAAACTACCTTCTTAGAGATTTTTTTGTAGTTTTAGATCGAGTGAAGCCGTGGGTTCTGCTAGTAATGTCATATATTAATTCGTCACATATTTATTTTAGATACATAACCTAAATTAAAACTGTATTATTATCACAGTTTTAATACGTATATTTTTTACTTTTGTACCATACTACCAGTGCCTGCGGTTTCGGCCTTGTTCAAACTTCCGATCGCTACCAAACTTCACAGTATCACCCGCTGGGCTAATCTAAAGATTGCCTGAAAATTTCATCAAAATTGCTCCAGATGTTTTGAAGTCCCAAGTCTTTTCCCATTAAATAACATGTGTTATAATGAAATTCCTTCACAGAAAATTTTCGATTGATATTTACATCCATCATACATCAATGTATCAGGTATGCATTCTTGTGCTTATCTTATTTTAATATATAATATTAAAGATTATTTCATATACACTAATACGCCTTGATGTATTTTATCTTCTAAACTAATAAAGAGGCAGAGTTTGTTTGTTTGAACGCGTTCGAACGAACGATCTTAGAAACTATCAAACCTATTTAAAAAAATCTTTTTGCATTAGATATCCCGTTTAATCAGACATTCTATAATATATAGTTTATATATTCCATACTAATCCTTAAAACGTACCAAGAGAAGAACCCGAGCAAGGTGAATCGCTAGTTAAAAAATAAAACTGTCTAACTTAATTAAATTAATATAAAAATATGAAATATTTTGTAATTACATATCTTTCTTCTAAATCTTTTTGGGAATAAAATATTACTTTTAATGCTAAAATATGACTAAAAATTACTGAGATAATCTTAATTAAAATGTTCTTATAACGATATCGCTGATGAAGTGGAGGTCACCAATTACCTAATTAATGAAATGTACCTACTTGAGGAATATTAGATAAGTATTCGGTTTCATCCATCAACCTAATTATAGCAAACACCTATCTTACTTAGCCCTATATATATATACCTACATATTACATATAATAAAACTGTAGAGGTCGAATGTCTGTATATAGAAAAAACTGCTAAAAACCAAGTCAGGGGGATTTAAGAAGAGAAATACTCGTAGAACAAATCCAGTATTTTTCTTTTTTTTTGTTTCTCTGTCTGTTTGTACGATATTGATCATTGGGTTCGTTCGCTCGCTTGGTAAATCGAGTGATGCGGGTTCAAATCCCGAGTCTCGCACCTCTGATATTTTTATGTGCGGATCATTTCCAACATGAAACCTTCATGTCTGAGAGAACCTAGCAAGTTTTCGAAAGACATGTGAAGGACGCCAACCCGCACTTGGCCAACGTGGTGGACTATCGCCTGATCCCCCTCGTATTGGGAGGCCCGTGCCCAGCAGTGGGACGTTAAAAAGAGAATATGAAGTTTCTATTGTACATTTAATACAATTTATCAACCCATACACAAATCAAACAGTATATATATATATATATATATATATATATATATATATATATATATATATATATATATATATATATATATATATATAGTTTGGTTTCTGATTATTATAAAGATAATTTTCACGCGCCGTTGACTTTTCAAAAGAATTATTAATAAATCATGCAATGTACTCGTATATGCAGTTATAGAAATTTGTATTGATCTCTAATAATCCATTGAATTTTATCTTATTTATGAAAAACTGACTGATTGCCATCGACTCACAATAAAACATAATAATATCGCGTAAAACATAAAAAAAAAACACACTGAAATTGAGTACAATCTTCTTTGCAGTCAGTCACCGCTGTAATAAATTCTCTACCCACCAGTAAAAGTTCTAAGAATACTATTTATAAGTACAGATATAAATAATGTTAAGTGCCGTTCACATTTCATCCTATACGTATGTGAAAATAATGGAAACCCAAAAGCAATCATCACTCGATTGGCCGATTTAACGAGTTCGTCCAATCATGAAATGAACTGCTCTATATGGTCTGGAAATAAACAATTTTGTTTTACCATTTTTCTTATTCTAGTCTCACTTTAGATCGATTACAAGAAGTTAGCCTAGCGACTACGAGTTGGAAATTTTATCAAATTATCATTTCTGTAGCAGAAATATAAAACTTATATTATAATTTAGTCTATTTTAAAGATGTTTTTTTTCGTACTAAGAAAGAAAATAGTTTTAGAATGTGAATTGATGTCTGCTTTACAAATAAATGTATGTATGTATTCAGCCCTTTTTAACGTCCCACTGCTGGGCACGGGCCTCCCTTCAATACGAGGGGTATCAGGCCATAGTCCACCACGCTGGCCAAGTGCGGGTTGGCGGACTTCACATGTCTTTTGAAAACTTAGTAGGTTCTCCCAGACATGCAGGTTTCCTCACGATGTTTTCCTTCATCGTTAAGACGGGTGGTAATCATGTTGGAAATGATTCGCACATGAAAATATCAGAGGTGCGAGACCTGTGATTTGAACCCGCTTCACTCGGTTTCCCAAGCGAGCGCGTTACCAACGCGCTACCACTGCCTCAACAACACTTTACAAATAAATAATTAGCTTGCTTTACAAATAAATAATTAGGTTTAATATATCTCTTTTTTTAAATCTTCTATGATAGCAAGTTAAGACTGAATATCTATAATTAATAATAATAATAATAAAAAATATTTATTGACATGGTTTTATACATACACAGGTTATAAAGATTTCCCTAGCTCCTGCGCTCGTTAAAAACTGTGTTGCAGAAAGAATTGATTCAGTAACCACTGATATGAATAATATATTACTAGCATTTGCCCATGACTTGCTACCAGTTCAGTTTTGTTAATTACTTCGCTTTAATATAACCCATGTTAGATATCCTATTAATTTCCATTGTGAAAGTCAAAATTAACAATATTATTTATATTTTTCGTACATTTGTGTTTTTAAACAGTGTAAAATGTGACAAAAAACAGAAATACATGAGTTTTCTGTACATATAATCCACTCTGTCCACCATTTAAGTGCTAGTGCTTTTGATACATTTTTAACACGCGTAGTTATATTTTAATAAATTTAAAAATATATTTAATGTACTAAATATTACGAGTATACTAAATGTAAAAAACGTGTCGCGAGATTTTAGCCTATATAAATGATTCTACTCGTGAGTAATATACTTTGACCTTTTCGTGTAACTTGTTCAAAATGTGGGACATTTTTTAAATAAAGTATCTAATATTTAGCTTTCAATGATTTATGAACTATAAAGATGAAGAATAACACAATTTCGCTGCGCCTCCATCTTCTTGATGGATTTGAATAGTTTGCTAAGTAACGTTTACTTAATAAATTGTCAAATATATTATTTTTAATTTAGAATATATTTATTTACAATGTGCTTACTACTCACTATCTTCTACAATAATTGTGAACCAATTTTATGGTTCCTTTGTGTAGGATGGCCTTATGTTTTCATTAAAAAATCCATTCATTCATTTACTTAAAAGTGAAATAGTTATGTAGGTAGGTATTGTATGTATATAGCCCTTTTTAACGTCCCACTGCTGGGCACGGCCCTCCCTTCAGTACGAAGGGGATCAGGCCATAGTCCACCACGCTGGCCAAGTGCGGGTTGGCGGACTTCACATGTCTTTCGAAAACTTGCTAGGTTTTCTCAGACATGCAGGTTTCTTCACGATTTTTTCCTTCACCGTAAGGCAAGTATTGTAACACCGTAAGGCAAGGTAATCATGTTCAAAATGATTCGCACATGAAAATATCAGAGGTGCGAGACCCGGGATTTGAACCCGCTTCACTCGGTTTCCCAAGCGAGCGCATTACCACTGGGCTACCACTACCTAGTTAGAAATAGTTATTACTCTAAAGTTATTATTATATTCTTTACTGCACTAAACAATTAAGCAAAAAAAATACATAGAAAAGACGTGGACATGGGTTGACTTACATATGTGTATAAGAAACCTCTTCCAGTCAACCCAGGTATGTAGGAAATTTGTTATAAAACTAGTATAAAAATAGCAAGTATTAAATTACTGAATTATAAATATTCTTCGTTTTAAATTGTTTTTTTTTAAACTTCTCTTGAATATATATGGTATCGTAGCAAAAGTTATTAAGCGTAAGTATTATAAGTATTAGAGTTGTTAGTCTGCAGAAATACAGCACTATTTAAGCCAATAATCGTATTACTTTATTTTTCCTACTTGAATAAATTCAAACAGAACACCATATGTGTATATATAGGGAATAAACATAATAATGTAGATATACCTACACCATATGTGTATTGTTAGAAAATTATTATAAATAAAAAAATTTTAATACCCCCTACGCAAATATAATTGTCATTTAACGATTACACTGGCACGCGTAAAGTACTTAATCGAGTAATCATGTACCAAAATGGCTTACATCATTTTGGAAAAAATCTAATACTCTTACACTGCTGTATCGATATTAACCAAACATAGCTAAGAACCACCACAAGGAAACTGGCTTTCAAATGAAAAAAAACCGCACCGAAATCGGTCCATCCGTTTGAGAGCTACAATGCCACAGACAGACGCACGCACACACACACACAGACAGACAGACATCGACGTTAAACTTATAACACCTCTCATTTGGCGTCGGGGGTTAAAAAATAGAATCTTAGAAAAATTAAATTTATTTTTATAAGACTTCCAAAAAATATGGCTAGGTAGATGTCCTCGTATGTAGTATTATTTTTAAAAGCCAACTACTTCTCCTATGTCTTATATGTTCATATGCCGTACATATACGTATTAGTATAATTTTTACGCACTTTTCTCAGATACTGCTAATAAATTTGCAATAATTATTTTATAATTCGTAAAAGGTTCTATTAAATAGCTTCAGTAGCTTATAAGATATAGACAGTTTGGTGTATTTTTTATATATTTCCTTATAGCGTAACCATTTGTACTAAGGGTAAAATGCATTGGATGCCTGATTTTAGAGAAAAATGTCAGCCCAGTACATCCGTCGCCTATAAATTAAGGTATTTTTATACCAATACATATAAATCATCTAAATTAAGAGAGAAATGATACAGACATGCAAATATCTTATAGCCATTTTAGTATCCAACACAGTCTCACTACTATTAGTACTTGATTAGACACCTATACGTCCTATAAACGCCACAAATATTTTAGAAACTTTTAATATAATAATATTTTAAGGGACCCCATCAATGTGAAGGGTTAGAAAGTAGAATATACCACATCAGCCCATAAACTAAAACTTACTAAAGCACAAGAAAACCAAAACCTTTATAATATTAGAAGAGATTTACATTCTAATATTAGGTTATGAATAGTTTAGCGCAGAATATCCAGTGGAAGATTGGTGTAATACTTAATTTCTTTCGCAAATGGCCCTTTGACCTACTTAGTAAGTTATAATACTTAGTAGCAGTGTTCGCACGCTTGTGCGTCGAAAGCGGGGATCTTTATTGCTATACAAATAAAGTTGTATTTTGATATTAAAAGGTAAAAGGTAAAAGAATATACAGAAAAGATTTATATTTTAATATTCTATAGATTGATATCTTTTAAGACATCTTTGCTGGTAAAAATACACATTTACAAAGTTATTAGACTTTATAAATATTATTTGTGAACTTTTTCATCGATTTCAAAATGGAATTCAGTTATATATATTTTTTTCATGTGTATGTTATACGATATCTTTGACAATTGGGAACCATTTTTGTTTTTTTTTTTAGTAAATAGGTTATCCTTTACAGTATGTACTTATTTACTTAATTCATATGTAACGCTGTAAGTGTGACATATTTTTATGCCAATTTATTCAGAACTGTGTTAGGCAGAAACTCACCTGCACCACGACTCGCAACAACGTACAATTAACTTACAAAAAAAATTGATGAGTTGGATATAAATCACAACTCACGATCTGAATTTATGATTAAAATGTATAACTTCTTTAGTGATTTATACAGCTGCTGATACATCTCATTGGTACATTATTAGTAATTTCACTTTTATTATTATTCTTTTTAAACAAACATATTTATTATGAATTAAATTACAATCTTTAATTTTTATTATTTTAATTAATTTTTTTACTTAATTGAATTCTATATAACGTTTATTATTTTGACTTAATTATATTATAGTACAAATATTCTTAATATTTTTTTTTAAATGGTGTATTGTTTATATTATTTTATTGCATGATGTAAAAAAATGCATTTATCTCTAATTTTGTAAATGTAATAACTAATGAATAAATGTAACTTTTGTTGGTTATCCTAATAAAAATAAATAAACAAATATATATATATATATATATATATATATATATATATATATATATATATATAACAATACACATATAAGCCATGTTCGCACGTTAATGCGTCAAAAATGAGAGCCATGTATTCCAATACTACAGCCATGTTTTATTATAAAAAGAAAAAAAATGTACAAAAGACATTAATTAACATTTAATATTAAAAAAATACAGAAGGTATCTTTTGAGGCCTTTGCTGTTATAAATATACTTTTACAAAGTTATTTGATTTAAATATTTTGTGAACTTTTTCATCGACTTCAAAAAGGAGTTTTATTTGGTCGTATGTTTCTTTGTGTTTAAGTACATGATATCTTTATCAATTGTGTAATATACTGTAATTTTCTGATTCATTTCTAATCTATACATACTCGTATAATAAAAGTCTGAGCCGAATCTGTACTTCAAATATTTTTTGGAAAATCTTATCAAAATAGTCATTATTATCGATACAGAGGCCGAACCTATAGTTTTTAGAATTTTTGTCTGTCTGTCTGTGAGTTTATCACAGAAAAACCACTGAAGGTGTTTTGATGAAATTTGGTATGATGATAGCTGGTTATCCGGGTCAACAACCTATAGGATACTTTTTGCTGCAGGAAAATATCTCATCTCTGAGAAATTTATACTAAACCTTAATACGTAACTAGGGAAGAACCCGAACGGAGCGAGGGTGAGTCGCTATTAAATATATAATATTGAAAGTTAAAATGTACTATATTAATACTACAAGATGGTATGTAAGCATAAGGCCTGCATCATAATAGTTGTAGAAAAACTGTAACAGAAACAATATATAACATACTGACATGAAAGGGAGGAAGATGAAAAGTAATAGATAGAGGAAAGAACGGGAATTTGTTTGGTGGATCATAGTGACTCACTCAAGCCACTATGATCCACCAAACAAAATGTAACGTAACACTTTTCCTTGTAGTAGTAATAAATCCCACAGGACAAATTATAGTGTTTAAGTAGGCGTACAGACACAAGCGTTTTCCCCATTCTTTTCACTCTCAAACTTCAATGGCACAATAATTCAACACGACCTGCAGGAGATCTGGAGCAGAGCCAATGGCTATAAAAACACGAGGGTATAAACCGCCAATTTTCCAAAAAACATATCTACCTAAATAATTTCACTTGGCTCAACTTTGGACTCCAACCTAGGACACCCGGGTCTGCAAACATTATAATATCTAGTCCAACGCGACAGTTATAGTACAAAATAACAGTATTTCCTGGATCTAAGTAATTTACATCAACACTAGCAAATCCTTATTATAGCTTAAATAATATGATCTGTGTCTTAATATTAAAACCTTTTATTCTGTTCTATTATTTAACTTTATAATAGAATACTTGAAGTGAATCTTTACCCATCCATTTTGCTCCGTTCAACGAAAGTGTCACGAAAATAAATATTTCACCTCAAATTTACTCTTTAAATATTCATGCACACGTTAAGCCGTCAGACCTTGCTATCGTCACAAAGTAATTTAATCATGAGAATGTAAAAATGGACGAAAAAATCTTTTCTATTCAATAGAATAATGATGATGTAAAATTACCTGATGCATTTTATAAAACAACTATAGTGGTGAATGCCATTTACCTCAATTAAAGGTTACTCTCGAACAGCTCAGATGACAAAATTAGCATATTATGACGAGAAAAAATGAAATGCTACTGTTAGAGTTCAGTCAATCTGGATTAAGTCAATTCCATGTTTGAGTTTTGGATTGTATCTCAGCAACATTTTATTGACTGCAAACGAGCACGCGATCCAGCTGATGGTAAGAAATTAGCATAGAGTTTAGAAATATAAGTAAGGAGTAGCGAATACCATGAATAGCGAATATCACGAATCTTATAGAATCCTATATTATAGGGTTCAGAGGAAACCCCAAAAGAAAAACCGTTCTATAAATTGCGCGTGTCAGGTAGAAATATTCATGTACGTACCGATATTTTATAGAAACAGCATCCCTTTGAGAAATTTGACGTACACCTCATGGTATACATATCGTCTAAAAATGAGGAGCGCTGTTATGGAGAAAGAATTGTTGAGACTAGGTTTCTCTAGCAACACTGGAGAGTGTTGCCAGGGAAACCTAGTCTCACGCCTCTGATATTTTCATGTGAGAATGATTTTCAACATGAATTCAAATTGCGTTATGATGAATGAAAACATCGCGAGGAAACCTGCAAGCCCCATGTGATATTATGGTGCACAAGTGTACGCGCGGACACAGGTACAATTTCTGTCACTCTCATATTCCGTGCGATTAGATACGACCAGTGATAGATCAAGCGAAGGTGCTCTCCGAGGCACGTCTGAGAAACAACAATTTCCTCACTCTAGCTCTTACCAAAACGTTCTAAACAAAAAGACTTAATAATTAATCTTGGCCCGACCCGGAACACGAACCCAGGATCTCCAGATCTGCATGCTAGTCAGACCACCAGTAGCAGTAGAAACTACAGACGTATTTAACTTAGGTCTATTATGTCAGATTGGCGTCATTCAAGATTAATATCACAACTAGTTGGTAACCAATGATAAGTGACGTGCGACGTAAATGTACAATTGATAAAAAATTATATTTGTAAAAAGATCATGTATATTCGAGTTATGGTGTACGTTTTTTATCTTAGTTAAAATGTTACATCGATTATTATTTTTAACAAGCAATTCCTATCGGGTTTCAAGGTGATTATTTTAGTTGTGTAAGTATATGATTTTTTAATACATTTTATATCATTTCGCACCTTTAGGCAATATTTTTTAGTATCTTATTATATTCTTCTTTAAATTGTAAAGCCTTGATAACTAAGCCAAAAGACTATTATTCCTAAAATATTTGGACACCTCATGGTGTGTACGTAAAATTGATGCAAAAAAAGACTTTTTATCTCGGGAAAATGTACGGATTCCGTAGGTTAGATTTGTTTTTGTTTTTCACTAGGGACGAACCCGAGCGAAGCAAGGCTGAGTAGCTGATACATTATATGTCCAACATATATATCAAACAGGATCATAGAAAATGCAGCCCCAAATCGATCTAAGGCTGAATATTTAATTTTACACTTGATAGTTCTCAAAGGTTCTCGCAATAATTATTCATGACCCATTACGATTTATCGAATATTTCTAAAATAGACATGATACGAAGAAACTTCTGTAAAGAAAATTACAAAGGAAAAGAATATTTTACAAAATACTTACTCGTATTATGTTGTAATGTTATTGAAAGCATAAATTGCATATTTTTTTCATCATTTCCCTATCCTTCTTTAGAATAAGAATTTTATAAATTTTAACGTTCACATAATATATTATATATACATAATGATTATTTTTTGACGTTAACTATATATAAAAATTATAAGTGTAGTTATATATTAATAAGTTTGGTAAAAATCAAATTATAAGACCATTACACAAGAAGTGAAATGTTCAAAATCTAAATACATTTACTAAGTTTTCAGCTAGCCCACGGAAATTGATTCATTTCAATTTTCTTGCCAATATCACGTAGAATGGAAAAGAATAGAATTGACACGGCGAGAAGTCCGTTTTCCACCACTATTGATTACCCTTTGTTATAGAAATAATAAACAAACTCACTTTCTATCGAATATAACGTAAATGTTTTAAACAGACATTTCAAGCAACTTATTTGACAAAAAGAAGTTTAAAAAATATTCTTTAAATAAAGTATTAAGAGTGGAAACTGTGGTTTCTTATACAATAATTATATTAATGAATGCCAAAAGATAAATTACACTGAAATAAACAAAAGTTTAAGCTGAACTAGCTCTGATAAATGGAAGTGACAAGTTTGATTTGATTAATTACATCAAGAATCCCGTCTGCGAATTGTACATAAAATTCTGTAGACGATGATTTGAAATATTTTCGGTCTTAATCGTGCTAAATTGCATTAAAATACTTATAAATTATCATTGCCTCAATATTGTCAATGAGGAGTGACTAAAATGTCACTCTCTTTCAACCCCATAATTATACAAGACAAGGAACAAGGTAACTAACTAAAAGTTTTAGACTAGATGATATATTCTACATATAATCTCTAATAGAAAATTACACAATGTGTATAATGACAATCCTAAAAATTATCTCACATGGTCAAAATCCAGACTAATATTATAAATGAGAAAGTGTGTTTGTTTGTTTGTCCTTCTTTCACGTCAAAACAGAGTGATTGTCATATTTTTTGTCTGGGGAGTTGGTGGACTAGAAAGTGACGTAGGCGACTTTTTACCGCGAAATTATCTCATCCCACGGGAAAACACGTAACAATACAATCCACAACAACTCATCATACCTATGTATATTTGTATGATATAATATAGTCTATCTATTCGATACTAACCGAGCATAAGTCGCTAGTATGTAACAAATATTAATCGATTATATAAAAGAGACGTTTAACAATCGTTAATCGAAGTTGCGCATAAATTGTATATTATAATACGGTATCTTACAATATACGAGTATTTGGGTTCAATATTTAGTAAACAAAATACCCCGAAGGGCGCCCTTTAAATATATTATTATATTCATAAATAAATATTCCTACTATACAAACATATACAAATACTATATACTTTTATAGTTTATACTAACACTAGCTGTGCCCCGCGGTTTCATCCGCGTTAAATTTGTTTGATTATAAACATCAGTTTTACAATAATGTATGAAAGTCTGCCCGATTCGTTGGCATTTATGATTACTGCTCCGCTCTCTTAGTAGAATGATGATATATAGCTTTATAGCCTTCCTCAATAAACGGGCTATCTAATGCAAGACGTATTTTTCAAATCTGCTTAATAGTTCCTGAGATTAGAGCGTTCTAATAATCAAACAAACATACTCTGCCTCTTTATAATATTAAGTATAGAAGTGTAGATTAATAAAGATTGCGGCAGTGTGAAACCATTTATAATACAATTTTTTATTTCCACGAGTTACAAATATTATTCTACTTAAATGAAATGTCAATAATAAAAAAAGAATTTAATATAGCTATGAATGAACTCCGCGACACCCACTCATGATGTTTACACGAAACATTAGGTTTTATCTTGACGGAAGAGAGAAATGAAATTGCTCTGTAATATGCTATATCGCGCCGCTTCAAATTGCAGCATAAATTTTCCACTTTCTATTTGAATGCTTAGAGCCTACAGAGTGATTAGATTTGGTATATAATTTGTGGAATTTACCTATTTAAAAAACCTATGTTAATATCATTAATATTTATGTACATATTAGTCATGATAGAAACAAAGTTTTCTAACATGATTACCACTATCTTACGGTGAAGGAAAACATCGTGAGGAAACCTGCATGTCTGAGAGAACCTAGCAAGTTTTCGTAAGACATGTGAAGTCCGCCAACCCGCACTTGGCCAGCGTAGTGGACCTATGGCCTGATCCCCCTCGTATTGAAGGTAGGTCCGTGCCCAGCAGTGGGACGTTAAAAAAAGGGCTGAATACGTACTAGTGCATCATTCGGAATCTATATGAGTTTATTCTTAGCTTCGTAATGTTATTATAGCTTTATTTGCCGTCAGTGTAGTAAACTAACGTATATAGCAGTTAATTAAAATAAACTTTCGAACGGTTATTGACCAAGACCATGCTCGCTCGCACGTGACCAACTATTACTTGAAGTTAGCTACAAATAGCTGCGCAGTTTTCAATATTACTAGGAAAATAGCAATTAGTATGCGCGAGTAGCGTTACTTGATTGGCGGACGTTTGACAAGTTAATTTAAGAGTCATCGTTATGATACAAGTATATGTTTACGTAACATATGAATAGTTGGTGCCTTCGATAACGGCCTTGGATGAGGTTACTTAGTACATTGAAGCTCGAATTACTTAATCATTTAATGGAGCAAGTTGATAAAACTGTCTGAATAACTTATCTAATACTAACTATGTATATATAATTTAGATTTTTATATAATAATTATTAATATTTTATATATTTATTATTAATTATAATTAAAGAAGAGGAATTTGTTGTTGTTATATATTTGATATAATATGATAATGTTATTTATATTATATCCTTTTAAGTAAAGTTACAACAAAAACTTAGTTTTTGTGTATTTTTGCATATAATTTTACAAACATAGCCATAAAGGAAATAATTATACGGTAAAAAATACTTCATTTTGCTAATTAAATATAAATATAATATTCTTTAAAATATAATAAATAAATAAACAGATAAAACGTATTTTATTTCAAGACCTAAGAATCGATATTTGTATATTTCTAAATACGCAAAAGCAATTATAATTTCTCCATACTAAACATAAAGTCATACAATTGTTAATAACTTATTATGGCCAATTTCTATGTAAAATGCATCCAGGAAGTAAGTCTATGATGTTAGTACTTCAAATGCAAATGACATCGTGAGGTAGAATCATGACTCAAAGAATATACAAGGCTGTTGACACAATGGTTACATAGTGTAAATTGTTCTATATTAGTATATATTATGACAGAATAGTTAGGAAACAGAGATATACTTATATATACAAAAAAAAATACCGGCTGTGTAAAGTATATTTTTTTAACATTTTATATAAAAAAAATCTTGTTAAACAAAATAAAGAAAATACTTCTATAATTGTTTGTTTTGTTGAAAATATTTCAAAGATTTCATTTTATACTTATACTCATAAAACTGGTAAGAAGCCAGCAAAGCATATACCTACTATTCAATTAAAATGAAATCGGTAAATGCGCAAAACCCGAATTAGTGATCCACTTTATTTGTCGGTTAATTGGTTTATTTATATTAAACCTTTACATAGCATAAAATGAAGTCGCTTCCGCTGTTTGTTTGCATAGATCTTTTAAACTACTCAACGGATTTTGATGCAGTTTAAGCAATAGATAGAGTGATTCAAGAGGAAGGTTTATATGTATAATACATGCATATAATAGAACAGAGAATCCGAGAATTTTTATTTTTAATATTTTCAAAGATTTGTATTTCATATTAACCGTTAAAACGTATCTAGGGATGAACCCTAGCGAAGTGAGGCTGAGTCGCTAATCATTAATAATGTTAAGTTACTTTGAATTCAATTATATGATATCTGAAAAAAAGCATTATAAGCAGCCATTTTTAAAGCCACGTTTCGTCTTAACTACAATATATTCCCATAATTAGGGCTATTATTTCTGGTGGCACCAGTTGGCGCCAATAGCAAGTAAGGCACTTTCGCTGTCGTTTAAAAGGATTTGTTAGTGCGGCAAGGCCATAAATCTATACAGATAAATAAAATTGAAGTGTCTGTTTGTAATGTCAATATAACAGCGTTTTACTAAATGCATATGAAATTATATAGTACGGTACTTATAAGAAAACACACAATTTTTTAAATCTTTGTCTGTCTGTCTGTCTGTGTGTTTATTCCGGATAATCTCTGAAACGGCTGGACTGATTTTGACGGGACTTTCACTGAAACATAGCTGATGTTATAGGGAGTAATATAGGCTACTTTTATTTTAGAAAAAGAATTAGGGTTTCGCTCACAAAAATTAAAACGCACCTAGGGACGAACCCGACCGAAGCGAGCGTGAGCCGCTAGTTTAATATAATAATAGTAAATTATTGTTAGCGCGACACCAGTTTATCAAGATTTTGTTTTAAATAATTGATATATAATAATACCAAATAGATAAAATATTGACTTCTTAGCTCTGTTTTTAAAGCAATAACATTTGTTGAGCCGTACAGTGGCTGCCATAATTAATCAGAATTGGCACAAAATTTACAATAATCATGAACAATTAGTGAAGATCCGCGATGAAAAGCGCGCAAATAGTAAACGTTCAGTACTATTTGACATTTCTAGAGATCTCACTCTACACTAGCGCCTCTCGCGGCGAATTTAAGCGCATTAACCCTCATCGCAATCTCTTAATGAGGGACTTGAAGAATAAATATGACAATATTGTTGCGAGCTAGGGTTTGGACCTCAGAAATGAAACAATTCAGATGCAAAAAAGGAATACGTGAATAACACATTAATTTCCAACACTAATTTCACTTGCTCTATAACTTCACTTCTTTTTTTCACTTCTTAGTAATTTTCTTCTCGAATTTTTGCTTTACTCTAAAAATTTCCTTTTTATACACATTAACTAAGAACATTCTAGAATTAAAATTTCGAAAATGTTCAAGCAATATTAATTCCTTGTTGGAAAGCGTTTTGTCTCTTTTCCACTTACGACAATTTATCATTAACTATTCTTGTCGTGGACTGTCACACGTTGACAACCGTCTTAACATCTATTCTTAAGCGTGGTTCAGGCGTGCTATTTTTAACCCCCGACGCAAAAGGAGGGGTGTTATAAGTTTGACGTCGATGTCTGTCTGTCTGTGTGTGTGTCTGTCTGTGGCATCGTAGCTCTCAAACGGATGGACCGATTTCGATGCGGTTTTTTTGCTTTGAAAGCCAGTTTTCTTGCGGTGGTTCTTAACTATGTTTAGTAAATATCGGTTAAAAAAATCATGTAAGGAATTTGGCGTATGATTACTCGATTAAGTGCTTTACGCGTGCCAGTGTAATCGTTAAATGACAATGAATTTACGTGAGTTTTTTTTTAATTTTTTGATGAAAAGATGTTCTACAATTTCAACGAAGCCACAATTGTATGTATTTAATTACTTATTAATAATAAAAGTACGAAGGAAATTATTGTAAAGCTATGGAAATGCTACCTTAGTTAAGTTACTAGTTATTCTTAGATTTTAATGAGAACTAAAAAATAATAAGTTATTCTTTATTATTCTATGGATATTTTGTTTTATACATAAATTTTATTTTATTTTAGTTGTTTTTGTTGTATGTATAAAAAATTGCATTTATAATATTTATTAAAATTTAAATTTTTATATTTCTTACGTTTAATTAGTAATTTTTAATTTTTAATATTAATTTTGTAGGTTATTAATAAGAATAATTAATTAACCTTCTAATATAGTATGTATTTGTTACATAGAAAGATAACCCTTTGTCAGAACCCATTGTATATCGCGTTATTAAGGTTATTAACCCCTGTATACTTAATTATTAACGGCTATTTCTAAAACTAAGTATTCTAAAACCTAGACATACGAGCAGAATATAAAAGAAAGTACAAGCAAAATATGCAAGGCTACTCAAACTGAAGACAAATCATTAAGAAATTTATAAAAAAAATCAACATATATATATATATATATATATATATATATATATATATATATATATATATATATATATATATATATATATATATATATATATATATATATATATATAATAGATTTCCTATATTAAAGTCTTGTTGAGCTCTTAACTCTTGATAGGAGAGGTGCTTGAGAAACTCAGTACAAGCGTTTAAGTGGTTGTCCTATGTCGTTTTATTTGTATAGTTGTTCACCTATATAATACTATTGTATTATATATTTAAAACGACTTCGCCCATGTATGTTTTATTTAACCAAGATCATTAAAATGATTTTTTAAAATAAAATTTACATCTATATCTGTACGAATCTATGTATACTAATATTATAAAGAGGTAAAGTTTGTGAGTTTGTGAGGTTGTAGGGTGTAATCTCAGGATCTACTGAAACGATTACGATTCAGGCGTCTTCGAATAATCGCTGAACATACATAAAAAAAAGATTTCGACGAATTGAGAACCTCCTCTTTTTTGGAAGTCGGTTAAAAAAGAGGAAAAATTTTTTTGCTAGTCTGTTTATAAATGACTAGCGACTCACCCTCGCTTCGCTCGAGTTCGTCTCTAGATACATTTTAACGGTTAGTAGGGAATAGATAAGACTATATATTAGTAGGTACCAGTGGCGAATCTTCGTTCGCTCGAGTATTATGTTAAACCGTTTTTTTTTTAGAAAATGCACGAAATGTGATTATGGACGAATTGGAAGATTTCATGGGTTTTCTGTCATTATAAGATTTGTACCTTAAAATTGTTCAAATTATTGTTATAGAAATTTTATTCTTACATTAAACCCATATGATTATTGTAATAAAACAGTCACGATTTTTTTTTTTTAATTTTTAATTACGGCTCAGTTGTCTTTGAAAAATGCAGTTATTATTATTTAAAAAAATAAAGGAATGTTTCCTTTGAGTCTACTCAAACTTACTTGATATCTTCAATATTTAAGGTACTTTTCTTTCATGTCCCATTCATTTGTATCACTCTGCATATTTCCTAACTTTTGAACGAACATTTTTTTATATATATATATATATATATATATATATATATATATATATATATATATAATAATTGTGTGGTAAAGATTTATTTGCTAAAACCATGGCGTAAGCTGGAAATGTTCTATTCATACAAATAAATCATCTATTGTACTTTATATGAAGTGAAGGTGAAGGCCTGTGTAGGATATTCGACAAAATAAAGTTATACATACCTACCTATGCATATCGAAAATTTTCGTCTATTTTAGTTATTTTCTATGATCACTATATAAAGATCGAAGAAATTGATTTCGTTTGTTTAAACGTACTATTTGTCCCGTGACCATGATTGCTGTAAAGCATTCGAAACGTCGGGAACCAAAAATCAAAATAAATCCGCAAAATAATCCGAAAAGATAGTTTTATTTAAAACGTACTATTTGTATTTGGAAAATTTGCATCTTTTTAAAATTTTATACTTTAATTATTGGAGAAGCTCTCTAAATTCAGTACGGACTTTACGAGCGGACTAAATATCTTTTCCAATATCCAACCTAGCTTTATATCAAAATTTATCAAAATTGACTCGGCGGTTAAGATATCCAGACGTAACCAACAGAGAGACAGATTGGGTACTTTCGCGTTTATAATATTGTTTTAGATGAAAAATACAGGCATTATTTACTGTGGCCTGTTACTTATTATCCTTTTAAGTATTTTAGATGATATCTTTCCTTTTAATTGCTTCAGTTTACTATTTCGTATGTGATGTTGTTTTGATAAGCATAGATGAGGCAATGACACACCATAACTAAGGGCCAACCCACACTATAGCGCCGATCACATCAATTTTCAGTCCGATATCGGCTTGGAGTGTGATACGACTGGAACTTCACTCTTACTGATAGTGTGAGCGCACTCATTGTTTCTTGTATAAAGGTACTATACCAGACCGATATCAGACTGAACCGTGATAGGCACTATAGTGTGGATCCGTCCTTATACTTCGTACTTGTCTCTAGCAACATGTCGTGACAGTTCCAAAGTTTAACTTTCATGACTTTAACTTCATAAATTATAAATTTAGACTAAATTTTGGTATTTAATTTATTAACAAAATTTGAACATTCTTGTCATATGCATACACATATGAATGATTCAAACTCCGCGTACGAAGAATACAAAGGCTACTGTTAGTAATAAAATTTGCCAAAAGATGGCACTGCCTATAAATATAAAATAAATCTTTAGCCGTATAAAATACACTTAGGGCGAGTTAAGTCGCTTGTAAGGTTAAGTCGCTTGTGTTTTATATTCTGTAGTTTTTCTTTGCGGTTAGCGATTGCAGAAAAACTTGGCGAAGCTTTTGATATACCTGCAGGAAACGAACGAAAATAAGCAAGAGTAATGTCAGTTTGAATTAAATCTGCTTAACTCGGTGTCGGTTACCCTAGAAGCCATTATCACACGATTTTATCGAAACTATCGATAAACATATCGAATAGATACATATCTTTTGATTTCGGTAGCTTATCATCATTCGACACGGCGTGTGATTTATTAAATTTGACATGACGTAAGTGTCATGGTTATCGGTTAAATCGCTTTTTTCCTTAGAATTTGCATTTGATGGATCTGATTTTTTGTCGGCAAAAGTTTTCTTTATTTGTAATCGTATAATATCTTAAATACACAATATTATGTTTACATAAAAAAATATGATTATCTATCAGTCATCTTAAACATATATATATATATATATATATATATATATATATATATATATATATATATATATATATATATATATATATATATATATATATATATATTTTTAGGATTTCCCAAAGCTGAAGGTCAGAGCTATTTCCTGAACAGGGCAACAGTTTGTCTTTACAAAGAACCGACAAATATATATCTGGTCAGACCAAAACATAAGTGGAATTAGGTATCATAGCATTACCAAACATTACAAAAATTAGCACAAAGCCGGAAACGAATAAGCGAAGCAAGACAGACTATGAAGAAGAAAATTGGTGAGCATACTTAGTTGTCATTTTAATATTTTATTTATTTTATTTATTAAAACATGTTCCTTATTTATTAAAAACATAAAAATTCCAAGACAATGATGGTGATAAAACGAAAAGAAAAAATTATTAAGAACACTACGTATTAAAGGTATTATCATAGCAAAACCATCGAGTTCCGTGATCGTTAAATAGAGGAAGCGTCAATTGATCTGTTAAGATGTGAGTAAACGTAATGGGTCAACGACGATGTAAATTGGTAGTGATCGGCTCTTACTCGTATATCACATACGACATATACTCCTAAATATAAAAATTCAATTAGTAATTATATTTTACAAATAAGAAACCACTACGATAGTATAATACATACTAGCGTGTGCCCGCGGCTCGACCCACGTTGTTCATTTATGTAGATCTTGCTCTGTTATGTTATATACGTATAACCTTCCTCAATAAATAAGCATTTTTTTTAAATCCCTCTGATAATTGTGCTTGTTTGTTGTGCGTTGTAAGTAAAACCGAACAAACTTTTCTACTTTATATATTAGTAAGTATGAATGTGCAACAAGTCTAATTTGTTGTAACAAAAATTAGATTGGTTTATAAAAACAGAACAATGTACTATTTAGATTTATTACATAAATAGGTAAGGTAAGGCAGTGGTAGCCCAGTGGTGACGCGCTCGCTTGGGAAACCGAGTGAACCGAGTTCAAATCCCAGGTCTCACACCTCTGATATTTTCATGTGCGAATCATTTCCAACATGATTACCACTTGTCTTAACGGTGAAGGAAAACATCGTGAGGAAACCTGCATGTCTGAGAGAATTTAGGAAGTTTTCAAAAGACATGTGAAGTCCGCCAACCCGCACTTGGCCAGCGTGGTGGACTATGGCCTGATCCCCATCGTATTGAAGGGAGGCCCGTGCCCTGCAGTGGGACGTTAAAAAGGGCTGAATACAATACATACACATAAATAGGCAGGGATACTACAGTAACGAGAACAGCAGCTACAAACATTTTGCGTTATTACGTCATTTAATAGGCTGAAACTACGCATCAAATTATGATTTGCATGCCTATAAGATGGGTAACGTTTTGGTAACAAGTGAAACAGGTTCATTCGCATCTTTGACATTTTCATGTGCGAAATATTTTCAAGTTGAATACATTTTTTTGTAACCTCATTGTCTTACAATAAAGGAAAACGTCGTGAGAATACCCGCATATCTAACGGTACCTAACTAGTTTTCGAAAATTATATGAAGGTCGCCAACCCGTACTTAGCCAGCGTGGTGTTTAAAACCCTAATCCCCATGTAATCTTCAATGCAAAGGAGGCTATGCCCAATAGTGGGACGTGAAAAAGGGATGAATGAAAAATTATAATTTAGTCTCAATGCAGTGCTAGGCTAATTTTATAGATACAACAAGCATTGCCCGCGACTCCGCCCGCGTTCAGATGACCAAAAACCAAATTCTTAAGTTTTACATACTAGTATACTCTTACATACATATATTAATTACGTTGCGCATCACATGATTGGTAAAAAATGGCAGTGATTGACAATGCCATAAGGATTCCTCCGTTAATCTATACATATAATAAAATTCTAACTGAGTCAAATGTGTACATTAAATATTTTTTGGAAAATCTTATTGAAATAGACATTATTATCGATACAGAGGCCGAATATATAGTTTTTAGAATTTTTGTTTGTCTGTCTGTCTGTCTGTTACCGCATCATAGAAAAACTACTGGACGGATTTTAATGAAATTTGGTATGGTCGTAGCTGTTTATCCGGGTCAACATATAGGGTACTTTTTACCGCAGAAAAATATCTCATTTCTGAGAAAAAATACAAAAACTGGTTAGAATAAAGAACGATGATACTATATACATTTTAGCAAGTTTACTTACTAAATATGACAAAAACTATTAAAAATAGCTAATCTTGAAAAAGTATATCAATAGCACTATTTTATTAATTATAAAAGTTATTTTAATGAATATTTATTTTTGTATTATTTAGATATTTGTCAATAGATATCGCCATGTGTCTTTAAAATACGTAGTTTTAATTCCAAAAAATTAAATATACAAATTAGACGTTTCTATGATTTTATTAGAATTACTACTAAATTACCCGCGGCCCCGCCACTGTTCAAATTATAAAAAAAAAAAACAATCTTTTTGGCTTTATAAATTAGTTACATCTACAGGTACATTAATTTAGATATTTGTCAATAGATATCGCCATGTGTCTTTAAAATACGTAGTTTTAATTCCAAAAAATTAAATATACAAATTAGACGTTTCTATGAATTTATTAGAATTACTACTAAATTACCCGCGGCCCCGCCACTGTTCAAATTAAAAAAAAAAAAAAAACAATCTTTTTGGCTTTATAAATTAGTTACATCTACAGGTACATTAAAATTTAACTAAACCGTATCTGTGCTTTAATATTTTTTGGAAAATCTTATTCAAATACACATTACTATCGCTAACAGAGGCCGAACCTATAGTTTTAAGAATTTTTGTCTGTCTGTCTGTGACCGTATCACAGAAAAATTACTGGAGGGATTTTAAAGAAATTTGGTATGGTAATAGCTGGTTATCCAGGTCAACTAATACACTAATACGAGTATACTAATATGTAAAACCTAAGAATTTGGTTTTGGTCATACGAACACGGGCGGAGCCGCGGGCAATGCTAGTTTCATATATGATTAAGTAATATTGCACTTATTGTTTTAATAATAACATATTTTATAGTATATCTATACCGACTTCTGTTTTGTCTGTTTGTTGTATTGGGCGATAAACTCTCAAGCTACTGAATTAATTATATCATTTATACATACACAGTTATTGATTAATTTATATTTAGCTGATTATTTAAATTACATATATACTTTTCTTAATGTTAATTTGTCGCGAAACAGGTATGAGTTAGCGCTAGTTAAAGCTAGTTATATTTTTCGAACCGATTTAAAAAAGAAGTTGTTGGGGAAAGTGAGAGTTCCAGATGTATATAATTAAGATAAATAAGTAAATAATTTTAAACGAATGCTTCTTGTTATTTCGGCTCGGCTAATATGATTAAAGTCGTAAAAATTTTAGCGCCCTTTAAGTTTTCTACCTTTCTAGAAATAGTGTCAAAAAATCTAAAAAAAATTTGAGATATAGCAGTTTCTGTATGTCTGTCCGATCTGTATCGATAATGATGTGTATTTCAATAAGATTTTTTTAAAAATGTTTAATGTACAGATTTGACTCAGAATTTTATTATTATACGTTTAGATGAAAAATGTAATTTAAACCAACTATAGTAATTTCGTGTCCTCTAATTGATTTATAATGTTCATATATGCTCATACAATACATTCAATTCAGTGTGTCATCGTGCCAAATGCTCATTTGCAATGGCACTTAAATCACAGCTGTTATCATCATCACTGGCCACAAAGTCATTAATTTGTATCTATTAGTTGACATATGCGTAAATACTTCTGTATTATGTAGTACTAGAATGTGTTATTTATACGAGTACAATTTAATCTGAATAATTAATTTGCTCGAAATTCCCGGACTTTCGACTTTGTATTTCTATTATGTCCAAATGAGCATTACAGAACAAATTATGTATTTGACTAGGGATCAAGAGGTTTTCATGCGCAATATTTAGGGGTTTTACTTTAATGTAACTCATTCGTGTTTTTCTTATTGAATGTTACTTAGATACCGACTTAAGGAGGTACACAATACCGGTGTATGTTTTTTGTAAAAAAATCATACCGTTTTAGGATGAATCAAATAATATTATAAGAAAATCTTGAATTATTGTAATCCTATACATGGTTACGCTTCTTCAAAAGCCCGACATATATACGTATGGTTTCGTAATTTTAATCTATACATATAATAAAATTGTAACTAAGTCGAATCTGTACATTAAATATTTCTTGGAAAATCTACTTGAAATAGACATTATTATCGATACGGAGTCCGAATCTATAGATAGTTTTTAGAATTTTTGTCTGTCTGTCTGTTACCGCATCACGAGAAAACCACTGGACAGATTTTGTTGAAATTTGGTATGATGATAGCTGGTTATTTGGGTCAACATATAAGATACTTTTTACCACGGTAAAATATCTCATTTCTGAGAAAAAAAAAACAAAAATTGCATTGTAAGAGTATACTAATATGTAAAACCTAAGAATTTGGTTTTTGGTCATCTGAGCGCGGGCAGAGCCGCGAGCAATGCTAGTGTATAATAAAACAGTCATTAATTGATTATACTGGCCACACTGACGACGCGAATGCACAAATTACAGATACCTTCATAAATCATGCAGTTACAAATCACGAGAATGAGCTGGAAAAAAAAGAAATAAGGAATAAATAAAAATAGTAAGACTAGAAATACAGAAAAAGGGGCATTGGTTGTCGGGGAGTTGACATGGGTGGCTATCCGTGATTTTTAACTGGAAAAAGGAAATAAGTAATAGTTGAGAATAAATGTTTTCTAATAAATTGTAACTAAATCTAATTGAAATATATAACTTTTGAAATATGATGCTTGCTTTCTCTGAGATATCTCACACATATATGACCAATTGTTCTTTCTATAATTACTTATTCCCAAGGAGGGTTGACGTCAGGCAGGCGGCCGGTCGTAAAACTTTTGCCAAATCCTATCAGCAGTACAGAAGATGTACTGCGCCGACCCCAAGTGATTGGGAAATGGGCAGGGAGAAGAAGTTCTTTCTATAATTACTTACAACTATCGTTTGAAAAGATTAGAGTAGCTACATTTATTTTAGACTCCCTCGCTCCGCTCGGGTTCGCCCCTAGTTACATTTTAACGTTTAGTACAGATTTCTCAGAGATGTGATATTTTTCCGCAGTAAAAAGTATCCTTTATGTTGACCCGGATAAGCAGCTATCATTATACCAAATATAATTAAAATCTGTCCAGTGGTTTTGTGTGGTTAACTGTTTTATTATTAAAAAATAATATCTATGGATACACCGCTCGAGAGTCTAAGATAAAAATTACTACGTCTATATCAACATAGATAAATTGCAATAGGTTCAGATTGAATAAGATTGATACTTTGTCAAATTTTATTTCCAAATCCGTTATTCTATAAAAAAATCTGTGGTGAATGAAAGTTACAATATTTATAAATCAAAATGTTAAAATATTTTCTGTTCGAAATGGAAACATTAAGTGATCCCAAAAATGTAAATAAAAAAAAACATCCTCTACTTCAAATACAATATAAATATGAGAACCATAAATATGGCACCCGCAATCCTTACAAATTGTCTAGAATATTCTATATCAAAGACACCTATGACCTAAAGACATGTGTCTAAACTTCAGATTCATCTTGTTTGTTCCAATGTCTTTACAATTTGTAAATACTATCGTTATAAATATTATATAATTTAAAAATATAAATTAAAGCTTTGTTTGTAAAAACTATTCTTATAGTAAAAGTAATTCAAAAGTCAAACTTAAGATAACAAGATTTCTAGTAATCAGATCTTTTTAGTTTTTAAGGTATATTAATATATGTATATAGTAGAAGAGTTTGTTTGTTTGTTAGCTATTACACACACAAAAAATTGGTTTCATATTTATTGAGACAGACTATGCTATCTAATACCAAGTAACACTTGGTAGCAGAGCAATTATAAAAACGCCTCACTAGTGAATCTGCGGGCAAAAACATATAGTGTTGATATAAAATATAAATGTACCATTATAGATACAAATCGTATCAAAACGTTACCTACCAATTGAAATAATCCATACACTGTAGTATTGTAGCGATAAATCCCAGGCTGGCAACATTCCAAGTGAGAGTCAAGCGCTCGCCATAAAAACGGCGAAAGCTCCCAAAATTGATATTAATATCAGTCCCAAACACGTAAGTTAAACCAACTCAGCGATAAAATCAATCTCAAGTAAAACTCTCTTGGAAATAAGTGAAAATTATTCAAATCGCTGCCGCAACTTTCTTTCGATACAAATTATATACTTTTAAGGTCACTTCCAAAGACGTAGATAGTAGATACAACATCCGTAACTCCTATGATGAAATCAATCATATAAAATCTTAGTAGTTTCGTCAATTATATTCTAAGCATTTTTTTAATCCATACTATATTATATCTTTAAACGAGCAATTATTGTATATATATATACATATATATTATTGTGTGTATATATATATATATATATATATATATATATATATATATATATATATATATATATATATATATATATATATATAATCTCGGAAACGGCTCCAACGATTTTCATGAAATCTAGTACACGGTTTCGGGGGCGATATATCGATCTAGATTAGTCTTGTGTCTGAGAAAACGCGTGTTTTCGAGTTTTCATGCAGTTTTCCTTTGCATTATTCCACGCAAAATATGGTCGGTAATTTGCACGCTCGGACATAAACATCGTGGTCAAGTGGCCAAGGTGCAAGTCAACAATCACAGGTGTCCAGGTTCGAATCTCAGTCGCATACAAAGTTTTAGTACTTTTGTATTTTTATTTATTTATTAGTTTTTAGTTTAAAAAACAAAGAAAATTGTACTTCAGGTCAAAAACTCCGAGCGAAGCTCGATAGCACAGGTACTAATATTATAAATGTGAAAGTTTGTGAGGACGGATGGATGTTTATTACTCTTTTTCTTCTTATTTTGAAACTAATGAAAAGCTTGCACATAGTGTAAAGTCTACATGAATCATTTAAATCAGACTTAATAGTCTGTACAGATCTGTATGTACAAAAGTCTATCGTGTGGGCCCACCTTTAGAGGCATATAGTATTAACAAGGCCAATTACACATCAGTTCAAAAAAATAAAGTTACAGATAACGCCGCAGGCAAAAGCTAATCTATAATAAATTTATTTACTGCACAGCTCTATTACGACGCAATCCTAACATCTTTTTCTTTGAGAGCACGTACCGAAGATGGATTAAGCTTTATCTCCGGTTCTAAACCAATGTACTTCGTGCTTTGTACTTGTAACTCTTATATTTATAAAATGTTATTTAAAGACTTTAAATTAACTGCGATCGACTTTAAAATAATGTTTTACACTATTTAAAACTAAAGAGAGAGATATATTTAGTCTTATTACGTACAATAACCGCACTATTATTATATTATAAATGCGAAAGTTTGCACGTGTGTATGTTTGCAAACTCCTTTACGCTGGCTGGACAGATTTAGATGAAGTCAAATATAGATTACAACCTGGAGTACAACACAAGCTACTGTTAGTTTTGAAAGATGGCGCTGCTTGGATAATCTATACTAATATTATAAAGAGGTAAAGATTTTCAGTTTGTATGTAGGGGGTAATCTATAAGACCGCTGATCCGATTCTCAAAATTCTTTCACTAATAGGAAGCTTCATTACCACCAAGTGCTATATGCTATTTTTTATTCGAATAAAAGTGTGTTTTCTGTCAGAAACATTTATTGAAACCGGACAAAAATGACCGTTGAAGTTACTTTATTAGCTTTTGTTAGACATCTGGGAACGCTTCCGAACAGAGCGAGGGTCAGTCGCAAGTACAGAATATTTTATAATAAAAATACACCGAGCGATGCGAGGGTAAGTTGTTGTATCTATACATATAATACAATTGTAACTAAATCGAATCTGTATATTAAATATTTAAGAGTAAGGAAAGGTTTATTGAAATAAACATTATTATCGATACAGAGAACGAATCTATGGTTTTTAGAATTTTTGTCTGTCTGTCTGTTATCGCATCACAGATTAACCCATTTGGACCCAAATACAAACTAGCACAAAAATTTTGAAAACACTTTTATTTATTTATCAATTGGATGCTAAAGATAAATTTTACGAAAAAAAACTGAAAAAAATATTCTTCTTTCTATGAAAAAAAACACCGTCCTTAACTGGGGCCAATGGGCTCATGTGTGATAATTTTCAAAACCACCTGTTTCAATGCACAATGCTCTATCACATTTTTTACCTTGCCAACGTGCTTTCTTACGGCATATAACGCATCGTAGCTGGCTTGGTAAATTTCCAGGAAAGTTTCCAACACCATTTTGACTCATATTTGGTACTGATGAAGGAAGTGTACGACGTCGTCCATTCTTCATTTGTTCATTCGTTGGTCTTTCAGTGCCTTCAGTCCTCAAATAATATCGGTCTATGGATCGAAGAGACTGGAGCTGGTCCATTTGTCTTCCACGGCCAGAACGTGAAGACGCCAGGCATTCGTTACAGCCACATGCAATATATACGTAAACAAAACCCACCAGCATTTTTCGCCTCGTATGGCAATTCTATGCACAGCAACCAACTGATCTGCCTTATGAACTCCTAATATGCCTTTGTTATTATTTTGAAATACAAAGGGAATGTTTACATCTATCTTTCTCCTGTCGGTCAATATTTTTTGGTCACTAACCTTTATTCAAAGTCGTGATTGTTATTTTGTACGGCATACAACTGTGTATTCAAAAGATTCATGTCCATGATCACGATACCATTTTTTTCAGATGCTAGGACTTTGGTCTTTTAGTTCGTTTATAAGAGCTTCCTTTAGGTTTCGCACACTACTCACTGCTTAGGGCTTGTCAACGTACGAATCGTCACATTTACGCCAAGTTGGATTCTGCCCTACTATTCTACGTATTTCTAAGGTTCGTCTTCGCTACTGTCCCATTCAACGACATTTCTATTTCCAAATATCTCACTTCACACATCTAACTCTTCCTGGTCTCTCTATCTCGCGGAATTGCACTTTGTAAGACATCATCTTCACCCTCTTCTTCTTTACCTGTGATAATACTGGGGTTTAGAGGAATAGCCACTAGGTCAAGGCTGACGTCGGGATCCCTTCCTCATTCAATATATACTCAATGGCTTGTTCGAGCCCTTGAAAGTCAATTGAGCCATCAAACGATCGTCTCGTCATTATTTACGCCGAAACTAAACCTGTGACAAATAAACGATAAATAACATCATATCAGCCCATTGGCCCTGTTTGGGGACACTACGCTAAAATAAAGCTATTATGGTAAATTTTTGATAAATACCTAATAAAATCTTAACAATTAATAGGAAAAACTATAGCCGAGTGAACAATATCAAAATATGCGAGATTTTTTATTGTAAACACAATTATTTATGACTTACCTTTAGTCAATTATCTTTTTACACAATGTAGTACATAAAACCATCAATTACAACCACTCTAAGAAATATTTTCGAATATTATGTTATTTATCATGAGGATACACTCAATGACACAACACATTTACATCAAAACCAACAGTTAATAAAAAAAGTGAAAAGATGAGGGTATCTAAAGAAATGGCCCCAATCAGGGCCAGCGGGCTTAAATGGGTTAATCACTGGAGGAATTACGATGAAATTTAGTAAGGTACCTATCCTATAGATAGCTGGTTATCCGCGTCAACATATAAGATACTTTTTACCGCGGGAAAATGTCTCATTTCTGAGAAAAAATACAAAAACTGCAATGTAAGAGTATACTAATATGTAAAACCTAAGAATTTATTACCCCATATAATGTATTTATTGACTTATTTTTCAAGTAAGAGAACAACTAGGAATAGTAATGCTGGGTTAAAAATTATTCTAATAAGCATTTGCATTAATATCTTGACTATTAGATAACAATAGTTTAATAATCATACCTAGCACTAGCATAACTACTTGTTACAAATTACATTGGCGACTGTCTATAACATTAAAGCGGTCGTGCACGTATGGCTACGTGTAACCCATGGAAAGATCGATGAGCGATGTTTCCGCTATCTAAGCTCGGTGAAATGTGACATGAAATTTTGTTATGCATCATAGAAACGGATCGTTTAAAAGAATACAAAATATGTGTTTACTCAAGACATTAATTTTTTTATTTTTATTTTATTTCTTACATTTAAAGGCTGTGGTACCAGTGGTAACGCGCTCGCTTGAGAAACCGATTGAAGCGGATTCAAATCCCAGATCTCGCACCTCTTATTTATTACCACGTGCCTTACGGTATAGTAAAACATCGTGAGTAAACCTGCATGTCTGAAAGAACCCAAGCAAGTTTTCGAAAGATATGTGAAGTTCGCCAATTCGCATTTGGCAGCGTAGTGGACGTAGTGGGGCGTTAAAAAGAGCTGAATACGAAAATAATATCTAAATGGCTTTAAAACTTTATTTAGTGTTAACAAGAGCGTATTCTTATAACCTCGGTGTTAAACAGTAGCCGAAATGTTACTCGAGTCTTTAGTCTATCTGCACACTCATCCAACTGCTTCAACGTGAAGGAGTAAAAAATATACTATGCACACAAAATTTCGATTTTCTCATAGTCTCACAATCACGAGCAATTAAATGTATACGTTGACAAGTTTTCAAATTCATATCAACATCATACTTTGCAAAAGAAAATGTACGAGCTTTGCTTCAAAATTAAGTAATCGTTAAATTGTTTTATAATTTGATGTAAATTTTTATCAATTCATTGTAAACAACTTGAATCGAATATTAGTATACATCTTATATCTACATATGTACCCATTAATATTTTCATAAAAATGTACACATTTACTAACAACGCGCTTTAAATTATATTTTCGCATTTGAAAAATAGTTTTCTTATTTCTAATAGATATGTATACAGTATACTGTGTCTTTTCAACCGACTTCAAAAAGGAGGAGGTTCTCAATTCGACTGTATGTTTTTTTTTTTTTATGTTTGTTACCTCAGAACTCCGTCATTTATTAACCGATTTGGACAATTTTTGTGTTGTTTGAAAGTGTATACTTCCAGATTGGTCCCATTTAAATTTCAAAAAAAAATACCACCCCTAAGGGTGGAAAAATAGCTAATGATGAATTTAACCTACTTCTAATTGTCATATTGACTTGAAACTTTGCAAGTGTTTCTATTTCCGTTGATAGTACAGTGGTTCGGTATTGTTGACCTGATCTGATGGTAAGGCAGAAGGTGAATAGGTGGAACTCTTCAACGGCTAATAGTAGATACTTTGAGTTTGGGCTTGCTTTGTTTGATTTGACAAGCCTAATACGTTAGAATTCTCACTTTGCTACTACTGTCTACACTAAGTAATTAAAGCCTACCTATCAAATACATACCTAATCAAATATTTTCGAAAGCGGTGCCAGCCCATACAAAGCAAAGCACACCGACTTCGAAAATATTTGATTAGGTATGTATAGTAAATGAAAACTACCAATCAGTTATTTTTTAATTTTTAGTGCTTTTGTTTGAAGTCGGTTTTTATTTTTTTGTTAAAAAATTTTTATTTTTCCCTTTTTCCATAAATATGTTAAGCTAAATAACTCTATTACTCAGTAACTTTGTTCAATCAAATATTTTGTTTTAAAAAAATACTGTTATTTTATTAAGTAAAAATTAGCCATAATTCTAAGAAAGTATTAATAGCCATGATTACCATAATTTCACACTAGTACGAATTGCTAAAATACTCGTAAGTTTCTTCAATTTCTATGCATAAATTTTACCTACTGTATGGGTATTGTATAAAGGTTAATAAAGCACTGCGCACACATACGAAAACAAATAGTTTTAGCTAAATTTTTTTTTTTTTGCATACAAAATATGTGCCGTAATATAATCTATATGTAAATAGGTAAAGACAAAATTGTTCGGTACCTTTTTCTCTTCTGTTTATCAAACAAATTTTTGTTTTATTTATAATATAATATAATTTTTGTTTTTGGTGTCATCGATAAACAAAATTTGGAATTTTTTTTGTGTATTGATTATGGTTGAATTTCCATTACTGGGCAAACAATACTTTATATTATAATATTCAGAATATAACATTATCCCGATTATCTATACTAATATTATAAAGAGGAAAGATTTGATTTTTGGTTTGTTTGTACCGAATAGGCTCCGAAATTCGCGGAAAAATCCGAAAAGATAGTTTTGTTTAAAATTTTAAATATTCGCATAAATCTAAGCAAGTATTATATAACACGAAACTCAAATGGTGAAATGAACGAACAAAATATTAGAATTAATTAACTACGCCATCAGATATTGATTTAATTTCCTTTCCACGATTACATTTTGAATTCGTTTTATTTTGATATTATCTTGTAATTGCCATTTTTATTAATGGTTTAACTTTAAAATAACAAAAAATAACTGGAACATATTATTGTACTTTTATTTTCATGTAAAACAATTTATGCACAGGATTTTCATGAAAATGAATAACGAATATATATTTCTGAAAGATATCATGAATATATTCATAATATGTTATAACTTAATGTTTAATATAGATTTCTTAGAGATGAGATATTATTATAGATATAAAGTATCCTATATGTTGACCCGGATAACCAGCTATCAAACCAAATTTCATCAAATTCTGTCCAGTGGGTTTCTCGTGATGATATCCCAAACAGACAGACAGACAAAAATTCTAAAAACTATAGATTCGACCTCTGTATGGATAATAATGATTGTCAATAAGATTTTCCAAAAAATATTTAATGTACAGATTCATCTCAGAATTTTATTATATGTAGGTACCTATAGATTATAACTTATCATATTAAAATTACAATTCGTAATACTTAGTTGTTCAAAAAAGTTATTTTAAAACACTTTTTCTTAGGTACTTTTATTGACTCTGCTTCAAATTTGAAATAAATTAGCATCTTTATAATATTTCTTTACTTTTATGAGATTAAATAAAATAATTATCTCATAATGTCTCGTAAGAAAGTGGAAAGAATAAAGAGAAAATTATGAAGATAAGGCCCTTATAATGCGGTTCAGATTTCATATCTAAAATGTGAAGCGTCCAGATGGACTCTCGACTCTGAGGTCACAGTACAATGCTTTTCGTTTACAATATAAACCAATTCAAATATATTTATCGTTTTAATGAAATATTATTAGCATTTCTTTGTATCAAACAACAATTTATTTACCGATTTTAAAAATAAGAGGTATAAAATTATAAACATGAACAGTTATTTTGTACTTTCCACATTCTTTTCACCATTTGTAAACAAACTTTTGTTTTTTAATAAGGGTCAAACAAAGTTCATACCTACAAATTTAATAGTAGAATTGTTAATGTTAAATTAATTGCCCTGCTGCAATAAAACTAGCGTACCTTATTCAGAAAAACAGATGGATAATAAACAGTACAGTAAAAAACATTCCCTCTAAGATAATTTTGGGAAAATCATTCTATGTACGCAAGTTTTTTGAAGTTATACTTCTTTTGGCAAAACTTTTACGATGCACGCGCATACCGACAGCCAAAAAGCGACACTATGAAGTAAGCTGTAAGCGACATGATGAAGTTAGCTGCATTCCTTTTACATACAGAGAGTTGTGATATACGGGATAAAATCGTTAGCTATTTTTATTCTGTTACGCCAAAAATTATAATTTCTTACGTACGTACATAAGTACACACACATGTTTTTTTATAAATAGCAACATTTATATATACTTATATAAAATTGTTTGCGTGTTCGGTTTTAGATGTGACTAAATTTCTTCGGATTCAAGAAAAAACATAACATTGAAATCGCATATATAATACTTCGAAATAAAGGAAGCATGACTAGAACAAGATCTCCAGTTTACTTTGACGTTTTACGTTTTAAAAGTTGTGTTATAAATAAATATGTTGGGACATTAACACACAGCACCATCTAGTTCCATGGTAAGCTACGAGGCTTGTGTTATGGATACTAGCTAGATAGTTGATACACTACACATATATCACTTTAAATACATACATATTATAATTATGTGTTGAATGTAAGTTGAGAGAGACCACAAAATTTTTCCAATGATTCCACCATTGCGTTAACTATGTAAAGGTCAATTTCATCATATCCTGTTAGATTTTACTTAATGTCGTTAGATTGTAAGGTTAGGAAGTGTTTCTCAATATGCTATCAGGTATTTTTTCTTAGTTGGTAGTTTAAATAACAATTTTGAAGTTATACTTCTTTTGGCACGTTTGGAAAAAAATATGAGCATATGACAGCCTAAAAGCGACATGATGAAGTTAGCTGCATTCCTACTACAAACAGAGAGTTGTGACCATGAACGAAGTAACCACTCGTTCATGGCTGTGACATACGGGATGAAATCTTTAGCTACGAGTAATTTTTTTCTGTTACGCCAAAGAAGTATATCTCCTTACGTGCGTACATAAGTACACACACACGTCTTTTCGTATTTCTTTTTCACTAGAGAGTATCATTTGACCATAATTTTGCTACTATTAGAAACCTCACTGTAACTGTTAGAATGCGATTGAATATATTAAAAGCCAATTGTGTAATGTTTGTTTTATCAATGATTATAATTGTTATCAATCACATCATAATCTGGCAAGGTGTTGTTAATTTTAAACATCAATCTAACGACAGATTTAAAGAATTTGATAAAATTGGCAGCTAGTGCTGAAAGTAGTGTCTATTTTTGTCACTAGATGGTGCGGTTTCCATTACATATTATAAATCCTAGTCAACTTTAACTTTATCAAATAGGTAAAAAAACTTTCATTAAGCTTACGAATAAGTTTATAAACGATTTTCTTATTAATAGAAATACTTACAATTCTATATTACAATAATAAAAGCTAAAATAACTTAGAATATTCTTTATACTAAAATAAATAATACGTCGTTTAGTAACGTCTACATTATGTCCTTGAACTTCTGATATGTTTAAATAAATATTTAAAGAAGCCGTCGGTGTAATGAATATTTAATGATTATTTTAATTATTTTATAACTTATACTTATAGGTTATAAGTAGTAGCATCGGGGTCAAGCTCGTACACTACTAAATATTTTAAGTGTTAAGAATGAATTAAAATTCAAATTTGTTGTGATATTTTCTTTGATTTACGTAAATATTTGACATTTTAAATAAAAATATCTTTGATATCTATCTCCCATGAAATGTCCGTAACTAAAAATCTAAATAAATCAGCGTAAAAATCCAAAAAGATAGTTTTATTTAAAATATAAAACCATAAATAAGTGTTTAACATTTTTGTTATTAGATGTACTCATATTTTGTTAAAATTTGAACGGATTTCAATAAAATTACTTTACAACTTACAGCCGAGAGGGACATTAAACACTGAAAGAAAAAATTGAATAGAAAGAAAGTAAAATATTGCATTCATAGAAAGTTACACTATCCTAATATTGGGTATTTTTACTTACGTATGTAACGATGATATAAGCTAATAAGCTACTACATATATAGTCTTTTAAATTTTAATTTCTGTCAATCTACAATGCATGCTTTAGAGTTAAGTCTTTTAGATTTGTACACTCTGCAATAAAAACAGTAGGCCTTTCATAATAAAACCATGAGAGTAGTTAATTAATGTTTTTGTTAAGGCACATTAACTACAGTTTTAATTTTTAAGAAACATTTTACATAAAATTATATATACATACTGTTGAGTTTCTCGCCGGTTCTTCACATCGGAACTGCTTTCCGAGCCGGCGGTAGCTTCCTCACGGACTACACTGACGCTTTCATTAAATTGACGATTCAAAAGTACTTGTAATAAGTCTAATTGAATAAAGTTTATTTCATTTCATTTCATACAATAGCGACTCAGCCTCGCTCCGCTCGCGTTCGCTCCTAGTTACTTAAAAAATAGGGGTTGGGATAGGCGGGTAAAAAATACTTTACGACCTATCTCATACCTACCAAATATACAAAAAAACATTAAAATTGGTCGAGCCGTTTCAGAGGAGTGCGACCACAAACACTGTGACACGGGATATTTATATATTAGAGAGTTTTTCCTAATAGGCATAGTTAGTATTACACTGATTTTATAGGTAAGATTCGTAATACCTACACAGATCACAGAATACTCTACTGTAATACAAACATATTGTCAAGATAACATTACATATTGATAATACATGTTTATATCAAAATCTAAGATACGATATGACTGTACGATACGGAATTTCCGTTGTGTTTGTATAAATCGATTTTAAAGATAGTATCTATACATATAATAAAATTATAATCAAGCCGAATCTGTACATTAAATATTTTTTGGAAAATCTTATTGAAATAAACATTATTATCGATACAGAGGCCGAATCTATAGATTTTAGAATTTTTGTCTGTCTGTCTGTTTGCCTGTCGGTCTGTCTGTCAATCTGTCTGTCTGTGGCCGCATCACGGAAAGCATTTAGAGAGATTTTGATGAAATTTGGTATGATAATAGCTGGTTATCCGGGTCAACATATAAGATACTTTTTACTGCAGAAAAATATCACATCTCTAAGAAATCTATACTAAACGTTAAAACTTGAGCAGAGACGAACCCGAACGGAGCGAGGGGGAGTCGCTAGTTTTATATAAAAACGACATATAAATTATAAAATATGCCATAACATTACAAAGCTGCAAAGCTATTTGGAATGAAAAAATTAAACCTTGAATGAAATATTTATAATATTTACTTAAGTAAATATATTTTATAAAATTTAAATATACTAACTAAAATAAACAAGAGCTCTCTCCACTGTTCAGTTTCATAGTCATAATAAAATGTACGCACCTACATATGTATATAAAACAGAGATTTTGTTCCGAGCAAGGCCCAAAGCTCCGGCGAACATATTTTCCGAACACGTCTCAGACTAAATAATAATATGGATACATTGTCATAGACCTGAGCGATAAATAAATAAATGTTCATAAATAAAAATAGCTAACGGATTTTGTTATTTTAATGAACGGAAAATATATGGTAAAAAATATAGTAGGTATTATATATTTTTATAAGTGTATACGTATATGTGATTATTACTTTTATTTCTAGTATATATATTTCTTACACAATATTGCCAGCTGACATCTTCTTCCACGTCCAGGGGTTGACTGGAAGAGATCTCTTTCAGAGATAAGTTCAACTTTGTTAACTAGGTATGTTTATTGTTTTTTTTCTGTTTTACATTTTAAGTGCAATAAAGAATATAATAAAATATTAAATAATATCAAGGGAAAGAAAACTATTGCTTAAAAAATACAAAAGGATATTATTATAATAAAAATAATACGAGGTATTATACCTCGTATTATTTTTATTATTCATGCTTTATTTCCAAAAAATGTATATTAAATTAACAATACATATATAAAAATTTCTTTATTTCATAGAGAAAGTAAACGATCTATATGGCAACATCAAGTATAGTAGAATAAACAACAATTCACGCTACCATTTTTGACTTTGACAATTGACATTGATTATATTTTGGCGGACTCCGTCTGTTATATTATGTAAGTATTTAGTCTGTTATTTAAATATATTGTGATTTTTTCTATGTCAAACGTTAACGTCAATGAAGAAAAACCTAATCAAAATTCAAAGTAATTCACAGATAATTTAAATAAATGGTTAGTGTAAAAAACATTAAAATTTATTCATATTATTCTTTTATTTTAATATTTTTAAGAGGTGTCTATAAATAAATTTTTACAATTGTTATTTAATTGTAAAAATTTATTGTATTTTACTCAATCAAATTAGACTTAACACTCGCTTCTTGTATCTAGGAGCCTAACAGCAGCCCATGTGTTTTTCCAACATTAAACCTATCACTAAATTTCATCTAAATTTATTCAGCCTAAAAAAGTTACAAACATAAACACACACACATAAACTTTCATATTTTTATAAATTAACTAGCAGAACTAGCGGCTTCGCTCGCCCTAAAACTACAAAAAAACGTCTATAAAGGTAGGTTTCATACAAACTTTCATACCCTATTTTACGACGTTATGGGATGAATATCGAAAAATGCTAAAAGCGTATTTATTTAATTGTATTGAAGAGCATTAATACCAAGTTTCAAGTAATTTTGATCATAAATATTTTTTTTGGATTGTATTATAACGTGTTATCCCGTGGGAATGAGGTAATCTCCCGCGGTAAGTAGTAGCCTATGTCACTCTCCAACCCTCCAACTATCTCCACACAAATCACGCTAATCCGTCGCTCCATTTCAATGTGAAAGAAGGACAAACAAACAAAAACACAAACAAAGAAACACACTTTCACATTTATAATATTAGTATGGATATTCTGAGTAGTGCTTCAACTCTTGATATGTTTTTTGTTCATAGCCAACCTCAATATGAACATTCGCGGTAGATAATATTAAGCAACGCTTATTATTCCAAATTAATATACCTATGTAGATTTAAATTGTAAAATGACTAATTTCTAGTTAAGTCATATAAGTGCAACTGTTAAGTTTCTTGCTGGCTCTTTTCAACAGAACTGCCTTCTAACCCTGTGGTAGCTTTCTCACGAGCTTACATTAAATTAAAAAAAAAATTAAATAGACAATTCAAAAGTGCTTGTAATAGTAATCTATACTAATATTATAAAGAGGCAGAGTTTGTTTGTTTGTTTGTTTGTTTGTTTGTTTGTTTGTTTGTTTGAACTTGCTAATCTCAGAAACTACTAATCCGATTTGAAAATTCGTTTAATGAGAAAGGCTGCAGACTATACATCATATAATATTATATAGTCTATCTTTTACATACTAACCGTTAAAACGTACCTAGAGGCGAACCCGAGCGAAGCGAGGGTGAATTGCTGACAAAGTATGTTTTGATTTAATTTCATATTATACTACACACTCTCATAATCCACTGAAATGTAAATCTGACACTACCAAAGACCCTTAGGCTTAGCCGCCTTATAAAGAAATTCCTGATCCGATATCCGAATTAGTTTTTTGAATATTTGAATGCACTCAAATTCACTGTTCGAAAAGCTAGCTTGTGTAAATTCCGTATACAAAAATCGAATCTGAAAATCGTGCGTGTGTGCTCAGCCTTAATCGATAGATATGTGTATCGATATTTCGGACTACTAGGCCTTTCAATTACTCTTCCATAATATTTATTTCTAACCATTCATTCTTTTTACGTGCACAAATCGATGACGATCGATTTTATTTAAATAGTAATTATTAAAAATATTTTGTCTGTCTGTTTATATGTACCCGCTTCGTTCTTTGTTTGAGAGAATCTCACGAGAATGACATCAGAAGAGTTTTCCGTTGGGCGTAGAATTAAAAAAAAACGGCTTAGTCGATTTTGACGAAATGTTTAGTGGAGAATAGGGGATTAGGTGTTATATTTAACCATGGTAGCATACAAGTAAAGCCGAGGCAAAAGATAGTATTGTAATATATTACATAGTTCCATATAGATGTGATGAAGCATGTTTCTGTAAACGTTCCTACTAAAGCCCGCAGACGACCTAGTATTTAGAATTAAACTCCTAGTAGGTATATTTATTTGTAAATATTACCATATAACATGTACATCCAATTAAATTACCTAAGAGATCTCTTTTATAAATACATATATAATTTAGTTTGTATTAAGTACAAATAATAATAATTATCTTTTCAGTCACTATTTTCCGACTACTATCTGTCGTTGTTGACATTCAAGCAATTAATCAGTTTTGATCTAGTCAAATATAATATACTTGCATGGAAGTTGCGTTGATAAAAAAACGTACTTTTTACAAGCTTTTACTTAACTTGAGCAATTTGTTAGTTTATATCATTTAAATTTGTGTAATATAACAAAAAGGGGGATTTGATTTTATTTCAAGGTTTATTTTCTTGTTTTAGCGCATTAAAATAAAAGCTTATTTTAAAAATGTTTCTTTTTTTTGTATTAATTTTTGCTCGCTTAGGAATTTCCCTAATTCGGACTGAAAGAATGAATTCAAAAATTGGTTCAAATCCTAGGTCTCGCACATCTGATATATACGTGTGCGAATTATTTCCAACGTCATTACCTTATTATCTTACGGTGGAGGAAAACATCGTGAGGCATCATCCTACATATCTGAGAGAACCTAGCAAGTTTTCAAAAGACATGTAAAGGCGTGGTGGAATACGGCCTGATCACCCTTGTATTGAAAGGGAGGCCCCTGAGCAGTTGTGAAATTTATTATTAATGAGAATTATTAATCAAATCGTATGCTTTGCTTTAATCCTGACTATGGAACTAAGAAAATTTGAAGGTAATTTGGTTGGAAAATATTTTTCTGATTTATAATCATATTTTTATTGACTAGTTCAAGGGAACAATAATAAATTATTACTTTATTTAAGCACACAATACTCGTTAATTGTTTACTACATAACAAAATTAGTTTAAATGTGCCTATTTACTGTCATTTATAGATTATAATACCCTTTACGTTATCTACGAGTATACCTATAATAAAATTCTAACAGAGCCGAATCTGTACATTAATTTTTTTAAGTCTTTTTGAAATAGTCGTTGTTATCGATTCTAAGGCCGAATCTATGTTTTTAGAATTTTTTTTTGTTTGTTTGTCTGTCTGCCTGTCTGCCTGTCTGCCTGTCTGTCTGTCTGTCTATCTGTCTGTCTGGGAGTTTGTCTGTCTGGGGACGCATCACGAGAAAACCACTAGACAGATTTTGATGTATGATGATAGCTGGTTATCCGGGTCAATATATAGGATACTTTTTACTGTGGGAAGATATCTCATCTCTGAGAAATCTATACTAGTTTCCTTATAAAATTTGTTAATTGCTGCGATTCAAACGTTGAAATATCATTAGGATTATTACTTTCCTTAATTATGGTTCACGAGAAAGTTACCGAGTTCTAAATTATAATTATAAAAGTAAAAGCTAAATGTATGGCAAAGAAATGAGCTTTGTTCTAAAACAGTCAGTTGAAGCGTTTCAGCAAGTATGGTTTCGATCATATTATGATAAATTGTACACATTCACATATTGGGATTTTAAAGTACATTTAAGTACAAAAATGTTAAATAAGGTAATTTTTTGTTTGTTTGAATGCGCCATCTCTGAAAATACCAGTCCCATTAGAAAATATATTTTGCATTTTATAGCTTAAAGCGGGCGGAGCCGCGAGTAATGCTAGTAATCCTAACAAAATCATAGAGAAGTCATATCTGTATTTTTTTTTTAAATTAAATTACGTATTTTAAAAACACATGGCAACATCTATTCATTACATATAATGTGTAAAACCTTATGGTTTTCTAAATTACCCCTAACTATTTGTCGTTATTTTTTATGTATAAAATATCGCTATCGGTATTGTTTTTTCAAGAGAAGTTATTTATAATTATTTTTGACTTATTTTGTAAGTTATCTGGCTAAAATGTTTATAGTTTAATGGTGGTTTTAGTCTAACCAGTTTTATGATTTATTTCTCAGAGATAAGATATTTACCAAGTAAAAAGTATCCTATATGTTGATCCGGAAAATCCATCCAGTAGTTTTCTCGTGATGCGTTCCCAGACAGACAGATAAAAATTCTAAAAACTATAGGTTCGGCCTCTGTATATATGATAATAATGATTATTTCTATAAGATTGTCCAAAAAATATTTAATGTGCTGATTCGGCTCAGTTAGTGTTAAAAGAGAAATAAATGAAATACATTAATAGCCTTGCCATGTTTTTTTCACTAATCGTTTAGACGAGTTCTAAAGCATTTGCAGTTTTTCAACGCAATGGCGACGGTTTCCATACATCTTTCTTGCCAGCTGCTGAGTGGGCAAAATTAGCAGAGATTCTAGACCAGATTCAGACCATTCTATTCTAAAAGTTGATAAAGTGGTAACATTCAGTAACCAGTATAACATGACGACTGTAATTAATGCGAAAGTATGTATGTGTGTCTGTTCGTTACTCCTACGCGTTATAACGGCTGGACAGATTTGGATGAAATTTGTGTATAGATAGACTATAATCGTAACTCATAGAGTATTGTTAGACACCTAGGGATGGGCCCAAGCAAATCTATTTTACTAAAAGTAATAGATATCGTAATTCTATCTGCCCTGTAGAAGATAATAAATAAGTAATAATGAATATATTGGAACATTAACACACAGCACCATCTAGTTCCATGGTAAGCTACGAGGCTTGTGTTATGGATACCAGATAGTTGATACTCTCCACATATATAACTTTAAATACAAACAATTACATATTATAAATATAAGCACCCATGACTGGAGTACAAGCATTCGTGTTCATCGCACAAATGAATGCCCCCAGCGGGACTCGAACCCCCGACCGCTGGCACAGTAAGTTGGGTCATTACAAACTGAGCCAAACGTGTCGTTGAATATCGAATATCGGGCATAAAAAGACTCGTAATAATATATCGATGTAGATATGAGGTTAGATTTCTTCAGTATTTATTTGATTTTTTAATTTTTTCATGTCGTCTGACTGTATGCCCGCATCTCACAACCATTTTACTTGGAGACTATTATTTATTAATTTATTTGGCTTACGTACAATCACAATAATAGTATTTACATTCACATATTCGTACATAATAAAGTGGACTTAGGACTAAGTTAAATGTAGTATAACTTATAAATAGACAAAGCGTGTATAGAAATAATAAAAAATAACAATAACACACAATATATTGAAGAAGTTTGACCATCTATCATATGTAATAGAATAAGTTAGAACAAATAAGATGCGAAATTATCAATTTTTGCTAAGTTATAAGTAAATGAATTTTTAATGTGCCAAAAAAAGAAAAATAGCACTTCGTTCTTGTGGTCTGAATGGTCAAAAAAGTGCAGATAAATTTCAATTTTTTTTATTTTAATATAATTTTATTATCCTTTAATTCTCTAAGTAAAATTTACTTCTTAGGAAATGCTTTGTTATGAAAAATCCTTACTAAGCGCATATTATTTAGAGCATTATCGGGAATATAATTCGATTGACTAAAATATTATATAGGTATATATTATCGACTTACCCTCGCTTCGCTCGGGTGCGTTAGTTTTTGTTTTTTGTGCCCTAGGTTTTGTTTTTTTTTTTAAACGGAACGCTACTTATTTTTCCAAAATAAAAGTAGCCTAAGTTACTCCTTATAACATTAGCTATCTGCTAGTGGAAGTCCCATCAAAATCAGCCCAGCCGCTTCGGAGATTCACCGGAACTGATAGACAAACGGACGGACGGACCGACAGACATACAAAAATTTAAAAAAAAATGTGTTTTTCTTATCAGTTTTGTATATGATTTCATATACATTTAGTTAAAAGGCTGTTGTTTTGACATCACAAACAGACATTTCAATTTTATTTATCTGTATAGATAAACATTATCATATGCCTAATTAAGCAAAATTAAATACATATATTGTGTAAGATATATCCACTAATATTAAGGTGTATTAAACAATTTGAATCTTAGTATCTTATAAGTATGTAGGTACAAATATACCATTTATATGTTACTTTTAATTGAACAAGGCTACGGCTACTTTAATTGGGTCGAACTTGTAAAAATAGAAAATTCAATAAATTATCTCCTATTCGGTGAGTATGCTTTCTCTTCTTGTGATAAAAATTTTCAATATGTAGCTATTACGACATCACAGACAAAAATAATTTAATCTATGTAGATACATATAAAACAAAGTCGTGTTAGTTACACCATTTATAACTGAATAACGGCTGGACCAATTTTTATGATATTTCATTTTTTGGATTTCTCTTAATCCGGAATATATATATATATATATATGTATATATATATATATATATATATATATATATATAGTTATTAGCCAGCGTTAGCTATATAAATTTTAATATTTTTTTTGTATATATATATTTTTCTGATGTTTTACTACTTATTATCCTATTTAAAAGGTACCAAGCGACGAACCCGAGCGAAGCGAGGGTGTGCCGCTAGTCTCATTTGAAAGTAAAGATTACCTGTACAATATAAAGTACTATTTGAACTTTACTTCTAATCAATGTAGAACTTTGATCGTAGATTTATTCAGTGTAGGACTTTGATGGTAGAACTTTGACTTATTAAAATGACTAGAGACTCACCCTTGCTTCTTACGTTTTTTCGCTTGGTAATGTAGTATGGAATACCTTCTTTTTCATTTTTTTTCCGTGAATTTTTCCAATGTTTTAATAGTTATTCTTTTATTCGGGGTGAAGACAAATCCAACAAAAAAAAGATAATAAAAATCGGTCCAGCAGTTCTCGAGTTACAAGTGTTGTAACAAACCCGACTTTGTTTTATATACTCGTATATAGATATATCTAAATAAATCGTCAAAACAAAATTTATTGATAGAAAATAACATTAAAAATTTAAGTAATAGTATAAAAAATGTTTTAAAAGACAACAAAATCGAAAGTGCATTTCACAAGACTTCCGCAACACCATTCAGACAAAGAGAGACAATAGCATTCCCAAGGAGGGTTGACGTCAGGCAGGCGGCCGGTCGTAAAACTTTTGCCCAATCCTATCAGCAGTACAGAAGATTTACTACGCCGACCCCAAGTGATTGGGAAATGGGCAGGGAGAAGAAGAAGAAGAAGATATAGATATATCTAAACTTAACGCAAATATTAGTTTTTACTTGTGTAGAACGTACGGTATGCTTATGTGATTATCCAGTAAAAAACAAAAGCTACCTACATTCCAAAATACGCTCAAATCTGTACACAGTATAGCGTGAAAGAGTAAAAACATACTTATTCCATCACAAATTTACGTTTACTTTTTTTCTAAATGTAGCCATAAATGAAATAAAATAATCAATTGTTTTTAATAAAATATTGACATTATTGAGAAAATAAGTGATAAGTAATGAGTATTTAAGCCACTATAATCTTTAAAAAAATATTCATTATTTAAAAAAAATATAATTGATCTTAGTATACCATATCAAAAAAAATATTCCGTGTTCTATATAGCTCGAGGTTTCTATAGGTTTCTTTAGATTGTTATTACAATATTAAATATTAGTATAGGTCACTCTTTTCGCATTCCCTCTATACCAGCGAAAATCCAGTAAAAATAGTAAAAATCGGTCAATCTGTCTCTCGCACGAGAACCCATTTTCTTTCCCAGAATAAAAAATACCGGATATTACTCACCTAAGTCCTCTATCGACCAGTGAAGTTAGTTTAGCCTTTCCAAAGTTTACGGGGCTTAAAAAGACAGACAAAATTTTAGTCGTGAGGTAAATACTATTATCTTTTATCTATACAATTATAATAAAATTGTAACTAAGCTGAATCTGTACATTAAATATTTTTTGGAAAATCTTATTGAAACAAACATTATTATCGATACAGAAGCCGAATCTATAGTTTTTAGAATTTTTGTCTGTCTGTCTATTACAGCATCCCAGAAAAACCACTGGAGGGATTTTTTTGAAATTTGGTATGGTGATGGTTGGTTATCCGAGTCAACATACTTTTTACCGCAGGAAAATATCTCTTTTTTGAGAAAAAACAAAAACTGCAATGTAAGAGTATGTACTAATATGTAAAACCTATGAATTTGGTTTTTGGTCATCTGAAAGCGAGCGGAACCGCGGACAATGCTAGTTCATTATAAATTCAAAAGGCCCACATAGCAATGAAAGTGATATATTTATTGCATAAGAATAAATATAATTTGATTTTATCAGCTCAGTAAAAAGCTATTAGAAAAAATCTGACTGAAAAACGAATCGCTGACGTTGACTAATTAATACCGTTGGCATTGACTGAAAATAAATCTCTACCATTTTTCTCAAGATCCGTGCGTGTCGATAGGAAGCTCAAATTCAACTGCTCCTAGCCAAGACATAAGTTTGTGAATATTTTTATTTAAAAATCATGTAGGTATAATGAAAAAAAGTTTAATCTGTATTTTATGTATATTATAATTTAGCTCCTTGCCAGTCATTACTTTTTTTAATGTAACTTATGTCATATTTAATTTTTTAGCCATGTGTTGTTTGTTTTGATATCCCCATTCTAGACAGTATTACTGAAGACGATTAAAGTTTGGAATGAGAGTAACCGAGTTTATGACCTGAAGTAATGTCACATGTCATGTCAATGTATAAAAACAATTCGAATTTTTCGCTAGATAGGATCCGCATAGTAATAAAAATTAATAATATAAAAAATCCTATTATCTAAATAAATTTGCATATATAATTAATAATTAAATAATAATTATTATTATAGTTTAATCTTTGAAGTCATGTAATTTCACACATCTGCCTACCGGATGAAAGGTATTTTGTATTAAACGTAATGAAAATTCAGTGGTAACGCGCTCGCTTGAAAAATTAGGTAAAGTGAATTCAAATAGGTTCGCACCTCTGATATTTTCATGTGCGAATAATTTTCAATATGATTATCACTCGCCTTACGGCGAAGGAAAACATAATAATTAAATTAATGTAAATCTTATTAAAAAAAATTAAATATATTTTTTAAATATAATATTGCTAATTGCTAAAAGCCTATGATCTATTCACCCTCGGTTTTCATTAATTTGAAAGAATTAGAAAGCCCGCGTACTAGGCAGCCTGGCTGCGGCAGCCAGACTGCGGCAGCCAGTCGAATATATGACGGCGTATGGAAGCCCGCGCACTAGGCAGCCACGGCTGCCTGGCTGCTGCAGCCATCAGATTGCACGGCAGCCTATTGTAGGTAGGCCAAGTGCGCGGGGGCTCTTAGTATTTGTCAAACTATTTTATATCTTAAAACAAAATACATGATTTTTACGCATTGTAATAAAAAGGAATATTATACAATAAAAGAATATTATAATCAAAATAAATAGTTTTTTTAATACTTTGAAGCCCACATAAATAGAACATAATATTAGATTCCACTTTTTATCTAAATAACCCCGGAAACATCTAAAAGTGCGTTTTCTTGACGTGTCGACATTCAAAATCAAACATTCTCTATGTCGTATAATGATTTCTAAGGCTTTTATGTCGATCTTCCGCGTAAAAATGTACTATCGACAATTTTTTTTATATTCATATTGCTATCTCATATTCATTCTTAAATGCATAGGTCTAGTCAAAAATACCTACGTCTGCAGACCCAGGTCCAGGAACCGGTTCTGGGTTTGAATTCCGGGTCAGGTCAAGAACAGTTTTTGGATTATATATCAAGAATCTTAGACTTTTAAGAAAAACGGTATTAGGAGATTTAAGAAAATTCCACTTCTAAGACTTTAAAGCTTGTATGTATAACTATGAAAAAATAAGTCAGCGAATGCATGCCAAGACGAAAGTTACGAGTGAAATGGAAACCTACATTGTAAAATTATAATAAGTAAATAGATAGACAAAATATAAGTCGTGAAAATATCTTAGTATCAAAAAGTTCAAAAACAATATTATTTTAAATTTTATCTGAAAAGAAAGGATGTAATATAAATACAATATGAACAAAAAACTTAAATTATAATTATATGTTTTGCTTCCATATCTTTAAAATTCAATAAACGATTTTATAATTATATCAAATACTAGCAACTACCCTCGCTTCGCTCGGGTACGTCCCTAGCTTGGTTCCCCATACAAACTTTCATCTCCATTTTCACCCCCTTAAGGGATGATTTCCGGGATAATAATTCCTATCCTATGTCCTTCCCAGGGTCTCAAACTATCTTCTTACCAAATTTCATCTAAATCGGTTCAGTAGGTCCAGAGATTACCGCCTACAACATCACATCACAAACTCACAGTCTCACAAACTGACAAACTTTACCTCTTTATAATATTTTATATTAGTATAGATTTTTTTTAATTTCAATTGAGAGGATGTTCATAATGTAGGAGTAGAAGCGAGAACAAAACTTAGAATTTTATATTAGCATGTAGGAATTTAAAACTCGTCAGATGCATTTTTACAGTATAAATATAAAATGTTTAATTAAAAAGCACTAGTGACACGGTAGTAACGCGCTTGCTTACAAAAGAAGCACGTTTAAATCTCGGGTCTAGCACCTCTGATCATTGCCACTGATCATCACTGACTCCTGCATTTCTAGGAGAACCTTATTAGTTATCGAAAGACATCAGAAATCTGTCAAGCGTTCTACTATGGGTTGTCCACTGATGTTAAATAATTTTTGTAAAGAACTATTTTGTTAATTATTATAATATTTAAAATCAAACAATCATACCAAAATATATATCTAAGCTCGTTGCCCGTAGCTCCGCCCGCGTTCAGACGACCAAAAACCAAAATTACTAGGTTTAGTTTAGGCGCACCACAAGATTGAGAAAAAATGGCAGTGATTGGTAATGCCACAAATTTTCCTCCTTTAATATCAATTTTTTTCTGCTTACAAGCAAAATAATAATTGTACTGAAAGAAATATAATACATATATGAACCCTCATATAAAATTTAACATCATTTTCTGAAAATCCTTGCGATATGCGTATATTTTGGCATAATTAGAGTCTATCATTATTGAAACGAATACTTTGTGTTCTACTTGTTACAGAATTTTTGAACTCAACGATCAAAATCATTCTAAATTGATGTAATCTTTAAGATTTTACTTGTTTGAAATTGCACGACGTGGTTACCTAAAATGTTTTGAATTTAAGTCCCGTACGTAAAAAATATGTCTTTAATCTAAGCCGATAATAATAAGATATCTAGTGGATCCGATACAAACAAATATTTGTACAAATGCGAATAATTTTTATTATAAGTTGTTTATAACGAAAACTTAGTTTATTGTCTTACTTATGAAAAAATAATTTAGATTTTATAGAAAAATGATTTTTTTTTATAAAATTGATTTGTTTTAGAATAAAACAACTATAAAGACAAACTTAAAAACCAAAACTTTACCTAAATACAAAATGTGATCCAAATCGTTAGAATCATTTCCAAGATACACGACATTTTATAGATATACAAGTTAATATCTACACTAATATTATAAATGCGGAAGTTTGTAAGGGTGTCTGGATCTATAGATGTATGGATGTTTCTTACTCTTTCACGCAAAAATTACTGAATGGATTTTAATGAAACTTCACAATAATATAGCTCATACATCAGAATAGCACATAGATTACTTTTATCCCTAAAAATTGTGCTGTTCCCGTGGGATAAATTTGTTTTTGTTTTTCTAGAGGCAAACCCCAGTCAGGTTGAGCCGCTAGTTATTAGATAAAGTTGGTAGAGTCAAAAGATTTTTAAACTACCAACAACAGTGTATTTAAACATTTAAGCAGACATAATACTCAAGCTAAAAATAATATTTTTAAGACTTTGCTCATTCGTTATCTTTTTAAAGTATAACAAAATATAATATATCGCTTTGATAATAAACCTAATCAATATGACTAACACTTGTTACAAGAAGCTACTGTACGATATCTAACTGTCCTTATAGATACATATAAGTAACCATGAACGCTAATACTTACAATATTTCCATATAATACTTCATAATCACACTAAAGTGGCATTTCGCCATAACTGGGTGCACTTTTTGAAGTGAATATTTCTATAGACTGGTTTGGATGGGGAGTAAATTCATGTAAGTCGTCATCGACATGGTCACGTGACGTGTTAACGCTAACACTCAGAGCGCCGATAGATGTCAAACCAGATAAATGTGAACAGTTTTAATTTACAAATTTTAATTTAAGATCAAACAATTAATTTTAATACCCGAAAATAACAACTGTTTGTTTATAGTTTTAAGTTTTCACTTCTGTCGGCAGTCCTCATAACGACTTTTACTTGTTTATTTGAACCTTAACCTTTTCAATAACTAAAATCATGAACATCGAATTCGTCATCGAATCGTATAATAGAACTAGCCATGACATCTAATGTCTAAAATATGTCTACAAATACTTCACAAACACATTAATATAAAAGTAGTATTCCATTGTAAAAGGTCGATTTTTTTCTTGAAATTTGTTTGACACCTAAAAAATATCAGAAACATCGATTTATAATTATTGGCAAATCTATTACGTAACAAGGTAGAGATATTTTCAATAAGACTATCTTGTACGTTTTTCTTACGCTGTTTTTTTTTTGGTTTTTAGTTCCCGACATTTTAAATACTACCAAAAAAAAAACAAAATAAATCTGTGAAACAATCCGAAAAAAAAATTTTATTCAAAATATCATATATTCGTGTAAATCTAAGGAAGTTTTAGGTAGAGATAGACAAAAGGACACTAAAATTGAAAGATCTCCTTTTTGTAATTAATAATTGTAAATATTTATCATAATTTATGACGTTTATTACTACTCAATCTGTATAATATGTTAAGTACATACTCGTAATATGACTCTATAATGTAATAAGTGTCTAGCAAAAAATCAATTTGTGATGTAATCATTAAATAAAGAAATAAATTACACACCAACTTCTAAAAACATAAACATCCGGTATGGAAAACAAAGAGTTTTCCATAGAGCATGTTTTTAAATTAATACTTCTAATTGTATATTACATATTGCTTTTTATAAGATACTGCATTGCCCGCGGCTCCGCCCGCGTTCTGATGACCAAAAACTAAATACTTAGGTTTTATATATTAGTATAACTCTTACATTACAATTTTTGTATTTTTCTCAGAAAAGAGATATTTTCCCGAGGTAAAAAGTATCCTATATGTTGACCCGGATAGCCAGCTATCACCGTACCAAATTTCATTAAAATCCCTCCAGTGGTTTTTTCGTGATGCGGTAACAGACAGACAAACAGACAAAAATTCTAAAAACTATAGATTTGGCCTCTGTATCGATAATAATGACTATTTCAATAAGATTTTCTAAAAAATATTTAATATACAGATTCGATTTAGTTACAATTTTATTATATGTATAGATAAAAAAAAACTTTGGCATTAAACTACATTCAGACTACATTTTTAAATTAATCCGCACTTAGTTGCTTAAAATAAAACCAAACATTAACCTTCGGTTAACCTGATAGATAAAAATGATTTACAACACTTTTCCTGTACAGATCAATGGACGAATGTATGAAAAATAGTTTCGAGTCAAGGGCAAGACTTTGACTACTAATCTTGTAATAGCCACATGGTATCGAATTCAATTCGAAATAAGTCATTGTTAATCCATCAACTTATATATACGAGATATATGTACATATATTAAAATGTTATTAGTTTCTGTTATTTTTTCCAGATATGTAAATTGTCATTGATTTTGACATTTTTTTTTAAATATTTTACTTTAGACACTGCCACAAATATGTTGCGAAGTTTTTTTATCATCTAATAAACTGAAAGAAAACTAAATATTGCTTATACATTTATTAGAATAAAGCTGCAGGTATATTTAGCATATAAAATTTACTTTAAACGATTTTTTTTAGTAAAAGGTGTCTACGAGATACTTGATAGAGCCACAAAATATATTTATAATATAAATAAATATTCGTATGCAAATAGTATTACCATATTAAATTTTAATGAATCTAACTCCTTATAATTTATTATTTTATTATTATTCTATTATATTTTTATGAATAATCAGTTTTTTTTGTCAATCAATTGATTAACAAATAATTTTTAAATATTAATATCTTGCTCAATAACATTAATTTACAAGTATTAAAATTAAACTTACATTGTTATGACAAGTAGCTTCCAAGGGCAAAACCGTATATGAAATCACAAAACAGTTTTTTATACACACAAAAAAAAAACTTTGACAGTCGCTTAAACTTCGTCCATAGAGTATTTAATGAGAAAAAAAAAATTAAGTCACCAGATATTTTTTTATATCACAACACTTCACTATGCGTATTAAAAAGGCCATTTCTTTAAAAGTCGTCGGGTCGGCATATTTTCACTCACAGTGTAACAGACGTCCGTCGAGTTCAAATTTCGCGAAGCAACTGCCGGCTATCGGCGCGCACCTGTAGCTCTAACTTTGCTATTTTCAAAATCATATTGTATTGCATATTAATAATTAATTATATATGAGATATTATGTTATATTGTAAGTCATTACGAAATAAGGAAATATATTTTTTTTAATATAATATGTGTAGTTTGATGGTTTAGTCACATATAAACATGAATTGAAGTTATTATTAAGTCACTTATCTATACTAATACTAATACGAGTATACTAATAATATAATAAAGAGGTAAAGTTTGTGAATTGTGAGTTTGTGACGTTGTAGGGGGTAATCTCTGGATCCACTGAACCGATTTAGATGAAATTTAGTAAGAAGATAGTTTGAGGCCCTGGGAAGGACATAGAATACTTTTTATCCCGGAAATCATTTCTTAAGACGGTGAAAATGGGGATGAAAGTTTGTATTACAATATGTATAAGATTAAATTAAATGATTGTATGTGTGTGTTTGTAGCCACATTTATGAAAGTTTTAAACTAGGACAAAAGTGGTTGGATTATGGACGCTCGAGTCGTGCCATTTAAGATTTATTAATTTGTATACAATATGTATGTATGTACATACTACATAAAATAAGTAAATGTATATTGAAGATACAAAGACCACGGCACGATAAAAGTATACACCAAAATGATTTATGATAGCAATTGTGGTAGAGTGCGGCATGTGTCTACACGCGATGCTACGTCGGATATCACGAGTTCAATTACCACTCGATAAAGCTGTACTTAGATTATTAAACGTTATGACTATAGATTTTTTAAATAAAACTATGTTTTCGGATTTTTTCGCGGATTTTTGATTTTTGGTTCTCGACGTTTCGAATGCTTTACAGCAATCATGGTCACGGGAGAGATTAAGGTTTTAGACGTCTCAAAGACACATAAAATTGTTACAGGGAGTGCATACCCACTAACGTTAGAAAATGAATTCAAAAAATACAAAAATGGCACCAAAGTACCTTACAATATTTGTTAATTTTAATTTTGAATATATTTTTTTATAATTTTAAATTTTTTTACAATGCAATGTGGAAATATTATTTATTTAATTTTATTTATAACCATAGAGAAAAATAAAATATTGAATATTCAACACATATTAATGCTCTATATGTAATTTAAAAAAGTTAAAAAAATATTAAGCATAAAATTAAAATTATTATTAAAATTTGAATTAGTGTCATTTTGATCCGCACAGTAAGAACTTTTTTTAAGCGCAAAATAAAGCTTATTACAATTTATGTTACTTACATCGGTTTGTCATTGCCGACTGTACCAGGCCGAGCCTGTATTACAGACGACAGTTTCTTCCTCTATGACATAAAAGAATTATCACTAAATTATCATTAGACATTATCACTCCTATACTCGTATTTAACTAAAAAGCCACACAATCATAAAAATGACATTACAAGGTCAGTTATTCATTAACTTATACTTTAGTTAGTCATTAACTTATACTCGTATCTGTCTATATTATACGTTTTATATATGTTATTTGCTTTATGTAGTGCCCAGCCATTATTCGTATAGAAGTTTGGATGTTTTTGTAATTTCAATAGCTTCGCGAATCATCCTAAGGCGATATCGGTTTTCTTTTGCGAGGATTTGGGGTTTATCATAGCGAATGTATTGGCTTGGGCGATCGTAACTATACCTATATATTATTTACATTTGTTTCATTTTCTTATTTATTTGAATTCTAGATTTAAAACATTTACAACAAACATGTACAGACAATTTTTAGGTATTATTTGCTTATTTACTTAATAATATTCTAAGACCAACTGACGGATAATGCATAGACTATGACTCTAAACCAATAGATATTGAAAAACATGTAATTTTGCAAAAGAATTTCATAAATATGGAGAAGGCTAGCATTAATTCTTTAGTGACTTTTTTTTCTAAATTATTTACCTAAAATAGCTAAATAGGCGGTGAAAATTTTTACAAAAATACGAGATTTTTTATATGAACATGTAAAAGTATACTTAAAACTAGCTGTACAAACAAAAACTAATCTAACGCACGGAAACCGTACTCTTTTCCGGGATAAAAAGTAACCTATGCGTTATTCTGATGTATGAGCAATATTATTGCAAAGTTTCATCATAATCCATTCAGTAGTTTTTAAGTGAAAGAGTAACAAACATACATCCATACATACATTGTTACAAACTTTCGCGTTCATAATATTAGTGGGATGTCGATCTCGTATTTCATAACAAGCAATTAAAGCAGAGATATATGATTGTTTATTTTAAATATGGCTAACAACTGCCATCCAAAAGACGTATGAGAGGTTCATCGATATACAATTGAAAGACACAGTGTTATTTTTACGGTCACCCATTCAAATAACGTACTATTAGACCCAATTGGTTTCACGCTCATAAAAAAAAATCATTCCAATTCGCCTATCGACGAGATAAGGCGAAATTATCTTTAATTAACGTTTAGATAAAAGTTTATTGCAGACTTTTCTGAATATGTATTTGTTATTCAAATAATATATAATTATTACGTCTTCATTTGTACATGATGCTTGAGAGATAAGATAGCAACTGATGCGTTTTAAATTATTTTAAACTAGTATCGTACTTATATATATATATATATATATATATATATATATATATATATATATATATATATATATATATATATATATATATGCGATACTAGTTTGAAAAGTTTTTACTATTAGAAAAAAAATGTTTTTGAACTATTGAACAAAATGAACCTATTGAATTGCAAAGCAGCTTTTTTATTTATTGGGTAATATCCGAAAAAATATTAGTTTTGAACAAATATGAGAGATACAGTCAAGTAAAGATATTGAACACCGTTGGCTTTTTTATAACATTTTAATTCTATAATATTTGACCTTGTTACAAATTTATTAAAATATGTATACATACATATAAAAGATTAGGTCTTATATATTGTCCATAAAATGTCCAAAGCATGTCTTTTTAAACAGATTTGGTTGTTCTAACGATATTCATTTGAAAAACTATTGCTCGATAATGCGGCGCTCAAACTCTAAAATCTAAATCAATCGACTGCGTTCGTTAGTTGATGTACAATTTACTAACATACGATACTAGAATACAAAGTAAATGTCTTACTCTAACTCGTAAACTATTCTTTTAAAAAAATAATGTACATTATTGCTAGGTACAAATTAAATGAAAATAAACTTTATTGAATTAGATTTTACAAGCACTTTTGAATCGTCAATTTAATTTAAAGAGCGTCAGCGTAAATCAGTCCGTGTGGAAGCTACCACCGGCTCGGAAAGCAGTTCCGCTGTAAAGAGCCGTCGGGAAACTTAAACATTTGCTACTCGTATTTTAAACATCGAGTTACGATTTATTTTTTTTATTTTTTTATATATATATTTTTAATAATGTAATATATTTTATTTACAATAAAGAAAATTACAAATATTCTTAATTATATATACAAAACAAATGTACACTTAGTTATTACTGTACAAGTCATGTCCGCGTGGAATAGTGGCAAGAATGCTAGCCGCATTCCCCCGTTGAATGGCAATGCCGATTCTTTGGGCGAAAAATGCCAAAAAAATGCCAGCCCTCCTGTCACCAGTAGAGGCGATAAGACGAGGTGTTATGTCTTTTATAAAGAGCTTAGCACTTCGACTCCATGGGCCAAGGGTTTCTACAGCAAATGGAATAAAAACATAATTTTGACTAAGGGAGGTGTATTTACGCAACTTAAGTAGAACTTATAATATAAAGCCCACATATGAGTCAGTATATCTCATTTCCATCAACAAGAAACTCTTGAACAGAGTAATATGCTTTACTTATTAAAATATTTTTAATTTTATCTTTAAATGGTTGATAAAATAAATCTAAGACAGTTTGTGGAGTTTTATTAAATTACGCATATATTATACACATATTTCATCTTCTTAATATATATAATTCTTCTGTACGTGTGTTTGTTAACCTACTCCTCCTAAAGGGCTAGACCGATTTGGATGGAATTTCGTGTGTATAATTCAATGGGCTCCGGAATGGTTGGAAAACACACTTCAACCCGGTAGGTGGCGCCGCAGTCGGTGTGCCACTGATCATCTCCTAAACGGCATGGACAATTTTAATGACATTTTTTGTCTATTTTCGAGTGGGTCCCTGCAAGGTTTGAATTCACAAATTTAAATAATTTTAAATAAAATAAAAATTGATGTGTGTGTGATGTATGTTTCCTATAGACTCCAAAACAGCTGGAGCGATTTTGATGAAATTTTCAGGTAATCTTCAGATTAGCCCAGCGGGTGATCTGTGAATTTTGTTAGCGATTGGAAGTTTGGATGGGCGATGCCGCGGGTACTACGAGTTATTATATAATTGCGTAATATAATAAAACTCCACAAACTGTTGTATGAACAACAAACTATTATATGTATCTCGGAAACGGCTCTAAGAGTTTTTATATCTCTTCCGGAATAACGCCAAGCGAAGATCGATCGCCCAAGCACTTAAATCTAAAGCGGAAGCTACCAACCGAATACAGTTCTATAGAAACTCAACAGCCATTATTTTAAATGCTATAAATGTTATATTTATTACAATATTATAATATATACATATATTTTATCCTTTTTAAAAAAATATTGCGAGCCTGCATAATAACCTAAGACCGTAAATTGTGTCAACTTCTACGTATCATTTTATTATTTGTTGAGTTTTCATTATGCCCTTGTGTTTTATAGAAGGTCATAAGTACATCCTTTCATTTAATTTTTGTACAATTATATTTAAAAAATATAAGAAAATATAATTGAAACGTCTTGAATACTTATACATATACCGATTAGTGAGTTAACTATAATATTTAGGTCGAAAAAGGCTATGAAATTCCAGGAAAAACCAGTGTGGAATGAAAAAAGCTTATCGACAACAGATAGGTAATCGGTCTTAGCTAATAATTTATTTTGTCTATTCATTAAACAATCGATTAAGACGCTGAAGCATAAAAATAAAACGTATCTATTAAAGAAACACAGGATATTTTGTTATTTTGAATTTCATTTTTAACCCCCGACGCAAAAAGAGGAGTGTAATAAGTTTGACATCAATGTCTGCTGTGTGTGTGTGTGTGTGTGTGTGTTTGTGTCGGTCTGTCTGTGGCATCGTAGCTCTCAAACGGATGGACTGATTTCGATGCGGTTTTTTTTATTTGAAAGCCAGTTGCCTTGCGATGGTTCTTAGCTATGTTTGGTTAATGTCGGTCCAGTTCTTTTCCAAAATGATTATTATATAACTAGCTTTTTTGCACAGCTCCACATGCAAACTTTAATTATGCATTACACGTTACATACATATATACGCAATGTTTAATACGTAAATGTATCTTCATAAATCATAGCCTATGTGTTACTGGTGATTTGTAAACTTCGTATATATTACTATAAAGTTTCATCGAAGTTCGTTCATTTTTTGCATGAAAAAGCAATAACTAAATTAAATTAAAAATTACAAAAACCCCCGACCATCTTAGACCGATTTTCATCAAACATAGCTAAAAACACTCCCGACTAATTCACCTTTCAAACAAAAAAACAAACAAAATAAAAATCGGTTCTTCCGTTCGGGAGCTACGATGTCATAGACAGACACACAACACAGACACGTCAAACTTATAACACCCCGTCGTTTTTGCGTCGAGGGTTAAAAAACATACATCCTCACAAACGGTTTATATTTATAATTTTTATTCGCTATATAATAATAGTAGGATTTCTAATTTTCAAATTGGAATTTTAGATGTATAACTCTATAACGTTATGAAGTTACATGGCCTTTTGATTGACTGACATCAACGCGCCAACCATGCCGGCGTTAATTGTTGAATTTTTAACAGCTTATTCCATGATAACATGGATATTCATTATGAAAGTTTTATATTTAATTCAAAGCTTTAGTGAATGACAAAGGATTGTGTGAAAAACAAAATTTCCGTGACAAAAGCTACTTGAAAATTGGTTTTAAGTAATGCTCTTAGAAATAACAAGACGGCAATTTCGGCGTTTTTCAAAGTGTTACCTTTTAGAGGCTTAAGCAAATACTTACATACTACTTTGCCCTACTTACTATGTACTATACAAGGTTCTTCTCTGACAGTAGTGGAGGCATTCGCTCGATTGTGGTTTGGGAGGAAAATAGATACATTCCCAATAATAAATATATCCCTCTCAAAAATTACCCGTATCCTAAAACGGGGCGAGCTGAAGGAATGCATGGTCACGGCAGCCAGCTTTATCTGCCTATGTAAGCATTATGCAACAGTCGGGGTGTCGTGGTCAACCACGTGGCACGCGTGGATCGCCATTTGCATTTCAGCAATCACGTCAGGTGACTGTCGATTGCTACGCGTAGTACTGGACTTGAACAAACAGTTCTTTTTAGAACAATATCATGTTTCATGGGCCCGTTAACACCTCCAGGTACTAATAAATTAATTAAATTTCTAATAAATCTATTGTTAAGTGTAACGCCGGCGTGTCCGCGGTCGTTGAGGGATTAAAGTAGCTATTTTCAGGGCTCATTATGATTGTTTCGACGAACTGCAATAGCTCTTTTCAGAGCTAACTTTGTTTCAAGTGCGTATGTGATCCTGAAGCGTCCCATTATAGTAGAAGAGGTTCCTTTGGGTTTCAGTGGGTATTTAATGTTTTTTCTAGCCGGTGAGTCGCCACATATCCACATGTTGTACAGATTGCATGAGTAAATACATTTCCCAACGTTAAAAAAAGTCACTTAATACTAACAAAAAATGTAAAAATATATTGAATAAGTCATAATACATAATGAACTAGTAACTCACCCTCGCTTCGCTCGGGTTCGTCCCTACGGTGCGTTTTAACGGTTAGTATCAACAAATCTTTGAATTTCTCGGCTTTTCTGTACTATAATTTATATATATTATACATACACCTTCTTCTTGAATCACTCTATCTATTACTGAAAACTGCATTAATATCCGTTGAGTAGTTTAAAAGATCTAAGCGAACAGACAGTGAAAGCGACTTCATTTTATACTATGTAAAGATTACCTACAAAAAGCTTTATTCGAAACAAAACAATTCATAGAACTCAACCAATTTACAGGGCCCTTAATAAAAAGTCCGTCAAGTGTTCACAAAACATGCGATACAGATATTAGTAGCTTTATCAAAATCAAAGGCGTTTGACAAACAACAATTTGTGATAAATTATTATTGAGAAAATATAAAGTCATTTGTAATATTATTTTTATTTGTTTTATATAAGTATTATAAGTAAATTAGTTAGTCTATAGTATTTTATTTATCATTTAAATATTAAAATCATATTTATTCGTATTTTAGTAATTTATTTACGTTATTAACTGTTGTAAAATTGAAAAAGTCTAAGATTATTTAACATAAACTATTGTAGGATGAGCTATTGTGAATTACCTATCACGATTAAGAAACCTATACTCTACCGATAATAATATAGGATCTGGAGAGTTTGTTTGTTTTTATTTTGTTTGAAAGCACTAACCTCGGAAACTAACGATGAGATCTGAAGTATTCGTTTAGAATTTAAAGCCTAATTTTTAATTCATCGCTTAGTGGTAGATTTTTTTTAAATATATGAAAACTTTGAGGTGTGTTTGTATATATGAAACATTTGAAGCCTGTTAATTAAATGAAAAATTAAAATCGGTTCTCAATAGGCGAAGATATTGCATTAGATAAACAAAAAGAAACATTATACCTGGAACCTCTTTTTAAGTCATCTAAGTCGGATAAAATTTTATTCACATAATATTTACCTCCCTACCTCGCTTTGCTTTGGCGCATCCCTAAATATTGCGAACTGTCTGTATGACGCTTTGGTAACATAAAAAGCCAGTATCACATCCCTATAAGATATGTACATGCAACGAACGTCAATCTGTTGTTCTGTCTATGTGTGGGACAAATCTACTGAACCTATCAAAACAATGTAATAGAAAATTGTAGGTCGTAAAAGGGCCTACAGAAAAGTTCGCAATAGATACCAATCCCCTAAGTTACACTCGCAATAACTATTTAAAACGTACCAGGAACGCGTCCGAGCGGAGCGAAGGTAATTCATTTGTATTATATAAAAATTGAATCTATATTCTATACTAATATTAAAAAGGGGCAGAGTTTGTTTGTTTGTTTTTTTGAACGCGCTAATCTCAGGAACTACTAATCCGATTTGAAAAAATATTTTTGCATTAAATAGCCCATTTATTGACTAAGGCTATATCATCCCGGAAAAAAGTACGTCTCTCGTGGGACAGATTTGTTTATGGCTAAAATAACATTGAATAAAATAACACTAAATCGATTTTTTTTTGCTTAGTAACAATTTAAATTATTCGATACTTTGTTTATAATTTGAACATACAAACAATGATTACAAACTCTAAATATAACCAACCTATAAAGCATAAAAAGCATATATAAATATAATCGATAAATAAACATTTCTACACGTTATCTGCCGTCCTTAATCTATGACCTGTCATGTAATTGGTTATGGTTTTGTTAAATAAAAGATTCCAATAAATAATGTATATACAATTTATTGTTATAAAAAAGTAATTATGTACTTTTTGCCTTATGTTGGTGTATAATTCATTATTTATAGAGTAAACCATCCTTTATAAATAACTAAAAAGGAAATTTCAATTCTTGGGTGTACGAGTATGTTTTTTCTAAATATATTTCGCCATTTTTAACCGATTTTAACGATTCTTTTTTTAAAATAATAGTTAAATATTTTACTTTATCATTGTCTAAACTAATATTATAAAGAGGTAAACTTTGTGAGATTGTGAGTTTGTGACGTTGTAGGGGGTAATCTCTGTATCTACTGAACCGATTTAAATGAAATTTGGTAAGAAGATAGTTTGAGACCCTGCAAAAGACATAGGATACTTTTTACCCCGGAAATCATCCCTTAAGGGGGTGAAAATGGGGATGAAGGTTTGTATGGGGAATCAAGTTAGCGACGAGCCCGAGCGAATCGAGGGTGAGTCGCTAGTATTACATAAACTGAATATTACAAAGAAATATTTTTTATAATAAAAAATGATATAAATAACTCTTATAGTCTCACAGTCCAATACTCGCACATATCCCATAACTGTCGCGAAATTTATTGATTTTTTATTGCGATTGGTCATATACAACATTTGCATGGGTCATATACAAGTTTAATTTGGTCTCGTTAAGACACAGCTTTGCAAAATCATAAATCACCGCGTATTGTCTCAATACGAACGCTTTATAAAGAGCTAACGAGTAACGACCCGCCCACGCCTCGCGCTGTGGCTAACTACTGCAAACTCTCTGCGCCTTTTTACTTTCAATATAAACTTAAATTATCTACTGCCATATTCGAATTAACTCATTGTAACCGAATGTTTGTATATAAATAATATATTTTTATAGTAAAAATCATCAACTTATAAAAATATAGAGCATGCTATGATGCGTCTAGGAAAATGCAATCTCGTGTATGAACTTTGTAATTGATTTTATGAGTTTGTCTTTTTTTGTGGATCAGTAAACAAAAAACTCAAAATGGAGTTATGCATATACCTACATTGTACAAGTTTATAGCCTACTAACGACTCACGCTCGCTCCGCTCAGGTTCGTCGCTAGTTACGTTTTAACAGTTAGTATAAATTTCTCAGAGATGAGATATTTTCCAGCAGTAAAAAGCATAACACACAAAACCATCTAGTTCCATGGTAAGCTGCGAGCTTGTGTTATGGATACCAGATAGTTGATATACTAAACATATATAACTTTAAATACATACATATTATAAATATAAACACTCATGACTGGAGTACGAACATTCGTGCTCATCACAAAAATGAATGCCCCCATCGGGACTCGAACCCGCGACCCCTGGCACAGCAAGTAGGGTAACTACGAGTCAGTCAGTCAGTCAGGAGTGTTGTCAAATTGCTATACATATTATTAAGCTAATACATATTATTAAGTAAACGATAGTGTCAAACGATATTCATCATAATGACTTGACGTCAAAACTTAAAATAGATATCTATAGGTAAGGTTTGTTAAAAATCTGTCAATACTAATAATGTTCAAGTTGTTTATGTTTTAGCATAAACGATCGATTTAATGTGCATATGGTGAAAGTACCAAAAATAAAAGTGTTTTATGATGAGAAGAATTGATGTTGCACTTAAGTGATTATAAAATAAACGAATCTAGATGATTTTATAAACAAAATTCATTGTTTTTACAATAAAATGGTAATTTATCACGTATTTCTGCAGATCTTGTAAACTATTTAATGTCTTGAAATAAATCTATATAGTTTTATTGTTAGACACTTCTGCAAATCAGAGATACAAACACTACTGAATTGTTATAGGGTGGTGTGCAAAAAAAAAGTATTAATTAATATGAAACAAAAGAGGAAAAGTTTTTTTAACCTCTGGCCTCTCATTTTATCAGTTTAAGTTAGATGGAAAACTCCAAACATTAAATATAATTTATTCATAAAATAAAGCAAAAATTAACAAATTAAAAGCAAAATAAATGTAATATCATTTATTTTACTTTTGTATTCTTTTATAAAGTAAAATATACAGGATATAATATAATACATAAGTAGGTACTTCTTAAGCAAATAGGCAGATCGAATCAAAATAATTTGGAAGTTATAATGATTTTGAATCAATGCAATGTCTCTATTCCACTTTTAGGGTAGGATTTTTTCTTAAAATATATAATATCATATAAGGTATTCACATATATATATATATATATATATATATATATATATATATATATATATATATATATATATATAACTAATTCATTAAAAAAGTGAATACTTCATGTAATATACACAAAACACGATACATCACAAATGAGTACCGCTTCTACTTAAATTAATCAAAAATAAAATATTTGGAGTTCCGGATCGGAAGACTTGGAACGGCTTGAAATATAGGGCTCTATTACTATTAAGCCTTTCGCCCGACCTCTTATTTAGACCTTAACTATAGTGAATTGCTATAAACGAATGAATTATTAATAAGGAGCTGGTTGGTTTTTTACAGAATATATTATGTTATTATAGTAGATATTCTAATAAATAATAAAACAATATGTAAAAATTAAAAAGACATTAAATTCCATTTGAGAAATTTGTTGGTAGATTTTTTTATTAAATTTAAGCTGTAAAGGTGTACATTTAGTTCTAGCTAGAAGTTTACCTCGCGTTAGGTACAGTAATAAATTATAAAAAATATAGTACAATCCTATTTTATTGTATTGGGCACTGGTAGCCCAGTGGCAACGCGCTCGCTTGGGAAACCGAGTGAAGCCGGTTCATATCCCGAGACTCGCACCTTTGATATTTTCATGTCCGAATCATTTCCAACATGATTACCACTTGTCTCTCTGTCACTTGTCTTACGGTGAACTTTCTTCGCCGTGAAGAAACCTGCTTGTCTGAGAAAACCTAGAAAGTTTTCGAAAGACATGTGCAGTTCACAATCACGCACTTGGCCAGCGTGGTGGACTACGGCTTGATCTCACTTGTATTGAACAGATACCCATACCTAGCAGTGGGACGTTAAAAAGGGCTGATCACAATTTTATTGGTACGTAAAACAAATATGTTTTGTGGCATAATGCTTGGTTTGCTCATATTATCCTATTGATCTTACTATTATAAATATTAAAGTTTATATTTATATATTTGTCATCGTTCACGCTGAAGGGCTGAACAGATTTGGATGAAATTTAGAACTCTAGTAAACTAGGACCTGGAGCGTCACATAGGCTATTATTAGGCACCTAGAGACACATTTGAGCGAAGCAAGAGTAAATCACTAGTTAAAAATATAAGAAACAGTATCTTTTAAAGTAGAAATAGAGCACTTGCTTAAATCTGTTTTGTTGCAGCGATTTCTCGAACAATATATCTTCTGCAACGTCGGAAGTTTTCGAATCCGGTGATACTTACGTTTATTAACCCCGACGGTTCCGATTTATATCCTACTCTGACCATATCAATGTTGAGTGCGATGGGTGTTACAGTACAGGAAATTATTTCAACAAACCAATGGTGTGTTGGCTAATCATTAGTCAATAATTCCCAATAGGATGAATCCTATATATGTTTGTCTGCTACTATGTAACACTTGAATAAAGTTAATTAATTGGAGTTTTTACTTTTTATGCATAGAGTTATAATTAAGAATAAAGTGGAATAGGATACTTTTGGATTTCCACAGTCATACTATAATTTTACCTAATCTTACATTATGCATATAAGGAGCAGTAGAGGTAACTGCTCCGTTGGCCCAATGCAAGGCACGTCCTGAGTTAGAGTTTTCTGTCAATTCTCACTAACACACATATACACACACACACACACACATTATATATATACATATATATATATATATATATATATATATATATGTATATATATATATATATATATATATATATATATATATATATATATATTTATATATATAATTCTTCTGTGAGTGTGTATGTCACTGAACTTCTCTCAAACGACTGGACCGATTTTGATGAAATTTTTTGTGTGTGTTCAAGGGGATCTGGGAATGGTTTAGATTCACAATTTTGTCCAAAAAGTTTGAAATTTTCAAATTAAAGACGTGTAGACAGGACAACGTCTGTCGGGTCCGCTAGTGTATACATATATCTATCTTTATATATATATAATTCTTCTGTGAGTGTGTATGTCACTGAACTTCTCTCAAACGACTGGACCGATTTTGATGAAATTTTTTGTGTGTGTTCAAGGGATCTGGGAATGGTTTAGATTCACAATTTTGTCCAAAAAGTTTGAAATTTTCAAATTAAAGACGTGTAGACAGGACAACGTCTGTCGGGTCCGCTAGTATATATATATATATATATATATATATATATATATATATATATATATATATATATATATATATATATATATATAATATATATATCTGAGCGTAGTGAGAGAGGAAGAATTTCACATAACTATAATACATAAAAAATTCTTAGTAAAGCAATATTTTCATTCATCCTCTTTACAAATCATATTTGAATATCGTTTCGAATAATCATATAAAGTAAATAATGTAATATATTGTTATACATTATATGTACAATTATAATGAAAAATTTATATGGTTAACAAAATGTATAATGACGGAAAAGGCATATATTTAACAAGGAAATGTTTTTTTTCCTAAAAAAGAATAGTTTATAACTTTATTATATACTAGCGACTCACCTTCGCTTCGCTCGGGTTCGTCCCTAGGTTGATTCCCCATAAACACTTTCATCTCCATTTTCACTCCCTTAAGGGATTGTTTTCGGGATAAAAAGTATCCTATGACCTTTCCAGGGTCTGAAACTATCTTCTTACCAAATTTCATCTAAATCGGCTCAGTAAATCCAGAGATTACCCCCTACAACCTCACAAACTTTACCTCTTTATAATATTAGTATATATGGGGCTTAGTGAACCATCAAATAAATACATATAATATATTCATATAACGATTACTATGTAGTTATTTAATTTAATAGGCTCAAAGCATCTATCCGCACTCGTAATTATTAGTTTTCGTATAAAATTATTAAAACAAAAATAAATCTGTCAATCCATATGTGTAAAGTTATTATAGCCTTGTTGATGTAACATATTCATACCTAAACATTCACATTACTCGTAGAAACAAGCACATGAGCTGATTTAAGTAGTTACTTAATAAACAATATATATCAACTAACAATATCTCTTACTGATTTCGACCAGAGTGGATAATCTCACTGAGACTAATCTCAGTCGCAGATCTCTAAAGATCTGCGCAAGAGAAATTATAGTGCACTAGCGGTTCACTCTTGCTTCGCTCTGGTTCGCCTCTAGAAAAATAAAACAAATCTATTCCTCGGGAACCGTATACTTTTCCGGAATAAAAAGTAGCCTATGTATTATTCCAGACTATAATCTATCTCTGTGGCAAATTTCATCCAGATTCGTTCAGCCGTTCTAGCATGAAAGAGTAACGTTGTTTATCCATACATACTCATAAACTTTCACATTTACAATATTAGTATAGACAAGTGTGCACGCAAACAGAAGTGCATTCTCTATGCCTTTGACTCATACGACGTGGGACGACAATTCGACGTGACCGGTGAAGGATTAGGCAGCACAGGTAGCACCGACAATTTACGTGCTTTTCGAGGCCCGGGGGTGAGAACTCAATAACTACACTTGGCTCGACCCGGGACTCCATCCCAAGATCTCCAGATCTGCAGCCGTACATGCTAGCCACTAGACCACCGTGTTTATTTGAATGTATGTATGTATTCAGCCCTTTTTAACGTCCCACTGCAGGGCACGGGCCTCCCTCCTCCTTCAGTACGAGGGGGATCAGGCCATAGTCCACCACGCTAGCCAAGTGCGGGTTGGCGGACTTCACATATCTTTTGAAAACTTGCTAGGTTCTCTCAGACATGCAGGTTTCCTCACGATGTTTTCCTTCACCGTTAAGTCAAGTGGTAATCATGTTGGAAATGATTCGCAAATGAAAATATCAGAGGTGCGGGACCCGGGATTTGAACCCGCTTCACTCGGTTTCCCAAGCGAGCGTGTTACCACTGGGCTACCACTGCCTTATTATTTGAATACTTAGTCATTATAAACGATAAGCACTCAAATTTCACACTCAGTTTGAAAAAACCAAAATACAACTTCACTCAAACATCGAACTCAAAATATATGGCGTTTGGGGCCAGTTATATAAATATGTTAAACATCAACGAGGTCATTCGAAAAACAGTAATCCAAATATTAATACATTTAAAATGATGCGCAAATATAATTAAATTAAAATATTCACCGTGACAACCTTGATCATGACCTTTTAGGGAAGTATCGAAATACTTTAAACGACCAAACAATATCATATAAATAAATTAAAATAATATTTCTTTTTGTGGTTTAAAATAAAATGCTTCATAGTTTATTATCATTTCATTACTCACCCTCGCTTCGCTCAGGTCCGTTTCTAGATACGTTTTGACGTTTAGTATGAAATACATTTTTTTATCGTGAATTTTTCCGATGTTTTAATAGTTATTCTTTTGTTCGGGGTGAAGACAAATCCAACAAAACAAATATCATAAAAATCGGTCCAGCAGTTCTCGAGTTATAAGTGTTGTAACAAACCCGACTTTGTTTTATCTCATAATGTCTTATATTGTGTATTATATACATATATTATTATGTATATTAGAGTGTAAAGTGTACATTATATAAAAATTGTAGAGACCCGTTGCTTCGCAATGAATTTTTAGGATTTCTTAACCAAATCATTAAATCAGAACTCTTATCATTATCAGCTGAGAGACTTTTTTTAAGTCTATATAAGCATGAATGCTATGTTTGGATAGGTCTTTGAAATTCAGATCGGTGTTCGTAAGTGATTTTTTTGTTCAAGCCAATAATTGCAGTCTTATGCTTATAGTATGGGGTGGAAAATTCTGAAAAAAAAATTGGATAATAGTTTCCAAAATTCTCTCCAAGAAAATTAATTTGAAGTAGATGCAATATGTAGTTCTTAAAGGATGTTTCACGCATTTCGGGTAAAATTAATTTTGTTTTTCATAGTTATACTGTGAAATACAAACTTGTATATGGGTTAATATTTTGTTTTACTTTTGATATAACCTTGCTAAGTAATAATTATATAAAACAAAACATAATTTAAATGTTTCCTGCTACGGAACCCTCGGTGTATCAAAAAGAGCTCACACTTCTCCAATTTTTTTTGAAACCAACTTTTACAGATTTGAACCTTTATCCTCTATGTCAGTAATCAGTAGTGCTATTCCGAACATACCACACTACGCAGCGATGGTTTTCAAAGCACCTACTTAAAATGATTATTTTATAAAATAAATATGTTGGGACATTCATATACAGCACCATCTCGTTTCTTGGTTAAGCTACGAGGCTTGTGTTATGGATACCAGATAATTGATACACTACATATTATATGTAACTTTAAAGACATACATATTTATAAATATAAACACTCAAAACTGGAGTACAAACATTCACCCTCATCACACAAATGAATGCCTCCAGCGGGACTCCAACCCGCGACCGCTGGTACAATAAGTAGAGTCACTACAAACTGAGCCAAACGTGTTGTATTTATTTCGGATCACAAAACCTTTTTTATTTCCTTTCATACCAATGTGTCTATTCGACATAATATGTACGTAGATTCCGAAAATATTAAATATTGATTAAAATGAAGCATACTTTTACGTCTCGATCGAATACTCGAGTAACTACTGAAGTAGAAAGAAGGCCAAAAAATAGTCTAAGATCCCTTGACTTCAGTCATCAATATATACTGTATCAAAAAGCTCATAAAACTTCTATCCCCTTTCTAGCGATAATATATTACGTATATCGATAACCTATCACTTTTCATCGAATGTTTAACACGCCAGTCGTTCGTATTCTCTTCTTTATGATACAGATACGTTTTTTTCTTACCTACAGTAAATTGTGCCTTATATTGTTTTTCCGTATATCTTCGATCTATCAGTAATTGTCACGTTTAAGTTAGTCCATCCAGTATACACAGACATACAGACAAATATCGTGTCAGAAAAAGGTAGTTGGAAAATGAGCTATTTTATACTACTTATTGCTTTCGGCTTCGCTCGTGATAAGCGCCATTCAAAGGTTACAAACCTATGTCCATCTCCAAGATGCAATTTATGTCCTTGCCAAATTTTATCCAAATCTGTTCAGCGGTTTAAGCGTGCAAATGTAACAGACAGAATTACATTCACATTTATAATATTAGTATGACAGACACTTATATATTTTTATTTGTACGTTTAATATTAAAATATAAAAAAAACTTTGGCAATGTCAAGGCACGTCACTAGTTTCGTTATAAGAAACAATGCAATGCTTTGATATACTAAAGCAAATCTTGAATGTTGAGTACCTTTGGATTACTGACATAAATTAAATTCGAATTAAACTTAAAGACGTTGGAAATGGTAATTTAGTATTAATTATTGCCCGGGAGTGTTAAGTGATTGATTTATTAAATAAAACTTTAACACTTACAGACGCTATATAAAATAAATCACTGACTCAGCTTTAAATTTTGTATCCTACAAGACATTGGCGAAGAAAATCGTTTCTAAATGGTACCCCTAGGAGTCACTAAACAAAAGAATTGTATTAAATTAAATTTTGTACTGGAGTTCCTTCTATGAAAATTTAGTACTGAGGAACGTTTTTTGAAAAATACGTATCATGAATATTAATAGCTTTAGACCCAGTTCTTATGTAGGAGATTAAATTCAGTAAGTAATTATTTGGTTCGGTAAATTCTTTTACTAGTAAATAGCTTTATTACATCCGAGTGGTGTAAATTCTATTGTGTTTTAGTAGAGCTATCATAGGATTTTCTACAGCAAGTCGGAAAAATGCCGCTTAACTGTCTTATTGACAAAACACAGTCATAGTTCAGCAATTTTTCCTATCTTTTATGTAAATAAAAATAAATGTTGCTAAGCGCAAAACTCGAGAACGGCTGGACCAATTTTTATGATATTAGATTTTTTGGATTTCTCTTAGTCCGGAATAGGATAAAAAAATTATATGACTAATGCTGGCTAATAACTATTTATATCTATTTAAACGTACCTAGAGACTAACCCGAGCGAAGCGAAGGTGAGCCGCTATTACTTAATATTTACAAATTATATATAATTACCTTCCTCGTCTATAGATAGCTCTTTCTTTTATAGAAAAGTCTCAAAATCCGTTGTGTAGTTCTAAACCAAAAATTGAAGTAAACAAAGAAACAGGTAGAGACAGATAGCTATTTGCTATTATAGATAAATTATGTAGATGAGCGACTTGCGCTTGAACTAACTTTCTTTTGCATTGAGAGATCTTACCGCACTAAAATGTTAAATATTTTAATCATTAATCCTGCTTTATTATTTATTTCTAATAATTTGTGTAATAAATTATTGATTTTTTTGTATAAAGAACAACTCGGCTGAAATAACTATTGTGATTTCCCCCAGGAATAAGACATTTTCCTTAAGAAAAAAGCATACTTAGCCCGAGTAATAAGCTATCAATCACACTTTAGTTAAAATCCATTCAATAGCATGAAATTATAAGGGAGTATGATAGACATATATTTCTTAGTTAAATAATACATTTTTATTACCTCGTTACACATGGTATGACGAGGCAAAAAAGTAGCCTATGTCACTCTCCAGCCCTCCAATTATCTTCACACAAAAAATCACGTCAATCCGTCTCTCCGTCTGGATGTGAAAGAAAGACAAACAAACACACTTTCACATATATAATATTAGTACGGATACTGATACCACGGCATATTTCACTGTAAAAGCATACTAATTAAAATTTATCTAAATCTAGACAGTTCAACTAACGAGTTATAGTGCTATTAAAATTTTAATATTATTTACGTACTTTACCTAACTCTAGTTACCGTCCTAACTATTTAATGTCCATATATGATACAAAATTCGTAACATTAGATAATGTTATTCTATATTGTATTGTTAGTCTATATATATTGACGACACGTTTGGCTCAGTTGGTAGTGACCCTACTTGCTGTGCCAGTGGTCGCGGGTTCGAGCCCCGCTGGAGGCATTCATTTCCGTGATGAGCACGAATGTTTGTACTCCAGTCATGGGTGTTTATATTTATATATTTAAATTTTAATGTTATATATGTGTAGTGTATCAACTACCTGGTATCCATAACACAAGCCTTGTAGCTTACCATGGAACTAGATGGTGCTGTGTGTTCCCAACATATTTATTTATTTATTATTAATTATTACTTAGTTTATGGAAAATTCTAGCAATAAATTAATATATTAGTACTATTTTTTAAGTAATGTAGTATGAAAGTTTAAGCATAAAAATTATGATCTTACTCTATAGTACATACATTGTATGAAATTTTCTCTAAAGGAGTAAAATTTTTAAAGGGGATCCTGTTACAATGTTTTGAAATTCTAATAGTGCTTGCTAGTAACTAATAAAGCGACTAGAAATACTTTAAAAATATAAATGACTTTAAGAAAAAATAAAAAGTATTTTTTTAACTTTATTATATAGAACTTGTCTGGAGGTAATCATACAGTTATTGTATGTATTAAAAAAAAGATAAATGTATGTTTATTTATAGTCTATGCTTTATTAAACAATTCAGCCGATTGCTATATAATTTTCATGAGACACTAAGAACCAATAAAATATGTTAAAACAATATATACAAAATTATTCTTAAATGTAACTTTGAATCCACTTAAAGCGTATACATATTAATAATTTAGTATTTTTAAAGTGCTACTGCTGAGGATCTGCCTCCGTCTCATGCGTATGGGATCACACCATTGTTCATGGACATTGGACCTGGTCATATACGGCGGTGATAGGTGGGCTTCACACGTCTTTACAAAACTAGTTAAACTCTTTCTGTTTTTAATAATTTTTTTGGGTATATATATTATAATTATAGCTACACTAAAAAATATTTTTAATGATTTTTTTATTTTTTATTTTGAAAATTATGATAATAATAAATAATATCGCCATATTTAATTATAATACTTATTAAAAAAATGTGTAGAATTAAAATCAACAAATATTGTAAGGTACATTTGTGCCATTTTTGAATCATCTCTCTTATCTCATCTGAAATCATTTTGTGAAATTGTGTGTAGGCACTATCTGTACCAAGTATAATATGACCTTTGAGATGTCTAAAACCTTAGTCTTTCCCGTGACCATGATTGCTGTAAAGCATTCGAAACGTCGGGAACCAAAAAATCAAAATAAGTCCTCTAAAAAATCCGAAAAAATAGTTTTATTTTGAAATGTAAAATATTCGCCTAAATCTAAGAAAGTATTAGACTCGCTCAATTATGCAGATTTCCATACGATGTTTTCTCTTCATCTTATTAGCAAGCACATGAAAATCTCCGTTGTAAGACTCAAGTTCGAACCCAATTCAAGCGAGTAAGTAAACGTTAATGGTCTACAACTAGAAAAAGCAAATAAAAATGTGTTAAAATTTTGAGGACCTCTGAGGTGTAGTGTTGGTTACCGGTTTTTTAACGCATAGAGCACATAATGCATGTTTTACTTGTCTGGTTGAAACGCATCACATCATGTCAAAGAAAACGACCACATTGTCCTACGACTACACCAGGGACATGACCTTTTTTAAACTTGACACTGTTTTGTATTTTGGCCTTTGTGACTTTAGATAATTTTTTTTTTCATGCAAAGTAAACGTAGACCTATTAACTTTTAAATACTTAATACCTTTCTTAAATTTTAAATCTTAAACTATCAAAAGACTAAATTGAAATCGATTAATCTGTTTGGGAGCTACGATGCCACTGACAGACACACAGATACATACGTAAACTTATAACAACCCTCTTTTTACGTCGGGTCTCGGAGATTAATATAGTAAAATAGCACAATTATTTTAAACTACCGTGCATTTTAATCAATCAGTGGCAGTTTGTTTGATAAGTATAAATATTTTAAATGAAAAGAAAAAATTTAAATCTTCTAAAATTAGATTTAGGAAGCGTAATAAGTATTAAATAATACTCTGTGTTCAAGTGTAGGTAAATGTATTAGGAGAATTTTTTTTTGATGGCAGATAAAATAGATATAATAATTTTGATTTAAATATATATGTACATTTTTTTAGATACATGAAATAAAATTTTAAGCAAGCCGAATCTATACATTATTATTTTTTTTTTGGAAAATCTTATTGAAATAAACATTGTTATCCATACGGAGGCCGAATCTATAGTTTTTAGAATTTTTGTCTGTCTGTCTGTTACCGCATCACACAAAAACCACACATATAGGACACTTTTTACTGCGGGAAAATATCTTATCTCTGAAAAATCTATACTAAATGTTAAAACGTACCTAAGGACGAACCCAAGCGAAACGAGGGTGAGTCTTTAATGATTTAATATATCTATATCATTATTACAGATTCAAAAACATTTGAAAATATAAATATTTGGTCCAATACCAAATATTATTAAATAAAATATGATAATAAAACATATACTATACTAAACCAGTTTAGAACGCTACGGTTACATTTGAACGGGTTTCTTTAAAAGATTAATCGTTCCTCTAAAACGTAAACAAGCGAATTCTGTGAAAAAGCCTCGGTGTATTTAAAAGCAGAGGAAATGGGAATTTCAAAACCATGGTCGTTGTTACTGCATGATATGTTAAATAAACGTCCGCTGCTTTGACTAATTGAAATATTTGCTTAATGAACTAGCAGTAAATTTTTGTAGAAACAGTGTTTATTTTAGTTGTTTTATCAGCCATTTGTTGCAGTGCGCTGTAACGTTTCAGAGTTATGTCTTGTACAGCGGGTGTTGTGTATTTTCTAAGACACAATATACAGAATAGAAAATCTTTGATGCGAAAGTTTGTAGGTGTGTGTGTGTAAGTATTTGTTATTCCTTCACATCCTATCTATACATATAATAAAATTCTGAGTCGAATCTGTACAAACTTAAATATTTTTTTGTAAATTCTATCAAAATAGTCATTATTATAGATATAGAGGCCAAATCTATAATTTTTAAATTTGTGTCTATCTGTCTGTCTGTCCGGGAACGAAACACGAGAAAACCATTGGACAGATTTTGATGTAATTTGGTAAGATGATAACTGGTTAACCGGGTCAACATAAATGGATTAAATGATGATGATATAAATGGATGAATAACGGAAAATATCTCATCTCTGAGAAATCTACCTATACTAACCGTTAAAACATACGCCTATACCCCTACAACGCCTAGGGGCGAATCCTAACGGAGCGAGGGTGAGTCGCTAGTTTTTAATATAATTATTATACACAGATAATTTGTGTATACTTCTATTATGTATAGTATATATCTATACATATAATAAAATTGTAACTAAGTCGAATCTGTACATTAAAAATTTTTGGGAAAATCTTATTGAAATAGTCATTATTATCGATACAGTCTCATTTCTGAGAAAAAATACAAAAACTGCATTGTAAGAGTATACTAATATGTAAAACCTAAGAATTTGGTTTTTGGTCATCTAAACGCGGGCGGAGCCGCCGGCTATGCTAGTAGTATATATGTACGTAATGTATAGTTATATACTTCTTGTCCTAGAAGTGGTTTCTATGAGTTAAAGACAATGTAATATATTTTTGTATATTTAATTTGAAAATTATTAAAAGAATCTTAATTAATGTATTAGGAATCTTGAGCGTATTTTTTACCGAAACGATAGAAATAAAAACGTATGTGTGTACTTATATATGTACCTACCTATTATGTACGCACGTAAGAAGTTATACGTTTTTGGCGTAACAGAACAAAAATAGCTAAAGATTTCATCCCGTATGTCACAACTCTCTGTTTGTAAAAGGAATGCAGCTAACTTCATCGTGTCGCTTTTTGGCTGTCGGTGTGCGCGCGCATCGTAAAAATTCTATTCTTATATTTTTTCAAACGTCCCAAAAGAAGTATAACTTCAAAAATTGATAAAACAAAATCCTATCGAAGAAACATGGAAACTCCCGCGCAGTTAGGTAGTCTTAGTGAGATTGACCGTCAGGATTAAAATACAATGAGGACATTTTTATTTCTTATTTGTTATTAATATACATGGATGGGCATTTGACAGTAATTTTTAGACTATTGCATAAACTATTAGAGTAACTATAACTTTCTAACTCCAAACGAAATGTGCTTAAAAGCTAAGCAATTCTCGTTTTCAAATGTATAAAATTTTGAATATATCTAAAGTTGCGTAATTCTGTACCGTTTATAAGTGGCCACTAGTTTGGAGATTATTTAACATATATTAGGTATTATGAGGAAACTAAAATTTCGGTAAAGTCCCTACACAGTGTACGTAGGTTGACGATATTGTTACGCTCTCATGAGACAAATCTTCTATATGTAGCTATAGTAAAAGTTACTATAATGCTATAAAATTTAAAAATTATTATAGTAAAATTTCAATTCCAAAGGATATTATTTAAATAATTTACTTGTTGTCACGATAATTTTATCTAATACTAGTTTCCCGGGTCTCGCACGTCTGATATTTTCATGTACAAATCATTTCCAACATGATTACCATTTGACATCAAAATTTCTAATCATCACATTTAAATGTTCTTTAAAAAAATATGGCTGCCTGCGTGCAACCTTTACGCGCGGTTGAAATAAAACTTCTTTGGAAAATATCACAATTAAATTAAAAAACACCCAATAACTAAATAAGGCATATTACAATGATATATTTATAGAACATCATATAAGGAAAGAATATAATATTATATATTTGTCAAACAATAACAACGGTTACCATGACAACATTACACATGTACAACATGTATTCTATCTCATTCTCTCGCCGGCTTAATCCTATATAACATGTATTTATGCGTTTGTCTCTTTTTAGTGTCGCATTTTCGTTTCATCGAGTTTCAAATCATAACGATTCTAAAGAAGTTTCACTTCAAAAAACATAGAAATTTCTGTCTATTCGTAAAAATAATCATTTATATATTTAAGTTTTATATATATGCTCAAGATTTTGCCACGTCAGTAAGTCACAGATCACAGGCCAGGCGTCGAGGATTATTTTTCACGTCATCACCGCTAACGATGCAACTTGTAGCTGCGAGTAATTTCCGCTAGAAAAATTTCTTTCTTGAGACGATCGTCGATAATTAGTGGCGGAAAGTGAAAACGGATTTTGTTCTCGTTCCAATTGTTTTTCTTTTAAAATCCCTGTTATTGCTGAAGTATTTTTGTTTCGTTTTAAGTAGACTTAAGATTGTTCCGAATTTTTTTTAATTATAGTAAAACTTATTATGATAAGATAATATTATGGACATAACGTTTTCGAACACATTTTTATAAACATGGTCTAAAAGGGGAAAGATACCAATAATAATGTCCTCCTGACCGATTTCAGTCACGACAGGTAATATGACGACACGTTTGGCTCAGTTTATAGTAATCCTACTTGCTGTGCCAGGGGTCACGGGTTCGATTCCCGCTGGGGGCATTCATTTGTGTGATGAGCACGAATGTTTGTACTCCAGTCATGGGTGCTTATATTTATAATATGTATCTATTTAAAAGTTATATATGTGTAGTGCATCAACTATCTGATATCTATAACACAAACCTCGTACCTTCCCCTGAAACCAGAAAGTCCTGTGTGTGCCCCAAATAAAAAAAAATCGCATTGAGACTAGCTACGAGTACGTGTGCAGGATATATTATAGTGCACAAGTCTGCGTGCGAGCATATTGCTCTTGCGAGCACTCTTTAGTTATAGTTTTTTCTCTCAAATTCCGATGGGACGATACTTCGACACGACCAGATTGAGGTCAGGCGTGGGATCAACGACTTTACATGTTTTCCAAGTCGGTGTGACACTGCCAACTTCCTGAATCCGGGATCTTTGGATCTGCAACCGTGGATGATAGCCACTAGATCAATGAAACAGATTGATATTAAATGTGATATGAAACATAAAGTGAACTGAATTTTTAAGTTAATTTACTTTTAATAAAAACAGGCAAAAGGTATTAGATTTTATTAAAAAGTTCATATAAAATAATGAGGACTTTTAAATATGTTTGATCTTTAATATTAAATTGACGCTATCTATTATTAAGTCATTGCCACGTATTTTAGATTTATGATTTGTATCAATAAACAACCTTCTAAACGTTTATTCGTTTTAGTAAGTTTTCTACCATACACCAATCTTATTCCCACAACCGAGTTTTGGAAGAATTATTCACTTCAAGTTCCCCAATATTCCTCTTACGAAATATTTGTAAGAAATGGGTCTTAGTAAAGTTTGTTAGGAAGGAAATGTCATAAATTCTATTGTGGATCACTAAGCAAGCTCCCATATATTACTATTATAGTTATTTTTTTCTAATTCTAGTCAAATATTCAGTATTAATTTTAAATTGCATTTCAAAATGTCTCAGCAACATTAAGTTTCAAAGGTACAACAAACATTATAACGTGCAGGGAACAAGGAGTATGTTAAATATAATAAATGTTCATCCACTATAAGCTGTGTTTAAACTCTCTGACATGACATCAAGTTACATTCCACGCTACAAAGTCGGAAGCCAAACTAAATCTTCGTCTAAGGTCTAAACTGTAGAAATAACATTTAACATTGTTCGTAGTAAATTATAATTACAAATAAACGTAACAACATAAAGGTTTGCTTTCATTACGCCTTTATTACAAAAAAAAATAACTGTTATAAATCTGTAAAAATATTTTAAATATGAAAGTTTGTAAGTATGTATGGATGTTTGTTACTCTTTCACGCCAGAACGGCTGAACGGATCTGGATTAAATTCGGCACAGAGATAGATTATAGTCTGGAATAACACATAGGCTACTTTTTATCCAGTAAAAATATACGGTTCCCGAGAGATAGATTTGTTTTTGTTTTTCTAGAGGCGAACCCGAGCGAAGCGAAGGTGAACCGCTAGTCATTGTAATAAACTAGTTGTTATAAAGACATCAAATGATACATTATCTTGTTTGAGTAATAAAAAATAAAAGATAAAGTAACATAGTACGTAGGTACTTTTAAATAACTATCATATTTGTATTTAAATTATTGCCTCATTGGTCTAGTGGCTAGCTACAGATCTGAAGGAGTTCGAGTCCCGGGTCAGGCCTGAATAATTATTGAGTCTTTTTGTCAACAACAACTCAGTAGCAACCGGAAGTTAGGAAAGCGGGGAACATTATTATTATTTATTTATTATGAGTATAATTTAAAAAATAAACAATGATCTAGTGGCTAGTTTGTATAGTTATAAATCATAACATCATATTTTTTAACGTTGGAAAATACATTTACACAATTATCAGTTGTATACATACAGATGGTTATGTGGGACTCACTAGCTAGTACCAACTACTGAAACCCAACGGAACATCCTGGTTTCTTAACGTCACGCCCGGCTGGATTGCCAGATGCTAATGAGTCCCGCCGCCAAGGTTATCTAAGAAGAAATTATACCATGATACATAGGTTCGAAGCCCGGGTCGTGCTTGAAATAGTTATTAAGTTTTCTGTCAAAGTAGATTTACTAGTATTAGCAGTCTTGCACCTCGGAGAGCTTCTAAAGTTTTCGAATGCTCTAAATGACGCATATTTTGAAAACATGCCCCTTATATTTACATCACACTTTTCATAAGCAAACTATTTTTGAAGTTAGAATTTCTATTATTGTATAATAATAGGAAGATGCAAGTAGTCTACAATAACTCACGTCTAGTTAGATATCGGGCGTATGTTTCAAAGTCAGCAACTGTCACGAATGCGAAATACGATATATCGCGAGGGATTTTCAATTGTGTAACCAAATTTTAGCGCGAATCACTTCTACTGTTACTGTCAAGCTTTGGAATTTAAAGATTGTTTTGTTCTTTTATTTTCTTAAATTTAGAATGGAGTTGGTACATATTGGTAAATTTTCTAACAAAAATCATTTGGTTTATATTCTCTAATTAATCTCTTTTAATCTACACAAAAACTATAAAGATTTGATAAATTTTCTACCTCAGATGAATAAAAATTTCAAAACTATATATATATATATATATATATTAAAAAAACAAATCTTAAATATTTACGGCACTAAAGCCATTTTTTTGCCATTTTTTCTATAATTTTGTGAATTTATACAGGGTCATTTTTAATTTACTGAAAACCTTTTGGGAATATATTGGTAATATTTTATAAAACAATTTTAGTGAGATCATTCTTTACAGAACATAATACATTTACAAATAAACTACTTTAAAGTTTATGTTGTCATGTCTAATTCCTCTTAAGTCTGTATTTGGTAGTATCTAAACAATTTCATTCATTCCTGCCCTTTGCCGGTTTGCAGCATACGCAAATTATCGCGCGCTCATATTTTTGATTAAATTTTGAGTGTTATTCACTATTCTTTTTTTAATTATTTAATGCAAGATGTATTTAAAAAATAGGTGCAGGTTAAAATAATTACAAATATTACAATAAAATATTTAATGATTGAATACAGATATTTAGTGGTTCAATAAAAATATTAAGATACAATAATACAAATTTAAAAATTAGGATTAGGTATTTGTACGCGGATGACGGTGAGCATCGCGCACATAGCGTTCGAAGTAGTCACCTCGACATTCTATGCATAGACGACACCTAAAACTCATCTGTTCACCGACACAAGATAATAATTGAGTATTCAGTTTAATTTGATTGAATTATCAAATTATTATTTTTTTTTAACATGTCGCGGGTATTTTTTCTTTATGTCGCGGTATTTTTTCTTTTAACATGTTTACTAACGTTATCATTGCAAATTGCTAAAATCCGCACCATTTCGGTATACTCAATATTTGAATACAGGTAAGCCATCGTAACAAGGTAGTGTTCGCAATATTAATCACACACCGGAATGACAAGCGACGCCGGCGCATCACAGGCGACTGACGCAACAGGTAATTAGGTCAAGTGTAACCGAGTATGCCCTGCCTCCCACACCCCTCCACTTCTTTCCTTTGATAATGCTAGGACTATTGCCGTTTAGAAGGTGCAATAAAAATATTTTTATTTTTGTATGAAAATAAAAATTTAAGAAATATTATTTTTTTTCCTTACAGATGTTTTTGTTATGATGTAAATAGTATATTCCCAAAAGGTTTTCAGTAAATTAAAAATGACCCTGTATATTCTTTACTATGTTTAATATAGAATTACTTTTTTTATTTATAATGACCTATAACAGCTAAATTTAAAAATATTTGTATTGCTTATCTCTGGAAGTACCCATTTAATTTAAATTATTGTTTCTAATTATGAGCCTGTAAATTGAAGAAGGATATTTAATTAGGCTATTTAAAATCATGCCACCACGCTATGGACAAAACAATTACATATAAACGTGTATACTAGTGGAGTTGTAGACAAACGCTAGTGAAAAGTGTAATATATAAATAATAAATAAATATGTTGGGACATTAACACAGCGCCATCTAGTTCCATGGTAAGCTACGAGGCTTGTGTTATGGATACTAGATAGTTGATACACTACACATATACAACTTTAAATACATACATATTATAAATATAAACACCCATGACCGGAGTACAAGCATTCGTGCTCATCACACAAATGAATGCCCCCAGCGGGACTCGAACCCGCGACCGCTGGCACAGCAAATAGGGTCACTACAAACTGAGCTACACGTGTCGTCAATAAAGAAAACAATATTCTTGATAATATAATAAAAATGTATCTAGATAGAAACTTTGCTGGTGTGTGAATGTATTAGAGTGTAACTATATACAAGGACTAGCATTGCCCGCGACTTCGCCCGCGTTCAGATGACCAAAAACCAAGTTCTGCTCCGTTCTGTTCCGTTCTGTTCCGTTCTGTTCTGTTCTGTTCTCTTCTGTTCTGTTCTGTTCTCTTCTGTTCTGTTCTCTTCTGTTCTGTTCCGTTCTTATTATAAATTCTGTGTTATTATTATAAATTCTATAACTCATTATTTAAAAGAATAACTGTTCAGTTTCTCGCCGGCCTACCTGCGAAAATCCCGGAAATCATCACGTAAAGGAGGAAAATGAGGGTGAGTCGCTAGTTTTACTATAAATTATTTACACTACGATAATACTAAATGATTCATTTTTCCGGGCCACTGCCTTTTCCGTCTCGATAGTAAAATCTTGACACAACTCAGTTACTTAACATAATAGATATTATATGAAGTTGCAAATTTACATAACATTGTATAATCATATTATATAAACTGACAGACACCTACCTATATATGTAAGTAGGTATAGTGTAATATCTCAGCAATCTCTTCATATACGCGTGTATTTCAGATAGAATGTGAAAAGAATGAAGAAGACGTAATGGAAATTAATCGGTAATATAAAATTTATTATAACTAGTATTATTACGAGACTATTTCAGAAGTAGGTCAGGTAAAATTCGGTATAACAGCACACTGCTTTTATTATTTAATACAGAGTCAGAGTAAACGACATCACAAAAAAGAATGACGCAAAGTCATAAAACAAAACGGTGTTCCCGCCCTTTTTCCTGTCAAGATGACATCGTCAGAAAACTCAAATAAGTATTTAATATCAGAAGGACAACAAAATGAAATAAATAATTAATTTACAATAATACATATAAACCCTATTTTTAATTAATATTTTTTATATTATTTTTAGTATAACACTAGATTATATGTAAAAATCATTATTAAGCCTTGAACTCTCATAAAACAAACGTCTAACAAAATATAGAATATTCCTTCCACGACCGCGGACACTCCGTGGTTACAGGTAACAATAGATTTCTTAGAAATTTAATTAATTTCTTAGAAACTTACCTGAAGGTGATATACATGTGTAAATAATGAGTTAGAGGTATTCAGAAGGAAAAACTTCAACTGTCAAAAATGTTTGAGATATCGATAAATTTTCTGGCATCAAATTGAAGTGCCCAGGAGCAAGGTTTTAATTCTTACGATACATTTATAGGTATTTGACATTTTTTTTTAAAACTATTGAAGTTATATTTATTGTGGCACGCTTGGAATAAATTATTTGGGTAAAATTTTTACGATTTTCGATTTCTATGTAGGATATTTTTAAATGTTTTTGTTTAAGTTTATACCTATTCATCCGATTTACGGATGTATAAAATATACTGAATAATTCGTTCAATAGTTACACGTATTCACACTTCATTAATTTGAGTTGTTAGGTTGCATTTTTATGTATGAGCGTTTTAATGGAAAATAATATATTTGATTCATTTGTAATGATTTATGAATAAAGCATTTAGTTATGTGACCTTGGCCGATAGATATGAATTCATTTGTTTCCCGCGCTTTTCCACAAATATGTCGGTACCACCTTGTAGTCACAAGTCATGAATTGTTTGTAATACTGTAAATTATTATTATAAATTATGTAACTTATTATTTAAAAGAGTAACTGTTGAGTTTCTCGTCGGTTCTTCTCAGCAGAACTGCTTTCCGAGTTGGTGGTAGCTTCCACACGAACAGACGTACTGACGATTTAAAAAAATTAAGTTGGTGTTCCAAAAGTACTGAATATAGATTTAAGTGCAAAGATAGATTAAAGTGAAAGTAGTTAGTGCGTTAGTTAACTGTTTGTTGCCATGGTAACCGTTGTTATTATCTGACAAATGATATATAATATTATATTCTTTCCTTCTTTTCTTTCCATTGCGGCCACTTTTACATAGGTAGAGGTATTTCATCATGCACAGAAAAAAAATTAGCTTTAATTTGATATATAAATGATGAATATACGCCATGAACGTATAATTGTAACAAAAACATTTTTAATTACTCGCATCCACTTTTGCGGCCATATAGACAGACGTAGTTTATCAGGTACAGAAAAAAAATTAGCTTTAATTTTATATATAAATGATGAATATACGCGGTGAACGTATAAACGTCCCAAAATATGACTCGCTTACATCTGGTTGCGAACAGGTTGCGGCCAAATGCGCAACGGCAGCTATCATTTTTCAAAATCTCTACGTATAGTTCTGTGAAGGTGAGTATAATTCATTGTAATAACAAATGCATCATTTTTGTTCTAAAAAGTCGACTATTATTTAGTTAATTAAACATACTAACGGGCACATTTGAATAGGCACCCCGGTCAAAACTAATTGTCCCTTTTATTATTGTATATAAAAAATTGATTTCGATTAAATACGCTATGAACGTAGCAATCCTGCAGCGGGATCTTAGTCCATTAATAAAAATACACAGAAGTTATACAAAAATACACATGATATTTTTTGGCAAATTTCCTAATATGGTTAAGTATTATAATTCACTAAATTCGCCGCCCTGTATGAAAATATTTGGTCTTCTTTTTTATAACGCCGAGCAGAGTTCGTTTAATTGTACACGGTTGGAAAGAACGATTTACGTACCTAAATCTATTTATGATTATATGAGCATAAAAATGTATATGGAAGTTTATGCAATTATTTGGGTATAAAAGTTCCATTTTGCTTATTCTAAAATTATAATAATACTAGCATTACCCGCGCCTCGCCCGCGTTCAGATGACCAAAAACCAAATTCTTAGATTTTACATATTAGTATACTCTTACATTGCAGTTTTTGTATTTTTTCTCAGAAATTAGATATTTTCCCGCAGTAAAAAGTATCATATATGTTGACCCGGATAACCAGCTATCACCATACCAAATTTCATAAAAATCCCTCCAGTGGTTTTCCGTGACGCGGTAACTGACAGACAGGCAGACTAAAATTCTAAAAACTATAGATTCTGCCTCTGTATCGATAATAATATCTATTTCAATAAGATTTTACAAAAAATATTTAATGTACAGATTCGGCTCAGTTACAATTTTATTATATGTATAGATAGCCTCTTGCATATATACAAGTATCTTAAAACAAAATAATAGATGCGCAAATACGGCCTTATCACTAGCAGCGATATTACAGGCAACCAATATTACAAGTAATCTATACATATAATAAAATTGTAACTAAGACAAATCTGTACGTTAAATATTTTTTGGAAAATCTTATTGAAATAGACATTGTTATCGATACAGAGGTCGAATCTATAGATTTTAGAATTTTTGTCTGTCTGTCTGTTACCGCATGACGGAAAAACCACTTAAGGGATTTTGATGAAATTTGGTATGATGATAGCTGGTTATCCGGATCAACATATAGGATACTTTTTACCGCGGGAAAATATCTCATTTCTGAGAAAGAATACAAAAACTGCATTGTAAGAGTATACTAATATGTATGTATAACCTAAGATTTTGGTTTTTGGTCATCTGAATGCGGGCCGGAGTCTCTTCGGCTATAAGACTCGATTACGTCTTAAAAACAGAGCGCTGCGTTAAGTACTACGTACTTAAAAATAATAGAAATATAAATAAACATACATTACGATATCTTTTATATTTTCGCCAATTGTGAACCGATTTTCATAAAAATACTAATATTATAAAGAGACAGAGTTTGTTTGTTGTTTTGAACGCGCTAATTTCAGGAACTACTAATCTGATTTGACAAATTATGTTTGCATTATATAGCCCGTATATTGAGGAAGGCTATGGGGAATAGCCTATATATCATCATGCTACTACCCTAGAGAGCGGAACAGTAATAGAGGAAGAGCCCGTGAACGCCAGACCTTCGTCATTTTATAAAGGCTGAAAGTTTGTCAGCGCATGCTCCCAACACAGATAAGAACGATGGACCATTATGAAGTTCAGGCTATGATGGCTTTGGCAGGTACACGGTACTAAAGGTGTGTAATATACCGACCTAAATTCGTCAAATAATAAAGTGTGATTTTTTGGTATTACCTTCAGAATATTATTAAAAATCACGTCATTCAATGCCAGACACTTAACATCGTGGCAAACCCTTGCCAGACACCCTTTTCATGAAATCATAAATCTACTTACGTTATAGTATAAAAGCTGATTTTTATATATAATACTTGAGTAATAATTAGATGGTTTATAAGACTGCTGCTTAATTTAGATCGGTATTTTACACACCTTTAGTACCGTGTACCTGCCAAAGCCACCATAGCCTGAACTTCATAATGGTCCAACGTTCTTATCTGTGTTGGGAGCATGCGCTGACAAACTTTCAGCTTTTATAAAATGACGAAGGTCTGGCGTTCACAGGCTCTTAGACCAAATCATAAATGTCAACAAATCGGGGAGACTTACATACATTATTGTGAAACTGATGGTAATATCGGAAATTTGAACGCGGGCGAAATATGAGTCGTTAGTCTATACATAATATAAGAATAAAATTCTATCAGAGTCGAATCTGTACATTAAATATTTTTTGGAAAAACCTATTGAAATAGTCATTATTATCGATACAATGGCCTAATTTATAGTTTTTTAGTATTTTTGTCTGTCTGTCTTTCAGTCTGTCTGTCTGTCTGTCTGGGAATACATCACGAAAGAACTGCCGGACAGATTTTGATTAAATTTGGTATGATGATAGGCCCGAGTCAACATATAGGATACTTTTTACTCTAAAATATCTCATCTCTGAGAAATCTATACTAACCGTCAACAAACAACAACCGTCAACGTATCAAAGAAGGAACCCGAGCGGAGCGTGGGTGAGCCACTAATCAAATATAAATTAAATATTACGATATTATTTTTCTCGCACTATATTACCCCGCTATCATCTTCCACGTCCATGAATCAGCTGGAAGGCTCTTTTATAGATATCATCTCTGCTAATTAAGTTTTTTGTTAAAAAAATCTTTCGTTTATAAGTCTTCTTGAGTGCAATAAACAATATAATAATTTAATATTGTATTAAAATATTTTTCTCTTTCACAACTTGAACTAAGATTACATTTTCGCATCACTTGAATTTTTATTGCAAAGGAAATTGAAATCTCTGCAGATCTTCACATTATTACAATGTTAGAACATAAGTGGAACTAGGGTGCTATGGGCAAGCACTCTTCTAAATAGAGTTTATTGTGTGTGGTATGATATTTATTTTTAACCAACTTCCAAAAAGGAGGAGGTCATCATTTCGTCGGAATCTTTTTTTATCTATGTTCACCGATTACTCGAAGACGCCTGAACCGATTTGGATTTTTTTTTGTTTCAAAAGGTATACTTTCCAGGTGGTCCCATATAAATTTTATCGAACTCGATTGAGCGGTTTTTTTTAAAAATCAACAATCAGTATATTTTTTTAATAAATTGTTTAATCGAGTACGTTATTAAAAAACTTTATTCTTACAAATTACCTGCTTATTACGTGTACACTAAAACTGGAAATATAAAAACTAAAAAAAAAATAAGAACCGAATTCCAGGCACTAAAATGTCAAAAATAACTAAACGGAGGTTTTCATTTAGAATAGATACCTAATCAGATATTTTCGAAGTCGGTGCCAGCCTACAATATTTTAAAACATAAATATCTAATAGGTAAATATGTATTTTACGTATCGAAATACATTAGATTTAACAAGCAAAAAATGACGAAATCTGTCGACTTAGTGTTTTTTAACATTATTAATTTATTTATTACTTAAATTATTAACATAGCAGCTCTGTGCATTTTACTGTATTTTAGTTGGTTCGGTTACCACTTCAGGAAAGCTTATTTAAAAAAAAATTAAATGCAGATATTATTATTTTTTTAAATAAAGTAATTTTTCTTCAAGTAAAACTTGCTAACTTCAATATTTAAAGTACTTTTCATCCATGTCCCATCGATTTGTTCCACTCTGTATACATGTACACCTAGTTTGTTGCCAATGGCGTATATCTCTTAGTGTCACTGATTCACAGAGATCTGGTGACGCGGCGTAAAGTACTAACATACGAGTATATACAGTAGATATCACTGGGTTACCACTGCCTAAAAAAAGAAATATCTTATCTATACATATAATAAAATTGTAACTAAGCCGAATCTGTAGGTACATTAAATGTTTTTTGGAAAATCTTATTGAAATAGACATTATTATCGATACAGAGGCCGAATCAATAGTATTTAAAATTTTTATCTGGCTGTCTGTCTTTTACCGCATACGGGAAAACCACTGGAGGTATTTTGATGAAATTTGGTATTATGGTAGCTGGTTATCCGGGTCAAGATATAGGATACTTTTTACCGCGGAAAAATGTCTCATTTCTGAGAAAAAATACATAAACTGCAATGTAAGAGTATACTACGAGTAATATGTAAAACCTAAGAATTTGGTTTTTGGTCATCTGAACGCGAGAGGAACCGCGGGAAATGCTAGTAACATAATATTTTATCTTTATCTGTTATACAAGATTTAGACACTAAAAAGTAGCACTTTAAAAAAAATACTTTAAATACTTCAGCTTAAAATATCTAACAACACAAAAAACAAAGCAGCTGTCTTACTCTATCACCAGTGGTTTGTTTTGACACTAAGAAATCGACTTACGCCCAAGCAATTTACGTTTTCTGAAAATAATCTTGTATACATTATTAGATATTACCGATATAAAGAGCTTAACTTCAGTATGTTGAATTATTTGTTGAATTTTCATTGCATAATATAATTTTAGAAGATCAATATTTATACTAATTATTTAGATCCTTAACTTAGACGATTATATATAGTTTTAAAAATATATCGCATGGCTTCAGTCCTCGTGTCACATAGTTATCTAAAAAGTTCATTCATAAAAAAAATCGTGGAAGCTTTTTTTAAATACTATATATACTTATAACCTACTAGCATTAAAAATTGAATTGAATTGAAAATTGAAATTCTCAGAAATGAGATATTTTTCACGGTAAAAAGTATCCTATATATTGACTCGGACAACCAGCTCAGCGGTGACAAACAGACAGACAGACACAAAAATTCTAAAAAACTATAGATTCGGCCTCTGTATCGATAATTTATTTATTTATTTAGAATTACCAACAAAAATTACAATAATAAATTACAAATATTTTTTTTTCATTACAATAGAAACATGATGATTGCACTTTTAATTAGAGGTAATTACAACATGCTATTAAATTAGTACAACATTAACATCTAAAAGAACAATAAAAATATATTATACAATAACACACAGTTAATACGTTTATGTGACAAATAAAATAGAACAATTAATTAATAATTAAATATACTATAGATTCAATTGTGAATTTAATATATTACATATAGGGCGATACAATGAATATGATTTATATAATTGAGGAATAAAGAAAGAGTATGAAAAATTCATTACATTTCATTCAATTAAGTATACTTAAAATTTTATTTTTAAAACTACCGGGGCTATCATGCAAGATGTTAATTCCATTTTTTAACGATATATCATTGTATGTGCGTGCTAATCTATTTGGAGGCGTATTTTTTCCTAAGTTGGTCCTATGCCTCTTAGTACGAAAGAGAGGGGCATGGTTCCTTGGAATCCTTACGGGTATGTTAAAGTTGATTAAAGCGAGCAACGGCGGGCAGTCAATTACATAATAATGTGTATTTCAATAAGATTTTCTTAAAAATATCTAATGTACAGATTCGGCTTAGTTACAATTTTATTATATGTATAGAAAAATATAAAGCTATATATATATATATATATATATATATATATATATATATATATATATAATATATATATATATATATATATATATATATATATATAATCCTCATAAGATTTGGGATGGGCTACCACTGCCTTACATAAAGAAATAAAAAATTTACATAAAGAAATAAAAAAAGCAGTCATGATGAGTGCCGACAGAAGTGAAAACTTAAAACTATAAACAAACAGTTGTTATTTGTTGATATTCAAATTAATTTTTTGATCTTAAATTAAAATTTGTAAATTAAATAAGCAACCAAACTTTCATTAAAATACTTTTAGCAGACTAGGTATTAGGTACTTTCTTATTCATTTACGTAAGCGTATGTCTTCTATACATATAATAAAATTGTAACTAAGCCGTATCTGTACATTAAATATTTTTTGGAGATCTTATTGAAATTAACATTATTATCGATACAGACGCCGATTCTATAGTTCTATAGTTTTTAGAATTTTAATCTGTCTGTCTGTCTGTGTGTTACCGCATCACAGAAAAACCACTGGAGGAATTTTGATGAAATTTGGTATGGTGATAGCTGGTTATCCGGGTGAACATATAGGATACTTTTTACCGCGGGAAAATATCTTATTTCTGAGAAAAAATACGAAAACTGCAATATAAGAGTATACTTATATGTCAAACCTAAGAATTTGGTTTTTGGTCATCTGAACGCGGGCGGAGCCGCGGGCAATGCTAGTCAAATTAATATATTAAGAAATTTTAATAGAGACTATAACATACCACCTATTATAAACATTGTTATCTTACCTACATCCACTAATTATATTATATTATTTCAAAATTGTGTAAGTTAAGTAAAATATTAATTAGATTATCGTCTTCTACGAGTACCTAACTTTGCCAGCAACAGCTTATCATATCCCAAAATAAACTATTGTTGATTAACTTAAGCAAAAATAAACCTAAAAGTGTAGTTTATAGAGTCCATTTTAGCAAATAGTTAAATTTTGGTAACCCTTATTTTATACATCATGGTATGACAAAGGGTCTTGATTTAATATGATTAATGACAAAGCGCTGGTTCATTTATTATACCTACATATTGAATTGACGGTAATACGTATACTGCAATTATTTTTGACCTGATTACATATTTTGAGTCTAAAAATCTTTATGAGCTACGGTTGAATTAATGGACAGACATTATTTTAAACAAAAGTTATATTATATGTATAATATTTTGTTTGTTTTTTCTAAAAATCATGTACACTACATTTAACATTTTACAAGAAGAAAAAATTAACCTTTTGATACAATTTCGATCCCACTAACTTTATCCATTAATCCCTCTACGACAATAATAATGAATTTCTAAAAAAAATTATTAATTTCTTGGAAATTTACCTGGAGGTGTTAACAATATGAACTGAAGCTTTCATTCTCCATTTCACTTAAATTTTAATAATCCTTTACTAAATCATATAATATAAAGGTATTACCGAATTAATCTGTGTATTACAAACGTAAACTCAAGCATGGTCAGATTTTGTATTCTCATACCTAAAACAATTATATAAGCTAATGTTTCCGCAATAGTTGAAATTCGATTACTCTTATTTTTTTATTGATAACACTAAAGCTTGTCAATAACTCCTAAACAAAGATCAAATCAGATCAGGTCAACAATACCGAACCACTGTACTATCAACGGAAATAGAAACACTTGCAAAGTTTCAAGTCAATATGACAATTAGAAGTAGATTAAATTCATCATTAGCTATTTTTCCACCCTTAGGGGTGGTATTTTTTTTTTTTGAAATTTAAATTGGACCAATCTGGAAGTATACACTTTCAAACAACACAAAAATTGTCCAAATCGGTTAATAAATGACGGAGTTCTGAGGTAACAAACATAAAAAAAATACAGTCGAATTAAGGACCTCCTCCTTTTTGAAGTCGGTTGAAAAGGTACACTGACCTTAAAATCACTTAAAAGTAGATGTCTCACCTTGAAGGTCACAAAAAAATACTACGTATGCATTAAAAAGCAAAAAAATACTAAAATCTTATCGAAATTCTCTGAGTAGGTACTTCCTATCGATTGAAGTCGATAAAAACACATATTAATCTAATGAAATTTATAAATATATAAGATAAGTATCCTGTTGAAAACACATTTTTTCTGAAACAATAAAAATATGTTAATAATTAGATAAATAATATTTAACTTTCACTCATAACAATTCTATTTGCTTTAAAACTTTAACAATGAGTTCTATTATATTTGCACAATGTTGTACCATAAATTTCAGTTAAAAGTAAATTATAAATTTTCGATGGCTTTAATATCAGAACCAACATAACCTTTATCCCAAACAAACGGACTAATGAGGTACAAACTCTTCTACAGAAGTTACGTTTTATATTTGTTTGGCTTGATGTTCTTTGTATTGAAATTTTAATTATTTTTACCGACTTACTTATTGACTTAAATTAGCATTCCCTTTTAGTTTCTACAATAGAAACGTGTTTTTGCTACCATTCCCCACTGTATTATGTTTATATGTATTTTTATCTAACTTATTTGGTTTTTTTACATATTATTATTTGAAACACTAAACTGTAATAAAAAATTATAAAGAAAGTTGCAAAATAAAGTTGGATATTTTTTTATTCTTTCTTTGGATAAACGCCCCGTATGGATAAACTCGTAGCGTGGGTTACATTATGACCATGATCATTTAAGGTTTTTCTTAATAAATAGGCTGTCATATACAAAACAATATATATTTCAGAGAAATAAGCTTATTTTAAATAAAAAACAGATACTACACAAGAGTACTAATGAAAAAAAAAACAGAAAAATAAAAACAAATGTATCCCACGGGAACTGTACATTTTTCCGAGATAAAAAATAGCCTATGTGTTATTTCAGACTATAATCTATCTTTGTACCAAATTTTATCCAGATCCGTTCAGCCGTTCTGGCGTGAAAGAATAACAAACATCCATCCATCCTCTGAAACTTTCACATTTATAATATTAGTAGAATTAATAATAGGCTCTAACATCCCGCTATATTTTAGAAGCAATTACATATAAATAAAATACTCTAGTGTTCCATAAAAAGAGGATAAGTTTGGTCCCTCTTTTCTTAAAAAGAATTTAAACAATTTCAAGCACATGCTACCGAATTTATAAGATAAAAAGAAATATTGTGAATACTGTAGAACGTGTCTAGAATTCATTTCGCTTCATTATTATTATTATACTGAGGACAAGTAGTTTTTGAAGTTGCACTTCGGATTATCGAAGCTCTACTGTTTGACTTTAGCTATTAAGTTCGGTGAAGGAAACTGGTTTTGAATACTCTTAAAGGTGTTAAATATGTTGAAAATAATAATGTTTCAAGTGAATATTTTTTTAATTTTACTTATACTTTATGATAGGATTTTTGTTATATTTAAGTTATACTTCTTTTGGCGCGTTTGGAAAAAATATCAGAGTAAAATTTTTACGATGCTTGCGCAAATCGACAGCCAAAAAGCGACATGATGAAGTTAGCTGCATTCCTTTTACAAACAGAGAGTTGTGACACACGGGATAAAATCTTTAGCTATTTTTGTTCTACGAGTATTACGCCAAAGAAGTATAGCTTCTTACGTCTGTACATAATCATAAGTACACACTACATACACACGTTTTATTTTTTAATGTTATTATGTTAGTGACGCATAAATACTGGACTTTAGATGTAATTATAATCCCTATTCATAAATTAAATTGTAATATCTGTCATTATAACAGCTATAATATTTCTATGATTAATTTCATCATAATATGTTCAGTGCCAAAAGCCATTTAGAAAGTGTGGTGTAAATAGTTGTGCAGTCAACAGTACCTACTATTAAAACAGCAGTTGACGTGAATGCTCGATTTGCAAATGCTTGATTAATCAAGTTTCATAATGGCACAAGTATAATAAGAGTATTGTATATATCTTGTATATAATCTGTAAGGGTTTCTTTTTAGGGTTCAAATAGGGTTTTAGGGTTAAAGTTTTTCCATTTCTGTCCTTTTGTCCATATGTCATAAATATGATATTTTCCATATAACGCGTTCAGCCGCAAAATTAACTATGTTTCTCATAGTTATACTATGAAATACAAACTTATTTATGCCGTTAAACGTAACAAATATGTATGTAGACGTTAAAACAAAACATTAATGTATAACTCGAAAAAACTACGAAACTCTCGCTATGTTAGTGATACTCACACTTGTCCGTTTAATAGTAACCATATGGGTAACCATTGTTTTGCATTTTGAATGGATGTCGATAAAAGACGCCTGTTAGCAGTTTTGCCTTACAAATTTTTGGCTTAGACAACGATATGTACCTACGATATACGTATGTATAATGCAATCCTTACTGTAATAGAACCCACGACCTTTATCATAATAAACAATTAATTTTATTAAGCCACAAACACAATGCCAAAAAAAACAAAAAGTCATTTATAAATAGTATTTTCTTAAATGATTCTGAAATAGATGAAATTGTAGATCGATCGTTATAATTTTCACGGTTGTGTTAAATTAGTGAATCCGCATGGCGTTATGCCAACACAAATTAAAAAAAACACATGATTAATTAACTTTGAAAATCTGTTGACATAATGGTATATTAATATTTGAATGTCGTATATTTAGAGCCAATACACATAAAATTCGCGGAAACTGAATCGCAGTGAAAGATAAATTGACGTACATTATGTGGGTTTCTTAGTATTTTATTAGCGATAGATTAATATTAATGGAGTAATGCCTGATTTAAAACGATGGATTATTACGCGATATTAGTTGCTGGAAGTTCGATTTCTTCCTTAACCCTCGAGCTGTCTTGCGATGTTTCAAAGCACGATTTCTAAAAAAAAATATATCTTCCTAAAAGGGTGATGCAGAGCTGTGAGTAACGGGTGTGTAAACAACAACGAACTCTACGTTGATTAGAGAGATAGATTAGTTGATTAGAGATTATTTATGGCGTAGAGTATGAAAATGGTGACTTGGAATATCCAGATGAAATTAGTGACTTTGACATGGAATCAGAAGATCTGTGTCAGAAGATAAGTCTCTGTGATGTATTTGGTCTTTGAACTGAAGAGCGACAAATTTCAGCTATGTTAAACATTTTTGTAACCAACGGCTTCTACGGCTGTTCCTTACTTTTCTTCATCTTGGAGTTGCGAATGTGCACGCTATATTCGTAAATTGTAAGTTGGGCAAACCAGATTTACAATAGATATTTTAATTTCAGTTCCACCAAGTTTCTTTCGTCAGTTCTTCTCCGGTCTGAGGCTTCTTCTTGATAAAATGGTAGTACCCATGACGTTCAGTACAATACGTAATAATTTAACACTGACTAAAATATTTTGAATTCGAATTTAAAATCGTTATAGCGTTTGCGTAAACACAAATGCACTCTTTATCTCCTACAGTAGTGATATTAAGAGAGAGATCATGTGGGACACAGACACAAATAACTAAATTAACAAATTGTTTTTTTTTTAACCTAATTTCTTAATCGTGTGAACTAAAACGATTATTGTGTATGGACTATACGTTTAATTATAATGAAAAAATATAAACCTATATAAATCTAAATTTACATTACTAAGGCACATAAAATAAAAGCAAAGACAGAAAATGCATAATATAATGTAAAGCAATATGAATAACTCATATCGCATGAATAGTACAAAATCGTTACCATTTCCCGTAGAGGAATCAAAGGCAACCTCGGATCCGCTGCGAAGTTAAGAAACATTTACACTGTCGACTTTAAAAATAAAATAAATATAATTATTTATAAAAAAAATCGCGTTTACCTACATTCAGACAGGATAAAGCAAAACTTACAAAGAATATCTTTATAGATTTTGTTTTATTAATAGTTTGCAAAGGTTCTCTCTGGTGCGCTCTGGAAAAGACGATTTTAATTACACTTAATTCACAAACATCATTATACCCACTTTACCTGCCTCGGTGGTGTAGTGGCTAGCATGTTCGGTTGCACACTCGGAGATCCTGGGTTCGAGTCCCGGGTCGGGCCAAGTTTAGTTATTGATTCTTTCTGTATAGTAAGTCTCAGTAACAGCCCGAAGTTGGGAAGTTCGCGGTGTTTCACCCCCGTGCCTCGGAGAGCACGTAAAGCCGTCGGTCCTGCGCCTTAACTCTCACTGGTCGTGTCGATTAGTCGTCCCACCGGAGTATGAGAGTGACAGGAATAGAGAGTGCACTTGTGTCTGCGCGTACACTTGTGCACTCACTCACTCACTTGTGCACTGTATATCTCCTGCGCAGTTGGCTAGTCTCAACGAGATTAGCCGCCGTAGCCGGAATCGGCTAGGAGAACAGAACATCATCATCATTTACCCACTTTGATTTTAACAAAATATTTATAAATTATAGTAAAGGCAATATGAAAACTCGTATAGAAATTTCTGAGATTAGCCCAAAAATTTGTTTTAGCCCAACAAAGTAAACCGTATAGTAATAAATAATAATTATGCATTTATAGCAGTTTCTAAGGAATAATGGGTATTAGACACGGTATTAAAAATAGCCTTTAGCACTATGCGGCAAGGAAGCTACGTTTCCACCGAGTGTTGTAGCCTATTTTTTATTCCGATAAAAATGTATTTACTGTCAAAAATCATAATAACTTTAATTTGAAGTCGGTAAAAACTCACCGCTGTGATGTTTTAACAACTATCGTTGCCTAAACGAAATAAAGCGATAAAATGTATTGCAAAAAGGAAATTGGAAATGCGCTTAGACTTTTTTTTTATTTAACTATTTTTTAAGTTTAATTGAATTGATTTTTGATTCCCGACGTTTCACGGGAAAGATGAAGTCTCTAGATAGGTATATAGTTTTATTTAAAATGTTAAATATTCACGAATATTAAATAAATATGTTAATAACAATATCAGATCTGGTAAATACGCATAGTGCAGCTAGGGTCTAATCGAAGGCGGGGCACCAATGTATCTCAATATATCCAATGTAGCTTTCACGTACCTCGAAGGGTAAACCGTAATATACCGTATCTGGACACCGTTTGGATCTTTATTTTTATTTCAAATAAGTGAGAACCCTAATCGGGGTGTACCATCTATTTATAAATAGACAAAGATAAAACAGTCCAGTAGCTTTTTCTCCCCTGTTTGTCAACTAATTTGCCTTTTTTTCGTTTAGTGGCTATTGACGGGCTTTAGTGTTACCAATAACAAAATTTTGTATATAAAGTCTGATTTTTAATTCCATGGAAATATGACAGCTATCATTCTTTGACAATTCAGATGTCATAAACCTTTTCTGCTTTGAATTTTTTTAATATAAAATAACAAAAAATATGAAACAGAATTAGATTAAGTAAACTATATGAATGACATTGTAAATAGACTGTTTTGTGCATTCAATGCACGCTAACTATAATGTAAATGTTTAATGGTTAAATGAATAAAACAGAGTAAAACAAAATATTTCAAAAACAAAGGGGTTTTCCTAAAAAAGGCTATTTGATTTGATTATTGGACAGGGATTCCTGTAATAGAAAAATAATTTCCTTAATAATTATTATAACTTCAATAATATAATAGTAAAAAAAATAATTACCATTCTAGATTTATCAATAATTTTTTAAGTCTTAGTTTTTCTAATTGAAACTGTAACTTCAAGAAAGGTTTATTTTTTTATTTTGCTAAAATGCTTTTCGTTTTTAGTGACATCACTTTTGGAATATCAGAATTCCGCCGAATTAAAAATCAGACTATAGTTAGTTTTTTTTTATATAGATAGGTAAATTTTATTCATATATTTTTTCCTCAAATTTTCAATAATGATTATGGTCGCATTTCGACCACTGAGACAAAAATAGTTTTTATATTTCATAGGCAATACTACGTGTAGGTTTTGAACTTATTTCCCATAATAATAAATAAATACCCATCACTAAATTATGGCACTATGTCTATCGCTATTATGTAGAAAATATTAAAAATAAAAAGGTGTATCATAGAAAAGTCTAAACAACTATTAAATATACGCCTATATATGCCTTTGTATCTACACGGAAAAAGAAAGTATCGTGGTAATGAATAATAAAAACTTTAAAAAAAACCACTTCCACACACTAAAATGTAAAAAATACTAAACGGGGAATCATTTAGAATAGATACCTAATCATATATTTTCGAAGTCGATGCCAGCCGATGCAAAGCAAATCTAATATATTTCGATACTTAAAATACATAACGGCTCATTTCATTTTAATTAAAGTTTTGCTAATGGTTAAGAGAGAGAGATATGGGTGAGAGCGTCATATGCTAATTACTTAAAAATAACCGAAACTGAAATTGAAAGCTTATGGTAAATGTTATGTAAAGGGAGCCTATGACGAGTTTTCATGTTATTTTCCATACACTGTGCAGTCGTGTCGCCAATGCAGGTTGAAATGGGCACGTACGCTGACACACATAGATATATTGAACTCTTGTTTAGGAACCGTGTCATTGGAATAGAAGATATCTAATACATTATTCGACGAAAGATAGAACTCGTGAAGGGTTTCGCTATATTTTCAGACTGAAAATTCTGCGAAATTGTAATGTGGATGTTCACTGTCTTTTATACCACAGAGAATTTCGTTTGAAATGTGTTAATGTTTTGCTAGTAATGTGTTTCTATACAAAAGACTTATATATATATTCCAAGAGAATCATTCGATATATTTAATTTGTAAGCTTATCTCACGCTCAGGTTCTTAAAGAAGGTATACCGTATATCTATGAAAGAAAAACGTCGATACATCTCTCCGTTTCTGCGTAAAAGAAGAAAATGTGTTTGACCCTTTTAAAATTTTATATAATATGTACTAGTGTAGTAGTAGCATCGAATTTCAACCATAATCATTATTTAAAATTTGAGAAAACATACAAATAGAATTTAAATATCTATATAAAAAAAACTATTTTCAATTTTTTTATTGATAACACTAAAACCCGTCAGTCAATAGCTATAAAAAAAAATTATACACGCGGTCGGGGACTCCCGTCAGGAAAGAAGTTCTTCAAGTTTCCGATTCCGAATGTAATTCGATATAAAGTGTCTATTGGCACACTCCACGGATATAATAATTTAGTATGGTAACCCTTACAGGCACAGATAAGTTAAATGTATATAGATCATCAATAATTAATCAAATAACATAAAACGTATAGAAACAAATACTCGTACCGAAATATAAAATTTTATTAACTTACTCTTCTAAGTTACGTTTTCTAAAGTATGTCGAAAAATCTTTTTTGATTTTATTAACGTTATTTTTTTAAATGTCACAGAAATTATTGCAATATGAAAAAAATACCATGTATTTTTTTAAAATCGATTGTATTTATCATAATATACCTAGATTTCATATTTATATTGAAGTGAGTATCAATTATACTTTTGCAAGAAATATATTTAGACGTGAACTTACTTACAATGAGAAAGAGACAAATGCATTATCTAAAGCTATAAGTTTTCACCGAAATGTATATATATATATATATATATATATATATATATATATATATATATATATATATATATATATATATATATATATAATGCGATATTTCCATAACACCTGAATTTATCTCATTAGCTGTAAAATTAAACTGTACTGTACATTTGTAAATTTTAGTAGGTAGGTATATTTAAATATTAATAATAGTAATAATAAATTGAATAAAATGATTATAATCATTTTATTGCTTAAAAAGTTTTTTACACTGAAGATGAAATAGAAATAAGATTTTTAGGGTTGCATGTTAGGTACATACAGAATTTATTTTACGTCCCGTAAGTAGAGTTTAAGTTTTATAATAAGAAAAAAATATTTGCATCGATATTTTATTTTATTTCTAAGGATTCTGTTAAAAAAACCTAACATTTGGTGATAAAGACTCAAAATGACTGACTAATTGATGAACTTATATATCGTAGGTGGAGAGGAAGAATGTTTTTTTTTTTATTTGTCCTTTGAGGTGGTTAAATAGTTAGTTTAGTAGTAGTACAACGTTTGTATGAAATTTCGTCATTTTCGAAGTAAAAAGTATGAAAATTTATTTTTAAGCTTCAGATTATTTAAGTTGAAGTTTAAAAATCAATTTCCATGGGAAATCAGAACGAGTTCACTGCTTGTACAGAATAATGTAATAAATCTAACAAATTACCGAGTTATAAGCCGGACACGCATATCCGAGGGTTTCGGACCATCCACAAGATAATAAATATTTTATATCATATTACAAATAAACTAGAGCCTATCATTTTTAATAGTATCGTCATGGGGTTTCCTCAGGAAATAATGAAATAATATATATATAATAGAATTCTGAGTCAAATGTGTACATTAAATATTTTTTAGAAAATCTTATTGAAATAGTCATTAATATCGATACAGAGGACGAATCTATAAATTTTTTAGAATATTTGTCTGTCCGTCTGTCTGTCTGGAAACGCATTACGCGAAAACCACTAGACAGATTTTCATAAAATTTGGTATGATAATAGCTGGTTATCCAGGTCAATATATAGGATACTTTTTACTACGGGAAAATATCTCATCTCTGAGAAATCTATACTAACCGTTCAAACGTACTTAGGGACGAACCCGAGTGGAACGAGGGTGAGACGCTAGTTAGAAGTAAACGTCAGTAGATAGTATTATATGTATCGATTTGTTATTTTAGTAGTAACAGTAATGAAATTTAACAAAAAATAACAAAAAAGTCCAAGAAGTGTATTATGGATTTAAAGAATACTCTTAGTAAAGAAAAACGTAATAATACTCGCGTAAATCAATTTGTGTAATTTTAATTATTAAAAAAAATAACTATTTTATCCTCCTTCCTATCCTCATCCGCTTGTTAAGTGGAGTCAGCACGATATATTTTACTTCCAACATATCTCTCTTTCAACCGTCATCCCACGACTCACACCTTTCAAACACATGCCGTTTTTCACAGAGTCCATTCACATTTTAATTAATACTTTTTTTGCTGTCGTTACGTCGTTTTGCTTATATAAAATTTATCCTAATAGCATGCCTACACGCGAACCTGATACTCCTCAGCTTTCCTGCCATCTATTTACTAGGTTGATATTTAAAAGTATTAAGCCAAATAGGCAGTGCTAGCCCAGTGGTAACGCGGTCGCTTGGGAAACCGAGTGAAGCAGGTTCAAAATCCCGGGTCTCGCACCTCTGATATTTTCATGTGCGAATCATTTCTAACATGATTATCACTTGCCTTACGGTGAAGGAAAACCTCGTGAGGAAACCTGCATGTCTGAGAGAACTTAGTAAGTTTTCGAAAGACATGTGAAGTCCGCCAACTCGCACTTGGCCAGCGTGGTGGACTATGGCCTGATTCCCCTCGTACTGAAGGGAGGCCCGTGCCCAGCAGTGGGACGATAAAAAGGGCTGAATATGTATGTATATGTAAGCCAAATAGTTCAAGTAAAATAATAAATAATAAATTTTGAAAAATCAGCAAATCCAATCCTAGCAAAGGGACGTTAAAACGCTAAATATTTTATTTGAAATGAAATAAAATCTTTATTTCTGAAGTACTCTTTTTAACCCGCGACGCAAAAAGAGGGGTGTTATAAGTTTGACGTCGATATATGTCTGTCGGTGTGTGTCTGTCTATGGCATCGTAGCTCTCAAACATATGGATCGATTTTGATGCGGTTTTTTTCATTTGAAAGCCAGTTTCTTTCCGGTGGTTCTTAGCTATGTTTGGTTAATATCAATCCAGCAGTGTAAGAGTATCAGCTCATTTCCAAAATTATGTAACGCATTTTTGGCGTATGATTCCTCGATTAAGTGCTTCACGCGTGCCTGTGTAATTTTAAGGGTTGTTCCTCAAACTGTAAGTATTTTTTGCGTAGGGGTTTTTTAATTGTTTAATTTAATTTCACTTATTATTCCGTATGAATAAAATAGTTAAGTAAATTATTTATATAACGTAAAATAAAACGCGATAAAAAGCACAACGGTCGATTCAATACGTGCTAACATCTGGAACCATTCATGTGCCTAATATGAGTCAACATAATCGATTTGGGTCAACATCGCTTAATCAGTACAATCCATTCAAATGCATTAACCTAACTCCACCTCCACAAATGCACTTAATCTTCGCCGTATCTGCAGAAAGCTTCGAAAATAGCAATAAATAACCATTATAGGTTTCATAGAAGTCGTACCGTATTTTATAGCATAATAAGTATCTATGTTCCAAATGCACTTTTCAGTGAACAATCTAGAAACTTGACTGAGTTTTCAACTTAATTAATGCTGTTTAAATTAACTCAATTTAAACTTAGTTATAACATAGCATGATATGGAAATAACGAGGATGACGCTTTCAATATTTTGTGTAGCAAACTAATTTTTTGTTATGGAAACATAAAAAAAACGCGAAGGTAGAAATAGAAAATGGCTAAAATCTGGCTTTAGTAGGAATAGTATAGTCACTTATAATCCATAATGCTAATATACTCCTTTTTTATTTATAATTTAAATTAACATGAACAAACACACAATTACACTTCATGTCTATATTTTGTGCTTAAATAATTACGCTTACGACAAAACAATCGTATTAGTATTATAAATGCGAAAGTTTGTGAGAATGTATGGATGTATAGATGTATGGATGTTTGTTACCCTTTCACGAAAAACTACTGAAACTTTACAATAATATAGCTCATACATCAGAATAACACATTGGCTACTTTTTTTCCGGAAAAATGTACGGTTCCCGTGGGATAGATTTGTTTGTTTTTCTAGAAGCGAACGCGAACGAAGCAAAGGTGAGCCGCTAATCTATTATATTAGAACATGATTTCATATGACTTCAGAGAGATGGGCTACTTATCTACTTGCTGTCAACTATGAATTTTTAAACAAAAAATTAAAAAAAAATCTATTTTGGGCCCGATCCGGCATTAAAAAATATTCATGATAAACAACCGTTATGTTAGCCTTTAAACTAACTAGCAGCTACTAACATAAATATGCTGCATATATTAAGAAGAATATAATTTACCCGCGTTTTACTGTTCGTTAGATTGTATCACGCTACAATTACTTCAAAGTGAATTATTATTAAAGTGCATGGATAAATATTTCATATTTTAAAGTAGGTTTAGTCTATGGCTTTATATGAGTAGTTTCCGTAAAGATTTGATTTTTTAATTATTTCATTTAATTAAATTCTAAGTGTAACATAATTATTTATTCCTTTTGCCAGAACGTTACCTAAATGCAATCTCCTTTTGCAAAGCCCTATAATTTATAATCAAAGAATATTACTCTTAGATTTACGCGAATATATCTCATTTTAAATAAAACTATCTTTTTGGATTTATTCCCGGATATCGCGCGCACGACAGACACCTTTGACCATAATTGATGAAAATTATTCGAAGGGTCGGGAACCAAAAATCAAAATAAATTCGCGAAAATAATTTGATATTTAAAATCTTATCAAAGATACTACATAAGCTATTTACGGAACCCTTGCATCTATTAACTTATATAAAAAGTTACTTCAAACATATAAATATATATCTCAATTTAAAGACATATTCAGAGATACGGTTTGTAAACATAGGTATGTGTAAGTGCATTCCCCGAGATTAAAATGTGTGAAATAGTGTCACCTTTGTTCTTTAATTAAATAAATAAATATGTTGGGACATGAACACACAGCACCATCTAGTTCCATGGTAAGCTACGAGGCTTGAGTTATGGATAGAAGATAGTCGATACACTCCACATATATTTTTTTTTATTTATTTAATTTTAATTCAGACACAGGTCCGTAGTTTAATATGTATTATCTAACAACATTTAAATTTTAATATTTAACAATAAATTTGAACTTAATACTAATAGGAACCTTTATTTAATGTATTTAAATGACGATCTATGTGTCGTCATCCAACGCCACATTATGCTACTGTCAAATCTTTTAGCCACAGTGGCTACAAGGCTATTGGGGCTATCGCGCACTCGCCTCATCAGGTTCGCTATTCGTGATCTTACTAACGCGTAAAAGTCCGACACACCAGCACTCGCGAACATCCCCGAAGCACTGCAAAAACACGGTAGCCCCAGCATTACCCGGAAGGCGTTATTATATTGGATACGCAGAGCGCTGTACGACCTCTGCGTATAACTGACCCATAGGGTGAAATTGATCATCATGTAAATTTACATATTTTTCCAACTGTTTATCAATCAGGCTGTCTAATACCTTTGCAATAATAGTCGCCAAGGAAATAGGTCTGCAGTTATTCTTATCACTCATATCTCCAGTCTTGTTCTTAACAATAGGTATTACAATAGTTTTAATTAGTTCGTCTGGTAGATACGAGTGACTCATACATAGGTTAAACAAGATAGCCAGAACTCGCGTTATATGCTTACCAGCGTATATAAGGTGTTCTATACTCAAACCATCATGCCCAAGCGATTTTCCCTTTTTTATACCTTTATTACAGACTCTATTTCCTTGGTTGTGAACGAAATCACTGTACCTCCAGCCCTCACCAATTCCTCCGATCCGATCCGATATATAACTTAAAATACACATATTATAAATATAAACACTCATAACTGGAGCACAAATATTCGTGCTCATCACACATATGAATACTACCAGCGGGACTCGAACCCGCGACCGCTGGTACAACAAGTAAGGTTCTACAAACTGAGCCAAACGTGTCATCATTTTTTTTTTGTTAATTTGATTCAAAAATTATGTAGCGGTATATATAAAACACCTATGTACTACATTTCAGCAATGTAACCCCCAAGAGTTTTCCAGTTAAATAGCTATGACACACGGTGACAGTATTTTCTTTAGTGAGTTAAAACATACCTACCCCATATTTCAATATGTGATGTGATATTTTTAAATAAATATATACGTACATACATAACTATATATTATTATAGCGAAATATTTTAAATAAGTACAAGCTAAATAACTGATTAATAATTTTGTGGATATCCGCTAAGAATTTTTAGAAATTCAACCTCTAAAAGGGTAAAAAAGGGTTGAAAGTTTATATGAAAACCTATTATTTTTAAAATAGGCGAGCACAGCCACGTGTAACTTCTAGTCAATTATTTATCTGATATTCTAATTCTGTACGTATATCGCACTTGAAAATTACGAGCACAATATAGCAGCAAATGGGAGAATAATCTTAATGACAAGTTTCATTCAATCAAAACGCTCGTTCAATATTCACATCACTTTCTCATAACTCTGTTAACGCGATTAAGCTCCTCTAACGTGTGTGAACGGAGCTTCCATATTCGTACTTAATTATTCGACTGCTGTACATTCACTTCTTTAATATACTCACACTTTGTGCTACTTTAATTTACACTTTAAGTATCTTTTTAGCATAATAATATTCCACTTGGAAAGTCGGAATAAATAAAACATGTATATATACAGACAAACATAGAACCTCCTAATTTTTAAAGTCGGGTAAAGAATAGCTTATGCCACTTTGCAAATATAGTAAATGTAATGTTACATTTCGTTTTTCATGTCTGAAAAAAAAGTGGAGCCGTTGCTCTATTACAGGCGAAAAGAAGTACCAAAAACGAACATTCACATTGATATAAGGATAAATATTACATGTCACTAAATTGATTCCCAAATATTATATTTCTGATTACTGTGGATAATACACAATACGAATGTCATTTTCTAAACCAATTTTAAAATTATTATTGCTTTAATTCCTTTTTTAACTTCTTAATATTGAACTATCTTCGGTTGCGGTACGAGATACAATCGATATCTAATTTTTTTTTGGTATTTGTAGTTTATTCTAATGTCATAACTGCGTGCGAACCTAGTAACTCTGACCCACAAAAATTTAAAAATATATGTCTAGTTTTGGAAGATATAAATTATTTTCAAAACTGTATTTTTAGGAGACTGATTAGGTCTCAAACGCACCAAAAGGGTAGGCTAGTTTCCAGATCTTTTAGGTCTCCAAAGCACCAGCTGAAAGTTCTTTCAAAATGATGGCGCAGTGAACGTGTTAAAAGACCCTTTGCGTGTGTCACTTTATAGGTACCCTACCCAAGGGATATATTCTATAAGCTTTCTCTGAGAATTCGTCACTGATTGCCATCTCAAGAGCTTTTCAAATAAAGATAATCCATACTTAATTTTATTGATTTGTTAGTTTGTCCACGAGTCCTTTTTAACATATTTTTGTTTAGATATAGTTTATGAGCTCGAAAGTAACGTAGAAAATTTCTATCCCCTAGGATTTTTTCTAAGCTAATATCGAGATGGAGCCAGTTTATATCCTATGTAAAGTTTTTTGCCTAAAATTGACAAGAGACACGGGTGACTAGTAATTAAATAAATAAATATGTTGGGACATTAACACAAAGCACCATCTAGTTCCATGGTAAGCTACGAGGCTGGTGTTATGGGTACCAGATAGTTGATACACTACACATATAATATGACTTAAAATACATACATATTATTAATATAAACCCCAATGACTGGAGTACAAACATTCGTCCTCGTCACACAAATGAATGCCCCCAGCGGAACTCGAACCCGCGACCGCTAGCACAGCAAGTAGGGTCACTATAAATGTGTCGTCTTTGGTAATAAATAAAAGATAACGAGCGCTCTTTAACAATAATATTATCATCAATCAAATGAAAGCTCAAAGCGCCCATTTCAAAATTAAGTAACTGTGATAAAAAGCATTGGCATGAGGAAGCCTCAACGTAATATTTTTAAAGTGTACATATTCAATCAATTACGTATTATATTAATGTTTGATTGATTTCATTATATATTATATAATGATTCATAAAGATAATTACACAAATATGTGTGTATACGTATTTGTAGCTTTCTCTTATTTTAATAATGTACATAATATAATATATGTAGGATCCGGGGATACTAATAAAAGCGTTTAAAACACTATTAACTATTTATTCTTTTAAAATTATATAAAACAATGTTCACGCGTCTCGTCGTGTCGTCATTATCACACAGTTTTTATATTTTTTCTCAAAAATGTGATATTTTCCCAGGGTAAAACGTATCCTATATGTTGACCCGGATAACCAGCTGTCACCATATCAAATTTCATCAAAATCCCTTCAGTGGTTTTTCTGTGATGCGGTAACAGACAGACAGACAAACAAAAATTCTAAAAACTATAGATTCGGCCTATGTATCGATAATAATGTTTATTTCAATAACATTTTCCAAAAAATATTTAATGTACAGATTCGGCTTAGTTACAATTTTATTATATGTATAGATATAATTATATATGATGTATATAATATATATGTAAAGTGGCTGGAAACGGTTGGATGCGTACAGCTGAAGATCGAGCTCACTGACGTATCATATATCACTGTAGTATCATAGGAGAGGCCTATGTCCAGCTGTGGATGAAAGCAGATTGAATATGATGATTATGATGATGATGATTGTACATAATACGAGTAATTTCATATTAGATTTTATTGAAAGAGTGCCGTGTGAATGTTGAATGTACTTTTTATATAAAATTTTGGGATAATAATTAAAACAACTTCATATTTTCAAAGAAATAAGTAAGATAGATTACATCATATGCGAATTTCCTGATATAATTGGACGGCCAAAACATCTTTACTAATTTTAAAAAAGGATAGAGGATTTTGATAAGAAGGACATAGGATTCTTTTTAAGGGTTTTTGTCATTTAATTGGAGGATAGTAAAAATCTACTTTTTATGCCAATTAAAATATTCCTGTGGCATAAGAAATAGATTTACTAGTTTTTTGGCACATAATGTAGTGAGTCCGAGCCCAAGCAGAGTTAGGGCTAGTCGCTAGTTCAAATGCGTCAGAACTACCTTCTGTTGAAGCTGACGGATTCGAGCTTCCGCTACGTACATTAAAATGTGGAACTATTCCAAGTTTATAATTGAAACGAAAAATAAATACTTACGACGACGTGATCTGTTAGAGATAAACATGTTTTGTAGCACTCGCTTTTATCAAGACAGTGTTCACATAGATACGTATACATACTGAAATGTAAATTGTAAAGAATTACTAGTGATTTACCTTCCCTTCGCTCGGGTGCGTCCTTATGTGTTCAAGTATCCCTAGCTCATTGTCTATCTGTGTATATCTGTCCAACAGTTTTAGAAAAATCGAAGAAGAAATCGATCACGAAGGTTTTCGTATCATTATCTATAAAAACGGCAAAAAAATCACGTTTGTTGTATGGGAGCCCCCTTAAAAATTTATTTTATTCTGTTTTTTAGTATTTGTTGTTATAGCGGCAACAGAAATACATCATCTGTGAAAATTTCAACTTCTAATTATCACGGTTCATGAGATACAACCTGGTGACAGACGGACAGACAGACAGGCGGACGGACAGCGGAGTCTTAGTAATTGGGTCCCGTTTTACCCTATGGGTACGGAACCCTAATAAAATGACTGACGACACGTTTGGCTCAGTTTGTAGTGGATCCTACTTGCTGTGCCAGCGGTCGCGGGTTCGAGTCCCGCTGGGGGCATTCATTTGTATGATGAGCACCAATGTTTTTGCTCCAGTCATGGGTGTTTATATTTATAATGTGTATGTATTTATAGTTATATAAGTGTAGTGTATCAACATTAAGCAGGAAACGAGATACAATATTTCATGTAGAAAACAGATAGAATCATATTTATTGTAAACCGTTTATATAAGAAGAAAAATGCTTACGTAAGTCAATTTTGCTGCTATAATCTACGTACATTTTCAAGCACCAATACCTCGATTGGAGTCCGTGTGTTATGGAATTTGGCATGCTAGAGAGACTACGAAACCAAGCGATTCGAAGTGCTTAATATTCAAACCAAACAAGCTTTCCATATAGCAAAATCAAATCAATTTCTTCAAAGGATTCAAAAACATCGATATTTTAATCATAAAAACCTATATGTAATACACTCTAGTGAACATATGGTGTATTTTATTTTACACATTTGCCTTACGCAGTACTCAAAAATCATTTGGTCATTCTTCTTTCAATATCTTGATACGGTCTTCGATATATGGATTCGAATGTTTTGATATTAAATGTTTAACGGCTTCGGTGGCTTAGTGGCTAGCTTGTACGGCTGCAGATCCGGAGGTCCTGGGATTTGAGTCCCGGGTCGGGCAAAGTTTAGTTATTGAGTCTTTCTATTTTGAAAGTCTCAGTAACAACCCGGTGTTGGGCAGTTGGCTGTGTATCACCGGTTGTATCGAATTATCATCCCATCGGCATATAAGAGTCAAAGGAATAAAGAGTGCAATGGTCTCTCCGCGTACACATGTGCACCATAATAATCTTCTGCCAGTTGGTTAGTCTTTGTTGTATTGGCGGGCTCGCTGAAATCAGTCAGCCAAACATCATTAAATGTTACAGATTCATTTTGAAGTAGACGTCAAACGAAAACCACTTGTACCATAATTTCTTAATTTTCTAAATTGGTGTACATATATTTAGCAAACTTTAAATAGTTCCATAAATTAACGACATCTAAAATATTAAATTTAGGATTTGTTGCAAGAAATACTTTCTTAGATTTAGAGAATGTTTGAAATTTTAAATAAGAAACTGTACTATGGTAGGATGTCGCGGTTTTTTTATTTTCACAGCCTTTACATGTTAGTAGTTGTAGTAGTTGTTACACTGTCTGTAATAACTAAATTGTTAGTTATAGTTGCTCAATTGATTCTTGTTAATTATATTATCTCGCAAATGTACAAATTATGATACCTTTATAAACCAAGGCGTTAAAAATGACAAGAATTATTAGACGAAAAAAATAAATAAAAATAGAAAGAATAAATAAACAAAAAAAATTGATCGACGGGAAGTTGACATGGGTGGATGCTACCCGTGATTTTTAATTGGAGCAAAGAAATAAGAAATAGTTGACAATAAGCGTTTCCTAATAAATTGTAACTAAATCTAGTTAAAATATATAAGTTTTGAAACATCATGCTGGCTTTTCCTGAGATATCCTATACTATATACAAATAAATATAGTTAATAAACAAAATTTCGTAACCAATAACAAGTTTACTTCGTTTATAATAATTAAACAACTAACAACTAATATGCAAATTGCGGTCTTAATATGATTCAAACTTAGCGGTATGAAATTATATTTTGTGCTCTCTTCAGAAACAAGTTTATATTACTACCGATGGCTCCTAAGCTTATTTTCTTCGTGAAATGCAATGAGTTACTTAATTTTAAACTTAATTATTAAACTTATTTTTATTTATTAATATTAATTAACTTATTTTTTTAATTTATTTATGTAAATAAATTGTGGTATTAACTACAATTTACATAACTTTTTTTAAATATAAATAGCACCAGAAAACCAATATAAAATTAATGATAACTAATTATAATTAATAACAAATCAAAAAATTTAAATATTATAATACATTATAGACTTTTTAAAAAGGGTTTTAAATGAAATTCTAAATAGTTTATTTAGAAAATGGAAAGATTTCATTTTAAAATTATGCATCCTACTTAATATTATAAATGTGAAAGTTTGTTTGTTTGTCCTTCTTTCACGTCGAAACAGAGTGACGGATTGGCGTGACTTTTTGTGTGAAGATAGTTGAAGGGCTGGAGAGTGACATAGGCTATTAAGCGCGGGAGATTATCTCATGCCCACAGGAAAACACGATATAATACAATCCAAAAAAATATTTATAATCAGAGTTACTTGAAACTTGGTATAAATGCTCTTCAATACAATTAAATAAATACGTGTTTCAACATCTTTCAAAATTCCTCCCGTAAGGGGGTAAAATAGGGGACGAAAGTTTGTATGAAACCTACCCTGGTTCTACTAGTTATGTAATAAATATTTTCTTTTTAAAAGTTCAAGCTATCTCCATACTAAATATTATCAAAATTGGTACAGCTATTTACGCCGTGACAACCAAGCACATATACTGAATACCTTATATCATTATAAGTGTAATAACTCCTTGGCACTAAAAACTTTTTACTTTTTCTCATTTGACACATCATTGACCTATCAGTTAATCCGTCAGTCATTTAATTATAGAAAAACAAAAATAAAAATATGTATAGAGATTATATAATAAAATTCTGAGTCGAATTTGTAAATTAAATATTTTTTTGGAAAACCTTATTGAAATATTCAGTATTATCGATACAGATGCCGAATATATAGTTTTTAGAATTTTTGTCTGTCTGGGAACGCATCACGAGAAAACCACTGGACAGATTTTGATCAAATTTGGTATGGTGATAGCTGGTTATCCGGGTCAACATATAGGATATTTTTACTGTGGGGAAATACCTCATCTCTGAGAAATATATACTAAATGTTAAAACGTAACTAGGGACGAACGCGAGGTGAGTCGCTAGTATTTCATAAAATACGTAAAAGCGTACTTTGACAAACTCATATTTTCATATAAATCGATACGTCATAACATACGCTATGTTTTTGAATTTCGCAACTTCCATTTTATAAAATGGCAAAACGGTAAAATTTGTATGATTGATAGCACATGTTACTATACATGTCGTAAATGGAACATTCACGAAGTTAATAACCATCCCCATTGACATGACGATTTAGTGTTTATTTTTACGCGGTTGAATTTTATATTTTATTCATTTATTTTAATAAATATTAGATGTCCAAAATTTCATTTTAGGCACTTTAAAATCTTTATGTGGTCGTAAAAATTCAAGACGGTTATATATGTATATATATATATATATATATATATATATATATATATATATATATATATATATATATATATAGCCGTTTTAACTTTATAGTATTACGTTGATTATTTCAGTTTTATATTAATGGGTGTTTTCTATGGGTGTCATTTACAGTTTTAATCTCCAAACAAGACACTATACCTGTTTTGTGGCTGGTATATAGAATTGACAACCTTGAATTTATTGCAAATTCACGTGGAATATTTACGTACACGTTAGCGACATATTCCCGAATTGATCGGGTGCTTCCTTGTGTGCCTTACACTTACGTGTAACCATTTCAGCGTGAAGGTGAAAAATAAACATCCAAATATACATACATATTCTGATTCGATTTTTCCTTTACTTGTGCTATAAGACATTGATTCTTGCTAAAATTCATGTGTCTAGGTCAACCTGAAATTCTCTATATGCGACATAAACGCTGTATATTTTTAATTACATTGACTTAGAAGTTTGCTTTTTTTCACAGCTTCATGGGATTGCAGACTTGAGTATTTTGATATTAATTTCTACTTGATACATTCACGTGTTCCTAAGAAAAAGAATCTTGAAAGACAGATGGACACACGGACAACGAAGTGATTTTATAAGGGTCTTCTCTTGTCTTTTTTCCTTTTGGGATACGGAACCCTAAAAAAATTGGCACTTGTTCCGATACATTCCTTTCAACAGTGTGAACTATACTCAACTATAATTAGTAACATAGCGATACCGTTGAATAGAATAAAACGAAATGTCAATCAAAATCACATGTGTGATTTACGTCATTAATAATAACTGATAAAGATTTTAATAGATAGAGAAATATGATCTTTACTTTATAAGCCATAGATCTTAAATCAGCTTATACTACTTGAAGATGCATTGCATTAACAGCAATTTATTTAAATTTAAATTCTATATAGTTGTGATAAAGTTTATTTCAGAATGTAAGTTATTAATTGGTGGTATTAGAATATCCTTGTAATCGGATGCACCTATCTGGTTGCTGGTACGTAGGTTCGACAACTTTGATGTTCTTGCCAATTGAAACATTCATTTGCTTTCCTTGCACGTTTATCATATTTTAAAGTATCCTTGAAACGAGTAAGAATTATTTTAAGAACAGCTGATTAGCAATCTTTAAGAAAGAAAAATATCCAAATCAAGTGTGCGTATATTTTTACTAGAAACTTAGAATAACATGCCTTTTGTATTTATAATATTATACATTGCTTGTATTAGTATATATTTTACTCCAAGTCATAGTATTCTCGCGTAGTGGAGAGTGAGTAACGTCATTATACCAAAAATAATTATTATAAATGGTACGTCTAAACAGTTCTCAACCTACGTTATCCAAGTCGGGCCTCTCACATAATTATACCACCCACTACTCAAGAGACCGCATCCCATATACTATACTGTAGCCAAATAATACCTCAAAATCAATTTGGCCTAGGCCAAACTGTTAAGCTTAAAATACTTAGATCAAATAGATTGTTCTGGGCTAAACTAGTGTATCCTGACACTCTTTGGATTAACCGGTTTGGAATAGGACAAACTAGTTTGGCCTGAAATCGGGTTTGACCGGTAACACAGTAGTCAACACATAACAATTAATAGACAAGAACAGTTAAACGTCAATTGTCGTGTGTAAGAGAGAAACGAAACATTTTCCAGAAAGAAATTGAAATTACTAGAAAAGTTTAGAATTTTCGAATACTATAATGTTCTTTGTTTATGCATATAAAGAGGTCGGCAGTGTGTCAAGAGATCAGTAGATTTTTGGGGCTAAAAGAAGATCGAGTAGAAATACAAAAAAAGAGGAAAAGTGAAGAAAAGTGTAGTAATTTTATAGTGAAAGTATAAACAACTAGCGACCCACCTTTGCTTCGCTCGGGTTCGTCCCTAGGTTGATTCCCCATACAAACTTTCATCTCCATTTTCACCCCCTCAAAGGATGATTTCCGTGATAAAAACCAATTCTATGTCCTTCCCATGGTCTCAAACTATCTTTTTACCAAATTTCATCTAAATCGGTTCAGTAGATCCAGAGATTACAACGTCACAAACTCACAAACTTTACCTCTTTATAATATTAGTATAGATGTTGAAAAATAGTGTTCAAAAACCGAATTTAGCCAGAACGATGTACGTACTACGTTTGTGTGAAGTGCCATAAGTTACTTTTGTAAATCAAAATAAATAAAACATTCGTAGTGCAATATACGTGCTTTAATATCCGATCCCCGAACTCACAGAACGTAACAGTATGTTTGTGTACGCAAGTACACAATACGCACACCCACACTCACGCACACGCATACACATACATACAATAATTATAGTAGGTATAACACATCCATATAACAAATCAATGCTATAAAATAATTCGATCTACTAAGATTGGAATGATTTTTAAAAAGTTTGTGAAAATTTTAGTTAAAACAAATATTTTATAGAATATATTAATTTCTAATATGATTTACAAGAGGAATTATGGCGCAGATGTAACAGAAATGTCAGCCAAGCAACACGATTTCAACAAATTTCAGAACAGATGAATTTCAAGTGTACATTTAAAGCTGAAAGCAAATATTTCTTACTCTACATCGCTATGTATTAGAAAAAAATATATAAAAAAAAATTATAGTGAGAAATCAACGTCACGGGCATTAATTGCTCCATCTTCCATTTTTATATACATTTAATTGGTGCACTTTTAAGAGTCAGAGCGTGATGCTAATATTTTTATAAAAAAATTTTAACAAAAAAATAAAAACCGACTTCAAACAAAAGCACTAAAAAGTAAAAAATTACTGATTGGTAGTTTTCATTTACTATACATACCTAATCAAATATTTTCGAAGTCGGTGTGCTTTGGCTAAGTAATTAAAGCCTACCTATTAAATACATAACTAATCAAATATTTCCGAAATCGGTGCCAGCCCATATAAAGTTTATAAGGTTTATTTTTTTTATAATATTTTTGCCAAGTTATTTTATATTTTATTTGACACAAATATACATTACATATTATTCAGTAATTAATTTTATTATTTATCACTTCCTGTGTAATGTATTTTATCTCAAATAATTAAATAAGGCATATTGGATTAAGATACGGCTGCAAGATTGTTACGTTCAAAGCGTATTTAATCAAAATCATTTTTTATATACATTTATTTTATAATAAAAGGGACAATATGTTTTAACCGGGGTGCCTATTAAAATATGCCCGCTAGTATGTTTATTTAAATTAATAAGTACCTGGGCGACCGAGCTTCCCTCGGAGTTTTTGGCCAAACAACATTTAAAAAAAAACAAACTAAAAATTTGAATAAATACAAAAAAACAAAAGTAAAAACTTTGTATCCGACCGGGATACGAACCCAGACACCTGTGGTTATCAAACTAGCGCCTTGGCCGCTTGACCACGATGCTTATATCCTAGTGTGCGAATTAGCGTTTTGCCAATTAAATATTCTGAAAGCATTCGAAACGTCGGGAACCAAAAATCAAAATAAATCCGCGAAATAATCCGAAAAGATACTTTTATTTAAAATGTCAAATATTCGCGTAAATCTAAGAAAGTTTTATGAAAAACTAGCACTGCCCGCGGCTCCGCCTGCGTTTAGATTACTAAAAACCAAATCCTTAGTTTTTACATATTAGTATATTCTTACATTGCAGTTTTTGTATTTTTTTTCAGAAATGAGACATTTTCCCGTGGTAAAAAGTATCCTATATGTTGGCCCGGATAACTAGCTATCACCATACCAATTTTCATTGAAATCCTTCTAGTGGTTTTTCTGTGATGCGGTAACAAACAGACAGACAGACAGACAAAAATTCTAAAAACTATAGATTCGGCCTCTGTATGGATAATAATGTTTATTTCAATAAGATTTTCCAAAAAATATTTAATGTACAGATTCGGCTTAGTTACAAAATTTATTTATTATATGTAAAGATATCAAAAATTTGCGTTTTGAGCAAGTGTTATTGGTTCTATAAATAAATTTATAAATACATATATACTTATCGTTTACCTGTTTGTCATTTAAAGCCTGCAGTAATAAAAATAAAGTGTCAAGTGAAATTCAAAGGCCAATAGTTTTGTAAGTAAACGCCTATCCCGTATTCATAGGTAAATATTAGGAATTCTGTCAGCTGAAGTTGTGAGCAAACGTTTGCAGTCCAACTACCTATTTGTATTAAGGCTCAATATACGGATCCTAAATATTATAGTTATCTATACTATATATGCAAGTTCTTCCTTGCTTTTATCTAAACTAATATTATAAAGAGATAAAGTTTGTGAGTTTGTGACGTTGTAGGGGGTAATCTCTGGATCTACTGAATCGATTTCGATGAAATTTTGTAAGAAAATAGTTGGAGACCCTGGAAAGGACATAGGATACTTTTTATCTCGGAAATCATCCCTTAAGGGGGTGAAAATGGGGATAAAAGTTTGTATGGGGAATCAACCTAGGGACGAACCCGAGCAAAGCGAGGGTGAGCGCTATTTTACATATACCTATCACATATGTACCTTGTACATCGTATCATGTCGTATGTACGTACATAATATGGTGCATTAAATCTCTAGGTTTTTTTAAATGCCAAAAATATACAGAAAATCTCGTAGCGTATTTTTTATATTTTATAATATATACCATGTTAAAACAAATTTATTGATTGTATCCAGCCCTTCTTAACGTCCCACTGCTGGGCACGGGCCTTCCTTCAATACTAGGGGGTTCAGTCCATAGTCCACCATGCTGGCCAAGTGCGGGTTGGCAGACTTCATATGTGTTTCGATAACTCGTTAGGTTATCTCAGACACGTAGGTTTCCTCACGATGTTTTTCTTTGCCGTAACCATCTTATCACATATCATCTTATTGCATATTATGTAATAATTCTCAGGTATAATAAGTGCACTGCTTTTTCTATGACTTTACATAGATATTTGAATTTAGTTCGTAAATTATCTGATGTATTGCATAAATGCGTATCGCATAAAGTTTTATTGCATAACTGCGCTGCGGTAGTGGCTTTTAGACAGATATATTTGGTAACTCTTGTATTTATGGATAGCAAATTAAATTCCAGAGAGTTTATAACATTAGATCATCGTTTTTCTACAATTTATATCATATCTAATGTTCTGTGTAGTCTTGTAATGTTCATAGATAATAAACGTATATCGTTGTTACTCAAGTCCATAAAAAACGATTCAGCAGCTCTGAAGGACAACAGCTACAAACAGATAAACAGACAAACTAACACTTTTTTAATACTTTCTTACACTAAATATAAAGGTTAATATGGTTTTATTGCAAATAACTATATGAGTACAATATGGAATAGTTATTATATGAACAGAGATTTCAATTTTATTTATAGAAATAGGCAAAGACAAACCAGCATAGTGCCTTTTTCTCATCTGTTTGTCAACCGATTTTTTTTGCTTAGTAGTTATTGAGGAGTTTTTGTGCTGTCAATAAAAATTTTAAACAAATATTTTTTTATATAATGGTAGGTTTATTTAATGATAGGTAAATTCTATTCACATAATATTGTATTCAGCCCTTTTAACGTCCCACTGCAGGGCACGGGCCTCCCTTCATACGAGGGGGATCAGGTCATAGTCCACCACGCTGGCCAAGTGCGGGTTGGCGGACTTCACATGTCTTTCGAAAATTTGCAAGGTTTTCTTAGACATACAGGTTTCCTCACGATGTTTTCCTTCACCGTAAGGCAAGTGGTAATCATGTTAGAAATGATTCGCACATGAAAATATCAGAGGTGCGAGACCCGGGCTTTGAACCCGCTTCACTCGGTTTCCCAAGCGAGCGCGTTACCACTGGGCTACCGCTGCCTACTAATATGTTTTCCTCAAATTTTCAATTATGATTCCGAAGTTCGACTACTAGGAGCACTAATTATAATTGCGAAAGTTTGTATGAATAAATGAAGTGTATATATATATATATATATATATATATATATATATATATATATATATATATATATATATATATATATATATATATATATATATATATATATATGTATGTATTTGTTACTTTTTTAAGCTGAAATGACTGGACGGATTACGATGAAGTATGCAGTTGGACTGTGACCTGGAGTTACATGGGTTACTCTTTGATCGCTCCCGTGCAAAGCTAGGGTGAGCCGCTAGCTATATTTTAGTTATATAATAATAAATATGTTGGGACATTAACACACAGCATCTAGTTCTATGGAAAACTGCGAGGCTTGTGTCATGAATTCCAGATAGTTGACGCACTACACATATATTACTTTAAATAAATACATTATATTATAAATATAGATACCCATGATTGGAGTACATACATTCGTGCTCATCACACAAATGAATGCCCTCAGCGGGAATCGAACCCGCGACCGCTGGCACAGCAAGTAGGGTCACTACAAACTGAGCTAAACATTTCGTCAAATGATAGCTATATAATAATGATAGTTATAATAATAAATATAAATAAATACTTTTTTTTAAATATGTTGGGACATTCATACACACCACCATCTAGTTCCATGGTAAGCTACGAGACTTGTGTTATGGATACCAGATAGTTGATACACTACACATATATAACTTTAAATACATACAAATTATAAAAAAATAAATAACGAGCTTATTCATTAAATTGCTAAGATACTCATTTATATCTTCAGAATACTTAACTTAATTGAAATCTGTCATTTGTTGTTAACTGTGATTAATATTTATGAACTTAACGTTCACTTTGTTTTCAGACTGGTGAAATCTGTCCTTCATTAATAAAATATTTCTAAAAATAGAATTAAATACAAAATACTGTATATTAAAATTTAATATTATTCATTACAATCGTTTTCAAACCATTTTATATATTTCAGACAATAATGTATTATTAAAACAACTTCGTTCTGACTAGGAAGGACTATGGCATTAAAACAAACAAAAACAAAAGAATTTTTTCAGCTTTATAATATTAGTCTATATTTAATGACATAAAATTTATTAAGCTGTAATATATCATTTAAAATTATAAAATAATGAAGCATTAGCCCAGTGGCAATGCACTCGCTTGGAAAATATAGTGAAGCGGGTTGAAAAACCAGCCCAGTGATATTTTCATGTGTGAATATAAATACCACGCCTTATGTTGATGAAAAAACCCTGCAAGTCTAAAAACATAACTAACCTAACTAGTTTTCGAAAGACTTGTGATTTCCACCAACCAATACTTTGCCAGCATGGTGGACCATAACCTGTTCCTTCGCATTCAGGGAAACCTGTGCCCACCAGTTAGAAGATAAAAAAAGTTAATTATTATTATTAATTTGTTAAGACGTGTCTCACAAGCTCTTATTAATGGTACTACATTATGAGACACTAGAAAGTTCTTTTAAAATTTTCTTTGGCTTAGTTAATTGAATTTCAAAAATCTTAGTTTTAAAAAATGCTACCCCATAGTCTAATGAATTTAGGAAAAAACATTTTAAAGTCAAATTGAAATAAATAGTAATAATAAAAAAAATATTACTTGCTCCCTAAAAAAATAACCCAAAATAATAAAATTATAAATAAATAAGACCGGAAATAATATCTCGTCTTACATATAAAAGAAAAAGCCTCGGGGAAATTAGATGGGTTTTATTTAAATACCCTGTAAGCAAATGGGTCAAGTGCGAATATTAGGAGAAATCGGTCAAGGGAAAGTGTAATAGAATACTTTCATCTCAAGGGACAGCTGTCAAATCGTAGGCGTGTGTTACAAAAATTATATTAAGTGCAAATGGCGATACTCCTTTTTCTGTTATAGATAAAAGAAAGGTGGTTTTATTTTAAATAACTTGTGTTGAAAAAATTTTAAAAATGTTATTGATTAGCAACTTAACTGTGTTTTAATTAGAAGAGAGATTTTTTAATTTAATTAGTTTAATACATTTCGTCTAAGAACAATAATAATATTTAGTAAATCTAATCCATACTAATATTATAAAGGTGAAAGAGTGTTTGCTTGTTTATTTGTGTAATTTTTTCTGTGGAGATAGTTGGATTGCTGGAGAGTGACATAGGTTACTTATTACCGCGGGAGATTATCTCATTCCCACGGGAAAACACGTTATAATTCAACCCAAAAAATTATAATTTACGATTAAAATTACTTGAAACTTGGTATTAATGCTCTTCAAAACAATTAAATAAATACTTATTTTAGCATTTTTCTAAATTCATCCCATAAGGGGGTAAAATACGGGAATAAAGTTTGTATGCAACCTCTTTTTTTGTAGTTTTAGCGCGAGTGAAGTCGCGGGTTCTGCTAGTATAATTATAAGAATAATGACATTTGCATACACAATATTTTACCATAAGACTCGAAACGCTGGCGTACTGGCTGATTTTTAGTAAAATTCAGAAGAGATATTTCATACAAAGGTAACACATAAGCTACTTTTTTACTAATCATACGAGCTACTCCACAGCATAAATTCGTTAATTTTAAGTATTTAAAGTATATAAGTAGACAAAAAATTATATATATAAATATATCACCTATAGGTAATATGAAAAGAATAACGGTCAATAGCAGAATAACACCATAACATTCTCATACTTCGATCGAAGGTACCAGCGGCGGTAATTGTTAGCGAATCAGGTGACCCAGATCTGACCCATGCTTATTTGAGCCCGTTTGATTTGGTAAGTCATAAATCATGGCATGCTTTTTAAATAAACGAGCCATATTGAATGTATTTTGGTTGAATTGTTGTTCTTTTTATTAAATATACTTTATATATATATATATATATATATATATATATATATATATATATATATATATATATATATATATATATATATATATAATTTGGTACTATCAGATATCCATAGGATTTGTTTTACTGAAATTAATTGGATTTTTATGGAAGCATTGTTTTAAAGGAGAATTTGAGGGATCAGTCACAGGACCGACGGCTTTGTGTTTTCTGACGCACGGTGGGATGCACCGCAAGCTTCTTAACTCCGGGTTGTTACTGAATTTTACAAAATATAAAAACTCAATAAAAAAATTACCCATTGCAGGACTCTCACCCAGTACCTTCGGATCTGCAGCCGGACTTGATAATCACTAACCACCAGGTGTTTGCTAACGTTTGTGTAGCAAAATTATAATGTCTCTCAGACTAGCCAACTGCTAGCGTAGAAAATATTATTGTGCACAAGTGTACGCGCAGACATAACGTCAATCTTTCACCCTCAAAGTCCGGTGGGACGACAATTCAGCATTACCAGTGAAACACTGCCCACATCTCAACTCTAATTCTGAGATTTTAGAATTAATTTCTCTTAAAGAAAAAATCAATTAAAATACATACTTCGTCTAAAATTGAAAAAAGGATTTTATTTATTTACAATAAATAATTGCCGGTTAATCTAGAAATAAACAATGATGTAACTATACTGTCCTAGAAAATATAAATCATATTTTTAAGCCCTTTTTTCGAATAAATGCGAATTTTAGTATTTTTTTTCAACTGAAACAAATGAAAAAATATCTAAAACAGAAATACGTTTGTTTGAAAAATATACTGAATAATTTTCAAAAAAAAAACACACGGAAGTTACAACACTTGGAATTTGAGAGTAGTTTTTTAAATGTTTACCATTTTAAAATAAAGTTAGTTGACATTCTGTTTCCGCAAACACTGAATGGCCCTGGTATTTTTTTAAATGTTTTTTGAAGTTTTATCTGTCATATTTATTTTCATTACTATATTGCATACTTTTATGTTTTCCTGGTGTAATTTTCCTTTATAGGACGAAACGAAAATATCTTTTCACCTTGTCCGATGACCCTGCAAATGCCAGTCGGATAATACCTAATAACTTCGTTTCAGTCACGAACTCGTCTATATTATAAATAGGTCGGTGTCAATAAACGTATAACTAAATAAAAATATAAACAATAAATAATAAAATTCGTTTTGAAAACGGTTCAAATTGTTTATTGCCTTATTTTAATTGGAAATTTAATATTCATTAAATATAATATTAAAAAACGCCATTAAAAGAGTACTAAATAGTTCTATTGCAAGGATTTTTTTAATTTGACTTAATCATTTTTTATGACTGGTAATGGTGGTAATTTTGTTAATTTCTCGGTGTACTAAATAGTATACATTCTTGTGTTGTATAATATATATAGTTGTTATATAATAAAATAGTAACTTAGCGAAATCTATACAAAAGATATGTTTTAATAAAAATAACGACTGTAACGTATTGTGTACAGAATATAGACGCCCAAAACAATAGTAAAAAAAATTGTCTGTTTGCGTGCACGTTCACGCATACAGTACTGAACTGATTGTAACTAAATTTTGTGTGGTGATAACTTATTACTCAATTTGTCGAGTCGAGATTTAGGATACCGTTTACTAGAGGAAAATCTTTCATTTCCACGGAAAAGCACAATAACTGCTTCTATCGAGGCGTTCTTAGAAATGTATATGCTAAAAGCTGGCTTAACCTAAAGAGATAGATCAAAACAATGTATTAGAAAATTGTAGGTCTTAAAAAGGCTTACAGACAACTCTGCAATATCTATGTCTATCCCCTAAGGACAACAGTCAACAAGGTTGCAATTACTATTTATATTTATTTAAAAAGTATGTAAGGACACACTCGAGCGAAGCGAAAGTAAGTCGCTAGTATAACACATGTATGTATGTATGTATATAGCTCTTTTTAACGTCCCACTGCTGGGCACGGGCCTCCCTTCAGTACGAAGGGGATCAGGCCATAATCCACCACACTGGTCAAGTGCGGGTTGGTAGACTTCACATGTCTTTCGAATACTTGCTAGGTTCTCTCAGACATGCAGGTTTCCTCACGATGTTTTCCTTCACCGTAAGGCAAGTGGTAATCGTGTTAGGAATGATTCGCACGTGAAAATATCAGATGTGCGAAACCCGGGATTTGAATCCGCTTCACTCGGTTTCCCAAGCGAGCGCGTTACCACTGGGCTACCACTGCATTCACGTATATGAGTAAATATATAAAAGTAATATATGAATAAACTTTTGCTAATTTAATTTTTCATGATATTTCACTCACGAGGAAAATAAAAACACTCATACCCGTTGTTACTTAATTCAGTTTTCGCAGATGCCGATAACTTTAAAATTTTGTTTAAATTCATTTCTTTTAAAAATTGAAAATCTACCGTAACGTTTTTATAACAAAATCCTAAAAAAAATATCATAAAAGACATTTTTTGCTAAATTAAAAAAAAAAACTTTTTGTATATTCTCTGTTAAGGGTATCTATGTCACTCGAAAAAGTCTAACTGCGTTTCAATAATAATATATTATTATTTAAAATTTATTTATAAAAGAAACAAGTAAGAAAAGTCTAGAAAATAGAATTTTTAATAATGACGTGTTCATCTCCAGGCCATTTATTTGTTTTGTGAAACTATTTCTTTTTTTTATACCTATAAAAAAAGTTTAAAATAAACTATAGTTAGACAGAAGTGTTTTGATTTACTGACTTTTTGTAGTGATCAAACCCAGGATCTTACCCAAAAATAAATACATGATCTGGTGAAAGAAAACTCGCATATTACAATGATGAACCCTAATATATTTTATAAGGATTGTAGTCATTATTTTCCCCCATCTTTGAAAAGTATAACTTCTATCATAACATAGTAGTACGTCAAATTATAATAAAACCGCCATGATAAGGTGTAATAAAGAAAAATAAAATTCTCTATAAAACCATTACTTTGTAATCGCTTTCACAATGTAATGGCTTGTAAAGCCTTGAGCGCTGAAATTTTTGAATTTTTCATTCCATTACCCGTAACTACGGTGCTAATAATAACCTATATATACTTCACTAGGTAGTAACACTAGTGTTCGGCACTTGTTTCGCTTAAAAATTTTCGCATCATCTTTTTCGTCGTCATATATTTTCATTATCTATTTTTGTTTAATTTTGGCGTTTTATTATTATTAACATCATGTAACACTTATTTAAATTACATAGAATCATAAACGTGATTGATATCTATGCAAAAAAAAAAAAAAATAGAAAAGTATAGTCAAATCTCACCTATTTTGTTTATTTATAAATTAAAAAGTCATCTCTAAAATTGTTCTTGCCTGAGTGCATTTGAAAACTTTCCTTAACCGTACTCTTATACATTGTGATCACGACATTACTCGTGTGTTACAATGACCAAAGTTGTCTAATTCTCATCCGAATCCTCTGTTTTCCAGAAAAATCCTCGTAAAAATTCGGTATTATTAAATATCACACACTCCTCGTAAAGCAGTTACAAGCAGATACCCAGACAGACATTTATTTTTAGTACAGCAAAAAAACTTAAATAATATTAATTCTTAAAATAAACGTTTGTATGAAAATTTATATTTCCAGTTCAAACGATTTCCAGAATAGATTTCCACAGCTTAATATTCCTTAAGAATAATAAATGTGTGTCAAACTATTGAGATAGTGGCAATACGATGCGCTGAAAACTTCGCATTATCGCGATACCTTATGATTGATGATTCTGAATGAGTTAAACTTAAAGTATGACAGAACAGATAGCAATGTAAGCGATGGCTTAAATTTTTCTACCAACGTCTACATAAAATTTACCATAATATCCTTAATTTCTATTCAAAATATGTATATAATACGATGATTAAGCCCTTTTTATATTCATTATAAAATATTTATGTTCATTTTCATCCTTTATTAACTTTGAAGGTAACAAATTGCAAGATAAATAACAAAATATTTTTTTTAGTGTTTAGCTATAGGTTTCGTCATTATTGATGACTTGGAATGAGCTAGATTATGATAATTTGTTGATTTCGTCCCGTGTGTCACAACTCTGCTTGTTAAAGGAATGCAGCTAACTTCATCATGTCGCATTTTGGCTGTCGGCGTGCGCGTGCATCGTAAAAATTTACTCTCATATTTTTTCCCAAACGTGCCAAAAGAATTATAACTTCAAAACTATATTTTTTCCTAATACTTTAAAATTTTTTACATTATTCAGAAAAAATATACTACAGTTTTTACGCTTTAATGTACCATTTAAAAAAAAAATACTTCAAAAATATGAGATTTGTTCCACAAAATAGAATTATCAATTTTATCACACAAGGTGTTGAAATTCACAAGATGAACATAACATTGATAGATTGAATGCATTTCGATTGTCACGTGTTAATCCATTACAGCTAGTCAGCTGTTACAGATTCTCAGAAGTGGAATTAATGTACCTACTATGTACGTGATGAATATTTTACGTATCGATATATATGAAAATTAGAGTCTTGCTTTCTTCTAGTATAATACTTTTACATTTTTAGGTAACTAATATTCTGGTAGATTAAACACAGTGATGTATGTGGCATCCCTCTCCTCCTGATCCTCCTATCTGATCGAATTCGCCATGTGGTATCCCAAGAGCTGTATTCTGGAAGCAGATGCGAATGGACATTTCACTCAAAAAATCTTATAATAATTAATTAGTAATATAGAATAAATTCTAATAGTATACGTAGTAGCGTCGATTCAAAAGCATTTACTATTTTGGTATATAAAAATCATATTTTATTTTCTAACTTTAAAATTACTGAATTTACGTACGTACATATATAACGTATATCACTGATTTTGTTGCAATAAATAAATGCAATTGAAAAAGAGAAAGCGATTAAGGTTTACGCCAACTTTGTCTTATCATCATTGTCATGTATGGTTAAACGCTGGAATATACTTGAACCCAGATTATAACATAACTAAAGTTGAGAGTCGTAGAAAAATGTGGAATTAGAAATGACATTTATATTTTCTATTTAGTTGGTATAAACTATAGTGTTATATGATCTGTGGTACAAATTAATTTTTAAGAAGTTTCTTTTATATTAATAGGTTTCTTGTCTAAAGTTAACGGTAACCAGTAAGTTAACCGTATCATTAAAGTTAACGATCGAAATCGTTAACTTTAATGATACGGTATACCTTTAGACTTAATGTTTAATATTTTATTAAGAATTCAACCTTGTTGTACTATAATTGACTTTAAAATATTTTCTTGCAGGAATTAAAGAATGGCAGTGGTAGCCTAGTCGTAACGCGCTCGCTTGTGAAACCGAGTGAAGCGGGTTCAAATCCCGGGTCTCGCACCTCTGATATTTTCATGTGCGAATCATTTCCAACATGATTATTGATTACCATTTGTCTTACGGTGAAGAAAAACATCGTGAAGAAACCTTCATATCTGAAAGAACCCAGCAAGTTTTCGAAAAAAGTGTGCAGTCCGCCAACCTGCTATAGTCCACATGCTGGCCAAGTGGCCAGCGTTTGGAATATGGCCTGATCCCTCTCGTATTGAAGGAAGGCCCGTGCTCAGCAGTGGGATGTTAAAAAGGGCTGAATACATACATACATAGGTATTAAGTAGGTGTCCCCATAAAAAGAAGCTTAACAGTGTCTAGCACACGCTAATATGTAGAACTTTCAGTTAAATCTGAAGAAAAAATGCCATTTTATAGCCTATATTTTATGGAGAAAACTATAAGTTATTTAATATCACGGAGCAGGAGCGAAGTGATTACACATAAATGAACTGCGCTATTGAAGCCGCGGGTAAAAGCTAGAAAAAAAAGGTATTACTAAATATTATTTTGTTCTCACTTAATATATTTCTTAGTAAGCTTTAGCTTAAAAGAGCTTAAAAGGATTAACGTGGAAGTTAACACGGAAGACCTTGTCACGTCGAGAAATCGGAGCTGGTCAGATTTATGGGTCAGGTCTAAGGTCGTCCTTTTCCATTAGATGTAAGATATTAAGTTTGTGGACACTAATAGCTGTACTGTAATATTACAAGACTATGTAGATGTTACTACTCTGTATGTTGATACTCGTAGTATATTTTAAATTGTTTTTCTGAAGAGAGAATTGCTTGATAAGCCATTGTTAAGGAATTATCTTTAATGGTTAACTTTCGTTGTTTTTTTACCCGACTGCGAGTCGCAATGGAGGGTAATGTGTTTATCGGTTTATGTATGTATATATGTGTGTGTATGTGTGTATGTATGTATGTATGTATGTATCTATGTTTGTTCCCATGTGGCGTTCTAGAGGCCAAACGCGTGGGCCAACTTTGATGATTGATACGTTGTTAGATTCGTCTTGATAATGCGAGTGTCCTAGGCTATATAAAAATTGTTAAAAATTAAAACGGCGGTTTTCAGACGCAAAGTGTCTTTAAAAAAAAATTCCTCCGAACCAATCGAGTGGGGTATCAAAATAAAGGTTTTTCAGAGACTATCACAAAAATATATGGTAGGTATTAAGATTTTCGCCATTTCCATACAGTTTTTTAAATTTCAATTTTTTCAACAATTATAGAATGAAATTTTGTCTTAGCCCCTTAGGATTAAAAACAAAAAGACTACGAATATGTTGCAAAATGTTTACTAAAGAATTTCAATTAGGCAGTAAGTAATATCTTTACATCTTATTAAATACTAGCATTGCCCGCGGCTCCGCCCGCGTTCAGATGACCAAAACCTAAATTCTTAGGTTTTACATATAATTATACTCTTACATTGCAGTTTTTGTATTTTTTCTCAGAAATGAGACATTTCCCCGTGGTAAGAAGTATTCTATATGTTGACCCGGATAACCAGCTATCACCATACCAAATTTACTTATATGTTTTAAAGTAGTATAGGATAAAAAATTGCTAAATTCAAATGTCTAAAGGTATAATAAACATTGCACACAATGTGCATACATCTTGCGGCAAGGATGAAACGTGCATGTGTCCAACTGCAATATGCTATATGCCTTCGTCAACTTGTTTTCATAGTTTTAGTTAAGTTTCATGCAGTCGGTTTTTTTTTATTTAAAAATACCAAGCCTTTTTTTAACGTTATGCATTTACATACCACCTTCAATTGAAATCAACATAATAAATATTGTTCAAACCTTCAATTCAAATCGTTAATATAAACTTACTTTAAAACACTGCAAACACCATTGCCTTAAATTAAAGCTTTGAATCGCACAAAAATTAAAAAGTAAGAGCAATAGTAAAGATCTTGTAAATGCACGGCTATTAGATATCGATTGTCGATGCAACGCTAAGTTTGCAATACTGTAAAACGTTATATTCCTGTTAGAATTTACGAAACAACTACATAAATGGATATAATATATAGAGAGATAAAGTCTTACCGTCTTTCTATATTATATCCATTTACGTAGTAAAGTACCAAAGACGTACCGTATCGTAACGTAAGTTCGTACCAAAGAAGGTATATAATATGAACGTTGTATGTAAAAGAGGACATTAATAAAAAGAGATTGAATCAAATATAATAATAAATAAATAATAAAAAATAAATGTTAGGACATTAACACACAGCACCATCTAGTTCCATGGTAAGCTACGAGGCTTGTGTTATGGATACCAGATAGTTGATACACTACACATATATAACTTTAAATATAGAAAACGTGTATACTGGTCACACCAAGGTCAATGGGTATTAAAGCTATAGTCTCTCACTGCAGGTTTCCTCATAATTTTTCCTTTACCATATTAAAACGTGGTCAGTGGTGGTGTTCTTGAGTATCCTTGAAAATTAAAACTAGTCCGTTTCAATTTTTTTCATGCATGCTACCTATTATTTAATATAGTACTAGCGACTCACTCTCGCTTTGCTCGCGTATGGAATAGATAATTATAAATACCTATGTATTTATAATATATAACTCATCATACCTATGTAGGTATGATGAGTTTTATATCCCTTACTTGAGAAATGATTGACTTCCCATACAAACTTTGCCCCCCCCCCCCCTTTTCCCCCCCCCCTTGCGGATGATTTCCGGAATAAAAACCCTATGTCCTTCCCAGGGTCTCAAACTATCTCCATACCAAATTTCATCTAAATCGGTTCAGCCGATTAAACGTTAAAAGGTGACAGACAGACACACAGACAGACAGAGTTACTTCCGCATTTATAAAATTAGGGTGGATGTATGTTTCTGACAGAAAACTATAAAAACTGATATTAACAATTTATTACTTTCACTTTGACTTATATTTCAAAGTAAGAGTTTGAAGGGGAATATCTCTAAAAGACACGTAAAGCGCCCGCACCGCTTACCTGAGTCGCATTTTTCAAATAAATCGCCTTGACGTGTACAGAAATCCTTTATTATTCATTATTTTACTGGCTGGTTTGGAAGACAAATATGGGTGAGGATTACCTTTGGAAAAACTTTTTCCGCTTGCGATTAGACGAAGATTACACTTTTATTTTATAAAAATGAAATAATATGTATTAAATTAAATTATTGTGAGACATATGTTTTTTTTTTATATTTCTATAGAAAATAACAATTTAATTTTAAATAGTCAATTAAAAATAATACATGTAATAAAAACTTAAAAAAATATATATAAAAATCGACTTCCAGGCACTAAAATGTGAAAAATAACTAAACGAGGGTTTTCATTTAGAATCGATACCTAATCAGATATTTTCGAACTCGGTGCCAGCTGACGCAAAGGAAATCTAATATATTTCGATACGTAAAATACATATTTAGTATTTACCTATTAGATATTCATATCTTAAAATATTGTCGGCTCATATCTTCAAATATTTTTAAATATAAAAACTACTTTTGACCAACCTCTTTAGTCAAAAGTAGTTTTGACTGTAACATATTTATATGTTTATATATTGTATTTATTGTGTTTTACTTGTGCTTATTTTTATATATTTTCTTTCTATTCTTATATATTAGTTGCTTAATGTAATAAAGAATATATACATATAAAACGGCAAGAATAGGTACTAGCTGCATTACCCACTGAATGGAAATTCCGATTCTTTGGCAGAATTCTCTCTTCTCTCTCTTGTCATCAGTAGAGGCGACTAGACGAAGTGTTGGGCCTTTTAAAAAGAAGCCGAATCTATAGTTTTTAGAATTGTTGTCTGTCTGTCTGTCTCTCTGTCTCTGTCTGGGACAGATTTTTAGGTATGATGATAGATAGTTATCCGAGTCAACATATAGGACTTTTTACTGCGGGAAAATATCTCATCTCTGAGAAATCTATATTAAAGGTTAAAACGCTAGTTAATAAATAAATCAATTTAGTAATGTCATTGCATCAATCATATAATTTGACTTAGGATTTATATAATGAAGCAAATAAATAACACCTTGTCTATTTACGGCTCAAATTATAACAATTCGTATTTCCCTCAAAAGAGATTTAATTAAACGGATTGTTGCTTATTTCAATTGCTGAAACAATCATCGAGGTCGTTTCACAGAAAACCATTTAATTGTTAACTGTTATACCTATTTTATTAGCTTTCAGAATTTAAATGACAGAATTATAATGAAATATAATAGTCACCGCACATTGGAGACTTTCCATTAGAAGCTATTTAAGTAAGATTTATAAGTATTGAGCAATATGAATATGTTTTTGACCGATGCAGATTAGTGTGATGTGCGCACACGCGTACTTCATACTAATTATTATCAATTATACTAAAGTATCACTCCTATGCTACCTACCTAACTACGGAATTTTTAAAAATTTTAATTCAGGTAACTTTCATTAATTAATTAATTAATTAATGAAAGTTACCTGAATTAAAATGAGCTAGAAATTAATACAGAGCTATTTATACTATATAATTATTCAAATATAAAAAAAAAATTGAACAATAATAATCTTATTGTATCAACTTCGTTTTGTTTAGACATACCCCTATCTCCTTAGTGAAATTGGCAATGCACTAATGTTCCCAAACAATGACTAAATCAGGAAAAAAATGTTCTATGCCGAAATAATATCGGTCTGTTGCTATATTGCTATTAGAAAAATTGTCCAACAAGCAATCTTTTGCATATATTACATTAGTAAGTATTAAGAGACCCTACTTCTTACGATAGACGAGCGTACAGAATTAACACATAACAAGTATTTTATCTTATTTATGCTGTAAAGAATTTACATACTAAGTCGATTCGAAAATTCATCTCAGTCTTATAAATAACTAGTATTACTCGCGGCTCCGCTCACGTTCTAACGGCTATAGATCTTTCTGTTACAAAATTACCCGCTAGGCTAATCTGAAGATTGCCTGAAAATTTCATCAAAATCGCTCCAGCCGCTTTGAAGACCATAGGGAACATACACACATTGATTTTTATATACTCGTACATAGATATGATTACTTGCGTATTGGGCAAATTCACTTTCATTTTAAAGGATTTTAATTTATTTGCTAGCTGTATGTCCAAATAAAGGTTTAGTTGCTACGACGACGCTATGGTTAAATCTTTTGAACTAGACTAAAATACGGCCTCCAATGCCAAATATAAAGTAATGACCATGGACACATATTAAATTCTGCTTCGCAGCTCCCTTGTGGCCTATGAACTGCCCGTGGATTAAAGTTCCCCAAGAAAGATTGTAAGGCACATAAAATATATAGCTACAATACACAATAAGTAAAGTTATGGTCTATTGTAGGCAATCCTGTGTGCTTATTTAACGCTGTTTTATATTGGCTTCACTTATAACAAATCTTGAAAGTTAATTTTAACCTACTTCTAACAATCGTTAAAAGTATGTATAATGCGGGAGACAATACAATAATTTAGTGCTATCGAGCTGATCATTTTATATTATACTAGCGACTCACTCTCGCTTCGTTCGGGTTCATCCCTCGCTTGATTTTCCATATAAAACTTCATCCTTTTTCACCCCCTTAAGGGATGATTTCCGGGATAAAAAGTAGGTATCCTACGTCCTTCTCAGGGTCTTGAACTATCTTCTTACCAAACATCTAAATCGGTCCCCTATAACCTCACAAACTTAAAAATTTTATCCCTTTATAATATAACTGGGTATAGATTGTAAATGTGGCAATATAGTTGCTTGGTATTTTATTTTAAATAATAGCAAAGCAAATTAGTTTTTTGTTATTGTTTTAATTTTTAAGTTATACATAGAACAATAATATTAATTAATATTTTAAATTCTTTAAGTTTATGAATATAAAAATAGCAACACTTAGTAACATTATTATCCATTCATGTAGTGACAACGAGCTGATCTAATGACGGAACCAGGATATGTAAAGTGAAAATTTTCATTAACACTAGTAAAACATCCAACCTAGTACCTATTAGTTATGATGAGCCCTATTAATTATTGTTGATCAAAAGCGTATTTTCAACCGACTTCAAAAAGGAGGAGGTTCTTAATTCGACTGTATTCTTTTTTTATGTTTGTTACCTCAGAACTCCGTCACATATTAACCGATTTAGACAATTTTTATTTTGTTTGAAAGTGTATACTTGAAGATTGGTCCCATTTAAATTTCAAAAAAAAAATACCACCCCTAAAGGTGGAAAAATAGCTAATGATGAATTTAACCCACTTCTAATTGTCATATTGACTTGAAACTTTGCAAGTGTTTCTATTGCCGTTGATAGTACAGTGTTTCAGTATTGTTGACCTGATCTGATGGTAAGGCCAGAAGATGGATAGGTGGAACTCTTCAACGACTAATAGTAGATACTTTGAGTTTGGGCTTATTTTGTTTGATTTGACAAGCCTAATACGTTAGAATTCTTACTTTGCTACTACTGTCTACACTAAAAAGGGAAAAATAAAACCTTTTTAGCAAAAAAATAAAAACCGACTTCATACAAAAGCACTAAAAAGTAAAAAATAACTGATTGGTAGTTTTCATTTACTATACTGCCGTCATTTACTATACTAAAATACCGTTTTCAATTTTTATTTCCAAAGGCTTAAATAAATGTGCTATTTTATTTTAAGAGTTTATTGTAAATAAAAGTTAAATAGCAGAATGCATGAGAAGAACAATGGTGGATGAAACCAAAAATATATTTTATAAGGACAGGGCCAAGTCAGGAAAACCCCGCATTAAATGTAAGATTACTAGTAAAAGTTTATTAAGGCTTTGAGTCCATTTTAACATATTTTAAACTTAAGCAAATGTTTATTATATCGTGTGTGATTGTTTATTAAATAACAATGTTCAAAAATTGCGTTACGTAATACTCGAACGCCCCCCAGGGACAAAACAAACATTTTCCTTTTTTTGTTTAGTAGCTACAAGCTTTAGTTTATCAATAAAAAAATATTACGGTCGAATGTTGAGGTCACACTCAATTCAATAATAATAAAACACTCGGTACCTTTTAGCTAAGATGGTAAATAATTTAGGGGTAAATTATATATACAGCAACTAACTAAATTGAACTAACAATAATTAAAACTATGCACTTCACATAATTTTGCATACACAAACATCACATTTACCTGTACATTACTGGTTGGCGTTGACAACACAAAATTTGCACTCTTGATTATCATGTTCTGATTAAGTTTTTTTTATTATCAGTTAGCTTCATTTGGTATTTAAAATATAACTATCTTTTTGGGTTTTTTCGCTGAAAATCATAAATGAAATAAATTAAGACATTTATAAATGTGGTAATAGAGTTGCTCAATATTTTTATTTTAAATAATAACAAACTAAATTAACATTTTCTTAATTTTTAATTTTTTTAAATTATACATATAACAATAATATTAATTAATATTTTAAATTCTTTGAGCTTATAAATATAATAATAGCAACGCTAAGTAACATTATTATTTAATAAAGTTTGTTTTTTAAATTATTATATATAATTATAATAATGTTTAAAATTATAATTATCAAATATTGTAACTAACAATACTTTGGTGCCATTTTTATAATTTTGAAATCATTTGGATAGGTACAGTGTATAAAACAATTATAAGCCTGAAACGTTTTAGCAATCAAGTATTTTTTTGTAAAAATCACAGGTTTTAAATATTTTTGTTAATAAGACTCGATCTGTCACAACACTGCAATACTAGCTGTAATAATATTACAGGTACCTATATTGTTCTTTGTCATTTATATTTTCTTAATATTTTTTCTTTTAAATATTAATGTATTCCAATCGTGCCAGTTGAGTACAATTTTTATTGAGTTTTACAGTTGAGCACAATTAGGTACCCAATGAAATTTTAAATAGCAAAATTTTATTTCTACTCAATCCATTCAACCATAATTTTCCTTTTCAATACATAATATAAAACAAAGTCCCTTCCGGCTGTCTGTCTGTCCCTATGTATGCTTAGATCTTTAAAAAACTACGCAACGGATTTTTATGCGTTGTTACTTAATAGATACAGTGCTTCAGGAGGAAGGTTTATATGTATAATACATGCATATTATAGTACCGAGAAATTCAAAGATTTTTATTTCATACTAACCGTTAAAAAGTACCTAGGAACGAACCCGAGCGAACCGAGGGCGAGTCGCTAGTATACTAATAACATAGGTCACATTATCCAAACGTTTGACTTTTATTAATTGGTAGTGACTTACCCTTGCTTCACTCTGGAGGGTCCCTAGATATCTTTTAGCCATAAATTTTATTTCTTTCCAACTATTTCACTTACCGGCGATTATTTCCGACTTCAATTAAAGTTATTATGATTTCTGACACATTTCTGACTAAACACATTTTAATAGAAATACATAGCTTGTAACAATCGGCGTTCATGCAGCCATTAGTGAAAGAAATTTCAAAATCGAATCAAAGTTTCAGATACTTACCTTACCCTACCCTTAGATCCAACAAACTTTACCTCTTTATACTATTATTGTATACAATAAAATTAACATATAATCACACAAACACATCTGTAATATCTGTAATAAAATATCCAAGTGTATATTAATTACTTCTAGCACAGGAGCTGTTGACGTAACGTCCGAATTGTAGAAATATAGTGATGATCACGCATCGTTAGATAAACTGTGAATGTTCGACCACCATTTACATTTGTACCAAACTTCATTTCGAATACAAACAATTTCAATTAACAAGACGGAAAATGTGTAGGTATTATTTAATATTATAAATGTGAAAGTTTGTGAGTATGGATGTATGTTGTAATTTGGCACAGAGATAGATTACAGTCTGGAATAACACATAGGCTACTTTTTATGCCGGAAAAATTGTACGGTTCCCGTGGGATAGGTTTGTTCTTGTTTTCCTAGAAGCAAACCCGAGCGAAGCGAGTGAGTCGCTAGTTCATATGTAACTCAGCCGTAAGGGTTGTTAAATCTGGTAAGTATTTATTAGTACTAGTGTTCGCCTAGTGGTCAAAATTCGACCATATTGAAAAATTATGTTAAACATGAATAGAAATTACCAACCTATATAAAAAACGAACTTTTTCCAAAAAGTTTTAATTGATATTACTAAAACTCGTCGAGAGCTTAATAAACAAAATAAAACAAAATCGGTTGACAAGGAAAAGAAAAAAGTTCTGTCAAGATAGAAAGGAAAACTGTCTTTGCCTATTTAAATAAATTTGAATCTATATCTTATAAATAAAATTGAAGTTTTTGTCTTAATATTATTAAAAACCGTAAACGCGGTCATATTATGGAGTCCATAATATTCATATGGTTTTTTGCACGAAACCAAAAACATTAAAAAGGGCTGTTTATTAATGTCCTTCAGCTTGTACGAGTATGTACATAGAATTTTAATCTAATTGGCAGATGGGGAATTTACGCTATAATGACATAGGCTACTTTTTATCTCGAAAAAAGTTTCCTATTTAAAGTTTTTACCGGTGGTAGGACTCTGTCAAGCCTGAGGAGTCCGACTGGATCGGTACCATCCCCTAATCTATTTCTCCCGCCAAGTAACAATGATTACATTGTTGTGTTCCGGTTTGAATTATAGGCAATTGGCATATTATCTTAGTCCTCACAGTGACAAGGCACCTGCGGTTCTGAATTTTTGTTACATGAAACCTAAGTGCTTGAACCGTAGGTGTTCAACAAATACCGCTTTCCATCAGGTGGGTTTTCTGCTCATTTATCACTAAGCACTATTAAAAGAAAGGACGGCTCAACTGATTTTGATGAATAATGGTTGTACTTGATTCTGAGCATCCTTAAAACTAATTTCTCGTAAAACGCCGGTCCCAGCATTTCTTAATTTATTTAATAACTATACTTTACGGGCCTCTTCAAAAAGAAAACATTAAAAAGATAACAAACGGTATCTTTAGTAAAATTAATTCTAATAAATAATAAAAACCTCCACGAAATCGAATATTTACGTCAGAGATATAAAATTCATTCGTAAATAAGAATCTTGCCTTTTGTAAATTTTGTTTGAAAGAACAACCTTTTTAATATTAGCCGTTTGAATGGACTGGGCATTAAATTTGGATGCCCTATCAAATGCCCTCACATTAACTGCGTATCATTATCTACTCTGAACAGGCATCTCCCAAAAGGACCGTCGAAAATCTTCAGAATGTAAATGATAAATCATTCAACAAAAAAGGCAAACTTTAATGCCGTAGATTCAGAAAGCCTGAGAAATTCGAGAACCTCTTAAAGCCTCTAAATGGAGGACGACGTCAAAGTGCCAAGTTGTGAGGGACATCGGAACTTAAGTCACGTCATAATTTAATAAGCTTCCGAAATATTCAGCTCATTTACGAGTTTACTGAACGAAGTTAGAATGAAGGAACTGTTAATGAATTTTTGATGTCAGGTTTGGCAAATTACTTTTTATTTGAAAACAATGAAAATCCACAATTTCTTAGAACGATTGTAAATATAGATAAAATTCGACTTGTTTTTGGTTTGTGAGCCTTTGTTACTTCTAATTGACAACAACTCAATTCAATTTGACGACATGTTTGGCTCAGTTTGCTGTGCCAGCAGTCGTGGGTTCGAGTCCCGCTGGTGGCATTCATATATATATGTAATGTGTGTATCAACTATCTGGTATCCATAACACTAGCCTCGTAGCTAACCATGGAACAAGGTGGCGCGGTGTGTTAATGTCCCAACATATTCATCATTTATTTAATTAAATGTCAAAATTGTCAAAAACAGGAAACTTGGTATCGACAAAGTCTCTCATATTGTATGGATATAAACTTTAGTTTATAATATGACACGATAAAGTAAATAGTATTATAAAATAAATATTAAATAGTATTATAAACTATATTTCCTTAACTCCGATATCAGTTACTAGGGAATAATAGTTTCCACCGATTAATTACTTTACGGAACTACTGGCATATAACGGCTAGCATTGCAGCATTTCAAATAGTATCAATAAATGATTATAATATATATATATATATATATATATATATATATATATATATATATATATATATATGTATATATATAAAAATATTATATATATATATATATATATATATATATATATATATATAAATATTTTATTAGGTATTTGTAAATGAAAACTACCAATCAGTTATTTTTTAATTTTTAGTGCTTTTGTTTGAAGTCGGTTTTTAGTTTTTTGTTAAAAAGTTTTTATTTTATTAGTATGGATTATAAAATTGTTAGGTACACATCACGACCCTTAAGGGTAATGTAATGTACGCGACAATGAATTAAGGCAATTCACTATACTCAATCCTGTAATTTCAGTAGAAAGTTGTAGGAGGTAATCTCTGGATCTACTCAACCGATTTAAATGAAACTTGGTATGAAGATAGTTTGAGACCCTGGAAAGGACATAGGACTTTTTATCCCGGAAGCCATCCCTTAAGATGGTGAAAATGGGGTTGAAATTTTGTATGGGGAATCAACCTAGAGATAAACCCGAGCGAAGCGGGGGTGAGTCGCTAGTAAACAAATAAATGAGCAGTTATGAAGAAAGTTATATTAAAATTATAAATAGACTTGCATATTTACGTAGCAACAACATGTTAATTAATTATTATACACTTTGTTTACGTAGCGTCTCCTTCAAGGTACTTTGCAATTTAAAATTTTACAAACTTCTGTTAATAATTACATGATATACACATAAGATTACTGAGGTAATACAATTATTACCTCAGTAGTAGTTTTTTACGCTAATTTATAACATCAAATGTCTTTTCATTATAACTCTATTTTGTGAAAGCTCTATTAGTCACCACTATTAATCGTTGAAAAACAGTTGGACGTCTCCTCAAAATTAAGCTACTTACGAAACTTCAGCTTAATAGAAATAGTTATGGAAACTTTAGGTATGAAAGCTTATAAGATAAATCTAAAATAATTTAGTAATTTTTAGGCTTTAATTACTAAGCCAAAGCACACCGACTTCGAAAATATTTGATTAGGTATGTATAGTAAATGAAAACTACCAATCAGTTATTTTTCACTTTTTGGTGCTTTTGTTTGAAGTCGGTTTTTATTTTTTTGTTAAAAAGTTTTTATTTTTCCCTTTTTAGTGTAGACAATAGTAGCAAAGTAAGGATTCTAACGTGTTAGGCTTGTCAAATCAAACAAAATAAGCCCAAACTCAAAGTATCTACTATTAGCCGTTGAAGAGTTCCACCTATCCACCTTCTGGTCTTGCCATCCGATCAGGTCAACAACACCGAACCACTGTACTATCAACGGAAATAGAAATACTTGCAAAGTTTCAAGTCAATATGACAATTAGAAGTAGGTTAAATTCATCATTAGTTGTTTTTCCACCCTTAGGGGTGGTATTTTTTTTTTTTGAAATTTAAATGGGACCAATCTGGAAGTATACCCTTTCAAACAAAACAAAAATTGTCTAAATCGGTTAATAAATGACGGAGTTTTGAGGTAACAAACATAAAAAAAAAAAACATACAGTCGAATTGAGCACCTCCTCCTTTTTGAAGTCGGTTGAAAATTGTAAACATTATTATTAACCGACTTCCAAAAAGGAGGAGGTTGTCAATTCGTCGGAATCTTTTTTTTATGTATGTTCACCGATGACTCGAAGACGCTTGAACCGATTTGGAAATTTTTTTTTGCTTTGAAGGGTATACTTCCCAAGTGGTCTCATATAAATGTTATCGAAATCGTTCGAGCGGTTTTTAAAAAAAATCAACAATAAATATATTTTTTAAATAAATTGTTTAATCGAATATGTAATTAAAAACTTTCTTCTTACAAATGACCTAATTATTACGTCTACACTAAAAATGGAAAAATAAAAACTTTTTAGAAAAAATAAAAACCAACTTCCAGGCACTAAAATGTAAAAAATAACTAAACGGAGGTTTTCATTTAGAATAGATAACTAATAAGACATTTTCGATGTCGGTGCCAGCCTACAATATTTTAAGATATGAATATCTAATAGGTATATGTATATGATTTTACGTATCGAAATATATTAGATTTGCTTTCCATCGTCTGGCGCCGGCTTCGAAAATATCTGATTAGTTATCTATTCTAAATGAAAACCTCCGTTTAGTTATTTTTTACATTTTAGTGCCTGGAAGTTGGTTTTTATTTTTTCTAAAAAGTTTTTTTAATAACTACATTGGCGTAGAATATGACACAAACAGTTCAATAATGTTTCAATAACGTGAGCCGTTTACAGCTTCAATTATTAACTAAGTTACAAGGTACCATTATACATCCATACATATAATAAAATTGTAACTAAGCCGAACCTGTACATTATATACTTTTAGGAAAATCTTATTGAAATAGACATTATTTTTGATACAGAGGCCGAATCTATAGTTTTTAGAATTTTTGTCTGTCTGTCTGTTACCGCATCACAGAAAAACCATTGGAGGGATTTCGACGAAATCTGGTGTTATGACGCTGATGAGCTGGTTATCCGGGTCAATATATAGGATACTTTTTACTGCGCGAAAATATCTCATCTCTGAGAAATCTATACTAAACGTTAAAACATAAGTAGGGACGAACCCGAGCGGAGCAAGGATGAGTCACTAGTACGTGTATATGTGTAGTGAGATGTAAGTATTACCTCCGCCTTGATATGCAAATTAAATTTAGAGCTCGCGGCGGACGACACCATTAATCCGAATCTGCCTCTAATCTCGGCTAGTAGATGACACGTTAAGGAGAAGATCCATTTTATATGCTTCTATTTAAAAATTATAGAAAACAATTATGTGATAATAAAATGTAATTATTAAATATTTATTAGTCTAGAATATTTTATACATAGGGGTAAAGCTTAAGGCAATAAAATACAAAAAAAAAATCAAGTTTGAAAAGAACCTTTTCCAGCTTTTTAAGCTCTTGTGAATTGTTCCCATTGAAATAAGATTTGAGAGTTCTGAAAACTATTAGTCTGTATTTTTTATCAAACTCTAAATTAATATATAATAATATAGTAAGTTAAAAACCACTTAACTAACATACTTTATATTATTCTAGCGGCTCACCCTCGCTTCGCTCGGGTTCGCCTCTAGAAAGACACTAATAGAGATCTATTAGTTCCCACGGGAACCATTCATTTTTCCGGGATGAAAAGTAACCTGTTGTTAGACCGGCAATATAAAGTGTCAGAATGTTAAATTTTACTAAATTAGGTGCATAAGTTGTTGTGTACTAAGCTGTATAAGTTACTATAGTTTTTTGACTATCCCACGGGAACTCTTTAATTTTCCGGAATGAAAAATATTTTACATATCGACCGGGGATATACGGTATGACTATGCAAAATTTCATTTAAATCGGTCCAAAAGTTTCGGAGATTAGCCTATACAAACAGACAAACAGACTGAGAACCAAAAAAATTGAAAAAATCTGGATTTGTGCTATTTTTCTTCTTACGGGATATAAGAAGATAACTGACTCGGTTTTTAGCATTTTTTTCTATGTACAGACAGATATTCGACCTCTACAGTCTTATTATATTTATAGATAGAATAAATAACGTATAATAAAACAGTAACATATAATAATGAAAATAGTTATAGCGAGTGTACCTTAGGAGATAGACATATACTATTGACAATTTTTCTATCGACCTTTTTAAGACTTACAATTTTCTTGTACAATGTGATCTATCTCATAAGGTTCAAAGGGTACAATTTGATCTATCTCTTAAGGTTGAGCCAGCGTTAGCCATATAAATTTCTAATTACAATTCGATAGAACCAGTTATTGTGTTTTCCCTTGGGAATGAATAATTTGCCTGTCGTAAAAGGTATCCTAAATGTTAACCCGAGTATTAAGTTATCACTTATACAAAATTTAGTTAAAATTTTCAGGTTCAGTATTTTTGCGTGAAACGCGCACATCGATTTGACTAAGTTAGTTTTATTATAGGTATAGATAAGACATAGATATTGCTTAGGAGATATACATATACTATTCAGAGCTTTCCTGTCGGAGTTTTCAAGACCTACAATTTTTTAGTATATTGTTTTGATGTATGTATGTCTTAAGGTTTAGCCAGCGGAAGGTTTCTAGGGAAAACTCGATAAAACCAGTCATTTTATCTTCCCGTGAGAAAGAAAGATTTTCTTGAAGTAAAAGGTATCCTAAACGTTGACTCGAGTAATAAGTTATCACTTCACCAAATTTTATTGAAATCGGTTCATTACTTTTCGCATGAAACGCGCATACAATAAAAACTTTTTAACAAAAATATAAAAACCGACTTCAGACAAAAGCACTAAAAAGTAAAAAATAACTGATTGGTAGTTTTCATTTACTATACATACCTAATCAAATATTTTCGAAGTCGGTGTGCTTTGCTTTGTATGGGCTGGCACCGATTTCGAAAATATTTGATTAGGTATGTATTTAATAGGTATGTATTTAATAGGTAGGCTTTAATTACTTACCCTTAGGGGTGGTATTTTTTTTTTAATTTAAATGGGACCAATCTGGAAGTATACACTTTCAAACAACACAAAAATTGTCCAAATCGGTTAATAAATGACGGAGTTCTGAGGTAACAAACATAAAAAAATACAGTCGAATTGAGAACCTCCTCCTTTTTGGACTCGGTTGAAAACAGACAAACAGATATACAGGCAAACAGACAAACACACAATTTTTTAATAGCTATTGTTTTGGGGTCTATGTTGTGTACATAATACGTTAAAAATAAACGAAAACATCTATCCCACGGGAACCGTACATTTTTCCGGGATAAAAACTAACCTATTTGTTATTCTGATGTATGACTTATATTATTGTAAAGTTTCATCAAAATCCAATTAGTAGTTTTTGTGTACTAAGCTGAATAATTTATTATAGTTTTTTAACTATCCCACGGAAACTGTTTAATTTTCCGGGATAAAAAGTATCTAAGATGTTGTCCGGGGATATAAGATACCACCACGCAAAATTTTATTTAAATCGGTCCAATAGATTCGGAGATTAGCCCGTACAAACAGACAAACAGACAAACGGACAAACAGACACACAGAGAAACAAAAAAAATTAAAAAAAATCTGGATTTGTTCTATTTGTCTTCTTACATCCCCCTGACTTGGTTTTTAGCATTTTTTTCTATGTACAGACATTCGACCTCTACTGTTTTATTATATATGCAGATTATATATGCAGTATGATGATTATATATGTAGTATAGATTATATATGCAGACACTTGTTATAATAAATTATAATAGGTAAACGTTCTTTTTTCACCGGTGTAAATTTGCTGTAAAGCATTCGAAACGTCACGAACAAATATTCAAAATAAAACCTCGCGAAAATATAATTTAATTTAAAATGATTTTCTTCTGTTACTTCTGTAGGTATCTCATTTTATTTAATTTTATGAATTAAAGTTTATTTGTACCTATTCAGTCCCTTTTAACGCACCTCTACTGGGTTCGAGAGGCCTTCAATGCGAGGGGAATCAGGAATGCCCCAAGTGCGGGTTGGCGGACTTCACATGTCTTTCGAAAACTTGCTACTTTCCTTCACTATAAACAACTGATAATCATGTTGAAAATGATTCGCAAATGAAAATATCAGAGGTGAGAGACCCGGGATATGAACACGCTTCACTCAGTTTCCCAAGCGAGTGCGTTACCACTGGGCTACCACTGCCTGACTCTAAGTTTATAAAGCACAAGAATAATTCTTAAAACTAAAAGTACACAGTTCCTGAAAGTACCGAGCCTTAATTTAATACGGGCAGGGCTCGCCGTGACCATTGCCACTCAGCCCCGGTTAGTGCTACTTAGTGTAATTCCGTACTAACGTCGTTTCTATGCGCATATTTAGCTTTCATATCACAAAGTTATATTGGCTGTCGGTCTATATTAACATTTACGCTTTTAACTAGGCGAGAAACTACCAACACTTAATCACTTTACTTCATATGGGTAATAAGGTAATGTGATATTAGATTGCCATCATACTGAAAATATTTATAAAATATTAATTAATTAATTTTCACTTTGTCCCATGTCAAAGTCAAAGTTATTCTATTTATTAAAGAAATACAAATATCTAGCATTGATATGGTCAGCGTCTGATTTAACCTTAGCGCCGCCCCTGGGCATAGTAAAAAATACCGCCCAATTATCGAAATTTTGCATAAAATGGGTAAAGTCTGGATAAAGTTTATTTTTTTATTATGATTTTTTTTGAAAAATACAGAAAATTAATTTACAAATGATATCATATCATTATGATATTAATTTAATGTTAATCTTTTTTTTATTTTTCATTTTTTGTAAAATAAAAAAAGCATTTCCGGTAACGCGAATAAATATTTTTTCCCGCCCTCCGAATTTTGCCGCCCCTAAAAATTTGCCGCCCTGGGCACTAGCCCCGAGTGCCCCTAGTGTTAATTCAGCACTGGATACGGTTTTTGAGAATGTTGTTATTTACCTAATTATGTAACAATTTATGACTCAGTTATTGGATAGATGCTTCCGTACAAACGAGTAGGTATTGAATAAATTAACCGACTTGGTTTTACATTAGATCTCGAAACTTTTTGCAGTAGAAGAACTGCTTTGCGAGACTTGCATTTTTTTTCCATGTTATGTTTTTAATCTAATCATTCTTACAGATGCGAGACGCGGGTTAAATTCAGTTTCTCTTGATTTTTCGACCAAGCACTTTACTATAATGGGCTATTATTGCTTAACGTTTTTTTTACAAATCTTAATTTGTATAATTTTGTATAACTACAGCATGAATCTGTTAAAAAAACTACTTAAAATATTCGAGATTGAATTTATTTTGTTAATGTTGTTATTATCAAAGCCTTGTACTTATAACTTAATAGCCACTAAGAGATTCAACTCAGCTCCTTTTTCAAAAATAATAAAATATTATAAAACAATTTATCTTTTAAAGTACCTACGATATTAAAAGTTTAAATCCCCGCACAATGTTGAACTTTCTACCGGCTATCTTATAATTATTGGTACTAATCTTCATTCTTATGATAAACACAACTATCTGCTAATAGAAAAACTGTAGTGTGTGAGGGTTCTTACTTTATATTATTTCTTTATTTTGAGGTTAACTAAGTTTCTATTGTACGTTTATCTTTCATCGACGATAATTGTTAAAGTTTAAACGTCTTTATTTAAACATAGTTGACTGCTTATTAAAGTATTTGAGTTATATTAAAATTTTAAACTAACAAAATGTAATATTTTCCATTGATATATAATGAATGTCTTTTAAGACGAATCAATGTAATTATTGATATACACTGAGCAATATTAGAAAGATATCTATTTATAAATAGGCAGCAAAGACAAAGTAGGACAATAACTTTTTTTTAAAAATATTGGAAACAGATTTTTTTATATAGTAAAACTACGTAAATTCTATTCGTATAGGTATACCTATTCCTAAAATTTTCAATAATTATGGTCGTTTGACCACTAGGCGAACACTAGTTTATTTTGTTTTGTTAACTATAATAACTGACCAATAGTCACATACTATCTTATATTACACTCTCTGAGTGGAGATTGTTACTAAATGACGACACGTTTGGCTCAGTTTGTAATGACCCTACTTGCTGTGCCAGCAGTCGGGGTTTGAGTCCCGCTGGGGGCATTCATTTGTGTGATGAGCACGAATGCTTGTACGCCAGTCATGAGCGTTTATATTTATAATATGTATGTATTTAAAGTTATATACATATGTGTAGTTTATCAATTATCTGGTATCCATAACACTAGCCTCGTAGCTTACCATGGAACTAGATGGTGCTGTGTGTTAATGTAAAAAAACGGTTCCTAGAGTCCTGTGTTGCAATTCTGCAAAACACCTTATGTTACTCGACAGCTGAATTCTGGAAAATATTTTATGCAGTATCCTTGAATATATTCACGGAATCAGATGTTCAATGAATATAATAATTGAATTGAAAATATGTGTATAAAAACAAGAACAGCAATTAGAACTATTGTTATATTACTGGTGATCAAATTCTATACAAATCAGCATGAGAGCTAGAAGATTGTATAGTTAATGAGAATTAATCCATTCCTACGATATGTATAGCAGATTTTCCCAGTTCAACTCATTCCAAATCTTAATTTATCAAACAAAAGACGCAACTAAAGAGTCTATAGTAACCGTTATTTTTATATTTTGAGCTACGAAGGACACTGCTTCAACAGATATTTCCTTGTTTCTATTCTTATAATTTTTAAATCTATACTAATATTATAATTGTGAACGTTTGTATGTATAGATGTTTGTTACTCTTTCATGCCAGAACGGCTGAACGGATCTAGATGAAATCTGGCACAGAGATATATTATAGTCTGGAATCCCAGAAAAATATACGGTTCCCGAGGGATAGCATCAGCTCGTTAGAAAGTGTTGAATTCTTCTAAACTAAAACCTTTACAAATGTTTGCGCATTTGTATAAGAATTAAAAGTATACATAAAAATTAATATATATCCATAAAAGCATAATGTTCGCGCAAAAGGGTTAAGAAGCATTCCTGATGTCTAAAGTACCAAGTTACACCCTAACTACCCTTAAAGTTTAACAGTCTACTCATAAACTTTAATGGTAGCAACGTATATTTAATGTGTCAGTAACATTTATAAAGTTTATATAATATTTAATCAAATTTCAATTTCATTTTCAACATGATTACCACTTCATTTACGGTGAAAGATAACATCGTGAAGAAATCTGTATATCTGCAAGTCTAGTAAGTTTTCCAAATGCATGTGAGTACTGCTAACATATTAAAGAAAGGCTCACGCCCAGAAGTGAGAATATATATATATATATATATATATATATATATATATATATATATATATATATATATATATAGAAATCATACAAATTGGAAATCTACTAAGAAGCTTATGTAAAAAATATCCTTAAATATAATCCCTCATGAAGCCTTACATTATCTAAAGAACTCAATAAACGGCAAATCTTACACAAACGACGTAAAATGAAATGCGATAATCTTAAATAACGAAATGGTTCGCAGAATCCGCTTCTTATTGAAATACGTCATTATGAAAAAAAATCAATATTTTTTTACACTTACATGTGCTGTGTGAATTTAAGTTTTATACTTAACTCATAAGGTATAAGTTTGAATCTGAAAATAAATAGGCGAGTAATGACAGGGAAAATTGGAAAATTGAAGGCAATCTTGTTGCGTATGAAAATGTAAATTTAATCCATTACATTTGTATGTAGACGACAGTACACTATGCTCAAACAATTAATTTTCAATTCAGTTAATCGTTATGGAATATACTCAATGCTCTTTTGAAGCACAGTGGTTAAAATATGTATATCGAAGCGCCCTTTTATTTTGATGAAGCTTTTGATATTATTTTCATTATAATAATGAATTGCTTGTTATCAAAGGAAAATGTATACCAATAATATTGGTAGCATGCTTGCTTAAATAATCAAGTCAAAGGTTTATTGGGTACCACACTATTGAGATTTTTTGTGCGAATAAATTTTTAACCCCCGACGCAAAAACAGGGGTGTTATAAGTTTGACGTCGTTGTCTGTCTGTGTGTGTGTGTGTCTGTCTATGGCATCGTAGCTCTCAAACGGATGGACCGATTTCGATGCGGTTTTTTTTTTTCATTTGAAAGCCAGTTTCCTTGCGGTGGTTCTTAGGTATATTTGGTTAATATCGATCCAGCAATGTAAGAGTATCAGCTCTTTTCCAGAATGATGTCAGGCATTTTGGCGTATGATTACTCGATTAAGTGCTTCACGCGTGTCAGTGTAATCGTTCAATGATAATAATTTTCTTAAGGGGTAAATAATAATAAAGCTCGCCAATAGCTAGAAAAACGGTTCATAAACAGAAGAGAAAGAGGTACCTACTGAACTGTTTGGTCTATTTATATATAAATTATTTGTTCACCCTCATATTTGATTTGGCCTTATTTTACAGCAACGGAGTAACGGTTTGGTGTGAAAATTCACATTAAACTCATTATTTTAGGTACTCGTATAATTTGTAGTTTTCTCTTTATTAATAGTTAGTGAGGTATATTATACTTGTTGCCAAAAGCGTCTTAATTAAATGACTTGGATTTTTTTTTTAATTGTATTATTATGATAAATTCAATTGTCATAGAACCATAAAATGTTATTCGCTATATGCGATTTTTTTAGATTCTTCAACGAGTGTAGAATAATATTTTGTTTAAACCCCTTATTTATATTGCCTATATAGTAAAGCTTACATCAACAATGAAAGACGTTATTCAAATACAAAATAGGAAGCAAGGTGTGAAAATGTTAAAAGTATAAAGGAAACGTCGACAACAGATTTTCAAACACTTTCTGAGAAAATGTTTGAAAATCTATTGGTAAAGGAATGTTTCAACGATAAAAATACTTAAACAAACGTCGTAAACTGATTTGAATGATTAAGACTGCAAAGTAAGCTACCAACTTGCTATATTCCACGAAATAACAAATTATCTGAGGCTTAGAGAAAAACAAGAGTTTGGGTTTTGAATATGTTCTGTTAAATTTAATACGGTAAAACCGGTACGAAATCCAATTTTTCCTCGAAATAACGCTGAAATAAGCTTTCCAATAATTTGTTATTTTAGAAGATTGCGATAAAGCTATCGGTGTTCATAAGATTTTTTTCATTTCAATAAATTACCAAATCATATGTAAATTATTCTACTTATGATTTCAAAATTATTTTGATGCTCGCAAATTGAGCTCATATGATTACAATTTACATAATATTAGAGCTCAGACCACCAATATAATATTTTTTTTTTGAAGTGAAACTTCTTTGGAATCGTTGTAATTTGAAACTCGATGAAACGGAAATGCTACACTAAAAAGAGACAAACACATAAATAGGTATATGTATAGGGTTAGGCCGACGAGAGTGAGATAGAATACATTGCTATGTTGCCATGGTAACCGTTGTTATTATGTGACAAATATAAAATATTACATTCTCTCCGTATATAATATTCTATAATATGGCTAATATGCCTTATTTAATTATTGATTTGATGAAATAGAACTTATACACTCATTCGATGGTTTTTTATTACTATGTATGTAATATGTACCAATTTAATCACTCGCCACTTTTACTGACTTTTACACTGATTTTAATAAAATATTTATTAAAAACTAGCGACTCACCCTCGCTTCGCTCGGGTACTTTTTAAGTTACAATGGAATGCCATCGCGGACTTTTCTGTAGACCTATATAAGATACACAATTCCACCACACATTATTTTGTTATATCTCAAAGGGTTTAGGCAGCGTTTTCGTTGAAAGCTCCCAGACGGCGTATTTTCTTCCAACACCTCCAACAAATATCGTTAAATACAAATATGTTATATTAGCCAATGTATACAAAAACTTAACAAATTTTATACTAAAACCTTCCTTTTGAATCGTTGCGTAGATTTAAAGATCTAAGCATACATGGGGACAGACAGACAGTGAGAAGTGACTTTGTTTTATACTATTATTTATTAAAATTGAATAAAATAATTTAAAAAAGACGCATATGTTATATGAGAAACTTACCTTAAAATTACGAATTAATTGTCCCTAAACAATAAGATATCAATTAGAACATGAATGTTTGAAGTAAAATCTATCTATATAGATTCTATAATTATAACTAAGATATTCTCAAAAGGTTATTTCCATGGAAGGTATAATTTAATGGATAAAATCAAAGAGGTCAGGTAAGGGTTCGCTTCGTAAGGTAATGTTTTAGATATGACCGACAGCTATTATTCCCCGCAATGCAGACAACACTGCAACGATACTATGATGGTACAAATATTACAAATATGTAAACTACTTATTTATATAAAAAATATTTACGTTTTTTTTTTTTACTTAAATGTCTTTATAATATAAAATTCCAATTTGGTTTCGTAATGCTTCTTATACTACGTAGCTTGTCTGATATTGATGTTTTTTTTTTTGTGTATTTATGGAGTTACCTACATGGCATTAAGCCGTAGTTGGTTCTTCTACCGGACACGGTTGTAGAGAGCAAGATTCTTCCTGTTATAATCTAGATCTAGATTTTTATATTTACATTTTTAGTTAAGTCTGTAGTAGGATAACATCTGACTATCGAGTCCGTTAATTATTTATGGAATATTTATAGAGTAGAAAAAATGTTTCCTATGTATTATAAGGAGAATCATGAAAAATAGGAATTCAATATGTGCTGAAACTAAAATATTATTTCATGTAAGCATTATTATGATTATAACTACTGTATTGTATTAATGTACTGTTTACAACTTACTACTATGTAGGTACTGATAAACCTTTCTTTCATGTAATATATAAAATGTAAAGACTTTAATTGTATTGCAACATTATGTCAGCAATTTTACCATGAGGGCTGCTCCTGGTACTTATCTGATAGAGAGCAACTCTATGATTGTCATGATCTGCCTCTGCAGGCCTGCCGTCGCCTCGGGGCGTCGTGTTTGAGTGCGTAAACGATCCTGCCACACCCCATTAAGACGGGGATGGTTCTGTGGGGGTTTTAGTGGATTGTACTGGCTTTTCTGAACGGTGAGTTCTGTAACGTAAATGCATTTCTCAACGTTAAAGAATATATGGGACACTTACGATAATTTTAACCAATTACATCATACATTGTATTAATATTGGGGTATACACTAAGCGTGTAAATATGTACTATTTCCTCGCACCTATAAAAAAACCTATAATATTAGAAAAAATAAATTAAATAACCATCATAAATTGGCTATATAGTGAAAAAAGAATTTTTGAAATTACACTAATAGTACTAGAGATAGTATAGATATTACAAGTAATCACCAGATACATTACTAATATATACGGATACGAATATTTATCTTATAAATATCCGTATCCGTATCCTAACAGTCTATTATAATCGTTTCAGCCTGTGACACACACCAGCCCCAAGAAGACCGGATACCCGCGCTTTGATTACTGTTTTCCGTGTACGGACATCGACTGGTGTAATTTGCTTGCTATCATAAAACCGCCCATGCTTGTTTCGACACGTATGCACATAATATTGTTCCATTTAAAATAAAATCAAATACTAACGTCAAGCTTTTACATTTTTTGAGTATTTTGTTATATATAATACAATACTAGCGACATTGTTAGTTTGTATCAGAACAATAGGCTAAAAGTGTTGTTATTTTTTTTAATTTGAAATCCATATTGTTGCCAATAGGAAATCTCTTTTTCATTTCAAAGCCGCCGTTTTCAAATGTTTTATAGGTAACCAATATCCACAAAATTATTAAGGCTACAGAGATTGCTAAAATAAACATATGTAAATGTATGTACATATCTTTACTCTTTACAAATAAATAAAAGTGTCTGCTTGTAATGTCAAAATAACAACTCTTTACTTAATTCATATGAAAATCAAAATATCATGAACGAATTAGCCACTTCGTTCATGGAAAATATTTACGGTACTAATATAAGAAAAAATAATTTCATATTTTTTGTCTGTCTGTCTTACTTTTTGTCTGTCTGTTTGTTCCGGCTAATCTCCAAAACGGCTGGGCCAATTTTGACGGGACTTTCATTGGGAGATAGCTGATGTTATAAAGAATAACTTAGGCTACTTTTGTTTTAGAAAAAAATAATAATTAGGGTTTCACACAAAACAATTAAAACCTATGATATTGTAAACAAAATCGTACCTAGGGACGCACCCGAGCAAAATAAGAGTAAATCACTGGTACGAAAAAAAAACTCTATTACAATCAATATATTTTAACAGGTAATTGTAACATTTGTCATACTATTTTTTATAAGTGTGAAAACTTTATGTGTGGGTTTGTTACTCCTTCACGCTATAATGGCTGGACGAATTTGTATTTTTAGTGTACAGATAGACTATGACAATGAGTAACACAAATGCTATTGTTTCGACGACACGTTTGGCTCAGTTTGTAGTAACCCTACTTGCTGTGCCAGCGGTCGCGGGTTCGAGTCCCGCCGGGGGCATTCATTTGTGTGATGACCACGAATATTTGTGCTCGAGTCATGACTGTTTATATTTATAATATGTATGTATTTAAAGTTATATATGTGTATCAACTATCTGGTATCCATAACACAGGCCTCGTAGCTTACCAAAGAACTAGATGGTGATGTGTCCTCACATATTTATTTATTATTATTTTTTGGAATTAAATTTGCCAAAAGGTGGCAATATCTGTATATCCATACTAATATTATAAATGTGAAAGTGTGTTTGTTTATTTGTTTGTTTGTCCTTCTTTGACGTCCAAATTGAGTTACGGATTGGCGTTATTCTTTTGTCTGGAGATAGTTGGAGGGCTGGAGAGTGACATAGGCTACATTTTACCGCGGGAGAATATCTAATTCCCACGGGAAAACACGTTATACAATCCAAAAAAATGTTTAGAATTACTTGAAACTTGGTATTAATGCTATTCTTTAAAATTAAATAAATACGTATTTAAGCATTTTTCGAAATTCATCCTTTAATGGAGTAAAACAGGGGATGAAAGTTTGTATCTAACTACCTTTTTAGTCTTTTTTTGTTGTTTTAGCGCGAGCAAACCCACGGGTTTTGTTTGTAAGGCTATAAATACAAAAGGCAACCTGACAGGCACCCGAACGAAGTGAGGGTAAATTGTTAATATAAAAAGTACAAATTTCATAAAACCTTAGTTACTCATAGGTCAGATGCGGGTGGTACGCGGCGCTCACGAGCTTGATTGATTTAAAAGCCCGGCTCGCTTTATATTTCTTTTTAGACGAATCCTATTTCAGTCCGTTTGTATAAGTTCTGAAGATAAATATGATATCTATACTCTAAGAGAATATCTCTATCTATACTAATACTAATCTATACATATAATAAAATTCTAAGTCGAATCTGTACATTAAATATTTTTTGGGAAATCTAATTGAAATAGACATTATTATCGATACAGAGTCCGAATCTATAGTTTTTAGAACTTTTGTCTGTCTGTCTGTCTTTCTGTCTGTCTGTCTGTCTGTTATCGCATCACGAGAAAACCACTGGACAGATTTTGATGAAATTTGGTATGATGATAGCTGGTTATCCGGGTCAACATATAGGATACTTTTCACCGCGGGAAAATATCTCATTTCTGAGAAAAAACACAAAAACTGCATTGTAAGAGTATACTAATATGTAAAACCTAAAAATTAGGTTTTTGGTCATCTGAACGCGGGCGGAGCCGCGGGCAATGCTAGTAATATTATAAAGAGGTAAAGTTTGTGAGTTTATGACGTTGTAAGGGGTAAGCTCTGGATTTACTGAACCGTTTGAGATGAAATTTGGTAAAAAGTTAGTTTGAGAGCCTGGGAAGGACATAGGATACTTTTTATCCCGGAAATCATCCCTTAAGGGGGTGAAAATGGCAATGAAAGTTTCTATGGGGAAGCAAGCTAGGGACGAACCCGAGCGAAGCGAGGGTGAGACGCTAGTATTCAATATAGGTATGTTTATATAGAATATAGAGATATTCTCTTATATATATCATTAAAATGTCTGTCCTGTTAGTGGTTTCGAAATGGCTTGCTTGATTAAAATACTAATTTACTTTCAGAATATACCGAAAATTACTCTTTGGTGATTGAATTTGGCATTAAATAATTATATTTAATATTTAGTAAAAAAAATTATCTAAGTACATGTAGTAAAATTCGGCGTCAAAATAAGATATTTTGGTGTTAATAAAGGCCAAGTCTATTAGCAGATTCTCTTCCAACAAATTGTAGAACTAACTTCATCACATAGAATCACTATTAAGTTATTAATCGTGTTAGCTAAAGATAGAAAAGTAATAGAAGTACTGATAAGTAAGTAGTACTCTAAATTGTAACTGTAAACAGGTGCACGACGACTTTGCGTGCTTTCCGGGACACGGGGTTTAAACACCACCAACTTCCCAACTCCGGGCTGTTACTAATATTGTCCCGACCTGGGACTTGAACACAGGACCTCCGGATGTGCAGTCATATATACTAGCCAGTACACCACCGAGGTAGTTAGGTAGATGACATTAAGTATACCAAGACTATAACGTAGTTTGTACACGTAGTGATGGCACCTAGAGACTCATCCGTGCAAAGTCGCTAATGTAATTATAAGTTAGGTTTAGTACTTGTAGACTATATACAAATACCTATACGAGCGGCGCCAATGGCAGGAGATAATTATTTAATATAGCTTAAATTTTCCCCTCTTTATGGGCTTTTTGCTTAGGACCTCATTTTTTTCCTGTTTTTCACCATTCTACGTGATGGTTTTTAACACTTAAATTGATCGTTTGTGTTAACCCCCGACGCTGACTTCGAAGACAATATAAGAATGAGTGCCACGACGTCTTTTATATCAAATTAGCATTTTATGCGTGCCCATTTCATATATGTCTACTGATTTTATTGCCTGCCTATTTAGCAATCAAACGTTTCTCAATTATAGTTTAAGGTTTATTATGTAAAAAACCTTTTCCTATATCTTTTCTATTTGTTGGTCTATTTAAAGTTCTTTCACGCAATATCGATTCAATCTAATTTTTTTGCAAAAAAATTATGAATCTATAAATATATATACCGATAACATTATACAGATATGTTATCTATTATAGATACTTTTTAGTTCAGTTAGTGCTAGCGACTCACCCTCGCTCCGCTCGGGTCCCTGGGTACGTTTTAACGGTTATTATAGATTTCTCAGAGATGAAATATTTTCCCGCAATAAAAAGTATCCTATATCAAAATCTATGCAGTGCGATACGTTCCCAGACAGACAAAATTTTTAAAAACTATAGATTCGAACTCTTTATCGATAATAATGACTACATTTTTAGATTCGACCTCTGCATCGATAATAGTGACTATTACCAAATATTTTCCAAAAAATATCCAAGGCACAGATTCAACTCAATTAAAATTTTATTATAATATTTATATAGATGAGACATTTTTATAGTTACATTGAACAAAAGGAGACTAGGTTAATTTATAATATATAAGGCTCTAGAACTGAAAAGTAAGAAAGATAGATAGGCATATATGAGCATAACTAGTGAAAAGGTCTTAAATGATATTTGCCGCATCCACTGACATTCTGAGCTCAGGATTATGGATGAAAATGCTTTTGAAGAGGATTTCAATTTGAACTGCCATTGAATTTTTCGTGATTGTAACCAGTTTTCTCGCTTCTTTAGTAAGGTGAATTACACTTTGTGATCAAAATTTAAAATTCATAAAACTATAACGAATGTAATAGTATCTTTTAGTAGTTACTAATGATGTTTTGAATTAGTGTCCTTACCCATAAATTTGACATTTATTTTGAATAAAAGTATAAGCTATATTGCTCATATAACATTGTAAATAACATGTAAGTTTATTTATCTGGCACAAAGATTTTTCAAGATTTGTGTACCAGTAGAACGGAGTCATTTTCTATTAGTTTTATTTACTATGAATAAATAAATGAAAACCCCCATATGGAATTTTATATAATCTATATAAAAATATAATTGTTCATTTGTATAAAATCATGAATCTTCAAAATTCTAAAACAATTTAATTAAAATTTTATATAAGCTTATTATGGTATCGATTTTCCACTATCTTTCCACTAGATGGCGCTGCATTTCAACTGATACCCATGAAAATAAACATATGAGACCATAGAATATTATCGATGGAGTGAAGCCTCCGACAAAGGCCCATTTGGCATAAGTAATTTAAAGTTTATACACAAACATTAAGCAATTATTTTGCTTTAAACTAACACGATATATATATGGTTTAGTTATGAATATGTCAACTAGCTTAAATAACAGGCTAGTCTTTTAACTAAACGGCGCGTTTAAATTAAGTCCATTAATAATTTTTCCATTTAATGCCTCCACGACCGCGGACACGCTGGCGTCGTCGGTCGTCTGAACGCGGGCGGAGCCGCGGGCAATGCTAGTATATTATATAAGCAAAAAGGAGTCACTTTTCTAAATGATAAAGCTTCCATCATAAGTGAATACCTTTAACATAATCTCACTAAGCTTTACTTTGTAGGAAAAATCATTTAAAACTTTTAATGAGTTACTCTGACACTCTTTATCTTTGGACGTCGTAAAAGGGCCCTTTGTTTATTTGTTTAAAATTTGACGAGGTATGCTTACAAAAATAATCGAATGTAAATACTGATATTCCAAATATTAATAATAATGTTGCCAGTTCTTTCACCAGTTTCTCTCAAGTCTGAGGCTTTTTCTTTCCGAACTGGTAGTAGACTCATGACGTTCAGTAAAAAAATTTAATAATTTAATGCTAAATAAAATATTATATATATATATATATATATATATATATATATATATATATATATATATTATATATATATATATATATATATATATATATATATATATATATATATATATATATTTATTAATAAGTATTATTTAATGTAATTTTGACAATGTTTATTTAGGAAAGTGATCAAAATCGTAACAGAAAGCTGTGCTCGGAACTTCGAGTATCGTTCGCTGTATTCATCTGTCTTTTTTATTACTTGAGCTTAAATTTAAGAAAAGGTACACTTTTTTCCGTGATTTAAGCTTAAATTATGAATGTTAATGAATTCTGTTATCTTTTCACGCTCTAACAGATAAACAGAATTCGATACTTTGTCAAAGGACATAGACAAAATTGCATTAAGGAATCAAACGAAGACTACTATTCATCCCCGACCCACTTACAAAATTTAATATTTGATTCTATAAGATTAGTAGGTAAGTATTTATATTATCTATATATACCTATATAATAAAACTGTAGAGGTCGGATGTCTGTACATAGAAAAAATGCTAAAATCCGAGTCAGGGGGAAGTAAGAAGAGAAATAGAAAAAAAATTTTTTTTTGTTTCTCCTTCAGTTTGTCTGTTTGTACGGGCTAATCGACTTCGACTGATTTAAATGAAATTTTGGGTTCGACTGATTTAAATGAAATTTTGCATGGTGGTGGTACCTTATATCTCCGGTCAACATTTTAAATACTTTTCATCTCGTGGAATAGTTAAAAAACTATAGTAAATTATACAGCTTAGTACACAATAACTTATGCACCTAATTTAGTAAAATTTAGCATGCTGATACCTTATATTTCCCGTCCAACAACAGGTTACTTTTTATCCCGGAGAAATGAACGGTTCCCGTGGGATAGATCCTTTTGTGCTTTTCTAGAGGCGAACCCAAGCAAAGCGAGGGTGAGCCTGTAGTTATGAATATGTTAACACAGATATGTTAGCCTGGATACCTTTAGAGGGATAATATGTTCTTTTTTTGCAGTGAAGCGGTATAAGTACCTAAGTACCAAAGCTACTCACACTCTACACAGTACTCGTAGCAGTTACCAAGAACCAATAGATTATAATAGATTATAATCTTTATAACTCAAACTAAATCAGAAACTTTTATCAACATTCGTTATATTAACTAGTATATTTTGAACTTCTCCTTCCTTATAGTGGCAAAATAAATTATCCGTATTAGTACATAGGTAACTTTGGTCACTTTCCGAAGAAACTAAGTTATAGTGATCTTAGATAAAATAAGCCTAATTTTAGTAATATGTAAGTTTCTCTTGAATAAAATAAATCATGATAGAATAAGGTATTTGTAATGAATGAAATGAGATTTTGTGGTCATTTCTAAAATTGTGTTTTATCATATTGAGTAATAACAGACTAAGAGGATTTGCATATTTCTTTCTGTAATTTAGTTTTTTTTAAATAGCAATTTGGTACCCTCTTTAATCTATACGTATAATAAAATTGTAACTAAGCCGAATCTGTACATTAAATATTTTTTGGAAAATCTTATTGAAATAAACATTTATATCGATACAGAGGCCGAATCTATAGTTTTTAGAATTTTTGTCTGTCTGTCTGTCTGTCTGTTACCATATCACAGAAAAACAACTGGAGGGAATTTTAATGAAATTTGGTATGGTGATAGCTGGTTATCCGTGTCAACATATAGGATACTTTTTACCGCTGGAAACCATCTCATTTCTGAGCAAAAATGTAAAAACTGCTATGTAAGAGTATACTAATATGTAAAACCTAAGAATTTAATTTTTGGTCATCTGAACGCGGGCGGAGCCGCGGGCAATGCTATTAAAATATAAACACAGATGACATGATTTTGTGTCGCAATCGTGAGTGCAAAGTGTCTGCAATCGCCTTAATAATTATTATATCAACAAATCGATCGCAAACAAGAACAAACATAGTAAATTATTAATTAAACTATTATTAATTAAATTATTAATAATAGTAGTAAGGAGAAAATTTTGATAGCCTACTAAAATTCTTTTCTTTTCTTATATAGTCAAATAAATTTAAGTGAAAAATGATATTAGAAGGTAAAGTTGAACTTTAGTTTACAGTGATGAATTTTAGAAGTCAGTTTTAGTGCTCCAAAACTAAAGTATAAGCCCATATAGCAGTGGCGAAGGGTGTTTTAGCAGAGGTAAGCTTTCCAAAAAAAAACACAAAAAAACATTGATATACAATTTTTATATACGTGTTAATGCAATAAGAAATAAAGTTATTATTAGATAGGTCTATATTTCCAAAAGAACATTTATACATTTAAAAAATTGTAAGTAAAATTGTATGTAATATTATATCAAAATACATTGTAAGGTTGTCTTGTATGGACCCTTCGCCGCTGCCATATAGCATATAAAAGAAAGTTAAAAACTTGAAATAAATGATATAAGTATATATACCCTTATATATTATATACAGATATATAAACTTTGTTTTGGCATTTTATATGATGGCTCAAAAGTCTCGTAAAATCTCGTGTACATTACAAAAGTTATCAGAGGCCGAAAGTGACGCATTAAGTTTTTTTGTAAATATTTTATTTCTTTACTGAAGATGAAATTTGAAGTCATTTCAAAAGTAAAAGGACATGAAATTCTTTTCAAATTTAAATTTAAACATTATTTCCCACATCGACCGTCCTTGAGATAGAACACAAAGAGTGGCCTTTAATTCTGAACCCAAATTTGAAGTTCATAATATATCAGGTTTGAATAGGATTACCAAAGTATAGGAGTATCGAATAACTATCCACTTATGTTGGAAGGCGATCCTCATTCTATTATGAGGTTTAACATGTAATTTAAATTAACATAGTTCTTTTTTGTTTTATTTTGAACCAACTAGGTACATTAAACTATTAATGAATTATTTTTTCCAAAGGTCAAAAGTCATTTCACTTAAAAATCACTTTCTAATCAATAGATATAAATCACATGTACTGCTACATAAGTCCTAAGACTCCCAACAATTTTATTATTATTAAAACTACAAGACTAAAAAAAAAGATTCCGACGAATTGAGAATCTCCTCCTTTTTGGAAGTCGGTTAAAAATGCTCAGATTGCCTTCATAAAATCATAATAGGGTGAATTCGCGTTAAAAACATAGTTAAGAATAATTTATTCTTAATATACGTTATGCACAATCACGCGCCTGGCACGGCAATATCCGTCTTCAGCGGAAAAGTACCACGTACGCAAGTTAACAAAATGGGGTCATATGATTATTATTTTCTTTACATAACACTAGCGACTTAGGTGCCTTTTGTATTTATAATATTACACACATATATATATTTTGGTGAATTTTACTACTTATATGTTACTGCGATCTATTAATTATATACAATTAATTAAATACAATCTATGCATACTTATAATAATATTGTAACTAAGCCGAATCTGTACATTAAATATTTTTTGGAAAATCTTATAAACATTATTATCGATATAGAAGCCGAATCTATAGTTTTTAGAATTTTTGTCTGTCTGTCTGTCTGTTTGTCTGTTACCGCATCACAGAAAAACCACTGGAGGGATTTTGATGAAATTTAGTTTAATGATGTATTGGTTATCCGGGTCAACAAACAGAATACTTTTTACTGCCGAAAAATATCACATCTCTGAGAAATTTATGCTAAACGTTAAAACGTTCTTAGGGGCGAACCCGAGCAGAGCGAGGGTGAGCCGCTAGTGTGCTATAAGTCTATTAAAAACCTATTTCTTAACACGATTTATGACAAGACCAAGGCACAAACAAAAAATCTAATCAGATATTCAGCTTCTAAAACATCGCAAGCCATTCTTCACTAAACTACAAAATGTTAATTTTATTATATGTACATTGTACATAATATTTATAATGCCATGCGTACGTATCTACATATTAAATAGGTACTCTCTCAAAAAATATTATTCTTCATTCTACCCTATAAATAATGGTGGTCGGCAAACGTAATAAATTAAAGTTAATAAAACATAGAGACCATCAGCTTTGACTATTTTGTTAAGTATAGGGGTCACGAAAAGTAGACTTGAATAAGTTAGAGTCATTTAACAAAATAAGAATCGATTATGTTAGAGGAAATGTAAATAAAGTTTTTATAATCTTTTTTATAATTCTTTTGTTTATTTTGAGTTAACTTGTTTGAGTGTAATTTAGAGTGAAGATAGACAGACGTAGGGGTAGTATTCTATCTTGATAACTAGGTATAAACATCGACATATCGACTATCGACATGTCTACTGAGTGCACAAACTTGTTTCAATGTCTCAATAAGTAAATAAACGAATGTTTGTCTCCAGTCATGGGTGTTTATATTTAAAATATGTATGTATTTAAAGTTATATATATGTAGTGTATCAACTGTCTGGTCCATAACACAAGCCTCGTAGCTTACCATGGAACTATATGGCGCTGTGTATTAATGTCCCAGCATATGTATTTATTTATTAACTACTAAGTCGTTATGAAAAGGTTATATTTATCTACTAGAATCGCCCGCGTTCAGATGACCAAAAACCAAATTGTTAGGTTTTACATATTAGTATACTCTTACATTGCTGTTTATGTATTTTTGATCAGAAATGAGGCATTTTCCCGCGGTAAAAAGTATTTTATATATTGACCCGGAGAACCAGCTATCACCATTCCAAATTTCATCAAAATCCCTCCAGTGGTTTTTCTGTGATGCGGTAACAGACAGATACACAAACAGACAGACAAAAATTCTAAAAACTATACATACGGCCTCTGTATCGATAATAATGTTTATTTCAATAAGATTTTCCAAAAAATATTTAATTTTCAGATTCGGCTTAGCTTAATTTTATTATATGTATAGATTATATGTTTCCTACTAATATTCTAATCGTGAAAGTCTGTGAGAATGTATGAATATGTTTGTTACTCTCTCATACAAAAACTACTGAATGAATTTCGATAAAACATTACTCGAACATCAGAGCAATATAAAGGATATAATTTATAAAGATATCTTAATATACTTATATAAATTAAATATGCAAGAATCGCTAGTTACCAATAAACATGCCATCAACTGTGGAGCGATCGATTAGAAAAAAGCTTCTAAATTGGCTGTTTTTCAGTAATACAAATTATCTAATATTTTTATTCTATTATACTTACATATATAAATTGAATGAAAACAAGATGGTTACGTTCGTGTTCTTTTTTATATACAAATAATTATCCTTGGAAAATGGAATTTTCGTTTTATTTCAACTTTCGGAACTAAAATATATTTGTTAATTATTTTTTAATTTCTTTTTGAAACCTTTTATGTTGGAGTATTTTTAATTTCTATTAAATTAGTAAAATTTTATTTAATATTACTTAAACCTAGAATCTACCCAAAATATATTTAAAACCGAAGGTTTATATCTATATCAATAAAATGCTACATATGATAATTAACAATTAATTTTTAATACAATCCTTACACAAAGTGACCCGTTAAAGTTTTGTCCACGTGCATCGATAGGTTTATAGGGCTTTACATGTATTCGTATAGGTATTAGGTACTAGACTCATATGCAGCAAAGAGCGCTAAAATTTTACCAGTATCCATAAATAAATATGTTGTGACTTTAACACACTGCACCATCTAGTTCCATGGTAAGCTACGAGGCTTGTGTTATGGATGGATACCAGATAATTGATACACTACACATAACTTTAAATACATACATATTATAAATATAAACACCCATGACTGGAATACAAACATTCGTGCTCATAACTCAAATAAATAAACCCAGCGGAACTTGAACCCGCAACCGTTGGCACAGCAAGTAGGGTCACTACAAACTGAGCCAAACGTGTCGTCAAGTCATTCGTCACGTCATTTTTCCAAAGACAAATTTTCCGACCTAAAACTTAAAATGAAAGTAATAGAACTATGTATATTTAAATAACTTATTCAGCGAAACAGATAACTATGTTATTTCGCAATTCAAGAAGAAGCTGGAATATATTAGAAGGGATAATTAAAAGGCAAAGTTCTCCTAGCTTTGTTATTACAATTAAAAGTTTTATTTAACGCCAGATGTACATATTATGAATCTAAACCTTCCAGCCAAAGTTAAGCCACTTCAAACGTTTGATTTTGAAATTTGACGTTTGAGTTATCTGTGTAGGTAGACAAGACATTTTTTTTTTATAAAATAGGTAAATCTCGCTACAAACTTTTATACCATACTAACGACTCACCTTCGCTCTGCTCGAGTTCGTCCAGTTTAAAATCTATAACTACACAACATGGCCTAGCTATCAATCAGGTTATATTTTCTACGAGTATGTTAGATTGGGAAGCTGGGCTACCTGTACCAATCTATACTTAATATTATAAAGAGGTAAAGTTTGTCAGTTTGTGAGGCTGAGGGGTAATCTCTGAATCTACTGAACCGATTAATATGAAATTTGGTAAGAAGATAGTTTGACACCCTGGGAAGGACATAGGATACTTTTTCTCTCGGAAATCATCCCTTAAGGGGTGAAAAAGGGGGTGAAAGTTTGTATTGGGAAGCAAGCTAGGGACGAGTGAGTGAGTCGCTAGCTTAGAATATAGCAGATCCAAAATAAGTCGTATTAAGATCATCCTTTCATTTCATATATTCATCATTTCCCGTATGTTTTTTCCAGACTTTCTCGCTATGAATATATTGGTGACGGATATATCGATGACACAGTAGTATAACCCATTCATAAATATTTTTTCAAAACTATACAGTGTTTTAGTTGAAAAACAACCTCTAAAAATACAGGTCCACTGGTCTCAATACTCATGCTACTGATATTAATATGTATGTTATACTTGGTAGGTAGCGAATTGAAGATTAAAGCACGCATAACGTTTAAATAAACAGGCAAAATTATAAAATCTCTTAAGAGTTGCTATACAAACCTCCATAAAATTTAATTTAGAAAAAATGAAATCTTGACCTCTTAACAATTTTTATGGTTCGTATATTAGATAATAACAGTTTCCTTTGATAATAAAACATTTAAAAGATCTTACAAAATAATATTTAGAAATTTTGTAGCCAACCTTAATTTTAGATTTTCCTTCAATGAAATTTTCACAGAACGATAATAATAATAATTTACCTGCGGTTTCTTCAGAAACTTTTCTTTTTGTGTGAAATTACTTGTAACTAAATTATATTTTCATTTTAGTTTACGAAATGGAATAGGGAGTTAGTAATATTGTACAATAAATACTATGGAAAAAAATTAAATAAGAAAAATATATTATTATTAAAATACAGTATCAATGTACCTGATCAAACCTTTTTTTTCATGTTGGACCAATCATGGATTCACGTATGTCCACAGCTGCACCCAATCGTCGTGGTATTGTACAATCATTTATATGAATCTAATAAGACCTAAATTAGCATCACTGATTTATCTCGTAAAGAACCTCTGGATCTGCAACCGTACATGCTACATAGTTACTAGATCACCAGAGCCGTAAATGACCTATAACATATACTAACTACGCATGTTGCCTCTACTAGACATAGGCTACCTCTTTTAATAAATAACATTTAAGTATAAGTTTTTGCCCAAACATCTTACGATGCGAAAGTTTGGATGGATGGATGTTTGTTACTCAATCACGCCAGAACGACTAAACGGATCCAGATAAAATTTAGCACAGCGATAGATTTAGTCTAAAATAACATATAGGCTATTTTTTATCCCGTAAAAATGTACAGTTCCCGTGGGATAGATTTTTTTATAATTGTTACTAGAGACAAACTCGAGCGAAGTGAAAGTGAGCCGCTTATAATATATAATAATCTAAATGTTCACTATCTAAATATATAGTAATAAATTTTCGCCAGCTTCCTGCGGTATTTTCATACTGGCGCATTAAGCCATATTATGACGAGATGACTTTTATTAAAACAACGTCATGTCGAGAATTTACGACCCATTCGCCGAATGACAATATATGTACACATATTTTATTATACTTGCACGCTATAAACTTAGTATGTGTTCAAGTACTCGTAAAATGTACAATGCATCTCGTTTGTTCTACGATGTCGATAAAGGTAAAAGATATTTATTGTTGTTTCATTATTACAGCAATAGTACGTACATCGTAGACATGGTAACGAAACTTTGAAACCTAACTGAGTTTTTATATTAGTTTTTCTTTTACGGAATATGGTTTGTATACACTACATTTTTTAACTTTTTTTACTATTTAATAATGATAGAGGCATATTATTTACATCTAATTTAGATTAGAAAAGGCTTTTTCTAACGCGGGTTACTTTTGTAATGATCAATGAAATCAGATCCTCTCTGTCTGAGAGTACATTAAATATTTTTTGTTTATACGTGCCCATTGTAAAAATGAAAAAAAAAATCTCGTAAACAATAAGAATTTTACTTGTATTTGAATTTGTAACAGTATGATTAATAAAGTTTACTTACAAGTACTTTATTGAAAAACCTTATATCGACTGCCAACTGCCTAGCCTATGAGTATGAAACCTATTTTTGAAATAGTCTCAAAAGTCTCGTTTTTCCCGGGATTTTCGAGACCACACCGAGTCGATTTTTCTTTCCCGGGACTCGTAAATATAAGGAGACTGAAAGTGGATATTTTAATTCAAAAGCGAAATAAAAGAGGTTTTTTACATTTGCTTAATTAGGTCACAGTGAGCTTAAAGCCACTACAATTTTAAAACAGTTTTATTGTCTGATGCAAAGTTTCCTTATGTACGAGTTTTATGTAACTACGTACTATTTTTTATGTATAATAAAGTAAAGTAATTATTTAGTTTTTAAAACTAAATAATAAAATACACTGTACTAGGCATAAAAAAATATATTAAACTAAAATATACTTGTATGTTGTCGAAGACAGTGGTAGCCCAGTGGTAACTTGCTCGTTTGGAAAACCGAGTGACGCGGTTTCAAATCCCAGGTCTCGCATCTCTGATATTTTCATGTGCGAATCATTTCCAACATGATTACCACAAGTCTTACGGTGAAGGAAAACATCGTGAGGAAACCTGCATGTTTGAGAGAACCTAGCGAGTTTTCGAAAAACATGTGAAGTCCGCCAACCCGCACTTGGCCAGCGTGGTGGACTATGATCTGATCCCCCTCGTAGTGAAGGGAAGCCCGTCCCCAGCATGTGACGTAAAAAAAGGCCTGAAACTTATAAAAGTGAATTAAAAAATTTGTTAAAGTCTTTTAAATTCGTAATAGAACAGTGGAAAAGTTTTGAACTCTGACATAAATAAATAAAAGCAATTACTAATTCCAAGCCTGTGAGAGTCTTACTCACACACAAAGGGTTCCGTATACTGCCAATTTTATTCAATGTATATATTAATAAGTTTTTTTACGTTAAATTTGGAATGCAATTTCCACACGTCTATAACATTCGTTTTATTAAAGAAAGCAAAAATGCATTTATATTTCGTAGTGTATCACAAACATATACATTGAAAATCTAGTATTGTAGCAGTTAATTAAATTAACAAAGAGTGTACTAAAATTTATTACAAAATTTTTGCTTTATGACGAACTAGCGACTCAATCTCGCTTCGCTCAGATTCGTCCCTACGTTGCTTCCCCATACAAACTTTCATCCTCATTAAATGATGATTTCCGGGATAAAAACTATCCTATGTCCTTCCTAGGGTCTCAAACTATCTTCTTACCAAATTTCATCTAAATCGGTTCAGTAGTTTCGGAGCCTATTCGACACAAACAAACAAACAAAAAATTTTCCTCTTTATAATATTAAAATAGATGACCTGCCCGTCAAATAACTGTGACATACGGAGACTACCTTTTTGTTTGAATACGGAACCTTAACAACCACTAATCACACCACTTTAGTACAAATAATCTTATATTTATTGTTATCAATCATATTAAACATTCATTATTAACTCGACAACGCGAGTCAACTACAAAAAGATCCACGACCATGTCATTAATCATCTTCGTTGATCATCTTCCTGACTTCTTTATTTCCTCAAGTGAGATTAATCGGTATAGTTTTGCGTTTTAAATATAAAACCACGTGATGTTTATAGACATGTAGACGTCATCTTTATATAGGTTTAAAAGTATTTACAGAATATAGAAATTACGAACAGCCACGTAAATATTAATGTTATGGACAAAAATCAAGAATATATCAGTAATTTATTTTAAGTTTGGCTCGACAAGTTTGGCTTGACCCTATTTACTGTGCCAGCGGTCGCGGGTTCGAATCCCGCTGGGGGCATTCATTTGTGTGATGAGCACGAATGTTCGTACTGCAGTCACATATATTTATAATGTGTATGTATGTATTTAAAAGTCATATATGTGTAGTGTATCAACTACCTGGTATCCATAACATAAGCCTCGTAGTTTATCATGGAACTAGATTTCATGTTAATGTTCCAACATCTTTATTTAAAATTTCTTCGAATATTAAAACTACTCAGTATTTAGTATTGGGCTCTAACAACAACATAATCATATGAAAATTTCTGTTTGCTTATATATTTTTTCGGATAGAATATTCGAGAGAGACATGTTACCCTGAAAGAAAAAAAGGTTCACGCGGGATAGAAAACAGTAAACGAACAATATTACGGCGAAAAGCGGTTACATGATTTCGGTGAACAGCTACAAGCTAATAAATGTTATGTAAAAACAGTCCACAATGTATCTAGTTCGCTATTTTAATGACGCGTAAAAAATAATTTGCCTTTAAATGGTCAAATAACTAATGTATATCGGTGGTCTCAGGTTCCGTTCTCGTATGAGGTAAATATCATCTTGATGATGTTCTCCTGACCGATTCCGGCCACGGCCGCCAATCTCATTGAGACTAGCCAACTGCGCAGGAGATATTATAGTGCACAAGTGTACGCGCAGGCACAAGTGCACTCTCTATTCCTGTCACTCTCATACTCTGGTGGGAATACCACTCGACACGACCAGTGAGAGTTAAGGTGCAGGACCGACAGCTTTACGTGCTCTCCGAGGCACGGGGGTGAAACACCGCCAACTTCCCAACTCCGGGCTGTTACTGAGGCTTAATATACAGAAAGACTCAATAACTAAACTTGGCCCGACCCGGGACTCGAACCCAGGACCTCCGGGTGTGCAGCCGTACATGCTAGCCACTACACCACCGAGGCAGTTAAATATCATCTTAATGGTATATTCGCCACGTTGCCACAATGTTTTTCCTAGTATTTTTTTATTATTTCTCTCCTACAAAAAAGCATAGACACTGTGGTAAAAATATTATACTTTTGATCGATAAATGATTAATCTTTACATCTCCCAAATACAAATTAAAGAACCAGTGGATATTTTTATTAATTTAAGCTCTTTAAGTTGTAGTCCAGTGCTAACGCACTCGCTTGGGAAACCGTGTGAAGTGGGTTCAAATCCCGGGTTTCGCACCTCTGATATTTTCATGTGCGAATCATTTCCAACATGATTACCACCTGTCCTACGGTGAACAAAAACATCGTGAGGAAATCCGCATGTTTGAAAGAACTTACGTATAAATCATAAAACATGTAAAACAAAAATATACTTTTCACAAAAACGTATACGTAAAAGTGAAATGAAAAAATATCTCGTGTAGAAAGACGTATCGAATCTAATAGTAACATTTCCAATACCTTCGTGAACTTCGTCAAAGTCATTTAGATTAGCTTTGCGAGAGAAGTAATAAAAAATCGACACATTTACAAGGAACGATTTAATTTTGCCATCGTGAATGGCAACACATGTTTTATTTTTATTTACATGGCATGCCACACCACATCAATTACGTATACATATTAATATAATATACTAGCGACTCACCTTCGCTTCACTCGTGTTCGTCCCTAAGTACGTTTTAACGGTTAGTATGAAATACAAATCTTTGAATTTCTCGACTTTTCTGTACTATAACATGCGTGTATTATACATATAAACCTTCCACTTGAATCACTCTATCTATTGCTGAAAACTGCAATTAAATCCGTTGAGTAGTTTAAAAGATCTAAGCGAACAGACAGCGGAAGCGACTTCATTTTATACTATAGCTAACGCTGGCTAAACCTTAAGAGACACATCAAAACAATATACTAGAAAATTGTAGATCTTAAAAAGGCCTACGGAAGTCCACAATATAATTTGTCTATCTCAGGTAAATTCGAAGTAACTATTTAAAAATGCACACGAGCGAAACCAGCTAGTCGCTAGCAATACTATAAACCTGTATCTAAGTTAAAGTGTAAAAATTAACAGGTTTGTTGGTAATCCATACTAATATTATAAATTAGAAAATATCTCTGTCTCCTGCCGCTAAATCCGTCGAATCGATTTAGATTATAGGTATGGAGATAGTTTGAGACCCTGGAAAGAACATAGGATAGATTTTACCCCGGAAATCATCCCTTAAGAGGGTAAAAAGGGGGTGCAATTTTGTATGGAGAATCAATCAGTTCTCAAGTAAGGCTTATAAAACTCATCATCGATATATAGGCTAATAAAATTGTAACTAAGCCGAATCTGTACATTAAATATTTTTTGGAAAATCTTATTGAAATAGACATTATTAATCGAAAAAAATCGGGAAAATAAAAATCGAGAAAATATCTCATTTCTGAGAACGAATACAAAAACTGCAACGAGTATACTAATAGGTAAAATTTAAGAATTTGGTTTTTGGTCATCTGAACGCCGGCGGAGCCGCGGGCAATGCTAGTATTCTATAATAAGTGTCAAAACGCACCTAAATAAATAACGCTAACTTTAAATTTAAACAAATATTCCATTGTTATTCTTTTCAAAATTATTTAGGCCTACTGATTATCTTGATTCAAACGGATAATACTATCTACTCTAGTTTAGAATAAAATTCAACTTTCCTTAGTGGTAAACGTATTTTTTAGTATAAAAAATCACAACGATTTTAGTAAATACCCACACACATAACGCTTAGTTTTAAAAAGCCCTCTCATTTATTCGCTCTTCATACGCCCCTAACGATTTTTAACTGCAAGAGAAATTGGATAGAAAGGAGAAAAAGTGCTTCAAATAGAACTTTAATACACTTATTTTTGGACAATATTTCAAAAGTTATTTTCAAAAGCAAACTCTTTTCTATAGTAAATGTAGAGCCCATGGGTCATTAATCACTCGAAATTTAAGCTAAGACAACTAATATGTCTTGGTGAAGTTTGACTCTAATATAATTATAGTAATCATATTTGTGAAGAAAGTTACGTTATTACGACTCTTGGATTTGAGTGGGATTTGTAATAGAAATAAATAATAATAAATAAATATGTTGGGACATTAACACAGAGCACCATCTAGTTCCATGGTAAGCTACGAGGCTTGTGTTATAACTACCAGATAGTTGATACACTACACATATGTAGCTAGAAGTACAAACATTCGTGATCATCGAACAAATGAATGCCCCAGCGGGACTCGAACCCGCGACCACTGGCACATCAAATAGGGTCACTACAAACTGAACCAAATGTGTTGTTAGAAAAGTTAGTTTGAAGTAGTTTATTTGTTATTTATAGGAATACAACAAAATTCCTTTGTCAAAACATTGTAGTTAAATATAGCAAGGTAACTAAGTTTGTGTCCAAAGAATTTTATTTGATCAAGTGGCGCTTACGTACAGTTACACAGAACTCAGTTTTTCGTTATCCTTTCTTGTGCAGAAAATGCATGCAAGGCACTATTTTAGGTAGCTCTATTTCATATAGAAATCATTGAACTTTTAATCAAGATAAACTTTTAGAGACGTCATGGTAAAAAATAGACATAAAGAGTTTAATTGACTTAAATAAAATACATTATTTATAAGTAAGTTTTTCAGTTGTCTTGCCATAAACAAATAATGCCATAGGTAAATGTCTCATATAAAATCTAAGATATGCATAAAACTTATGTACCAAATACTAATAGCTAAATGTAACAGAACAAATGCTAACAAAACAAAATTCATTACAAGTTAAAACCATATATTACATGTGTGATGTGAATAATACAAAACTTTGTAGATATGTTATTTTACTTGATGTGTTTTTTTGCTGCAGGTATGAGGTATTCAGCTTTGTTCGTTATCAAAATTAGTATTAGTTTAGTTTTAAACTTTTAGAAACTTTGCCAATTTATTCAAGAGTTTACTACGAATAACGAAAGTTATAATGTTAATCGAATTATACACAATATGATACCAACTGTAGGATTATGACTTGTATAAAATATATATACCCCTAACTAGCGACTCACCCTTGATTCCCCATACACACTTTTATCCCCATTTTCACCCCCTTAAGGGATGATTTCCGGGATAAAAAGTATCCATATATATATCCTTTCCAGGATATCAAACTATCTTCTTACCAAAATTCATCTAAATCAGTTCAGTAGATCCAGAGATTATCCCCTACGACGTCACAAACTCACAAACTTTACCTCTTTATGATGATGATGTTCTCCTGACCGATTCCGGCCACGGCGGCCAATCTCATTGAGACTAGCCAACTGCGCATGAGATATTATAGTGCTCAAGTGTACGCGCAGACACAAGTGCACTCTCTATTCCTGTCACTCTCATACTCCGGTGGGACGACTGCTCGACACGACCAGTGAGAGTTAAGGCGCAGGACCGACGGCTTTACGTGCTCTCCGAGGCACGGGGGTGAAACACCGCCAACTTCCAAACTCCGGGCTATTATTGAAGCTTACTATACAGAAAGACTCAGTACCTAAACTTGGCCCGACCCGGGACTCGAACCCAGGACCTCCGGGTGTGCAGCCGTACATGCTAGCCACTACACCACCGAGGCAGTTTAACCTCTTTATAATATTAGTATAGATAGTACAAACCAGTATTGATAATACTGCTATTATACCTAATTGCAGCAGAGACAAAAATAATAACTTTTTTATTTTAAAATTAATTATTATTATACACCTTAAGTGGTGGAATCTTCCCTTCAATTATAAACTCTTCAATAAACAATCATAAAAATCTATTAAATAGCGAAACATTTCATAATAGATAGGTACAAATAAAACAAATTATTAATTAATTTTTTTAAGATTTTATTTGATTAGAGATTTTTTAAAGATTGTCAAATCCGCTGTTCTACAAAACCGCTAGTTGCTTTACATAACAGCTTCGTTGTATAAAATAACTAAACGACGTTTAGCGATACGTTTTGGTATACTCTAATACTCGTACTACAATAACTAGTATATACGTCGGTAGGTTATTTAGCTATAGTTTTTTTATAGTTTACTAGTAGATCCCGCGGTTTCGCCCACGTTCAAAGTACAAAAAAACAAATTCTTCTAAATCCCTTCCCATTACAATAATATATGGAAGTCCCTCCCTTGGGTAGCAGGAGCAGCATGATAATATATGGCCTTATAGCCTTCCTCAATAAACGGGCTGTCTAATGCAAAAAGAGTCTTTCAAATAGGATAAGTAGTTTCTGAGAAGAGCGCGTTCAAACGAACGAACAAACAAACAAACAAACAAACAAACAAACAAACAAACAAACAAACAAACAAACGAACGAACGAACGAACGAACGAACGAACGAACGAACGAACGAACAAACAAACAAACAAACAAACAAACAAACAAACAAACAAACAAACAAACAAACAAACAAACAAACAAACAAACAAACAAACAAACAAACAAACAAACAAACAACAAACAAACAAACAAACAAACAAACAAACAAACAAACAAACAAACAAACAAACAAACAAACAAACAAACAAACAAACAAACAAACAAACAAACAAACAAACAAACAAACAAACAAACAAACAAACAAACAAACAAACAAACAAACAAACAAACTCTGCCTCTTTATAATGTTAGTATTTATAAAGGCAGTTGTACAAAACTTTTTATTTTATTTTTATAAATAAACAATATGAGCTCATATGGCACGCTTTCAAGCCATTGACAAAAAACTTGAATTAAATAAACAATATTACTAGTAGGTACCATTATAAAGCATGAAAAACAACATTAAAACGTTTATGTACTATACTATATACTTATAACATATATATATATATATATATATATATATATATATATTTATCTATCCGGTTAGTCCTTAAACTAGAGATATATAGAAAAAATAAAAGTACATTATGTACTCTTTAGATTACTGAACAATATTATTGTCCTTTTGTGACAGACAGTTGGGTAAAATTAGTAAAAACCTAAGTAAGTAAATATTTATTTCATCATATTTCTGCAATATATTCTAAGTCCTAACACATTTATAATTTGTATACTGGCAGTATGTGGTAAAAGTAGAACAACGACTTCTGTAGTTAACAGTTCCTTAGTACTGCCAAGAGCAGACCGTCAACTCCCTATTGTCTCATCTCATATAACACATTTGTTATTTATATTTGTACAGTGTTTGTAACTTACAAACACTGTTGAAAATTCTTCTTAGTTTCTAAGCACGGCTATACCTAAATATGTAAGAGCTTATAAAAAATTAGCAACTTTCTAAAAGCTTTGGCCGGTTAATTATATATTAAAAGGGAAATATCCCTTAGGGGTATATTGTGACAAAATTCCTGCCCTTTCGATATATTGCTTTAGTCTGGGTATTGATGAATCAGATTAATATTTTTTCTTTTTCCATCTTTTTACACTTCACGTAAGTGAAGAAGAAGTAGAAAATAATTAATTCTTTAATTTTAGAGACTCAAAATTTATACTTGTATAAATTCTCACCTGCCAAAATGAACCAGGTCAATCTAAATATGGCAAAAAATAAATTATTCATTAATTTTTAAGTATTGAAATATGAATTTGAAAATTTCCAAGTGTTATAAATACAGGGTCATTTTTAATTTACTGACAACCTTTTGGGAATATGTTATTTACATCATAAGAACAACATCTGTAACAAGAAAAAATAATATTTCTTAATTTTTTGTCATACAAAAATTTAAAAAAAAATGATTGCCCCTTCTAAATGGTAAAATTCTAGCATCTGACTAAGTTTAAATGAGTAAGGGCCGTTTCCTATACCCCTCCACCACTCCTCCTCCACCGGTCACGCGCTTTCTTTTGCTAATGCTGGAGTAGTACCGTTTTAAAGGTGCAATTAAAATAATTTTGTTTTTGTAAAATTTAAGAAATATTATTTTTTTCTTGGGTTTCCGTAAATTAAAAATGACCCTGTATATATTGTTTAAATGAAACGAAAAAATGTGTTTCTCTAAATTAAAGATAAGATTTTTTCAAGCTATTTAAAAAAAAACGCTTATTTTTCTACTACCTACGATTTTAAAAAAATACATTCATCCATTAAACTTAAAACCTCCCTAACTCGTTTAATTTTGACCGGAAGAAAAAAAAATCATAAAAACTTTTTTGTGCAAAATTTTAAGCTCTACACTTTCTTGTCTAAATTTTACCGTTTCCGAGTAATTGCGAATAAACACTTTTGACAATTTTTTTTTTACCCGCATTTTTTTTTCGCATTAATTTTTTTTTTTTTTGCCGGGGGTCGCAGACACGAACATCTTTACACATTGTTTTTCTATCATTAAAACTACTTATATTATATCAAAAATGCAAAGTTGAGTGCCACAATTTTGATTTCAAACCTTATTTGACTGAACTTTTCTCAGACATGCAAGTTTCCTCACGTTTTCCTTCACCGTAAGGCAAGTAGTAATCATGTTAGAAAAGATTCGTACATGAAAATATCAGAGATGCGAGACCCGGGATTTGAACCCGCTTCACTCGATTTCCCAAGCGAGCGCGTCACCACTGGGTTACCACTGCCTTATCCCCTATATATCATTGCGAAATATATTATTACGAACCCTAGCTCGTAACAACATATATAATTTTTAAAATCAAAGGGAATGTAACTAAAATGGTTCCGTTAAAAACAAAACGTGTATTAACTTTGTTTGTTACGGCGTACCTTCGGGGCTTTTTCAAATAAAGGCCGTAACGAGATTTAGATTCCAGTTTGTTATGTTAACATTATTTTGCGTATAAGGAGATTTCCTTGATTAAGTTTTGATTTAATTTTCCACCTTAAGAATTCGAATCATATTTTATGAACAAGGCATTTATTAATACTGCTACTTTAAAGATTGCTTCATAGGTTAAAATATCAATAAGAATCATCAGTTATCTCGGTAACCATAGTAGCATTTCTATTTATTTATTTATTGAAACTTCAGTACATATATAGCAAAAACAGACAAACGATAATAATTGCAGAAGTTAAGAAACTGTGTGGCAATTATTAAGAATCAAGTCAATTAAGAGTTATACTAAACGGCTTTACTCATGAATGTGCGAAATTTCAGTTTTATTTCGCGTTATCCGCGCTACCTCGCTTGCACTTTTAAAAAAACTCATTTTCAGTATCGCAGGATATGTAAATAAACCCGATTGTGAGCATATGCATCCTTTTTTACCTCGCACGTACAAAATGTGGAATGATCTTCCTCCTGAAGTTTTCCCTGAGCGCTATAACATGGGGGTCTTCAAGAGCCGGAACTTCAGGTCTCTTAAATGCCGGCAACGCATTCCCAACTCCTCTTGTGTTGCAGATGTCTATGCGCGGCGGTAGGCACTTACCATCAGGTGCATCGTTTGCTCATTTGCCCCATTTTTCTATAAATTAAATATGTTTCTTGTAAGGCAATTTGTAACTTCATATAATAAACTATAACTACATCATAATGTTTTTATCATGATTAAATACATATCTCTGCGATTAATTTCGGTACAAAAAATATAAGTTAAATAAAATAACATGTAAAACCAAATTTAAGTTAAATTATATATTATACTCGTATAACTAATGCAATATGATGTCATTAATATCATTAAGAAGACAAAAAAAACAGGAAACCTTTAAATTTCATAATAGTTACTTTTTTTACAAAAAAATTACATCGATTTCAAAATCAATCAATATTATTCCACCCTTAAAAATCGATTTTTAAATCGGCGTAGATAAAGTAAACATACCCACAAAAATACAGGTCAGAGTTGAGTACCTTTCCTTTTCAAAGTCAGTCGAATACATTATAGGTACATATTAATAACATGAAGTATTTTTTTACCATATTGTAGTTTATCAATGATATCGGCTAAATATTTTGTTGAAAGTCTTCTTAACAATAAAAATGAAGAGTTATTTATTAACTTGCTACGTTTTAACGGTTAGTATAGATTTATCGCATATCAGATATTTTCCCGCAGTAAAAAGTATCCTAAGTGCTGACCCTGATAACTAGTTATACCAAATTTCATCAAAATCTGTCCAGTTTTCTCGTGATGCGTTCCCAAACAGACAGGCAGACAAAAATTCTTCATCCATATATATCCATTATATATATATATATATATATATATATATATATATATATATATATATATATATATATAATATAGCAAAAAATATAGCAAATAATTTTAAGGGAAGACGTCTTGTATGGCCGCTTCGCCACTGATAGATATAATATTAATTCACATAAGATTGGCCATATTGATTAGATTGATCGAAACAAAGGCGAAGGCTTATTTATTCCAAACACAATTTAACGCATGTCATCTAGTATGTAGTTAAATTGTCCACTACGTTCTGAGTACTGGGGGTTATTTGAACAGTTTGTAACTAGATTTGCTGACCTAATCTGAGCTGAGGTATTTGCCTAGCACGAGCTTTAAGGCTATAGTTTCAATTATAATATTATAATGTTTATGCTATATCGAAATAGGGTTTTACTGTGTAAGTATAAAAGTAGTTTTCGCTAAAAGTATTATACATTCATATTGTAAATGATTTTCACACTAAACACGCACACACACATACACACACACACACATATATATATATATATATATATATATATATATATATATATATATATATATATATATATATATATATATATATATATATATTATATATATATATATATATATAATATATATATATATATATATATATATATATATATATATATATATATATATTGTTAATAAGACTTTCAACAAAATATTTGGCCGATATCATTGATACACTAAAATATGGAAAAAAATACTTCATGTTATTAATATGTACCTATAATGTATTTGACTGACTTTAAAAAGGAAAGGTACTCAACTCTGACCTGTATTTTTGTGGGTATGTTTACTTTATCTACGCCGATTTAAAAATCGATTTACAAGGGTGGAATAATATTGATTGATTTTGAAATCGAAGTAATTTTTTGTAAAAAAAAGTAATTATTATGAAATTTAAAGGTTTCCTGTTTTTTTTGTCTTCTTAATGATATCAATGACATCATATTGCATTAGTTATACGAGTATAATATATAATTTAATTTAAATTTGGTTTTACATGTTATTTTATTTAACTTATATTTTTTGTACCGAAATTAATCGCAGAGTTTTATTTCGCGTTATCCGCGCTATCTCGCTTGCACTTTTAAAATATGTACATTTTTAATAACGCCAATATTATTAAAAAAAAAACAAATTATCAGAAATAATAAATATTAGTTTAATAATAACAGTCTTTATTTTTTCTTCTTATCTATCTGTTGTAACATAAATTTATACCTGAAAGTTATAAAACGCCATAACAAATTTTAGTCAACCTAAAAATTTGTACCTCCATAAAAATTGCTGATATTTTATCTATCGCAAAGACCGTAAATATGTAGTATGAATTTCGGAAACAGTGTAACAATCTCGTATCGCATTAAAAACTAACAGAACTGCGAAACGCTTGTATCAGCCAGACGATCCGAAAGGTTTATAACCTCTGGAATAGTCCCGTATCCATAATGTGTAATGGAAAATTCTGTTTGAATTATACATGATTTTTAGGATTCTTGTTTTACATAAATACTATAAGGACTCTTTTACATTTAAACCAATATAACTACTGCGGGCATAGATGAATTTATATTCTACAATCGCCATCTTTAATAGATAACTAAAAAAATATTTGAATAAAATGTCTATGCATTACGTCACGTCGCGCGTCATCTAATAAGCAATTTCGATATATTTTTAAATTTTCTATTATCGATAGTTTATATAGAAAGTCAATTTGTCTAAGGTTCTGGAATTTAAACGAAAATTAGGTGACTGTTTGGACATACAAGTCATTTTTTAGTGAAAGCATTACATAGAAAAAGTTACATGATTTAATGGGGGAGATTTACTAAAGTTAAAGAGTTATAATATATATTTATTAAATAAAAATTGAAAATTGATTCGTAATGACATCCTGTTTGAAGTCTATCAAAAACAACGTATCGTTGTAAAAGTCTAATTAAAATAAAAAACTGCCCTGTCTTCTTTGTGCATAACATTAAGGCTAAGTAAAAAACAAAGACCTTTAAATCACAAAGAATCGTATTAGATGAAAAAAAAATATGGGATTGTTTCAAATACTTGATTATTAAAATAATATTGATAAAAGATTTATTAATCTATACTAATATTATAAAGAGGTAAAGTTTGTGAGTTTATGTGATTGTGAGTTTGTGACGTTGTAGGTGGTAATCTCTGGAAATCTTCAAAACCAATTTAGATGAAATTTGGTAAGAAGATAGTTTGAGGCCATGGGAAGGACATAGGATGTTTTTTATCCCGGAAATCATCCTTTAAGGGGGTGAAAATGAGAATGAAAGTTTGTTTTGGGAATCAAGGACGAACCCGAGCGAAGCGAGGGTGAGTCGCTAGTCTATTATATAGTATAAATATTGTCTTGTAGAACTAATATAGGTGTACGAAAATAATAAAAATTAAATACGAACGCACCCTAAAGTCCGACCGTAAAGTGGATTTACATCAAGTTCGCTACAAAATATTCGAGGAATATTAGCCATTACTGCAATAATTTCCAGCCACGGGCAAACTTTATTAGGCCCTAGCTACTTTCATATTCTGTTTATCTTTAGTTGAAATGAAATATTAAATTTACAGCAACAACTTTAAAGCTGATTAAATAATCGTTATTAGATAAAATAAGGGACCAATTTTTTTCTAAATAATTTATCTGGCAACATTTCCGGTCTAATTTACTGAAAATAACAGCCCGATAAAATAATAAAAGTAAATATTAACATCAAAATTCATTTCATATATCTCTTGGGGTAGCCCGTGGTAACAGGGACCTGTTTCATCCGTTATCCGCTTTCGGCCAGTCACAGTTAACAGTGTACTAACTCGTTCGTAATTTATCATAACACCGCCAGTCATGACACTTTACCATACGATCAGATTTCAGATATTAGAGGATATTTATTATATATAAGTAATACTATACCAAGGCAGTGGTAGCCCAGTGGTAACGCGCTCGCTTGGGAAACCGAGTGAAGCGGGTTCAAATCCCGGTTCTCGCACCTCTGATATTTTCATGTGCGAATCATTTCTAACATGATTACCACTTGCTTTACGGTGAAGGAAAACATCGTGAGGAAACCTGCATGTCTCAGAGAACCTAACAAGTTTTCGAAAGACATGTGAAGTCCGCCAACACGCGCTTGGCCAGCGTGGTGGACTGTGGCCTGATCCCCCTCGTATTGAAGGGTGGCCCGTGCCCAGCAGTGGGACATTAAAAAGGGCTGAATACAATACTATACCATCTAAAGCCTTTCGAGACGAAAAATAGAGAACGGCAACGACTTGCATATAATTTGCTACATATTGCCATTACATTAATAAAAATAACCTAGTACGTTAATCCAGGCTCCAGGCTTTATATCCTATTACGAATCACATTTAAATATATTGACCAGTTACGTACATTTCACTACACCAAGACCGAGACGTCGTAGTTGCGCTATTAGAAAGGCACATATGCCCTGTCCATCTACTTTGTCAACGCGGATGTTATCATAGACGAAAAATTAAAAACTTTATACAATTACGTAGAATTTTTGAAATATTTATTTCTTATTACATACGCATCTCGTAACAGCAAAATCATATCGTGCCGTAGCGTCCCACGACAATTTATGGCGACCAATGTTTTCTTTACAAGACTAGGTCAAACATCGGAGGCACCCAATCTACGAATTTCAATGGCAAACGAAAACAAATTCTATAATATCCATTCATGGAAAAATAATAATGTGAATCATCAATGATTTTATGCACAAAATCTTCATATTTTAATAATAAAAATACATTTATTCACAAAGTAACTAGTTTTTTTTAACATCTAAAAATTTACCTCTAAGTCTAACAGACCTATTTATGAGATTATATATATATATATATATATATATATATATATATATATATATATATATATATATATATAATCGAAAAACATCAAATCTGATGAGTTTTCTTTGACCTCTCCATAGTGAGATGTCCGTAAGGAGCTTTAGTACTTTACGCTTATCGGATTACGAGAAAATGCTGTGAGATGACGGATTAAGGTATTATATTCGATTCACTTATACGAGTATGTCAAGGCTTAATCAAAAGGAACATATAACTTTATATGTATTTTTCTTGTTTTTCAAGGACTGTGATAATTTATTTTTTATTGTAGTTTCAATCATTTTGACCGTGATGGTATCGCTACACTTGTTCTATTTTCGACAATAATTTTTTCCAAAAAAAAAAAGGGTATGGTAAAAGAATTATGATTACTTCTTAACTAATAAAGACACATCGTCTTGATTAAGGAATGAAATGGATCGAAGTAAAACTTGTTTATTTAAAAAATGGTATGAATATCGATTAAAATCAGGGTTCGAAACGATAATTATCACTGATAATTATTTTTGATAATTATCATGATAAATATGGGCTGATAGTTATCTTTGATAAATATAATTGAAAGTAATTAATTTGTATTTTGTAAATCTTCAAATTGTCGATCAGCTAACTGAACTCTCTCAATCAGCTCAATAAACTCAATCAGAAAACTGAGTTAATGCAGTTGAGGAGGATAAGGATGATATTCCACTCATTAAGGAGTCTGCCCACTACACCGTCTCATGCCATGACCGTGCTATGAACGTATCAGGCACGGAAATAAGCGACACGGACTACTATGCCCGCTAGAATGTATCATTCGCGTATCAACCGCGTATCATCCGCGTGTCATATCAGTATAGTTCCCGTTTTTTCGGTCGTAGTAATTCACCTGTGTTTTCGCGTGAGGCAGCCGCGTCAGGAAGAGCGAGTGAATATTATGTTAGATATATGTTAGAACGGTCATCATACGCAGTTATAACCCGTGTGCGGGTGAGCACACGGGTTATAACTGCGTATGATGACCGTTTTAAGCTCGTTATAAACGTGTTGTCGCTTGTCTTCTAGTGATAATATTTTCTTTAAAATTATATTTTTTTTAAAGAATATTAAATAATTTTCGTAACAAAAATATACAGTCGGAGAAATACATACATATGTATGTATACGTGGCTTGATTCATCTTTTTAGTTAGCTTAGCTTTTATGCAGTCGGGTTTTTTATTTTTATAATTTATCAGCGACTCACCCTGCGAGGGTGAGGTGCGTGAGGGGTGAGTGAGTTTTTATCCCGGAAATCATCCCATAAGGGGGTCAAAATGGGGATGAAAGTTTGTATCTGGAATCAAGCTAGGGACGGACCCGAGCGAAGCGAGGGTGAGTCACAAATCTTATATAAAGATAAATATGGAAGGTAATATATAAGACATTTTTTAAAACAAGTATAATAGAAATATTAAATAATTAGTGAAGAAATATTTAGTCAAATGTTATAATATAATATAACAAATAACAGTTAATAAAAATATAATACATAAATAATAAAATACAATTAAATAAATACGTAATGGAGAGTGTGTAACACCATTATACCAAAAATAATACTTGAAAATGGCACGTTTGCAGTATGCTTTATAAATAGGTACATCCTAAAAGGCCTTCTACACGGTCGGCACCAACCGCCGACCATCGAGTCCTTACCAATACCTACGCAAGGATCGCAAAGTCTATATCTGTTTGATAATTATCGGATAATTATCTTGATAATTATCGCGATAATTATCAAAAGATATAAGATATCTTGATAATTTCAACCCTGATTAAAATCTTTAAAGTATAACGTGTCAGAAATACTGGTTGTATTTCAGTGCGTTCGGTATGTTTGTAAGGAAACCACAATGCGGTCATAGTTCAGATTGCTATAATCTATACTAATAAATGGAGAGCCGATTTTTTTGTTCGGTTATAATGCGATAACTACTGAACCTATCGGAATAATACTCACTAAGCAATAATACCATAATATGCAGCGTGTTTCGGAGAAGGTTTTAATATATGATATGTTGTCGATTTAGTATATAAATGTACTATGAGGGCGGAGCCGCAGGAAAACGCTAGTATTCAGATAAATTATGCATACGAGAAATCACCATAAAGCTACGCAGATTGATTTTGAATTAAAATATTGTGTCAAAGTATGAAGATAAAGTTTCTTAAAGCATTTTGTTTATCCGTAAACCAATTTGTGAAGCATAATTTATTTTCATTTAAAAACTCAATTTCCAGAATCTTCCGTTACAAAAGTTATTTATAATCTTTATATTTCATTTCCATAATTAATGTTGTTATACTTTTAGCTTTAATTTATGTATGGTGTTGCAAAAATAAAAATTATTAACCGGACTTTTCCAACTTTTTTTGGGCTGTTATTAAAACTTCTCTCAGAGTAATAAATTTGAATTATAAACGTATAAAATAACATGTCTCAAAAAAAGATAACTGCAAATTGGTATTTTAAAATTTTCTGAAACCTGATTTAGCCTTTACCTGAACAGATTCTAATAAGACTTTCATAAAAAGATTAATTCGACTAAGCAATATCATGACATCGATTTGTTCAATGATGAAATCAAAAAATTCGCTCACCTATTAAAAAAACAAAAATTGTCTTAATCTTTAGTATTCTTTCGGTTTGTTTGATTTTTTGGCTGCTAATTTTAAGTTCACTTCTTTATGTTTTTACTTTTTAGTGGAAATTTTATTGTCTTAAGATTTTTGTTTAGAAGTGTTAGAAGCTATATTTATTAACTTGCATTGCCCGCGGCTCCGCCCGCTTTCAGATGACCAAAAACCTAATTTTTAGGTTTTACATATTAGTATAGTCTTACATTGCAATTTCCGTATTTTTTCTCAGAAATGAGATATTTTCCTGTGGTAAAAAGTATCCTATATATTGATCCAGATAACCAGCTATCACCATACCAAATTTCCTCAAATCCCTCCAGTGGTTTTTCTGTGATGCGGTAACAGACAGACAGACAGACAAACATTCTAAAAAATATAGATTCGGCCTCTCTATCGATAATAATATTTATTTATATAAAATTTTCCAAAAAATATTTAATATACAGATTCGGCGTAGTTACAATTTTATTATATGTATAGGTTATACTCAGTATGTTTCCCAATAATAAATAAATAAATAAACGAATCTATCTAACTAAACTCAGCGTCGTCTACTAATACTGAATTAAAATTTGGTCGGACTGGCATTCTATTCGTCGTCGCGCAAAAACGACCGCAACGTTCTCATAAGTATTTTGTTTCTAGTAAGCTATCGTCCCTAGGTAGCTAACAGTAGCCTTTATGTTATTCTAGGTTATCCGTGTACTAACTTACATTCTAATCTTTGCAGCCGTTCCAGCGTGAAAGAGAAAACAACATACAACAAACTTTCGCATATATATATTTATAGTCGCAGTCCGACTAGTACCTTTACTTTCTTTTATATTAATTCAGATTAAAAGAATTCTAACTTTCATCAATTTCGCTGAGCTGTTAAATCATAAAGAAATAATAATCACAAACTCTTACAAGCTTCCACATATCTATTACTAGCGACTCACCCTCGCTTCGCTCGGATTTGTCCCTAGGTACCTACGTTTTAATTTTTTTGAGCGGAACCCTAATCCTTTTTCTAAAATAAAAGTAGCCTATGTTACTTTTCTATCTTCCAGTGAAAGTCCCGTCAAAAGTCCAGTCCATCAGTTTCAGAGATTTTCGGGAACAAACAGACAGACAGATAAAAAATTTTAAAATTGTGTTTTTCTTATAAATACCGTATATAATTTCATGTGCATTTACTAAAACACTGTTTTTTGATATTACAAACAGACTTCAATTTATTTATTTATCTGTATAGATTATTATTTATTATCTATACTAATATTATAAAGAGGTAGAGTTTGTTTGTTTGAACGCGCTAGTCTCAGGAACTAGGAATCCGATTTGAATTTTTTTTTACATTAAATAACCCGTTTATTGAGGAAGGCTGTATAGGCCATATAATATCATCATGCTACTACCCAAGGAAGCAGAGCAGTAATAATAAATGTCAACAAATCGGGCAGACTTCCATACATTATTGTAAAACTAATATTTATATTATTAAATAAAACTATCTTTTCGGATTATTTCGCGGATTTATTTTGATTTTTGGTTCCCGACGTTTCGAATGCTTTACAGCATCCATGGTCACGGGAGAGACTGAGGTGTTACATGTCTTGAATGTATAGTTGTTACAGACAGCCTACCCACAATTAACAAAATGAAAGTTGCACCAATTACATTACAATATTTTTTAACTTTAAACATTTTTATAATTTTATAATTTTAATTATAATTGAATATGGAAAATTATTTATTTAATTTTTGCTATTATTTTTATAATTATTACAATTTTAAAATATTAATTAGTAATCTATATTTAGTGTTGCCATTATTATATTTATAACCATAAAGAAAAATATAAAATATAGTATTAATTATTTAAGCCATATAATTTAAAAAAGTTAAAATTAATTAAGGATAATAATTTTAATTTAGTTTGCTATTATTTAAAAACAAATTACTAAGCAACACTATTAATATATACTTTTACAAATGAAAAATGAAAAATATTAATCAGAGTAATTTTTCATTTGTAAAAGTATATATTAATAGTGTTGCTTAGTAATTTGTTTTTAAATAATAGCAAACTAAATTAAAATTATTATCCTTAATTAATTTTAACTTTTTTAAATTATATGGCTTAAATAATTAATACTATATTTTATATTTTTCTTTATGGTTATAAATATAATAATGGCAACACTAAATATAGATTACTAATTAATATTTTAAAATTGTAATAATTATAAAAATAATAGCAAAAATTAAATAAATAATTTTCCATATTCAATTATAATTAAAATTATAAAATTATAAAAATGTTTAAAGTTAAAAAATATTGTAATGTAATTGGTGCAACTTTCATTTTGTTAATTGTGGGTAGGCTGTCTGTAACAACTATACATTCAAGACATGTAACACCTCAGTCTCTCCCATAGAGTATATTGCTACATATATAAAGTCTCTCCCGTGACCATGGATGCTGTAAAGCATTCGAAACGTCGGGAACCAAAAATCAAAATAAATCCGCGAAATAATCCGAAAAGATAGTTTTATTTAATAATGTCAAACATTCGCGTAAATCTAAGAAAATATTACTAATATTTATAATCAAATAAAAACGCGGATGAAGCCGCGGGGCACAGCTAGTTTATTATATTAGTATATATAATATAGATAGTGCAAATACAATAACAAAATCGGCATTCTTACAAACACGTAAGAAAACTATATTTTCACTTAATATATATTATGAATTTATTAATTTCTGCATAGATTATGTAAATTACTTTTAACTGTATGTTCAGATGAATCTCTAATTAATTTTGAACCTTACTTAATTTTCCTCATCATCATTAATAATACTATTTCAAATTCCATTGTGCTGAATCCGTGTGGAAATATTAAATGTTCATTTCATTAATGTTATACCTCCTATAAGTGTGTTTAAAGGGTTCATATTGTAAATGACTAACTAAAATTTTTAATAAATTGATCGTATTGGTGGTATTTACAGGTTAACGATTTAATCAATTTTCATTTGATGTTTCATTAGAATACATTTATTCCAAAAAAAAATATTAAAATGCTTTAATTAGCTGGAATAGATGTTTACTCGATTATATAACCATTTGAAAAGTTTTTATACATATTATATAAAGTGTTAATTTAAAACCTTGTTTGGACTGAACATGGATTTAAATCCTTATTATCTAGATGTTAATACAGTAATTTGATACCATCTAGTACGTATAGAAGACCTTTTTTTTTTAACGTTGGGAAATGCATTTACGCACGAGGTGTAGTACTCACCGGCAAAGCCAGTACTACCCACTAAAACCCAACAAAGCCTTCCCCCGTCTTAATGGGGCGTCGCAGGATCGCTTACGCATTCAACTACGACGCCCCGACGGCAGGTCTGCCGAGGCAGACCACAACGACCATGGGGTTGCTCCAAAGACCACTCTGCTATCAGAGAAGTACCAGGAGCAACCCGCATGGTACACCGCCCTCCGAAGAGGGCCACCTCCCACCGCCCACCGAAGTGGGCCACCTCCCTGTGCGTTTCTTGGCTTCGCGCCCGGTTGGGTTGCCGGGCACTACTGAGCCCCCCCACCACGACAAGGTGAACGCACGTTGGGGGGGACGTATAGAAGACCTGACTGATATACCAAAAAATGGATAGGCCAAATTTGTTCATTTGAACAATTCCAATATAAAAGCTGGAAAAAATCGTGTCTTTTCAGTACTTTGAAACAGGCAGGTCAATGAAATAAATAATCATTTTAATAAATCTACATTAGAACTTACATGTAAAATCTTGAGATTAGTCATTTCAGTAAAAATTTTAATCTGTTATAATATCCAACTACTACATGATTTTCTTTATTTTTATGGGTACCACATAGTGATTTTTTCAGTCTCCACTTTTATTTTTTATTTTATTTATTTATTTTCATTCAGACACAAGTCCATATTTACATATACTCGTATCTCATTATGACCATTTAACAATTAACAATAAATTGGAACTAAAAACTATTAAGAACATTTATTTTGTGTATTTTAGCATCTACATATTATCATTACTCACTATGGCATTTTCTTAACAAAAGAGACAATTCTAGTATCTGTAAATAAAATTTACCTTAAGCAGGGATCAAACAGGCTACCGTCGGTGAATTATACTGTGAATCGAATTGAAAACGCGTTTCAAGAGCCTGATTAGAATCACACTAATATTTTACAATGTATCGGCATAACCTATTTAAATGACATTCGTAATGAAGAAAGCTTATAGACTATTTTAACACATAGACTAGCGTAATTATCTTTCTATTGTTGTATGTTACTCCTGTTGACCGATCATTCATTTATTCTTTTAATTTCACATTAAAGCTGCTCAATTTCAAAATTACCGCTCAATCACATTCGTGTCTACCTCACAAAACGTGACACTGGCAGAATGAATTGCGTGTTAGCTCTAAGCCATAAAGAGAAAAAAAAACACATAGACTACCTTTTATCGCATATCGAATAACGAAGTCGCGGATAAACATGGGTAGGTAGTTACATTAAAAGATTAAAGGCAACCTTAAAATATACTGTTTTCGTATCGAGTTTAAAACTATATCGAAAATATACATTGTGACACAAAGTGTACTAACGAAACACTTGAAACAAAGGAATTGGTTCCTCTGAGAAAATCGTAAATGTTAAGTTTATTACTATTAGTTTTAGTATCTACAATAATAAGACTGCATTTATGTCGATTGGCTCGTGTACGGCTGTAGATATGGAGATGCTAGGTTCGAGTCCCGTGTCGGACCAAATTTAGTTATTGAGCTACTCTATTAAAAATTTTCAGTAGCAGTCTGGAGTAGGGAAATTGCCGGTTACTCCCCTGTGCCTCGGAGAGTACGATGGCCCTGTACCTTAACTCTCACGGTCATGTTGAAGTATTGTTCTAATCGAACTTTGAGAGGGAAGAGGAATATAGAGTGCACGTCGTGTCTGAAACTCGATGAAACGGAAATGCGACACTAAAAAGAGACAGACACATTTATAATATGTATGTATTTAATGTTATATATGTGTAGTGTATCAACTATCAGGTATCCATTACACAGGCCTCGTAGTTTACCATGGAACTAGATGATGCTGTGTGTTAATGTCCCAAAAAAAAACATAAATATATAGGGTAAAGCTGGCGAGAGTGAGATAGAATACATTGCCATGTTGCTATGGTAACCGTTGTTATTGTCTTACAAATATATAATATTAAGTTTCACTTCTACCATGTGTGAATTGCACACTATTTTCTTATCATTTATATTTAACATTAAAATTTATAATATACAAACACAATATCTCGAAAATAATTTTATAATATAACTTATTGAGCTTTCCTCCAAAGAGAACTCCCATTCAAATATAATAATTTGTGACATATTTTTTGTCTATATTGCAAATCTTACCTTAGCTGGATAGGGTCATTTGCATAATATAAGATCACTTTGGGAATATCGAGTTTCTACTTGTAATTGCTTACATGATTTTTCTATATCCCCGAGATTCACGAGGCTTATTTAATGAAAATATGGAATATATATTTTATCTGAATATGAATTTATATTTCATAGGTATATACATAGTATGTACATACATACATACAAGTACGTAGAGTTTTTTTACTTTTGAATTCAGCCCTTTGTAACGTCCCACTGCTGGGCACGGACCTCCCTTCAGTACGAGGGGAATCAGGCAGTAGTCCACCACGCTAGCCAAGTGCGGGTTGGCGGACTTCACGTGTCTTTTGAAAACTGGCTAGGTTCTCTCAGACATGCAGGTTTCCTCACGATGTTTTCCTTCACCGTTAAGTTTTTACTTTTGCTTCTGGAAAAATATTTTGGTACTTATAATATTCGATTTGAGTTAGAATTGACAATAGAATGTATGAAAAGTTTTTTTTTTGTTTTTTTTTTAGTTTATATTGATTTGATAAGAAACACAATATTTAAAGCAAATAGGTATAAATAAGCAATAGACAAGTTCCCTATTATGGAAACGCACGATATTACATATTACCAATATTTGTATTTACACCAGTGGCGAAGCGTCCATACAAGACGTCGTACCTTAAAATTATTTTGCTATAATTTTACATACATTTAATTTTTTTTAAATATAAATGTTCTTTTGGAAGTGTATATATAATAATAGTACATTATTAGTACGTATATAAAAATTGTATATTTTTGGAATGGCTTACCTCTGTTAACATTTCACCCTTCGCCACTGATGTACATAAAAGACTGTTATATTTTAATTATTTATTACATCAACGATAAAAATTATAAAATGTATACGACTTTCGATAGTAGTGACCCTTCTCTGAAGCTATAACTTAAAATAGCAAGAGCACGAGTTTTCAATATTTTAAAAATACGTTGGCTTTAAACTTGTAAATTGTGGAGGAAGCTACCAGTTTTATTACCTATATTTTATATTCATTGAAAAATGTTTTTATTCAATTTAGCAAATATAGGATGTTAAACATTTTAAGTGGCTATGTGAAAAACGTAGAAAACTATTATTTTACAGTGGGCAGGTGGCAAACAAAAAAGCGTTATATTTTTAAAAGGAGGGTTATGTGTTTGGCCTGTATGTATGTATGTATGTTTGCCGACCCTATGTTCCATCGTAATTATTAAACAGCTTAACCAATTTTGATGATTCATAGGTTATCGTCTTGATAACGCGAGTATCACAGGGTATATAGATATCATTAAAAATAAAAATGATGGATCCTAGGCCAATTTGAGTGTTTTAAAAAAATGTTTTCATCCGAATCAATCGAGTGGGTTATAATAATACAGGTTTTTAAGAGGTGATTATAAAAATATACACAACTTATGGATTTAAAAATAATTTAGGATAATAAATTAGTAAATAAAACTAAAAATATTTAAAAAAATAAAAAGCCCGAGTGCGTAGAAAGTGAAGTAAAAATATGACAACAAGTTGACGAAGAAACGTAGTATTTAGTAGTTTAGTATTGTTATTTAGAAACTTGATAGACTCGGTTAACACATTCCTAAAAAATTTTTGTAATGAAACTCACCGGAGCAGTTCATTAGATATTTGTTTTAAGTAAATTTCAGTAATTTTCAAAATGTGACTAAAGGACCCAAAGATACTAATTTCATCAAGTTAATTGATCTGATATTACCTTATCTCTTTATCCCGACCTGAGGTGATTACAGATATTCAAATTTCCAAAGGGACCAACCATTAAAGGGGCTTAAAATTTGAAAGTAAAATAAAAGGAAAACTTGGATACCTTTAAAGGACAAATTAAGAATACTTCTACCTTGGATAAGGCCTTAGACCTTTATTACTCTACGAGATAAAAAACAAGTACGTTTGCTGAATATGAAAGCTGCTAAAGAAATTAAACCCGAATAAAAACGTACGTAAAATGTAACAAACAGTGACAAGGTAGAAGAAAGTTAATACGATAATACGTGCATACGATTATGGCAATAAATAATGAATATCTTGATCTAACATAAATTGTATCGTTATACAAAGTGCGCATTAGTTTTTCTAGATTCCTATAAGGTTTTAAAATGTCTAGACTTTACATGTTTATGTTTTGCTCTGTCAAATTTTAAAGTTTTTTTTTTTATAGTAAAAGGGGCAAACGAGCAAACGATCCACCTGACTATAAGGGGCTATCGCCACTCACAGCCATCTGCAACGTAAGAGTTGCGAATGTATTACCGTTCTATATATAAAGGATCTGAAAACACAACTCTCGAAGAGCCCCATGTTATGGAAAACCTCAGAAGGAAGATCAGCACTTTTTGCACGTGCGAGGTAAAAATAAACGAAATGCACGTACATTTGTGGGATGCCAAACATCTAAAATGTGTATGACATCCAACTCAACAACGACGGTGGCACCGGATCAAAAAATTCATCTCCTGATGAATTTTAAAGTTTAAAAGAAGAGGAGTGTTCTCACTCCTCTTATTTTAAACTTTTCTTGGCTAGAGAGAGCTTTTAGACTAAGATACTCATAAAAATGTATCTTTTTATTTACAACTGCTATATACTAATTTTTTCTTCAACAGAAACTTACTCAAACATTTCTCTTGAACTTATAAATTCTTTTAAAGCGATTTTTCCAATGCCCTATTTTAAAATACGCAAATATTCTAGGAAAAGTCCACATAAGTCACAATAATTCACATAACTTAAGACTCCATATTCCTTTAAGAAATCTAAGCTATCGGATTCCCTTTTGTGCTACGTAGAGAAAGACCCGCTTCCTGTCAACCATTTATTCGTTGCGACAAATAAAATATGGCCTCTCTTCTAGGACTATTCGCTCTGTTAAAGTAAATAATTCTAATCATAATAATCCATAATTTATTCAAATAAATAAAATTGAAGTGTCTGTTTTTACTGAATGCCTATGAAAGTTATTAGAAAAAAAAACAACTTTTATCATTTTTGTCTCTCTGTCTGTCTTTGTCTGTCTGTTTCGGCTAATCTTTGAAAATATTATATATATATATAAATCTAATTACGAAACAGCTGAATTGATTTTGACGGGACTTTTACTGGCAGATAGGTGATATTATAAGGAATAACTAAGGATTCTGTTATTTTAGAAAATGGGTTCCACGCAAAAAAATTAAATACATATCTTTATATTTTTATAACATACCTAGGACGCACCCGAGCTAAGTGAGTTGTAGTCATGGAATAAATAAACAATGATTTGTTTACAACGCAGATTATCTACGCTATATTCATTCATTGTCGTATGATTAATATTAACTAAAATTGATCACGGTCATTAACACGCTTAATGAGCGCGTCCTCGTGTGAACAAACATACCTAGCGCTAGACTTGATTGATTGTGTCAAAACTTGTCAAATGCTACTACGAGTAGATTTGCCTATAATAGATATTAATTTAGTTAATTAATTGCATTAACCAATAATTCCAACAACAACAACGACACAAGACATAACAAGACCAAAAACTCTTTATTTTAGTCCTGAAAAGAGTTTAATTTTCAATTAAGTGTAGATTTTTAGTTGCTTTGGAATCAATATATTGCCAGCTACATGAAGGGAAAACTCAGTGGCGTCGTAAGGGCGTTCCATACGAAGCTTTAACCACAAAAACCAAAATCTAAGAAGACCACTCACCACTTAGATAAAAATACTTATTCTGAATGTAAGTTAGAATATAAGTATGTACATACTACCGCAGACTTTCTGTAGGTTTTTTTAAGGCCTACAATTTCTTACACTTGGTGTTATAAGTTTGACGTCGATCTCTGTCTGTGTGTGTGTGTGTGTGTATGTGTGTCTGGCTGTGGCATCGTAGCTCTTAAGCGTATGGACCGATTTCGATGCGGTTTTTTTATTTGAAAGCCAGTTTCCTTTTGGTGGTTCTTAGCTATGTTTGATTAACATCAGATTAGCAGTGTAAAAGTATCAGGTCTTTTCCAAAATAATGTAAGACATTTTGGCATATGATTACTCGATTAAATGCTTCGCGCGTGCCAGTGTAATCGTTAAATGACAATTAATTTGCGTAGGGGTTTTTAAATTTTCAATTTTTAAATCGTGCAATTTTATATGTTGAGTTTTTTTAAGCAGGTACCAACTTAAAAAAAATAAAATTGCACGATTTAAAAAATTAAACAAAATACATGTTTTTACAATATTTTATAAATAATTACGTTAGATCACCGATTAAGAAGATATTTAAGCACGTCTCAGCTCAATGAGGGATGCAAAAGGGTCGGAACAAGCGAACCCATGAATATTAATGAAAACATAAATGATGTTTCCGTACCTTTATTAACGTCTAAATTAAGCTTCTCAAAAAAAAAGATTTTAAAACAAAAAATATATAAGATCCTTTGTGTATTTAATTAGTTATTTCACGTGTAATTTAATGATATGTTGTGTTTTTTTTTTATTTTAAATTTCGAAATTATGAATCTGTGACTGTCCGATGTATTACATATAAATATTCAGTTTCGTAAGATGTGATTGATTTCCGATATGTATATCAAAGAGAAGTATTTTGTACACTTTTCATTACTAAAAAAAATAAAAAATACATGTAAACTTAAAAAAACAACAAAAAACAGATAATAATACTTAAAATGTTGACTTATAAAAATAAAAGCTATTCGCGTATATATGGTAAATGTAGCAATAATATAATTTAACGTTTGCTTTTTATACATTTTGATTAAAAATTTTTTCACTCTATCATGACTAATTAATTTTTGTAACTATTTTTAATGTTATTAAAAAAATAATGTATGTATAGTGTAATGAGAAACCACTCATATTATAATGAATAAGTTTAATGAAGCCTTAACAGAAAATATCTCTTAACTTCCTTAAACTTCCTAATTTTCAAGTGAAGATTAATGTTTAGAACTTCAAAGCAACTTATAACGATAATAATTAAAATTAACTTAAGACATTTGAAAATAAATATATGAAGGAACTTCTTCCATTCCTCCTTCCTCCAAGAAAAACATGACATATATAAGTATATATATACTATTAAGCTCTAAATCTCCGTTAGTGTTTCTTTTATATATTTAAGTAATCATTTATCTCACATATAGGTACCGATATTACAAAAAACCTATGCCATTCCCATTAAATGCCAAATAAATTAATATTTCAACAATCAATTATTGGATCTTAATCGAACTCGTAATCGTTTTATTCGACGTCATTAAATTACATTATGCAATTGAACAATATATCGAATATATAGCGAAACAGTAAATTGTCTATATAAATAAAAATGAATCACCGAAATATATGTACGAGCATAACTTCCGATCGACTGCACCAAATTGGATAATTCTTTTTTTGTGTCTGTTATAATTGTCAGCAAGTTTTGTATAGAAAAAAATTTAAAGAATTTTTTTACTAAAATATTTTTTTTTAAATCTCATGATATGACAAGTGAGTGAGTGAAATAGTTTTTATCCCGGAAATTATCCCTTAAGGTGAAAATGGGGATGAAAGTTTGTATGGAGAATCTACCTATGGACGAACCCAAGCGAAGCGAGGTGAGTCGCTAGTATTTAAATAAGATAAAGTAAAACAAACTACATAGCGTTAATTTTATTATGATGCTTTTGGATTCTATGGAGAAAGGGTTTTGACAGTGCCCTATTACTAAGCTTAACTTAATCGTTAATCTTGTCACTAGATACCTTATATTGTCGATTAATCTTGCCAAGATATTGATATTTTATAAGTGAAAACTTCTTTCTACAAGTAAATAATGTTGTACATGTGTTCTTGCCATGCTGAAATCCTTTAAAGCGTTTATCTATCAAGTGCATCAATAATAGTTAGAAAACGATTGCAATGTTGTTTTTATAAAATATTATACAAAGAGAAATTAATTGAGCAAACGAATCTTTAATTAGTCGAAGTAGCTTTGTTCTGCAATGTAAGTACAAGGTTCTTGGATAGCCTCTTAATTAAACTTATTTAAGTAGATTTTGTACTTTAGTTATTTAAGCAACGGTAAGATTCCTTTGGTTTATCGAAATAAGGTAAATATAAATGTATTGAAAATTATATATATATATATATATATATATATATATATATATATATATATATATATATATATATATAATATATATATATATATATATATATATAACCTTTTAAAAATATTACTTTTAAAATTATCTATAAGTTTTTCATACATACAAGAATTTTGAAGGCTTCGATTAACGGTAAGATTATGTACGTTTATATATAAAAGAAATATAAATATATTGAAAAAGGAAATAAATATTATTTTAACATGCTTACAATATTTGTTCCATGATTATTTGCAAACCATCGATTTTATAAAAACATGAGTTACTCAATTCAGACATATGTTTTCATTTCATATTTATGTTACACGATGTCACTATATACCTATACATTATACATACATATGTCAACTGCCTCGGTGGTGTAGTGGCTAGCATGCACACCCGGAGGTCCTGGGTTCGAGTCTGGGTCGGGCCAAGTTTAGTTATTGAGTCTTTGTGTATATTAAGCCTCAGTAACAGGCCGGAGTTGGGAAGTTGGCGGTGTTTCACCCCCGTGCCTCGGAGAGCACGTAAAGCCGTCGGTTCTGCGCCGACACTCACCGGTCGTGTCTCGTGTCGTCCCACCAGAGTATGAGAGTGACAAGAGAGTGCACGTTGTGTCTGCGCGAACACTAGTGCATATAATATCTCCTGCACAGTTGGCTAGTCTCAATGAGATTGGCCGTCGTGGCCGAAATCGATCAGGAGAACATCATCATCACATACATATTTATAAAAAAAATGTTTTAAAGACAAATTCCACCCTTAACACTGAAACTGTTACAATTATATTATTATTCTCTTTATACATTTTTAATGAATACTAGCGACTTACCATCGCTTCACTCGTCCCTAAGCTTGATTGGTTTAGGAACGCATTCCCGGGGGAAAAGCCAACTCCTACCGGGCGCGTCCCCAGGTGGCGGATAGGGGAATGCCACCCGCTTAGGGCGGCGGGTGGTACCGGAGAAATCCGGCGCGGACCAAATGGCTTGGGTGGCGCCGCTCGTCTAGGTCCCACAACCGGATGATGAGTGCCGGTTGCGGGATTGTGGTCGCAGGCCCGCATCCGGCGGAGGTGTAGGTCACGGCGGGAGAGGAGTGCCGGTATTTCGGTGCGCCGTTCTCCCTACCTTCCGCGGCCTAGACGGGGCTGCCACCGTTTGATGGCGGACGCGGTGAGGCTGCAGGGGAAGAGGAGTGTCGGTGTTTCGTGCCGCTCTCCCTGTCCTCTGCAGCCGATTGGAGGTGGCCCACTTCGGTGGGCGGAGGTTAGGTTTCATGGAGCTGCTCCGGGTACCTCTCTGGCGTAGCAGGGTTGACTGTGGAGCAGCCCCATTGGTTTGATGGTCTGCCTAGCGTTTAGGCAGACCTGCTGCCGGGGCGCCGTAGTAGTTATGCGCAAGCGATACTGCGGCGTCCCACTAAGGCGGGGGGAAGGGATGTCGGGTTTTAGTGGGTAGTACCGGCTCTTCTAGCCAGTGAGCCCCACATCACCACCTGGGGGATCGGGTGGTATGCGTAAATGCATTTCCCGACGATAAAATATATAAAAAAAAGGAACGCATAAAAAATAAAGGTCCAAAGAAAAAATTATTTGTATTTGCACCAGGCGTATACAGAATAATCCACCAGAGTTTCATCACAATCGGTTCAATAGTTTAGGAACTCATAGAGGACGAACATACTAATATTCATTTTTATTTATATAGAAGATAGATAAGGAAACACTTTTACTTTCATAAACGCAAATAAATTATACATTGCTTTTGTAGTACACTTTACCTTCGTATGGACGACTAAATTACGGAAATATCAAATTATCTATACATATAATAAAATCCTAAGTCGAATCTGTACATTAAATATTTTTTGGAAAATCTTATTGAAATAGTCATTATTGTAACATAAAATCGATACAGAGGCCAAATCTATAGTTTTTAGAATTTTTGGATGTCTGTCTGTCTGTTACCGCATCACGGAAAAACCATTGGAGAGATTTTGATGAAATTTGCTATGACGATAGCTGGTTATCCGGGTCAATATATAGGATACTTTTTACTGCGGGAAAATATCTCAACTCTGAGAAATCTATACTAAACGTAAGTAGGGACGAACTCGAGCGAAGCGAAGGTGAGACCTAGTTCTTATTATATAGTATAGTATTTCTTATTACTTACATATAACTGGTAGATATATTTAAAAGCAAATTCCAAAACTTGATTACATTTTTTGTATCCACTTTATGAAAACCATCATGTAATTTAAACATTTGTTAACTTATTCTATTGTCAAGGCCTATTAGTTATTGTTTGATTGTTTTTGTAATTCTATGAGAAATTATATTGAGAACGCCAGTTTCATCCAACGGCCTCTTCATATGTTTATGATTCATCCAGCCTGACGAGACGATTTAGCCATTTTTATGGCCGTAAGCCATATAATAATAGCTTTTCTGTTATTCCTCATTAATCTTATATTTTATGGCGAATTACAGTTATTGAGTACGTAAGAAATTGAATATCACGGTTTTTATTTGTATTATATTGTAATATGGGTAGGATATTTTTGTGAGCTTATTTTTATTATTTTTTGTTATTATTATAATTTTGTTTCTTCTTTGGATTTCAGAAGCTCAAAGGGGACTGGTTCGTTTGGAAGGCTGGCTTGGAGATACCGATCGATCACATAAGAAAATAAAATTTGTTTGATGTGATCAGCCGGAATTTATTTTTGAGTAAACATAGAGAATAGCCGAAAGACTATCTAATATCTAACTAACTAAGGAAAATAAATGATACAATGGAATTAAGTCTGGATGGGCTAAATTTGATTATTGAACCGAACGTTTGCCTTCATCGATCATCGATACTATCAACATTTAACCTTAGGTAGACGGAGACACAAGTAATGTTTCGGGTGCGTCATCGGCTTCAGGTGACTAAAGTCTTCGACAGATTCCAACATCGTGAAAAATCTCGAACTTCCTCGTTACTATATAGGTGGAATACTTCCACTATTTTAAACTTTTAGCTCATGCGCTAAACTCTGTACGGGTACTGAGAAAAGTGAGAATCGTGAAAGCGAGACATCTCAGGTCCGTGCCCAATTAATATTATATGGCTGTAAATATAGAAAACCGACCTGGTTAATATTGTGTGTAGTAATAGATAAAAATTATGACTTTCAAAATGTTGATAAAAATCGAGATGGTCGCTTAAAATAATGGCCAATACTGATCCATGTATTTCAATATACAGATCAATATACCTTCATAAATTTACTTTACCTAAAGGGATCTGACGTACTAAATCATGAATAAGTTACAAGTTTAAGCTTCAACATATGTGTCCTAAAAGTTACAATATTGAAAGTACTCCGTATAAGTCTATATATAACTGTCTTTTAGACTTATTTTAGTTTGTATGTCAGATCTGAAGTCCAGTATTCGAGTCCCGGGTTGAGCTGGAAGAGTTATAAGGATATTCAATTAAAAAATCTCGTATTTGCAAATATACTTAATACTTGTATACACTGATCTCTCTGCAGACAACACGACAAATACGTAATATTCTATTATATTTATTATTTGTAGGAGGCTCGTCTCAGTAAGACCGGGTATGATAACCAAAATCCGGCCAGGGTGACATTATTTATTTATATCTTTATATGAACGGTCTTTATAGTACGAATTAGCGGAAAGTGGATAGTTACAATTTTATTATCCGCGCAGATTATGGGTACGTACATATAATTGATATTATATAATATTTTATTCATAATGAAAGGCACACATCATTATTTTCTATGCAATTTTAATTTTCTTTTCAAAGGATATTATTGTTCTGTTACGCCGAAGAAGTATAACTTCTTACGTGTGTACATAAGTACACACACTCGTTAATTTTTTTCGATTTTTGAATGGTTTAAAGGTTGTTTGGTCAGATCTATGTCAGGAATCTGATAAAATTTTAGGCCAAGCACCGACATAGTCTCCTATTCGGAACATTACAGTTTTCTCTTCAAAACTTAAATTCGACACATAATTATAGAGCGAATATTAAAGTTAGACTAAAAATAAAGTAGCTTCTACTATCGCCTAAATTTTAGAGCAGCTAATCCGTACATAGGGTGCACCGCAAATTATCCAAGTTAGCTGTGGAACCGAAATTGTTGGCATCCAAACCGCATATGCATGCGGTTTGGATGCGTACCTTGACGTATTATGAAAAGCTACATACATTTAGTAAACTCCATATTTATGTTTTATTTAAATTTTGTTTTAGATAAATATCATCAAAAAAGTAATTTTAAAATAAAACTCAAAATCTTTTCTCTCATGGTCACCATGTTTGCTGTAAAACATTCGAAACGTCGGGAACAAAATCAAAAGAAATCTGCGAAAAAACTCGAAAAGATAGTTTCATTTTAAAATGTCAATTATTCGCGTAAATCTAGGAAAGTATTATGTAAACTATTTTTTATGTTAGCGACCTCTTTCACTGTTGCTCAATTTCTCGTAATATAATATATTATGGTCCCGAAATTAATAAAATTGTTATCGATTAAATATAACCGAATTACATATACTTAATACTTCGGTTTCTTATCTTTAATTGGTACCAATTTTATGAGTTTATAATGTTTTGTTAATAATTTATTGTTGGTGAGACTCTTACCATCCGCTTTCTCTCTATTTAGGCTGCGAACTAGCACACATATTTCTGTAACTTTATAGCTTTAATATTATTGAAATAGAGCCCAAGAAAAATAGCAAATGAAGCAAGAATCTCAGTTTTGTATTTATTTATTATATATATTACATAAGTTTAAAACAGAATATACAAATGATATTATGTACCTATATTAACATATTATTAATATAGTAGTTTAAGTGGATTATTATTGCGTAGTTATAAGTGTGGTACATCTTAACATTAAAATAGCACGTCTGAGCCATACTTAATGATAATTCTCAAGTTTGATAATTGGCATGACAGTAGTTTGCCCTGTGTGTGAAAGAGAAGGAATACTTTTCAATTTATAATTAAATATCAGTTAATAATTAAATAGTAGCTCTGAGTTTTGAATCTATGTTTTTCTTTACATTGTGGCCATAATATGCCTGAAGAAGCGACACATTTTCAAGTTTTTCACGTTGTTACATAATAAAATTACAATTTTATGGGGATTGAATCCATGATTTCTATCAAATAAAGCCAATTAAACATTATTAGATGCACAGTATTATACCACCTCACAATCAATTTAAGCTTTGACATCACAGCAACTATACATATCATATCTATGTAATTTATATAACTCGGATAAATTTGAGTAGAGTAATCTATGTATAGTGCAAACATATAAAAAAAACAGTAACTTAGCGAAATCTGTGCATGAAATATTTTAAAAAGAAATGTGTGTAACGTATTATGTACAGAATATTGACCCCAAAACAATAATTATTTAATTTTTGGTCTGTTTATTTGTGTTTGTCGGACCGATTTTAGCTAAATTTTGTGTAGTGATAACTTATTACTCGAATCAACATTAAGGATACCTTTTACTACAGGAAAATCTTTCATTTCTACGAGAAAACACAACAAGTGGTTCGACTCATCCTTAGAAATTTACATGGTTAACGCTGGTTAAACATGTTAGTTTAACAAGACTTAACACCTCCAGGTAAATTTCTAAGAAATTAATTAAAATTCTAAGAAACCTATTGTTAACTAACAAGCCGGCGTGTCCGCGGTCGTGGAGGGATTAACTTAAAAAGGCCTACAGAAAAGTCCCTTATATCGAGTATAAGTCAATCTCCTATGGTACACTCTTATAACTATTTATATTTAAAACGTACCTAGGAACGCACTCAAACGAAGCAAGGGTAAGCCTGTAGTATGAAATAAAGCATAGATTATTCAAAAGCATAGATTATTCAGAAGTATTGAGGGAAATCACCTTAATGCCTATGATTTTGTCCTATAAAATGCTAAATCGTTTTCCAGTCAATAAATCGCCGCTTATTCTATCCAATTTCCCCGTGGCTCGTAATAGACTTCGCCTTAACTTGATTATGGCCGTTTTATATTTATTTTCTCGTATCTATTTTTTGATTTTATTATAAATAATAAAATAAATGTTTTGGGACATTAACACACAGCACCACCTAGTTCCATGGTAAGCTACGAGACTTGTGTTATGAATACCAGATAGTTGATACACTATACATATATTTTAAGCACATACACATATATATATATATATATATATATATATATATATATATATTATATATATATATATATATATATATTATAAATATAACCGTACATGACGAGTACGAACAGTCGTGCGCATCACACAAATGAATGCCCTTAGCGGGTCTCGAACCCGCGGCCGCTGGCACAGGAAGGAAGGTCGCTACAAACTGAGACAAACGTCGACGTCAAAGGATGAAAGTTCGTATGAAAGTTTTTAGATATTTTTCGTAGATTAAGCGCGAGCGAAGCCGCGGGTCTGCTAGTATTACATAAATATTTGATTTATGTATTCTATATTGATGATGCTTTTTGTTTAAAGGATCATGTATGTATACAAACACCATACACCGAGAAAATGGTGGCAGTTTGCAATGCTACTAAAATTCTTTCCCCTGTAGAAGTCTGCTAGCTCAACATGTTCGTCGATATAACCGAAACACTTATACATAACTTTACGTAAGTTATCATACTAAAATAGCTAAGATACTAGTAAAAATGTATGTATTTATTTATTAATTTTTATTATATCCAAATCTATACATAAAATAAAATTGTAACTAAGCCGAATCTGTACATTAAATATTTTTTGGAAAATCTTATCGAAATAGACATTATTATCGATACAGAGGCCGAATCTATAGTTTTTAGAATTTTTGTCTGTCTGTCTGTCTGTCTGATTGTCTGTTACCGCATCACGGTAAAACCACTGGAGGGATTTTGATGAAATTTAGTATGATGGTAGCTGGTTATCCGGGTCAACATATAGGATACTGAGAAAAAATACAAAAACTGCAATGTAAGAGTATACTAATATGCAAAACCTAAGAATTTTGTTTTTGGTCATCTGAACGCAGGCGGAGCCACGGGCAATGCTAGTATACATATAAATACGGACAAAATGAGAAATTCAATCCATCAATCAACTTTTACATTGTTATTGTAATATTTTGAAGTGTATAAAATATTTAAATGGAAAGTGAAATCCATCATACTTTACGTAAAAGTAGGGTGAAAAAAAACAAAACAATATCAGAAAATTGAATCGTTGGTAATATTCAAATGAATTCTAGTTTAGATTTCCTTATTGTTTAATATTTCATCCACTAAGTTCGAATGTCCAACTTTGTTTTTACTTCTTGATAATAAACAAAAATATTGTTGTCTGTTAAAAATATTGTTCTGTGTGATCTGTAACACCATTGTTAAATTAAAAATTATAAAGCATTTACCTGTTGTACATACATATAGGTACTATCAGGTAAGCTGCTTGCGTCATTATTATAAAAATATAATAATTACTTATCACTTAAAAAGGTATAAGTGCATTTTAAAAATCTGTTCCAAGTCATTATTCTATTCGTAGAGAATAAATAATTCATACCTTTAACATTTATTGATTTCTTATAAAAAAGAATCATTTAGACCGGAAGTCATAATTTGGGAAATTATCATGTCACACACACAATAAAACCTACGTTTTAAGTATTATTATTACGCTTTTCTTTTAAATTGGTCAAAAAATCATAATAAATGCTACACGTTGTTTTTTCGTGTAGCGTTATTCGCATTAAACGTTATACTAATTTAAATGCGGTGATAAATGTCACTGCAAAACTCCATAGTGCACTTGGTATAATCAAAAAAATCTGAAATCTGAAAGAACTGAAAATGTACAATATTTTATATTTTTAGTGTAAAAATATGTGTTATTTTTTTATATAGAACTACATCTATTTTTCATAGTATGCTAAGGTTTTCGACAGTCCTACACCTTATTTGAGGTAATATTCTAATTATAATGTACCTACATATATACCAGGATTGAATGTGACCTACGACACATTCCTATAAATTATGTCTATGACATAAAAGAGCCGACGAATGCTCTCTCTACACGTAAGAAGACGAAACGAACAAGCCAACAAATATCATTTTTGAATTTACTTACGTTAACATCTCGTTTTCCTAGAAGTATAATTATATTAGTTTTTAATATGTTTTTTATATTATATATAAGACAAGGGTACTGAACTGTTTTGTAATGTAAATATATATATATATATATATATATATATATATATATATATATATATATATATATTATATATATATATATATATATATATATATTATATATATATATATATATATATATATATATCACAAAAGTGTATATTGTACGTGTGTGTGTACTTACACGCACGTAAGAAGTTATACTTCTTAGGCGTAACAGAACAAAAATAGCTAAAAATTTCATCCTGTATGTCACAACTCTCTGTTTGTAAAAGGAATGCAGCTAACTTCATCATGTTGCTTTTTGGCTGTCAGTGTGCGCGCGTATCGTAAAAATTTAACCCTCAATTTTTTTTCAAACGTGCCAAAAGAAACTTCAAAAATATTGGGAAAATGTAAATTCATATATATTTTCCTAATATTTTCGATAACGATAATGATCTAATTTCGACCACTGGGCGGACATTAATAAAAAAAAATATTCATCTTGAAAAATTCCATTAAAAAAATCATGGCAGTGTAATTAAATGAGTAATTAAATGCAACTCTATAGAGATAAGTTATATATCCCATCTGGGACGTTAATTGCGTTACCTTACTCGCTTTTAGGCAATGAGGTAGATTTACTGCGCCTCGCAATATTGTTTCAGCTGCCCCTTTGCAGTACATACATCAGCACTTACATAATATATTGTTGTAATTAATAAGAAAGTATTATGATTTATTATATAGAATATTATATAGTACCAGCATTGCCCGCGGCGCCGCCCGCGTTCAGATGACCAAAAAGCAAATTCTTAGGTATAACATATTATTATACTCTTACATTGCAGCTTTTGTATTTTTTTTTTCAAAAATAAGACATTTTCCCGCAGTAAAAACTATCCTATATGTTGATGCGGATAATCAGCTATCACCATACCAAATTTCATCAAAATCCCTCCAGTGGTTTTTCTGTGATGCGGTAACAGACAGACAGACAGACAGACAAAAATTCTAAGAACTATAGATTCGGCCTCTGTATCGATAATAATGTTTATTTCAATAAGATTTTCCAAAAAATATTTAATGTACAGATTCGGCTTGATTACAATTTTATTATATGTAAAGAAGATAAGATTTATACATTAGCTTTATTACAAGGACGGCTTATAATATAATTTTGAGGAGTACGAATCACATAAACCAGATTCAGATTTTCATGAAAAGATTTTCCTTAAAAAGTTTCATCTATATTAATAAAAATGATTGGCTTGGTAACGATGCGATCATCGCTTGAGAGCGGCTGGATAGATTTCGCTAATTTCTTTTGGAAATACTGTAAAAAGTCCGTAAGGTTTTAGGGATAAAAACATGTAAAAGTGCCTGGAATATTCAGCTTCTGTAAGTTCTTTTATATTGAAAGATTTTTTTATTAATTCAAAGGTAAAATAATATTGAATGCCAAGTTTGAAAAGATATTCAACGTTTAACTTTATTACTATTTGTAGTTTTATTCCTACGAGTATACTATACAAGTATAATATATAGTTTATAATAATAGTATGAGTAGCTTATTTTCCGATAATAAATTGGAATTTAAAATAGCAAGGAAAGTGAATTACATTAAAATTTATTGCCTCCCCAAAAATCCTATGTGAAACGCTTATCGAGTTATTCTCAAACCGCAACGGTTTGGTTGCATAGCTTTACTGCATATTGCAAACTTTTAGTGAACGTTTTCATTCGATTAAATTTTTTTACCGACTTCAAAATACATATGCTTTTTTTGTGAATGCTTAAATGCGATATCTTCAGGTTACACTCCAAGCTTTCAATAGAATAAATACCACTGTTTAGTCGACTATTCTAGAAAGAGGGTAAAGGTAGTATAGTATTCAGCCCTTTTTAACCACCACTTCTCTTACGGTAAAGAAAAATATCGTTATGAAACCTAGAAAGTTTTTGGAAGACATGCGAAGTCCGCCACCCCGAACTTGGCCAGGGTGGTGGACTATGGTCTGATTCACCTCGTATGTCGAAATTACGTATCGAAATATATTAAATTTGCTTTGCATCGGCTGGTACCGACTTCGAAAATGTCTGATTAGGTATCTATTCTAAATGAAAACCCCCGTTTAGTTATGTTTTGCATTTTAGTGCCTGAAAGTCAGTTTTTTTAAGTTTTTATACTCCACCGATAAATTTGTGTATGAACACGGCCAGATTAAAACAAGATTTCAACGGGACGAGCTACGATTGAATAAAAAAATATAATTACCATCATGAGTAGATATTCTCAAAAATATACCCGCACACGTTATTTTAATGGGAGTTTTGATATAATACTTATTTACATAGATCTATATAATACCTACTGATCTATATAGATTATTATTGTATTCAACCCTTTTTAGCACCCCACTGTTGGGTACGATAATTTAATACTATAGCGATCAAGCTATAGTCCACCAGGATGGCCAAGCGCGGGTTCGCGGACTTCACGTCTTTCGTGCTGATTTCATAAAATTAATACAAATTGTATGTAAAAAATTAAATAAAAAATTTCGTTTATATTATATTAAGGATATAAAATTTTATTTTCCTACGTAGTTTACCTAACCTAAACCATAATAGACCAACAAACATGTGACACTAATAAACACTTAGTCCTCTATGCTTCCCAATAACCTGTAGTCGAGAAAATTCGTTTAATGGCGCGGTCGTAATTTGATTTTAAGCATGTTTAGAAATTTAAACTGTTCACGTACTGTTAGCAGTAGTTTATCTAATGTTTAACGTTTGTTCAAAATTATTTACTATAGTTTTCCCGCGCATGGCATGTACTACGTACATATGTATATAGGTGCGTCCACAACAATTAGTCTATGTGTTATATAGCCAGTATATAAGCAATTTTAAATTATACTCAAACTATTGAATCGATATTATATGTAATACTATCAAACATTTACACCAGGGTGGTCTAAAAAAAACATTTTTTTTTTTCGAGTCTCTTACGGACATACTATGTTAGTTTATCATGTTTTAAGAGCCAAAGAAGTCGCTCGAAAAGGTACTCTACTTAGGGTACTCTACTTAGAAATTGAATAAAATCTTGAACAACTTTTAAGTATTAAAATATCCACTTGAAAATTTCAGATTCCTAATCATTCCTATCGAAAAAAAACAGTGAAATAACGAGATAAAAAATTAAAAAAGAAGAAATAAATTTTCAACGCTTTTGGAAATTTTTAAAAATTTGAGCGACCTCTTAAAAAATTTTTTTTAACTGCGCTTTGAATGGGGGGGGGGGGGGCTCTTAAAATATTTTTTTTGTTTTTTTTTTGGGCCACCCTAATTCACGTAAATAATATTAGTGTCATGAGCTCTTAATTTGATCTAAAAGAAAATAAAGGCTACAGAATTATTTGTCTTGTCTTACACATATTGTACATATGTATAGATGTAGTTACATTGACCCTTACAACCCATGAGGCTGGAGATCTAGTAGTAAGAGTCTTGTGATATGTTATATGCAAAATGCTTAAGCTTTTTAAATGAATCGGAGCGATGAATCGGACAACAAGTATTATAAAGACGAAAGTCTGTGTGCATGTCCGTTACTCCTTCAAGAAATGGTCAACACATTTAGATGATACACGAACACATAATATACCTACTATGGTAAGGCATAATCAAGCACCTAGAGCGAAGTGAGTGTAAGTCGCTAATGTTTGTATAAATCTAGAGTGAGATTCGAATAATTCATACGTCCAGTATAAATTATAGTGTTAATTTCACGAACTTTTTTGAACTTTTTTGATAATATAAAAGATCTATACAGATAAATAAAATTTAAGTATCTGTTTGTAATGTCTAAATCAAAGCTTTTACTAAATGCATATGAAATTATATAATAAACTTTTAAGAAAAACTCAATTTTTTAAATTTTATTGTATGTCTGTTTGTTCCGGCTAATCTTCGAAACAACTGGATTGATTTTGACGGGACTTTCACAGATAGAGAGCTGATGTTATAAAGAGTAACTTGGCTACCTATAATTAAAAAAAATTAGGGTTCTGCTCAAAAAAATTAAAACTTAAGTTTTAATTTTATTAAAAAATTAAAACATAAGTTTTAATTTTTTAATAAAGCAAGTCTCTAATATTGAAATGAATCTATTAATTTTATAATTATGTACAATGTGAATTATTATTTATAACATATATGTACCTAAGCTAATGTATCTCATTCCAGCTGAAATAAGTCCGTAAAAGTGTGTTAGTGTAGATCGAGAGCTTTCGAGCGAAGGTTATTGCATCTGAAGATTTATTCCTCCCTTTATTTGACGACCACTTTTATTGCATCTCGTATTTTCTGATATATTTGTTTCTATTTTTACTTAGATATTTTTACTTTTAATAACCTAAACTATAAGCTAAAACTACTAGACACTTCTTGCCTTGCTCAAGGTCGTATATTATATGCATATAGGTAGTGCCATTATTTCGCAAATAATTTATACTCACAGTATCCTATGTGTTATTCCAGGTTATATGTGAAGGAATAACAAACCTGATGTTACTTCTTACTTCTGGTAAAGAAATACCTAATATATATACATATAATAAAATTGTAACTAAGCCGAATCTGTACATTAGATATTTTTTTGGAAAATCTTATTGAAATAAACATTATTATCGATACAGAGGCCGACCGTCTGTCTGTTTGTCTGTTACCGCATCACAGAAAAAGCACTGAAGGGATTTGACAAAATTTGGTATAGTGATAGTTGGTTATCCGGGTCAACATATAGGATACTTTTTACCGCGGGAAAATAGCTCATTTCTGAGAAAAAATACAAAAACTGCATTGTAAGAGTATGCTTACTAATATGTAAAACCTAAGAATTTCCTTTTTGGTCATCTGAACGCGGGCGGAGCCGCGGGCAATGCTAGTACTATATATACTTAATGTTTAGTATTCTTGCTTTTCGTTCGATTTATTGTTGCTAATTTTTAGTTCACCTCGTTTATATTTTAGTGGAAACTTTATTGGCTTAAGATTTTTGTTTAGGAGTGTTTAACTAAATTTTATTAACTATAGGCTATATGTTTCCCGACGAGAAATAAATAAATAAAATACAGACTTTCACATTTATAATACCCCGATTTTAAAGGATTTTGGGAAGCAATTCATAAAATAAAGTAAGAAATAGTTTAGTTGAATATATTCAGCCCTTTTTAATGTCCCACTATTGGGTCTCCCTTCAATACGGGGAATCAGGCGATAGCTAACTACGCTGGCTTAGTGCGGCTACGCGGACTTAACATATCTTTTGAAAACTTGCTAGGTTCTCTCAGACATTTCCTCAAGATATTTTCCTTCACCGTATGACAAATAGAAGGTGCGAGACACTTGATTTGAATCCGCTTAACTCGGTTTCTCAAGCGAGCATATTACCACTGGGCTGATAGTTTGAATGACCTTCAAAAATTTGTATCTACTATACATGTTGAAAGTCACGTACAAAGTATGACGAATCCCCTGAGGGCATATTTGAAAAGATTAATGACAGTAGAGAAAGCAAAGGAATGCCGTAATCGAGACGTTTTGGCACTTCGTTTTATTTGTACAACTCGGCAGGGACATAACGTTGAAATAAAACAACTTTGCTTATGTTGAAATGTTTATGACATGTCTGAAGTACTCAAGTATGTAGGCGGTAGGCTGTAGAAGCCAGATGGAGTAGAAAATTTTAAAGGTCACACCTTACTCTTTTTATTTAAAAGTGTAAATAAGCACTATTTGTGCATTTAAATGTAATGTTTGTAATTATATGCATGCATGCATATGTATGTATACTTAATATTATAAAGAGGACAGATTTTTGTTTGTTTGTTTGTGCCGAATAGGCTCCGAAACTACTTAACAGATTTAGATGAAATTTGGTAAGAAAATAGTTTGAGACCTTGGAAAGGATATAGGATAGTTTTTATCCCAGAAATCATCCCTCAAGGTAGTGAAAATGGGGATGAAAGTTTGTATGGGGAAGCAACCTAGCGACAAACCCGAGCGAAGAGGGAGGGGGGGGGGGGGGGGGGGAGTCGCTATTCTACTTTATATGTGCGATGTGCTTTACTCAGGCTAAACCAATAATAGTGTTATGAAACTAAATATAAAGATTCTAGATTTTTGTATGCAGATTCAGATACTAATATGACACTGTCTGTAGAGTTACCAGGTGTTGATATTATTGTCTCCCGAAAAAATAATATATTTCTAACGATAAATTCCTAAAAAAACTAAAAAATATATTTAATATAATTTTAATTTAAAAATATGCTCAAAAGAAAAAAAGTATTAGTTTTATATTTTTGTGGAAGTCGTCCTTCAGTGTTTTATAAAACTATACTGTATAATAGTTAGTTAAAATAGGTATAGTGTAAAAGAATAAATTAATTATATACATTGACAATAAATAAGAAAAATTCAATCTTCAATCAAATCCAAGGGATTACAGTACGTCTATAAGCCGCAAGCTTTAATACTCATAAATTCTAATGTATCAAATATAAAATGAGAGCAATTCATTTGAATACCTTATATCAAGCAGGATAACGCAAAAGATTCGTAATATTTACAAAATTGGATCAAGACGTTATTAAATAAATTTAATTTATAAGAAAAGTATATGAAAATTAGTGCAAAATATGATTTTCTTTGTAAGAGTCTTGTTTGAGGCGAAACCCTTAGGGAATATGTAATAGGAGAGTTAAAAGGTAACATTTTAAAGTTTTCCGTTAACATCTGATTTAAGCTCTTGTACTCCTCTCAAGTTAAATAACATGAATGTATTTTAAAATAAAGGCGTATCTAAACAAGAAAATATATGTACAATGTACATATACGTATCGTAAATATAAAGATTTTTAATGGATTTTAACGATTAATTAAGGGATTTGAATCTTTTTCTTCTTTCTTTGATAGTGTGTTTTAGCAGTCAGGTTTTTTGTCTAGTAATATAATACCTATATTACAATACAATGTATGCATAAACAATGTTTAAAATCTGCTCGAATACTAGGAATAGTACGTACAAGGCAACACCATCGCGGCTTGCCTTGCTCCAATTTTTCAAGCATGCAACTTACAATTCGAAACTGATTTTTCACAGGCAGCCTACATATAACAAATATTAGCTTTATTTGGTATACATTTAGACAAATATGTTCGTTTTTTTCAATTCAAAGTTATCCAAAGCGATAATTCAAGTAGCCATCCCATATGCAATATTGTAGTTAATAAATTGTCGTTAATAAAAAAAAACTGTCCACTATTTTAAATGGAGTGTAAATTGTTGTAGTCGAGTCACGCTAGTTATAGAAAAACCTTGTTACTTCCGTCTTTACGATGCAGAAGAAGAGAAGCCTCAAGAAGTAACCTCGCACAAAATGCAGAAGTAAAGAGCTTGTAATGCTACGATTTATTTTTATATTTAGGTGAAAGTATTCAATAAGCTTAAGTAGCACCTTCACTTCTTCTTTCTCCTTGCTTTTCATCTCAGGTAACGCGCATTTGATGTAAGAGATTAACATGGAATACTGTTTGTGCACCTCTGTGGGATAAAAAAGACTCACTAGAATAGATAATGTTAAAATTATTATACAGAATAGCGACTCACCCTCGGTTCGCTCGGGTTCGTCCCTAATTTATTTCCCCATACAAACTTTCATCCCTATTTTCACCACCTTAAAGGATGATTCCCGGGATAAAAAGTATCATATGTCCTTTCCAGGGTCTCAAACTATCTTCTTACCAAATTTCATCTAAATCGGTTCAGTAGATCACTGGATCTATTGAACCGATTTAGAGTAATTTGGTAAGAATTTACCCCTTACAACGTCACAAACTCACAAACTTTACCTCTTGATAATATTAGTATATATAGATATAAAAAAGTTACACACAGGTTTTTGCAAGCTTTTTCGAATAGTGAACAATAACAGCTCATTGTTTATTTTCAATTAAGATCTCACTTCGGGCATATCACAGCTATGAAATCACTTCACAACATTGGTAGTATAATATAAAATATCTATACTAATATTATAAGTAAGAGACAGAGTTTGTTTGTTTGAACGCGCTAATCTCAAAAACTAAGTATTAATCCGATTTGAAAAATTCTTTTTCCATTAGTCAGCTCGTTTACTGAGGCAGGCTATATATATCATATAATATATAGATATAGAAATACAATCATTCATATGAAATAAAAAAAACTAATTCATATGTGTTTTTCTATGAAAAATAATAGAATTATTAGATTAAATAAGCATATCATATAAAAAAGCCTAGAGTATATATGTATAAAAGTCACAAAATTTGAATAAACTTAGCCCTAAAATAGTTACAGCGTTTCAAAAACGACTATTTACATAGTAGGTACTTGTTATTATGTATGTAGCTATAAAATATAACAAATAAATAATAAATATATAAAATAAATGTCATTTAAATATGTCTCGTACATAAATTAATGGAAATTGACGGGAATTGTGTATTATTAGCTATTTCTTATATGTAATGGAAGAAATTACGTATAACCTTATATGTTTTCCTAAATAAAATAAAAAAGAAATTCTAAAACTCAAACGAGCGGTGGCCAAAACTCATTTCGTAATGAATTTAGCTGAGTCCTAATTAATTACATTCTATTCACCGTCGGTAACGTCATTTGATAAATGTGAAACATTCATTTATTCTTTCTTTATTTAATTTCCTGTGACAACTTAACACGAGTCTATTGTTATGTGAGAAATACATCGAAACAGATAAAAGAAAAAATTTCTACATATATAGAAAACAAGAGAGAGCTTTCAGTTAATTTCAAAGAGGTAAAATTTTATTTCAGATTTTTTGTTTGTTTAGATACTGTTTTCGTAATAGGTTTTATCGTATGAGACAACATTTGGGGGTTTTCCAATAATCATAATTGTATTTCATTATTTACACTTTTTACAATTTTTAAGAAGTTTTTGTTGGTTTTGTTTTCACTGTATCATCACTTGTATGTAATTTTTTATGTATGTATGTAACGTGCGTGTATACGTGTGGGGGTGCGTGTGGGTGTGCGTGCGTGCGTCTCGATGTGTGCGTGCGTGAGTTTGTAGGAGGGCAAATCGTTAATTAATTAATTGAAATCACCTAAGCAACCTCAAAAAGAAATTATGTAAAATTTTAATTTATTGAAATTTATATTTAACACTTGTGAAATATGAGTATAAAACCTGTGAAATATAAATAAAATTAATATTCGTTAAAAATAAATAAATATTTTGAGACATTAACACACAGCACCATATGGTTCCATGGTAAGCTTCGAGGTTTGTGTTATGGATACCAGATACGCTACACAAATATAAATTTTAAATACATACACATTATAAATATAAACACCCATGGTTGGAGTACAAACATTCGTGCTCATCACACAAATGAATGCCCCCAGCGGGATTCGAACCTGCGACCGTTGGCACAGCAAGTAGGGTCACTACAAACTGAGCCAAACGTGCGTCAAAAATAAGAAGATATGAAATAGTAAAGACTCAAATTCGGTGCGCAAGGAAATAATACTACTGCTTTATGAAAGTAGTGAAGCCTCTTAGATATAATTTAGCTAAATGAAGCAAAATCGCAAATGAACGTTGGAATAAGCAAAAAATGGGAATGGGCTTCATTTTCTTCTCGTTTCTCATTTAACTTTTAAGTGTGGCTTTCTAGTTGTTTTTTTTGTAGAATATATTACGTGTTAAATGTAGATGAAAAATGTCGTTAAAACGTTGGTAAGAGGGTATTTTTTATCGAGATAATCGACTTAGTTTTACATTAAGCTCGCTTAATGTGAATCGATTTTCATAATTCTCTTTTTAATGAATGGGTTAGAACTCAAGGCGGTATACTATACCATAAACTATACATAATTAAATCAGTTCGTTACCTTGAATCTCTCGAATTATAGAATTGTATCTATACTATTATTATAAATGTACAAGTAACTGTCTGTGATCTTGTCACGCTTTATCTGCTGAATATACTTCCATATAATTTGGCAAGGATATGTATTGCATCTTGGGATTGAATATACCTTAAATCCCTGATCCCCGTCCCGTTTATCACGCGAGCGAAGCCGCGGTCATAAACTAGTTTTCAATAAAAAAACGGGACGTATATTAAATTATCGTCGGGGAAACCTACACGTATGAAGGAACTTAGGAAATTTTCCGAAAGTGAAGTCCGCCAGCCCGCATTTTGTTAGCACGGCGGGCGATAGCCGGAACCATCCCCCCCCCCTTCCCCCTCCACGTATTGAAGGAGGGTCTGTGCCCACCAGTGGGACGTGAAAAAATGGCTGAAAACGACGTTAAATTAAATATTTTTAAACTAACTAATATTTGTAGCAATGAATTCTTTTACAATTTTTAAAGTTTCCTTCAGTTATCAAAAAATATTCAGGCTATGAAGCGTAAAGTTTACTTTAGGATCAAATATTTTCACTTATTCTACATTTCATTTTCTCTTACTTTTCTTTCAAGTTTTATTCAAATAATAAATGGCTGTTCTAAGATTTTTTAATTGCCATTACGAAGGATATTATACATTTCAATATGATATATAATAATAGAACAATTTTGTAAGTTATGAAATTAATTTCTATAATTTCTTTGATCAAGTTTTCAGACTACAAAAGTGACACATTTTAAAATCATAAATATTAAATTAAAAATAAAATTGATTTGTTTAATTCACAGGTTCAATACCATAAGCAAACAGACACAAACTTCGCATAAAACACTCTTTGTTTTTGACGAAGGTATTAATTTATTTTTTAGTTGAACGTTTGTGGAGTATAATTTATAAACCAGTACCTCAACTGGCACTCTTTGAACCCATTATCAAGAATTGAATTGAATAGACCAAACAACATAATTATAAATTAAAATTAAAAAAAAAACTCTACGAAAATTAATTGTCATTTAACGATTACACTGGGACGCGAATAATTTAATTGATTAAGTATACGCCGAAATGCCTTACATCATTTTGGAAAAGAGCTGATACTCTTACACTGCTGGACCGATGTTAAACAAATATAGCTAAGAACCACCGCAAGGAAACTGGCTTTCAAATGAAAAAAACTGCATTGAAATCGGTCATTCCGTTTAAGAGCTACGACACTGCCACAGACAGACACACACACACAGACAGACGGACATCGACGTGAAACTTATAACACCCCTCTTTTTGCGCCAGGGGTTAAAAACAAACGACACGAGCAGGAAGTAGTTCAAGCTAAATAATAAGATCATACATTCTAAGGCGAGGTCTATGGGACACCAAATAATTAAATAATAGTTATGTATTTATTAGTAAGAATCTCAGCAGGTCAGGTAGTTCAAGTATAAGTCTTCTATACATCTATACATATAATAAAATTGTAACTAAGCCGAATCTGTACATTTTTTGGAAAATCTTATTAAAATAAACATTATTATCGATACAGAGGCCGAATCTATAGTTTTTAAAAAATTTGTCTGTCTGTCACCGCATCACAGAAAAACCACTGAAAAGATTTTGATGAAATTTGGTATGGTGATAGCTGGTTATCCGGGTCAACATATAGGATACTTTTTACCGCGGGAATATAACTAATTTTTGAGAAAAGATACAAAAACAGAAATGTAAGAGTATACTAATATGTAAAACCTAAGAATTTGGTTTTTGGTCATCTAACCGCGAGCGGAGCCGCGGGCAACGCTAGTAAATTATAAATTTAAAAAACCCCCCAACCCAATAAACTATTCATTAAGGTTATTTCAATGAGCCTAAACGATATTTCTTCATTATTTTAGTAAAGAGTTGAGTTGAATAATTGACGACACGCTTGACTCAGTTTGTAGTGACCCTAATTGCTGTGCCAGCGGTCGCGGTTTCGAGTCCCGCTGGGGGCATTCATTTGTGTGATGAGCACGAATGTTTGTATTCCAGTCATGGGTGTTTATATTTATAATATGTATGTATTTAAAGTTATACGTGTGTAGTATATCAACTATCTGGTATCCATAACACAGGCCTCGTAGCTTACCATGGAACTAGATGTTGCTGTGTGTTAATGTCCCAACATATTTATTTGTCTTGCAGATTCCAGATGTCGCTGCAGCATCAAACCATCATTGCAATATCATTAAAGTAACGGACTACCAAGTTTTACATCGATTAGATCTGTGAAATTTGTTCATATCCTGTTACTGTCTAGAATAGAGCTGATAGTCTGCAAACGGTTCAACGAGTGTTCTTAATTTATAGCTAAGAAAACTTTTGATCAAGACACAGATCAAACAAAAATAACTATATTAAAATCAGTTCATCCGTTTGGGCGCTATGATGCCACAGACAAATACACAGACACACAACTTATAACTAAAAATACGATGAAATGGTACCTACACAGTTTTTATTATTTTGTACAGATAATACAAACTTCATAAATGATAAAACGAAATACAAAGCTTTTTGCGCCCTTGAATCACTTAAGAAAAGTCAAATTATTTAATATCAGAATAACAACTTATAAAATGAAATAAATATTTTACAATTAAACATACGACCTTGATTATAAGAATCGTTTTAATCGTTTGCCTCTCGGAAGACAAAAACAAACCTACCCCATTGGGAACCGTACATTTTTCTGGAATGAAAAGTAGCCTATGTGTTATTCCAGACTATAAGTGCCAAATTTCATCCAAATCTGTTCAGCCATTCTGGCGTGAAAGAGTAACAAACATCTATACTCACAAACTTTCACATTTATAATATTACGGATTGTATATTGCTTAATGTTAAATAAATAATTAACAAGGTAAGCATCAATTATGCGCTTAATGGACAGCTCAGCATATTTATGGTGCTGACGGTCCTGTCCTCAGTAATTATCTTTTATTGATTTTTTTCAATATTCAAAAATATAAGAATTAAACTATCCAATGCGGTATAACATGACATGGCACTTAAAAAATCGAAATGGATGATATATGTAAGTGGGACTGACCTATACCTTCAATAAAGCAGGCTGCTCTTAATTTTTGTTAGAATTATTATCAACCAAAAACTATTTCATGAATTATGTCACCGCATAAAAATATTCGTAACGACTTTCAATTTTCTTTTAAAAACTTGACATACTTTTCCCTTTAACTCACACGATTCATGGGTAGCTGATACTAAAAGCTCTGATATATACGAGGGAAATATTCTAAAAGCTACTAAAGTCTTGAAAATATCAAGATATTTAAAGCTAAATTGGATCAACTTAACTTTAGCTTTTAGCGAATTCAATTTTCGAGCTTATTGGGCTGTAACATTTGTGGAAACTTTAAATTTCAATTATACAAATACAAATAAACTTATTCACAAAATCACAATGTTCATGTTATTTCCAGTACAATTTCTATTCTATTTTCTACTAAGATGGTAGATACGTAGGCAGCCACGAAATTAAGTGGATTGGCAAAGCATTTAATTTAATTCATAATAACAAAAATGGATACAAATCTGTGCCTCCTGTGACAAGTGATACAAGTCAAAAATCTACATTTTACAGGAGAGCAAAAACAAGATTTAAAAAATTCTAGTTCGCGTTCTAAGTGGGCTAGGTTAAACTTGAGTACCTTATTTTGTAGATAAAAACATTCATTTTCACTGTGCATTTAAATTTTTCTGGTAAATATTATAGTTTTAAAGTAATTATTGAAAAACCTGTGAGTTGTACCTTTTTTTATTACTAAAATTACGTGATAAATGGTACAAGTACAGTTAAATTATGTTGCACCTATAAGTTGTCGTTGTACAAATTGATATACATGAAGTAAAAATATCTAATAACTCATTGGAGTATGTTCCTAGCGCAATGTTGCTCAAACCAATGATAAATATACTACCCCAAAGATGACATTTTTTTACTAATCAGTCCCCTATTTTCATATTTTAGCTGAATTGTATCACTTTGCTAAAATCTTGGCTTTTTGAAATATGTGTTAAATAATACAACTCAAGTTATACCCCTCACTAAAATGCATATTTATTGTGTAAATATATACAAGTTTTAGAAAAACAATCATCGTTTATTAAACTTATTCAAAATCAATAATTTACTTACAAATAAGGCACAGTTTTATCAAAACTCTTAAGAGCGGTAAATTGAGATTTTATCACCATCATTTTAGAATACGAATGTAACTTACCTATTCTCAATGGGAACTAATATAGTTTCACAAATGTTAGATAAAAAAGCGGTGATTCCGTGGTCAGAACTGTTCGTTCTTATTCAACGTAGTACTAGATGTTGTCTCGGCATGCATCCAGGACCAGCCTCCATGGCTGATGATGTATGCCGATGATATAGCTCGTTGATAAGAGCCGTGTAGAACTGGAGCGTAGGGTAAACCTGTGGAAGGGTACGCTTGAGAACGGCGGTGTCAAACTAAATGTCACGAAGACCGAGTATATAGCTTGCGGAAGTCCGGACTCCAGCACCATCCACATATGGCTTGAACCAGCCGTTAAATCGAAGAAATTCAGAAAGCATCGATCATGACGTTTAAGCGTGTATAAAGGAAGCTGGAGGTCGCAAGTATGGTTTGTGATCGCAGAATCCCGCCTAAGCTCAAAGAACAGATAAATAAGAGCATCATCCGACCAGTCCTTTTATAGAGAGGCGAGTGCTGGGCAGCGCTATCTCAACACACTCCGGAGCTTCACGTCACAGTCAAGTTCAGTTGAAGAGCATCTTCTGAGGTGGTGTGGCCATGTCGCGCATCACAAAATCCATCGCTGGATAAATCTGTAAGGTTAAATCATCATAGAGTTTTTTCAATCGTTGTCATTTGTATCATTTGTCTTATTATTGTTAATAACCATTTCTGTTAAATTCTCTGCATATTTTTCTGAATTTTTGTGTTCGTGGATAGTAGGGACTGGACTTTCTATAGGTTTTACTGGCAACGATCATTTAATAAGTTCTCTTACATGATATCCGTTGCCGTCTTCATTGGTATTATTATTTTGTTCTGTTCGTTCAATTTCAGCTTTAATATGGTCTTGTGAACTCATGTTCGCCATGTGACTAGTGGCTAAATCCATAATTTTAGTAATTCGAGATTTCGGAAATGATAATAAAAATAAACGTCTGTAAAAAGGCACACCTACCTGATTCAGTTCGGCAACTACTAATTGTAACTATCCGTGTGGTAACAGATTGAGAATACTGAAAGTCACCCTACATTCCGAGGTTGTCGTAAAAGACGACTAACCACTTGACAGTCCACGCACTCATCTTAATTCTTTTTGAAGGATCAAGTTCATACAAAATCACTGCCCCAAAATCGCGAAAAAAATTGCATACCATCATAAAACCCAAAACCAATCCAAACCAAATCCCAAAACCACAAAAGTTAAAAGTTTATAGATGTATCCCAGCACTTGTATCATTTAGCACGTCTTGTTCTTCATATATTTTTTATTTAGATTTGGTTTGAGTTTTAGATACAATAAAATTTATATTCGCTTACACATAAAGGTTGATTTGTACAGAATTAGGATTAGTAGGTACATGTTGAATTGTACCCTAATCAATATTGAAAAAAATCCGTTCAAAGATCGATAAATTTACAAAAAAATAAAATGTGAAAATTAATACAATCGCACTTATACCACGAAGCACGAAAAATAGTGCGTGCAGCAATTACTTATAGAGGTCACAACATGAAATATATCTATATTCACAATATTTTTGCAAAAATCCTGCCACTTATATCACCTTGCACAAAATTATCTCCGAAACTATAGATAGAGATAGAAGAACGTGAGTTAGACCAAAAAAATCCTAATTTTTTTCTGATTATTTCTATGTAAAAATCACAAAAAGGGTACAACTCGACTTATATCACTCGTCACAGGAGGCACAGAAATATACTCCTTAATCTAATAACAATTATTGTTTATTGTGCGAGTATATTGTATACATTGTTGTAGGTAATTAGAGATCAGACTGAAGCACTTCATTGCTTACAATTTAACTTACAATTTCTACTATTCATTCGTTCCTACATCCAACTTATTTTGTTTAATGTTCAGCTCTGTATTTTCATGTCAAAATGTCCAGGCTATCTATATGTTACATTTACAGACAAATATTTTATAACGAATATTTTTTACTCATTATAATAAATTAGACTAAAAATATTGTGAATTATTGATAACTAGCGACATAGCTTCGCTTCGCTCGGGCGTGTCCTTGATTGCCGATGTGTTAGTCTAGATAACAGACTATCTCCCCCCGAAGTGTGTTCGCCTTGTCGTGGTGGGGGACTCATTAGCGTCCGGCAACCCAGCCAGGCGCGAAGCCAAGAAACAAACTTGGAGGTGGCCCACTTCAGAAGCGGTGTAATTTGCGGGTTGTTCGTGGTACTTCTTTGACAACAAAGTGGACAGTGGAAGCAATATCTTGGTTGTGTGGTCTGCTTCGGCAGAACTGCCATCGGGGCATCGAGTGCGTAAGCGATCCTGCGACGCCCCAATAAGACGGGGGAGGTTCTGTTGAGTTTTAGTGGGTAGTACTGGCTTCTCTAGCCATTGAGTCCCTCATAAATAACCACCTGTGTGTGGGAACGGGCAATTGAAACATATGGATGCATTTTCATTAAAAAAACCACCTGTGTGTAGGTGGTAGGCGTAAATGAATTTTCCAACATTAAAAAAAAACTAAACATTCAAATCCAAATCTAGATATTTCAACTTGATAGAGTTATAAATATACATACATACAAACTTTCGCAATAATATAATCTGATAATTATTTTTCGTATGTTGGTAAAATAAAAAAATCTGATAAAGCATCCAGTAGTGTGTGCGGTAACTAGTGAATTGGACATGCGAGACGTTTCAGTTTAAATAAAGCTACACTTATATTGCACCCATTTAGTCTATACAGGCTTGCTTTAGTTCATGGGTTTGTCTGTGAATTTCAAATAGTATATCTCATTTGTGACATCAATAAAATATCACCTTTAAAATATACGTATAAATTCTACATATTGTTATGTATCAGCATATTTTCATCTTTTTTTGTTAACTTAATGAATCTATTAAATACATATATGATATTTAAATTTAAAAAAAATCTTCTTTTCTTTCTTTTTTTTCTTTTTAAAAAAAATCTTTGAAAAAACATTTATTATTAATATAAAAGGATATAGTGAACTATATAAATATGTCATTGACTGATGCATCAACGCACAGGTCAAACCCTTCAGGCTAGAAAATTGAAATTTCGCATACGTATTCCTCATATGACGAAGGCATCCACTAAGGAAGGATTTTTCAAAATTCAACCACCAAGGGGGTGAAAAAGTTTGTATGAAACTCTGTCATTATTAATATGAACTGCATAAAGAGTAGTATTTAGCTTTAAAATAAGCAATAATAAACAATAATAAGCAAAAATAAATAAGCAATAATAAGCAAAAATAAACACGTATTTTAGGATTTTTCAAAATTCAGCCCTTGAAATGTTCTAACATAAAGCCAAAGTTTAATTTATTTGTTGTTTAACGCGGGCAAAGCCGCGGGCACTGCTAGTTAATTTAGATTTATTTAATTTATATTTTAGACTATTATTATAATAAAATTATATATGAAAAAACTTTAAATACAAAAGTTGTGGATCTTTTTATTACCTACAACTTTGCCATTTAACTTTTTGCCATAGGACTTGTAGTTTTGCCGGAAATCGTAATAAACCGTTTTTTACACTTAAAAACTCACCCCCTCCCACTTTGCGACCTCAGATCGCCCGTAAATTATTTTTACTTGCATTTTTGTTATATTCTCTTTCTTTTACAATGGGTTTTATCCTACTATTATCTTTTTTTACTTTTTCAGCCCTGGTCTACTGTCTGGTGGTCTTTATGTCACCGCGGAGATTATTCGCCTGGTTAATCTATAAATCTATACAGATAAATAAAATCGAAGTGTCTGTTTGTTATTACAAAATAACAGCTTTTTGCTAAATGCATATATTACTATATGCGGTACTTATAAGTAAAACACAATTTAAAAAAAATCTGTCTGTCTGTTGGTTCTGACTAATCTCCGAAACGGCTGGACTGATTTTGACGGGCCTTTACTGGCATATAGCTGATGTAATAAGGAGTAAATTAGGCTACTTATATTTTAGAATAAGAATTAGGGTCCCGTTCAAAAAAATGCAAACGTACCTATAGACCCCTAGTGTAAGATATAGGTAATGCAGTATATAGGTAATAGGGCGGTATTTTTACGGTGCCCCAGGGCGGCACTTAAGGTAAAACCGGGCCTGTACATATGTAATTGTATGTATAACTAAATATTCAATATAAATAGGCAAAGGTAAAACAGTTCAGTACCTTTTTCTCCTCTGCCAACTGTTTTTTTTTTAAACTATCGAAGACCTTTAGTGTTATCAATAAAAAACAAATGGAACAAATAAGGTTTATTCAACAAGCTTTCAGTGCGAATCGATATCAGTTATAAATATTCCATTGGTACGATTTCTAAAAGTAGTATAAAAACATTATTAGAAAAGCATCCCACGCTTTTTTAACAATAATATTATTTTTCCCGTTTTCACTTATTCTTATTCTTGTACTAAAAATATTTTTACTTTTTAGTTCGGTTTTTCATTAAAGCGTGTTTTTTATATTTTTTTTTTTTAACTATAAATATAACTTATTTATATTATAGACAGATAAAATCTATTCATATATATATATGCCCTTATCAATAATGATTAAGGTCGCATTTCGACCACTGGGCGAACACTTGTTACGAGTTTACATATCTATAAATTACATATGTACTCGTATAGATATTTGCTTGTACCTTGTACACAAGAAAAATCTAGTACGATCTAGGGGTGTTTAATAGCCAACTAATAAAATGAGTTTATATTTTTGTGTTTATGTTGTTACGATATCTTCGCCAATTGTGGATTTATATTTTTTTATCATTCTTTTTTTAATGAATGTAAGAAAAAAAAAAGAAAGCTGTTTTTATAAAAATTAAAAAAAAATCACGAACGAATGGTGGAACAATTACTTATGAATTTTGATTTCAAAATCAGTGCACCTTTTTTGATAATTTAATATAGATTCTAGTTTTTAAATATGTACATATCTACACATGCGGTAGCTATAGCAATTTCAATTTATTCTAACACTAGCGTCTCACCCTCGCTTCGCTCGGGTTCGTCCCTAGCTTGCTTCCTTATACAAACTTTCATCCCCATTTTCATCTCCTTACGGGATGATTCCGGGATAAAAATATATAAATATTCGGATGAAAATATAAAAATGTGTAATATATAGATTTCCGGGATAAATATATCTTATGTCCTTCCCAGGGTCTCAAAACTATCTTCTTACCAAATTTCATCTAAATCGGCTTAGTAGATCCAGAGATTACCCTCTACAACGTCACAAACTCACAATTCACAAACTCATAAACTTTACCTCTTTATAATATTAGTATAGATAGATTGACGTATAGTATTAGCACGGTAATGTAATGCATATATATGTATAACATTACCGTGGTATTAGTATTGTATATGAAAAAAAAATCTTATAGAAATATCACTCAATAGATTACGATATGGTCGCGGTTCCGTACCTACGAGTATGTCGTATTATCTCTTTAACCATTTATCCAAATTATATGCAGTAAAAGGGAAAATTCTTTTGTTTGTAACATTTTAGACGATAAATGATACTTATTTTGATAAGGATTCAGAATTGTTGATAATATGACCAATAAACATGACCTGCCGATTTAAATATTTTTTTTATATAAAAATCTACTTTTTGTGACTTAAATATAAAAGTTAGACATATGCTGTCGCTGACTTTTTTGTAGGCATCGTTAAGTTCGTAAGAAACGTTTTCGTTCGACCGTTTTTTCTCCGACTTACTTTGCAAATCCGACTACCATGATAAAGTCTTTTCATTTTTCGGATTAATATATAGCCTACGACACTCAGAAAGAACGTGGCTTTCTATTGGTAAAATACTTTGAAAGTCGGTTTAGTAGATCCAGAGATTACCCCCTACAACGTCACAAACTCACAAACTCACAAGATCACAAACTTTACCTCTTTATAATATTAGTATAGAATATAGATGAATTATGTTGAAGAATCTAATAAAACCGAAATAGCTCGAAACAAGTATTATTATTTTTTTCATAAACTTGCGATATAGATTTATTATACTTAATGCAATAAGTAATAATTAAAATGTTAACAAAAATTTAACATTGTAACATGTGTTTTAAATGTACAGCTATCTCGTTTCTGAAGAGATCAAGACAATGAAGTTAAAATCTTATTTTAATCAAATAGACTAGACGATTCGCTCCGCACCACTAGTATCTTTCTTCACTGAGATAATGGAAGTGAAATTCCGATATATGTATGTATATAGAAAATCTATTATATACCTATTATATTTGTATGTTGCTGATATAAAAAATATTAATTAAAATTGATATATCCTTGGCCAAATTGTAATAGAATTTTAAAGTATTTATTTTAAATTAATCATTTGAAAATATGAATATTAATGTTCTCATATAATAATCTATATAATTATTATGAAATATGTAGTATTTTAGTGAAATCTATACAATAAATATTTTTAAGAACAATGACTGTAATGGATTGTGTACAGAATATAGATCCCAAAACAATAGTTATTAAAAAAAAATCTCTGTATGTCTGTTTGTAGGTTAAAAAGCCTACAGAAAAGTCTACAATAGTTAAACTCAATTATTATTATTTAATACGACAACTAAATCCGCGCTTAGTTAAACTTCATATAAGTGTAGTGTGTAGGAGTACAAGTAGATTCACTGACTCAGCTGTTGAGTTGCGTTTAAGGCCGGCTTAGGCTAAGACACGGTACACTCGGTGTATACACGGAGTGTCTCTGTTTTAACGCAAGTGTATTCAATTGTGAAATTTATTGTGACACGATAATCAGCAGCTGTGTGAACACGATTCGTCCAAGTGTCTGGTGTGGTTAAAAAGTTTTCTAATAGCCTCGACATTTTCAATACACCGCACCAAGTAGAAAATAGTACTTAAAAATGAATTTAGCGAGCTGTTTCATGAGCAAAGAGAGTGAACAACTCGGACATAATATCCGTACATTTATGTACTGACACTACCTACTCAGACACTAAAATTTCGTAAAAGTGTGAACAATACAGAAATTAATGTCTGACATTTATGTTGCAATTTGTATCGTAGTCTAAACTTACTATAGTTATTACAGAATAGATCTACAAAGGTTAAAGTTCAGCAACTGCTACGCTGGCTAATCGAATATCATTATTAATATTATAAATGTGAAAGTTTGTATGTGAGTATTTGTGTATATATATATTATATATATATATATATATATATATATATATATATATATATATATATATATATATATATATATATATATATATATATATATATATATATATATATATATATATATGTATATACGGTTATAAATGGTCTGTCTAAATATTTTGGGGCATCTCTACTAGCAAAATATTGGGTGATCTGTATTTATTTATACGTTTTACTTAAACTTATTGATTTAACATTGTACTAGGTATGCGAATGAACGTTTCAAATATGCCACACAGCCCTTTGTTCAGACGCTTCAAATTCTCATTTTAGCTATCGAATTCCGCGAAATTGTTAAATAGAGACACAGGCATTTGTTTTATTTTTAACTAGTTTTGCCTGCGACGACGATGTATAATTTTACAGTAGGTATAGTAAAAATAAAATATGCCTATATTTACAAAAAATATTGGATATCTTTCAATACCAAATTGGCTCCACCTGTTTTTACAACACTTTTTTATATAAACTTTTTATATGAATTTCAATGAGTTGCGGCAAAAAGGAAGTAAAAATGAATTTTGTTATGAAAATATTTTTCCCTTTATTTTACAATGCTTGTGGTTTTTTGTTGAAAAATTTATATTAATAAAGTTTTTTGTAAAAAGAACTACTTATATTATATTACTATATAAAAGTGTGTTGGAATAAAATGTAACGGAAAAAAGATGCTAATTAAGTATGTTACCAGTATATGAGCTGTACTGTTTGTCGTGGTTTCAATTGCATATATGGGTTTCAATTTTCCAGTTAAGTTTTTAAAATACTTATTAGGGTTCCGTACCTCAACAGAAAAAATGGTACTCTTGTAGTTGGCACCTCGTTATCTGTCTGTCTGTCTGTCATTACCTCAGTTTCCATTTTTTATAAAACACATGTATATAATAAAACTGAGATGTATGTAATAGTGGTAGAAAGTATGGCGTATCAATTAAAAGTCTGTATTTCGATTACCACACAAGCAATAAATCGTATATAATCGTATAACAGTTTCAATGTGAGCTGAGTTTATTCTCTTTCTCTCAGGAAGATTTTTCCATTTTCCATCCCATTCCATTATCCAATTACCAAAGAGAATAATTTATACAATTATTTTTTAAGTTTAAATTAAATTTAAAAATTTAAATTCATTAAGGATTACTAATCTAGAATACTTACACAGTAAGTGTACTCACAAAATATCTGCAACTTTATCAAATTACAATTCAGCCCTTTTTAACGACCTACTGCCGGGCACGGGCCTCCCTTCAGTACGAGGGGGGTCAGGCCATAATCCACCACACTGGCCAAGTGCGGGTTGGTAGACTTCACATGTCTTTCGAATACTTGCTAGGTTCTCTCAGACATGCAGGTTTCCTCATGATGTTTTCCTTCACCGTTAAGACTTCCACTTTCATGTTAGTAGTGTAATAACTAAAAAAAACTATATTTTTTTTAAATGTGTAAATAAACCTCTAAAAATTTTTTCCAAGTTTTCTAACATTACTTACAGGATTACGATCCACGTTTTTTCGAAGCACTGAACGAGACGAATGACGGTCATTTTTTCTTATCTACTGCTATCTCGCCTCATCTTTCTATACTCATAAGTTATTTTAGCATCAATTTACACGTGAACGTGCTAAAGTATGCTAGAATTAAAGCTTTAATAACATAACATATCTCAGATTTAACTAAAAGCTTTGGTAAGAATTTAGCTCCGTTATATTTTAAAATATTTTTCTATATATTTGCGTTTTTAATATTTATAATAGAATTAGTATTTTTACATATAGCTTCTTGATTTAGAAAAAAATTGACAACGTCAAACCAAAATTTATAGTGTGATTAAAATTTATTTTAAAATATATACGAAAATAACATTAAACTTTCATTAATAGTATAAAAAATGTTTTAAAAGACAAAAATAACGAAAGTGCATCATATTACAAGACATAATCAGAGATATACGTGAGACATATCATAAGACATATTCCGCGATAAACAATAGCATTCCCAAGGAGGGTTGACGTCAGGCAGGCGGCCGGTCGTAAAACTTTTGCCAAATCCGTTCAGCAGTACAGAGGATGTACTGCGCCGACCCCAAGTGATTGGGAAATGGGCAGGGAGAAGAAGAGTATTTTTATGACAACCTTGTAATTTAAAAGTATAAAAATAATATTCGTGAGTAATTAATGCTTTATTTCATATTTTCCAAACAATGAAATAAAATATTTTTGACTTTTACTGTTTCTTCCTTTAAAATATTTAATGTTATTAATTAATTATAAATTTTTAACTTTATTTATTAATAAAAAAACCGGTAAATAATAAGGAAAAGTAATTTTATTGGAAATAAAATTTTAACTATTAAAGTATTTTAAATATGTACAGTGTAAAAAGATAGTGAAAGCTATTTTAATATGTACATGATTTTCGAAGCTTTAAAGTTTCTCACTTTGTGATGCGGTATAAGGTTTCACTTTTATTCTCGACCAAGGGTCGAGAAAGATTGTATCGTTTACAGTTACATCTTCATTTTGTCGTTCTAAAGATATCTATACATATAATAAAATTGTAACTAAGTCGAATCTGTACATTAAATATTTTTTGGAAAATCTAATTGAAATAGACGTTATCGATACACAGTCCGAATCTATAGTTTTTAGAATTTTTGTCTGTCTGTCTTTCTGTTTGTCTTTCTGTCTGTCTGACTGTCTGTTACCGCATCACGAGAAACCCACTGGACAGATTTTGATGAAATTTGGTATGATGATAGCTGGTTATCCGGGTCAACATATAGGATATTTTTTACCGCGGGAAAATATCTCATTTCTGAGAAAAAATAAAAAAACTGCAATGTAAGAGTGTACTAATATATAAAACCTAAGATTTTGGTCATATGAACGCGGGCGGAGCCGCGGGCAATGCTAGTCTACATATAAATATTAATTTTTTTATGGTGTAAATACCGCCCATTCGGGACTATTGAATCGAGGCGTAGGGCCTTTTGGGATATGCATTTTAAAAATATTAGCTAAGCTAGGTTTACAGTGATACATGAGTATAAATAGAAAGATATATCTACAGTGTGTAACATGACTAATTTAAAACATATTATCGTATAGTTGGTTCGGCGGCTGTACTTGCAAAGTTTAGTCTAAAATCTGCTTTTCACAAAAAAAAATTATACAATATAATTATTATACTGTAATTGTACTGTAATTTTTTTTTCCAGAAGCTATAAATAATTACTCGATTAGTAAAAATTAAAGAAGATTAATTGAATTACAAATTTTTACGACTTTTAAAATTATTTTAAATATTTTGGTAACTAGAATACAAAAACACCGTGAAGGTACATTAAATTATACTACGTTCATATCTAGAAGTATATTATAAGACCAAGCCCCATTCTTATAATTAATATGTAGGTGATATCTGTATATAAAATATAAATATTATAAATGTAAAAGTATGTGAGTATGGATGTTTGTTACTCTTTCGCGCCAGAACAGCTGAACGGATCTGGATGAAATTTGGCACAGAGATAGATTATAGTCTGAAATAACATATAGGCTACTTTTTATCCCGAAAAATATACAGTTCCCGAGGTATAGATATGTTTTATAATATAAAAGTTGAAAGGATTAGGGTTAGGTCTTCAAGAATATTTATGTTATTGTTATAATAAATTAAGAGGGAGATCGAAAATTATCGATACTTAACTATTAGATAAATTATTCTCGCACTACTATTTTAAAAGTCTGAAGGAGAGTATTCGTTATCGAAGCTTATACTGAACCCTAAGGCACTCTCATTTTCTTTTCAATCTTTCAAGGCAAAATTAAAAGATATTAAGGCTTTTATGTAAGCAATAAGAACTTTCAAGCTATTCATTTTTCACTTAGGCTATACTTAAAGATATGGCTTTCGACTTAGGAGTATCCATATTATTTAAAACATAAAATTAAATTAAAAGTTGTTTTTGTAGTAGTAGTATCGTATAACTTAAACAATTCGGAATAATATATGTATAATTTTGTATTATCATTTGATTTGTGTCGTTAATTCTATTTTTTTTTCTAAAAATATAAGTTTCTCCAGCAAAGAGTTTATTAAAATATAACACTAATATCTTATGCATAAATATCGGGCCTATATTTATAAGGTAATTGTATTTTCCTCATTTAGCTACAGATCAAAGAGGTATTATAACACCTTCAGATAAATTTCTAAGAAATTATTTAAATTTCTAAGTAATCTATTGTTAACTGTAACGCCGGCGTGTCCGCGGTCGTTGAGGGATTAAAATAGATCCATAAATTTGAGACAAGTACTTGTAAATATTATTTAATATTGTATTGTATAAAAAAGAAAACAAAATAATATAGTTCAAATATCATTTTATTCTGTTAAAAATATATTCGCGGAAGTGATGAGATAGTTTAAAGGGAAGTGGTAGCCCATTGCTAATAAACGCGCTAGCTTTTGAAACCGCCAGCCAGCGGGTACCTCTGATATTTTCACGTGCGAATCATTTCTAACATGATTATCACTTACCTTACGGTGAAGCAAAACATCGTGAGAAAACCTGCATGTCTGAGAGAACCTAGCAAGTTTTCGAAAGATATATGAAGTCTGCCAACCCGCAATCGGCTAGCGTGGTAGACTATGGCCTAATCCCGCTCGCATAGAAGAGAGGCCTGTGCCCAGCAGTGGGACGTTAAAAAGGGCTGAATACATGAGATAGTTTTATTTAATAACTCTATCCCACGGAAACCCTACATTTTTCCAGGATAAAAAGTAACCTATGTGCTATTTCAGACTGCAATCTATTTCTGTACCTTTCATCCAGATTAGTTCAGCCGTTCGGGCGTGATTGAGTAACAAACATCCATACATCTAAAATATTTATAATATTAGTAAGATTTCAAATATTCGCGTAAATCTATGAAAGTATCACATTTGAATCGAATTAAAAATTTCTGTGAAAGTGGTTTTTTCTATGTGATAAAAATTATTTACTGTAATGTATGAACATAACATAACATCATAAAGATATTTCATACCACGAATCCCTTTCAACGTCTATGTTAAAGTCAATATGTTTCAGGCCGTCTATAATCTTTATAAATAGGAGGTTATAAGAAACGAAATCCACGCGGTTTATCCAAAGAATTCTGAGTAAGCTTACTCACGGGATTTTTTTAAGATTCATCGTCTTTTTAAATAAATGTTTGTTTTCTTTGCAACTTGAATAAATATTAATGGTACCCTAACATGTGTGTGTGGAAACTTAAAATACATATTTTCTAAAATAACGTACAAATATAATATGTAAGTAGCAAATTGTATGTTCAAACGTTATCTACATACGAGAGCTGTTAAAGAAATTACGTTTTGCTTTTTATGTGAAAAAAGAAATTGGAGTTTTGCAGAAAATAATGTAATAAGCGAATAACATTGCGTGGGTAGGTACTAGGTAATGAGTTTGAAGTGCAAGAATCTCAAGTATAGATGAACCTTTGAAGTATGTTCTTATACCAATCTATACAAATATAAAAAGAGATAAAGTTTGTGAGTTTGTGACATTGTATAGGGTAATCTCTGGATCTATTATAGATTTAGATGAAATTATGTAAGAAGATAGTTTAAGGCCCTGGAAAGGACATAGGATACTTTTTATCCCGCTTAAGGGGGTGAAAATGGGGATGAAAGTTTGTATTGGGAAACAAGCTATTTTCAATAAGAAGCTTGAGCGTTTTGAACGAGCCGAACCTTGTAGTCCTTGTTTTGATAGGATCTTATATAATCTTAAATATTATCCTTACTTATATAAAACGTATTAACGTCTATTTGGTTTGTAACCAAATAGAGACAAATCTGAATCGACATGATTTTTGCGTAGAAGTTGTTTATTAGCCCAAGAGTGTCCTTCACCGTAAATCAAGTGGTAATCATGTTAGAAATGATACGCACATGAGAATATCAGAGGTGCGAGACCCGGGATTTGAACCCGCTTAACTCGGTTTCCCAAGCGCGTTACCAATGGGCTACCACTGCCTTAACATCAACATCGGGTCAACATATAGGATACTTTACACCGCGGATAACTAACTTTTATCTGCGTAGATGAAGTATCATCTTTTTGTTGCGTGGGAAATAATACTACGTTAATATTACAATAATATTACGTAAAACAATGTTATATTATAATATTTACTCTATTTTAACATCGGACATAAACTTTTATCTGATGCAGTATAATCAATTAATTATTTTAATTTATGCACATTAAATATAAAATTTAATTTGTACAATTTGTTTGCGCATACGTGTTTTAAGCACCCTTTTATATAAACAAAAAGTAATTATTTGTTATGTGAAGTGGTCATTACATAATATATAAATACTTTACAGGATTCAATAAATGTTGATATTGTAATATTGGTTGTTTTGATCGAGTAAAAAGTGTTAAATGGATGAAAGTAACGTTTTGTACTTAATTTACTTACAATAGCTAATATTTTACATTACTATTATTATATGTGAGAGATATGGCAATTTAATAAAATCGTTTTATTTTCTCTTTTAATTTGCTCTTCTTAGAGAAGAGAATCCATACTAATATTATAAATGTGAAAGTGTGTTTGTTTGTTTGTTTGTATGTCTTTCTTTCACGTCAAAACGGAGTGACGGATTGACGTGATTTTTTGTGTGGAGATAGTTGGAGGAGTAGAGAGTGACATAGGCTACTTTCTACCGCAGGAGATTATCTTATTCCCATGGGAAAACACGTTGTACTACAACCTAAAAAATATTTATGATCAGAATTACGTGAAACTTGGTATTAATACTCTTCAGTACAATTAAATAAATACGTTTTTTAGAATTTTTCGTTTATGCCAATAACCCCCTTATTGGCATAAAAGAAAATAGAAGATAAAAGTTTGTATGGAACCTCCTTTATTTAGAGTTTTTCTGTAGTTTTAGCGCGAGCGAAGCCGCGGGTTCTACTAGTTATTTATAATTGCAAAAGCAGACAGAGAGATGCGAATGTACATCTGCCTTCTGTTATAGATGCGGATATGCGTGAATGCGTGTGTGCGTGTGTGTATGTATGTATGTATTTGACAGTATTGGATTGGTTAAAACAATGAACCCAAACAAAGGAAAGGGAAAGAAGGAAAGTGAGGAATGAACGAGTTCCACTATTCATATCCTTGTTGGATCTGGATTTCATATACTTACAAAGTTTAAAATCGTTACAAAAATTACAAGTAGGTTAAAGTCGACTTCTACGATTCCATTATATAGTTAATTAAAATTTATTAAAAGTTTATCTTCAAATACTCAAAAGCTGTTATAATGCGCTTTTTCATAGTGGAATCATTTTAATTAATTATTAATAAATGTGATATAGATAAGACAAGTTAAGTCGCTTTTAATATAATGTCTTATTGTTTTGGACAGTTGGTGAGAATCGGTCTATTATAAATTTATTTATGAGCTTTATCGGATTACTCTTGGATGACGGCTAAGAATGAATAATTACGGGTAATTTGATTATATAAATGAGTTCAATCCAAATGACATTGTCCAACTAAGTAGGTTAAATTTTCATGTGAAGCTGTTTTATAGAATTACTAGCAGAACCCGCGACTTCGCTCACGCTAATACTACAAAAAAACTCTAAAATAGGAGGTTTCATACAAACTTTCATCCGCTATTTTACCCCCTTATGGGATGAATTTCGAAAAATGCTAAAACATGTATTTAATTAATTGTATTGAAGAGCATTTATACCAAGTTTCAAGTAATTCTGATCGTAAATATTTTTTTTTTTGGATTGTATTCGTGTTTTCCCGTGGGAAAGGGATAATCTCCCGCGATAAAAAGTAGCCTCTCCAGCCCTCCAACTATTTCCACACAAAAAATCAAGCCAATCCGCTAAGCCGTTTCACGTAAAAAAAAGACAAACAAACAAACACACTTTAACATTTTATAATATTAGTATGGATATATGGAATGACATTTTGAAATAGGTAACACTTTTTTTGAGGAATGCTGCAACTTTAATTTAAACATACCTAGTTCTAATATTAATACAAATCCCTCTTTTGTGGAATTTGAACCTGTGAACTGCAATGTAATATGGTCAGGTGCGAGTTACATAGTGCCAAGATTTTTTTTCTTAGTATTACGAGATTTTATTATTATAAATAATTAAGTAACTTCAAAGACTCTTTGATAGTAACTTTTACAACTTTAGAAGTATTTTTGTTTTTCTTAGAATTGGTATGACCTGTGTAATTAAAGTAGTTCCACCATTTTTGAATAGGTCGGATTATGTATTATTAAGACAAAGGCATTGACGGAAAGACGGACGGCAGCATAATTACTATTGATGTCTTCCTGACATGACCGACCACCGACTTCGAAAATATCTGATTAGGTATCTATTCTAAATGAAAACCCCCGTTTAGTTATTTTTTGCATTTTAGTGCCTGGAAGTCGGTTATATATATATTTTTTTAAGTCTTTGTCCATTTTTAGTGTAGACGTAATAAGCAGGTAATTTGTTAGAAGTTTTTAATAACATGTTCGATTAAGCAATTTGTTTAAAAAAATAATTTATTTGTTGATTTAAAAAAAAATGCTCGACCGATTTCGAGAAAATTTATATGGGACCACCTAGAAAGTATATCCTTTGAAACAAAAAAAAAATTCTAAATCGGTTCAGGCGTCTTCGAGTAATCAGTGAACATACATAAAAAAAGAAAAAAAAAAGATTCCGACGAATTGAGGACCTCCTCCTTTTTTGGGAAGTCGGTTAACAAAAGGAAAGGCAAGTCAAAAAAATACCATTTCTTTGAAAAAAAAAAGTAATAGATATTTAGTCCCACGAAAAAAAATTAGTGATGAAAATATTGTTTAGGAGTTGATAATTCACATTTATTTTTTCAAGCATTTCGGTCAAGCCATAAACGAGAAGTACGCTTTAAAGTACCTTTTTGAGGGTACTAATTGCCTTAACACACAGCACCATCTAGTTCCATGGTATGCTACGAGGCCTGTGTTATAGATACCAGATAGTTGATACACTACACATATGTATATAACTTTAAATACATATATATTATAAATATAAACACCCATGACTGGAGTACAAACATTCGTGCTTATCACACAAATGAATGCCCCCAGCGGGACTTGAACCCACGACAGCTGGCACAGCAAGTAGGGTTACTACAAACTGTGCCAAAAGTGTCGTCACACAGCAACAAAACCGACAAAAGTGAACTTAAATATTCTTCTTTTACCATCCATTAAGGTCTGACTCACGTATCTATAGTCTGCTGTTATAAACTGTTATGGCACCCGGCGTTGAAAACTAATTTTGAACATGTCACTGTACAAAAAGGCGATTTGTAGCGTCTCTTACAGAGATTATAAACGAAGCTTATTTCTTACTTTTTCTGTCATTTGAAGCCACATATATGTTGTAGCCATTATGATTTTTACGGAATTGCTGTGAAACTTGTTGATTTTAGAGTGATTTGGTAACGAACAAAATACTTTAATGTTATAAATATGATATTTTGTGAGGTATTTGTTGTTTTCATACTATAAAGCCTCAAATGGATTTAAGAGGGATTCTTATATTCTGAATTTCGCCTGAACCAAATATAGTGAATCTTACACTGGTGAGCACACGATTCAACTATAAATTACATTAACTCTTATGATTTTGTATAAGATGGATGAAACGAGGAAACTAGGTCGAACGCTAGTCGAAAAACAAAATTTCCTTAATTATTTATAGAATGAATAAATATATACCTAAATATTTTTTAATAGAAGACAGTTTACTTCGATATATTTTTGCTTAAAAGGACTTTAAATATACTCACCAAATTAACTTTTAACTTTATAGCTTTCTCGACATTTTGGATATAAGCTGCTTGTAAAAGACATTTAGAATTCTAAATGAGACTCGCTTTGAACATAACGCATTTACCTACTGTCGATTATGTAAATCGGTGTACAGTGCTGTACTCTAATCTCAAATTATTTTATGTATAGTTAATTTTCATCCATTAATTAATATATCGAAGTAGAATTTTAATAAAGCAAATATTCTGTTATTATTTTGTGCCACCCAAACCATATTGATTATAAATATTATTAATAAGTTTTGCAGCAAAAATTAAAGTTTAATTTTGCCTTAACTAGTTTCATAATAAATATACACTCAATTAGTATAAAATTAGATATATTAAAGATCTTATATAACTCTCTTTTCGTTAAGTGAACAAAGGTACTATGGATTCATCCATAGACGTCAATATCTACAAAAAAAACACTCATATTTGTTTTAGAATTAACATGTTCAACTTTCTATATTTTTACTTGACTGTAAATCATCTAAATTTACACTCAAATTAGCATTTGTTTAAAAATACTACAAAGATTTTTAAAGTAAAAGTTAACAAAACATCGTCACAAAGGATTTTAGAAAAAAAACATTTATTTTCCAACTACTAAAGTTAATTATGGACATCGAAATATTCAAAGACACCGCTTGAATTTCATTTAAGTAAAAGGAAAAACTGTTCAGTACCTCTGGCGTTAAACGGAGGCAAATTAAAGAATACCTTTCCAACAGTTTATTATTTTTTGTTCTATTTCGTTGTCAGGTTACTATATTGTTTTTTAAAAGATTGAAACGTGTTTTATTTACATAAATCTGGATTCAATCAATATTCGGTCATGAAGATTATTTCATTTTAATTGATCAATACGTACGCAATTAGTAATCTGATTCCTGTTACAGTCCAGCCGTTTTCCGTGAAGGAGTAACAAACATACACACGTATAAACCTTTTCATATGTAATAACATGCTTGACGACAGGCTTGGCTCAGTTTGTAGTGACCCTACTTGTTGTGCCAGCGGTCATGGGTTCGAGTCCCGCTGGGGACAATTCTGCTGTTCATTTGTATGATATGCACGAGTGTTTGTACTCCAGTCATGGAAGTTTATATTTATAATATGTATTTAAAGTTATATATGTGTAGGGTATCAATTATCTGGTATCCATAACACAAGCCTCGTAGCTTAAAATCAAACTAGATGGTGCTGTGTATTAATGTCCCAACATATTTATTTACTAAATAATACACTAAGAAATTCATAAAGATACAGTTCGTCACCTTCATCAAAACCTTGCTTACATAACATACACTGAAAAGATTTTTTAAGGTAAGAAAAACATATTTTTAGACAGAATAAACTATATAATTATACTAGAAACAAAGAACAGTTACAATTTTTACAGCGGTTAAAGAGAGAAAGCAATATTACTGTTAGCAATAGAAATATTATTTTTTAGACATCAATATTTTGTGCCAACCTAGTATACGTACTTATAAGTAGTGAAATGTCTCAAACCTTCAATATTATTTTCATATATTGAGTTTTTACTTATATAATATAGTACCTGGGCCACCGAGCTTCGCTCGGAATTTTTGGTCGAAAGTAAAATTTTCTTTAAAAAAACTAAAAAAAGTAAATTATACCTTTGTATCCGACCGGGATTTGAACCCCGACACCTATGATTGTCAATCTTGCACCTTAGCCGCTTGAGCATGATGTTTATGCCCGAGCGTGCAAAATTATCGACCATATTTTGCGTGGAATAATGCGAAATAAAACTACACGAAAACTCGAAAACACGCATTTTCTCAGACATAAGACTAATTTAGATCGATTTATCGCCCCCAAAACCCCCTGTGTACTAATTTCCTGAATATTGTTGGAGCCGTTTCCGAGATTCAGATTATATATATACAAGAATTGCTCGTTTAAATATATTACATTAAAAATTCATCAAACGAAGGAACGTTACGAGTGTTTCGAATACAATATAGTAGAAACAATTTAGAGAGACAACCGAGGGACTCCCATAAAACTTTCACTACGCCAATTTCAACGGTTTTAAACGTTTCGTATGAACTGTTCTAAAATGTTTTTTATAGTCTACGCTGTTTACGCTACAAAGTGTTATATGGGAATTGGTATCCATAACATTGTCAACATGTTCCTTGTATCCTCTTCAGTAAAAGATATCTCGTACCGACTTCGAAAATATCTGATTAGGTATCTATTCTAAAATATGAAAACTCCCGTTTAGCTATTTTTTACATTTTAATACCTGAAAGTCGGTTTTTTAACATTCAAAATGGTTTTGTCGTTTCTGTATAGGCCCGATTTTCAGCGGAAGTGCGACATCGCCCTGGTGTAGAGGATTTTGGAACTACGTGGTTGATTGATGTTAAAAGATGCGTCTGAATAAGGGCTACAAAATGCAAAAAAATTTGAAAACACTCAAAGGCTTTTCTTTAAAATCGAAAAAATGAGAAAAATGCGGTCACTGTTCACTCGGTTTCGGTCAGAAAAAAAAATCATATTATCTTGAAATGAAATAAGATATCGAAAAAATAAAAAAAAACTCCTAGAGATATGACTTCGGACTACATTTAAAAAAATATTGGAGGTTTAATATCACTGATGGGTTATTCAGAAGTTGTTAGTTACTAGCGGCTCACCCTCGCTTCGCTCGGGTTTCTAGAATAGAGGAACAAATCTATCCCACGAGAACCGTACATTTTTCCGGGATAAAAAGTAGCCTATTTGTTATTCTGATGTATGAACTAATACAGTTTCATTAAAATCCAGTCAGTAGTTTTTGTGTACTAAGCTGTATAAGTTATTATAGATTTTTATCTATATCACGAGAACTCTTTAATTTGCCGGGATGAAAAGTATCTTAAATGTTGTCCGGGGATATAAGGTGGTATAATGGTGGTAACCATGCAAAATTTCATTTAAATCGGTCCAACAGTTTCGAAGATTAGCCCGTACAAACAGACAAACAAACAGAGAAAAAAAAAGAAAAAATCTGGATTTGTTCTGTTCCTCTTCTTACATCCCCCTGACTCGGTTTTTAGCATATTTTTTCTATGTACAGACATTCGACCTCTACAGTTTTATTATATGTATAGATAATATCTTTATGCATCCAAATACTTATTTATAGTCTGAACGCGGGTAAAATCGGTTGTTCTGCTAGTAATTAAGAATGGGAAAAAATCACCTGGGAAGTATATGCTTCGAAATAAATAAAATCCAAATCGGTTCAGGCGTCTTCAAGTGAAGATAAGTGAACAAACATAAAAAAAAAAGATTCCGACGAATAGAGAACCTAAAATGTAACTAAATCACTCGTAGACTTCTATAATAAAATATACAAATAAATAAACTTAAAACGTCTGTTTATAATGTCAAAATAACAACTTTTTACTAAATACATGTGAAATTGTATACTTTAAGAAAAAACACACAATTTTTTAAAAAAATGTCTGTCTTTTTGTTCCGGCTAATCTCTGAATCGGCGGGACCGATTTTGACGAGACTTTCACTGGCAGATAGATGATATTATAAGAAGTAAATTAGGCTACTATTATTTTTTAAAAAGAATTAGAGTTCCTCAGAAAAAATGCACCTTGGGACGCAACCAAGTGAAGCAAGGATAACTCGCTAGTTTGTAAGCAAATCACACGTAGACTTTTATAAAAAGACGAAACTGTGTGTCGACACAGATAAATGTTTTTTTATTGCCTTTTTGATTAATTCCATTTACCCTACGTATTACGCTCTTTATGATGATCGTCCATAAATCTCAAATGTCTTTATTAAAAAAATATGATTAACAATAAAATTGAACTGCATGCGATTACAACGTAAAATTATAACATTTTAACATGACTGTACTTTACATACAATATATTTGTTTCTTTTTGTCTTTTTCAATAGAACCAGCTAGTTAGATTCCATACCTACTTAATAATATAAATGTTTAAGTGTGTTTCCAAAAATGGGGTATAGTGTGACCAAAAATGAGGGGTAAGGGTTAGGAGGGTGAAAAATACTATACGACCTATTCTTATACCTACCAAATATACAAAAAAAAATCATTAAAATCGATCGAGCCGTTTTGGAGGAGTGCGACTACAAACACCGTGACAGGAGATTTTTATGTATATACTAGCGACTCACCCTCGTTTCGCTCGGGTTCGTCCCAGGGGTGGGGTCTGGGAGGACCACCCTTATCCTTATCACTTAGGGATATGTAAAATAGATAGTAGCCGATTCTCAGACCTACTGAATACGCATATAAAATTTGGTGAAAATCGGTAAAGCCGTTTCGGAGGAGTACGGTAACTAACATTGTGACATGGAAATTTTATATATAAGATTAGATTGTACTTTTAGAATGGCGCGGCGCGGCGCTTATAGGTATGCAGATCCTGAATTCCAATAGTTGAAAAATGTAGCAATCTTATTCCTCCACATTAACTCATCAGTTGTGTAACGTTGTGTAGTTTTTTTATCGATATGTCTTTTTTTTATTATTTTTTTTTATTTGATTAAGTCTAACACCCACAGACGAACATTCGTGCCTTTTTTGAGCATTTTTATGTTTTGTTGTTATTTATATTTTATTTTATTTAAGATAAATTCGTGCGTGTACAATTTTAGAATCAAAAGATTTTGCGAACAAAAAGAAAAGCTGAAGAAAAATATGGGGTCGGGTAGCCTTTAACAGTCCACCCAAATACTATACCGTATTCGTTTTGTATTGCTACGAGTATATCATCGATCTATAATAATAGAAGGCATAAAATGTTTGAGACACTTGTGCTATTTTTTTAAATCAAACCTGTTTTCACTGTACACGAGTCAGCAGCCTGGTGAGCTTAAATTGTATAATATTATATAATAAAATCCAACGCGGTGGACTATGGCTTGATCCCTCTTGTATTGAAGGGAGTTCTGTGCCCAGCAGTGGGACATAAAAAAGGGCTAAATACATACAATAAATAAATATTCTAACCTATACCAGCCTTTCATTCTTCCAATGCTATTGTTCACATCAAAATAACCGTGGAACGAGATAATTAACATCATTTGTCAAGTACATCATTACATGTACATCGATTGAGACACCTCGAAATGATATCAGAATATTCTGGAACATTCGATTGCATTTATTTTCAACGAAACTCAGATTACCTACGGATAGCACAATTGGACAATATTCATTTAAAATTCAAGATGATGTAAATTGGTATTTCGATTACACGCCAAAAAAAATGGCCTCGGAAATCGGCTTAACTTTTAGAAATTCAGTACACATAAAACTTTTTAATGTATATTTAGCCCTTTTTAACGTCCCACTGCTGGGCCTCCATTCAATACAAGGGGGATTAGGCCATAGTCCACCACACTGGCCAAGTGCGGGTTGGCGGACTTTACATGTGCTTCGAAAAGGTTCTCTTAGACATGCAGGTTTCCTCACGATGTTTTCCTTTACCGGCAAGGCAAGGCAAGTGGTAATCATGGTGGTAATGATTCGAACAGAAAATATCAGAGGTGTGAGACCCGGGATTTGAACCCGCTTCACTCGGTTTCCCAAGCGAGCGCGCTATCACTGGGCTACCACTGCCTAATACAACAATTAAAATTTTTAATACAACAAAGTTTTGTTATGTTTTCCATGTTTATTATTCTTCAATGCTAAATTCATTTGGAATACGTAGCGCAGGTTAACACAAATTTTAATATAATTTAACGAATCAAACTCAACTGAATCAACGAATCCAAATTAATTAATTGACCCACCTTCGTTAAAATAAGCCCCTTCGCAACTGTTACATGACAAAATCGATGTTCAGAGTTATTTTGTATACATTCGCTTTTGTTTTAATCTAATTTAGATAAGTTTTTATTTATGCCATTTTTTTGCCTTCAAAAAACATAATAAACGTATAGATATAAAATAGGTAAAATTAAACTTCTTTTCTTCCTTTCGGAGTGTTATTATTTGTTTATTAGTTAATTATACTTATTTAAAATGATTCAAACAGATACTTTATATTTAAAAATATTTTCTAGGCTGATATCCCAAACGTTTTCTAGTACGATGTATAGTGAAATACGATCCTAGGAATACACATTTTCCAGGGCCCAAAATACGCCAAAATCCTTAAAAAATAAATCCGAAAGGAAATTAATGGGGAAGTTATAAACTATAGAATAACACTTCAGAAAATATTAAATATTAAATACAATAATTATATTAAAGAAGAAACAAGCATATCGGATAATTCTTAAAGGCAAAGTAGCAGATCAGAGATATTGGGTTTTTTATTAAGAAGAAAAAGCTAGTGGTGTTGCGCCTTGGACTCTGGTCGCTTTGGCATAGACATACTCGTAATGCAATAGGCATAAATAATCATATTGTCTTCTAAACAAAGAAAACTGTAGAATAAACCTAAGTTTCTAAATAATATTAAGTTCTCGAGGATTTTAAAATTATAAGAATTTAAAAGGGATTAATATTACAAGCTAGTACAAATTAACTCACTCATCTGTCTAAGGCAATTGTCAAAATACGCATCACAATAAGAATTATATGTGACGAACCCGTCAGGTCTCTCATACGGATCGTTTACGGCACAAATAGGTGTTGCCACTGATCTGTAATAATAATATTTTAATTATAACATCGCTTTTAAAATGGAAATCAAATATAAATAATAATAACAAATGAAAAAAAAATACTTGTAAAAAAACTAATGAATGAGTTTTTCACCGCTTCTTCTTAGCATGATTTCAAGCCGGACTTACAATACTGACATTAAATTAAATATAAAAATATATCATTTAAAATTACTTGTAAAAGTCTATTTTAAAAAATGTTTGTAATTTGTGTTCATTATATTTCTTTGCCCATATTTATATTTCTTTTTCAATCATACAGTTTTTACAACTATTGATTTCTATAGGTACACTAACATCACTTAAAAACAAGCTTCTTAAATAATAATATACAACTATACCATTACGAAGTTTTGATTTTTTATATGTAATTCGTATTCCAATTAAATACCTACTTGAAACTTCAAAATCGAATCAAAACTTATTTAAATTTTATTTAAATAGTTCTTAAAAGTTCTTGTGCTTGGCTGTTTGAATAAAATATATTTTAATACTTAAAAGACTAATAATTATTATAATAATTTTAAAACTTAAAAGACCCTCGTACTTCTCTCTTTTTAAGCTTTCTGATAGTTTCCATTTTAGAGAAATCGATCCCAAATGAAAATTTAGATAAGTGAAATATAAAAATGACTTTTTGCAAACCCAGAATTTTTCCAGGTGAAACCGTTGGCTGGAAAGAAAAAAATAACATACTGAGTAATTAGACACTTGGTATAATCGTCAAAGCATCTCTCATATCTGATCTTGGTTTCATACTGCTTGTTGATGTAATTGAAGACCATCGTCGTATATTTCCCAACGTCATGGTTAAGCGCCAACTCTACATCAGACTGCGGAATATCCGTTATAATTGTTACTTCTTCTGTTGTTGTTTCTAGAAGAATATTTATGATCAGTACCAGTGAATTTTTGTGTGTTTCATTCTTTGTTTATATTATAATTTTCTGATTGAATATCTAGATTCGCTTACGTACTAAATATACGTCAAGTCGTCTTGTTTGGTTTTGTTTTTTTTTTGTAAAATATTGCAAAGAAACTAGTATTCAATCGAATAGAATTACAATCTTGAGATTTAATTTAAATGTCATTAATGTAAAAAAAATGTTATAATTGACGATTATTTTGATTTGACTCTCCATACTTTCTGTGTGAATGAAGAACATACGAACAAACATATAATTTCCAGAGATAGGTATAATAATTATAGCATACTTTTCATTACTAAAAAATGATGAAATGAATGCAAAGACGTGAAATACGAATTCTGTTTCTTGACCTTATACTTTCGCATATAATAATTAAACATTAAACACACTAAAACAATAACATTATTCATGAAACGTAGAAAGCAATCTAATGAAATCAAGAAGTTCTGATTTCAAACAATAAGCGTAAATATTTAACATCGCAAAACTAGGTTTAACTAAACAATACAACGAGTATTAACTTCGCCTACAATTGAAATAATTGTATTTGTTACAGTATACCAGCGGCGAAGGGTCCATACAAGACATCTTACCTTAAAATGTATTTTACTATAATTTTACATACATTTAATTTTTATATATATATATATATATATATATATATATATATATATATATATATATATATATATATATATATATATATATATATATATATATATATATATATATATATAATAGCTTAATTCTTTTTGCATTAATACGTATATAAAAATTGTATATCAATGTTTTTTTGTGTTTTTTTTTGGATCGGCTTACCTCTGCTAAAAGTTCACTGGAGTATACCTATCGCAATGATAACTTGTAAAAAAGTATGTGTATACTTTATAAATAGATTGTTCCCATGTCCCTTGAGGTATAAAGTCATTCAATAAAACCATTGACGCTCAAAATGCTGGACGAATTTGCATGAAATTTAGTACACAGATAAGCGAAAACATAAACTTTTCGTTCCAGTACCTCAAGTACTTTTCGTGGAGAACCAGTACGCAAAAAAGGGTCGACTAGATATTTCAAAACGAAAAAGGTTAAGAAATAGTTCCTTTAATACAAATTCCTCTTCGTGCTAACGTATGTTTGTATAATGAACGTAACGTAGAGGTAATAACTGTTATATATATATATATATATATATATATATATATATATATATATATATATATATATATATATATATATATATATATTAAGACTGCACATTGCTATTGTAATTTATGTTCACTTACCTACAAAAATAGTTTCGGGTGTAGTTTTCTCTTTTTGCGCCTTGGTTAGTAGGTTATGGTATAAAAAAATAAGATATAAGCTATATTTAACATTTTTCCCCATTGTTATGATTGCTTCAAAATTAAAGGATGTATACGATTTATACATAAACATAAAAAGATTCACTAAAATATCTCTGAATTAGAATTTTTTGTGGTTTTAGTAAATTGTTTAATTTTTTGTTGTTGTGCCTCTGCCGAGCACAGAGAGACACAGCAAGGATCTATATCAAAGGTGTCTGTCCTATCTTCGGATGTTAATTTGTCAGAAAACATTTTCCCTTCATTGTCTATCGACACCCTTCCTTCGTTTTTAACTCACACTATTTTCTGAGATATAATAAAATGAATGCTGTAATTCAAACCGAAATAAACGCAGACAGTGAAATCCAAATTAATTAACAATATGTAGTTCATAAGTTAATTAGCGTGGTGATAACTTCACTTAACTATTAAAAGGCGAAAACATTGTGATGACATTAAAACCAGTAAACGCTTCTAATTATGTACAGACATAAAGATTTGAATAATGTAAAATACAAGTCTTTTCTCTGACTTCACTCGCGCACTTTATTTATGGTTTAGCGACTTTCCCTCGCTTGGTTCAAATGCGCCCCAAGGTCACCATGCAGGTTACTCCTGGTACATCTCTGACAGCAGAGTGGGCCGATGGAGCAGCCCCTTGGTTATCTGGTCTTGAGACAGATCTGCCGTAGAGACGTCGTGGTTGCATGTAGCGATCCTTCGACGCCCCAATAAGACGGGGAACGTTCTGTTGGATCTTAGTGGTTAGTACTGGCTTTTATTTTGATTGTGATGGTATTTAAAAGCGTCATACATACGTACTATGTACGTTATTAAAGTAATAAAGTCAGCAGCGAAAACAGAATCGATTATCAATATGTAATTCCGATGCCTTAATTAGCCCTGTAATTAACATTTCCCATCATTAAAGATAGGATATTGTGTTGATCGAGAGCTTTGCTGTAATCTGTTTAAATTAATCTATATTAATTAAAATATTGCAATATAGCCAACATTCTTTAGATATCTTTCTAGATAAATGCATAAACGTTAAACTTATATATTTTTCTATCTTTCAAGATTAACGGAAATTCGAACAAAAATATCGATCGAAACAAATAAACATTGTTATTTTTGTAATTACAAGTAGTTACCGGTGACCAGATCTAGCTGATTGTTAGTTTTTATTTTGTTGCTGGTTCTCTAATTTGCAAACAGCAACAAAATCTATGCCTTCATCTTGCAGATAAAAACTGCGTGTTACGATACCATGGACACTATCATACAGTTACTGTCTGTCTGACTACCCTTCGCATTTATAATATTATGAAAGTTTTCAGAAAGCACGATCTTCACCGTCTTAATACATACCGGTCGCTTATTTTCGCAAGAAATATAAAAATTACACCTTCCTAGAGAGCCTCCCTTTCTATTAGTAAAAACCGTAAGAAAATTCGTGAACAAAAAAAATAGTCTCTTGAATTAGCCCGAACAAAAAAAGTCAGCGCGGCGGGGTCTGTAATTTATAATATGTAGTAATGTTTTTTCCTTTCTCTTACTATTTACTGTATCTCGGTGTATTCTTTATTGATGTAAATATTTTTTCTTTCATTATTGTTGTAGATTAATAAAAATGCTATCCATACTATATTAATATTATAAATGTGAAAGTGTGTTTGTTTGTTTGTCCTTCTTTTACGTCGAAATAGAGTGACGGATTGGCGTGTTTTTTTGTGTGAAAATAGTTGGAGGGTTGAAGAGAGACATAGGCTACTTTTTATCGCGGAACATTATCTAATTCCCACGGGAAACCACGTTATAATACAATCCAAAAAAATATTTATGATCAGAATTATTTGAAACTTGGTATTCAATAAAATTAAATAAATACGAGTTTTAGCACTTTTCGTAATTCATCCTATATATAGATAAAATAGGGAATGAAAGTTTGTATAAAACTACCTTTTTAGATATTTTTTTGTAGTTTTAGCGCGAGCGAAGCCGCGGGTTCTGGTAGTTGCTATCTATTTTTTCCCATTATAAGTAACAATAAGCATAATGATAAATAGATATTATCCGAGCAAGATGGAAATCCTCTCACTTAGCGTGACTCAAGTGTCTCTTATTTGATTCTTGTATATCATCTAAGCATCGGAGAAACGATGAGTAGATAACACATAAATATAACGTTACTTCATGAGTTAAAGTTCGTGAAAACGAAAACCAAACATTAAAATTAAATAGCTTAAGTTTCTATATAAAAAGCATAATTCTAAGCATCCATTTTACAAAATTTATTTCTCACTCAGAGATACTACATGAATAGGGCATTAAAATTCTCACCTTCGCCTTTTTATTTCACGCTATACGAGAACAGCACCTTTAAAACACTAAGATTTCCACCGCAAGCGCTTGGCACATAATCCTTTAAGATTAAAATAGATCCTCCATTATAAAGTAGAACGATTTGAAATCTCTAGTGTAATGAAATACACAATTTCTTCTTTTATCTTGAATTTAAAGGGCAGAAGGGATGAACTAGAATTTTTGCGGTGACAGGTTCTTATCTATACATATAATTAATTTGTAACTAAGACGAATCTGTACAATAAATATTTTTTGGAAAATCTTATTGAAATAGACTTTATTATCGATACAGAGGCCGAATCTATAGTTTTTAGAATTTTTGTCTGTCTGTCTGTTACCGCATCACAGAAAAACCACTGGAGGGATTTTAACTGACACGCCGACGTGTCCGCGGTCGTGAAGGGATTAATATAAAAAAAGAAGACCCAAATACATTTTACAATACTTTTAATCGTGAAAATGTTATTTTAGATATTACAAAGCGATAACGTGTCTCGCGTTAAAGCCTTAGACAGACAAATGAGCATGTCTGGTTCCAGCTGATTGCGTTCGCATCCGAGACACGTCGCATCAATCAACGTAACACTTTAATCCGCCATCTTCACCATCCTTGTCTTACGTGACACCATCATTTCCGTGTCATAAAGTTCCATTACCTAAATCATAACAAAATTATTTTATTTATTTTTAAATAGTGTTAGAGTTAAAATATTACGTGTATAAACCAATCACAAATAATATAAAATAAGAAACTGATATAAAAACTTGTTTATACTATTTCTTAAATTAATAAATAATTTACCCTCGCTCCGCTCAGACGCGTCACTAGAAACGCCTTAAATTTATAAAAAAGTTATTGTAGTGTACTATAGGACGACTCTATAGCATGCTACGCAACGTTTTTTGTAGGCCCTTTTTAAGGTCTACAATATTCTAGTGCATTGTTTTGATGTATTATAATTTACATAATAAAATTTATATTTAAATTTTTAGTACCTAGATATACAAAATTGTGTGTATATGTCTGTGTAGATATGTTCTTAATGGAAGTGTATAAACATATTACTATCTATACTAATATTATAAAGAGGTGAAGTTTGTGAGTTTGTCACATTGTAGGGGGTAATCTCTGGATTTACTAAAACGACTTAGATGAAATTTTGTAAGAAGATGTTTGATACGCTTTGAAGGACATAGGATACTTTTTATCTTGGAAATCATCCCCTAAGGGGGTGAAAATGATGGGATGAAAGTTTATATTGGGAATCAAGCCAGGGACGAATTCGAGCGAAGCGAGGGTGAGTCGCTGGTTATATTATAAGCGTAGACCGATTTATCACCTAGAATTGTTCTTCGGTCAAATACTTTAACAATATAAAAATAAAATAGTATTTAACATGCTTAATGGCAAAATTGAGGAGAAAGGCAGAGATCATCCCTATTTTTTTATATTTACCAGCGACTCATCCTCGCTTCGCTCGGGTTCGTCCCTAGCTTGCTTCCTCATACAAACTTTCATCCCCATTCTCACCCCTTTAAGGGATTCCGGGATAAAAGCTATTTCACTCACTCACTTTTCATATCATGAGTTTTAAAAAAAATCTTTTTTTCGGTAAAAGAAAACTTTTAATTTTTTTCTATACAAAACTTGTCCTGACAATAACAAACACAAAAAAAAAGAAGAATTATCCAATTTTGTGCAGTCGATCGGAAGTTACAAGTGCGTGTACAATGTACACACATTTCGGTGATTCGTTTTTATTTATATAGATTTAGGATCTGTCCATCATACAGCACATTTGACAGGCAATATTTTATGACTGAGCTAGCTCTCAGAGTATTTTCCTTTCTCACAATCTAAATAGACTTAATAAATTACTTAGATATCAGATATGACGTGTATATTGTCTATAGATATTCTAACATTGTCTGACGATAATAAATAGTTTTGTTTTCCACAACATCTTTTATATTCAAAGAAATAAATAATATTAAGATAAATTCAAAAATTTACTTACAACAATAGTGCAAAATTAGGTTTACATATTATTCGTAATATTTTTAAATACAATACCATACTAAAATCAAATATAAACATAAACAAAAATATTGATGAAATTTACGACTCTCTTGCACCATGTTTTTAGATAATTGCTGTATAAATTTTCAAATGTAGACTAGTATTAATTTTATGTTATATCTACTAAAAGCACCATTTGGTGTTACATGGCGATATAAATTCCCACTGAACAAACTTACTCTCCAAGCAGTGTTTGCACACAATGAGATATGTAAGTTGAACAAAGCCAGCGTAAACGCGACCACAAAACAATACAATCAAATACATTGTCAAAATTTGGGCTATGAGTAATATTATTTACGTTAGCACATACGGTTACAGAGTTTGATAAATGGTTCTGAGAGAACTTATATTGGAAAACTTGAGACAAGACCGTGCATCGAAACTTCAAACTCTAATTGGAAGCTTGTTTTCTTTAAGACTACTTGTTGAGGAAAATATTTTATGTAGATTATTCTTTGACTTAGTTAAAGGGTTTAGGTAAGCCCATTGTGTTTTAAGTTTGGTATTTAAATAAGAAAATAGAAGCTAGATGTAGTCTATCCATACTAATATTATAAATGTGAAAGTGTGTTTGTTTGTTTGTTTATTTGTTTGTCTTTCTTTCACGTCGAAACTGAGTGATGGATTGACGTGATATTTTGTGTAGAGATACTTGGAGGGCTGGAGAGTGATATAGGCTACTTTTTACCGCGGGATATAATTTCATTCCCACGGGATTACGATCAGAATTACTTGAAACTTGGAATTAAACCTCTTCAATAAAATTAAATAAATACGTGTACGATTAAATTTTGTGTATATATATATATAGACTATATCTGTATAATTCTTAAGAAACTTTTGTAAAACATTTTTTGCGTATACGTACCTTACTTAAAATCCCCGAGCTATTAGATTTGAAAACATAAACTTGGTAATGTTAGTTGGTTGCCACTTCAAATTAAACATTTGAGAAACTTAGATATGCTTGCCAAGATTCTAAATCACAGCTTCTGTGTTTTACGACTTGTTACCGCCAGGCTATTTCGGCGACGGCCAACAAATTAACGACTGGCAGTACGAATTATAGTAAAGTTAGGCACTGTGTCTAGAACATAGGAACAGATTTATATACCCTAAAGCGGTGTTTGTATCAAAAAGATTAGTTTTTCAGTATCACAAAGAGTTACCTTAATCTCTTTATGTAAAACCATATGCATGTATATATCTATACGAATAAAAAATATCCTTATATACTTAGTTTAAGCAAACACGTCTTAACAGCTTCATAATTATTATATTTATTATTTATATAATATATTATATTTATTATATTAATATATTTTATATTATATGTTTTTGTATAAGATCACCACATATGTAGTTTTACATTTCATCATGCTTAACTATTGCGCTAGATAATGTCTATGTAATTGCATAATTTTGTCCAAAAATTTGAACCATAAGAAACGTTTCTACAATTATAATTATAAAGCCAGATTTAAAATTGCTTTAAATGAATTTTTTCCATGAGCTTTCTCGAGTCAAAAGTCCCATCTGGATCGTTTATCGCGTTATCCACTAACCGCATCGTTTAGTAGCGGACGGATTTACTGCGGAATGTAATGGTTCGCCATTTACGTTCTGTTTTCAGGCTATTTACATTATTCAGCTCTGACCAACACGTATATATGGTTTAAAATAAAACTTTTCGTGCTTTCATAAAAACCTCTTATACTTTTAAGTATGTACTTAGTGTTAGTAAGTTGAGAAAAACATCCATGCATAATATACATATGTAGGTATACAATAAAAGTAAACTCTATATTGTTTATATGTTTAACGGTACATATATTTTATTATAACTGCCTCGGTGGTGTAGTGGCTAGCATGTACGGCTGCACACCCGGAGGTCCTGGGTTCGAGTCCCGGGTCGGGCTAAGTTTAGTTAATGAGTCTTTCTGTATAGTAAGTCTCAGTAACAGCCTGGAGTTGGGAAGTTGGCGGTGTTTCACCCCCGTGCCTCGGAGAGCACGTAAAGCCGTCGGTCCTGCGCCTAAACTCTCACCGGTCGTGTCGAGTGGTCGTCCCATCGGAGTATGAGAGTGACAGGAATAGAGAGTGCACTTGTGTCTGCGCGCACACTTGTGCACTATAATATCTCCTGCGCAGTCGGCTAGTCTCAATGAGATTGGCCGCCGTGGCCGAAATCGGCTAGGAGAACATCATCATCATCATCATTTTATTATACTTTATTTTACAATAAATAACCAACTTATGATCAAAATCTAAAAAGAAAATTATTAAATTAAATTTAGACTAGGTATTATCTAGGTAGTATTCCACATTTTTCTCAATTTCTTCCTAACATAATATAACTTCAACAACAATAATCCATACTTTCGTACTAATATATAAATGCTAAAGGAACTCTGTCTGTCTGTCTGTTACCTTTTCACGCTAAATCCACTGAACCGATTTAGACGAAATTTGTTATGGAAAAAGTTTGAGATCCTGGGAAGGACATAGGATAGTTTTTACCCCGGCAATCATCCTTAGGGGAGTGAAAACGTGAATGGAACTTTGTATGGGGAATCAATCATTTCTCAAGTTAGGGTTTAAAAACTCATCATACCTATGTATGTATATATACATACATACATTGACTATATTATAGTCTATGTAATACATACTAACCGTCATGAATATGAATGACCACAGGTGTAGTAGCTGGAAGCTTAGAAAAGCTTACTGAGCCTGATTCTATAGGTTCCACGACTGCACAATTTTTGTATTGGGTGTATAATGCTGCTAATGATTGTTTCGATTTCATAATTTCGCCACTAGGCTAATGAGTTTATAGTTAAAAATATATATAATCCGTTTAAAAACTAATATCCCATCCTAACTTAGGAAAAAAAATATTTATTATCCTATAATTTGTGATTGTACAATTCCCATTTTAGTTTTTTGTTCGATGATAAAATAAAATATTTAATTCTTTTATGTGTAGTGTATATTAGAAGAGGTATTGTTATATAAACATTTGTTTAAAAAAAACTCGCAACTAAACGTTTCAATGTTGCAATTTTTTGACTACAAGCTTAAACGCTTTTGCACCTGGCAATGTAAGCCCTGGAGCGTGAACGCTAAACTGCGATCTGAAAGTTTAAAAATAATTTAGCTTAATTGAATGTACCGTGAGGTAATCATTTCATTACTTCACTTAACCGTACCGTGTCTACTCAGCCCTTACCTTGAACAGGTTTGATTCCCGTACAAGGTCAATGTAAATCACCACCTATATTATATTGGTTATAGTGTATAGAATATGGAATATAATATGAATACGGATTGGGAAGAAGGGAATAGTATGGATATACTATTCCCTCCTCTCTAATCTGGTCGATTTTTGTTATAAATTAGATCTATAAATACATAAAAAGTCAAAGACAAAGTAGTTCAGTACTTTTTGTCTCCTGTATCAATTGAATTTTTCTTTTTTTTGTGTAGCTATTGACAAGCTTTAGTGAATTATCAATAAAAAAAGTTAGCTTTTTTTATATAATGATTATGATCGAACTTCGACTAATATAATAAATAAATAAATAAATAGTCATTACAACCAAAAAACTGTAAGATTTTACTGCATAAAATATATTAAAAAAGTTTTATGTTTTTTTTTTTACGCCTTCACCCTATTATTTGATCGACATCAAAAGAGGAGGTACTGCATTTTTGTGGATATGTTACACGATATCTTTCCCAATAATTGTGAATGGTTTTTAATAATAATATTTTTTATGATCAAAGGGGATTTTGAAATCGGTGTACCTTTTTTGTTAAATATGTTTTGTTTTATTTCTCAACCACTAAGCAAACTAAATTGTAGTGGCGACTTAAATTTAGCACTACTAAATTTGTCTACCACTTTACGTAGAGCCTTAAAGTTCAGATAAAAACTATGTTAAAGTTAGAAACAAAGAATATTTTTACAGCATAAAGTTTTTATAATCACTGAGCTTTTTCAGCTTATAATGTATTTTTTTAGCGACCACATCATTCCTAAAGTGTCTTATTTTCTATAAAGTTATTTATTTTATCATATTCTTAGGATTCCGTACAAATAAAAAATAGACTTAAACTCTTTACAGGATCACTTCGTTATCCGCCTGCTTGTGTGTCAAGATCCTTTTAGTCTTTTTTCAGGAACACATGGAGGTATCAAGATAAAATTAATTCATTACTCAGGTCTATCTCTCCATTGGAACTACGAAAAAATGAAACTTCTAAGTCAACGCAATCAAAAAATAACACCATTCATACCGCATTTTTTGATATACGCTAAGGAATCAAAACCTACATACATATACAGAGTACTTACCGTTGATCTAGAATCAAGAAATTTGGCAAGAAGTAACGTCTTATAGGACGAATAAAGGGAGAAATCTGAAAACAGTGAAGTTGTTACATCACATTTTTTACGATTATAAACTTATTCTAATATTTCATACTACGGAACCTTCGGTGTGCGACCTAAACTCGCACTTGTCCGATTTATTTTTAGCCGTAAATAGCCGTGAGCAATTTCATCATGGACTACCTTAATTTTACTAACTTTGTAAATAAATGTAGAGTTGGCAATATAACAAAAGGCGCTTATAAAAGCCTACACGTGGACTTTACACGTCTTTCCAAACCTAACTAGGTTTCTTCAAACGTGCAGATTTCATCACGATATTTTCTTTATAAGCAATTTCGCTACCTATATATAGACAAAAAAGTATAGTAATAAAAGTTTCTATTTCATTTACAGAAGACACGTACTTGTAAGATTCATGATATATTTGCAGGTGGTGGAAATGACGTCTTAATAATTCACCAGAGACAACGTACCTAACAATATTTTGCTTCAACGTGAAGCGCAAGCTGAATTATAAATATTTAAGGACTTGCGAGATCAGAATTGCGAAAATTTTTGAACCAGTTCTTCCCTTTCAATGTGCCAACACGTACTAATATTATTTCTATATATTCTCCACTAATATTATTACTATATAATATATATCCTTAGTAATAATTTATTTATCAGTCTCGCTTCGTTAGACATTTAGCATGTATGGCTATAAGTCCCAAGGGCCTGAGATTGAATCCTAGCTCGGGCCAAGTATAGTTATTATTTTTTTCTATTAAGACTAGCGACGCACCCTCGCTTCGCTCGGGTTCGTCCCTAGCTTGATTCCCCATACAAACTTTCATCCTCTTAAGGGATGATTTCCGGATAAAAAGTATCCTGTGTCCTTCCCAGGGTCTAAAACTATCTTCTTACTAAATTTCTACTAAATCGGTTCATTAGATCCAGACATGACCCCCTACAACGCCACAATCTCCCCTACAAACTCATAATAATAAAACTTCTTTATAATATTAGTATGGATTTTCTTAGTGCATCCCAGAGTTGAAAAATTGGCGATGATAGCCCCGTGCCTGATCTCTGGCTCAGTCGTGTCGAATTGTCGTCCTATCGGACTTTGAAAATGCAATTACATACTGCGCCCATTGCTAGTCTCAGTAAGATTAATGTTATAAAAACAAAGTTTTTTGGATTATCCTTCTTTATCAGGATATGATCAATATGAAATAGATTGACATTATAGGTATATGATTACAAAACAAAACAAGAAGTATCTTGCATAAAGTTAAATGACAGGAGGCTGTAGGTTCTCAGTCGCGGTACTTCATATAATATCGACTTGCATAAGTTTCTGAATTCAACGTCAAATAGCTTTCTTTTTTTTCTTTATAATGAAATATATTAATTACTATATGTAAAACATTATTATATATTCATCCTAAACGTGATTCCAGTATAAGATATATATGTATTAATTATTATTAATCTGCCAGTGACCTATATTTACGTTTTATTAATAGCCTCGAACGCTGAGCCTTGGTTTCCAGGAATAATTGAACGTTTTGGATATTAAATATATATTTTTCCAAATGTACTAGCAGCTCGCTCCGGTTTCGCCTCGCCGGCCTGGTTTTTAATATGACGACAAAAATGTTCTCATACAAACCTTTTACTTCTTATAACTCCTTTCTAGATATTTGTCAAACATTTGGTATAAGTCACACTTTGCACTAAAAAAAATATACCTACTTTTTTTCAATAAGACTGGTCGATTTTTTATGAGTTTTGGGCTTTAATAAGATAAAGATTAGATCATGTTTACATTTTGATACTGAAACTATATCTTCAGATTTTTTCGCGTTTTTTTTTTGGTTTCATGATTGCTTTAAAGCATTCAAAAAGTCGGAAACCAAACATCAAAATAAATCAAAAAAAGAAAGTATGTAGCCTGAGTCGAATTAGCTCAAAAAAGGGGCAAATATTGCGAAAATTTTAAACAGCATTTTTCTTCAGAATTCTTTGAGGGAAGTCACTGGAAGTCTAAATTTAGATTTTCGGGATAAATGACCCGTGGCGTCATCCGCCATCTTGAATTTAACTTTTCAACTGGGCTAATAATTCTTTTAAGACTATTCAAAAACATCAATTAGAGTCGAGAAAAAATGCTTTCCTAAAGTCGCGCCTCTCAAAACGCAAAAGCAATTGTAATTCATATTTTGTAACCACTTTAATACCGTGAAGTGTAAAGAGAAAATCCGGGATGGAAACTTCACAAACTCTAAGATTTAATATTTCACTTCTCCTCTTCGCGAGCTGCATCGTAATTTTCAGTTTGCTATTTTAGTTTTACATTAAGTTATTGAAGTTTTATAAAAGCTTATTGTGAAGTATAGCGTAAAAATGCTTTTTAAGAAAAATGTTTTTCAAGTGAAGGTGATATCTTTTTTACTGTTATTAGTTTTTTAGCTCTTTTTCAAATGCTAATAAACTTGAGACAGCTTGAAATAATTAACCCAAATAGAATCCAAAGTTTTTGGCATCGTATTTTTAAGGGATTTAATTAAATACAAATATTTACAGTGACTTTTTACAACCACCCAAAAATATTGTTGTTTTTTAATTTGAATTTCATTAACTTCGATATTTTTAAGCTCACTTATACTTTTTAAAATTAAATTAAAATATAAAAATTACATAAACACGTTTGAATGAGCCGTGTTATAATTAAAACACTCAAAATAAGTTTTTTTAAATGTAAGTTCAGAAACTTAGCCACACACCTCTAGCGGCTTCAAACATTGTATGTCACAAGTTGCAAGGCAATAAAACAAGACTGTCACTATGCCTCTGCATCACTGACATACTTAGGTACTTGAACTTCTAAACTCCATTTTGAGAATAAAATTTACATAATCAAATGTACTTAAATTACTATATAAACTTTATAACTATTTACTACACTAGCGAATCACCCTGGCTTCGTTTCGGTTTCATCTCTAGACAAAAACAAATCTGTCCCACGGGAATCGTACATTCTTCCGAAATGATATATGGCCTTCCTCAAATCAAAGAAATCAAAAAAAGGGCTATCTAATGCAAAAAGAATTTATCAAATCGGATTAGTAGTTCCCGAAATTAGCGCGTTCAAACAAACAAACAAACAAACAAACAAACAATCAAACAAACAAACAAACAAACAAACAAACAAACAAACAAACAAACAAACAAACAAACAAACAAACAAACAAACAAACAAACAAACAAACAAACAAACAAACAAACAAACAAACAAACAAACAAACAAACAAACAAACAAACAAACAAACAAACAAACAAACAAACAAACAAACAAACAAACAAACAAACACACAAACAAACAAACAAACTCTGCCTCTTTATAATATTAGTATAAATTATTTTCCAAAAAATTATTTATATTTTATAATATTAACCAACTCAAAAAATTAAGTATCGTAAAGGAAAACTTATTCACTACTGTAATTGAAAGCATCAGGCTGAGCTTTTAAATCAAAGATGCGTCAAACAGCACATAACCATACTTTTACCTACCTTTTTTTAACGTTGGGAAATGCATTTACGCACGAGGTGTGGGACTCACCGGAGAAGCCAGTACTACCCACTAAAACCCAACAAAACCTTCCCCCCGTCTTAATGGGGCGTAGCAGGATCGCTTACGCATTCAACTACGATACGTTTACCTACCTAGGTACTACTAGATTTTCGTAATTCAAACATTTACTTAATTTCAATTGCACAGCAAAATAAACCGATTTCTTTAAAGCTAACTTAATGAGCAAACAAAAATAGAAGCATCCAATGCTTCCTTTGAACACACGAAATTCTCTCACAGTACAGTCTAAAGTATGCACAAGACAGTCAAGGCTGATAAATGCAAGCAATTAAGCGATGTCTGTTGAACATAGTTACGATTCTGAAGCAAACGTACATAACCGTTGATCCAAGATAGGAGTAATAGATGTGGATATTAGAAGGAAATTAATGTGACATCGGTATTGAACAATTCAGCATAGCTTATCTGTTCTGTATCTACTATATTATATACATAATATTATAAATCTAATTACGCAGTTCAATTTGTAAATAAATCATTGTTAGTATTTTTTACATACTACTTTTCTTAATTTTATTATAAGTTTATTTTAACTCTTCTTAATGTTAAAATTTTTGGTTTATGGCTTATAATACTTTCTTAGATTTACGCTGATATTTAAGAAGTTTTTTTTTGTTCTCGATGTTTATGCTTTACAGCAACGTGACCATTTTACAGACCCACAAAAATTATACTACAATTTATATAAGAAGTGAAATACACCCAAATACCTCGTAATTAAAAAAAACTAATGAGTTTTGCTATAGTATAAACGAATTAAAATTAATTATTTGAGTTGCTATTATCGTCAGTAAAGGTAGTGGGTTACTTATTCTTAAAGAGAATATTATGATTTCATTACAATTTCAAAACCCTTTACTAAAATAATATATAGAATGATAGCAGAGAGTTCAAGAGATTTTAACAAAAAAAAACATATCGATTTATTTTAAATTAAATCGAAAATCGAAATAGGTAGTCATTTATTCTCAATTAGATAGTTAATTCAAATTTCGAATTTTATATTATATCTTATAGAGAAAACAATACAACACTATTTCTTAAAATAAACAACACGTTTCAGCTTAGAATCAGTTTTGATGTTTATGTTTAATTAACTTGCCTACGGTAGGTTAGTTAAAATTAATTTTAAGGATAATATTATTAAATTATTCAGTGAAATGTTATATCCATCTAAATACATATTTATTTCTTTTCATAGCTTAGTTACATGTATAAAGTATTCTCTTAACAATTTTGGTTTTATTATTTACATAGCAAAAGCGACAGTCATTTTTGTTTTAAAGTAACAATTGAAAGACACATCTACAAATTTTTTTTGGAATAACTTCATTTTCATGTTGTAGGAATTGTAAATAATTTAACGAATAGTACTAATAGGCACTATTAAGTATCGATTCACTCTCCATACCGAGAACGAACTGTGATCGGCGCTATAGTGTTGATCGATCCCTATCGTAATTTTATAATTAACTAGCGACTCCTCCTCGTTCCGCTCGGGTTCGTCCCTAGTTACGTTCTAACGTTTATTATAGATTTCTCAGAAATGAAACATTTTCTCATACTAAATTTCATCAAAATCTGTCTAGTGGTTTTCTCGTGAGGAGTTCCCACACAGACAGTCGGACAAAAATTCTAAAAACTAAAGATTCGGCCTCTGTATCGATATTATTGACTAATATTCCAATAAGATTTTTCCAAAAAATATTTAATGCACAGATTCGGCTTAGTTAAAATTTTATTATATGTATAGATAATAAAAAAATAAACTGAATAAAAATATTATGTGCATTGTCCAAACAGATGAGATTAAAAATAAACACAATTTTCTATTTATTATCATTAAACATTACATGTAAAGAAAGAATTCAAATAATCGCATTTTACGTTTTAAAACATATTTCACGAAATGCTTTAAATTTATTGCGAAATTATTTCCAAGATAAATTACATTTTATTGTTTGCAGTAGTTATTCTGTTTCATATAACGCTCGCTAAATGATGCTTGTTTTGCAGTACGACTACGACGACTACTCATTTTGTTTTAATATTTTTACTAAAGTTTTGTGGTTTTACAAGTTTAATTTTAGTTTAATTCTTTTGCTATTTACTCGTACTATAGTTTTCACGTCGAGGACTTGTTCAATCGTTGAAATAAACGATAATATCGGTGCTATGTTTACTGTTTAATATACTTAATAAAATATTTTCATTGTAGCATATTGGTGCAGGTGTCATTTGTCAAACGGTTTTTTTTACTAATGAATTTTCTAACGATTTACAAACATGGCGTAGTATTTCTGCTCTAATCTAAATATTATAAGCGTAAGGCTAAGCGTAAGACATTTGATATTTTGCTGTAAAAATGTTTATCGATAAAATTGATTTAATGCTGTCACTCAATTCATATAGTACTGACAAGTGTCACCCGCACTATGCTGTAATTAAAATGCTATCAAAAACATAAATTTAAAAATGGGAGCCAAATTCAAATATCAGAAATAATTAGTTAAAGAAATAGTTTTTGGAAGAGTGAGGCATGTTGACCTTACAATATAAAAACAGTAACTTGGGTATAGCATAAAGTAAATATAAGTGATTAGCCGAATATAAAATAACTTGTACGTAAAAACTAGCCAAGTCAAATCTTGAACTTCAATTTATCCTAAGTTATCTACTCTGTGTAATAATTCAACTGTTCAAATTTAAGAAGTTCTATTTTTAAATAGCAAACACTTTTATAGTAGAAAAAATAAGAAATTGTGTTTTAAATTTATATTAGAATGTTGTTTGCTCTTACGAAAAAAATTCAGGATTGTCTACAGAATTTGGCACCCACTTAGATCTCAATTCTTTTGTCGGTGAAGTTGACAACCACACTTATTCTTAGTATTGAACTTGGCTCCCATTTTCACATTTATGTTTTTAATGGGATATCATGACTTTTTGTAATGAAACTATTATTAATCATAATTCCAAAGTGAAATGTAAATTCAATCTTTTTTTTCATAATTTTGCGACTATTCGTTAGTGGATTAGGTGGAATAGGAAAATGTTATTTAATCATCATGAAACCTTTTCTCCTGAGAAAGAAAAAGTTTTTGCTATTACTATGATTGCTATTGCTATTATATTTCAAAAGGCACTAGGTGTTAAGCTATTGCTATTATGTTTGGAAGGCAGAAGGTGTAATAAAAATTAATTTTAAGACGTTAATATCTCAATAACCGTTTGAGCTGTATTTACGAAATTGGGGATCCTAGTTAATCTAAAGGGATTTAATAAATGAACCAAATTTCATGAGTTTATGCTAAATAGATTTTGAGTTATTAGGAGGTGAATAGTGGCTCCAAATGGTTAGTCTAAATACACACGGTGCTGTATCGCCAGTTCCTTTGGCTTGAACTTGGCTGGACCCGCTACCGTCTTGACATTTTATTGAACTTTCTGTTTTCCATAGAGTTTCATTTTCAAAGTTAAATTTTAATAAACAAACACGATCACTATGTTTGGCACTTGTTATTTTCACGCTTGACGACGAAATGTATAAAACAAAAGATTTTTATATATGAGAGATAAGTATGGAGCGTAGAGATAAGGAGGAATCACTGTGTTGTATGGAAAAGTTTCCGTCAAAACGGGTCCAATAAGGGTGGCGCTGCAGTAGCGTAGGATAAATTTTAAAGGAAGTGCAAAAAGAAATTAGTATGAAAGAGAAATTAACAATGATGGTTATATTTATTAAATTATTTTAGACTATGTAAATAGTTGAGGTTTCTTATACTGGTATTTCATTAATAATTTTCGTCATGAACATTTTTTAATTCTTGAACTCCGCACACTTCACAACACCTAAATTCATATCGTTGTTTTTCGTACGCCAGCGCCATTTACACATATGTGTGTACGTCGCACACAGGTGGACAGTTTTTCAACTTGTCTCCAATCCCATATATGAGACTCCTCCTTGCCTCTACCTTCCATATGAGCCAAATATAAAAATGACAGACATAGTGTGTATATTAAGTAAACAGTGCACCAATATTTACAGTATTCCGCTTGCGTGGCTGGCTGGCGAGCTACCTGTAGTAGACAGATGGTATGCGTGAATACACTACAAATAGTAAAAAACCTTAAACAACCGGTCTGACATTTTAGAATGTAAACACGAAATCAGCATATAATTCTTACACAATTTAAAATAACAAGCCTAAGGAAACTTCTAAAACCTAAAAGCAAAGAATTTCGAATTTTTACACTTTCTGTGTAACTTTCATGAAGCTGCTTTATTATGGAAATACATTACCTACCTACATTATAAAATTAGCCAACGTGAAACTTATTTTCATTTGCGTAAAAGCTTAAAATTCACTCATTATATTTTTATCTCTATTTTTTTTAAATAACTAGTAGACTTACGAAGGTTACAGAATAAAATGAATTTTATTAATACCGCTTCAAGCACATCGGTCAGATGTTTCTTCATTCTAAAGTAATACTTGCTATACTTAGTATAAATATGTGTTCTCTTTTAAATCTATACTAATAAATGGAGAGCCGACTTTTTTGGTCGGTTATACTGCGATAACTACTGAACCGATCGGAATAATACTCATACCATAAGATGCAGGGTGTTTCGGAGAAGGTTTTAGTATATGATATGTTGGTGATTAATGTACGATGCGGGCGGAGCCACAGGAAAACGCTAGTAGGTAATCTATACATATAATAAAATTGTAACTAAGCCGAATCTGTACATTAAATATTTTTTGGAAAATCTTATTTAAATAAACATTATTATCGATACAGAGACCGAATCTATAGTTTTTAGAATTTTTGTCCGTCCGTCCGTCCGTCCGTCCGTCTGTCTGTCTGTCTGTCTGTTACCGCATCACAGAAAAACCACTGGAGGGATTTTGATGAAACTTGGTATGGTGATAGCTGGTTATCCGGGTCAACATATAAGATACTTTTTACCGCGGGAAAAATTTCTCATTTCTAAGAAAAAATACAAAAACTGCAATGTAAGAGTGGTTTTGGTCATCTGAACACGGGCGGAGCCGCGGGCAATGCTAGTAAATATTAAACTTTAAAAAAATAATCCTTTTAATTAAAAAAGTCCCGTTATGCACATAATAGCATCTACAATTTTCATTTAAGAATATAATATAATAATATATTTAATTCTAGTTTAGGCAATAACTTGAATATACCTATAGTCTTAACTACAATAACCACTAAACACTAAACTACCAATAATTAACAATAATCAAGTTGTTTTAACAAATCACTGATATAATATATTAAATTAAATATTTCCTTAATACTAGGTACTTCATTAATTTAGCATTTTAGAAAATATAGAACACGGTATATTGTTAGAACAGTGATGAATGAAAATGATTAATGGCTCGGGCCTAATGTTGTGAATTGTTCGTAGCTGATGATCCATGTACATTGTAAAAGTACGCTATAAAAGTTTTATTTTACGTTTTTCGCACTTTACTTTGCCTACAAAGGCGCGCTCTCAATACTGCTAATTTAAATGTTCTACATTTAAGAGCTTTTGCAATATAAATTGACCTATTTCAATGTAAATCTCAGCCGCTGAATGCAAGAACAATGTTCTTACTTTATTTTTATTGTAACTTAAAAAATACAGTAGCTTTAGAAGCTTCATTTTCTTTTCTTGTAGAAACTTTAAGAGGCTCTGAGATCTATATTATCATATCTTACAATGTAGGGTTTATAACTTTCCGCTACATGCGATCATTTCTGACGCAACGTAATTTAGAGATGATCGGAGTAGGTATCCTGAAACTTTGCTATTTTAAAATCTTCTCTTATTTTTATCAAGTGTTTTATTATTTACTATAAATACGTAAATATATTTACTATAAATATATAAATATGTAAATATATTTAACCTTATAAAGTTAATTAAAATGTAGATATATACCTAGGTTCCTACATGTGTATGTGTATTGTTAATTTTACTAAAGTTTACTTAGTAACATTTATTTCTTTTTTTTTTGCAATGGGAAACCCAAAAGTTACCATCAAACCACTTTTTTCATGAAGATCTATTATTCCTATGGGTTTAAATCGTATCTACGTGGTAGTAAAAAGTCTAGGGTTTTCTAATATTATTCTTCTAACCTGCTGGAATTTCGTCCTTTTTCATAGGCAGAACTTAAGTTATCTAACCTTACTATTTGGTAGGTTTACTTTTGTGATGACTCACATCAATTTTATGACCTAAACGTATGTTCGACACGACTCTTATAGTAACATGTTCATATTCTTCTAGTGCAAACAAAATTTTGTGAAATCCTTAGCGTACATTCTTTGCCATGTATTACAACTTCTGAGATTTCCAGCGGGATTCGGTAGTACTTATAATATTCATTACTTGTGCTCGTGAAGTGAATAGAAAATAAGAAAGTTAGACAAAAAGATTTATAAAATTTCGACTACAACATTTTTACAGTAAGTATCTATGTACTCATATTCCAGTTATCCATACTAATATTATAAATGAGAAAGTGGCTCTGTCTGTCTATCTGTCTCTTACATTTTTACGCCTAAGCCACTGAACCAATTTTGATGTTTGGTATAGGGAGGGATCAGGGATGGGACCTTAGAGAAGGACAGAGGACACCTTTTGTCACAAAAATGAAACTTGAAAGGCGTGAAATATACCTGGGTTGAAATTTTGTATTGGGAACAAATCATTTCTCAAGATTCAATTTTTTTAAAATAAAACAAAAATGCATTTTTCGCTATAATTTTGGTAGAAAATAAAGAATATTTCGGCGTTTATGACCAATCAAGGTAATATAAGGGATGATTTCAAGTTTATTTTAAAGTACTTACTTACTTTTCTATACCTGTAGCTATATGTATTTAAATTATAGTCTATCTATTCCATACCAATCGTTAAAACGTACATTCGTTAACGGACGAACCCGAGCCTAGCGATGGTGATTAGTGAGTTATTTATCTATACTATAATAAAAAAGTAGAGGTCGAATGTCTGTACATAGCAAAAAAATGCTTAAAACCGAGTCAGGGGGACGTAAAAAGACAAATACAACAAATCCCGATTTTTTCAATTTTTTTGTTTCTCTGTTTGTCTGTTTGTACGAGCTAATCTCCGAATCTATTGAACCGAATTAAATGAAATTTTGCATGGTGGTACCTTAATCTCCGGGCAATATCTTAGATACTTTTCATCCTAGAAAATTAAAGAGTTCCCGTGGGATAGATAAAAAACTATAGTATCTTATACAGCTTAGTACACAGCAACTTATGCACCTAATTTAGTAAAATTTAACATTCAAATACCTTATATTGCCAGTCAAACAACAGGTTACTTTTCATCCCGGAAAAATGAACGGTTCCCGTGGGAACTAATAGATCTCTATTAGTGTTGTTCTAGAGGCGAACCCCTAGCGAAGCGAGGGTGAGCCGCTAGTTATTTAATAAATATGCTTTGGTAATTTAGCTACTTTTACCCGACCGAAGCCTAGAGGAGGGTTATGTGTTTGACCTGAACGCATGTGTGTATGTATATCCGACGATACGATCCTATGTTCCCTCGTAATTACTAAATGTTTTAACCGATTTTGATGATTCGTACTTCTCACACACACAAATGTATGCACCCAGCGGGACTCGAACCCGCGACCTCCTGCACAGCAAGTAGGGTCACTACAAACTGAGGCAAACGTGTCATCAAGTTTCATAATGATATTGTTTTCAACCGACTTCAAAAAGGAGGAGGTTCTCAATTCGACTGTGTTTTTTTTTTATGTTTGTTACCTCAGAACTCCGTCATTTATTAACCGATTTGGATAATTTTGTTTGAAAGGGTATACTTCCAGATTGGTCCCATTTAAATTTCAAAAAAAAATACCACCCCTAAGGGTGGAAAAACAACTAATGATGAATTTAACCTACTTCTAATTGTCATATTGACTTGAAACTTTGCAAGTATTTCTATTTCCGTTGATAGTACAGTGGTTCGGTGTTGTTGACCTGACCTGATGGCAAGGCCAGAAGGTGGATAGGTGGAACTCTTCAACGGCTAATAGTAGATACTTGAGTTTGGGCTTATTTTGTTTGATTTGACTAGCCTAACACGTTAGAATCCTTACTTTGCTACTACTGTCTACACTAAAATGGGAAAAATAAAAACTTTTTAACAAAAAAATAAAAACCGACTTCAAACAAAAGAACTAAAAATTAAAAAATAACTGATTGGTAGTTTTCATTTACTATACATACCTAATCAAATATTTTCGAAGTCGGTGTGCTTTGGCTAAGTAATTAAAGCCTACCTATTAAATACATACCTAATCAAATATTTTCGAAAGCGGTGCCAGCCCATACAAAGCAAAGCACACCGACTTCGAAAATATTTGATTAGGTATGTATAGTAAATGAAAACTATCAATCAGTTATTTTTTACTTTTTAGTGCTTTTGTTTGAAGTCGGTTTTTATTTTTTTGTTAAAAAGTTTTTATTATCATTATGAATTAACACATAACACCAAAACAATTGATTTATTATCAAATGTGAATCACTGAACTCTAATAACGTTATTAAAATAATTTAAAATAAATGAATACTTCAAAATTGTTTACGGTTGAAGAAAATCAAAATTAGACCGCTTATAAGTACCTGTCACTGTACTTGTACGATAATATCATTATTTGTTATCAATGGTGAAAATTGTGGTTTTGGAATGATATTCCCACATTAAGTAATTTGTGTCCTTGCCAGGACTGAATTATTTTAATATTTTATATTAAAGGAGTTTCTGTTGCGTAAAAAAATCATTAAGTACTCTACTTTACGGGAATGAAACAGTCTATAAACATATATTAATTTACCAAAATTATTGATGGGACAGTGCAAAAACTTATACCTTCTTCATATTTTTTACAAGTTAAGGTTGTAAGACTTTTTTACTAAGAAGCCACAATAATATTGTTAAAAACTGACCACAGATGATATTCTTTTCATGATTGTTTTTATAGGAGTACACACATTCAAAATATAATATATATAAATTTTATACAACAATCAAAAATACGCATGTACAATTTTTTTGAAAATCACCCATAAATTTCTATTCAATAAGGGTTGTTAGATCGTCAATAAAAATACATATATATGGCTTTGACTACAATATATTTTGGTTTCAATAATAATAATTGTAGTTTACACAGAATACAATATTACAAGATTGCAATGAGATACTTAACCTAGAGGAAAAAGAGAATATAAAAGGCAGTGTAAGAAGAATCCATTCTTAATTGCCGTCAGTCCGTACTGGATTTAATTCAGAATAAATATAAAGTATTTATTCCTCATCAACAAGCAGTAACACCCTGTTTTTATCAACCCTTACTTTGGGTGCGCTTCTCAATTTCTTTATAAATTTATCAGCAATTCTGTCATCAATCTCATCACCGGTAAATTCTGAATATTCAGATAAAACTTTCTTTTGCAAACGCTTAAAAGGTAACTCATTTCCTTTCTTCTCTAAAATTGAAATAATAACAGCATGCCAGTCAAATATACCATTATTTTCAGGCACTTCTCTCTCACCTAGAGCAACATTTTGGTCATGAAGACAGATATTTTCATTCGCTTTAGCTGCAGCAAGCTCATTCTCCATTTTGAGCTTTTTCATACTGGCTTTTACCTTCAATGTCTCACTTTCTATATTCTGCACAGCTTCTGGTACCTCTAAAGTTGACACAGTATCTTGTCGTTTACGTTTCTTTTCTTTAACTTCTTGGTCATGCCCATTAATATTCTCCTTATTCTTTTTCTTTCCCTTTTTAGATACAACGGTTTCAGCATTAACTTCTGGTTCTTCTGGAGGTGCCACAGCACTTAGTAATTCTGCTTCATATTTTTTACGCTTTTTCTCCTCTTTTTTTTGTTTCTTAGAAAGCTTCTTATTTTCTTCCTTTCCAGATTGAATTTCACTTTCATCTTTGGTGACAGTATCTTTTTCTTCATCTTCTTTATCTTCTTCATGGTTACCATTCTCTAATTTACCATTTAGACTTTCACCATTTTGATTATTTTCCTCCGTAGAACCATTTTCCACAGATGCATCATCTTTATCTTTTTGACTTTGGTTTCTATTTTGCACATTCATATTTGAAAGCTCAGTTAACTTTACTGAAATTAAGTCCCAAGCTTGATCAATATCTTTAGGGTTTGTTTTATGCCCACAAACATTTTTTACAAAGTTAATAAATTTTGGTTTCTTCCTTGGTGTGTTATTATGCTTGCTTATAGTCTCAATAATTCTCAAAACATTTCTAGATGTATTTTTCTGTTCATCTAACACAGATTGTAACATTTCCACCCAAGCATTTTGCTTCTTTTCACCTTTTTTTTCCTTTGCAGTAAATCCTTTGCCAGAATAGCGTTCTTCTTCAGTAATACACTTTGTATGAGCTTCATAGTCATTTCCTCTGAAAAAAATAATAATTGTATGATACATGTGTATTTAAATGAAACAATAAATCCTTTTAAATGTACAAGGAATCAGTAAAATATACATGAAGTATCAATTAATTTGTGTGCATTTATAGCATTATGCTTTACCTCAAAATTACAACAAACCTTGCCAAAATAGGTTGCATTTGCAGTTCTATTTTTAGCTAAGACAACCATTAACATTTGAAAACGTGAACTAAATATTAAGATACTTACAAAAAGTCTTTAAAACAATCCATGCAAGAGAGGTTAGGGTTTCTATTTCTGCATTTTGTCAAATAGTGTTTTTCAACTTTCGGTTTTTGGACTGATTCTCCGCAGTGGCCACAAGTAAAAACAACCATATTTTTCTCTGAATACAAATAAAAATGTATATAAAATTACTATTGTATGTGAGTTTAACTTATTACAATAAATATGTATAAATCCTGGAAAATAAATAATCCTTTTAGGTACGTGACTTTAAGCAATGAACATTGTTATTTTGTAGGTTTTGTAGTAAAACAATAATAATTTGTAAAAATCACATACTTTGTGATTGAAGATTTCTAAATTCACACTAAATTGTTTTGTTTTATCAACACACGTGCCATCCAAAACACACCACAAAATTTCGAATCCGAAATTATTGAAAAAAGTACGTATTCGTGTTTGTCAAATGTCAATGTCAATTTTTCAATTATGTAAAGTGCACAAAATGCTACAGTAAAGTTACAAGCCATTCATAGGTATCTACTTAATTACAGAAACAATAATTAATATCTAATTTATGACGATAAGTAGAATAATTGGGTGAATTTTTCATAAGCTAAGTAATTTTTACAAAATAACATACAATTACTTAAGAGTATCAAATGGGGAAGAATTTTGCCTTTTTCGCCCGCCAGATGCTGCGATCAAAAAAAAGTAAAACTTTATCGCGTGAATGGATTTTTTTGTTCATTTTATTTATAATTGAAATAAACTAACAAATTGGACAATGCCAGCATGTAAAGAAAATGCATATCATTTGTTCCCAAAAGACAAAAACTGAAGAAATTGTGGGCTAAAGCAATAAGACGACTTAAATTGGCAAAATTACAATTCACAATATTTATATTGAAGGCTATATGTGGACATCATTTCACAGAAAGTGATTATAAAACTATTAAATCGTCTACACTCTACACTTTTTTTATTTTTGTACTTTTTTAATACTTTTATTTTATTATAATCCATGCATCTTTACCGTAGACTGAGAATTATCAGTCTACGTTTTTTACTACTATTGGAACTTTTACAGATACATAATATATTAACAACTATAAAATAAAAATCATTTCTATTTAGTAGTTGGTAGCCCTAGTATCAACAATGTGCTTTCAAAGTTTCAATTGACAGTTGACTTTTGCTATACAATATAATTTCCGATTACTTCAAGTTTACGAATTTCGGGTGTGTCCAAATTTTAAATGCATTATTGCATTTTAATATAATTTTGAAATAAACATGATAGTATGACTGAAAAAATAAAGATGATAGTTAAATATAATTTAATATATTTATTAATGTTAATAAGTAAGTACAGATATTTTGAGTTGTAAGTGTATCTATTTCATTTGTAATAAACCGTTGTAGGATGTATGAATAAAAATACTGACAAAGTTTCTTAATTATAACTGACTTTGCAGCATCCACAACTGCTGACTTTTCATATAGAGAGCCTTTATCTAATGTTATTACTGACAAAGACAAACCAAAAGTAGAGGGTGAGGACGTTGTATCATGGTGTACTACATCAATAGCTGAACAAAAAAAATGTGAAAAGCTTGCAGATGCTATTATAAAAGATAAAGGGCTATTTGGAAAACATTTTTTTGAAATACAATGTAAAAGAGTAAGTAGTTCATGCATATTTTATTATTTAACTGCATTTACAATAAAAAATCAAATATTGTAGTACCTAATACTTTCTTGGATTCACGCGAATATCAACATTTTAATGTAAGGAGGTTAGAGTAATGAAATGCTTGAGTGTTGACTTAAGACTACTTTATTTATATTAATGTTAGGATTACATATATTTATGATACTACTAGTAGGAGAGAGGCACACACGAGTACATTAAATAAAACAACATTTTCGGATTTTTTCGCGGATTTTCGGGAACGACAAGAGAGTCTGTCCTGTGAACATGATTGCTATAAAGCGTTTGAAATGTCTGCAACTAAAAATTTAAAAATATGCAAAAATAAACAGAAAAAGCTACACCTTCCCTTTATATAACTATTTAATTATTAATTTGAATAACAATAAGGTTACATATTTTTAGGCATTTGACACTGAAGAATGTATGTCATGGGTAGACAGAGGAGAAGCTTCGCTGCTGGCATTAGATGCTGGTGAAGTGTATGTTGCTGGCCGATTCCACTCTTTAGTACCAATTGTACAAGAGGTAAGTCAAGCTTTTGAAATATTTTTGTATTAGTAAGCATTTGACTTTTTTTTAATTGTAATTATATATGTATTAATAATAATAGTTAATTAATCATATTTATGTAGACTGATATTTGCTTGGACAAAGTATCAAAAATTATACTTAATTACAGCTTTATGGGAGAGGTGAACCCTACCAATTGGCAGTAGCAATTGTAAAGAAAGGTGGTCTACCACATGTTCAGGCTGGTATGGGACTTCATGGGTTGAGAGGAGCTAAGGCCTGTTTCCCTGGAGTAGGATCTCTAGCGGGATGGGTGATGCCTATACATACAGTAAGTTTACGTTATTAAAGCATTATAGTCAAGCGACCAAGGCGCAAGTGTTAAGTTTACGTTATTAACCTGTCAGCGACTGCCGAGCCATGGGTGGCTCGGTTAACAATTGATTTCTTAGAAATTAACCGTGAGGTGTTAAAACCAAAACAAATATTTTTTATTAACTTTTAATGATTGAATATCTCATTTCAAAACTAGCAATCCTTCAACCTTGGTTCAGGTTCATCCTTCGATAAAAACAAATTATTATCTCACAGTAATCATACATTTTTCCAGGATAAAAAGTAACCTGTGTGCTATTCCAGACTATAATTTATCTCTGTGCCAAATTTCATAAAATCCATTCGGCCATTCTGGCATGACAGAAACAAACCATCCATTCATCCTCACAAACTTTGACATTTATAATATTAGAATGGATATTGTAATCTAGATCATACGAGATTTGTTTTTTAAAACCATTAAATATTTTTACAGTTAATGCAAGAAGGTGGTCTTAAAATAACAGATTGTAATAACCATGTGAAGTCAGCTATAGAATACTTTGGTGAATCCTGTGCTCCAAATTCTTTAAAGGATATGTATAATCCTATTGGTGACAACTCTGATAAGTAAGTGATTATATAAAAGTATTTTTTATTTGAATATAAACTGCCATTAAAATATAGGGAAAACCAATTCATATAAAGTAATCTAACTTATGAATGCTTGAGTTTATTTAATTTTTAGTATTTAAAATTTCTTTAAAATGTTATATATATATATATATATATATATATATATATATATATATATATATATATATATATATATATATATATATATACATACATACATACATATACATATATGAATATACTGGCTGGAAACCATGCTAATATAAAATAATGGAGAAAATCTTATAAATTGATAAAAGATAGATTATTTTAAATGTCAAATATTCTAGTAATTCTAAGAAATGAACATTTTGATATAGATTATGTAAGCTGTGTACTGGTGGGGCAGGTGTGCGTTGCACCTTAGCAGATCCTTATGCGGGGTACGAAGGTGCACTAAAGTGCTTACTTGCTAATGGCACGGGTGATATCGCTTTCGTACGTGACACTACCATACAACATACCTTGCTGTCGCATAAGGTACTTGGTAAGTATTTTCTTATTTTATAAATAGTGATATATAATTATTATAAATTTCGTTATAAAACAGCTCACAAGGATTTTCCAGGAAAACAAATATTTGGCAATTAACAATTATATTCCTCGCTTTGTCTGAATACTCATTTTACATTAATATTTTTATATTCCTAACTTATATAATAGGAATCACCGACTGTCCACTTGACATATCAAAAATCCATTGTCAAAATCTACAAACTGGCACATAAAATAACTGAATGTTACACTTATTGCAACAAGAATAGAAAGGTTATATTTTTTGTAAAGATTGAATCCATACAGTAGCCCCCTTCATATTAATATTATTGAATAAAAATGTAGATAGTGAGACACGCTAGTGACACTTCGGATTTCTGTGACTTAATAATGTAAACTACATAGTTATAAAATACAACTTGTACATAAATAAATGCTCTAATTCTAAAAAATCTACAAATCATGTGTATTAATTTTTTAAATTAATTACGATTTACATATTATTGTCGAATTTTTATTTCAAATAAAGATATCATTTTCACAATCGAGAATGGTAGTGTGTAATTTTAAATATGAATAAGCTAAACATAATATTTATAGATAATGTAATTCTACATATATAATTATTTAAATAGAGTATTGAGTTAGCTAGATATAAATAAATATGTTGGAAGTTGAGGCATTAACACACAGCACCATTTAGTTCTATGATGAAGCTTGTGTTATGGATAACAGATAGTTGATACACTACACATATATAACTTTAAATACATACATATTATAAATAACACCCATAACTGGAGTACAAACATTCGTGCACATCACACAAATGATTCTCCCAGCGAAATTCGAACCCACGAACGCTAGCACAGCAAGTATAATATCACTACACAGTGAGCCAAATGTGTCGTCAATATATATAATATAAATCTTTGATGATTTTCTAAAATTTTTCATAGGTGGTGTTACAGAAGATAGCTTTGAATTAATATGCCGGGATGGATCGCGTAAATCGGTCCGGGAATGGGAACAATGTAACTGGGGTATAGTGCCCGCTGATGCAATAGTCACTAGCAGTGCCGCTACAGTGCTACAGAGAAAGAAGTATGTTTTTTTTTGTAATTTCTTAGAATTGTTTTAAGGAGTATGTTTAAGAAATATTTAATCTGCGCCAAATTTCATTCAGATCCGTTCAGTGCAGAGGTGTGATTGAGTATCAAACATCCATCCATCAAAAATTTCGCACTTACAATATTTATCGGATATAGAATTTATCAATCATTTGGGTATTTATCTCATCTTTTGGTTTATCTCATCAATCATTTGGGTTCATAAAATTAGAATTTGCTAAAAAAAATTGACTACAGCGCCATCTATCAATTTCTAGATTAGATAGGAACCAAATTATATTAAAAATGACGTGTACGCACACATACACACGTGCGAGCGCGCTCTAACACACACTAATATATACAACTAAATTACTGATTTTTGATTATCTTTATTGTAACTTGTATCCATATTATAAGGAAATAGTGGTATACATAGTATAGTAATTCCAGTCAACAAAATATTTTAAAAACAAAGTAACTGACATATTTCCTATTATTCACAGATATCAAAACTTGTTGCTCAAGATTTTAGAACTATATGGAGAACCGAACTCATTCAATAATAACTCGAACCGTACCAGTGATTATCAACCACGTGACCAGTACGGCAACGTGCTGACGTCTACCACTGAGCGTATAAGATATAACGACTGGAACAGACGAGATCAATATTTAGAGAGGGATTACAGGAATGAAAGGTATATTTTCTGGTAGCTTTAATTGGTGCATTATTTATTGATTTCCGGGATAAAAAGTATCCTATATCCTTCCCAGGGTCTCAAACTATCTTCTTACCAAATTTCATCTAAATCGGTTCAGTACATTCAGAGATTACCTCCTACAACCTCACAAAGTTTACCTCTTTATAATATTAGTATAGATGGGGAAGGGAGTTCCATATTTTAGTTGTTTCTAAATAAACTTGAATTAATTTTCTTTTTTGATTTTTTATGCTCATTTAAGTTAATTTGTAATTCTTATTTTTATTTAACAAAAAATGTATTATCTATATTTTTTTAGTATATCGCCTTTCAAACAAAGGACAGACTCGTCTGGGAGACCTATAGAGCTACCGTTCTACCTATTCAATTCTGGGGATACAACGGATTTATTGTTACAGGTATATTTTATACAAATTTATAATTGAGTAGTTTTATTTTTAACCAACTACCTCAAAAAGGAGGAGGTTCTCAATTTGGCTGTATTTTTTTTTATGTTTGTTACCTCTGAACTCCGTCATTTATTAACCGATTTGGACAATTTTTGTTTTGTTTGAAAGTGTATACTTCCAGATTGGCCCCATTTAAATTTCAAAAGAAAATACCACACCTAAGGGTGGAAAAATAGCTAATGATGAATTTAACCTACTTCTAATTGTCATATTGACTTGAAACTTTGCAAGTATTTCTATTTCTGTTAATAGTACAGCGGTTCGGTATTGTTGACCTGATCTGATGGCAAGGCCAGAAGGTGGATAGGTGGAACTCTTCAACGGCTAATAGTAGATACTTTGAGTTTGGGCTTATTTTGTTTGATTTGACAACCCTAACACGTTAGAATTCTTACTTTGCTACTACTGTCTACACTAAAAAGGGAAAAATAAAAACATTTTTTACAAAAAAATAAAGACCGACTTCAAACAAAAGCACTAAAAAGTAAAAAATAACTGATTGGTAATTTTCATTCACTATACATACCTTTTTTTTTTTTTTAACGTTGGGAAATGCATTTACGCACGAAGTGTGGGACTCACCGGCGAAGCCAGTACTACCCACTAAAACCCAACAAGACCTTCCCCCGTCTTAATGGGGCGTCGCAGGATCGCTTACGCATTCAACTACGACGCCCCGACGGCAGGTCTGCCGAAGCAGACCACAACAACCATGGGGTTGCTCCACAGTCAACTCTGCTATCAGAGAAGTACCAGGAGCAACCCGCATGGTACACCGCCCTCCGAAGAGAGCCGCTTCCCACCGCCCACCGAAGCGGGCCACCTCCCTGTGCGTTTCTTGGCTTCGCGCCCGGCTGTATTGCCAGGCACTACTGAGCCCCCCCACCACGACAAGGTGAACGCACGTTGGGGGGGTCACAATCAAATAATTTCGAAGTCGGTGCCAGCCGATACAAATCAAAGCACACCAACTTCGAAAATATTTGATTAGGTATGTATAGTGAATGAAAACTACCAATCAGTTATTTTTTACTTTTTGGTGCTTTTGTTTGAAGTCTGTTTTTATTTTTTTGTTAAAAAGTTTTTTTGTTTTGTGATTTAACTATTGAAGTTTTTTTAAAAAAAAAAGCAATACTTGTTCACTAATAGGGAAGGGAATATGCGTGATTTTTTATTTAATTTTTTTATACAATAGCTAACATTGTTATATAATTGTAAAAAAAATATCCAGTTCCAAAAAACTAAAATTTAGTGATTTTTTTTAATATCATACCGATACGGACACTTTAAACGCCCGCCATTTCGCTGATTTGGCGTGACGTCGCAATATGATATACAAAGAAAAGCCACGACTCAATTTGTAGCGACAAAATCGTCAATCACTCTGTTATGACAATACTTTGACATCATATTCTGTCTGAGTGAAACTTCTTTAAAATCCTTGTGATTTGAAACTCGATGTACCGAAAATGCGACACTAAAAAGAGACAAATACATAGAGTTAAGCTGGCGAACGAATGAGATGGAGTACATTGCCATGTTGCCATGGTAACCGTTGTTATTGTCTGACAAATATATATTATTATATTCTTTCCATATATGATATTCTATAAATATATGATTCTTATATGCCTTATTTTAATTATTGATTTGTTTTAATTTAATTGTGATACACTTTTTTTTATCAATAGGATGCAACTATGAACTTCCGTATCCTCAAAGAAGAAGAACAATCTGCGGATCACATATTAACCTTGAAAGATTCTCCGGTAAGCTCTCAAGCTGAGAAAGCAGTTGTCGGTATAAGAGACTGCCCGGTGAAGCGAGCCGTGCTGTGTGTCACTAGCGATCCGGAGATGGAGAAATGTGTTAAAATGAGGGTATGTAATCCATACTAATACTATAAATGTGAAAGTGTTTTTGTTTGTTTGTGTGTCCTTCTTAACGTGGAAATGGAAAGACCGATTGGCGTATTTTTTTTGTGTGGAGATAGTTTGAGGGCTGGAGAGTGACATAGGCTACTTTTTATTGTGGGAGATAATGTCATTCCCACGGGAAAACATGTTATTATACAACCCAAAAAAATATTTATGATCAGAATTACTTGAAACTTGGTATTAATGCTCTTCAATACAATTAAATAAATACGTGTTTTAGCATTTTTCGAAATTCATCCCATAAGGGTTTACCACCCTATATAATATACCCTATAATAGGGGATGAAAGTTTGTATGAAACCTAACTTTTTAGATTTTTTTTGTAGTTTTAGCGCGAGTAAAGCCGCGGGGTCTGCTAGTATGTACCTATATATTTTTTATAATTGTGTAATTACTTTTCAACCAAAAAAAGTACACTGTATTTTAAGTGACTTAAAAATTAAAATGTAGACCTTTAATACTGGAATTTTATTGCTTATTATTATCAAAGGAACGTGAATTCAATTAAATTATAAATTACAAGTTTTTCTCGCTTCGCTTGGATATATCCCTTTTTGACTCATATCCAGGGGTTCTATAGCATGAAAAATTAAAATAGTTTATAATCGCAATTTTTTTATGTAAGTTTATTTATGCTATAAGATATTGCTTCTTGCTAAATATCATGTGTTTAGGTGAACAGGTAGTAACCTAGATTTTTGATTCGCTTGCGAGTGTCAATATATGCGACATAAACAGCCGTATATTGATTGCGTTTATTTAGTAGTCAAATTTTTCACAGGCCTGACGTATTGCAGACCTGACTGAGTATTTGATATTAATTTTAACTTGATTTTAATAATGGGTCTTTAAAAACAGACAAAGAAACGATCCTACAAGAGTTCCTTTTTTCCTCTTGAGTATGGAACGCTTTTTTTTATGTTGTGATATCCATTGGCTAGAAAACCTACTTCTACTCACTAAAACCTAACTAAACCTACAAACCTTTACTTGTCTACTCAATTCCACGAGATATTGGTGAAGTAAATGGTGCCCAAACTGCACTCCTAGTAGCCATCGAACATAAGAATTGAATTTACTTTACAACTTACTTGAACTTTGACCGATGTACGGAGCCCTAACTCTCGGTTGCCGGCAGGTGGCTCTGAAGGCGGCGTTCCTGTCCCCGCAGCTGGTGTGCTGGCGCGCGCACAGCACGCGGCACTGCGAGCGCGCGCTGGCCGAGGGCGTGTGCGACCTGGCGCTGCTGGACGCCGCCGACATGCTGCACGCCGCCCACAAGTACCGCCTCGTGCCCTTCATGCAGGAGGTGGGTGTGTGTGTGTGTGTTTAGTAGAAAGCAGGTTTTTTTAGTTTAACTGATTAATTTGATAATTTAAGTTTTTTTTATGTTTGGTTTAATAATTTAAAGCTGTTTAATTTAGTTACAATGACTTCTTTTTGTAACAAGTACTTTCTTTTATTCTATATAAAACATGAATAAATTATTTAAAACTATTTTCGGGCATTCTGCTCATGGTTAGCGCCGGCGGCAAAAACCGGGTATTTTGAGGTTTATTATTCGGGTAAATCAATGACTGTTATCTGGCAGCCCTGGACGAGGCCCGCGGGCCTCCCTTCAATGTAAGGGGGTCACCCATAGTCCACCACGCTGGTAGAGTGCGACTCGGACAGATCATGTCTGGAAAAATTGTTAGGTTCTCTCAGCAGGTTGTTGTTGATGTTTTCATTCACCATAAGAGTAGTGGTTATCATCGTGTATTATTAATCAAATTATATTATTGCCATTTTTACCATAATGGTACAAACAAATATACTGCACATAAAATATATATGGGGCATTCCATGCTAAATCGGACGATTTCAAATTTTTTTATTTTTGATTTTCTTAATATTTTAATATTTTTAGTATACCTCAAAAGAGGCTTCCTCGTAAATTTTGACAACTTCCTCAATCAACTTTTAAGCCCGGTCCAATATCAATAACGTATCCGGCAATCATGTGTAATTTAAAACGTGTCCAATAAAGATTTTTATTTATAATTCAATTACTACCAATTTAAATAACTTTTTCGTCATTAATTTTAATGATATTAGTAAATGCATAAATAATATAATTTTAAACTTATTATTATTTTATAAATAAAAATTATAATTTAACCACAGGTGTATTCAAGCGGTAACAATTGGTACTACGCGGTTGCGGTAGCAAAGGAACAAGATCCCGATACAGACCTAACTTACCTCCGCGGGAAGAACACGTGTCACACCGGCATCGGCATGGCGGCGGGGTGGATCTATCCTTTGGCCTATCTCATATCTAATGGATGGGTTCGGTAAGTATCTGGTATTTGAGTATAAAAATAACTAATAGTATTTTGCAGGAGAAAATGTATGTAAGTGTGCACAAAAAACGGAAAAAGGAAAGTACGTTTTGATGTACCAGGATTAAAAACCATCTTGGTCTCTATGTTCTACTTAGAATGTAGAATGCCATTCTTTCATGGTTTTTATTTTCGAAAAAATGAAAAATAAAAAAAGACTAACTAGTAGATACATTTTTCGAAAAATTGATTTCATTTATAAATTAACAATTTTCATTTTCCAAAAAATTAATAATAAAAAAAAAAATATCGAAACTTTACCGATTTTATTCAAAATTTCTATAATAGGGCGGCATTTTTTACTATACCCAGTGGCGGTGCTAAGGTTGAAACCGGCACTGTCTGTATGGATCGGTAGTATTGTGAATACGTGTCCAGGTCGTACGGGTGCGACGGCGCGCACGCGGCCGCGCAGTACTTCAGCAAGGCGTGCGCGCCCGGCGCGCTCAGCAGCGAGTACGTGGACGCCGCCACCGCGCCGCACGACAACCTCTGCCATCTGTGCCACGGCGCTTCATTCCGGTAAACTACATATATAATATACATACATTATATTAGCGAATCACCCTAACTCCGCTCGGTTTCATCTCTAGTAGTACCCGGGTTTTAATATCCGGCTATCGGGTATTATTTTTCATATACCCGGGTATACCTGGGGGTATTTGCAACTTTTGCAGAAAAAGAGCCAATTTTCTTATAATCATGTTTTATTTTATTACGAAAGAGTGGAGTATGTCAATAAGTCTCCTTAACTTATACTCGTAATACAATCAGTCAGATAGTTAAACAGTCTTGTTCTAATTAACTAATTAAAAACCAAAATTACTTTTTATCTTGTATAGATTTATACATATAATAAAATTCTACCTGAATCGAATCTGTACATTAAATATTTTTTGGTAAATCTTATTGAAATAGATATTATTATCGATACAGAGTCCGAATCTATAGTTTATAGAATTTTTGTCTGTCTTTCTGTCTATGTTACCGCATCACGAGAAAACCACTGGACAGATTTTGATGAAATTGGGTATAATTATAGCTGGTTATCAGGGTCAACATATAGACCGTATTATATTGATTATAGGGAATCAAAAATTAAAATAAATACGCGAAATAATCCGAAAAGATTTTATTAAAGACCTATTATTCAATTTCCTCACACAGTCGATGTCGACGCGACGCGAGCGAGGATTATTACGGGCATGTAGGAGCCTTGCGGTGTATGATAGAGGGCGGTGGTGACGTGGCGTTCGTGAGGCACAGCGCGCCGGCCGAGGTGTCCGGCGGTCGACGGCGCGAGTGGTGGGCGCGCGACCTGTTGCCCGACGACCTGCAGCTGTTGTGTCCAGATGGTGAGATATACGATCACAGATAATAATAATGATATGTTGGAACATTAACACACAGCGCCATCTAGTTCCATGGTAAGCTACTATAGTCTGTTTTTAATTTCATAGACAAAACTGACATTACTTGGGTTGCCAGTTTTTTGTAATTCTTAAATAGTGATGAACCCCTATAGAAAATTAACGTTTATAAAATCAAGTATCGTTTTTTTTTTATAATAAGTTATCGTGAAATAATGTGTAGGTACTTATTTAAAACGTACATAATAATACAAAATTAATAATGCAAATTTCAATTGAATAATGTGGATTTTAATGATACTTAATGATTTAAAATTAATAAATATGACATTTAATGATTTAGAATTAATAATGTAAATTTTAATGATACACTTTGGAATATAAAACTTTGAACCGAATCGTCTAATAAAGATAAAAAGTTACGATTCAACAAACCGGTATCGTAGGTATATATAACACTGCACAAAAGAGCTGGCAGCATTATTTGTAAATTTGACATTTGCATGAATCAATTTAGTCTCCGAGATTAAAAAACAGACTTTATGCTTGTATTATGGATACCAGATAGTTGATGCACTATACACATATAGTTTTAGTACAAACATATTACATATATATATATATATATATATATATATATATATATATATATATATATATATATATATATATACAAATATTCGTGCTCATCACATAAATGAATACCCCAGCGGGACTCGAACCCGCGACTGCTGGCGTAGCCTAAGGTGTTTCTGAAATACGAGGGTGCGTTTTTAAGTTCGCGGAATGAGAGGGTTGGAGGGGGGCGATTAGGCTCATTAGGATCGTAACGTGTTTAGTGACTCATAATTAGTATAAATACGAGATTTCATTGTTATTAGACTATTAGTCTTTGAGCTATTGCCAACCAAGCAACATAATCAGGAGTGAAAAGTGAAATATGGAAAAAATCGAATATCGTGCCGTTATAAAGTTCCTTACCAAGCAAGGAAAATCAGTTGCGACCATAATGGATGAGATGTCATCGGTTTACGGTGACTCTTGTCCAGGAAAAACCATGGTGTACAAGTGGCACAGTTTGTTTAAAAAAGGAAGGGAATCCCTTGAAGACGACCCGAGGCCAGGCAGGAGCATCGAGGTGACCACGCCAGAACTTATCCAAAAAGTCGAAAAACTTGTACTCAACGATGCTCGACTAAAGAAGAAACAACTCGCAGAAATGGTTGGAGTATCCGATACAACCATTTTTAAAATCCTGCACAATCATCTTGGCATGACTAAGGTCAGCGCAAGATGGGTAACGAAAATGCTCACGCCGCCGCAAAAACAACAACGCGTAGAGTGTTCACGTGCATTTTTGGACCTCTGCAATGAAGACAAGGATGGTGTATTGAGTCGAATTGTTACTGAAGACGAAACTTGGGTTCATCATTATGAACCTGAGTCGAAACAAGACTGTATGCAGTGGCATAAAAAGGGCACAGCACCCCCCAAGAAGTTTAAGGTGTCACAGTCAGCTGGGAAACTCACGGCAACGGTCTTTTGGGACTCAGAAGGAATATTATTGATCGATTATAAAGATAAAGGTGTTTCTATAACCGGAGAAACCTACGCTTCAATATTAGAGCGACTAAAAGAAGCTATTAAATAGAAAAGACGGGGAAAATTGACGAAAGGTGTGCTGCTTTTGCACGACAATGCGCCCGTCCACAAGAGCCGCGTTGCGTTGGCTGCCCTGCTTAAAGTGGGCTTCGATATTTTGAACCACCCACCCTACAGCCCAGACCTGGCCCCGAGTGATTATTACCTCTTTCCAAAAATGAAAAAAGAGCTGCGGGGTAAAAAATTTACCACCGATGATAAAGTTAAGGAGGCAGTTTCAGCGTATTTTGAGGACAAAGACAAAACATTTTTTTATGATGGTATAAATAAATTAATTGAAAGATCTGAAAAATGTGTCCGTCTTGCAGGTGAATATATTGAAAAGGAAAAATAATTTGGTTTTTTTATTTCAACCCCTTACCCTTCATTCCGCGAACATAAAAACGCTCCCTCGTAGTGTACATATATGGATTATTTATTTTTATTTTAACGACAGCAATTTAATTATCCTTATGAACATATATAAAATTACTCTCATTTCTAGGTACACGTGCGAAAATGCACGAATATAAACACTGCAATCTGGGCAAGGTCCCGGGTTCGGTGCTAATGGGACGCGCGAATCACACGGAACTGGACACGTTCTCTAACCTCATGGTGTACGCGCAACAGTTGTATGGTGCCACCGCTTCAGATGAATTTAGGTATTATTACTTTTAATAGCAACTTTAAAATTATATCCAAAAGTAATAATTAAATCTATTCAAGTAACTTTTACTTTTTTAAAGGTTCTTTATTGCACTTTAAAGAAATATCAGAAAAATAATAATATACTAAGTAGGAATTATTACTTTTATCATTATTTATTAGCGACTTACCCTCGCTTCACTTGGGTTCATTCCTTGCTTGCTTCCCCATAAAAACTTTCAGCCCCTTAAGGGATGATAAAACCTATCCTATGTCATTTCCAGAGTCTCAAACTATCTTCTTACCAAATTTCATCTAAATCGGTTCAGTAGTTTCGGAGCCTATTTGATACATACAAACAAAGAAAAAAAATTCCTCTTTATAATATTAGAATAGATAACCATATAATATTTATTCTGAAATTAAAATAAATGAGATATACATTTCTAAATGTTAAATATACAATGTATGAAATAAATCGTTATAATATAAATCTTTATTCAGTTTCAGCATGTTCCATTCCCATCCGCCATACGCTGACTTGATCTTCAGTGATGCGGCGGTTCGTCTAAAGCCCCTTTCACACAACAAGCGGTCCGCCGAGTTCGTAGCAGGCGAGGCTCTGACCCGAGCCGCCCGTATTGTATCGTGTGACGCGCCACAATCTTTATACTCTATCGCCTCGGACCCTGATTTTTTGTCTATGGCTCACAAAAATGGTTTTATCGGACATGTTCTAGCTATTGGTCTACTTGTTCTAGCGTTATTGCGATGATATGACAAGTTTTTTTATTTCAAATGATAGTATAGGTCTATTAAAATCTTAATATTGCTTGAATATATTTCAATCGTACAAAAATGTGCTTTACCAAACGTTTTGTATTTTCTTTTATTTTATCTTTTTTTTTATTCATAATGGATTTAGAATATAATTTAATTGAAATGTGTGTATATCTATTACATAGGCCATTTTATTAATTTAGACAAATAATATATGGCCTGAAAAAGTTTGCTTTTGTATTTAGGAGAATGGTTGATCAATATTTAAAAAAATCCATAGTTTAAATTTTTATTTCTAAATAAATCGAAATAAATATATTTATACATAAATTTTTATCAACTTTTAATATGATATCAAACTACAAAAAATATAAAATAGGAGAAAATTTTTAAAAGGGAACCCCTATTAATTTTTCTTTTCTTTCATGTTTTTAAATACTTTTTCTCACTAAGCCCCAAATCCCATCATATTTTCGATGTATTGGCCCTCGGTAACGGTGTTCGAAGTCCATGTCTTGGTGAAAACTTTCTCATTGTTTTTCTGAATTGAATGAATTCATGGTATTTTAGAAACATCAGAGTTATTGAGTTATTTTGTTCAAATATGATAAACTCAAAGGATTTAACTATTATCATAACTACCATAAAAGCAAACTTTTTAAGGAATATAGGTATTTTTCCTTTATTTTAAATCATATATACAAAATATATACAAAAATCATAAAAAAATTTTTAGGGCAAAGACAATTTCTTTTTTTGTAGAGTTGATTGAGTTGCGATTTTAAGAAGATTACACTAGTATATAAGTTATTTTTAAATACTTCCGTCCAGCTAGTGCCTGATGTTAAGAGTATTTTTTTTTGTTCACTTAATTTTATGTACTGTTTTTTGACTTTACATATCCCACTTTATAAAAAGGATCTAAGTTCCCAAAAATGAATCTCAATTCCTAAAATAAAATAAAAATTAAAGACTTCGAGAGTAAGAAAAGATAACCAGTGTGCAAAATACAGTAATTGAAATCTGAAATGGTATTCAAATGTTATTTGTATGATAAGAATCTCTTTCTCTATTTTTTTATTTTACTCAAACACCTTAGTTTGTATTTGTGTATAAATTTATTGTACCATTGTATTCCGTCCAAATAAATACTGATCTGTAACAACTAAATATAATATTTAAGAGTTTATAATAAAACAATTTTAAACATAATAATAATATTTGATTTTATTTTTTCATTGATAAAATATTTTATGATTAAAGCATTGAAAATCTTTAGGTAAAGTATTAAAACTCTTCATAATGTTTCTTAAATCACTTCTTCTACATACATCTCTAATAGCTTCTCTCTGATTTTGCCCACTTTTACTAATTCTGCTAGAATGTTCCCTCCACTTTCCATAAATACAATTTGTTTTTGCTAACTCTATGTTAACTATTGGAACTAATATGTTACACTTTGGTGTTTGTCTCGCACAAAGTAACAATGCTTTGAAAGATAAATACCGAAAATGATTTATACAATAAATAAATAAAATATCTCGAGGCTGATTTTTGTGCAATGTTTTTATAATAGTGTTACAGAGTTTCACAGTTACCTTTTTTTTATAAACTGTTACATATTTTTCCATATCTTTTTCATCACATAACATCGCCAATATACAGCAAAATTTGTTGGCTGAAAAACATAGTGTTAGAAAAATATGATTCCATACCAGTTCCTCATTATTATAATAAAAATTAAAAATGTGACTATTTATATGAATTCCTGATTGACCTATTCTATTTTCGAGAAATGTTTCTAAATCAACAGTGGCAGCTGAAAATTGTATTTTAAAACACACTTGTCCTGAATATGCAGTAGTAGCTCTACTAACTTTCATATTACTTGTGTTATAGCTATATCCAAGAAAAGTTATCTCATGACTGCATTTAATGGTTGGATGGGAAAAATTGACAACTGTTTTATCTAAATTTATATTCTTATAATTTGATAGTGCTTCCAAAAATAAATGAGCATCGTCCACTGAATCAGTAATATATAAATAATCATCTACAACTCTAATAAATAATTTGATTTCCTCGTCTATGTTATTCATATGTTTCGCAAAGTAAATTTCATCAAAATATGTGTAGTATAATTCAGATAGAGCTGGGGAGTACTTGTATCCTTGCACCAAGCCTTTCTTCCACTCATAAATTGTTGAACCAGCACGTATGAGTAAAGGTTTTCTTAGTTCAGCAATTATTTCCTTATAACTCTGACAGAATTTTTTCTTTATGTAATTAGGCATTTCTTTTTTCTCAAATATATTATATCTTTCACAAAGGACTTCCAGAAGTTTTCCTTTATTAATTGATCCAAAAGCATTACTAAGATCTGTTTTAACAAAATATAATGGTGGCCGATTTTTATTTAACCATTTTTTATGTAAATGTTTATACTGATTTTCAATTCTTTCATGCGGTTTCCCAGTTAATAGTTGCATAAATTGCAACCTTTCTCTAACTTTATGTTTTTCAGATCGGTTGAATAATTCATTTTTATAACACACAATTGGCCGATACTGATTCTTTGATTTTAACACAAGATGAAGCTTTGGTGTATTCTTTTTAATGATTCTTAATTTTAATATTTTTTCAAAAGTTTGCATCTTTCTCAATTTTTTTCTTATACAATATGGCTCAAATCTACAAATAACTTTTGTAACCACCATATCCGATATTTTCTTATCATAGTATGCTTGCCACTGATTTTTCCAGAAAAAATATAGTTTATTCTCATTAGCATCAACTTTACATGTTGTAACAAAGAAATTTAACGTTATTATTGCAGAAAGCAATGTTTTAAAGATCCATTGTAAAATATTATAAATTATTTTTAAAGCTGTTGAAGAAGAAACAGTGCTCCAGGGAAACACACTTACATTCCACCTTTTAATAATATCGTCTAAATAAATATACTGCCGATTCATACTGTATATAATTATTTGCAAACATTTCTTAAATATCTTACTGTTATTATTACAGTTAAAGAATTTGTAAGGTATTATATTATTTAATGCATTCATACAACTTGTGAAAACATCCTTCTTATTTAAAGCTTCTAAATTGTTTTGCTTAACTTCGGGTAAAGTCAAAAACTCCTTAAAATCGTAATTACTACAGCACTTTACATTATATCTTAGTTCTGTTAATAATTTCCTCAACTCTGGACAAATTTCTTTCAATAATTCTTCATTACCAACAACTTTTTGAAGAAAATAATCATTATTTTCACTTTGCAGTAATTCAATATTTAGAATATTACTAAATGATCGCATATTTTGTTTATTTATAAAATACTGTGAAAAACAAATTGGAGAACACATACTTCAGCTTTAAAAATAAACACTATTAATGAACATAAATTTCCTGAACGTAGCACTTTTCCATTATACAAACTTTTACAGTAACTTAAATATTTTAAAGCTAATCAATTTCAATTCAAATTTTGTGGCGACTTGTTCAGACTTGTTTAAAAGTAGATTACGTTCCGTTCCGGTTTTGTAAAATACAAATTTAAGAATTATCTTGAAATTTACAATATTTAAATGTTATATAGGATAGTTCATATTTATTTATTTTTAAATAGTAATAATAATAATAGCATTCTTGATTTTCATTTCCTATCACAATAAGTTTTAATTTTTGATATTTTATTATGATAAAGTTTTCGAGGCGTACCGCGAAAGCTCAGCTTTGCATTTGGGTGATGGCGCGGCTAAATTTAAATTAGCGCGCGAATATTCGTGTCGCGTTTGCGTTAGCGCGACCGCGATAAAAAGTAAAACAACGTGTACGGGTATACGCGATGTTCTTGTTTACCATAAGTAGCAATATACTCTTAAGTCTAAGAATCTATGTTGTCTACATATAAATTATATGTAGACGAAATATCAAATAGACTCATATAACTTATAAGCAGTCAATACAATTCTAACCCACGCATCATATACCAAAATTTTTCCTTTTGTGGTCGGGCTTACGAGAATCCCGTATAAAATATAAATTATTCGTATCCACAAACTATATAGAGATACTACGTTCGTATCTTACTAATTAACTTTAACTTATTAGTTTAATTTAAAAATGGTAAAAATACTTGGTGATTTGATTCAAATTTTCAAAAGCAGTGTGTCAGCAGTACTTCCTGATAAAGTTATTAAAAACTGTATCAGCTATGACTCCTTAACAGAAGCAGCAATTATATGTGGACAAAATTATAACCTAAAAAATAAGAATTTATATATAATTGGAACTGGAAAGGCAGTTCAATATATGGCCCTTGAAGCAGAAGACATATTCAGCTCCAAAATCCGAAAAGGAATCATAAGTATTCCCAAAGGAAGTTTAAATAATAAAACTGACAAACAAAATGTTATGTATCTTGAAGGAGCTCAAAATAATTTGCCTGATGAAAATTCTGTATCTACAGCTAGCAAAATAAAGGATTTACTGAAGAAATTAACAAAAAATGACTTTTTATTGGTATTTATATCAGGTGGTGGATCTGCTTTATTGTCTTTGCCTAAATATCCAATTACTTTAGAAGAAAAAATCACTTTAATAAAAAAGCTAGCAAGTTCAGGGGCAGATATAGTAGAACTTAATGTAGTGAGAACAACTATATCTGATTTAAAAGGAGGCCAGCTGGCTCGGTATGCATTCCCTGCCCAAATAGTAACATTAATACTATCCGATGTTGTTGGTGATCCCATAGACATAATAGCAAGTGGACCTACAAGTAATGTTAGAAATAATCCACTCGCTGCTATTAATATTATTAAAAAGTACAAATTATATGAAGAAATACCAGAATCGATTAAAACTGTTTTAAATAATAAGGAAAATTTAACCGATTTTCCAACAGACCATGTAAGAAATGTAATTATTGGATCAAACAAAATTAGTATTGCAGCAGCTATTTCTGTAGCCAAATCTTTGAATTTCTACCCTGTAGAATTATCTAGTATAGTCACAGGCAATGTCAGTCATATTGCCAATGAGTATGTTAAATTAGTAAAATTATTTTGTGATTTTAGAACAGGTTACATAGATGTAAATGATTTGAATTTGGAACTCAAAAAATTAAATATACCAGGCTTGAAGAATAATTTTACAGAGAAAAATAATGAAGCATTATCAATTAAAAATAACAATTTATGTCTTATACTTGCTGGAGAAACTACTGTTAAAATATGTGGTAATGGAGTTGGTGGAAGGAATCAACAACTGGCATTGGAATTCTCAAAAAATATAAATTATTTGAGAGAAAAACTACAGGATCATGAAATTTATTTCTTAAGCGCTGGAACTGATGGCATAGATGGTCCGACTGACGCAGCTGGTGCCATTGGCTATTTAAATTTAATTTCAGAATGTGAAGAAAACAATATAGATCCTGATGCTTACATCAATAATAATGACACATATAATTTTTATAAAAACTTTAAAAAGGGTCAATTCCATGTAATAACTGGACATACAAACACAAATGTAATGGATTTACATTTAATTATAATAAAAGAAAAGTTAAAATATACAACATAAGATAATTATTTTATTAATTAATAATATAATGTATAAAAATATGGTCTATAAATAATTTGAAAATGTGTTGTTTTTATTATTTTATCAATTGTTCAATATATTGTACAGAGAGAGAGATGTTTTATGAGATTGATGGTTTCAAAAATAAATTTAGTTTATTTTCTTTCACTTGTTTTAATTGTGTTGCTGCAACTACTGCCTTCTGACACAGTCCAGCAAATTTATCTTTTTTCTTCTTATTGTTTTTTATTATTTTAGGTTTTTGCTTTATGGAAGTTGGAATAGTATTTTTCTTCAGATTCAAAGAGAAGGCAAGTTTTGATTCACAGTAAATATTTGATTGGAACTCTTGATTTATAGAATTATTATTCTTTTTTACAGTCTGTTTCTTTTGTATTTTAACATTATTTGAATTACTTATGTTTTTCTCTTCTGTTATTGGGTTTATTTTTGAATTATTAGGTTTTGGCAATAAACTTTTTGTATTTCTACCACAAAATGAACATGTTCTTATCTAAAAAAGATAAAAATACGAGATTAATTACTGATATTAAATATGCATTACTAATTGATATACTTTGTTTACAGAATTTAAATTACATTGATACTATTGTAATAAGCTAAATTAAAAATGTTAAACATAATATCTTTTAATATAATAAAAATAAATATTTAAATGTTATGTTTATTATTAGCCTGATATATTTATATAGTAGCAAACATAAATTACCAATTCATTACTGTGTAACAAATGTGTTTGGTTCTTTGAGTCTGGAAGTTTGGCTTGAGATTTTATTCTTCTCCTTTGTCTTTTACTTAATTTTATTGGTTTTAACTGAAAAACAAAAATTTAATTAGGAACTATCATTAAGATATGAAAAAAATAAAACATTTAAATTTACCTTCACTTTAGTTTCAAAATTCCATTCGATACAGCATCGAGAACATCTTACTTGATCCGAAAATTGCTTTTTAGGTAAACCAAAGCCTTTAGTAATTAGTTTACATCGTGTCCTAGTAATAAAAACAAATATAATCATTATCTGAATATTTTTTTAAGCAAGAACGAAATACTATACAATTACTTACAAGTAGTAACTTTTTAATATTTGACTAGTGTCATCATTTTCATTTTGAGATAATATAGAAGCCGCTTTTATTAGAAGTCCAACTTGTGCTTCAGTCATTCTTATCTAAATTCAATTAATGTTTTGTTTTATCAATGATTTTAAAAACAAATCAGCGGGTGCCTGACCAATGAGTAATGACCATTTTATTTGTCAAATGTCATCCATGGTGACCATATGGAAGTGATACTGACAGCTTGGGTCATGGGTGACAGTTATGATTAATGAAATTTTAAATTGAGTGCATAGACACAGGTTATATAGAGACAGGCACAAATGATGAATATTATGCTATGACCACGTGTATATAATATTATGCTAAAAAATATTGTTATTAATATGAAATGAACTACAAAAACAAAATCAATAATTTTATAGATAAATATTATAAAATGTAAAAGACGTTTACGTTTCCAAACGGGCACCATCCTTATAATTTCCCGCCAAAACATTACCTGTCACAACTCACAAATCACAATCCTTCAACGTGAGAGTTGTTTGAATTGAATGAATTGTTGTTCGTTTATTTTAATTCACAACAAATAGAAAATATTTATATATGTTAAACATGATTAATAGATCACGGCACGATAGTTCATAAATTGATGAACGTTTAACTCAACATTGCAAATATATCAAGCAAACATAACAAAGAACTTTTTTGTGGTTAGACAAAAATATAGTGAATAGAACTTAATCTAAGGAGGAAATTACTACATAAGTGTTTAAACATGGATGTAGCTGATACATATGCCACACAAAGTCAAGTTAAAGATGATGTTGGAATCCGGTGCCAAAAATTGTTTCAAGATTTCTTAGAAGAGTAAGTATTTCTTATTCAACGAAAATAAGAAAATAACTTAAAAACATGGGCTTAGAAATTAGAATCGAATAATATTTGTAACCATTATTTGGCCAGACAGGCTTGCATGGTAGGTACCAGATAGGGCAGGAGCTTTGTAACTAAGTATTTGAAATCTGAAGTAATTCCATGTAAAAGTTTCGAATGTGGTCGGAGTGGAGTTAAAATGACGACTAGTATAGTTCCAAATGAAAATTTAAAAATCTATTCATACAGTAAAATAGTGATTCAAAACAGTACATTAAATATTTTTTGGAAAATCTTATTGAAATAGTCATTATTATCGATACAGAGGATCAATCTAAAGTTTTTAAATGTTTATCTGTCTGTCTGTCTGGGAATGCAAGATGAGAAAACCACTGGACAAATTTTATTAAAATTTGGTATGATGATAGCTAGTGTATATGTCAACATATAGGATACACTTTACTGCAAGAAAATATGTCATCTCTCAGAAATCTGTACTAACTGTTAAAATTCACCTAGGGATGAACCCGAGCTATGCAAGGGTGAGTAACTAGTTAAATATAAATTGTTGATTTTGGAATAGTATTCATTTAATCTCATTTGACAATTATTGTAATAGATATGAATTATCCAATATATGTTGCCAAAACTATAGAATTATCCAAAATAGGTTCTCTCAATAATCAAAAAATAACCATCTATTCATTGTATCAATCACAAAACTATTAACTACTAGGGATGTTTAGGATATTAATCTTTTTAACATCATTAGTATGTATGTCGCATACCATATGTGGATACCTATGTGTTCTTTCTCAATTTTGAATTTAACAATCCTTTGGAGCTGTTATAGCATTTTATATAAATACACAAACTTTCAAGCTTACATAGAATATTTGTGTGATTGCTATAATAATTTTGCATGAATTATCAAATTGTTTATTAGAAAATATTCATTTAAAAAAAACATGAAAACTAGTACAAAAGGTACTAATGTTTATCTTGGTAGGCTTTTATGACACGAACACATTAGTAAAGGAGAAAGACAAGGAAAAGATTGCATAAGGAGACTCCTGTGTGAAAAGAGCATAATATCTTGTCTGTTATGCATAATGAGATATCTCAAAAAGTATTATTCTTATTATTCTAGAAAATGAAAGATCTGATTTATTATACTATATTCATATTATGAAGAATTAATTTTTGAATTATTGTGAATTTAATGGAAATAATTTTGTCTTACTATATGTTGCTACTAGCGACTGAGCCTCGTTTTGTTCGGGTTCATGCCTAGGTTGCTTCCCCATTCAAACTTTCATCCCAATTTTCACTTCCTTAAGGGATGATTTCCGGGATAAAAACTATCCTATGTCCTTCCCAGGGTCTCAACCTATCACCATAATTCTTATCAAATTTCATCTAAATCGGTTCAGTAGTTTCGGAGCCTATTCGGTACAAACAAAAAAAAAATTTCCTCTTTATAATATTATTAGTATTAGTATAGATTATATGTTTTTCAATCAATACAAGGTACTATGTAAGGTAAACATCTTCAAATATTATTTATAGGTTTAAAGAAGATAATGAGTTGAAATATGAGAAACAGGCCAAAGAGCTTCTTAAGCCTGAATTAAGCACACTAGAAGTTAGTTTTGACGACGTGGAGAAGTATAATCAGAATCTTGCCACAACAATTATTGAAGAATATTACAGAATATATCCATTTCTTAACCAGGCCATATTGAACTATGTGTTGAGCCTTGCAGATACTGGTATGAAAAAAGATTTACAGGATAAAGAATGCTATGTTTCATTTGTTGATGTACCCACAAGGCATAAAGTAAGAGAACTGACCACAGCAAAAATTGGCACTTTAATAAGGATATCAGGGCAAATTGTTAGGACTCATCCAGTGCATCCCGAGCTTGTTTTGGGTACATTTGTCTGTTTAGATTGCCAGACTGTTATTAAAAATGTGGAACAACAGTTTAAGGTTAGTGTTATATTAGACAAATTTCTTATTTATTTACCATAAATTTAGAATATTCTATTATTTTTCTGTTTTAAATCTACATTAAGTATTAAAATAAAGACAAAATCAAAGGGAAAATGACCATCTTTTTAAATAAATCCATAGGTTATGAATTATGATGTGCCTGTATTATATATTTCACTCATATATATACATTATGTATTCCCACGGAGGGTTGATGTCAGGTAGGCGGCCGGTCGTAAAACTTTTGTCAATTCCTATCGGCAATACAGAAGATGTACTGCGCTGACCCCAAGTTATTGGAAAATAGGCAGTGAGATGATGATATATGCTTTGTGTCTAGACTTGGGTTTTTATTGCAATAGACATTTAATACTTAATACTTATGTATGTAAATTCCTGATATACAAGTGTTTTGACAGAGCCAGGGGATGGATAGTGAAACTACTGAAGCCACCAGTAAAATCTTTAAAGAGTTTATTTTATTTCTTTTGATGAGTTATATATATTATAGTTGTTAAAAATGTTGTTCTGTTATCTATACGTATAATAAAATTCAAATTGAATCGAATCTGTACATTAAATATTTTTTGGAAAATGTTATTGAAATAGTCATTATTATCGATACAGAGGCCGAATGTATAGTTTTTAAAATTTTAGTCTGTTTGTATGGAAACACATCGCGAGAAAACTACTGGACGGATTGTGATAAAATTTAGTATGACAATAGCTAATCGATAGTTAATCGGGTCATATAAGATACTTTTCACTGTGGGAAAATATCTCATCTCTGAGAAATCTATACTAACCCTTAATAAATTTAAAAGTTTCATTGTTTTTAATAAAATATTTCTTATTTCAGTATACAATACCAGCGATATGTCGGAACCCGGTATGTGCGAACAGACGCCGTTTCATGTTGGATGCTGACAAGTCAGTTTTTGTGGACTTCCAGAAAATTCGAGTTCAAGAAACCCAAGCAGAACTGCCTCGCGGTTGTATACCGAGGTCACTCGAAGTTATATTGAGAGCTGAAGCAGTTGAATCTGTACAGGTGAGCCACAAGTAATCTCTTTGTATTAGACTAGCGACTCACTCTCGCTTCGCTCGGGTTCGTCCCAGCTTGCTTCCCAATACAAACTTTCATCCCCATTTTCACCCTTTAAGGGATAATTTCCGGGATAAAAAGTATCCTGTGTCCTTCCCAGGGTCTCAAACTATCTTACCAAATTTCATCTAAATCGGTTCTGTAGATCCAGAGATTACACAAACTCACAATCTGACAAACATTATCTCTTTATAATATTAGTATAGGTAATGGGATTATTTACAGGCTGGAGATCGCTACGATTTCACAGGAACACTAATAGTAGTGCCTGACGTTGGCTCACTATCTTTGCCGGGAGCAAAAGCAGAACTGACCACAAGAACTCGGCAAGGCAATGAAGGGCAGATGGAAGGCATCAAGGGCTTAAAGGCTTTAGGAGTTAGGGAGTTACATTATAAGTATGTTTTTTAAATATTTTTAATGGTTTTTTACTGGCCAAAATTGAGTTGGCAGTTATGATATGCAAAAAGTTTATTTGGTCTTTGTCAATGTTACTTGCTACTAATTTATTATTATAATTAGAGCAGAGTTTCACGACCTTTCTTCTGTTGAGCCTCCCCGGATTATAAAAAAATATTATCATGCATGTAAAATAAAGGCGGTATTTTTTGAAGTGAAAATTTCTATAGGCAAGTTTGGATGGGGAGTAAATTCATGTTAGTCGTCATCGACATGGTCACGTGACGTGATAACGCTAACACTCAGAGTGCCGTCAGATGTCAAAACCAGATAAATGTAAACAGTTTTAATTTACAAATTTTAATTTAAGATCAAATGATTAATTGAAATATCCAAAAATAACAACTGTTTGTTTATAGTTTTAAGTTTTCACTTCTGTCTGCAGTCCTCATGACTGTTTTTTTCATTATAATAAAAAACTCATTGTTTTAACGGTTTTTATTTATATTTAAATTAAATTTATGCAAAATAAACTCTACGCCCCCTTTTAGTTGTTGCCCCTTTGCGTTAGGAGCTCCTGATTTAGAGTATAATAAATTATATAGTGACTTAGGATTTAATTAATGTTTTTTTTTTCAATGTTATCTATATTTTCATCTATATTTCTAAATAGTTAGATAGTGAACCAAAGAGAAATAAAAAGCCATAGGCAGAAACAAGTTTTATTATTTTCTTAGTGTATAACCTTTTTGATAATAAGATTTGTATAATTTCAGGACAGCATTCCTAGCATGTAGTGTTCAAGCAACGTCTCGACGCTTCGGCACCGGAGATTTGGCTACAGATGACTTGACCACCGAAGATATGAGGAAACAGATGACTGATAAAGAGTGGGATAAGGTCAGTCTGTTTATGCATCTGATATATAATATAATAAAATTCTGAGTTTAATCTGTACAATGAATATTTTTTTTGGAAAAGCTTATTGAAATAGTCATTATTATCGATACAGAGGCCGAATCTATAGTTCTTGTAATTTTTGTCTGTCTGTCTGTATGTGACCGCATCACGAGAAAATCACTGGACAAATTTTGATGAAATTTTGTATGATGATAGCCTGTTATCCAGGTCAACATATAGGATACTTTTTACTACATGAAAATATCTCATCTTTGATAAATCTATACTAAACGTTAAATACGATAAAATAGAACTAAGTGAACAAAAAAATCTTCAGCTGCAACATACCCTAGGTTTAAATACGTTACGCGTAAATCTAAGAAAGTATTAATACTTTCTTAGATTTACGCGAATATTTGACTTCTTAAATAAAACTATTTTTTTTTCTTAAAAGAAAACTTATTTATAACTAAACGACAGTAGCTTCCTAATGGAAGTATCCATTTATTAAATGAGACAATTTTGGCGATTTTTCGACATAGCGATCAGTGAAATCGATAGCTATCAGTGCATAATTGAACTGCAATGAATATTATAATTAAAAAATTAATATATGATATACCCATATTATAGTGAAGAAACATTTTTTACTTAAATCAACCCGGTCTTCTCACAATTTTACACTGTTTCTTGCGGAAAAAAAATTACGTGATATTTGCCGGACCACCCTCTCCCCCACGTGAGATTGAGTGAGGTTTTGCTTGCGTATCACGGAATTAATGAATTACTCCCTTAGGAAACCCAACAAGGTGAGCGTACATTACTTATAACAATATATTTTTATCAGGTATATGAAATGTCGCGGGACCGCAATCTCTACAATAATCTCATCACGAGTCTCTTCCCGAGTATCCATGGCAATAATGAAGTCAAGCGAGGCATCTTGTTGATGTTGTTTGGAGGCGTTGCCAAAACTACTATTGAAGGTTAGATATTCCTATTGGGATGGATTTAGAGTATTATTTAGTTCTAATCTTACTAATATTATAAACTAGTGACTCACCCTCGCTTCGCTCGTGTTCTTCCCTAGCTTGTTTGCCCATACAAACTTTCATCCCCAATCTCTTCCCCCTTTTGAGGATGATTTCCGGAATTAAAACTATATCACTAACTTTTCATGAGATTTAAAAAAAAAACTTATTTTAGTAAAAAAGAAAATCTTTAAATTTTCTTATATACAAAGCTTGTCCTGACAATCACAAACACAAAAAAAGAATTATCCAATTTGGTGCAGCCGATCGGAAGTTACGCGCGTACATACATTTCGGTGATTCATTTTTATTTCGGTAGATGTGTAAGTTTAGATATTTGTATGGATGTTTGTTACTTAATCACGCCAGAACGGTTGAACGGATCCGGATGAAATTTGGCACGGAGATAGATTATTTATTTGGAATATTCTGGTACTTTTTATTCTGAAAAAATGTACCGTTCCCGTGGGATAGATTTGTTTTTGTTTTTCTAGAGGTTAACACGAGTGAAGTGAAAATGAGCCGCTAGTATTGGAATATGTGCTTTATAGTTTATACTAAGCATAGATTACAAATTATTATTTTTTTCTTTTGTTTTTTCTTGATTAGCTATATATGCTCATTAGAGCTGAAAAAATGTTTGGTGTAAATTTGACATTTATGAAACAAACGAATTTGAAACTGGCGATTCTTTGAATTACTTAAGGCTGTAGAAGAATTTGTCGTTTAAAGCTTTTTTTAGCTAATATTTGGCATGGCATACGTAATTTATTGCATCGCTTCACTCGGTTTCCCAAGCGAGCGCGTTACCACTGGGCTATATGTATGTACAGGCACAACCCTGCGTGGTGATATCAACGTGTGCGTGGTGGGCGACCCCAGCACGGCCAAGTCGCAGCTGCTGAAGCAGGTGAGCGAGATGACGCCGCGCGCCGTGTACACCTCCGGCAAGGCGTCCTCTGCCGCCGGTCTCACCGCTGCCGTTGTCAAGGTATAAATACTCAAACTGCTTATATAATTTATGTATACATCTATACAGATAAATAAAATGGAAGTGTTTGTATGTAATGTCGAAATAACAGCGTTTTACTAAATGCATATTTTGAAATTATATATAGTATATATAAGAAAAACACATTTTTTTTAAATTCGTCTGTCTGTTTGTTCCGGATGATCTCTGAAACGGCTGAACTGATTTTGACGGAACTTTCACTGTTAGATAGCTGATGTAACATAGGCTAGTTTTATTTTAGAAAAAGAATAGAGTTACGCTCAAAAAAATAAAACATACCTATCGGCGAATCCGAGCGAAGCAAAGGCGAGTCGTTTGTTATTAGTTATAATATTAATATTACACATTTTTTAAAGGGATTATTCTAAAACCACTTGCTATTATAAACGGTACACTTGTGGCTCCGTGTGTTTTTAACTTCTTCACATCGAAACGGCTGGACGGGTTTGGATAAAATTTAGTATGTAGGTATTCTATGTCCTATAGTAGCGTACAGAATGACAGCTCGTCGTCATAATGCTTATTTGTTCAAAAGACAAATTTACAGAATTATTGACTTTTAAATGTCAAATCCATTGTTGTGAAATACAAATTTTAAGCGAAAAAACACCTTAGGAATAAAGCTTTGTTTTTTTTAAATTAAAGACAAAAGCTCTACTGTAAATAAAACAAGTATTGTTGGTTTGAACGAATAAGGACTAAGGCGACATAGATTCAGATGCTTAACGACGCTCCCGTAAAATCCCAAAAAGTTTTAAGTCGTAGACGTGGTTGCTCCCAGTTTAAAGTTTTTACCTTTAACTTTTTTTATGAATTATTTGATGGTAAACTGTAAAAAAAGTATTGCTTATTACCTTTTGTATAAAGTACTCACTCTAAACTTACATTTAATTTTCAAATATACCTACATTGATTTTATTAAAAAAGCAGTCATGAGAACTGCCGACATAAGTGAAAAACTATAAACAAACAGTTGTTATTTTTGAACATTCAAATTAATTGTATGATCTTAAATTAAAACTGTTTACATTTATCTGGTTTTGAAATCTATCGGCACTCTGATTGTTAGCGTTGGCACGTCACGTGACCATGTCGATGACGACTTACATAAATTCACTCCCCATCCAAACCTGCTTATAGAAGTTCTCACTTCAAAAAGAAAGCAAATACAAAAATATCCGTAAAACAAAACCCCATCACCAGGACGAAGAATCATTCGACTTCGTAATCGAAGCGGGCGCGTTGATGTTGGCGGACAACGGAGTGTGCTGTATAGACGAGTTCGACAAAATGGATCCCGGGGACCAGGTCGCTATACACGAGGCTATGGAACAGCAGACGATTTCCATAGCAAAGGTATGGTAACTAATTGTTTTCTATGCTAATATTAACTAAGAGGTCAAGTTTGTGACGTTGTAGGGGGTAATCTCTGGATGTGATGAACCGATTTAGATGAAATTTGGTAAGAAGATAGTTTGAGATCCTAGGAAGGACATAGGATAGTTTTATCCCGGAAATCAACCTATAAGGCACTATTTATATAAACAAAGTATTATAAATGCTAATTGTATTATTTTACAATTCCATAGGCCGGTGTGCGGGCAACCCTTAACGCGCGCACGTCTATCCTAGCAGCCGCAAACCCTATCGGGGGTCGCTACGACCGCGCCAAGTCTCTGCAACAGAATGTCGCTCTGAGTGCACCCATCATGTCTCGCTTCGATCTCTTCTTCATACTCATCGACGAGACCAGCGAGATGGTGGACTATGCGATCGCTCGTAAGATTGTGGACCTCCACTGTAATAAGGAGGAAACATACGATTGTGTATATTCAAGAGAGGATCTACTCAGATACATAGCTTTTGCAAGGTCCTTCAAGCCCATTATTACTGAGGTATGTTACTTGTTTTAATTTGGGTAGAGTTTTAAATGTATATTGGTTTCGTATGAATTATATTATTTCATTTTAAATGTGTGAATGAATGTATTTTTTCTTATATGTACATTAATGGAGCAAGCAAATATTTGTTAAAAATATAAAATACTAGCAGAACCCGCGGCTTCGCTCGCGCTAAAACTACGAAAAAAATTTCTTAATTTTGAAAAATGCTAAGACATGTATTTATTTAATTATATTGAAGAATATATATACCAAGTTTCAAGTAATTCTGATAATAAATATTTTTTTGCATTGTATTATAACGTGTTTTCCCGTGGGAATTAAGTAATCTCCCGCGATAAAAAGTAGCCTATGTCACTCTCCAGCCCTCTAAATATCTCCACTCAAAAAATCACGCCAATCCGTTACCGGAGTAACGGCGTGAAAGAATGACAAACAAACACACTTTCAAATTTATAATATTAAGTATGGATATTCTTCTATACGTATAATAAAATTGTAACTAGGCTGAATCTGTACATTAAATATTTTTTGGAAAATCTTATTGAAATAGACATTATTATCGATACAGAGCCCGAATCTTTAGTTTTTAGAATTTTTGTCTGTCTGTCTGTGACTGCATCACGAAAAAACCACTGGATAGATTTTAATGAAATTTGGTATCACGGTAGCTGGTTAATCGGATCAACATATAGGTTACTTTTTACTGCGGGAAAATATTTTATCTCTGAGAAATCGATACTAAACGTTCAAACGTAAGTAGGAACGAACTCGATCGGAGCGAGGGTGAGTCGCTAGTAAATAAATAAATAAATAAATAAACTAACGAACTCTAATGAAATATTCCAGGAAGCGGGTAAACTCCTTGTGCACTACTACAGCGTGCTGCGCGCGCGTGAGGGCGGCGCGGGCGCTTGGCGCATCACAGTGCGCCAGCTCGAGTCCATGCTGCGCCTGGCCGAGGCCATGGCCAAGATGCACTGCAGTGGCCAAGTGGCTGATCAGCACGTGCACGAGGCGTACAGGTACTGTATACTTGCGAATCTTAGTTACCCACGTACAAAAGAGTTATATACATATGTATATTAGCAGTACCCGCGGCTTCGCCCGCTTTCAAACTTCCGGTCGCTAACAAATTCACAGGATCACCCGCTGGGCCAATTTGAAGATTACATGAAAATTTCATCAAAATCGCTCCAGCTGTTTTGGAGTCCATAGGAAACGTACATACACACATAGATTTTTATTTTATTTTATCAACAATTTTAATTTATTTATTGCTCGGAAATGGAGTCTTTTATGAAAATTTAGTGACACACTGACTACAGTGCCAACTACTGGATCCATTTGTGAATTTAAACCTTGCAGGGACCCACTCGAACATACACAAAAAATATCATTAAAATCGTCTATGCCGTTTAGGAGAAGATTAGTGACACACCAACAGCAGCACCACCTATGGGGTCCAATTGTGTTTTTAAACTATCCAGAAGCCCATTGAAATATACACACAAAATTTCATCCAAATCGGTCCAGTCCTTTAGGAGGACAACACACAGAAGAATTATATATATTAAGATTAAGAAGATGTATAGATAATATTCTACCAAACCTAATCCATGCTGGAGCGCTTAATGTTTATTTTAATGTCCAATAACATACAGGAAGCATTAATAATCTAAAAAATATCAATATTTTTGCATATTTGAAACATTTAAAATAGAAAAATGTTACATATTTTAATACGGTAAATAAGAAATTATTATAAATTTTTCATTGTTGTTTTTTTAGATTACTAAATAAATCAATAATTCGTGTGGAGCAGCCAGACATACATCTAGACGAAGAGGATCCGCAATATGAACCTAGTATGGATGTTGATCAAGAAATACCCAATGGCACAGGTATGTTTTCTTTAAATATGTTTATTTAAGTTCAGTAAAATTTCACAAAAATAATATTTAGTCAAATTTTAACTTATGCATTTTCATGATAGCAAAAAATAGGAAAACAAAAGATCTTGGTATCATTTAAACTAATATAATAACCACGTGGAGTAAGAGATTAATTAAAAAGCGATGAATGTACCGAATTATATAGAAACCTGGATATTAATTTTATACTAGCGGCTCTCCCTAACTTCGCTGGGGTTCGTCCCTAATGAAAAACAAAAAAAAAATCTATCCCATGGAAACCCTACATTTTTCCCGGGTTAAAAAAACCCTATGTGCTATTCCAGACTAATCCATAATCCAAAATTTCAAAATCCATCCTTTCGCATCCAATTCAATCCAAACTTTCGCATTAATAATATTAATTTTATAATACAACTATTTTTATTTCTTTCTAGGTTCCACAGAGAGTCAAGTGAATAGCGACCAATCGTCTAAGAAGAAACTGACGCTCTCGTTCGAAGAATACAAAACATTGAGTAACATGCTGGTCGTGTTCATGAGGAAGGAGGAAGTGGAGGCAGAGGCCAAAGGTATATGAAACTTGTGTGTCCATATCATACACTTTTATTCCAGCAAATAGGCAATAACCCTTAAAATTATGTCATATTCATCTTGTCACAGGTAGTTGCTTTTCCTATTATGTTATAGATAAATACTATCTATTCTATTATATTAATAAAAATGAATGTTGGTAAGCGCATAGCTCAAGAATGTCTGGACCAATTCGGCAAATTTTTTTTGGTATGTTCCTTAAGGTCCATGGAAGGTTTTAATAAGGAGAAAAAATTAAAAATTAACAAAAACAAATTTAAAAATTTATATGGCTAACTATTTATATCTATTTAAAACGTACCTATATAAATAAAACTATATTTTACGATTTCGGAGAGTGTCTTCAGTGACCAAAATATATCCGCGTAAAAATCCGAAAAAATTAGTTTTATTTAAAATGTCAAATGTTCAAGTGTATATGTGTAGTGTATCAACTATCTGGTATCCATAACACAAGCCTCGTAGCTTACCATGGAACTATGTAGATGGTGCTGTGTGTTAATGTTCCAATATATTTATTTATATAATCTATCTGTGTACTAAATTTCATACAAATTCGTCCAGCCGTTTCACTATAAAAACGTAACACACCCACAAACATATATACATCCTTGCAGGTGAAGAAGGCTCGGGCATGCGCAAGAGTGCAGTGGTGAGCTGGTACCTGGAGCAGCTCGTGGCTCAGGGGCAGATAGAGAGTGAGGATGAGCTGGTGGAGAAGAAGACGCTGTTGGAGAAGGTCATTGATCGGCTCATGTATCATGTGAGTTTTTTTATCTCTATTTTTATTTAGTGACTTTTTATTCTTTTAGGACATGTCAGTCCCATCGTATCTTGACCTAAGTATAGCATCACAAATAAATTATGGAAATAGGAAAATAGAATCAATATTGCAAAACCATATCTACCAAAATTTTAACAACATCAATGAATGTTGTCGTTATTAACTGACTTAAAAAAAAAGAGATTGTCAATTCTATATATATAATGTATGTAATATTATTGGAATGGCAAAGAATTCATATATATATATATATATTAAGATTCATTATGAATTGGTCGATAAATATTGTGCTGTATCTATGTTATTCTACGATTAGTTATCGATAGATAGTGCTGTCCAAAAATTGAATATTATACAGGATCTCTTTCACTCTGTTCAAACTATTTTCATGGTTTGTTTTATAATTTTCATGATAATATTGTGAACAGGTTACATCAAGGGTTGTCTTTTATAAATATTCATCCCTAAGTGATGGAAAAAACGGCTCCACAATTAAATATGTTCTATTATAGATTCAAAGACCTTTACTTTATCCCTTTAAATAAAAATTAATGACGATTTTAATGTTCCGGTTATACATTTAATAACTTTTGATGTCTAACATGCCAAGCTGTTCAATGTTGAATAAAATCCAGTCCTCAGAACTGATGCATTCATTGAAAAAATATTTTTGCATTAGATAGCCCGTTTATTGAGGTAGGCTATATATATATATATATATATATATATATATATATATATATATATATATATATATATATATATATATATGTGTGTGTGCGTGTGCGTTTGTGTGTGTGTGTGTGTGTGTGTGTGTGTACGTTTGTCCAAGCGTTTCTCCGAATCTAGTCATTAGATCGTGATTATTTTTTATTTGCTTACATTTATTAATTGCCAAATTTCATACAGATTCGTTCAGCCGTTCTGGTATGAAAGAGTAACAAACATCATCCATGAATCCGCACAAACTTTTACATTTATAATATTAGTATGGATTTCGTCAAAGACTATATATTACATTGGCTTCCTACTGAAATAAGTACATAAACTAGATATTTTGTCTTAACTGACTTATTTTTATTAACGACACGTTTGGTTCAGTTTGTAGTGACCCTATTTGCTGTGACAACGGTCGCGGATTCGAGTCCCGCTGGGGACATTCATTTGTGTGATGAGCACTATTGTTTGTACTCCAGTCATTGGTGTGTAGTATATTTATGATATGTATGTATTTAAAGTTATATATGTGTCGTGTATCAACTGTCTGGTATCCATAACAAAAGTCTGAATGTACCAACATTTTTTTTATTTTATTTATTTAACTCCAGGACCAAGTAATAATCCCGCTGCAGACGACGGGGCTGAAATCGAAGTCGTCCGACCAAGAAGTAGAAGACGACCCGCTGCTCGTAGTGCATCCCAACTATGTGGTCGACACGTGATATCCCTACTTTTAATAAATCATTGATTTTGTATTACGATGTTGTTATTTCGTACATGCCCGCCCCTACTTTTCAACCGATTTCTTCAAAAGGGAGGTTCTCAATTTGTCGGCTTTTTTTTTGCTGGTACCGACTTCGAAAATATCTGATTAGGTATCTATTCTAAATGAAAACCTCCGTTTAGTTATTTTTTACATTTTAGTGCCTGAAAGTCGGTATTTTTTAAGTTTTTATTTTTATGTCTATTAATTAGTTGAGGCAGTAAGTAGCAATATTTACAATATTTTTAACATTAAATCTGTTACCATTTGCTTAACTTGATTAGTATAGTGGTATTATATTGTATTATAAGACACAGATTACACCATACTATACTGTACATATGCTTTATTACCAGTACATATGCTTTATCCAGTCAAAGCTCCTGAGTAAGTGTTCTGTGACTCAGACATAGGACAGTCCAAATTCGAGCTATTTTTGTTTTCTGTTATAAACGATAGCTGGCGTTGTTACGCAAATTGTTGAACTATCTAATAAAACAGTGATTATGTTTTTAACTATGTTGAACAACTCAAAAAATGTAAACAGCGCCATCTATGAATCCATTTTTTTTAATCTTATTATTTTTATTTATTTGAAATAAAGAATATATTAATGCATAGGCCAGCTATTGATTTTTTTAATAAGGGGTATCATTTCTGGTGACACCAGTTGGCACCACTGGTAAGTGAGGTCCTGCCGTCGTTAAAAAGTATTTGTTAGAGCGGCAGGGCCAATAAATTTAATATAATAATTATAATTGTTAGCGCGAAAACAGTTTTATTAGTATTTTAAATAATTAATCGTAACCAATAAAATAAAATATTGACTTTTCTTAGCTCTTATTTTAAGCAATAAGATTTATTGTGTCGTACCATGTCTGTAATAATTAATCAGGAATGGCACAATCTTTATAATAATCATGAATATTAATGAAAATCCGCGACAAAAGCTCGCAAAAAAAAAGTTAGTACCATTTGACATTTCTAGAGACCTCACCCTACACTAGCGCCCTCTCGCGGCGAAGCCAAGCGCAGTAGCCCTTACTGAAATAGTTTTTCTTTGATTAGATTAGATTGAAGAGATTAGACTTCAGTCCAGTAATCTTTTAAACCATTCTAATTTTTATAGTTAGTATATTTCTATGACCAAGATAACGAGTTGCTAAAGAATGAGCTGCCAGCTGGATGTAATTTACGACTGAAAATACTAAAAGTATTATAGCATGTAACATGCGTAGCCTGGAAGAGAACCGCTGACGTCGCGTACCGTCGCGAGTCGTCGCTACACGTGTGTCCTGAAATTAAGACTGCATCAGCATTTTAGAATCTTATATATTTCGATCGTACCAAGTAATTTGTATTAAATATGCGACTCTATCGATATCGATCACTATTGTTTCATAGTATTAAGTTTAGATGATATATTTATATTTTAAAGTAATTTTAATTAAAATATTACGTATTTACTTTGGTTTTTTGAGTCATTAACGTAATTAGCAATTGAATAAAGCATTATAAAAACAAAAATAATGAAAATTGTTACTGATTTAGTGTAAATTTTATTTAGCTTATATTTATATTCAACAATTCATTCACAAACATATTAACACACACACACAACATTTAACAGCGTTCAAACACTTTGTACAGATCACCAAGACTAGCTATTTGTAATATCGCCCCGTTGCTTACAAAACTGGTGGGGGGTAGAAAATATCTTCGAATAGCAGGGAATATTATATGTTCTTGTTTCCAAATTTCTCCTTTTAGCACTTCGTTTGAGGTATCGGGGTTGGTTTGAGAGTAAAATATGGCGGTCTGTCTGCTGAAAGTGTCGAAACATTCCTTCTCAGATTCCCAGTTGACTTCAGTGACGAGACGCACGAGGTACGTCGGTAGAGCTCCCATAAATGGCGTGTGTCCGTCTATAATTACATAATATTTTTTTATAATCTATATAAATAAAAATGAATCACCGAAATGGATGTACGCGCATAACTTCCGACTGCACCAAATTCGATAATTGTTTTCTTTTTTTGTGTTTATTATTTATTGTCAGGACAGTTTTGTATACAAGAAAAAGGAAAAGAAAAAATTACTAAAATAAGTTTTTTTTTAAATCTTATGGTCCGATTTACATGTAAAAAGATAGTTTGAGACCCTGGGAAAGAAATCATCCCTTACGGGGGTGAAAATGGGGATGAAAGTTTGTATTGGGAAGCAAGTCAGGGACAAAACCGAGCGAAGCGAGGGTGAGTCGCTAATAATGAAATAATTATTCTGAAATCAATAAATATTATTTATTGAATTTTGTATACAAAGAATTTTTGAATCAAATCTATAGGTACATATAATAATAAAATTGTAACTAATTTGAATCTGTACATTAAATATTTTTTGGAAAATCTAATTCAAATTGATATTATTATCGATGCAGAGTCCGAATCTACAGTTTTTAGAATTTTCGACTGTCTGTCTGTTACCGCATCACGAGAAAACCACTGGACAGATTTTGATGAAATTTGGTATGATGATAAGTGGTTATCCGGGTTAACATGTAGGATACTTTTTACCGCGGGAAAATATCTCATTTCTGAGAAAAAATACAAAAACTGCATTGTAAGAGTATACTAATATGTAAAACCTAAGAATTTGGTTTTTAGTCATTTGAACGCGGCCGGAGCCGCGGGCAATGCTAGTCTTTTCTAAACCCTTATTACATTATTATATTTCAAAAAGTGCGTGTGTGTGCAATTCACACGCGGTAAAAGTGAAACTTAATATTATATATTTGTCAGACAATAACGTTTACCATGATACATAACCATGGCAACATGGCAATGTATATTTGACGACACGTTCGGCTCAGTTTATAGTGTCTTGCTGTACCAGCCGTCGCGGGTTCGAGTCCCGATGGAGGCATTCATTTGTGTGTTAAGCTCAAATGTTTGTACCCCAGTCATGGGTGTTATTTATAATATGTATGTATTTAAAAGTTATATATGTGTAGTGGATCAACTATCTGGTATCCATAACACAGGCCTCGTAGCTTACCATGGAACTAGATGGCGCTGTGGGATAATTTCCCAACATATTTATTATTATCCTGCGACTTCCAAAATTTAAATATATAATGCCAGTACTAATTAATATTTATGGCCAGTTTTCAAACACCCACCTAACAATAGCGGTAACGCCAGGAGCTCGCCCGCGGCGCTCATGTGCAGTGAGAAGTACTCCAAGAGCATCGCGCTCTTGCTCACCAACAATTTTGTCATTTGTTTCGCCATTTCGTGCATATCTCCTAAAATAATAATAATATACATATTAATAAATATTCTTATAATAATATTCACCGTAATGGTTCTTCAGTTTGTTTATTAATTATTTTGCATTTTAATTAACACTTTCTTAGATTTACGCGAATATTTGACATTTTACATATTATAACTATCTTTCACATTATTTAAAGTAACAAAGCACTTTACAATATTTGTTGATTTTAATTATATTTTTTTATAAGTACATATTATAATTAAATATAGTAATATTATTAAAAGTTAAAATATTAAAAAACAATATTGCTACCCTTAATTTTAAATAAATAGATAGCAAACAATTATTTTCTACACTTTTAAATATATTAAAACATCATGCTAAGATATTATTACAAATAAACATTGATTTATAAAATAATTATCATGTACTATTTTTTACTAAAAATAAATATATTATTAATCTTTAGTGAATCAAGAAAGAAATTATTTAATTTTATTCTTTACCTAACTCTGGATTCCATTCATCTTCCTGTGAACTGAGTCCAAGGACGAACAGCTCTTCTAATGGCAACGGATTAGACAACTTAATTAAGCCGAGGTTTTGGAAGTCATATAATATTGTTTCGTAAAATAGCTCCTCCCTATAATTAAATCATTTTTTCATATACTAATTGGGTCAATATATTTCTTACAAATACTGTTATATTAACATTATTTGTAGTGTACTTAAAAAGACATAATAAGAAATGTATTGATGACACATTTGGCTCAGTTTGTAGTGACCCTAGTTGTGCCAACGGTCGCGGATTCGAGTCCCGCTGGAGGCATTCATTTGTGTGATGAGCGCGAATGTTTGTACTCCAGTGATGGGTGTTTATATTTATAATATGTATGTATTTAAAGTGATATATGTGTAGTGTATCAACTATCTGGTATCCATAACACAAGTCTCGTAGCTTACCAAGCAACTAGGTGGTGCTGTGTGTTGATGTACCAACATATTTATAGTAATTGTCATCATGGAAGGATGTCAGGTGACATTGTCAACAGACAACTGTCAATACTAATCTGTATGAATAAATCAAACTACACTATTTTGACAACACATTTGGCTCAGTTTGTAGGGTCACTATAAACTGAGCCAAACGTATCGTCAAAAGGTGAAATATGATAAAAAAACACCTTAACTTACATTAACTTCTTCGTATCACACAAATACAATTTAGTGGAGTGTTGTATGAGGGCTCGGTCGGAGTCAATACACGCGATAAATATTAAATTCGCTAAAATCTCACGTAAATTCGTATTGCATTTATTCTCCACATCCAATCGCAACTGCTTCACACTCGTTAACTTAGTTTCTACTCTCTCATATTGAAATGTCCTCGTTTTGAAAGACTCCTTCGGATCCACGTAGGATATATTAGCGTTATCTATTACTACCGAATTATGTTTATCATCCCTCAATTTTCTTTCATTCGGTTCATATATTAAAGAACTTTCTAAATCATTTAATTCATGCGTCACAATGTCTGGGAGCTTTTCAAAGCTTACATTTTTGAATTTATCTTCTTTATTACTGCTATGTTTTTCATTATTTTCTTTAATTATATCAGTTTCATTACATTCATTAATTTCATTATTTCTATTAATTGAATCATGTTCATTAACTTTATCATCTTGATTTGCAGCGATTTTGTATGTGTTAGCTGATTTGTTGACCGCTTGGAAGAACCTGTCTATCTTTTGCATGTCTGAATCGACTCTTACCAAATCTTTAGCGTATATTTTAGCTCCGTCTGTGGTTTTCTTGACTATTTCTTCTACCATAGTGGCTCCGGGGAGTCGCGCCTGGAGATAAAACATGTTTATATTAACCTCCACACATTTTTCACTACTATTAAGAGACAATACACACGTACACGCACGCACACACACACACATCATGTCCATACTTTAATATTATAAATGTGAAAGTGTGTTTGTTTGTTTGTTTGTCCTTCTTTCACGTCGAAACGGAATGACGGATTGGCGTGATTTTTTGTGTGGAGATAGTTGGAGGGTCGGAGAGAGGCATAGGTTACTTTGTACCGCGGGAGATTATCTAATTCCCACGGAAAAACACGTTATAATACAATCCAAAAAAAATATTTATGATCAGAATTACTTGAAACTTGGTGTTAATTAACGTTCTTCAATAAAATTAAATAAATCGTGTTTTAGCATGTTTCGACATTCATCCTATAATGGAGTAAAATAGGGGATGAAAGTTTGTATGAGCTTACCTTACCTTACCTTTTAGAGATTTTTTTGTAGTTTTAGCGCGAGCGAAGCCGCGGGTTCTGCTAGTTATTATAATAAATATAAAAATTGTATGCGAATGTATATAATATTGAAGTTTAAGTTTTTAGAAAAGATTACTAATTTTTATCAACGTACCTATAACGCACGTGAGAACTGAGGCATGCATAAAATCAAGTCCTATATGAAGGAGTTAAAGCTGTTTCTGTTTATCTAGTTGATTTACACAGACAGATGGAATTTAAAAAATATATATCATTTTTATGTATGCCATTAACATGGACGAATTAGAGACTGGACCTGACATAAAATACAAATGTATGAAAACTAGTTCAACCAAGTGACGCATAACGCACACAAAGATTTTATTACATTATTATAAGCACTGATACACAATACAATATTTCTAGTGCTTGAACGTAATCGATAAAATACATATATCGATGAACCAATGAATGCCATTTTAGACTTTGGTAAGCATAGTCATCATATTTTACATCTTTTAATGTAAAATATCTGTATTTATTATAGTAAATTGAAATAAATGAATTAAAGAGGTAATAATAATGTGTAAAATAATTATTATTTTTTAATTTGATTTATATAAATACGATGGCAATGATGGCAACATTCTGTTGGACTATAATAATGTTAATGAACAAATGAATATCGGGTGTATATTCCATTAATATATAATAAATATTATTTTGTAAAGATTAAAAACATATTAAGCTAATTTAATTAAATAAAGTGATTTTGTTGATTCTGTTATTGAACTATTTTAATTGGCAATTGATTGTCTCGGGTAGTTATAAAAATGTGACACTGTCCTAATATTGCTCAGTTCTTAATAAACATTTGTGAAATTAGGAAAAAGAAAAAGTGATTGTAAATTGTGAAAAAGTGAGTGTTGGATCGTGAAAGTAAAATAATTAGTGCAAGTGGTAAAGTGTTTTATTACAAATCGCCAACTCAGAAGTTTAGTGCTAAAACATTATTGTTTGATTTTGTGTAATTTATGTGTTGAAATAAAATGATCTTTATTATTATTACAATGGAATAATATTCCAAAGTATATAAATGTGGTATAAAATAAAATAAAAAATTAAGTACACATACTAATTATAATTTTTGCATTTATATTTTTATTTGATTTAGAAAATATTTTTATAAATTTATTGTCATCAGATAGTAGGATAATATAGGATAATAGGATACTGTGATAAAAGTATTTTATGTTATTGTACTGTACAAATAACACAATTCGTTCAGTTATTTCGTCAAATATCGATATATTTTTCGACATTGTCAAGCACTAGTCGATGTCAAATGGACTCACTCGACAGTTTTGTCATTTGTTCTGAATGGTATAATCCAGCCATTTTATGATGGTTGTCAGATGTCAACAATACATAGAAATATCAACTATATTTAACATAGTTGGATAATATGACATTTTACATTTAATTAAATTTTGTGATAAATAACAATAAATGTAATAAAATAATGTATTTACAAGTGAAAAGAAATAGTGCTGCTTCCACCGTTATAGTTTTTACACCATTTAACAGAACATTTAGTCATTTTTGGAAGATGTTTTGTTGACAAGTGCTTGAGACTGACACAAAAAACAAACGACTAAGGCTAAAATTCCCTGGTTACTAACAAGACCGGTAAAGGTACGTCCGCTTATATGTCTGGTCCAGTGGTTAATTTGTTCATGGCCTTTAATTACTAAGCGTGAAAGGAAAAACTTTCGATTTTTATTTATTACGAGCGACTCACCCTTGCCTTGCTCAGGTCCGTCCCTAGGTTGTTTCCTTATACATTTTTACCCTCTTAAGGAATGATTTCCGGGATAAAAACTATCCTATGTCCTTCCCAGGGTCTCAAAATATCTTCTTACCAAATTTCATCTAAATGGGTTCAGTAGTTTTAGAGCCTATTCAGTACAAACAAACAAATCATTCCTTTTTATAATATTAGTATAGATGTATAAATACCTGAGTATACATAACTCTTGATGAGTTACAACTTAGCAACTTGCTTTCTATGGTGGTTTTGATTTTGTCAATAATTTGCTCCTCATACAAAAACTGCACTTCATGTTTAGTCGGATGCACATTCACATCTACATTTCTTGGATCTAGAACATAAATTCAAAAATAATTAATAATTTGGCCATATTTATGAAATAAATTGTTCATTTAATAATTGTATTTTCAATATATCATTTGTAAATTGAAATCTTCTATAGGCAGGTTTGTTTGGATGGGGAGTAAATTTATGTAAGTCGTCATCGACATGGTCACGTGACGTGTTAACGCTAACACTCAGAGTGCCGATAGATGTCAAAACCAGCTAAATGTAAACAGTTTTAATTTACACATTTTTATTTAATATCAAACAATTAATTTGAATATCCAAAAATAAAACTGTTTGTTTATAGTTTTAAATTTTCACTTCTGTCCTCATGACTGCTTTTTATTTAAAAAAAAACATATATTTCGTTCTCAAAGATTCGAATTTTTTACAGCAAAAATGCTTATTTAAGAAATGTGAACTGGTTTCATGACATTTTAATACACTACGAGTATTTTTACAATGCAATCATTAATTAAGTTGTTATTAAAAGATATATTTAAGCTTACCTAATTCTATACTTAAATAAACAAAAGAATGAGCATTTTTCGGTAAATATGTTGCGTACACGGAGTCGACGGCTTTGCGAATAGCTGAAAATAAATTATCATTATTAGTAATAAGTAATTAATAGAATATTTATACACATAACATTGTAACTAGCGTTTGCTCCCGGCTCCGCCTGTATTCAGCCCTTTTTTTAACCTACTGCTGGGGGTGGGCCTCCCTTCAATACGAGGGGGGATCAGGCCATAGTCCACCACGCTGGCCAAGTGCAGCTTGACGAACATGTTTTTCGTGCACTTGCTAGGTTCTCTCAGACATGCAGGTTTCCTCCCTGTGTCTGTTCACTGTCACACTATAAGACAAATGGTAATAATGTTGAAAATTATTCGCACATGAAAATATGTGTATATATGTGATTTGAACCCGCATACTCGGTTTCCCAAGCGAGCCACTGGGCTACCACTGCCTAACAACTCCGCCTGCTTTGTTTGTATATAGGTAATTGCTTCGCTCCTAAGTCTGCCAGCGTGGTGGACCAACCTTATCCCTCCCATATTAAAGGGAGGCCCGTACCCCACAGTGGGATGTTACAAAGGGCTGAATACATAATTACTTACATTGTGAATCAACCAATCTATGATTAATAAACAATAGCATTGTTCCTTTCTTATGAGAATAATTTACATTGGTTATGAATCCATGCACAGACAGCTTCAGTGTTGCATCCTTCAGTTCTATTTCAAGCAACTCGCGGGCTATTGAATTTCCATGTATCTAAAAACAACACGTTTGTTTATGTCATCATACAAACTTACTTATGCCACCAAATTAATAATTTAGATGGATAAATATTTTATAGTATACATTTTTGTTTTACTTTAACCCTCGGAAACCTCTCTTTGAACTATAAGATAGCTTTGGTTCATATGTTTGCTAACATATTAGAAAATAGCATACAATACTTTCTTAGATTTACGCGAATATTTAACATTTTCGGGGATTTATTTTGTTTTTTCGTTCCAGACGTTTCGAATATTTGTAAAATTGTGGGTAAGCACTGTCTGTAACATGTATATAACGCCTTTAAGATGTCTAAAACCTTAGTATCTCCCGTAACCACGATTGCTGTAAAGCATTCAAAACTTCGGGAAGCAGAAGTCAAAATAAATCCGTGAAATAATCCGAAAAGATAGTTTAATTGAAAACTAGTATATGAAAAAATTCAACTTCTAAAATACTGTAAGATATTTGTATTATGTAAAAATTTTAAATAGTATAAAATTATAACTATGCATACTCACAATTCTAACATTTTCAACTACAGATGATTTAATTGGTGTTCTAATATCAGTATTTTCACCAAACTTCTTTAATGTAAACCCTACATTATTGTTATGGATCGCGTAACCACCAACTACTTCCATTATATGTGTGTATTCCTCATTAGGGCTCCTTAGGGCTCGTTTGCGAGCAATTACATTGTAGAATAGATCTTCAACTGTTATTTGAGTCCCATTGTTACCAGCACATGCTTTGATTGGACCTTTCAATTTGCCATTTTCATAAGATGCTCTAAATAAATTTAAAAAGTTTATGTCTAAATAAAAAGATGTTCATAACTTAGAAATCTATACTAATAATATGTAGGTAAAGTTTGTGAGTTTGTGAGGTTGTAGGGGGTAATCTCTGGATCTATTGAACCAATTTATATGAAATTTGTTAAGAAGATAGTTTGAGACCCTGGGAAGGACATACAATATTTTTATCCCGAAAATCATCCCTTAAGGGGGTGAAAATGGTGATGAAAGTTTGCATGGAGAATCAACCTAGGGATGAAACCTAAGCAAAGCGAGGGAGAGTCGCTGTCATTTTTATGAAAAAGTAAATAATATAATGTAAAACTAGAATATAAAACAATGATGTAATATTTTACTAGCATTTTTACTTACTTATAAGCACATTTATCATCTGCAGTTTTTGTAAGTATAGTCAAATGAGCTATGTGACTAATGCTGGCTAGTGCTTCACCTCTAAAACCATAGGTACTAATAGCCTGCAAATCCTCATATTCTCTCAATTTAGATGTTGTAAATCTCTCACATACTATATCTAAATTGTCATTTCTGATTCCAGTGCCATTGTCTTGTATCTAAAAAAAATGTTGAAACAAATATTTATAACTTTGTCTATAATATCGTTCGTCATTACTACGCCAATATTTTTATCGTGAATTAAATTAACTCTATTGAATTCATGAATCTAATCATTTTACTAACTTCAAAATGTGTTTTACCTGTAAATATTTGAGACCTCCAGCTTTGACTGTAATTATTATATTTGTAGCTCGAGCGTCTAAGCTAAAACATATTAAAATACTTTTGTAATGTACATCTTTACTAAGGACTATATATACTGAAAAGAAAAATTAAACAAAAAGGACCTGTTTTCAATTAATTCTTTCAAGGCATTTGCAGGCCTTTGAACAATTTCCCCAGCAGCAATTCGATTTACAACATTCTCATCTAATTTTCTTATTATTCCTGGCTCTCCCATCTTTTCATTTAATCTTAATAATTAAAATAAAACTTATTTAACTTATAATCTAAGCAAAGAACGTACCGCCATTTTTCACTTCAAAATTCAAATTTCTTTTTTTTTTTTAAATGGCATGGCATATATTTGCGTTAACAGACGCAATCCATTCTGCCAGTGTCACATTTTGTGATTTCAAAATTTTATTACTAAGTTTCAAAATTCAAAGTTTCATGGAATAACAAAAAAAATGTTATTTGTTTTGACAGTTGACTTGCCCAAATGTCCACAGATTAAGGTAAGGAGCATAGACCAGGAAAACAAGTTGTGGAGACTACAGACTTGTCATTAAAATGTCAAAACTTTTAACAATGAGTTATATGGAGGGTAGAAGTAAGAGGACCATCTCAGTGTATTAAGAAGTGTCCGTTGAAAGGGAGCAAATTAAAGTGGCGCTAAGTAGCAAGTGGAAGAATTTTAAAATGAGCGCCACAAACTATTACAGTAGGACACTAAATTAAAAAAGGAAAGAAAAATTTCCGCTTTGTTACAGCGCATTTTTTTAAATTATTATAATATACAGACAAATATGAATATAGAATAAAATTATACAGTATTGTTAAGTACCCCAATTACTTGTAAATTAAATTATTATTATTTGTAAATAATATTAAATTTTTAAAATAATATTTTATAAAATAATATTATTTGTAAATTATATTAAAGGATCTAGCCGTATTTCTATGGTGAAAGTGCCCCCGATAGGAACTTATATCGTAACCAATGTTATATTGTAGAGGACACCAACAGTAGTTCATCGAGTAGATATTAGCTCTATATCTTAGATAATTAAGGAGCTGTTTGAAAAAAAGTGTGCGAAGGCGACTTTTTTCATAGCGATATATCTTAGTTAATTTCAAAGTTAGCAAAATAAAACTAAATGTTAGTGTTATAGTACACTTTATAGTTTATTTTATTTTATAGCCGTTTATAGTTTATTTTATTTTATAGCCGTTTCCTATGGACCAAGCCTAAATGAAAGTATTAAAAAAATCAAATAAAAATTTTGTCAATCGATTTCTATCAGATCTAATTAAATTACCACTTTGAAAAAAATATATAATAATTAACATCCTCACAAACTTTCGCATTTTTTATATTAGTATTATTATTTATCGATTTATAGCCGTTTCCTATGGACCAAGCCTAAATGAAAGTATTAAAAAAATCAAATAAAAATTTTGTCAATCGATTTCTATCAGATCTAATTAAATTACCACTTTGAAAAAAATATATAATAATTAACATCCTCACAAACTTTCGCATTTTTTATATTAGTATTATTATTTATCGAATATGTGCAAGATAAATCTTATATAGTTCGCCCAGTAGAAATACTATCTAGTGTTTTTTCTATAAATAACGAGAACGTTGTAATTAATGAAGATAGTGATGATGACTAATAAAAGTATTTTTTTACGAATATTGGTTTAATTTCTATTGAAAAAATATATATTCCATTTCCTTTTAAACCTTTCGTGTCCAATATTGAAAAACTAAAAATGTAATGCACGTTAAAATTGTTAACATAGTGGTCGTAAGTGCGTGCTCACATACTTTTGATTTTTTTTTGACATGTTACACCCCTTGGATTTTAATGAAACATGGCATGCTATTAGACAATATATATACAATTATCATATATGTTTTTTCAAAGTGCTAATTTAATTAGATCTGATAGAAATCGATTGACAAAATTATTATTTGCATTTTTTTAATACTTTCATTTAGGCTTGGTCCATAGGAAACGGCTATAAAATAAACTATAAAGTGTACTATAACACTAACATTTAGTTTTATTTTGCTAGCTTTGAAATTAACTAAGATATATCGCTTTGAAAAAAGTCGTCCCCGGACGCTTTTTTTCAAATAGCTCCTCAATTAACTAAGATATAGAGCTAATATCTACTCGATCAACTACTGTTGGTGTCCTCTATAATATAATATTGGTTACGATATAGGTTCCTATCAGGGGCACTTTCGCCATAGAAGTACGGCTAGACCCTTTTTCAACTCAGCACACTTCATTCTGCTTATAACTGCTAAATTCATATCGTTTCCATTTCCTACACTAACGCTATTTCGATGAGTCTTCGAACAATAATTTGCTGTTTACAAGTGGACACTTTTTCAACTAATCCCCAATACAAGACGGTCCTCCTTACTTCCACCCTCCAAAAACTTGTCATAAAACACTAAACTGAACAATATCTGTCACTTGCAGCGTTGCCAATTGGCGGGTAAATTACTTGAAAAGCGGGTTTTTTTTGAGGCGATTTTTGATGAATGATATTATATGGTATTATATGGTAATTTTAACGGGTATTTGCATTAAGCGTGGTCAAAGCAGGTATTTTAATTTAGCTGATTAATTTGATATTTTAATTTTTTTTGTTTGGTTTAATCATTTAAAGCTGTTTAATTGAGAACTGATTACAATGACCTCTTTTTGTAACATTAGTACTTTCTTATATTCTATATGAAACATGAATAAAACTATTTTCGGGTATTCTCCTCATGGTTGGCGCCGGCGCGGCAGTGGAATAAACCGGGTATTTTGAAGTTTATTGGTCGGGTAAATCAACAACTGTTATCTGGCAGCCCTGGTCACCAAATGTCAATTTATATTAATAATATTTATGTAGATTGTAGTTACATTTTACAAGATAAAAAGAACTTACAGTACTGTGCTAACCGTTTGTTATCGAAAAAACAATGTTATTTTATTATGAAAAAAGTTTAGAAAAGTTTAAGGCGAAATTGTTGTTACATGCCTAAAACATATTAGAGACTACGAGTACATAATTTCAAGATGAGTGATTTTGAAATGGAATCAGACAGTGACGAAGAAAATGAAATACAAGATTTAGAACAGCTTAACGCAGCTCTAATTGACGACCCTAGTCAATCCAGTGCTTCTGTTTCCTGTGTCTCCACAATTAGTTTTAGCTCGTTCAACTCTAAATATGAAGAATACTCGAAAATTGAGACAGTTCTGGCACTTAACAAAATGTGTGACGAGAAATTGCGTCGGCTGGAAAAAATTTTGCAATCCCGACTACAGGAATGTCGTCTGAAACTGAGCGAGATACAAGGTACAGAAAATAATAATGAAAGGTATGATAAAACAGAGACATTCCGCTATGTAAGCTGTGGCAAGCCGTATTTTAAAGACAAAAGTAATTTTCCAGCTCCAGATAATGAAGATACTGTACTTATGGCTAAATCACAAATGTATGACTTTTCTAACATAGTGTCTGTTCCTGGTTGGACAGTTAGAGATAAAAGTCAATTCTTGGCCATACTACAAAAAATGTCTCAAGAGAAGAGAAAAAAGGATATTGAATCAAAAATTGCAGAATTGAAACGAGAAGATAAAGTTAAAGAAACAAAAGATAATGAAAAGAAAATAGCTGCATTGAGAAAAGAAATAGATAGAGTCAACAGAATGCATCTAAAAGATTTAGCATTACCAATAGAAGAGGAGTATGACTGGGATGTAGTTGCAAATAAATTAAGCCATAGACATAGTGCACTTGAATATAGATCACTTTGGAGACTATTTCTTCATCCTTCTATTAACAAGAATGTCTGGACTAAACCCGAACATATGGCACTACAAAAAATTGCTTTTGATGAAAAATTACAAGACTGGGATAAAATAGCATCATTACTTGGCACTGGAAGAACAAATTATCAATGTTTTGTATATTTCAGAACAAATATGAGTAATACATTTACAGGCAGAAGATGGTCAAAAGAAGAAGAAGAATACCTTAAAAGACTAATAGAATATTACAAGGAAGATAATTACATTCCATGGGGAAAAGTTGCAGCTTCAATGGAGAATCGAACCAAAATACAAATTTATAATAAGTATTCTAGACTTGAAGAGGTGAGAAAAGGTAGATTCTTAGCAGAAGAAGATGCTGTAATACTAACATGTGTTGATAATTTTGGATTAAATTTTAAGAAGATATCAAAATTTTTACCAGGTCGTTCTGTAACACAGTGTCGTGTCCGTTATCAAGTTTTAGCCAAAAAACGAATATCTACAGTATGGACAATAGAAGAAGATCGAAAATTAATTCAATTAATGGCAAATCAAGATTTATCTATCAACTACTCAAGTATAACTCAACATTTGCCAGGAAAAGATCGGCAGCATATAAGGGCTAGGTATTTGACCTTGACAAAATGGATGAGAAGAAATCCAGACACAGATATTGCTAAAGCGCCTAGACGTGGTGCTAGGCGTTTAGGTCATGGACACTCATCAGAAGATCTAAATAGAGCTATAGAAGGCTTGAAATCCAAAATACAATCTGAGGTAATTGATAAAAAACGTAAAAAAATAAATAAAGATTCTCCTGAAGATGCAATAGAAGATGCAATAATAGCTACACTCGTAACAGAAAATGTTAGATTAGAGGAAGCAAAAAGGGCCTTACCATATCCAGAAGAATCTGATGATGAAGAGAATAATTCTCAACAATGTAAACGAAGCTGTAATGTTCAAAATTTAAAAAAGCTACTAATTTTATTAAAAGCCAAGTTAAACAAAAACAAATTCATGAAGAGTCAATATAGTAAAATATATAAAGGGCTATTAGAACCAGAACAAGAAGTGCTTACTGTAAAGGTTAAATCTTATTCAAAGCAGAGCTTGGAAAAAAATATAACTATTGATGGAAGTCCTGATATTTGGGGAAATGTCAGCTTAGGTCCTTTAGCATATGTGCTTCCACCTCATTATTCTACAATTACAGGTTGTAGGAAATTAATGTCATATGTATCTTCAAAGTCACAGACAGAAGATCCGGTAAACATTAATGTAGTGTTAAGAAGAAATGTTCTATTAAAAGAGGAGACTTTTCTGTTAATGGAGAGATTCAATGTTTTATTCCTTTGGCCTATGCTCCTATCTAATGCAACAGCTGGGGAAAGTATAACTATAAACCATGATAATCCTCCACAAGAAAGTTCTTTTATAAAACAACCACAGTTTCATAAACATGACTGGAACGCACTTGCAGTGCCAGGACATAAATTAAATGATCATGTAAATCAAGCCATTGAATTAGAAGAGTCGGCGACAAAAGATGATAAAAATGTAGAAATAGAAACACAATTCTAATAACATATAATTTTATAAATAAAAATTTGAAAATCCAGCAGACTACTTAATTTATTTCTTCTAACTTTTATTAACAAAGACTAATAGGGAAGAATAAAAAAATAATTTTTACTTTTTATTATATTCTTTAAGATTACACTAACATCAGTTAAAAAAAACCCATTGAATATAACAACAAGACATAGTTTTACCATATTTCTAGTAAGCACTAAAATGATTTTGTAGGCCTAGTAGCTAGCTTATATTTGTAGATATTAAGATAATTATTGTTAAAAAAATAGATACGGTTTAAGTACGCATTTTCAAAACGATATAGCGATGCTTATGACATTCTAAAAAAATAAAGACAGGAAGAACAGAACAAGGAGTTGAAGCTATTGGCATGGCATTTTAGGATTTAGATCCTTTTGCTATTTTCTTTGCATGTTTTTCCGTCACGATATTTGGATATACGTAGTTTATTTTATAATGTTACTTGATATTGTTTTATTTGCTACTTCCATTACATATGGAATAATGGAAAAGCGAGCAGTAGGAATATTAGGTAGTCCCATCTTTTTACAAGGTCGTAAATGAAAACAAATTATTATTTGCGTTTCTGGAACTTATTAACTTTCTTTCATGCTATGATAACATTATTTATCATTTTGTAAGGTTGCATTTTTATACATTGAACATTTTAATAGAAAATAATATATTTGATTAATTTGTAATGATTTATGTATAAGGCTTTTACTTATGTGACCTTGTCCGATTGGAATGTGTTTTAAAAAAAAAATAAAAAAAGTGCTCGCATATTCATTTGTTTTCCCGCGCTTTTGCTCAGAGATGTCGGTAATACTCGGTAGTCGGTTCGGTTTCGGTACCACTACCACCATGTAGTGACTTACTGACTAAACACGAATTGTTTGTAATACTGAAAATTATGATTATAAATTAAGTAACTCACTGACGATTATAAAAGTACTGAATATAAGAATATAAGCAAGGAATATCTCGAAGTTTTATCAGGGATCCAACAATTTCATGTAGCATTTTTTCAACGTTTTGTATGTACGTCTCCGCTACATAATACTATTTTCCTTTGTTCTTTTTAGTTCGCTTTATGCGTAGTTGGGGGTTTTCATAATTTTCTAATTTTGTTTACGTGTTATCCTGATGATTGTTCTATTTAGAGTTTATTGACCACTTTGGTTTCTTTGGTTGCTAATAAATGGGAATTACTTTTGACTTTTTAATAGGTTGATTTTTTAATTGTACTTAGGTACCTATTTGTTTTTTTTTCGCGTTGGGGGTTTTTAAAATTTTGTTTTAAAAGTTATTTTTTTTCTTTTAAATCTTATGTACAACTTATGTATTTTAAACTACTATATACTTAATCAAAATTTCATAAGGATTGAATATGTAAAAGTCCGAATCGAAACCCGAATCCGTCCTCAATTTATCCTATTTCTCAATTCTAGATGGCAGGGTTTGATGTAGGATCAAACCCTGCCATCTAAAAAAGATTTAATGGCCTACAAACGGCTCAATGTACTCTGTGAAACGGCTGAACGCATTTCTAAGCTTCCATTCCTCGATCAAGCCTCCTTTCAAACAAAAAAACTAAATTAAAATCAGTTTATCCCTTTCGAAGTTGCGATGCCACAGGCAGACATACACGTTAAACTTATACCGTTATATTGTTATATTATTTTTACGTAGGGTTACAAAATAATTCAATGTTTATTGTTTAGTTCCATATATCTATTTTTAAATTTTTATGCGTAACAATACATATCTTCTTGAGTTTTATTTCTTTAAAAAATATAAGCTAGGTTTCCAAACTTGACGTTTATTTTGTTTGACGTTTATGAGTTCGACTAAGCGAATTAATGTTTGGTACATAAAAATTGTGGCTTGTAGCTTTATTATATTTAAAATTTAATATAAAACAATGTAAAAACAAATTGAAAATATGTTTGACTTAAAGGCATGTACGGTATGCTTAAAAACAAACGTTAAAATTTATAATTTGAATTCAGATCAATTAAGACATGAGTATAATCTAGTGTCAGGTTTAATGGTATGTGATTTTTATACATTTATGAGGATTTAATATTGTAATATAAAAGAAAAAACTTACTTTATATGTCTGCTTTAAAAAAATATAATAATTCCTAACCATTTACTATTTAATATTTACGTAATTATGATTTTTAATTCCAATAAAGTGGTCAAGTTAAAATTATTTATTCTTTGTAAACAATGATTTTAGAAATAAAATTTTATCGTTAAGCTACATTTAAATTATATTAAATAAAATAAGTTGTGTGAGAAGTACAATTGCTGTAAAATATTATAAATCTACAATTTTTTTTTTGAAGAAATAACACATATTTTCAAAACAAATATTTAAGCATATTATATTGATATTATGATATTATTCTTTATCATTTTAGACTTACAGTCAAAATGGCTTGCCTGAATATTTATGTTATCAATGCATGGCCCATGTGAGAAATTTCAAGAAATTCCGTGATAAATGTCAACATTCATATTATGCACTGCGAGAAGTATTCGAGAGAGAAAAGAAGGTAAATATTCATTATTATATGTCTTCTAAAAGTATACACATTTGAAAAACATTATTAAATACAACAATTTATCAAATTGTATGTATTGGTGAGAATTACTTATTAATTTGCCTATAATCAATAATATTTCCATCACTCGTCTATAATATGTGCACCTCTTATTTTTAAGATAACTGAATCAGTGGTGGAAGAGTTGAGCCATAATGTAATAAATATTGAACCCAATCTTTCCTATCTGGCACTGGACCATTATAGAACAAAGTATGAATATGTTAAATCCAAAACAAAGAAACATCGAAATGCTGATTTGAAGGTTTATGACAATATACCCATCCTACAATTCACTACAACTTCCGATGAAGTAATATTTGAAGTGCCTAAGAAAAACTCAGAACTTTGGTTGGAACTGGAAGACAGTATAAAGCAGGAGGACGATTCTCTTATAAAACATGACGAAACTTATGTGGCTGATTTAACTGAACTGTATGATAAAAAAGATGATGACTACTTTGATGACTTTGATGATTGTGATACACAGAATGAATTTGATAATGATCTGGAAAAGCTAGAAGATCAGGCTGAAACTAATGGCAAGAATCACCAGGAAGAATATGCAACATTAATTCCTATTAACACTAAAGAAGCCAAGGCTGCAGTTGAAGTGTATAAAATGCTTTTCCAAGGAAAGTTTTCATGTGAAGTGTGTCAAAAGACCTATAACAGTCAGTATAGGCTTAAGGCTCATATGAGAATGCATGATATGGTAAAAATATTTTTATTGTATTTACTTTTATTTTTGGTTGCTATAGTTATTCAATATTTAACTACTTCTTTATTAAATCCTTTACTCGTTAAATATCATGATTATTTAATGTTATTGGAGTAATTTTCAATCTTTCATTATATTAAATAGCATGTAAACTTAGTAATAGATAAAATTTATTTCAGTGTATTAGTGGAACATTTTCATGTTCATTGTGCAAATTTTACTACAGATCTGAATTACTATTAAAATCTCATATGACAGAAAAGCACATGTATAAATATTTATGTAAAAAGTGTCCCGAGGTGAACTTTGACAGGTGAGTTAATTTAAACTGTTTATAAAGAATTTACTCCCTTTTTTACAAAATATGAATTAATTTGGTATAATAATCTTATTTTAATTCAATTCAATTCTTTTGTTTAGTGGCTTCCAGGAGTGGCAGTTGGGCACAATTTACTTCCCCAATGTTGTGTAGAATGGAGAAAACACGCTATATTAAGAATGAACCTTATTTTATCTACTAATGTTTTATGTGACATTGGCAAAGTACTCTGTACTCATCTCAGCAATATTTAAAAGCCATTATCGAGAAAATTATATTTTTGAATGGATTTTACAATGAATATGAAGGATATATTTTAATTTATTTTTGTCCTTACAGACATTCAGCCAAGCGACATTACTACTGGGGGCACTTCACAGAAATATCAAAAAAACATACACGCACAACCAGACTAACAAAGGGTAGACGGAAGCACAAATCTGCAATACGACAGTTAGAACCTAAGACTGGAGATCCAGATGACTTCCCAATATTATCTGCCGTCACTCAAGAGGAACAATATGCATTAATAAGGGATCGACAGAAAACTAAAAACTATATGGACTCGCCCTATAAATGTGAATATTGCTTTAAAGGTTTCAGAGTTGCAACAACATATGAGACACATTTAAAGAAACATGATCCAGTGAGTTTTTTTTTATTAAAAATGTTATCTGATATTTATATGTTTGAGATAATTTTGAATGGAACATTTTTATAATTTATATTATTTGACGATACGCTTGGCTCAGGTTGTCGTGACCGTACTTGCTGTGCCAGTGGTCGTGGGTTTGAGTCCCGCTGAGGGCATTCATTTGTGTGATGAGCATGAATGTTTGTACTCCAGTCATATTTATAATATGTATGTATTTAAAGTTATATATGTGTAGTGTATCAACTATCTGGTATCCATAACACAGGCCTCGTAGCTTACCGTGGAACTAGATGATGCTGTGTGTTAATGTCCCAACATATTTATTTATTTATTCTTTTTGCAGGCGATCTCGGGTGAGCTCCAATGCGACGCTTGTAAGACATACTGCCCAAACCCTGCTAAGATGTACAAGCACATGACCCGGTGTCATATATACAAGTATACATGTCAAATGTGTGGATATGTCTGCTTTAACAGGTTAGTATACAATACTTACAATTCACCTTTTTTTTTTATTGTACGATAGGCGCTGATTTTAGTCAAGCGCAAGCTTGACTAAAATCAGCGCTGGGAAGCACTGTTGAGGTCTAGGTTGGAGCGCGCTTGCCTAGAAAATGCCTATTCACTCTTGCCTTGAAAGTACTTAGATTATAAGTGGCAGGAAACACGTATGCTGGAAGGGTGTTCCACTCCTTAGCGGTTCGTTTCAGAATCGTAGAACTAAAGCGTTTCGTGCGAGTTGGTTGGATTTCTACCACATAAGGATGCCTGCGCTCACGACTTCTCGCAGTTCTGTGGTAAAACGGTGAAGGGGGCACAAGGTTGTGAAGTTCCTGCGCGCACTCCCCAAAGTACATATAAACAATGTAAAATTTGGATTTAAACATTTGGTTCCGTTGACAGTTTTTGAGTATAGTATTTCATACAATGTGTATCTGAAGGGTAATAACGAGATTGTGGGGTATTTGTTAAAAAAAGTTAAGTTTCTAAAGTTGAAAACACGTGAAATATATTTTCTATAAAAATTGTTTGAATGAAGATATGTTGAGTGGTTTTTCAGATATGGGTTATCTTCGGTTTCATGGTTTTTTTAATTTAGCGGCCGTATAGTTAACTTAATAATTTGTAGTACCTTAGAAAAATACTATAAAATATAAAAAATATTTAAGAAAGGGGCCTTGTTTTGTGACTTGGGTTTAAGTTAAAACAAAAACGGGTAAAGCCGCAGACCATAGCTAGTTAGTTAGGCCGTAAAAATTGTGAATATCTAATGTTACAGTTACTGAGTTATGTTAATTTTTTACTATTTATGTTTTTTCCAGAGGTCAAGCGAAAATACATTACAACTGGCACAAGAAAGTCATATATCCATGTCCTCATTGCAAGAAGGAATTCTCGTAAGATTTTTTTTCTTTTTTCTAGAAAATATTTATGTATTTAATTTTTAACTATATTATTTATTTAATTATAATACTTTTTTTTATTTTGAGACAATATAGTAAAAATTGAAATATGTAGTTATAGTTCCTATTATTAAGTGTAAAGTGGACAAATTATTTTAAATTATATTATTATATTGTTTGATATATTTAGTGACGAGCAGAAAATTATTAATTTAGTTAATCAATCTAATCACGGTAAATGCAATTGTTTTTTTCTGTTTACATTTCACATTAAACAACAGACAGATTTGATTGAAATCATTTGATTGAATCTGATTAAATCTCATTCAATTGAATCAGATTTGATTTGAGTCTTTGTGATGGATATCTTTTATCCTGGATTAAACATAGGCGTTCAATGCCATGCAATGTAACAATTAGCATTTTTATTCAAATTTTAAGTGATTTTATCTAATAATATATTTACCTATGTGTAGTACCTATTATTTGATAATAATAGGAATTTAAGTTATATTTTAATACATTATTTTTTGCTCTTATTTAAAAAAATTTTTTAGAAAAGAATCAACGAAGCTGGGTCACATTCGCAAAATGCACCCATCTACAAACATTTGCAACTTGTGTGGTCACAGCTTTGTCAGTGTCACCGGCCTTCATATACACAAGCTCAAGACTCATAGCAAAGAGGTTAGTATTATATACCTTTTTGTTGTTATTAATATACCAACTTGTATTTCATTTTTAACCGATTTCCAAAAAGGAGGTTCTCAATTCGTCGGAATGTTTTTTTCAAAAATTTCGTATGATCACCGATTACTCGAAGACGCCTGAACCGGTTTGGAAATTCTTTTTTTTTGTTTTGAAGGGTATACTTCCCAGGTGGTCCTATTTAAATTTTATTGAAATCGGTCGACTCTTTTTTATAATTAAAAAATCAACAATAATAATTTTTATAGTGGATAAGTTTTACCGAGTTTTTTTACGTGCCTTTATTAGTTTCACTTGTAAATAAGTAGCAGTAAATAGTATAAGCGAAGCGAGGGTGGATCACTAGTGTATACTAAAATGGTATACTCATTTAAAAAAAACGCCTAGACTAAGTCTAATTGAAATAATGTCTTATTATCTAATTATCTTTCTTTTCCTTTTATTTTATGTATTATCCTTGTGTGTGCAATAAAGTATTTATAAATAAATAAATAAAAAATAATGTATTTTCATGTTTTATATAATACGTACGTACGTATATACGTAGGTACGTTTTAACGGTTAGTATCAAATACAAATCTTTGAATTTTCTTTTTTTTTTCTGTACTATATATTGAATGTATTACACATATAAACCTTCCTCATGAATCACTCTATCTATTGCTGAACTGCATTAAAATCCGTTGAGTAGTTAAAAAGATCTCAGCGATTAGCGAACAGACAGCGAAAGCGACTTCATTTTATAGGTACTATGTAAAGATTATATAAGTACCTAATAAAAATTAGACCAGTTTGTGGTAAGTCACCAAAATTTATCTATTTTACTATATTTTACAGATTTTAATAGGTACGTACACTCATTTTAAAATAAAATAAAAACGTGTGTGTGTACGCACGTAAGAAGTTATACTTCTTATGTTTTTTTTATCTTATGATTTCATCCCGTATGTCACAACTCAGATCTGTTTGTAAAAGGAATGCAACTAATTTCATCATGTCGCTTTCAGCTACCTTCATCATGTCGCTTTTTGGCTGTCGGTGTGGCCGCGAATCGTAAAAATTTTACTCTGATAATTTTTTCCTAACTCATTAGGTAAACGTAGTATATTGTCTATTTACGTAGAACAAACAGTAGTAATCAAAATAAATAAACAACTTTTTGGTTTGAGTTCCGATTTTTTAATATAAATATATAATAATATGTTTTAATATGGATCAAAATAAACAAACAACTTTTCTATATGGTATCCATTTTCTAATATTAATTATAATTTAATATTTTTTAAGGAGGTAGAAGAAAACCCCGGCAAGGTAGATCCGAACAACCCTCTGTACTGCGCTGAATGTCGCGTACAGTTCAGAGACGAAGAGGCCTTCAATACCCACCTTGGATCTTCCAATAAACATGCTGAGACTAATCGGTAAGTCCAATAAAATATATCGCTTGATCAACTGATGTAGTACATACATGATATCGTCTAAACGAAAACGTCTAGACAAGACAATAGGGATTATACGTGATTTTTTTGAATTTTTATACAAATTACAATAGCTTACATCGTTATATTATCTAGTTGTAAAAAAAAATATCCTGCTTCAAAGTACTAAAATTTAGTATAATTTTCGTGCGCTTTCTCTTTTTAGTAATATTTTTCTCTTTTTATTATTAGTAACACTAAAAAATCTGGCTCTAAAATCCAATCCTAACGTATTGGCCTTATCAAATTAAACAAAATAAGCTCAAACTCAAAGTATTTATTATTAGCCGTTGAAGAGTTTCCACCTATCCACTTTCTGGCCTTACCGTCAGATCAGGTCGACGATACCGAACCAATGCGCTATCAACGGAAATAGAAACACTTGCAAAGTTTCAAGGCAATATGATAATTAGAAGTAGTTCGAATTTTCATTAGCTATTTCTCCACCCTTAGGGGTGGTATATATTTTTTCTTCAAATTAAAATGATACCAACTGAAAGTGTACACTTTGAAATAAAACAAAAATTATCCAAATAGGTTAATAAATTACGAAGTTCTGAGGTAACAACCATAAAAAGAAAAACATACAGCCGAATTGAGACCTTCTCCTTTTCAACTGACTTTTTCAAAAAGGAGAAGGTTCTCAGTTCGTTTGTATTATATTAAATGTTTTTTTTTTTAAGTTTTTATTGAAGAAGTCGGTTGAAAAGGTTAACCATCTTTGTGTCTATTTTAGATCAATGATCCAAGCGAACATAGAGAGCGCGTACGACACGAAGGGCACGGGCGTGCGCGAGGGCCCGCGCCTCACCGACAAGGGCGTCGTCAACATGGGGCGCGCCACCTCGTCCAACTGCGAGATTGTGAGTCTATATTGATGATAGTCTATACTAATTTATGTCTATATTTATATTATAAAGAGGTAAAGTTTGTGAGTTTGTAACGTTGTAGGGGGTAATCTCTTTTGGATTACACCCTACATTGGATAATTTTTGGATCTCTCAATTGGATGATTGGATCTAGTGAACCGATTTAGATGAAATTTGGTATAGGATATTTTATTCCGGAAATCATCCCTTAAGGAGATGAAAATGGGGATAAAAGTTTGTATTAGGAAGCAAGCAAGGGACGAACCCGAGCGAAGCGAGGGTGAGTCGCTAGTCTATCTATTAGATATATATAAAAGGCAAAAGTGTTTGACTGATGTATCAACCTACAGGCCAAACCTTTAAGGCTAGAAAATTGAAATGTCGCATACGTATTCCTCATATGACGAAGGCATCTACTAAGGAAGGATTTTTCAAAATTGAAATAGGGGATAAAAGTTTGTATGAAACTTTTTATTCCTTGGACATACATATTTGCATGAAATTTCGTATGAATTGAATATGGCAAAAATAATGAGTTACTTATTTTAGTGTTTTCTAAAATTCAACCCCTAAGAGGGTAGAGGATGATAACATAAAGCCAGAGTTTTTTTTGTAGATGGAACGCGGTCGTAGCCGCATTTCTGCTAATAAATCATATAAGAAAATCATAATTTTATGGTTGTAACGTTATTACTCACTCGTCGATACTTCAGGTCACAGTCTATGTATATGCGAACTAAATTTGAAACTAACGACTTATTTTCGCTCCCTTTGAGTTCGTCTAGAGTTGTATTTGTGCCATGGATTTTATTGCTTTATATAGAACCATTTAGCACAGTTTGATCCGACTTCAATTAAAGTTATTATAGTTTCTGACGATACCCCTTACATCCTACTGGGACGCTCTGGGGTGGAAAGGATAACACACGGAAGTAGCACAAGCTCACAACGGGCAATGCTGCCTAAGTACGGAAAAAGCCGTGCAAGAAGAAGAAAAAAAGAAGAGACCCTCTATATCTAAACTTACAAAATTCACATCTTTATAATGTAAGTGTAGACATATAAGAAAGTAATGCCTGTATGTCTGTACGTTCGCAGTGCAACAAGTACCTGCAGAACGACACGCAGGCGACGCGCCACTACGACGCGGAGCACCCCGGCGCGCCCTATCTCAAGCGCTACATGTGCGACATCTGCGGACACAAGACGCGCGTGAGTTACACATACACACACGCGCACACGCGCACATGCGCACACGCGCACACGCGCACACGCGCACGCGCACGCGCACGCACACGCACACGCACACGCGCACGCACGCACACACGCACGCACACACACAGGCACACACACACGCACACACACACGCACACACACAGGCACACACACACGCACACACACACGCACACGCACGCACACACGCACGCATGCACGCACACACACACGCACACACACACGCACACACACACGCACACACACATGCACACACACACACACGCACACACACACACTTATTCTCGCATGCTTTATGCACGTACACTCTCACACTTCAAGGAGTCTGCCCCCCTACTCCGACTCATACCATGACCGTGCTATGAACGTATCAAGCGCGGAAACGAGCATCGCACGGACTACTGTGCCCATTAGACCGTATCAACGGTGTATCATACCCGTTCATGACGGTTTTAGTACTGCATATACTCACCATAGCGCCGCCCGCGCGCACCGCGCCCATGACGCAACGTGCCAGGCACGGAGCGTACCGGCACCGGCAAAATACTCTTGCCGACAATACCGTAGTTACCGCACGGTGCCGTGCACGGCACGCGACAGTACCGGTTCGGTGCCCATCCGGTGACGGAACACTCTTGTGGGTAGAGTCTCATACTTTTCAATACAAACAATATTTTTTTGACCGACACGGTCCTAGCACAGTCATGGTATGGAACGGTGTAGTGGGCAGACACCTTTATATATTAACTATCGTACACTCTATATATCACTTACATCTATACATACTTGTTACAGTGCTTACTTACTGTAACAAGTATATAACGCATTTGAGACATCTTCAACCTTAGTTTCTCCCGTGACCATGTTTGCTGTAAAGCATTGGAAACGTCGGGAACCAAAAATCAAAATAAATCCGCGAAATATTCCGAAAAGATAGTTTTATTCAAATTTATTATATATTTCAGCAATACGCCAACCTAGTGGTTCACATGCGGACGCACACGCAGGAGAAACCGTACGCGTGTCCGCAGTGCGATCGACGCTTTAGTATGCAGAACAACCGGGATAGGCATATTGTTGTAAGTTATCTGTGCGATTTTATAATTTTGTGTTGTTTTTTTCATTCTAGCCTTTTTTTTAATTCGTATCACTTTTATAGAAACTATATATACTATGATATATACTATGATTCCCTATACAAACTTTCTTCAGAATTTTCTCCCCCTTAAGGGACGTACGTACGTATGTATGTACGTACGTACGTACGTACTGTATGTATGTGTAGTGTATCAACTGTCTTGTATCCATGACACAAGCTTCGTAGCTTACCATGAAACTAGATGGCGCTGTGTCTTAATGTCACAACATATTTATATTTATTTATATTATCTGACATTTTCATTCTAATCTCCATATTCTCCCCACTCAGGTACATACAGGTGAAAAGCGATACCAATGCCCGCATTGCAGCCGTCGTTTCTCTCAAAAGAACACAGTCAAACTCCACATACAGACAGTACACTTGAAGATCCCCTACCCACCCTGGAATAAGAAAAACCGTAAACCTCGCAGGGACCTGGACTCTGCACCCCCATCCCCCTCTACCAACTATAAACTACATCTGGAGGCCTCTCACGGTAACTATCTAAGCGCATATATTGACACAACAAATAAAGTTTGCGGTTCTCATTAACATCACTAAATAGTAAATCCATACTAATATTCTGAATTATGAAAGTGTGTTTGTTTGTTTGTTTGTTCTTCTTTCACGTGGAAACAGAGTGACGGATTGGCGTGGTTTTTTGTGTGGATATAGTTGGTGGGCTGGAGGAGGATTTACCGCGATAGATTATCTTATTCCCACGGGAAAACACGTTATAATACAACCTAAAACAACTCATCTGTATATATACATATGTAAGTGTGTGTATATATATCTATATAATATAGTCTTATCTATTCCATACTAACCGTTAAAAGATACCTAGAGACGAACCCGAGTGTGTAATTAAAAATCCCTAAAACAAATTTTGTTTCTTTACCTATCAAATAACTTCCAATGGCTAAAGCCGCGTTGACACGATCGAAATCTACTTTGACAAAGTAGTTTTGATAACTACTTTGAGGCAACTTTGATCATGTAAACGAGCAATCACGCTTTGATTGCTCGTTTACATTGACGTGGACATTAATCAAAGTGGACTTTGAGCTTGTTCTCCATTTCTCAAAGCTTGCTATGACAAAGTAGTTTTGATGACTACTTTGATTTTGTACACGAGCACCTTGACGTCGGCGTTCAATCAAAATGGACTTTATCAATGACAACGTCGTTTCAAAGCTTTTTGTCAAAGCTATTTTATCAAAGCACACCTTGAGCGTATCAACGCGGCTTAATAGTAGATTTAGTTGATATAATGTCTCAGAAAACGATCGTTTTTACATAATATTACATATATAAGTAGACTGTAGAATGTCAAATGCGTGGTTGTAGATTTATTTATATTTAAATGTATTAAATATTAATAATAAAGACTAAATATTTAGTTTAATGTAGAGATTATAACATAACGTTATCATAATATTGCTATTATATAACTACATAATGTATGAATAACTCGAATGTACTGATGCAGTTTTACTTTAAATTATTATGAATATGAATTTAGTGATACAAATTATGTAACATTTTATTTATTAAAGTATGGTATTTAAAAAACTTCTGATTATATGTATAAAATTTTAAATACAACCAGAAGAATTAAGTATTAACTATTAAAGTGACATTCACACAATACAACAGATAAACGAAACTAATATACAGCCTATTAGTATTATGTTATTATATAGATAATGTGAAATATAAAAGTAAAATTAGTTCGATTTACTTGCATTAAGATATTATTAATTCCAATACTGTTAAAGGTACAATAAACGATTTTTATATGCTCTGGGTTTTTTTTTATTAACGTAAAGGCTTTGATTCTATTGAAACAGCTGGTTTACTCTCGACAGCTTCGAGTTCTGAATCAATCGATTTTCAATCGATTTTTTTAGAATTCATATTTCGTATTCTTGAAATTGACATCAGCGCACGATCGTGTAGTGGTTCAAATTGGAACTAACTACGATCGAGAACAGCCGTAAGGATCGAAAAGTCTTACTCCCCCACTAGATCGGACAGCTTTGGTATCGAGTTTTAGGATCAATCTAATGTCAAATTTGACGATAGCAAAAAAGGTGTTTATTTTTGGATTGAGTGTGGATATTTGTCTGTATGACGCAGACTTTTTCTGATATAAAAACCTTATTATTGTTTAAAGTCACTGTGTTATTTAGTTTAATTTTTATTGCATTTTACATGATTAAAATATAAATGCACTGGTTTTGGTAGATATTATATACCAGAACGTGCAATTGGAAGAAGAAGACCTTCATCCAGATCAGATAACAAGACCGTTCTGTCAATCCATATGTTCGCGGATGGTAAGGTAAGGTAATGGTAAGGTAATTTGATATATACAATGTTCTTAAGTTTGCAATATATTTGAAACTGCGATTATGTGAATTATCAGAAACTATAATTTGTGGTAGTGTTGTCTAGTTTGTTACAAAGTCTATGTGTAGTAATTTTGTCCATTGGAACAATTTCTACCCATTTTAAATAATAAATAAATATCTTGGAACATTGACACACAGCACCATCTAGTTCCATGGTAAGCTACAATGGCTATGGTATGGATAGCAAATAGTTGATATTAGTATAGATTTTCGAAGTCGGTGCCAGCGGACAATATTTTAAGGTATGAATATCTAATAGGTAAATACAATGTATTTTACGTATCAAAATATATTAGATTTTCTATGCGAAATTATCTCTATTCGAAAATATCTGATTAGGTATCTATTCTAAATGAAAACCCCCGTTTACTTATTTTTTACATTTTAGTGCCTGGAAGTCGGTTTTATTTATTTTTTTAAAGTTTTTATACCGTATTGTGTAATTTCGTTAATTTTATGAATTTTTAATTCAGCTCTTGTAGGTTCCTATTTAGGATTTGGCATTCGTGATAAATAATCAACGACTGTATTATTCTCGCCCTTTCTATATAAAATTTCATAATCATAGCTGCCTATTAATAAAACCCATCTCATGAGTCTATTTTTTACTATTTATGGTAGGTTTCGTTGATGTCTTCAGTCCTAGAAAGTGTATTGATGGTTTTTTAATCAGTTACCAAAGTAAAAGTTTCTCTTAAATATTGGTCAATTTTTTTAATGCCATAAAATATGGCAAGTGCTATTTAAATATTTATTTATTATCTATTTCCTTTTTTTTAAATTAATTGAATTTATTTTGTTGTTTTGTGGGTAGGGTGTCTGTAACAACTATATAATGACTTTGAGATATGTGAAATTTTAGTCTCTCCGTGAGCATGATTTGATGTAAAGCATCCGAAACGTCGGGAACCAAAAATCAAAATAAATCCGCGAAAAAATCCGAAAAGATAGTTTTATTTAAATTGTTATTAATCATTAAAAAATCTTTTAGGGAGTGTAGACTATTTATTAAAATTTTGAAAGAAATATATTAATAGTAATATACAACAAATCTTAGAGGAGAGGTTTAATTAAGTACATATATAACTCTTTCTTAAATAAAACAATTGATTTTCATAATATGATTTAATAACATAGTACACTATTTTTATTTGCAAACTGGCTTCAGCCAGTGGCTTCACTCGAGTTTATTTCAACCGTAGATCTAGATGTATTTAACCAATTTTAACTTGGCAATATATTTTATAAGGTCGTCACGTCGACGTCCACTACAATCTTATATCATTTTAAAATTCTACTTGAAAATGCGACTATTACTCTACGACTATTATTCTGTCAGTTGCTTCTTCCTTCTCTCAAGCGTTATGTAATGTCCAGACACCGGTTTGAGCAAAACATCTAATTTGGCTTGTAATTTTGTGTGGTCGCCCTTAACCCTGTAATGTCTGTACAGATGTGCTAACGTAGTCTTCATGGACATGTAAGCGTATGATTTGCCTGGAACAGAAAGTGATTTATATTAATGATACATTGTAAAAGTATTTTAAAAATAAATATATACATGTGTTATATAAATAGTTATACTTTTATATTTATAAGGGTTCTGAATTATAATATATACGCATTCATATCTAATATATTGAAACGAGCAATTCTTGTATATATATTTATGTATTTATTTATTTATACCGTGGTCAAGCGGCCAAAACGCAAGATTGACAATCACAGGTGCCCGGATTCGAATCAAAGTCGGAGATAAAGATATCACTTTTGTTTTTTTTGTTTTTAAGCCAAATTAAAAAGAAAGTTGTACCTACTCTTGGCGAAGCGAGCGAAGCTCGGTCGCCCAGGTACTGAGGTATTATAGTGCACAAGTGTATGCGCAAACACAAGTGCAGTCACTATTCCTGTCGCTCTCATACTCCGGTGAGACGACAATTCGACACAACCAGTCAGAGATCAGGCGCAGGACCGGCTTAACGTCTACTCTATGGCAGTGGGGGCGTAATTCCGCCAATTTCCTAACTTTGGGCTATTACTGAATTTTATTCTAAAGAAAACCCGATTATAATTTGCCCGACCTGGGGGTTGACCGTAAGACATTCGGATTTGCAGCCATACATGCCAGCCACTATAAATAGACCAATGAGGTAGATTCTTAATAAAAGGCTTTTGTTAAACAATTACATATTTAAATAATAAATAATATTCTATTTGAATGCTATAATGTTAATTCAATTAAAAATACAAATGAGAACGGCACAAACAATCTTGATGAAATTTGTCTGTCATATACCTATGTACCTATGTACATTTATTCCTTGATTACACCAAAAATAATATAACACAGTAAAAATACCACTTAATATGATCTCTTCCAGGCAAACTAAGAAAGGAAACCGTAGAGTTGCGTAGATAATGGTTGGCGAACACACCAAATGGAAAAACAAAGAAACAAAAGCTTACTCAAAAAGTATATGGTATATATTATTAATAAGCGTCCATACGTTACAATTTACAATACAGTACAACAATAAATATACATTTATAATATTACTAACGAATCACCCTCGCTCCGCTCGGGTTCGTCCCTACTTACGATTTAACGTTTAGTATAGATTTCTCAGAGATGAGATATTTTTCTGTAGTGAAAAGTATCCTATATGTTGACCCGGATAACCAGCTATCACCATACCAAATTTCATCAAAATCCCTTCACTGGTTTTTCCGTGATGCAGTAACAGATAGACAGACGAAAATTCTAAAAACTATAGATTCGGCCTCTGTATCGATAATAATAACTATTTCAATAAGATTTTCCAATAAATATTTAATGTACAGATTCGGTTTAGTTACAATTTAGTTTAGTTAGCTCTTAAATTTTAATTATAATACACATATATACTTACCTATACAATTTCTTCTTCCCATACTAAAAGCAGCAAAAGCCGTCGGACATTTAGGTAAAGTAGCGGGGTCGAGCCATCGCTCAGGGTTGAATTCTTCAGCGTCAGGACCCCACATGGGGTGGCGATGGACCCCATACACAAACATAAAGCAAGTGCGGCCTTTAGTCAGCGTGTAGTTACCTATACAAATTATAGGCCAAATTGTAAAAATGTTATTTATAATTATTTTATGCTGCGTCATATAATTATTACTGGGGTTATAAGTACATGAGTACGTATCCCTACGCAGCAAAGCTTCATGCCACTGCGCTACGGTAGGTACACTACCATATAAGGCGGCCGTGTGTGTGACAGCTCACCGCAAGTTTGTGTACGCACTGCCCGTTGACAAAACCGATTTTTTGACTTCAACTGTTGACAATTATGACACTTTGTCTTTGTAGGTTAAGATGGTTATAAGCTAAACTAGAGATAGTGTGAAAATTAAATAAGTATACCATACAATTTTACCAGTTTGTATCTACTACCTCTTCATCCTCTTTCTCCTCCTTTGTTCTTCTCTTCTATGTACAAGCTTCATGTCAACAAGCAGGCTTTTATTTTATTTATTTATTTATTCATTCATTTCTTTATTAAAATATCACTATATATATATATATATATATATATATATATATATATATATATATATATATATATATATATATATATATATATATATATAGCAAAAAGTTATAAACGATAATAATTGCAGAAGTTAAAAAACTGTGTCGCAATTATTAACGCCTTCCACCAGCAAAATGACAGAAAAAAAATATGTACATACATTCAAAAATTAATCAAAAATAACATTTATAAAAACAAAAATATAAACAAACTTTTAAGCTAAATTAATAAGCTTACAAAAAATTAAATTATTTTAAGTAAAGCAAAAAAGGAATAATTGATACTAATATTGCAAGGCATTACATTAATTAAATAAGGAGATAATCGATATGTAGTGAATGGGTCAGTGTGGGTTGTGTGAGTGAGAGTGTGAATGTTATGTGTGAAAGTTTATGTGCGTTTGTGTATGTGAGTGCGTGTTATTTTATTAAATTCTCTGTCTGATCATAGCTTAAAGTTAGAAGGCAATTTGTAAGTTTTACATTACATTTTTTTAGTGTAAGGGGGTATATATTAATAGATTTATTTATTTTATTATAAAGAAGTAGCATTAACAAGAAATGGTAACGTCTAGCCATCACTGTTCGTTTGGGTTTCAAGGAGCAGACTCTATTGGATTTATGTTTATTGTTTAAGTATTCTTTCTTGAAGGGTAACTGGGAGTGAAAACGTAGTGTACCTCGTAGTATAATTAGTTTGGGGACTGAGAAATCTTTACAAGTAGAAAAAACATGGGAAACAAAAACATGGGTTTAGAGATCATAACCTTTAAGACAGCTCGCTGAGTGCGTTCAAGATGAAGCATATTGGTTTTCAAAGCAGAACCCCAGACCGAAATATAATACGGAAGTATACATAGATTGAGCGCAAATTAATGTTGATTGGATTGTGAAATGTTAATATTCATATCACCTATAATAGCTACAGTACTACTTTCTTTAATAGAGCACAAGACAACATCCAAACTTTCAATAAATGGATCAATAGCAAGATATGAAGGGGAACGATATAAAAAACTATTATTGTAAAATCAAAGGAAAATTTAAGCAGTAAGCAGTTAGCTTCTGTGAAATTTGGTTCAATAACTGAACAGTCGCAATTATCTCTAATATACATAACAATTCCATCGTTTTGGTTAGTATATTTCGATTTGTACGAAGAGAAACTCTTTATTAAAGGAATATCATTCGTTTTACCAAGCCAACATTCTGATAAAATAATAACGTCTACAAGAAAATTAATCCGTTTTAATAATACTAAAAGATTGCCAAAGTTACATTTAATATTAAATAAAATATAATATTAAGAGCTCAGAAAGTACAACTGAATATATGGATAGACATGATTCGGCAAAAACTTGTCATGCTTTAAGTTCCTGGATTACTTTGATAAGTCAATTTCATTTTTAATATGTACTAGTTGATCATTTTCTTTTTTACGAAGAAATATTTTGCCGTCTGAGATCCAGCAAAATTTGTATTCGTTAGACTTAGCAAAGTCACGTGCAAGGAAGTAGGTAAATTTGTTTCATTTTATTTGATAGGTTTTCAGTTATAAATATAGGTTTTGGGGGGCCATGAAGTTTTAACTTATCAGTATGTGGTCGATTATTTTCTTTATTGGATCTTCGGTACATCTTTATTATTTTCTTCAGTATTTAATTCAACTATAGCAGTTTTCTTTGCTGAGTCATGCGCTCCATTATGCTTATGCTTCAATAAGCTTTATGTTTGTTAATCATATTTATCACATAATAAAATATAATTATGTAACTTAAATTAGCAAAGACACTTACGCAACTTCACATTTTTGTCTAGATATCTAGCTATGGCTGGAACTATTGGGTAAAAACGCATTGTCTCTTTTAAAACAGCTTCCAAATAAAATAACTGTGACAAATCATACTTCGTTACGTCTCTATCGTCATCACCGAAAACATCATTTAATCTGAAAATAGACAAGCCTTTAGAATATTATTTTAGTCATATTTAAATTCATTTCTTATTAATTAAAGTATTTTATATCCATTTTTTATGATGTGATATTTCTCAAACTTTTTTTTTATATTTAAGATATTCTAGCGATCGACGAAGAATAATTTTACTGCAAAATAAATCCATCAAAATGTTTACAAATAATACGTAAGTTTTCGTACTATTTCTATCCCAGGCAGGTAGGAGAGGAGCATAGACCCAGAATTACTAATACTGTACAATACGAGTACACTCATTGATTTCTGTTTTGCCCCCCCCTGGGCCAAAAGCTACGCCCAAAGGGCAAAGTACGCCCATGTATTTTATCTTTATGTGTTACTAGCAGAACCCGCGGCTTCGCTCGCGCTAAAACTACAAAAAATCTCTAAAATGGTAGGTTTCATAGAAACTTTCATCCGCTATTTTACCCCCTTATGGAATGAATTTCGAAAAATGCTAAAACACGTACTTAATTAATTGTATTGAAGAGCATTTATACCAAGTTTCAAGTAATTCTGATCATACATATTTTTTGTGTTGTATTATAACGTATTTTCTCGTGGGAAAAAGATAATCTCCCGCGGTAAAAAGTACTATGTCATGTGTAAGTACGAGTAGCTTATGTCACTCTCCAGCCCTCCAACTATCTCCACACAAAAAATCACGCCAATCCGCCAAGCCGTTTCGACGTGAAAGAAAGACAAACAAACAAACACACTTTCACATTTATAATATTACTATGGATTTAGATAATTGTCAATAGATATCGCCATTTGTTTTCAACCGACTTCAAAAAGGAGGAGGTTCTCAATTCGACTGTATGTTTTTTTTTTATGTTTGTTACCTCAGAACTCCGTCATTTATTAACCGATTTGGACAATTTTTGTTTTGTTTGAAAGGGTATACTTCCAGATTGGTCCCATTTAAATTTCAAAAAAAAATACCACCCCTAAGGGTGGAAAAACAACTAATGATGAATTTAACCTACTTCTAATTGTCATATTGACTTGAAACTTTGCAAGTATTTCTATTTCCGTTGATAGTACAGTGGTTCGGTGTTGTTGACCTGATTTGATGGCAAGGCCAGAAGGTGGATAGGTGGAACTCTTCAACGGCTAATAGTAGATACTTTGAGTTTGGGCTTAGTTTGTTTGATTTGTCAAGCCTAACACGTTAGAATCCTTACTTTGCTACTACTGTCTACACTAAAAAGGGAAAAATAAAAACTTTTTAACAAAAAAATAAAAACCGACGTCAAAAAAAAGCACTAAAAAGTGAAAAATAACTGATTGGTAGTTTTCATTTACTATACATACCTAATCAAATATTTTCGAAGTCGGTGTGCTTTGCTTTGTATGGACTGGGACCGATTTCAAAAATATTTCATTAGGTATGTATTTAATAGGTAGGCTTTAATTACTTAGCCAAAGCACACCGACTTCGAAAACATTTGATTAGGTATGTATAGTAAATGAAATCTACCAATCAGTTATTTTTCACTTTTTAGTGCTTTTGTTTGAAGTCGGTTTTTATTTTTTTGTTAAAAAGTTTTTTAAAATACGTAGTTTTCATTCCAAAAAAAAAATATTTACAGATATGACCTTTCTATGATTTTATTAGAACTGCTACTAAATTACCCGCGACCACGCGCGTGTTCAAATTATCAATAAAACAAACTTTTTGGCTTTATAAATTATAGTAATATTTTGTTGGCCGAAACAATATTCAAATGAAAGTATTTGTAAATTTTTATTGTTTAGTAAATAATGTTAATGTTTGTAAATCTTTTAATGTAAAAATTGGGCAAATGCAAGTCCAATTCGTGCATTATAGGTTCCGTATATAAGCAAAATACTGTGTTGTTTTTTTACTTACGTATTTTGTAAGGTTGGGACTAAAATAAATACGAATATCTAATATTAACGTTTCCAAACTATCGACTCATTTTATCAATTGTAAAAATAAGTTTGTTTCATATTATTTTTTAACATTTTATGGAAAACAAGTTTATGCATGTTAAACTGACAAAGCGGCTAACTAAGGATATTCCATATCTCAAAAACTACGAAACGTACAACCTGCAAAAAAATTTTCAATAAAAGTATTTTAACAACTGTTATACCTCAACTTTTTCGGATTTTTTTGACACCATTTCTTGAAAGGTTGGAGGACTTTAATCATATTAGCCGAGCCAAATGACACAATAAAAAGCATTTGCTTAGAATTATTTACTTATTTATATGTACTTCTGGAACTTACGCTTTCCCCAACACTTAATTTTGAAAATCGTTTTGAAAAATATTACTAACTAGCACGCTAACCCATCCCTGTTTCGCAACAAATTAGCATTAAGAAGAGTATTATGATGTAATTTAAATAATCAGCTAAATATAAATTAATCAATAGCTGTTAGTAATTTAATTCAGTAGTTTGAGAGTTTATCGCCCAAAACTAAACGAACAAACAAAATAGATAAAAAGTATATACATACTATAAATGTTATTTTACAAAAAAGTGCAGTATTACTAAATCAAACAGGAGTTTAACGGACTATTTATTAGGTAAACGGATTATTTGAACCTTTGTGGCATTGTCAATCACCACCATTTGTATATTATACACTCTTAGTATGTAGTTATATATTATACTTATATGGTTTTCGGTCACCTGAACGCGGGCAGAGCCGCGGACAATGCTAGTTGATTAATAATATATTAATAAGTATTTACTTTACCATTAGGTACTCTACTTACTCTTCGAATATCCTCTCTTGCACATGTGGATAGGAACCGACCAACAACATACTGTACATGAGGACACTCGCTGTCGTATCATGACCGGCTAAAATCATGGTGTCAACGTGTTCTCTAATCTCACGATCATTGAACGCTCCTTTCTCTATTGCTAGCTCTAAGAGTAGATCCATGAATGGCTTGAATTTTAGTCCTGAAATTTTTTTCAATAATTTTGATAAATTTCATTACTTTTAATAAAAAGTGATATTACCTAAAAATAACGGTAAAAGTTATTTATTCTGCAGAAAAACAATTATAATTAATCATTAAAAGTGGAAAACAATAAACGACATGGAATATCGCGTAGCTTATACATAAGATATACACAAGAAAACCGTCTCGTTTCTATAGTCAGAACATTTTTTTCTTTACATCTTATTTCTAAATTCTCACAGTCAGTTTTGAATTAAATTGAATCCAATTTGCAGTAATCAAATCAGAGTAAATAATATTAAGAAATCTGCTCAATTTATTATGTTTTTATACTTTACAACATAGACATACCTTGCATCTTTTCTACCTTTATATTTGAATAGCCTCCTTTTTTCTTTTTTAAAACCTGTAACATAAAAATTGATTGATTGTATAAAAACCTCCTAAAACTTAAAAAAGTGAGGTATGATAGAAATGTTTATTGACTGACTAGACTAATAGACTCCATTGGAGGTCGTGGAATCGATTCTTGATTAGGGTAAGTTTGAACATTGACCAAATCAATCTAGGCTGGGGCGAGGTGCGTGAGAGAATTTGGGTACGCAAGCGACCCCAAGCGCACGATATTAGGATCCTGCTGTGGGTTGTACTGAGTAAGAGTTACTCAGTGTGAAACTCTGTGAAACTCACAGTCCCCTGTAGTTAGTAGTACGAAACATTTAATTTTATTGAAGGTGTAAATATTGTTCGTTGTTGTATTAGAAAGGAAGCTAAGTATGCGGTCGAACGCTTTGAACCGAAAATAATGGGATATTTCAAAAACCACTGAACGTATTTTATTCAAAGTATTCGTTGAATGTTGTCTAAAAACTACTAATTGAATTTTTATCAACCGACTTCCCAAAAAGGAGGTTCTCAATTCGTCGGAATCTTTTTTTTTCTTTTTTTTAATGTACGTTCACCGATTACTCAAAGACGCTTGAACCGATTTGAATTTTTTTTTGCTTCAAAGGATATACTTTTCAGGTGGTCCTATATAAATTTTATCGAAATAGGTCGAGCAGTTAAAAAAAAATAACAATAAATATATTTTTTAATTAAATTGTTTAATCGAATATGTTATTAAAAACTTTCTTCTTACAAATTACCTGCTTATTACGCCTACACTAAAAGCGGAAAATAAAAACTTAAAAAAAAATAGAAACCGACTTCCAGGCACTAAATTGTAAAAAATAACGAAACGAAGGTTTTCATTTAGAATATATACCTAATCAGATATTTTCGAAGTCGGTGCCAGCCGACAATATTTTAAGATATGAATATCTAATAGGTATATATAGGTAGGATATGTATTTTACGTATCGAAATATATTAGACTTACCTTGCATCGGCTGGCACCGATTTCGAAAATATCTGATTAGTTATATATTCTAAATGAAAACCTCCGTTTAGTTATTTTTTACATTTTAGAGCCTGGAAGTCGGTTTCTATTTTTTTATGTTTTTATTTAATTTCCCTATTTTAGAGGTAGGCAGTGGTAGCCGAGTGGTAACTGTAGTAAAACGACACATGCTAGTTACCGACTGATTTATTTATAAAATACCCACGCCTTAATATCTTAATATAACTACATCTTCCCCTTCAATGAGAAAGTTATACCATGGTAATGTAATGCATACAGTATTCCAACTCGGGCCTGTCCTTGAAATAATTACCTACAGCAGAGCGGCACGTACCCACGCGACAGGGCTGCCCGAGTGCCCGCCGGATAGTATTTTAATTTCATCTACCTACTTGAGTTTCTTTCTAATTTTGTGATTTCAAATATTATATTTTTTATTAAAAACTATTATTAGTAGACTTAATTAAAAAATCTCAAATTTATAAGAGTGGTATGTGACCCTTATAAATTTGAGATTTAAAAATATTTTTGCTTCGACTGAGACGTACGAAAAGCTTTATTGTTAAATTTAATAGTATAAAGAATCCGCATTCGGGTAAAAAGTTTAATTACAAATCCTTTAATTTTTATTTTTAATTTAATTAATTAATTTTTATTTTTAAAATATACGATGCATGTGTCGATACTTTTTTGTTTGACATTAGCGAAGTTACGGGAAGAATAAAATGTTTATTTTTGTATTAAATTATAAAAGTTACATAACATAACCACCTTATACAATTTTCATATTCAATTATACGATATGGCAGCCCCACGCGGTTGTCTACCGAGTGTATACCGAACGCGACGCTCGTAGGTATAACTCGATTTCCAACAGTTTGTATGTAGATGGAATACTGTTTGTAATATTACCGTGGTTATACTTATGAGAAATAGAAATATACAAAATAGTAAAAATCTACAATAACAAAAATAATGAAGTATTTTTTTTTAAATGTACTTTAAACCTATATTATTATTATTATTATTTTTAACAATATAAACCATGTAAATCGTATACCTACACTGATAATGACAAGGCCAAATAAAATCTTTGTTTTTTCTGAAATCTTTTACAATTAGTTATAGCCAACATTATATACATACAATGTACATAATTAAGTATTTTTGTAATTTCCTTTAATGCTACTACCATGAACGAATTAACCACTGGACCAGACATATAAGCGGACGCACCTTTAACGGTCATGTCAGTAACCAGGGAATTTTAGCCTAGGTCGTTTGTTTTTTGTGTCAGTCTCAAGCACTTACTTGTCAACAAAACATCTCCCAAAAATTACTAAATGTTCTGTTAAATGGTGTAAAAACTATAACGGCGGAAGCAGCACTATTTCTTTTCACTTGTAAATACATTATTTTATTACATTTATTGTTATTTCTCACAAAATTTAATTAAATGTAAAATAAAATGTCATATTATCCAACTATGTTAAATATAGTCGATATTTCTATGTATTGTTGACATCTGACAACCATCCTAAAATGGCTGGATTATACCATTCAGAACAAATGACAAAACTGTCGAGTGAGTCCATTTGACATCGACTAGTGCTTGACAATGTCGAAAAATATATCGATATTTGACGAAATAACTGAACGAATTGTGTTATTTGTACAGTACAATAACATAAAATACTTTTATCACAATATCCTACAATCTGATGACAATAAATTTATAATAATATTTTCTAAATCAAATAGAAATATAAGTGCAAAAATTATAATTAGTATGTGTACTTAATTTTTTATTTTATTTTATACCACATTTATATACTTTGGAATATTATTCCGTTGTAATCATAATAAAGATCATTTTATTTCAACACATAAATTACACAAAATCAAACAATAATGTTTTAGCACTAAACTTCTGAGTTGGCGATTTGTAATAAAACACTTTACCACTTGCACTAATTATTTTACTTTCACGATCCAACACTCACTTTTTCACAATTTACAATCACTTTTTCTTTTTCCTAATTTCACAAATGTTTATTAAGAACTGAGCAATATTAGGGCAGTGTCACATTTTTATAACTAACCGAGACAATCAATTGCCAATTAAAAAAATTTAATAACAGAATCAACAAAACCACTTTATTTAATTAAATTCGTTTAATATTTTTTTAATCTTTACAAAATAATATTTATTATATATTAATGGAATATATACCCGATATTCATTTGTTTATTAACATTATTATAGGCCAACAGAATGTTGCCATCAATGCCATCGTATTTATATAAATCAAATTAAAAAATTATTATTATTTGACACATTATTATTGCCTCTTTAATTCATTTATTTTAATTTATTATAATAAATACAGATATTTTAAATTAAAAGATGTAAAATATGATGAGTATGCTTACAAATGTCTAAAATGTCATTCATTGGTTCATCGATATATGTATTTTATCGATTATGTTCAAGCACTAGAAATATTGTATTGTGTATCAGTGTTTATTATAATGTAATAAAATCTTTGTGTGCGTTATGCGTCACTTGGTTCAACTAGTTTTCATACATTTGTATTTTATGTCAGGTCCAGTCTCTAATTCGTCCATGGCTACTACTTATGTATGTATATTTATAAATTTTATTAAGATATACAATATAAATATAACAAAAAAAATATAATAAACATAGTAACAATCAATATTAGTACATATTCTCGTTTTTTAATAATAATTTAGCTTGCCTTCTTATAATAGGCCCATAAATATTATTTGGAGGGCTACTACTTGCGTGCTTAGAATCGCTATTCTGTTCTGAAATTAAATTACTTGTACAGCCCTCTTTAAATGGCTCACCTTTGCCTACTACGCTCGCTTGGTCCGAAGTTAACACCGTGTCACCCGACTGTATGATGTCATGTTTTGCTTGTACCCGTCTGCACACTAGATGACGCCTATTTTGCCGATATTTACGTCCAGCTTCATCTTCTACAATGTATGATCTGGGTTCAATTGCCTAATGTTTACTCTGCTTACCGTCGACCATGACAACTTTGTCGTTATTATGCAGGACCGGGAAACATTTAGTTGTTTTATCATAATTATACTTTTGCTTTTCTTGTTGCTTAAGCATAGCCCGATGATTTCTTTCACGGTCAACTGGTACGTTTAATGCTTTATGGTAAATGGGTAAACGTGTGTTTAATTTTCTTCCCATTAGGATTTCGGCAGGTGGAACAAACCTTTTCCCGAGGCGTCGACCTAAAATTCAACATACTTAAATAATAATCATCTACTGAATCGCAATATTTTTTTAGTAAATTTTTCACTGTACGTACGGCTTGCTCACTTTTGCCATTACTTTGCGCATAAAAAGGAGAGGTTTTTGTATGTTTAATATCTCAATTACAAATAAATTGCTTAAATTCGTTAGACGTGTACGCGGGACCATTATCCGTCACTAATTCCATAGGGATTCCGTATCTTGAAAATTGTTCTTTCATTGCTTTTATAACTGATTTACTATTAATTGAATTTTTTCCATTAACTTAAATGAAATTTGAAAAATAATCAACCAAAATAAGATAATATTTATTTTTATATTCAAATATATCAGATCCTAATTTAATCCAAGGTATATCAGGAAAACTGTGCGGAATCATAGGTTCGCGCCGCGGCATCGGTGCGTGATGGGTACAAGTCGCGCAATTACGTACAGCGCGCTCGATGTCCCGAGACATACCTGGCCAAAACATCACTTGCCGCGCCCGCCGCTTACAACGTTCTATACCGAGATGGCCTTCGTGTATCCTATTTAACATTTCACCTCGAAAACTAGCAGGAATATACAATAAATTTCCTTTTACGATCAAACCGTTGATATAATGTAAGCTTTCGCGATAAGACCAAAATATTCTGGGTGTCGTTTTTATTTTATATTTATTTTTGGGCCATCCTTTCATAATGTAAGCACACAGATCCTGACATTGTTCATTTTTTGCTATATGTTCCCGCAATAAATCCAATTTTTTATCGCTAAATTGAAAATTATTAATTAAAAAACATATTTGTGCTTCTAAATCACGGTTTAAGCGGTCATACGTATTATAATCTGATAAGGGTGCGCGAGATAGTGTATCTGCGATATAAATATATTTTCATGGAGTATAGATAACATTAATATCATAATGTTGTATCCGTAACAACATACGCTGTAACCTCGTAGGCACCGAAGACAAGGATTTTTTAAAAATTGATTCTAGAGGATTATGATCCGTATGTATAGTAACATCGCACCTACCATAAATATATTGATGAAAACGTTCACATGCAAAAACAATAGCTAACATTTACTTCTCGATTTGAGCATATCGTCGTTGCGTACCAGTAAGCGTGAGCGAAGCAAACTCGACCGGACGACCATCCTGCAGCAACACTGCGCCCAGCGCCTCTGAGCTCGCGTCCACCGATAGCACGATAGGTAGATCAGTAGAATAAAGTGCTAAAACTGGGGCTGTTGCTATTTTACTCTTAAGTAATTCTACTGCTTTTGAGTGCATTGATTCCCATATCCATTCTGTATTTTTTCTTAACAACCCCCTTAGAATAGCTACTGATTCAGAATAATTAGGAATAAATTTTGAAAGATAATTAACCATACCTAAAAATCGTTCTAGAGATTTTCTATCCGTTGGAACAGGCATATCCAAAATCGCTTTTATTTTAATTTTATCTGGTCTCATACCACGTTTATCAAACACGTGACCCAAGTACGTAATTTCTTCTATACCGAATTTGCACTTTCTTTATTAAACCGCAAGCCAATATCTCTTGCTCTTTCTAATAACCGTCTCAAGCGTACATCATGTTTTTTCCGAGTTCTTCCCCATACAATAATATCATCAATAAATGAGTCAACACCATCTAAGTCTTCTAAATGCTGCCTCACTTTCGAGTGAAATAGTTCGGGTGCACAGCTTATGCCATATTATGGTAAACGCAAGAATTGATACCTGCCAAAAGGTGTTTGGAGTATGGGAGAAATTAAAACCAACTCCAATAGAGATATTTACATCCGTTTTTATGTGAGCAAAAGTAACATATATTTTTTTACATGACGAAAATGTCAACTTAACTTTTTCTTCTGCTTTTAAACGGGCGAAACGAAAACAACATATAAAAACTATTTTAGTGTTTCGCCACATCACCCCCCCACAGAGTGAAAAAGAATTAACTAAAATCTGAATTTCACACATCTACCAGACTGTGTGGTATATTGTTTTACACGATGCAAATCACCTGGACCATTAGCCTGTAAAGGGGGCGTGGATGTGATAGTAAGTGGTGTAGGTGTCTGTGGTGTTTGGACATTTAACTCTTGCTGGAAATGTTCCACGAATGCTGGTTTTACCCTATCTACACTAACTGCTACATTTTTATTCTTGATGGCAATTGTGATTGTCTTACCATCACTAGCCCTGTCTATAATCTGGTATGGTCCGGTATATGGTGGTTGCAGAGGTCGTCGAATTGAGCCGTCTCGTAAGAAAACATGACTTGCTTTCTTTAGGTCCTTAAAAATAAAGATTGTAGGATCCGCGTGTCTAGATGCAGGAATAGGGCGAAGTTTAGACATCTTGTCACGAAGCTGCGAAATAAAATGTGACTGATCTTCAAAGTTTTCAAGAGCTGCCGGTGCGAGCATCTCCCCAGGCAAACGAAGAGGTTCACCGTAGAGCATTTCAGCTACTGTACCTTTTAGGTCCTCCTTAAAAGCTGTACGCATACCTAAAAGCACAAATGGTAATGCTCGCAACCAAGATTCCTGATGACACATTAATGCAGCTTTTAACTGTCTATGAACTCGTTCAATCATGCCATTGGCACAAGGATGATATGAAGTAGTCCTAATACGTTTTGTAGCGAAATTATGCATTAATTTACGAAAGACATCAGATTCGAACTGTGCGCCTTGATCTGTGGTGATTACAGATGGAACACCGAAACGAGAAACCCATTCTCTTATAAAGGTCTCACATACTTCTTCCGCTGTTATTGAGCGCATAGGCCAAACTTCTGGCCATCTAGTAACGCGATCAATTGCTGTCAAGCAGTAACGATAATCGCCACATATCGGAAGAGGCCCAATTATATCTATGTGCACATGCATAAAACGACCAGTCGGTATATCAAAATTACCTAGCGGAGTGACATTGTGTCTGGTAATCTTGCAGCGCTGACACGCCTGACAAGTGCGTGACCAAGCGCGACAATCTTTCTTCACAGATGGCCAAACAAACCGATCGGTAACCAAACGAGTTGTTGCTCGAGCGCCAGGATGACTCAAATTATGTAGTTTTTCAAATATAGCACGGCGAAAATTAGTTGTCACAAAAGGACGTGGTTTTCCCATTGAAACATCACATGTTAACGCAATGTTAGTACCAGGGACTCTTACTTTTTCTAACCGAAGGCTGGAACCGTTTTCTTGCAACATTAACAGCTCTGGATCACTCTCCTGAGATTTTGCTAACGCTTCGTAATCTGGTTCCATTGAAATCGCTTCAATGCGAGACATTGCGTCCGCAACTACGTTGTCGTCACCTTTAATATATTGAATATCGGTGGTGAATTGACTTATGAAAGAAAGTTGATTAAGCTGTGGAGGCGGTAGCTTTTCACGGCGTTGAACGAATGCATATAGCAAGGGCTTATGATCAGTAAAAATAGTTACATGCTGAGTTTCTAAAATATAACGAAAATGCTGTACGCTCTCATAAATCGCCAAAAGCTCACGATAATAGGCTGGCCATTGCGACTGTTGTGGAGTTAATTTTTTACTAAAAAATGCCAAAGGATGCCATTTTCCATTAACAAATTGTTGAAGACAAGATCCAATATGAATACTAGATGCATCAGTAAATAACCCTATAGGAACGTCGTTTGCTGGATGTTGCAATAAAGTCACTTTACACAGGCTCTTTTTACATAATTCAAATTTTTCTAACAGTTCAGGCGACCAAGGAAATGGTTTTGAACCTTTACTATTAGACGCAACTAAAACCTCTATAAGTGGCGCTTGAAAATGAGCAGCTTGGGGAATAAAACGGCGATAGTAATTTAACATTCCTAAAAATCTACGCATACCTTGAACAGTTTGTGGAGGAGGAAAATCTAACAAACCTTGAATTCGTTCCTCAGGTGGCTTAGTACCTTCAGCATTAATAAGAAAACCTAGGAACACAACCTCGCTGGCACCGAAAACACATTTTCCTGAATTAATAACTACTCCATATTCCTGAAGACGCCTAAAAAGAATACGAAGGTGCTCCTTGTGGGTGGTCTCGTCTTTAGAATAGATGAGAATATCATCCACATAAGGAAAACAAAAATCTAGACCTCGTGTGACTTCATCGATAAACCGTTGAAAGGTCTGACCAGCGTTGCGCAGCCCGAATGTCATGAAGGGGAATTCAAAGAGGCCAAAAGGAGTGATGATGGCTGTCTTTACGATATCCTCTTCAAATACGGGAATTTGATGATAGGCTTTAACTAAATCAATGGTACTAAAAATCTTTGCATCTCTTAGATTATGTGCAAAATCATTGATATGACGAACGGGATATCGATCAGGAATAGTTCTAGCATTTAAAGCACGATAATCACCGCATGGACGCCACGTGTTGTCTTTTTTTGGAGTTAAATGTAAGGGTGAGGACCACGAGCTTTTTGATGGCCTTGCGGTGCCACATTTTACCATGTCCTCAAATTCACGCTTTGCTGAAATCAGTTTTTGAGGAGCTAGCCGACGTGGACGACAAGACACCGGAGGACCGTCTGTTGTTTTAATGTAATGGACTGTATTATGTTTAATGATTCTGGGAAGCCCTGGTGGTTTTGTGATATTAGGAAACTCAGCAAGCACATGTGCGTAGATTGAGTTACCTGAAACAATAGCTTTAACACTGCATTGATCAGTTACAGCAGTGGATGCAACTTTAAAACGCCCAGTGTACCCATCGACGAGCTTTTTTCCGTAACAGTCAGGCAAAAGCTTATAATAGGCTAAAAAATCAGAACCTATTATAGCCGTGTTGACGTCTGCGACGACAAATTGCCATATGAAATCACGGCGCAACCCAAAATTGAGCCTTAAATTAATGGTACCAAAAGTTTTAATTGAAGTACCATTAGCAGCACATAACTCATGGTCGGATTGTTGTCTCTTACTTGGCAGCCATCGATGAGGGTAACAACATAGATCGGACCCAGTATCAATAAGAAAACTTTTCTTGGTTACTTGATCCGTGACAAAAAGGCGGCGGCCATTCGGTAAACAGTCAGACGCCGCCGCTACTGACTGCTGCGTTCGTTTTCCTTCTGCCAACTACAGGGAGTTATACATTTAGTCGCTTTTGGACCAAATTTCCGGTGATACCAACAGCTTTTTGAATTAGTTGGAGAACGAGAGCGAATTTTACTTTTCGAGGTTCTTGACGACAAATCCACATGGTTCCTGGCTGAAAGAGCAGCCACCTGATCGCTAAGTTCATTTACTTCTTTAATAATTTCGTCCGATACAGCATTTACACAAGTTGATACCGAGTGAACATTTACTTCCGAGGACAATTCAATAATCTTATCAGCCACCTCAGCAATTGAATTTAAATCAAGATCAGATCTAGTTGCTAAAATGGCTTGTACGCTCTGAGGCAAACGTCGCAACCACAAATGTCGCAGTATGGTCTCTACATTTATAACTGAACCTGCTAATGATCGTAAATGCCTAAGTAATTGGGATGGTTTTCGATCACCAAGCTCTTCACCGGCTAATAGCAAACGAAGTTTTTGTTCTTCAGTAACCGATAATCTACGAATAAGCTCTTTTTTAATTGTAGCATACTTATCAACTTTGGGAGGATTAGTGATAATGTCTTCTATTTCTCCTGCAATTCGCTGATCGAGCTGTGCAATAATGTAATTATATTTGGTGCTGTCCAATACTATACCTGATATCTCGAACTGAGCTTCCGCTTGGGCAAACCAAATGGCTGGCTTGTCTGGCCAGAAGGGCGGTAATTTAACAGCAACCCTATTTACAAATGCTTGGTTGGAATCTGTAGAAGGACCTGGAAGTGTTTGTGATAATTGTTCATGTAATGCAGTATTTTCTGCTCTAAGTATTTTTAACTGAGTTTCAAGTTCGTCAGACATCTTAGTTTTTAATAATAATAATAAAAATATAGATTTTTATAATATTGGTTCAAAAATGATGCGATTTTGCAATACCACACAGTCTGGATGATTTGAAATACAAAATCAAGATAACAAATAAAAATAAACATTGGCAGAATAAGTTTGAAATAAAAAGAAACAATGCTAAATCAACTTACATAAAAATACAAAATGTCATAATAAACAATAAAGTACAATTTGAAAATAAAAAAATAATAATAATATTTTAAGCAAATTTTCTAGGATAGCTAGTTAAAATATATAATTGCAATATGTATTAAAATATTTTGAAATAGTGTCTATAGGTATATAACAATCGTTGAATTTAAAATTTGTAACAATAACAATAGTGTTTAAATATTGTTTGTGTACACTCCACTACTGAATAACTTTTACGAAGTCCACATTTATAATCACTCGAATTGCATAGAATGGAACTAGTCCGTCGCCTGCAGGATTATCGCACAAATACTAATATGAGCGACAATTTTAAACAATGGCGGCTTGACATCCATAAATCGAAGAAAATTATTTTATATAAAATAACATCTGACGAAACATTTAACGTTTACACTTTTCTCACATGAACGGTTCACTTTTCACGACGCTCGTTAGCACTTAATCAATAGAACCAACTTCCAGGCATTATATGCGATAGATGAAATGGCGAACTAAATATGTAAAAACTGTTAGATATATTTGTAGTGTAATTCGTCGTATAAGCGTTGTTCTGGAGCGGGGTCACCAATTTGGAGTATGGGAGAAATTAAAACCAACTCCAATAGAGATATTTACATCCGTTTTTATGTGAGCAAAAGTAACATATATTTTTTTACATGACGAAAATGTCAACTTAACTTTTTCTTCTGCTTTTAAACGGGCGAAACGAAAACAACATATAAAAACTATTTTAGTGTTTCGCCACATCACCCCCCCACAGGTGTACTAAATGTACAAAGATCCGCACTGGCGTCGTCCAGCTGTAGGATCCAGAAGCCGCAGCGCGCATCCAGCACACTAAAGTAGCACGCGCCGCTCAGTCTCGCCGCCAGCTCGGGCACAGTAGGCAAAGTGTAATGCGTCCGCTTTATTGCATTATTTAATGGTCGCCGATCTAAACATAACGTAAATCACCGTTTTTTTCGCTACTAAAACAATAGCATTGACCCATTCAGTCGGATGCTGAACTTTACGAATGACGTCTAAATTTTCCATACGATTTAATTCATTAAATAACTTATCTCTAAGCCCACGAGGTATTTTCCGTGCTGGACATATACTAGGCTGTACCGCCTTATCAATTACTATTTTATGCATCCCTGGCAACTTACCTAAACCATAAAATAATACAGAGAAATCTTTATCAATATTGAGAGAATCTACTCGTTTTATTAAACCCATTTTTACACAAGCATTCAATCCTAATATATTTTGACAATTCATATCACAAACAACAAAGTTTAAATTGTACTCATTTTGCTTGTATATAATAGACAAGTTACACTGCCCTATAATCGGTACGACATTACCGGTATAAGAACTTACACGACCATTGTAAACACTAAGTTTTTGACAACTAAAACCCAAATACTCGTACCTAATCCCATTTTGATAATACATTTAACATTGATCCTGTATCTAATTTAAAAGTTAATTTCTTACCATTACAATATAAATTATCAAACCACTCACGAGACCCTTCACACCTCTTGCTGCAATTTATCATATTAATATAAATTACTAGTATATCATTATTGGATTCTTCGGAACTTACACTCAAGTTATGCACACGTTTTGTCACCTTTTTACACATTCGAGCAAAATGACCTCGACCTTTGCAAGAATAACACTCTGCCTGCTTCGCTATACACCTTTGTTTACCGTCACAAAACTCCTTGCCACAACGCCTACATCCACGAAATTCGCCGGGAACACGACCACCGCCGCGCACGAGCCCACCTGCTGCCTCACCGTTGCGCCAGCTGTTGCGTGGGCGCGCCTGCCACGCCATGCTGGCGTCGCGCTCCTTATCTCGCATATTTTTACTATTACCACAGCCTGCGACTTCATCGACTTGTGTATTGGAAGACGCCTCTTCTATCTGTTTACTTTCATGCCTCGACATTTCATCCGCTTCACAAATTTGTAGCCTTCACCAAGGTTAACTCATCGGTTCTAAGAAGCCGATCGCGAACGACATTATTTGAAATTCCACATACAATGCGATCTTTAATTAAATCATCCGTAAGATGTTCGAACTTACAGCCGTGACTCAGCACTTTCAAGGCTGTGAGGTATTTGTTAATTGTTTCGCCTTCGATTTGATTGCGCGTAAAGAAATTAAATCTTAACACATTATCCTTAATTAACTTTAACTTTTTTAAATTACACATAGAACAATTATATGGCTTAAATAATTAATACTATATTTTATATTTTTCTTTATGGTTATAAATATAATAATGGCAACACTAAATATAGATTACCAATTAATATTTTTAAAATTGTAATAATTATAAAAATAATAGCAAAAATTAAATAAATAATATTCCATATTCAATTATAATTAAAATTATAAAAATGTTTAAAGTTAAAAAATATTGTAATGTAATTGGTGCAATTTTCATGTTGTAATTGTGGGTAGGCTGTCTGTAACAACTATACCTTCAAGACATGTAACACCTCAGTCTCTCCCGTGACCATGGATGCTGTAAAGCATTCGAAACGTCAGGAAACAAAAATGCAAATAAATCCGCGTCAAAATCCGAAAAGATAGTTTTATTTAAAAAGTAAAACTTCCTTTTATCACTTTTATCGTTACTTATTTTGGTTTTTAATAACTTCTATACTTGAGAATTTTTTTATTAATGATCCCACCGCTGCCACCATGTAGTAAAACGACACATGCTAGTTACTGACTGATTTATTTATAAAATACCCCCAGCTTAATATCTTAATATTACTACAGTAACGTGCTCGCTTGGGAAACCGAGTAAAGCGAGCTCAAATCCCAGGCCTCGCACCTCTGATATTTTCATGTGCGAATCATTTCCAACATGATTGCCATTTATCTTACGGCGAAGAAAAACATCGTGAGGAAACCTGCAGTAAACGTGAACGCGTCTGAGAGAACCTAGCAAGTTCTCAAAAGACATGTGAAGTCCGCCAACACGTACTTGTTCAGTGTGGTGGACTATGGCCTGATCCCTCTCGTAGCGAAGGGAGGCCCGGGACGTTAAAAAGGGCTGAAGACTTTAGAGGTTGAAAACTTAACTAACAGGTAGGTATACCTACATTAAATCATTTTAAAGATAAATTGAGTTATATAAGAATCGACAAATACAAAATAGATTTTACCGTATCAGACATTTTGTGAAGAATTTTCAAATATCCATCTTGTTTCTTTCTTGATGACGACCAGCTGTAGATGAAATTATTATGTAGCCAAAACTTCTGGAACCTGTCCACAAGTACGTTGAACATTTGCTCTATAGCATTCAGATATTGGCTGTTTAGCATTGTCTTATCAGAGAAATCAACACCTAAAGCTGTCACTGAAATTTGAAATATTATTTTTTTTGATTTTGAAATATATTTTCAAAATAGGAAGTAGGTAATGTTAATATTTACTTTCGAGTTAGATGGAGTTAGATGTAATGAAGATCAAGTGTACACGTTTAAGGATTGTAATGTCATAAAAATAAAAAAAAACAAGGTGAATGAATCAAACTGTGGTTAATTATATTATTAGAGTTCTTTTTATAACAAAAGGTGCAAAGGAACAAACTATCCACCTAGAACCCCATATTATAGCTCTCATGGAAAACCTCAGGCGAAATATCGCTCTACAATTTGCACTTGAGAAATGCAATATAAAACGAGAAATTGTACATATTATAACCAGATTAAAAAATCTAAACAATTTTTATTACACAACTAGTTGATCCGACAAAAACTTGGGCTCGTTGTTCTTTCAAAAGCTATTGGACGGTGGCAACCCCACAAACTTAGATTTTTATATTTTCCGTGAAAATTTTCTAATTTTTCTCTTTATAAAAAACCTTCCTCGGACTTCAACGAATATAAAAAAAAATGCTGAATTGGTCCAGCTGTTTACTAGTTTTGCGCTTAGCGACACTTTTAGCCTCTCATTTTCATTTATAAGAAGAAGGTATAATATTATATAATACAGTAATAAAGTACTATTACAAATTAATTTGAAACCAAAAAAATATTAAATAAGTTAAAAAATGGTTAATAAATACTACAGCTTTTATACAAAAAATTGAAGTGGGATAGGATCAATAACTTCTGTAAAATATGGCATCACATTTTAGCTAAAAGTGTAACGCGTGTAATTGAATTTTGAGAAGAATTCTTTCTAAATTGATTTAAATTCATAAATAGGTATAATGAGATTTCAAATACACACACACATACATAACTACACGCTGCCCACAGTTGACTACAGGACTCTAAAGAAAATGATTTCAATTTGACATTTTTATTTTAAACAAAAAAATGTCTGTGTAGAAGTGACGCAACAAATCTGTATCATCTGTAATTGTATTTGTAATTTCAACCATACTCAGCCATTTATATTTACACTGCAAAAATCAAAGTCGTGACTTTCGCAGAAGATCCTGTAAACAAAATATGGTACACTCTATTTTTATAGAGTATTACAATATTGTTGCGTAATGGAGAGCAATGAGCAATGTCATTTACATCAAAAATAATAATTAAAAAGACATGTCTTAAACATGCTTTATACATCCTAAGACAGTTGTCCAAATATTTCCAGAGATGCATCGAAATTACTAGAAATTTCGAAATTTTTAGGCAAGAACAGTTAATTGTAAATTGCCGTATGTGAAGAGTGAAAGAGGAACAAAACATTCGAAATTACGACAGAGGTTTTTAATTTTCGAATACTGGAATGTTCTTTGTTTATGCACGGTAATATTACAAATAACACTACCGTGGTTTATGCATATGATAGGGCCGGCAGTGTGTCGAGAGATCAGTTAAATTTCAATTTAGAAGAAAAGCTTAATTTTAATTAAGAAGAAAAGTGGAGTGAAGTTATATTGAAAGTGTATCTAGTGGTCAAAATTAGTGTTCAGTGGCTGAGTTTAATCAGAACTATGTATTTACTGCGTGTGTTAGTCAATCTCCATGAGCTTCGATCAACAATACTACTAGCACGGTAATATTACATATAGTATTCCATCTTCATACAAACGGTCGGAAATCGAGTTATACTTTCGCGCGTCGCGTTCGGTATACACTCGGTAGACAACCGTGCGGGGCTGCCACATTGTATAATTGAATACGAAAATTGTATAAGGTGGTTATGTTATGTAACTTTTATAATTTGATACAAAAATAAACATTTTATTCCTCCCGTAACTTCGCTAATGTCAAACAATAAATCATTGAGACATCGTATGTTTTAGAAATAAAAATTAATTGATTAAACAAAAAATAAAAAATAAATTATTTTTAATTTAATTTTTTATCCGAATGCGGATTCTTTATACTATTAAATTTAACAATAAAGCTTTTCGTACACGTCTCAGTCAAGGCGCAAATATTTTTAAATCTCAAATTTATAAGGGTCACATATCACCCTTATAAATTTGAGATTTTTTAATTAAATCTACTAATAATAGTTTTTAAATAAAAAATATAATATTTGAAATCACAAAATTAGAAAGAAACTCAAGTAGGTAGATGAAATTAAAATACTATCCGGCGGGCACTCGGGCAGCCCTGTCGCGTGGGTACGTGCCGCTCGGCTGTAAGTAATTATTTCAAGGACAGGCCCGAGTTGGAATACTGTATGCATTACATTACATTACCGTGCTACTAGATAACGTGTCACATACAAAATCAAAGCTAAATTCTGTCCGCGCGAATATGCACTTATACAGCTTCATTTGTATACTAACGACCAAGACAAAGTTCTATAATAGTTTTATTTTCAAGCTAATCAACACCATAGCACCTTGTAATAAAGTCACAAATCTTCGAATTATCATCATACACTTACGATCATTTCATAAGTTTTATAATGTTTATTGTAAAATCAACACTATATCAAAAAACATAAAGCATTTTTTCCCGTTCTTGCTTTGTGAGCTAAATCGTTGTTTTGTTTCTGTTTGTTTCTTTGAATTGGCGCGTATATTGGCCGACCTGGGCCAACGTTCTTAGCGGATTTAAAATTGTTCAAAATTTAATTTTTATATTATTTCGTAGGTTAAATCTTAAAATATTGGCTTAATCTACGTGTATTTACCGAAAATCAGACACACCGTCTGCAAAATTTCTTCTTCGCGCATTATTTTTGCAACTTTTAAATATATATATTGCGGCATTGTGAACGTGTCCTATTGAAACACTGCCAACTTATGTTGGCAGTGTTTCAATATATATACGCTCACTTTGCAAGTGAGCTTATATTTACCGAGACAGATTTCTTATGCCGACCCGATATCTAGTAGTATTGTTCATCGAAGTCCATAAGTCACTCTTGTTAACCAAGAGCAATAAAACATCAATAGTGCAAAAGACGTGCTTTAACTTCCGATCCCCGAACTCAGAACGTTACAATATTATAAAACAATGAATTTACTTACAACATATAGTTTCCAAAGCATTATATCGTGTGTACACCCCGTGATCGAAAGGACCCTTCCCAAGTTCTTTTTCCAAATCTTTAACTAAACGTCGGGCTTGTTTGTTAAACACATCCAGAAAACCATCGAGAACCACTTGACTGAAGGCAGGGTTTAGCAGTTTACGGTGCTCCTTCCATATAGGAACTGAAAAAACGATAAAATAAATAAAAATAAAGTAGCCTTTAATTTCTGAAATAAGTTGACATTGTACACTGACACATCCAAATTATTTTTACATAGATGGCATATTATTAAGTAAATATATCAATCATTAAACAACAAAGATTAATATGTTTCATAAATAAAGTGATTAATAATATTTAATAATAGCTCTAATTTTATTAACCGACTTCCAAAAAGAAGGAGGTTATAAATTCGTCGGAATCTTTTTTTTCTTTTTTTTTATGTATGTTCACCGATTACTCGAAGACGCCTTAACCGATTTGGAAAAATATTTTTTTGTTTCAAAGGGTATACTTCCCAGGTGGTCCCATATAAATTTTATCGAAATCGGTGCAGCGGTTTTTTAAAAAATCAACAATAAATATATTTTTTAAATAAATTGCTTAATCGAATATGTTATTAAAAAACTTTTTCTTACAAATTACCTGCTTATTACATCTACACTAAAAATGGAAAAAAAAACTTTTTAACAAAAAATAAAAACCGACTTCCAGGCACTAAAATGTAAGAAATAACTAAACGGAGGTTTTCATTTAGAATAGATACCTAATCAGATATTTTCGAAGTCGGTGCCAGCCTACAATATCTTAAGATATGAATATCTAATAGGTAAATATGTATTTTACGTATCGAAATATATTAGATTTGCTTCGCATCGGCCGGCACCGACTTGGAAAATATCTGATTAGGTATCTATTCTAAATGAAAACCTCCGTTTAGTTATTTTTTACATTTTAGAGCCTGGAAGTCAGTTTTTATTTTTTCTTATAGTTTTTATTTAAAATATTTATACAATATTGTTAGTTCCTTTTTTTCGTTATTTTGATTGAATGCTATGATTATAAATATTTTGTTAGTAGCTTGTCAATAAAAACTGAGTATAAGAATTTCTATAATTTTGTAGTTTAAATAACCATACATAAAAATGAAAATTCCTTCAACTGTTATTAGCTTAATTCCAATCATGCACATAAACCAATAATCAATTTGAGTATTAACTATCACATAATAAATATACGTAGTATTAATAATAATAATTATTATTATTAGTAGTTTAGTTTAACTGTTTAGTAAAACTTTGAAATTTATAAAATGTTTCTTATTTCAGTTTGCATATATAGAGCAAAGGCCTCCTCTAACTCCTTCCATTCTTTTCTGTCATGTACTACTCTTTTTCAATGTGGTAATGCGATCTCTTTAATTTCGTTCTCCCATCGTTTAAACTGTCTACCTCTATTACGCTTGGCGCCCCTGCGATACCAATTGGTTACAACATTACTCCATTTATTGTTTTCTTTCCTTTATGAGTCCCACCTCTAGTTTTGCATGTCTAATACATTTAGGATATCAGAAACCCCTGTTTTTTCTCTGATTGTAGTATTTTTTAATTTGTCTTTAATAGAAACTCCAAGCATGCTTATTTCCATTACTCTTTGGAACGTTGTTAATTTTCCTCTGTTGATATGATTTAAGGCCCAGGTTTCACACCAATGTATTATACAGGTAGAATACAGGTGGTAAATTTTTTTTTTAGGGATATCCTTACATTGTTACTTTCCATGAATTCCTTTAGTTACTAAAACTTTTTCCATCCTGTGGCAATTCTTCTGTTTATTTCCTTGGTTGTTATGTCAATAGGTAGGTCAATAGTCTGGTCTAGATATATGTTATCGTCAACATATTCTAATTACATATTGTCCACTTTTATTAGGGTTTTATTTTTATTAGTCATCAATTTAGTATTTTCAATGTTCATAGAGGGGCCTGCTAAACCTAAAGCCTAACCTAGCCTAGCCTAGCCTGCTAACCTAAAAGCTCTCTTTGCATCATTGTTATTATTATTATTATTTATTTTTGGGTGTGGTGCCGAGGTCGGCCTTAGCTACGTCGACCAGTTATGGTCCATTGTAGCTCCCTTTGGAATGAATTAAAGTTCTCCGCTTAGTCCTGTTGACTCCAGGAACTTCCAGATTTTCTGAGCGGGGAGCATCTGTATCTCTTCTGGTTGCATAATATGCTACCCTAGATAGATACTTCTGCGGTGCATGAGTGGACCGCACGAGCAGAGGATGTGCATAGCAGTTTGCTCTGTCTGCATCATTGTTTGTAGCTTTACAAGATTTTCTTCGAAAAGCACGATGTCATCTGCAAATCTAAGGTGGTTCAAGCGTACACCGTCGATACTTAAGCCAAAATATGACCAGTTTAAGTTCTGAAATATATTATCTAGGAGGGCTGAGGATATTTTAGGTGAAAGTGGTCACCCTGCCGGACGCCCTCTGCGAATTGGAAATCCAAGAGTCTTTAACTAAGTTTTGGCTTTGCTATCTTTATAGATATTTTTCATAATGTTTATGTAGAGACTGCTTATTCTTTGCTTGTCTAGAGCACACCAAATAGAGACGTGCTTTATACTTTCGAAAGCCTTGTTATAATCAACGAATGCCAGGGAGAGCGGCTTATTGTATTCTCTATACTTTTCTATAATTTGTTTTACTGTATGAATATGATCGATAGTAGAAAAACTTCGTCTAAAGCCAGCTTGTTCTCTAGGTTGGTTTTCATCTAATTGTTTAGTTATTTTATCATGTAAGACCTTGGCAAATATTTTACATATTATTTATTTTATATATTATATGATATGAGAGTTATTGGTCTGTAGTTTAACATAACGCTTTTATCTCCCTTTTTATGTATAAGGATAATATAGAGATGTTCCATTGTTTCGGTACTTTGCCGCAGTTGAGAATGTCGTTAAATATATTTGCTAGTATTGAATTGCTAGGATTTCCATGTTTGTTTTGATTTCCATGATTTCAATTTTGTCTGGTCCTGATTGCTTTGTTTAATTTTTGTGTTTTTATTGCTTTTCTTACTTCGCTTGTTAATATTTTTGTTCCAGTTCAGTTACGACTAGTTTTATGTCTCTGGTAGATTTTGGGAATCCATTATTTTTTTAATTTCTTAGGGTTATTTGTGTTTATTTTAATCTGCCTTCTAAATGATATTTTACAGTTTTAATTATTTCGGTCTTTAGGGAGATTTTCTTGTATGTTAATTGTACATTTTTTTTGCTAAATTTGTGTGTGTTAATTAAATATTTTCTTTTTTCTATAAAATTTTTGGCTATTTCGCTAATTTTTGATTTTTTCTCGAAGGCTTTTAATGATTTCTTTTCTTGACTTTGGGTTAATATATGTCCAAGTTGATTATATCTTTTTATAAAGTTAATATTGATGTTACATGTGTATATACGTGTATACACGTTTCATCCTTGCGGCGAGATGTACATACTCGTATGTATGTCTCCGACGGCATAATACTATATTCCTTCGTAAACTTGTTTTCATCTTTTTAGTTAGCTTTTATGCAGTCGGTTTTTTTTTTATTTTTATAATATAATTATTTATAACACTTTATTGTTATTTTCACTCTCGCACATTCACACTAATTAATTATTTGTTGCCACAGTTACTCTACTATTTTTTTTAATACTAAGCATTGGCGATTGAAGATTAACAATAAGAGTTAGCGCAATTTTTTTTCCTTTGACAAATGGCACTACGTGTTTTGCAATTCGTAGTTTGATAATACCGGCCATTTTTGTTATCCTTTGTTTTTAGGTTTTCACTAAACTATATTGATTTTTTTCTTCACGCTCGCGACTATTTCTCTCGTATATCATAATATCAGTCACTCCAATGTAAGATAATGTAAAGATAACACTTGTTTAGACGTAGTAAGCTATTTTTTCACAATTCTGTACACTTTTCCTTGTATTTATAACTTGATACGTTTATAATCATATTATTTTTATGAGACTCAATTTAAACAAGTTGAAGGAACGACTAGAGCCCTCTCATGGCCTAGGAAAAACGAAACGAACGATTTATGTTTTATTACATTAGTCTTAAATAACAATTGCACAAAGTAAATTAAGGGAAAACCAAATAAAACTTAGAAGTTAATTAATGAAATGCAAGAAAAACATAAAGAAAAGCTAAAGATACTAAAAGCAAAGTAGTCACTAAAATATGGCACGAAGCGTGATCGTCTGATACTTGTTCAAAATTTTGAAACGAGATTCATACCGTTTTCGTTACGAAACTGCCAATCTGGTCCGACCGAAAATCTCATCGATCGAAATGTTATTACTGATATCAAGGAAACATATTTTTTTAATAGAATCATCATGTTATTTAATACTTACCAGCCCCTGTAAGTAGTCCCTCTCCTACCCAAGGTTTAAGAAATTCGTAAAAACTATCTTTTTCTAAACAAGTTTTGGCTACAGTCAAGAAGTCCTCTGGATCAGATATCCCTACAAAGAAAAAAATATCTTAATAATTTATTGTATAAAAACTTCTTAATTTTGAAGAAATTTTACTAGTAATATATAAATTATACCATAAATAATTCTTGGACCAATAGATATAGACATCACTTCGCCTGCTTTAAAACTTTCATTGCACAAGTCTTTAAAAGTATTCCACAGTTCTGAAAAGAAAATATATTTTAGATTTAGAACTGGATCTAATATCATAGCCAATATCGAGATTCGATTTTTTTCGTCCGTTTGTTCACTTTCTCGAAAACCACACAAAAACTACCATTCAAATCTTAAAATGTTATGATAGGGCTTAAAATTCTATAATATTACAACTGGATACAATATTGATGTTGACATTAATTGAGAATAATACTGGTTTCTTTATCCTTTATTAAATCCATACTTAATATTATAAAGGTGAAAGTGTTTGTTTGTTTGTTTGTTTGTTTGTTTGTTTGTTTGTTTGTTTGTTTGTTTGTTTGTTTGTTTGTTTGTTTGTTTGTTTGTTTGTTTGTTTGTTTGTTTGTTTGTTTGTTTGTACTTCTTTCATGTCGAAACAGAGTGATGGACTGACGTGATTTTTTGTGTTGAGACATTTGGGTGGTTGGAGGGTGACATAGGCTACTTTTTCTGCGGGAGATTATGTAGTTCCGACGGGAAAACACGTTATAATACAACGCAAAAAATTTTTATGATCTGAATCACTTCTAACTTCATAGTAATGCTCTTTAATACAATTAAATAAATACGTATTTTAGCATTTTCGAAATTTATCCCATAACGGGGTAAAATAGGGGATGACAGTTTGTATGAAACCTAGCTATTCAACCGACTTCCAAAAAGGAGGAGGAGTTAAGAGAAGAGGTTCTCAATTCGACCGCATGTATGTATGTCTAATATATTTAAGCGAGCAATTCTTGTATATATATACGGCCAGCCAATGCAAATCAAAGCACACCTACTTCGAAAATATCTGATTAGGTATCAGTTCTAAATGAAGACCCCCGTTTAGTTCTTGTTTACTTTGCAGTGCTTGGAAGTCGGTTTTTTTTATTAGAGTTTTTTTTTAGTTTTAGCGCGAGCGAAGCCGCGGGTGCTGCTAGTAATTTAATAAATGCTTGGTAATACTATTATCGCATATATTGATTAAAATAATTTAAATATATCGTTGTAGTGTCGACAAAAACAAACCAATAACAGTAAAGGGCAAAGTAATAGCAGTGTATCTATTCAGTGTATATTATATAAATTACGCTTTGTTATTAATCTTATTAGTAAAATTACGTTAAACTATCTCTGTTCGATGTACACAAATGAAAACTAGACTATACTTTAGAATTTTCCTATTTGATTCTGTAATGGTAGCAAGGTTTTTATCACATTGTCTCAAAGGAATTTGAGTATAAAGTGCTCGCTTGGGAAATCAAGCGAACCCGGGTCTTGCACCCATGATATTTTCATGTGCGAATCGTTTTTATTATCTATATTTTGATACTTACATCGTTCCGGAAAACGATACGAGAAATTAACTACTTCAATTTACCTGTTTATATCTGGATGTCAGTTAATTTTGTTAAGTATTAGGAACGCAAACGTTATTCTTATATTTGGTAAAAAAGAAATATTGTGAATAATACGTATATAAGTTTTATTTCCATTTAAATATCAACAAATGTATTCAAAAACGCCCGCTAAACGTATAATGGCATTTTCTACAAGTCTTTTATTTTCGATTGATACTAATTTGTCATAGGAAAAGAGTTCTTTTACTTAAAAAAAAAAAAAAAACAATTAAAAATGGCTTGGATCAAATTTTTGGTGACAACTTAAAAATATGGAAAAAAAAACATTACTTACGCACACTGTCGCCATAAAATAAATGTGCATGACCTATGAAAGGCAGACTTCCGGGACAGACTGGGGGTTCATCTTTGTTACCATTCCTTCTACACCACGCCCAGAGACCGAATGCCGCACAGATCAGTATTATCATGAACATGATCTTTAACAAGTTTGTTATGAAAAAAAGAAAAATTTGAGGGTAGATTTATTTGTTAAGTTTTTTTTTTATTTAAGTATATTAAAAACAAATAACAATGTTTAAATTCTAAAAAGTGGAGTTCAGATTTTTAGATTATTTCATATACCATAATTTAATTTTAATAATTGAAAGACACTGTTTATTTTCTTTTTTTTACTAAATATACTTATCAAAAATTTTAAATTAAAAAACAATATTTATACTTATGTGTTTTAACCCACCACCGCTACAAAGGTTTACAATTATTATCACATTTAAAAAGTCCTATACCTCAAATTTAAAATGCTTCTGTTACACAAGAATTTATTTATTTAGATTTTAGATCCTTCTATATAGAAGTGTAAAAATATAATAAAACAGGATATGAGTGGACATAGCTCTTTTATTTATAGTACGATTTTATTATTTATTATAAGTAGTTTTCACATTCACTGTAGTTAAACTGCTTGGGAAGTTTCACAACGACCGGTTATTATCCATACAAAAAAATTATAATACATGAACAGAATATATTTGTATGAATGAGATGTATTTTCAAGATTTGTATGAATGCGATGTATTTTCAGAATGTATTTTCAATGAGCTAAAAAATTAACTCTATCTCTATGTATTGGAATCCTCTGTGACAAATTAAAATGCAGCCTGTTTATTTCATCTCACTACTTTATTGGAAATGAAGTCTGAAGTATTCGTATTTATTAAACTTACGTAATATGCAGTAATAGCTGCTTCTATCAACACTATTTCCCCGATACGTCTAAGTCAAAGATCAAAAAGTACTTTTTTGATCGATGATCTATGTGTATGTACAAAAGAATGGACTCTTGAAAATATCTTTTTAACGTGTTCTTTCCATTTCCCTTCTCTTGTGATCTCTGAACTGGGCGACTTTAATATATGTTTGTCTCCGACTGCATAGTACTTGTTTTCTTCTTTTTAACACCTCCAGATAAATTTCTAAGAAATGAATTAAATTTCTAAGCAATCTATTGTTAACTGTAACGCCGGCGTGTCCGCGGTCATTGAGGGATTAGTTCACTTTTTACGTACTGTTCTTTTTATATTTGTAAATATTTTTATTTCAACATTTAAATAAAAGCTTGTTTTTAAAAATGTTTTTTTTTACTAATAATTTTTTACTAGCATTGCGCGCAGTTACACCCGCTAGTAGATTTATGTGTAGGTAATTAGAATATCTCACCATTAGGTTTAGAGTTCGGGTAGTCTCGACATTCTCAAAGTCCCGGGACACGAGACCAGCCACGATCAAGTTCCCGGAAATCGCGGGACTTCAAGACTTCTCAGAATAAAATTAGATTATTTTTGGCGAGATATACCAATAAATAAAGCAATTTTAGTAAAAATCAACATTTATTGAACATATTTATATTAGAGATGGGCCGAAATTCGTTTTACATTCGGTTTAACCGAATTTGCATTATTAGTTCGGCAACTTGAGCCGAACTCGGCAATCGGCCGAAATTCGGTTTAAATGCCGAACATTCGGCAATAGAAAAAAACTACCTACTTGCACTATTTTGACTGAAATTAATAGAGAGCATGTCTGTTATAACAGTAGAATAAAATTAAGTCTTTTATATACTCATTAGTCCGATCGGAATCCGTTTTGGAAACAAAAAAATTAAAACCTGAAGTTGTACGTCTTCAAAACATTAGCAGGTATATAAGGAACAAAAATTCGTAAAATGTCCCCGATGTTCAGCTACCCCCGAAAAATGAGGGGATGAAAAATGTTGAAAAATAGTTTTTTCCAATTTCCGGCTTACTGTGATGCCCAATCGAAAAATGGTCTGTTCTAAAGTTGTAGGTGTAATAAAAATGTACATCTTTTATAGGTGATATCTACTTTTTACAATAACGTCAAACTTTTTGAAATATTGGCAAAAAGGACGCTTTTTTTAATTCTTTTTCTTGGTCTTTTCATGTCATTATTTTTAATTTCTGCAATATTTTTTTTATTTTCGTGAAACTAGGGAAATGTTATCTTCGAAATACATATAATAACCAATTTTTTTTTTTAAATTGAAATATTTAGGTGTTTCCTCAATTCCTAAATTTATGTTTTATGGTCTCGGGAGACTGAAAATCACCCCCAACTTAATAGAGTCGCCTTGTAAAAAACCTTTAAAATTGGGGAAATCGATAACTTTTACTTTCGATAACTTTTTAGGTAAACTACACTTTTTTAATAATCATTGAAAAAGTGTACTACCAAACTGACCAAATTTTTACAAAACTGATTACACCAATGTGTTTTACGGGGAATAAAGAAAAAAATGTATATTCAAATTTTTAATTTGACGGTTAAGATAAATAAAATAAATAACTAAAGATTTCATCCCGTATATCATAACTCTCTGTCTGTAAAAGAAGTGCAATAAAAAAACAAAAAAAAATTGAAAAACGAAATATCTCGAAAACTTAGAGGTGTCACAGTAAGCCGAAAATTCAAAAAAACACTATTTTTCAACCCTTTTCATCCTCTTCTTTCTCGGTGGTAGCAGGACATTGGGGGCTTTTTACGGATTTTTGTTCCTTGTATACTTATCTGCTAACGTTTTAAAGACGTTAAACTTCAGGTTTCATATATTATTATTTTTATATTAAAAATAAACGGATTCCGATAGGTCTACATGGTCATTTGTTTTAGTTAGGAACATATAAACCTTAACTCGTATGCGATAAAAAATTAAAATTAAATTAGTTCTTCTTAATTTAACAGTCTTAAAAGGCTTTGCCTTATTAAATAGACAAAATGAACTTAGTATTCTTTTAATAAACATTTTAATAACAATTCGTAAATTGAATTAAAAAAAAATACGTTTTTAGTTCACAAATTAAATACTCAGAAACATTAAGTATTTTTAATTATTAAAGGGTCACGACCTGTCTCTCAAGAAAGCGCGGTGAAATTGAACAGAAGTTCGGCTGAATTTCGGCCGAATTTTTTATTCTCACCGAATGTTCGGCCTAAGTTCGTAATCGGTTCAAACCACATCCCTAATTAATATATGTTTTTTTATATTGAAAAAATTCTAACACGTTATTTATAGTCTAAACAATTTGGATATTTTATTGTAATCCCAAATTAAAAATGCAAACCTTAAAATGGTGCAAACAACTGTGACTCGTTATATAATTTTAAATAAAACTATCTTTTTGGATTATTTTGCGGATTTATTTTCATTTTTGGTTCCCGACGTTTCGTATGCTTTATAGCATTCATGGTCACGGGAGAGACCAGTCAGTCAGTCAAATGTCAAATATTCGTTTTATAATCTTGACATTGAATTTTTTGCTAGAATGTCTGGTGCATTTTTTGCAAATTTGTCGGGTTGATTAAAGTCGTTGCAAAGTCAAATGTTCGTCGGGTTCTTTGTGTACAGTAGTCGAGCTCGGTACTAGGTTCGTTGTCCATTATATCCAATTCTGGCGTTTTAGATACGAGGAACATTTTCAATAATCTGCAATACAGTTCTTTCGCAAATGCAAAAATAAAACGCGCAGCAAGACAGCAAGGCGATGGTGGCGAACATCAGTAACTGTGGATTGTTGTCGCCATGGTGTTTTTACATAAGACAACTCTAATGTGGGGTGCCTTCTGAAACTTGTACAAAAAGGAAGGGCGGTAAATGCACACTTACTTGTAGACATTTCTTCAGGCAGGCAAATATATATTTATATATATATATATATATATATATATATATATATATATATATATATATATATATATATATATATATATATATATATATATATTTTACATTGCAATAGTTGCTGGCCCGGTTTGGACACTAAATTGTAGTGGTAAGACTATAAGTTTAAAGTGTCATATATATAAAACTAGCATTGCCCGCGGCTCCGCCCGCGTTCAGATGACCAAAAACCAAATTCTTAGGTTTTACATATTAGTATATTCATCAAAATATGTCCAGTGATTTTCTCGTCGAGCACAGACAGACAAAATTCTAAAAACTATAGATTTGGTCTCTGTATCAATAAAAATGATTTGGTATCTAATATATTTAAACGAGCAATATATATATATATATATATATATATATATATATATATATATATATATATATATATATATATATAAACACACCGGCATATTTAGCGGAACATAAAATAAAGGTTTGATATCAGTATCATATAAGGTTACTGGCTGGTTTATACGTCATTTAATTTAAAAAGAAATATTTTCAAATTAGGAAAAAACTGAACATCACATTTTATGCAATTGTTTTAATTTTATTGAAATACACCTTATCTGGAGCGAACTTCGAGTATTTCTTCCTTCTGAGTTTGATTTAAAATTTCATTGAAATACTGTTTTTTGTTAGTTTTTTTTAATCGCGTATCTATTTGGAGTTGATGACTGAATTATGCCTGACTTAGCCCCAACGGAGATTGCCAGGGCACTCGAAATGCGAAGAAATGGTCAAACCTACAGAGTGATATCCAAAGATCTTCGTCGACCAGTTTCAACGATCCATCGCAGTATCCAACGGTTCAGGGAGACCGGTACTTATGTGAGAAGAGCAGGACAAAGCAGAAAAAGACGCACTTCGAGTATGGATGATCGTTTCATTCGACTTCGTGTACGTAGGAACCCCCGTTTGACAGCCGTCCAAGCCCGACATGAGTTACAAGCAGTGCGGGGTGTAACCGTAAGTGAGCGTACGGTACGAAGAAGGTTCGAAGAAGCTGGTTTGGGTTCATTTGTGCCCGCCAAGGCTTCAAGGTTCGAGGTAAATCATCGTAGAAACAGGTTAACTTTTGCTCAGGAACATCGACTTTGGAACGCGGACCAATGGAGTAAGGTATTGTTTAGTGATGAGTGTAGAATTCTCTTAAATCAAATGGACGGCAGGCAAAGAATATACAGACGCAAAGGAGAACGATACATTCAGACAAACTTTGAAACTACAGTTGCATACGGTGGTGGATCAATAATGGTTTGGGCGGGCATTTGTTTGGGAGCTCGCACAGACTTGGTAGTGATTGACAGAGGGAGTTTGACTGCAGACCACTATATCAGAGAAGTTTTAGAAGAAAATGTCGTACCGTTTGCCCCATATATCGGTAACGGTTTTGTTTTTATGCAGGAATGCTCGGCCGCATACCGCTCGGGTAACTCAAGCTTATCTTAATGATATGAATATCACTGTTATGGAGAGGCCGGCGAGATCACCAGACATGAACCCAATAGAGCACGTTTGGGACTTGTTGAAAAGAAAAGTTAAGTCCAGAATTCCAGCTTTTGCCAACGTGGGTGAACTGCGAATCGCCGTAGTTGAGGAATGGCGGAGACTATTCCAGGAGACCATCGATAACATCATTCTCAGTATGCCTAGACGGGTAGAAACTTTAATAAGAGCACGTGGAGGAAATACGCGATATTAATCACCATTTTTCTAATTTAATTAATTGTTATTTTAATATTAATTTTCACTTTTCCCGGTTATGTGAAAAGTTCAAAAATGTACCATTTTTCACAAATAGCCTTTACTCGCAAAATCTGTTTTTAATGTGATCTCATTTTAAGTAAAACAAATGAAACTTTAAATAACAAAAGAGATGTAGTAAGTAGATTTTAAAATAAAACCATATTTTTTAATAATGGACCTTTTTTTTGTGTTCCGCTAAATATGCCGGCGAGTTTATATATATATATATATATATATATATATATATATATATATATATATATATATATATATATATATATATATATATATATATATATATATATATATATATATAAATTATCATTAACAAATAAATAAATAAACAATCACAATAAATTAAATAATTCAATTGAGTAAATATACATTACACAATAATAAATATAAATAAAATTTCTTTCCATACATTAATTCTGACAATAGTTATAAATTAGGTATTTAATTTCATAATTAAATGTATTTATTTAGTAAAAAGTAAAGTATTAAAAAGTAATAAAAAGTAGTCTTTTTCATGTATAGACCCCTCTCGGTTAAAAGCCTCCTCCAAAGTAGTCCTGCATAGAGCTCTCCTTTGGAGATTATGCTTGTAATTCATGATAGGATTTTGCACCTTTTTCTACTCCGAACATAACCAAGTTCTTGCGCCTAATATGTCTTTCTAAATTATTTATTGAGGATTTTTTTATTTCTAAGTGTTTAAATTTCTCATTTAAGTATATTATTGTTGATTGTATTTTTAATGTCTTCTTTCATTTCTAACATTTCTGTTTTCTGTTGTCTTATTTCTTGTTGCATGTTTATAAGCAACTTTTTTATCTCCTCCATCTTAAGTGTGAAGTCGGAAGTAGAAAAGCTGATTGAAAAAGAGCACCAATTATACCTAGTTGAATTGCAATTTTATACAGAGTATTAGTTTTTGAGGTTATAAACTTATGTTTTAATATTTTACGCTTCCACTTCACAAATTATTTTGTTTTATTGTCATCACACACAGAAAAGATGGTTTTGCACTGATACTATCTGTATGTTATGTTTGTCACTTTTGTATTCGTTTGGTAGGTGAATTTTTAAAAGCTCATTTGTTCTTCAACACATCAAGACTTGGTGATGTGTACATATTGCCCATAGGTATTATCGATTAATATTTCTTAAAATTATTATTAAATTAATTAGAATTTACCATTTTCTTTAGATTATTTCCACTTAAATATTTTTAAACTTAATGTAAATACGGACACGATATTGACAGTTGTACAGTGGCGCCTCCCACCCACCAGAAGTGACAACTGACAATGCAAAAATTGTGAAAATGCAAAAGAAAACCGCATGAAAATTCGAAAACACGCGTTTTCCCAGACATAAGACTAATCTAGATCGATTTATCGCCCCCGAAACCCTTTGTATACTAAATTTCATGAAAATCGTTGGAGCCGTTTTCGAGATTCAGATTGTATATAGATATATATATATACAAGAATAGCTCGTTTAAATATATAAGATTACTGATTACTTATTATTGTCTTATAAATGTATATAAATGTTTTAATATGTGTGTTGTTGTTAGTGTACATATATATATATATATATATATATATATATATATATATATATATATATATATATATATATATAACAATAACATACGTCTCCTTTTATTCTTAAAATATCATTTCACGCATTCTCATTCATTCTTTACTTTATTACATAGACAAAATGAACTTAGTATTCTTCTAATAAACATTTTAATTATAATTCGTAAATTGAAATAAAAAAAATCACGTTTTTGGTTCACAAATTAAACACTCAGAAACATTAAGTATTCGGTTCAAACCACATGCCTAATTTATATAGGTTTTTTATATTAAAAATTCTAACACGTTATTTATAGTCTAAACTATTTGCATATTTTATTGTAATCCCAAATTAAAAATGCAAACCTTAAAATGCTTCAGTTGCAACTGTAATTCGTTTTATAATCTTGACATTGAATTTTTTGCTAGAATGTCTGGTATACTTTTTGCAATTTTGTCGGGTTGATTAAAGTCGTTTCAAAGTCAAATGTTCGTCGGGTTCTTTGTGTACAGTAGTCGAGCTCGGTACTAGGTTCGGTGTCCATTATATCCAATTCTGGCGTTTTAGATACGAGGAACATTTTCAAAAAATCTGCAATACAGTTCTTTCGCAAATGCAAAAATAAAACGCGCAGCAAGACAGCAAGGCGATGGTGGCGAACATCAGTAACTGTGGATTGTTGTCGCCATGGTGTTTTTACATAAGACAACTCTAATGTGGGGTGCCTTCTGAAACTTGTACAAAAAGGAAGGGCGGTAAATGCACACTTACTTGTAGACATTTCTTCAGGCAGGCAAATATACATATATTTTACATTGCAATAGTTGCTGGCCCGGTTTAGACACTAAGTTGTAGTGGTAAGACTATAGGTTTAAAGTGTTATATATAAAATCATATTATTTGAATTGAGTTAGAAATAATTATGTACATAAATATAATAAAGTTATTATTCCAATACTTCATGTAAATCCAAAGAATTGTAATTATATGCATTGAGATACTTTATAGATGTATTTGACCATACCGTTCTTTTGTAAAATCTAATTAAAAATCTAACTAAAAATTTGTACTAATCCTAAAAGAATACTAATTTTAGGTCACAATAATCAAAAAGCACTATATTACAAAGAAAACATTATTAAATAGACAATATTAATTTAACTTTTATTAAATATATATTGATATTTATTTATATCTATATAATCTGGATCTCGGAAACGGCTCCAGCGATTTTCATGAAATTTAGTATACAAGGGGTTTCGGGGTCGATAAAGCTTTTGAATTTTCATGCGTTTGCATAGTTTTCTTTTGCATTATTCCACGCAAAATATTATGTTCGATAATTTGCACGCTCGGGCATAAGCATCATGGTCAAGCGGCCAAGGCGCAAGAATGTATAAGTGTCCGGGTTTGAATCCCGGTCGGATACAAAGGTATAATTTATTTTTGTATTTATTCAAGTTTTATTTTTTAAAGAAAATTGTACTTTCGACCAAAAACTGCGAGCGGAGCTCGGTGGCCCAGGTACTATATAATAAAAAAGAGAGTGAATAAGGATGATCTATCAATATAAATAAAAATGATTCACCGAAATGTACGTACGCACATAATTTCCGATGGACTGCACCAAATTGGATAATTTTTTTTTTGTGTTTGTTATTGTCAGGACAAACTGAGTATAGAAGAAAATTGTTTTTACTAAACTAAGATTTTTTAAATCTCATGATGATGAAAAGTAAGTGAAAAAGTTTTTATCCCGAAATCATCCCTTAAGGGGGTGAGAATAGGGATGAAAAAGCAAGCTAGGGACGAACCCAAGCGAAGCGAGCGTGAGTCGCTAGTATTTAATATTTTTATTTTTATTATTATTTTGATTTTCTTTCTATGTTGAAAAATGCATATACGCATACCACCTGTATACACATGGTCATGTAAGTACCACTTACTGGCTAGCAAGGCCAATACTAACCACTAATGCCCAACAAAACCTCACCCATATTAATAGGGCTTTGCAGGATTTTTTTGTATTGCTTAATCCAAAAATATATTTGCGATATATACAACGTTGCCGGAATAATTGATGTTAATGCTGCTCGTCTTCAGCTTTTCATCAATACATATTCAGTTTCTGATTAAAATGATGAATTAAACCGTAAAAGTGTAAGAAACTCTGACAGAAGTAACCTACCACCTTGCCTACGTAGTCACCTAATCTATACATATAATAAAATTGTAACTAAGCCGAATCTGTACATTAAATATGTATTGGAAAATCTTATTGAAATAAACATTATTATCGATACAGAGGCCGAATCTATAGTTTTTACAATTTTTGTCTGTCTGTCTGTCTGTTACCGCATCACAGAAAAACCACGGGACGAATTTTGATGCAATTTGGTATGGTGATAGCTGGTTATCCGGGTCAACATATAAGATACTTTTTATCGCGGGTAAATGTCTCATTTCTGAGAAAAATACAAAAACTGCAATGTAAGAGTATAGTAATATGTAACACCTGAGAATTTGGTTTTTGGTCATCTGAACGCGAGCGGAGCCGCTGGCAGTGCTAGTAGTAAATATAAACTTACAGGCGGTATGTGATTAGCTTAGGCTATTTAATTTTTAATTAAAATATTTTTGAAGTCCCACTGCTGGGTACGGGCCTCCCTTCAATACGAGGGGAATCAGGCCATAGTCCACCACGCCGGTCAAGTGCGGGTTGGCGAACTTCACATGTCTTTCGAAAACTTCCTAGGTTTTCTCAGACATGCAGGTTTCCTTACAATGTTTTCCTTCACCATAAAGTAATTATGTTAGAAATAATTCGCACATGAAAATTTTAGTGGTACGAGACGCGGGATTTGAACCCACTTCACTCGGTTTCCAAGCGAGTGCCTTACCACTGGACTACCACTGTCTCAATAACTACACAATAAATGATAGCATTAAGTATTATTTATGTATCGTTATTTTTTGATTATTAATTGATGACATTTGTGCACCTGAAGGACAAATATGCTATTTTAAATCATATACATAATTGATATAATGAATATGACCATGGGCGTACCCAGCTTTTGTTCCAGGGACGGGGGGAAGGGGGGGGGGGGGGGGGGGGGGGGGTATAACAGAGTATTACTAAGCCTGGTCCCAAGCGTGGATCCAGGGGTAGGGTGGAGGTGGTCATGGGGGTCGGTTTTAAGAAGTTTAATTTAAATAAGGGTGTTTTTACAGTACGACCATACAATGTTTTTATTTCTTCAAAAAGTAGAGTGCAAGATGAAAAAATGTGCCCTATCTGAAAATTGAACGACAGTTTTTTTTAATGTAAGCATCCACTTGAAGTTGGGGGTGATTTTAAGCCTCCCGAGACCATAAAATATAAATTTCTCGAAAACAACTAACATTTCAATTTCAAAAAAAAATGGATATTATATATATTTTTGAAGATTAGATTCCCCTAGTTTCATAAAATCAAAAAATAGTTGCAGAAATTAGTAAATAAAAAAACGAGAAAAAATAAAAAGGTTTTTTTTGGAAATATTTCAAAAAATTTTGAGGTTATTGTAAAAGTCGTAGATTTTGTACTATACCTACAACTTTTGTAAAGAATATTTTCGATAGGATGTCACAGCAAGCCAGAAATTGAAAAACAAAAAAAAAATATTTTTCAACGTTTTACATCCCCCCATTTCGCGGGGGTAGCTGGACAGCGGGGATGTTTTACCGATTTTTCTTCCTTATATACTTGCTAAAGTTTTAAAGCCATAAAACTTAAGGTTTTGTTTATTTATTTTTTTAAAGTCATTGTTTTTAAAAAATATTTTATGTATTTTGCTAAGTTACTGTTTTGTTATATCTATATTTCAGCCTCTGATCCCCCCCAAAATTTAACTCTAGATTCGCGCCTGCCTGGTCTCCTGTGCTTGTTTTTTCCTACACACTAAATGAAGACTAAAAAAATCCGAATACCCATTTTTATTTAGCGGACACTTTTTATTATTGTTCAACAGATTGCACACTGCACACAATATCAACCAGATTTTTTAAATACCATATAGGTAGACAAACGACTTATTCTCGATTCGCTTGGGTGCATCCCTAGGTTCCTACGCGGATTTTGTTCACAATTTCAAGGATTTGAATTTTTTTGCACCGAACATTAATTATATATTTATAAAAATTAAAATTAACCGAGTTTTAGCTGTTACCAGGGTGTGCCGGCGTTCGACAGAAGCGCGCCCAGCTTAAGCTAAACGTTGTTTAATATGCTCAACTATATAGATGTCTTAAGGCGATTAGTACCCTCAAGGGCTAGCAAAGAGCTACTTTCTAAAGCGTACTTCTCGTTTATGGCTAGACCGAAATGCTTGAAAAAAATATATGTGAATCATCAACTCTTAAACAATATTTTCAAGTAAATTTTTTTTCGTGGGACGAAAATATCTATTAGTTTTTTATTTTAAAGAAATGGTATTTTTTTGACTTGCCTTTCGTACTGTTTCTAAATGGCTAAGAATTTTGGAATCATTTAAATACTAAAAAATAATATAACTATTTTACTTTATGCCCATCAGAAAAAATTGTAAATCAATTACTATTTTCCTATTTTAGAAGTCGAAAATGCTATTTACAAGCCTAGAAGCTATAGAGGTGCTCTGCGCGGGCGCGCGCGGCAGTCGCGCGCTGGTGCTCGGACGGGAGGGCTGTGTCACTTTTTGTCTCCTGTTTTTTTACGATGAATTTATGCATGTATTGTTTATGTACACAAGTATTTTTGTATGTGTGCGTGCAGAGAATAAAAGCTCGCAGACAGATAAATGTGTAGTAAAGTACGCGCTTGGACGCTGTAGAATATTTTAACTAGTTTAATGTAAAAATTAAGTTCTATGAAGGTATAGTTATTGTTATTTTTATCTATACATATAATAAAATTGTAACTAAGCCAAATCTGTATATTCAATATTATTTGGAAAATCTTATTGAAATAAACATTATTATCGATACAGAGGCCGAATCTACAGTTTTTAGAATTTTTGTCTGTCTGTCTGTCTGTCTGTCTGTCTGTCTGTTGCCACATCACGGGAAAACCGCTGGATAGATTTTGATGAAATTTGGTATGATGATAGCTGGTTATCCGGGTAAACAGTTTTGTGATTTCAAATATTATATTTTTTATTTAAAAAATATTATTAGTACATTTAATTTAAAAATCTCTTTGGTGGTTGTTGAGTGACAAGAAAGCACAAATAAAAGATTACGTCACTAATAAAATTATAATGAAAAATTCAACACACACTTAAAAACAGTACAGAAGGAAAGTTTAGGGAAATACACATTGACACAAAGAGTTTCAGTACAAACATAAAAAGTCCACATACAATATCTTACGAAAATGATTAAATTATATTAAACAAAGTAACAAGTAATTGGCATCGAACGGTAAAACATAGACTGTTTGTTAATAAAAAGTTACAAGTGGCCGGTAGGAGTAAAACAAATTCCGATCTTCCGCATACTACGGGTTTCGCGCGGCTGTGCTTGTGGATTTAATATATATGAATAATTAATAAATATAAATAATTATGTGTATGTGTGTATGCAGGTGCGTAGATGATATAAATATGTAAATTAAATATTTAATAAAATATAAATATTGTAATCATTTCCAACATGATTACCACTTGTCTTAACGGTGAAGGAAAAACATCGTGAGGAAACCTGCATGTCTGAGAGAACCTAGTAAGTTTTCAAAAGACATGTGAAGTCCGCCAACCCACACTTGGCCAGCGTGGTGGACTATGGCCTGATCCCCGTCGTATTGAAGGGAGGCCCGTGCCCTGCAGTGGGACGTTAAAAAGGGCTGAATACAAATATTGTAATATATTGAATGGAAAGTTTAATATATAAATATGATAAATTAAATATATTATAGTATAAGTCACCTACAATCTCAAATTTATAAGGGTCACATACCACCCTTATAAATTTGAGATTGAAAAATATTTGCGCCTCGACTAAGAGGTACGTAAAGCTTTATTGTTAAATTTAATAGTATACAAAATCCGCATTCGGATAAAAAGTTTAGTGAAAAATACTTTATTTTTTGAAATAAAAATAATTTAAAAGTAAATAATTTAATTCCAGATTACAAAATTATTAGTTTAAAAAATGACAAGTTAATAAATAGTCACTAACCAAAAATTGAAGTTAAATTAAATATAATCAAATAAGTTATAAATATGATCTGTTAAAATACAATGTTAAAAATTATTAATTAAGAGTAATCGTAATTTAAAATTATAGATAAGCATGTATAGAATAAATAAAGTTTTATTATTATTATTATTTCTTTTGCATTATTCCACGCAAAATATTATATTCGATAATTTCGCACGCTCGGAATATAAGCATCGTGTTCAAGCGGCCAAGGTGCAAGATCATCAATCTTAGGGGCCCAGGTTCGAATCTCGGTCGCATACAAAGTTTTACTTTTATTTTATTTTTTATATTTATTCAAGTATTTAGTTTTTTTTTAAAAAAAGACGCAAGATTGACAATCATAGGTGTCCAGGTTCGAATCCCGGTCGGATACAAAGGTATAATTTATTTTTATTTTTTTGTATTTCTTCAAGTTTTTAGTTTTTTCTAAAGAAAATTGTACTTTGTAACCAAAAACTCCGAGCGAAGCTCGGTGGCCCACGTACTGTATGATAAAGTAACATAATATTGTTATTTATCACTTTTTCATAATACTTATTTAGTGATTTGTTTGATTTTGTTTTAATAAATATAATTATAATATTTATTTTAAATAATAAATAAATTTAAAAAATAAATTATAAATACATACTCATACAAATAATAATAAAATACATTTAATCATCACACATTTTAAATATTAAATTGAAATCCTTTTCGAGGTTACTTGTAAGACATAAATAACAAAAGTTAAATACGACAAAAAGTAATAAAATAAATATTATAATAAAAATAACATAGGAGTTAGAAATTTTTTAAGTACTCGAGTGTTTTGTGTGCATGTACAGACGTGTCACGCACACTACACTGGACGAGCTCTCGGGCGCTGCTGGTGTGACCCGCCACTCCCGCGCGCCTCGCCCGTTACCGTTTCCTTTTGCGCAGCGGCTCGCGCCAATTTAGAGCAGCCAAAAACTTTGGCGAGGATTATACTTATACCTCTTTTACATGTTAGGAAATGAATTTACGTATATAAGAAAATAAAAGAAATAATAAAAATGTTTATTATATTAAATTTATACTAATACTAGCATTGGCCGCGGCTCCGCTCGCGTTCAGATGACCAAAAACCAAATTCTTTGGTTTTACATATTATATATATATATATATATATATATATATAATATATATATATATATATATATATATATATATATATATTTAAGAATATACTGAATTAAATATACAAAACAATAAATATAATAAATGATATATAATTAATTATATTACTTATATAATACGATAATTCTAGCATTGCATCTTTTTGACTCTTTCTGATTGTATCGCTTGTAGGCAATAATCTATCCCGTGGCTTGTTTGTTGAACTAGCGCGTGGATTTTTTTGATGATTTTTGCGGGGTGCGCGGGTTCAGTGCGCTAAGCCCCGCCCAGACACGCAAGGCCATCGGGGACACTAATCGCTTTAACTTACATTGGCGTCTTTTCTGAAGTTATTAATTTTTGACTTTGCTGTGTCCATATAAACTTTCAATCATCATCGTTTTACAAAGTACATCTTTATATATATAATTCTTCTGTGAGTGTGTATGTCACTGAACTTCTCTCAAACGACTGGACCGATTTTGATGAAATTTTTTGTGTGTGTTCAAGGGGATCTGGGAATGGCTTAGATTCACAATTTTGTCCAAAAAGTTTGAAATTTTCAAATTAAAGACGTGTAGACAGGACAACGTCTGTCGGGTCCGCTAGTATTATAATATAATTAACCAAGGTTTTAGCCAAATCAACTGAACAATATTTTATAGTATTTTTGAAGTTATACTTCTTTTGGCGCGTTATGAAAAATGGATGACGACAGTGATTTTTTTACGATACGACAGATTTAGACCACAGTATGAAGTTAGAGGTTATTGACTACAGTGTAAAGTTAGTCGTTATTGGCTACAATGTGAAGTTAGTCATTAAATCTCCCTTAAGTATAGTGAGATGTCTATATTCAAAATATATATTCCGGTATTTCGATATGCACTACACGTGTTTTACATCAATAAATATAAAAAATATTACAAGCTTTTATATAGTTTCACCTGTCTCGGTATCTGTCTGTAATCAAATCTTACGAGTTAAAGACCTACTTCCAATTGTCCGATTGAGCTGAAATTAGGCACATACGTTTGACTCTCATGATTGCACGATTTCCTAAATGCTGCCATTTTTAATCCAATACGACGGACGGACGTTACAAAATGGCGATTTATTATTTTCACAGCGACCCATATGATACGGGTATCAATTGAAAAGGCTTGATGAGCGAAACATAATAAGCAAAGTGACTTCATTTAAAATTTAATATGACGGACTGTTTATTTTGCACCCTCATGATATGAATATCAAATGAAAGGGTTTGGGCACCATATTATTTATACCACAACCATAAACAATATCTACGAAATTATTATAATTAATAACAAAAATAACATACTACTGATATAATTACAATTTTAATTTATAAAAACAAAAAAGATAACTAAAAAGAAACAAACTCAAAGCAAAAAATAACATAACCTTTATTTTTTATTTATTTTAAAACTTCATGAAAATCACTTCACTATCAAATTCTCGTAAAATGAATAGTTGGGCGTCTCGCCAAAATGAAGCTACTCACGAAGTTTTAGCTTGTTACCATTATTGTTGTTATCTTTAAAAAAATCCGTTGGGGACTGTAGACTATTTATTAAAATTTTGAAAAAAAAATCCGTATTAAAAGTATTATAGTTTTATCCGTATTAAAAGTATTATTAGCAAATTTTAGAGGAGAAGTTTAAGTACATATATAATAATAAACAAAAAAAGTCTATTAACTTCTTTCTAAATAAAACATAATTGATTTACATATTATGATTTAATAACATAATAGGTATATTTAGTACCTGCATATATAATGTACTATTTTTATTTGAATTCAGCCTGTGGCTTCACTCGAGTTTATTTCAGCCGTAGTTCTAGATCTATTTAACGAACTTTAATAAAACTTAGCAATATTTTTATAAAGTTTTGACGTCCATTACAATCTTATATCATTTTAAAATTCTACTTGAAAATGCACCTATTACTCTACGACTATTATTCTGTCAATTGCTTCTTCCTTCTCTCAAGCGTTATGTAATGTCCAGACACCGGTTTGAGCAAAACATCTAATTTGGCTTGTAATTTTGTGTGGTCGCCCTTAACCCTGTAATGTCTGTACAGATGTGCTAACGTAGTTTTCATGGACATGTAAGCGTATGATTTACCTGGAACAGAAAGTGATTTATATTAATGATACATTGTAAAAGTATTTTAAAAATATATGTGTATATAATCAGTTATAGTTATCGTGTTTCGGAAGTTCCGAAGGTCGTTTGCCCGCCGACACAGCTCACACGTCTGCACTACGTGTTAAATAGTTATAATTAATATATATGTTAGTTTTAAGGGATATATTATATATATATATATATATATATATATATATATATATTAGTTTTAAGGTATATATTATATATACTATTGGCCTCTGTTTACATATTTAAGATCCTTTTGTAAATATTGCCTGAAATAAATGTGTACATGTTCGTATGAGGTATTATAGTGTACAAGTGTATACGCAAACACAAGTGCACTCTTCCTGTCGCTCTCATACTCCGCTGAGACGACAATTCGACACAATCAGAGAGAGATCAGGCGCAGGACCGACATAACGTCCACTCCGAAGCAGTGGGGATGTAATTACAACAATTTCCTAACTTTGGGCTATAACTGAATTTTACTTTAAAGAAAATCCAATTATAATTTGCCTGACCTGGGAGTTGAACCTAAGACATTTCTTAAGTAATCACATATTTAAATAATAAATAATATTGTATTTGAATGCGATAATGTTAATTCTAATCTATATATGTAAAAGACAAAGTGGGGTTTGTTACAACTTACAACACTTATAATTTGAGAACTGCTGAACCGATTTCTATGATCTTTAATTTGTTGAATTTGTCTCCGCCCCGAATAGCAGAATAACTTACAAAACATCAGAAAAAAAATCACGACGTTATATTTATTTAAAACGTACCTAGAGACAAACCCGAGAGAAACGAGGGTGAGCCGCTAGTTAAAAATATAAATAAGAACGGCACAAATAATCTTGATGAAATTTGTTTCTCATATACGTTCATTCCTTGAATACAGCAAAAATAATAGGTATAACAAAGTAAAAAAATACCACTTAACGTGTTCTCTTCTCTCTCAACTCTTCCAAGTAACCTATATAAGAAAGGAGCCCGTAGAGTTACGTAGATAATGGTTAGCGAACACACCAAATAGAAAAAGCAAAGAAACAAACAAGAAAACATAGTATAACTCTAAGTATATAGTATATATTATCCATAAGCTTTCATACATAACAAAACAGTACGACAATAAATATACATTTATAATATATTTGACTGTAATGTGATAGTAAGAACAAAAATCATGGGATTTTTATTCTATAGCTCTTAAATAATCATAACTCCCGAACATACCTATACAATTTCTTCTTCCCATACTAAAAGCAGCAAAAGCCGTCGGACATTCAGGTAAAGTAGTGGGGTCGAGCCATCGCTCAGGTTTAAACTCTTCAGCGTCGGGGCCCCACACGGGGTGGCGATGTACCCCATAAACTAACATAGCGCAAGTGCGGCCTTTAGTCAGCGTGCAGTTACCTGACAAATTATAGGCCAAATTGTAAAAAGGATATTTATAATTATTTTATATTACTGAGGCTATAAGTGCATAAATATGTATCCCTACGCAGCAATACCACTGCGCTACGGTAGGTACACTACCATATAAGGCGGCCGTGTGTGTGACAGCTCACCGCTAGTTTGTGTACGCACTGCCCGTTGACAAAACCGATTTTTTGACTTCAACTATTGACAATCTCAGACCGAATGCTCAAAACAAAACGCACACATCGCTATCTTATATAGCACTTTGTCTTTGTAGGTTAAGATGGTTATAAGCTAAACTAGAGATAGTGTGTTCGATCTCTAAAAAGCGTTAATAAATGTACGGGTCAAAATTAAATATGTATACACTACAAATTTTCGATCAACCTCCTCTTCATTATCCTCTTCATCCTCTTTCTCCTCCTTTGTTCTTCTCTTCAAGGTACAGGCTTCATCTTATCAAGCAGGCTTTATGTTTGTTAATCATACTTATCACATAAAAAGATATAATTATATGTATAACTTAAATTACTATGCATGACATGAAATAGCAATGACACTTACGTAACTTCACATTCTTGTCGAGATATCTAGCTATGACGGGAATCATTCGGTAAAAACGCATTGTCTCTTTTAAAACAGCTTCCAAATAAAATAACTGTGACAAATCATACTTCGTTACGTCTCTATCGTCATCACCGAAAACATCATTTAATCTGTAAATAGACAAGCTTTTAGAATATTACTTTAGTCATATTCAAATTCATTACTTATTAAATAAAGCTATTTTTATAGTTTTTTTATGACGTAATATTTCTAAAACTATTTTTTTTTCTTAAGATATTCTAGCGATCGACAAAGAATAATCTTACTGCGAAATAAATCTATTAAAAAGTTTACAAACAATACGTAAGTTTTTGTATTATTTCTATCCCAGGTAGGTAGGAGAGCAAGGTAACGCATAGACCCAGAATTAGAAATACTGTACAATGCGAGTACACTCATTATTTAATAAAACCATAATAAGTATTTATTTTACTATTAGGTGCTCTACTTACTCTTCAAATATTCTCTCTTGCACGTGTGGATAGGAACCGACCAACAACATACTGTACATGAGGACACTCGCTGACGTATCATGACCGACTGCAATCATGGTGTCAACGTGTTCTCTAATCTCACGATCATTGAACGCTCCTTTCTCTATTGCTAGCTCTAAGAGTAGATCCATGAATGGCTTGAACTTTAGCCCTGAAGTATTTTTCAATCATTTTAATTAATTTCATTTGATTTAATAAACAATGATATTTCCTAAAAATAACTGTTAAATCAATTATTCTACAGAAAAATAATCATTAAAAGTTGATAACAATAGACGACATGAAATACCGCGTATTTTACATACACAAAAAAAAAACCGTCTCGTTTCTGTAGACAGTTTAATATAAGTAAAAATTGCAACATTTTTTTGTTCCTATCTTTTCTCCAAATTCACATAGTCTGTTTTGAATTTAATTGAATTTCTAATTTGCAGTAATCAAATCAGAATAGATATTTAAAAAAATGCTAAAACTATTATGTTTTTATAGATTACAACATACCTTGCATCTTTTCTACCTTCTTTGGATTATTTTTATTTAAATAGTCTGCTTTTCTCTTTTTTAAAACCTGTAACATCAAAATTCTTAAATATTCTTTTGACAATTACTTATTCATGTAATAAAAGTAACAATTGATTTAGACTAATGTTATAAAAAACTACCAAGCCCTAAAAAAGCGAGGTATGGCTATTGGTTACGGTAAGTATTGAACATTGACCAAATCAATCTCAATCTAGGCTGGGGTAAGCTATGTGAGAGAGAGTGGGTGCGCAAGTGACCCCAAGCGTCCAAGCATGACATTAGAATTCTACTGCGAGTTGTACTGAATAAGAGTTACATAGTAATAATAATAATCGTTTATTTGTAGGGAAAGATCAAGTTACAAAAATATACTCTTTACTGTTTCGCTTAAGAGAGTTATCCAGAGAGAGTGCTTAGGAGCTTGTACTTGGAAAACTTGTATTATTTCCTCTAGATTTACAATATATAGATCAAATAGTAACAGTTACTGAAGTTAGTACATTATAATGCTAGAAAGTAGCATAATCAAAAATAAAGGAAATTGTTTGTGTGTACGTATGTATATGTGTGGCGCGCGCGCGAGAGGCGTGTGTGTGTGTGTGTGTGTGTGTGTGTGTGTGTGTGTGTGTGTGTGTATGTGTGTGTGTATGCATTTAATTGTGATTATAATTTATAAGTTTATAATGTGATGCTCTGTGAAATTCAAGGTCTCCTGCCCCATGATATGTTTCCCAAGCAACATCGAAAAAACTGGGTATGTGCGAATCTGACGAGTAAATCAGTCTGAAGAATCTCTAGCACGAAACATTGAATTTTATTGAAGGTTTATATAAGTCTGTATTTGTATTAGAAAGAAAGTTACGAGTTTGTAAATATACAGCCAAACGCTTGGAACCAAAAAAAAGGAATATTTCAAAATTTACTAAACGTACTTTATTCAAAGTAATTTTCGTTGAATGTTGTTTTAAAACTACTATTTACAGTTTTATTTACTTCCCATACTTTAAAAGTTTAAAACTTAACTAACTCCGGCATTAAATAATTCTAAAGATAAATTGAGTAACACGTGATCGATAGATACAAAATATATTTTACTGTATCTGACATGTTGTGAAGAATTTTCAAATATCCATCCTGTTTCTTTTTTAAAGAAGACCAACTGTAGATGAAATGATTGTGTAGCCACAACTTCTGGAACCTGTCCACAAGTACGTTGAATATTTCCTCTACAGCATTTACATATTGGCTGTTTAGTATTGTCTTATCAGTGAAATCAACACCTAATGCTGTCACTGAAATTTGAAATATTTGATTTTTTGATGTTACATATTTTCAAAATAAGGAAGTAAGTAATGTTAATATTTATTTTGGAGTTAGATGTAATAAGGATCAAGTATGCACGCTTACGGATTGAAATGTCATAAAAATAAAAATTTAAAGCTAAATGAATCAAACTGTGGTTTTTATAGTAAAAGGGGCAAAGGAACAAACGATTCACCTAGAACCACATATTATAGCGCTGATGGAAAACCTCAGGAGAAAAATCGTTCTATAATTTGCTCTTGCGAAATGCAATGTGAAACGAAAAATTATATATGTATCGAAGCTGCATTAATTTTCTCTATTATTTTCTATTATTTTATCATGACTTATACAGTGGGCGTTATATGGGAAGTGTTGATTCAAATAAAAGTCGATGCAATCCAAGTTGTATTTCAAATTAACAATAATCACTTTGTACATAGTTACACAGCACTTCACTACACAGCCATATACCACTTCACTATTACCACGTATAGACAATACGGAACGCAAGACAGTTTCTACTAGTGTTCACTGTGCGACCGACCAAGCGTAACTCAGCCGAACCCGGTCGAGTGTCACAACGTAGACTCTGTTGAGCCCAAAAAGGTGGCGCTCGCGTTCCGATTAGTTGTGATTATGACTCGTCTCCGATACGGCCACCCTGCATGCACACGCCCTCGTGTGTTAGCCGTGCGTTAGCCTACAACCAAATAATCAACAAAAATACTTGCTCGACTCGGTCAATCCTAACCAGATAAAACTTAACTTTGAATCTATATCATCTTTATTCTAACGAAAAACTTTAACGCTAACACCATTGTTTTTTTTTATCTCCAAGTCTCTTTTTATCTCTAATCTAACTAATAACGTCAGTCATCTAGAGCCATGTACCAACATCATTCAACACTTCAATCAAACTAATTTTCAAATTTACTAGCACCTCTGTAAACCACTCTTAGGCCACGGCTTTACAAGCCAACCAGCAATCACAATTGCTTCACAATCCAGGTGCATCCACTACGGGATCACCGTATGTATCATCCTCTCGATGACTACACACTATGGTCATAACAGACCCCGACCTCCGCCAGAACTAAACGCACATCACACACCCACGGTCTATTTAGTTTGAGCTTCCTCAAAAGACCGACTTTTACCAGGCTATGGCTACGAAATAGTTACTAGTACGATCGACACTACTACGGCCGTCAGAATGCTTACATCGGTTTCCATCGACTTCATTAAAACATTTGTTTGTCATCATGATCATTATTTACATCAACCTCTATTGGTACATGACCTACTAGAATTGTTGTGTAAAGATTTTATAACCGTCATGTTAATAGAAAACCTTTCAATATCTCATGTTCTATCATGATACCAGTCTGTAACTAATAATTAGGCAAAACATAATATTTCAAAAGATTTCAAGAGAATTACCGTTAATTGTTACAAAACAAATTTTACTGTATGCGGAATATTCTGTTTTGATCAATACTAGAAATTGCAAAGACAAAATCGTTAACCACACAATTTGACTGCTAAATTTTATCTTACTAACGAATATTCAGCACCATGATCATAACAAAAGCAATACAGATTACCTCTATGCCATTGAGCATTCGAAGATGGTTGTACAACACATACATCCACGCGTCGTTCCGTTCGTGTTGCACCCATATTACTGCCGTCCACTTGCCTGGCACTACTTATGCACCGGAGCGTGATGTGACCAGGCCTCCCACATTTGAAGCACACCAGAGACTTCACTGCAGGCTGCGATACCGTTGTTGTCATCGAAGGTCGTTCCACACTGTCATTTACCTTGCTTCTACACTCTGACCGCTTATGACCCACTTTTCTGCACGTATAACATTTTAACATTAGCTTGGCTCGTTTAGCATCAGGCATTTTTGAAAAATCATCAGATAAACTAGCTTTGCGTTTCAAATGTGAGAATGCGTGCAATCCCTGCTGCAGTCGATCTCGCGAAGCAATTTTCGTAGTAAAGGCCAATCGTTGTAATTTCGAATTAAACTGACATAAGTGAGCAAGGACAGTCGCAATTGCTATCTGATTCTTGCTAGCGTCTTTCGAACGATTAGTCAGTGACTTCATCAGGCGATTTGCGTACGTAACGAGTTTCTTTTTTCATTTGGTTTATCACTGTTAAAATTAATTAGCGTACCGGCCAATGTCTTGGTGAAAACAAACCTCGCCTTGAAAATCAACTTTAACTCTTCCTATGTTATTCCCTTGGTACAAATTGTGATAGCCACGTCGACCCTTATCCTTTTAATTCCTTACTGAGTTAAAACAAGCTGGGCGCCGTATGGAGGGTATTTCGCAAAACACAAATCTACAGTCGCAAACCAAGATCTTGCGTTCGTATCCATATTGTCAGGGTCAAACTCGCGTAACTTGACGGTCTTCTTCGTTAGAGGCAATTGCAGGGCCTCGATAAGATATCACATACTGACATTTCGTTGTTCAAACATAGCACGTCATTGTTCACTCAGAGTTAGTTCTTTTTGCAATTGAACCAACACTGATCCCGCTTCTGATATCGAAACTGCATTAATTTTCTCTATTATTTTCTATTATTTTATCATGACTTATACAGTAGGCGTTATATGGGAAGTGTTGGTTCGAATAAAAGTCGATGCAATCCAAGTTGTATTTCAAATTAACAATAATCACTTTGTACATAGTTACACAGCACTTCACTACACAGCCATATACCACTTCACTATTACCACGTATAGACAATACGGAACGCAAGACAGTTTCTACTAGTGTTCACTGTGCGACCGACCAAGCGTAACTCAGCCGAGCCCGGTCGAGTGTCACAACGTAGACTCTGTCGAGCCCAAAAAGGTGGCGCTCGCGTTCCGATTAGTTGTGATCATGACTCGTCTCCGACATATGTTATATAACCAGATTCAAAAATGTTAACAATGTTTAATATAATACAGTAATAAAGTATAACAAATTAATTTAAATTAATTAAACCAAAAAAAATATTAAAGGAGTTCAACTTGAAACTATCAAAACAATGTCATTCATCAGCAAATACATATGTATAAAACACCATAATATAACGCGGCTTTTAATCCGGTCTTAATTCGCGTTGTGCATTTTTTCCTTCCCTCTAGTTACTCCTTTAGAGTTGTTTTATGTTGTAGAAAATCTTTGCATGCTGCTATACTTTGCCATTCCAGCTTTTAAACGTCTTTATAAAGAGCTTTCTTGCAACTTGATAAGTTTCAATATTAATAATTTGGCAATCATCTGGCGATCCAGGAATTTTAGAAATATATTAGGACTATAAAATAATAAACTGCAGAATTTATACAAAAATTTAAAGAGGGATAGGACCAATACTTTATAAATTATAATACTTCTATAAAATATGGACATCACATTTTAGCAAAAAGTGTAACGCGTGTAATTGAATTTTGAGAAGAATTCTTTCTTAATTAATTTTAATTCATAAGTATAATAAGGTATTAAATACATACATACATACATATCTACACACTGCGTACAGGTAACCTACAGGACTCTAAATAAAATTATTTCAGCTTGATTTTTTTTTCATAGGCATTGGTAACCCAGTGCAACACGCTCGCTTGGGAAACCGAGTGAAGCGGGTTCAAATCCCGGGTCTCGCACCTCTGATATTTTAAGGTGCGAATCATTTCTAACATGACTACCACTTGCCTTAGGGTGAAGGAAAACATCGTGAGGAAACCTGTATGTCTGAGAGAATCTAGCAAGTTTTCGAAAGACATGTGAAGTCCGCCAATCCGCACTTGGCCAGCGTGGTGGACTATGGCCTGATCCCCTTCGTATTGAAAGGAGGCCCGTGCCCAGCAGTGGGACGTTAAAAAAGTCGCTAGTAATATTATAAAACGATGAATTTACTTACAACATATAGTTTCCAAAGCATTATGTCGTGTGTACACCCAGTGATCAAAAGGACCCTTCCCAACTTCTTTTTCCAAATCTTTAACTAAACGTCGAGCTTGTTTGTTAAACACATCTAAGAAACCATCGAGTACCACTTGACTGAACGCAGGGTTTAGCAGTTTACGGTGTTCTTTCCATATAGGAACTGAAAAAACGATACTTATATTTTAGTTTATTTGAGCCTTAAATAATAATTTCACTAAGAAAATTAAGGGAAAACTAAATCAAACTTAAAAGGTAATTTATCAAATGAAAGAAAAGCATAAAGAAAAGCTAAAGGTACTAAAAGCAAAGTAGTCACTAAAATGGCACGAAGCGCTACCATCTAATACTTGTTCAAAATTTTGGAACGTGATTCATTCGTCGAGATTCATACCGTTTTTGATTCGAAATTGGCAAGCTGATCGGGTCAAAAATCTCATCGATCGATGATATGACTGATATATTCAAGAACACATAACAATCTTCATATTATTTTATGCTTACCAGTCCCAGTCACCAGACCCTCCCCTATCCATTCCTTCCCAAATTCGTAAAAACTATCTTTTTCTAAACAAGTGTTGGCTACAGTCAAGAAGTCCTCTGGATCAGATATCACTGCAAAGAAAAAATATCTCACTAATTTATTGTGTAAAAAATTCTTAATTTTGAAGAATTATGTTTCATTGATGTAAAATTTATGTAACAATAAACAATGTCATTAAATATTGTTCAATCTTAGTATCTTTTCCGACGCTTGTATAAATATTAATGTTTACAATAGTACATACGCTAGATTAAAATAAATAACGAAATCAAAATTCGTTTATCAAAAGGCAGTGCAAGGCTATGAAGGGTAATAGAACGTAAAATTATACCATAAATGGTTCTTGGACCAATAGATAAAGACATCACTCCACCTGCTTTAAAACTTTCATTGGAGAACTCTTTAAAAGTATTCCATAGTTCTGAAAAAAAAATTTAGATGTAGAACTGGATCTAATATCATAATTATATATTCGTAGTTCCGACAAAAACAAACCAATAACAGTAAGGAGCAAAGTATGTAATAGCAGTGTTCCTATACAGTTTATATTACGTACGCTTTGTTATTAATCTTATTAGTAAAATAACGTTAAAGTATCTCTATTCGATATATTATAAAACTGAAAACAGAAAACACTTTAAAATTTTGATGATGATGATGATGTTAGCAAGGTTTTTTCCACATTGTCTTATACGAATTTGAGGTACTACATTATGCACTGTAAAGCCCAGCGATAAAACGCTCGCTTGGGAAATCAGACGAACTCCGCTCTCTCTCTCTCTCTCTCTCTCTCTCTCTCTCTCTCTCTCTATATATATATATATATATATATATATATATATATATATATATATATATATATATAAATTCTACTACTACTACATTAATAACTAATCCGAATCCGTACATTAGATATTTTTTGGAAAATCTTATTGAAATAAACATTATTATCGATACAGAGGCCGAATCTATAGTTTTTAGAGTTTTTGTCTGTCTGTCTGTCTGTCTGCTCTGTTACCGCATCACAGAAAAACCACTGGAGAGATTTTGATGGACTTGGTATGGTGATAGCTGGTTATCCGGGTCAACACATAGGATACTTTTGCCGCTGGAAAATATCTCATTTTTGAGAAAAAAATACAAAAACTGCAATGTAAGAGTATACTAATATGTAAAAACTAAGAATTTGGTTTTTGGTCATATGAACGAGGGCGGAGCCACAGGCAATGCTAGTAATATAATAAATGTATAATTTACATAGTCTGGCCATAAATACTGTTAGAATTAAAAATAAACAAAATACTAAATTTGAATTTGGAATCTGTCATTTTTGTATGATTGTTCATTATGTTTTCTCATTTTCAAGCAAGAGTTCGAGCAAGACTCGGCGCCGGGTCATAAAGCTCGATCTACGCAATCTTGCTTAGAAACCCACGTTCCGGACTTCATCGGAGCTGAAGACTGGCCGTCATCCAGTCCCGATATTAATCCGCTGGAATATGATGAGTCCCTAAAACAATCCATAGGATTGGTAGTGAAGAATTTTCCCATGGAAAGAGTGGGTGCTTTTATTGATAACTGGCATCAACGTTTAAAGGACGGTATTGCAGCTAATGGAGACCACTTCGAAATAAGATTTATATATTTTTAATGGTTTTATATTAATGTATTAAACTAACACACTGTAATAGTAATAAATGTTACGTGCAATAGAAAAAATGTTTTTTTCTTTGTAACAATATTTATGGCAAGACTATGTATAATATTATAAATGTGAAAGTTTGTTTATCCTTCTTTCACGTCGAAACGGAGTGACGGATTGGCTTGATTTTTTTGTGTGGACATAGTTGGAGGGCTGGAGAGTGACAAAGGCTACCTACTTTTTACCGCGGGAGATTACCTAATTCCCATGGAATAACACGTTATAATACAATCCAAAAAAAATTTTATAATCAGAATTACTTCAAACTTGGTATTCAATAAAATTAATAAACATGTGTTTTAGCATTTTCGAAATTCATCCTATAAGGGGGTAAAATAGAGGATGAAAGTTTGTATGAAACTACCTTTTTAGGGTTTTTTATAGTGTTAGCGCGAGCGAAGCCGCGGGTTCTGCTATATATACATTATACCGAAACAAGAAACTAGAGCGACTCATTAGTAGTATAATAAACAAGTCTTAGTAATAAATATTATTTTAATAATAAAATATAAAAAAAAATTAATATCATTACTTACGCACACTGTCGCCGCATAGTAAATGTGCATGACCTATTAAAGGTAGACTTCCGGGACAGACTGGGGGTTCATCCGTGTTACCATTCCTTCGACACCACGCCCAGAGACCGAATGCCGCACAGATCAGTATTATCATCAACATGATCTTTAACAAGTTGTTATGGAATAAAAACTAAAAAAAACCGACTTCAAAAAAAAACACTAAAAAGTAAAAACAATGATTGATAGTTTTCATTTACTATAGATACCTAATCAGATATTTTCGAAGTCAGTGTGCTTTGATTTGTATCGGCTGGCACCAAACCGAATTAAAACCTCCTGCTATTTGAAGTCTTTTCGGTTGAAAAAACTAAAATTAAACATGTAAACTTAAGCGTAGACTTATATGTTTAGAAATATTTGATTTAGTTTTAAATTTTATATTAAAAACAAACAATAAAGTCTTAATTCTAAAAAGTGGAGTTCACATTTTTAGAGTTTATCTAGCATAATTTAATTTTAATTATTGAAAGACATTCTATTTATTTTCTTTTTTCTAAATCATATAGTTACATATCAAAAATATTAAATTAAAAAACAATAGTTATACTTATCTGTTTTAACTTTTAACCCAACACCGCTACAAAGGTTTATAATAATCACCTTTAAAAAGTACTAAGTATAATTCAAATTTAATGTTTTTCTGTGTCACAATAATTCACGCACCTTTAAATATTTGATTTATTTAGACCCTTCTTTCTATATAGAAGTGTAAAAATATAATAAAATAGGAACTGAGTGGACATAGCTCTTTATAGTACGATTTTATGATTCATTATAAGTAGTTTCCACATTCAGTTAAGCTGCTAATGAAGTTTTACAATGACCGGTTATTACATAAACAGAATGGATTTATTTTGGTTTTTAGATGTTGCTAACTTCGTGAGGCCAAATAACCTCGGACTAGGGCATAATATTGAACCTGATTACCGCCTAGATAAATATGATAAAGTAAAATTATAACATAAATGGTTCTTGGACCAATAGATAAAGACATCACTCCACCTGCTTTAAAACTTTCATTGGAGAACTCTTTAAAAGTATTCCATAGTTCTGAAAAAAAAATTTAGATGTAGAACTGGATCTAATATCATAATTATATATTCGTAGTTCCGACAAAAACAAACCAATAACAGTAAGGAGCAAAGTATGTAATAGCAGTGTTCCTATACAGTTTATATTACGTACGCTTTGTTATTAATCTTATTAGTAAAATAACGTTAAAGTATCTCTATTCGATATATTATAAAACTGAAAACAGAAAACACTTTAAAATTTTGATGATGATGATGATGTTAGCAAGGTTTTTTCCACATTGTCTTATACGAATTTGAGGTACTACATTATGCACTGTAAAGCCCAGCGATAAAACGCTCGCTTGGGAAATCAGACGAACTCCGCTCTCTCTCTCTCTCTCTCTCTCTCTCTCTCTCTCTCTCTCTCTCTATATATATATATATATATATATATATATATATATATATATATATATATATATATATATATATATAAATTCTACTACTACTACATTAATAACTAATCCGAATCCGTACATTAGATATTTTTTGGAAAATCTTATTGAAATAAACATTATTATCGATACAGAGGCCGAATCTATAGTTTTTAGAGTTTTTGTCTGTCTGTCTGTCTGTCTGCTCTGTTACCGCATCACAGAAAAACCACTGGAGAGATTTTGATGGACTTGGTATGGTGATAGCTGGTTATCCGGGTCAACACATAGGATACTTTTGCCGCTGGAAAATATCTCATTTTTGAGAAAAAAATACAAAAACTGCAATGTAAGAGTATACTAATATGTAAAAACTAAGAATTTGGTTTTTGGTCATATGAACGAGGGCGGAGCCACAGGCAATGCTAGTAATATAATAAATGTATAATTTACATAGTCTGGCCATAAATACTGTTAGAATTAAAAATAAACAAAATACTAAATTTGAATTTGGAATCTGTCATTTTTGTATGATTGTTCATTATGTTTTCTCATTTTCAAGCAAGAGTTCGAGCAAGACTCGGCGCCGGGTCATAAAGCTCGATCTACGCAATCTTGCTTAGAAACCCACGTTCCGGACTTCATCGGAGCTGAAGACTGGCCGTCATCCAGTCCCGATATTAATCCGCTGGAATATGATGAGTCCCTAAAACAATCCATAGGATTGGTAGTGAAGAATTTTCCCATGGAAAGAGTGGGTGCTTTTATTGATAACTGGCATCAACGTTTAAAGGACGGTATTGCAGCTAATGGAGACCACTTCGAAATAAGATTTATATATTTTTAATGGTTTTATATTAATGTATTAAACTAACACACTGTAATAGTAATAAATGTTACGTGCAATAGAAAAAATGTTTTTTTCTTTGTAACAATATTTATGGCAAGACTATGTATAATATTATAAATGTGAAAGTTTGTTTATCCTTCTTTCACGTCGAAACGGAGTGACGGATTGGCTTGATTTTTTTGTGTGGACATAGTTGGAGGGCTGGAGAGTGACAAAGGCTACCTACTTTTTACCGCGGGAGATTACCTAATTCCCATGGAATAACACGTTATAATACAATCCAAAAAAAATTTTATAATCAGAATTACTTCAAACTTGGTATTCAATAAAATTAATAAACATGTGTTTTAGCATTTTCGAAATTCATCCTATAAGGGGGTAAAATAGAGGATGAAAGTTTGTATGAAACTACCTTTTTAGGGTTTTTTATAGTGTTAGCGCGAGCGAAGCCGCGGGTTCTGCTATATATACATTATACCGAAACAAGAAACTAGAGCGACTCATTAGTAGTATAATAAACAAGTCTTAGTAATAAATATTATTTTAATAATAAAATATAAAAAAAAATTAATATCATTACTTACGCACACTGTCGCCGCATAGTAAATGTGCATGACCTATTAAAGGTAGACTTCCGGGACAGACTGGGGGTTCATCCGTGTTACCATTCCTTCGACACCACGCCCAGAGACCGAATGCCGCACAGATCAGTATTATCATCAACATGATCTTTAACAAGTTGTTATGGAATAAAAACTAAAAAAAACCGACTTCAAAAAAAAACACTAAAAAGTAAAAACAATGATTGATAGTTTTCATTTACTATAGATACCTAATCAGATATTTTCGAAGTCAGTGTGCTTTGATTTGTATCGGCTGGCACCAAACCGAATTAAAACCTCCTGCTATTTGAAGTCTTTTCGGTTGAAAAAACTAAAATTAAACATGTAAACTTAAGCGTAGACTTATATGTTTAGAAATATTTGATTTAGTTTTAAATTTTATATTAAAAACAAACAATAAAGTCTTAATTCTAAAAAGTGGAGTTCACATTTTTAGAGTTTATCTAGCATAATTTAATTTTAATTATTGAAAGACATTCTATTTATTTTCTTTTTTCTAAATCATATAGTTACATATCAAAAATATTAAATTAAAAAACAATAGTTATACTTATCTGTTTTAACTTTTAACCCAACACCGCTACAAAGGTTTATAATAATCACCTTTAAAAAGTACTAAGTATAATTCAAATTTAATGTTTTTCTGTGTCACAATAATTCACGCACCTTTAAATATTTGATTTATTTAGACCCTTCTTTCTATATAGAAGTGTAAAAATATAATAAAATAGGAACTGAGTGGACATAGCTCTTTATAGTACGATTTTATGATTCATTATAAGTAGTTTCCACATTCAGTTAAGCTGCTAATGAAGTTTTACAATGACCGGTTATTACATAAACAGAATGGATTTATTTTGGTTTTTAGATGTTGCTAACTTCGTGAGGCCAAATAACCTCGGACTAGGGCATAATATTGAACCTGATTACCGCCTAGATAAATATGATAGTACGTATTCTTGTGTGGTGACCGGAATTAGGTAAAATGACACACAACCGAATCCGTCGAGTAATTATTTATTACTGCCCATACTTTGTATTACATTATTGTTACCCTTATCGTCTAAAATTACTAAATTAGAGCTTTCCTCCTTCACAATCATTGGTTATTAATAAATTTTATGACGTTGTTATTTTAACAAGTTCGGAGAGGGGGGCGATTTGATCCAAACCATCTCTTTTTTTCTTGTTTAATGTTTGTTTAATCTCAAGATTAAATCGTAAAACTACATGTTAGTAATAAATTTTAAACAATCACCATTTCGACTTGTTCCATATTATCAAGCCGCAATTGTATCTGTGGGGGTTATTGATAGATGTAAATTGATAGAGTATGTAAATTGATAAAAGTCTACTGAGAATGTTTAAAATGCTTGATTTATTAGAAATAAACTGCTATATTAAAATGATTAAAATGATATGATATGATGTGAGCACGCCCGGGCTTCTTGCTTGCCGAATGCGAACTAGCCTAACTTTTAGAATAATAATCAATATATAATGGAATAAATGACGCGTCATGAGAAAAAATGATGAATTACAATATGTACGGTTGCACCGTACATGCTCCCAGGGGAGAGAAAAATAATGAATGATAAATGATTATGATAATGAGACAAGGTGAAGCCATTAGGTCCTTATACTAGATATTTAGCGTCCCTAAATGAACTTTGTCTTTCTAGGAATTGGTGAAAGACACTTGTCCACTTTACGTTTGGGAATTTCACTATATATTTTGTGTTCACTTTGATTTTCAGTAACGCACTCGATCTTACACTCATTATTACGCGCACTGACACTATATACACAATTGATCGGCTGAAACTTTGAGCTGCCGGTCGGCACGGGTTGCTCGACGTTGGTGGTGGGTTGAGTAGTCGCTTGTTCGACCCTCACCACCGCCGGCTGTAGAGGTGGCTTGCTACGAACTCGTCGTATCACGAAGATGACTCCAATGAATAACGTAATTCCCAAAATCCCATATATTACAGTGTAATGATGGATGTCGTGATAAGAAATTTGATTTGGTATGTTTTCATTAATTTTAAGATTCTCTATTTGTTTCTTGAGGTTATCTAATTGCTGGTCGTGAGATAAATTATAATTTTTATAAAAAATTTCGGGAAGCTAATATTTATGAGATGGTTGATAGGTTCTATTTCCGACGCATAAAACTTAGTCTTTAGGTGTAATTCACTTAAGCCTTCACTATGTGAGTAGATGGTAAAATTTTCGGTCTTTAATAGGCACCCTTGATCAATACCGAGTATTCCGGACTTCTCCAGCCGTCCTGTTACCGCGTGATCGTCACATAACACACGAATATAGCATACATCACAACAAAAATATAAGTATTTGTTTATTTTATTAATTTTTATCCACTCATTCGTGCATGTACTTATGGAAATCTTGCATTTTCCTGTATTTTGATCGATTTCACATAAGTTTTCGTCATTTTTTAAGTGATAAATAGGTCTCTGTACGTAACACAGGTATAATTCACCTCCGTCGTATTCACATGAATTGATGTCAATAGTGTTCATGATTAAGTAGGATTCCCTTTGTAGGTTTATAGCTACGTACTCCGCAACGGGTATTATTTTCGCCATGTTCGAGTTACTAATAGCTCGAGGAATTGATAAAATTTTCATGATTTCGAATGAGTCCCGAGTAATTAGAGGAACTTTTAATTCAAATATTAGATATTCTCTGCACATCCTTGCTTTGACCTTTAATAGATGATAAATTCTTGTAAAATCTGTTTGGAGGTTGTTAATAGGTAATGAAACGTCCTTAGTGAGACGACTTGATATTGTACTTAGTGTATTTCTTAGCTGGTCTGGGTTTATCAAATGAAAATTGAATCTGCCATGATAGACGTCTATTACGGTATCTAATAATGTAGTCTGCATTGTTTCTAATTGCCTTAACATGTTACTCACTGCTATTGCACCCAAACTAAATTCATTAATTAAAGCATTTTTTGCGGATTCACTCTTTAGAAAATTTTCTAAGTTTTCAAGGTTCATGGAAAGCTGATTGAGCATTTTGTGTTGTTTATTGAGAGATTCTTCATTCCTCTTCAAAATATTATACTCAACCTCTAAGACAGACGTTTGATTTTTTAGAAGTAAAGCCAAATGATTCTCATTGTCTCTTGTTAATTGGATATCTTGTTTATATTGTTCGGCGAAATGATCGTCGAGTACACCGAATAGGCTGTTCGCAATATATCCGACACCATTGATAAGGCCGCGGCGTCGGCGCTTGTCTTGGCGCGTGCCGGAGTGTTGACTAAGCAACAGGTGGTTATTGTATTCCAATTCCGAGTACTCAAGTTGTAGTTGGACTGATATTACGTCACAATGGGAATCTCCTTTTATTTTTATACAAAGGCGATCTAAGTATTTTATGTAATCGTTGCATGCTGTTGTTCCTTGCCAATATGGATTCATGTCATAATAAGAAATTATCTTCCATTCGTCTCTTATTAATTTCATATCGGCGAGTTTGTCGAAATATATGCTATTATTTTGTATAGGAGTTATTTTGAATGAGGCACTCGACGTAGGTATTATTGTAATAAAGAAATATAATAAGGATAAACATAGAGTTGAAAATTTAATTTGTTTAGTTTTAATTTTATTAGTTTTAGGGCTGACTTCGTTTGGTTTTAAGTTTATTTGAGATTGTTTTGTATTTGATATAGATGAATCTTCCTTTGTTTCATGAACTGGCAGTACAGAGAGTTTGATAATTGGGCGCTGGATAATCCCGTTTTTAGTTTTTAGCGTGACGACTCGCACTCGGCCGTCCGAGCCGGGATGTAGCTCCACCACTCGGCCGAGGCTCCATTTTCCTGGCGGTAAGTTAGTATCCTTAATGATAACGACATCATCGATTTCTAAATTTTTTTGCGGGCGAGTCCACTTGCTTCTCGCATTTAATTGAGTTAAATATTCATGTTGCCATCGATTCCAAATATTGTTAAATATCTGTTGTGTTAAGTGCCACCGTGTTCTTAGGTCATGTTCCGTTTCGTAAATTGTCAGCATAGGGCCGCTTGACAGAAAGTGAGATGGAGTCAAAAAGTTTAAATCGCTTGGATCTTCAGTAAGTAAGCATAGAGGCCGCGAATTTAAGCATGCTTCTAGCTGAGACAACAGTGTTGCGTATTCTTCAAAGGTAAGTCTTTGCTCACCTATCACCCTTTTTAAATGGTTTTTCAAGCTTTTTACCGCCGCCTCCCATAAGCCACCTGCGGACGGCCACGAGGGGGCGTTGAAATGCCAATGAATCCCCATTTCCGAGACTTCTTTCATAAAATCTTGATTAAATATTTTTTGTAGTTCTTTGTATTCCTGTTGTAAAATTTTATTAGCTCCTTGAAAGTTAGTACCTTGATCACTATATAAATGTTTCGGGACTCCTCGCCTAGCGGACATTCGACGTAGGGCTGCCAAAAAGGCGGACGAGGTGAGGTCTGATACTATCTCTAGGTGTACGGCCTTTGTCACCATACAGACAAATACCGCAATATAGCCTTTGGTGGTTTTGATACCTCGGCCCTTGTTGGCCTTTATGTAGACGTGACCGGAATAATCTACCCCTGTGTGATAGAAGGGGCGCGATTTGTTCACTCTAGGTGAAGGCAAATCGCCCATGATTTGAGCAGTTTGATTTTGGCTATATTTTCTACAGGTAACACACTGACGTAATCGTTTTTTAGTAGCTCGAATACCACCGATAATCCAATATCTTTGGCGCATGAAGGCGGAAGTTAACTTAGCTCCCCCATGAAAAGTTAACTCGTGAGATTGGTCAATGATAAGATCTGCTAATCGAGTATTGCTTGGTAAGATAATGGGATGCTTCATTTCGGGATCAATATCTGCATGCCGTAGTCTCCCTCCCACGCGCAGCAAACCGTTTTCATCTAACATTGCGTTCAGACATGATATTTTGCTTTTATTGTATATTAGTTTGCCTTGTTGCAAACATTTAATTTCTTCATAAAATTCTTCTTGCTGAACTTGCTTTATAATTTGTTCTCTTGATTCTTTCAACTCTTTAACTGATAAAAATTCCGTGTTTTCTCTTTCTTTTCTGATAAATCTTCGCACCCATGCTAAAACTCTGATAACCTTGGTAAGTGAGCTATATTTTCTCAGTAGAACATTAATGATTTTATTTTCAGTCGATAATTGCGTAATGTTTACTTGTTTTGCTGTTCTTTTTTCTTCATTCGTGGTGTAGCTATAGTTTTGTTTTTGTTCTTGATATTCATGCGTCTTTAACCATCCTGGGCCTTGCCACCATAGCGAATGTTCTTTTAATTCTGATGCTGTGATACCGCGGCTAGCGCAGTCCGCCGGGTTGTCTTTTGATTTGACGTATCTCCAACATTCGGATGGTACTGAGTTTGTAATAGTTTTAACTCGATTGGCAACGAATGGCTTCCATTTTTCTGCTTCTCCATTGAGCCACCCTAACACAACTTGAGAGTCAACCCAACAATAAGTTTTTATTTCATAATAGTTTAGGCATTCTTTTAATTTTAAAATTAATTTAGACAGTAACAGTGCCCCACTTAATTCAAGTCGAGGTAAAGTAAGTTTTTTGCTGATGGGCGCTAATTTTGTTTTCGCGGCGACTAACACGATTGTAGGTGATTGACCCTTTGTTTTGCAATACACAACGCAAGCGTAGGCTTTCGTACTTGCGTCACAAAATCCATGCAATTCTATTTCTTGATTTTCCTTTGTATGGAGCCACCTTGGCACACGACATTGATTTATATCTTGAATACAGTTTTTAGCCAAATTCCACTCTCTGAAAATAGTATCTGTAATAGGGTCATTCCATTGCAACTTTGTTTCCCAAACCATTTGAAAAATAATTTTAAACTTTGTAGTAACTGGTGACAACCAACCCAAAGGGTCGAATATTTGAGAAATTTCCGAGAGTAAATTTCTTTTAGTAGGCCGTGTTGAAGAAAAAGTTGTTTGTATTTGAAAAGTAAAATCATCATTTTCTGGGTCCCACCGAAGTCCCAAAGTTTTAGTTGATTCTGTATGTTTAAACTCGAATTTTTCTTGATTATCGTCATTGCTCTCTGTGGCGCTCTCCACCAAGTGTGGCAAGTTTGATTTCCATTTACGCAGATTAAAACCTCCGGAATGCAATAAACGGATTAAATCCTCTTTCAATTGTTTCGCAGTTGTTTCCGAGTGGGCGCCGTGAAGCAAATCATCCATATAAAATGACTGCTCTATGACTTCTGGTGCGCAACTATTTTTATAATTAATTTTTTCGTCATAAGCTAGCTGTCGCAATGTCATCATCGCGAGGAATGGAGCCGCCTTTGTACCGTATGTGACGGTGGTTAACTGATATTCCTGCAAGGGCTCGGAGGGGCTTTTTCGCCAAATGATTTTTTGCAGAACTTGATCATCTGGGTGTATCCAGATTTGCCGGAACATTTTCTCAATGTCGGCTGTGAACGCGAATTCAAACTGTCTCCACTTGATAAGAAGGTTTTGCAGGTCCTTTTGTAAAGTAGGCCCTTTACACATAACGTCATTCAAACTGTGACCGCTTGATGTTTTATTCGAAGCATTGAAAACTGTTCTTAATTTCGTTGTAGTAGAGTCGTTTCGAATCACACAGTGGTGAGGTAGATAACAATGGGGTTTCGAATTACCGTTTGTAAATATCATATGATTGAGTGACTTATATTCCTCCATAAATGCTATATACATGTTCGCCATATCTGCTTGTCTACATAATTTCTTTTCCAAATTATAAAACTGCGCTATACATTTGTTTTTTGACTCTCCTAATTTTTCTTGATAATTTGATTTCATCGGCAGCCTCACTTCGTATCGTCCGTCGCTTCGTCGTATTGTTGTAGATTTATAAAAATTGACGCATTCCTGATCTTCTAATGATAAATTTGGTGTTTCTGATATATCCTCGATCTCCCAAAATGTTTGTATTTCTTGTAAATTATGAATAACAACGTTACACTGTAGAGTTTTCACGTTACCGCTCAATATCCATCCAATTTCTGTCTGTTGTGCTGTAGGTAGGTTTTTGCCTGATTTGCATATTCCATCTAATAATATATGTGAGTAAACGTCTGCTCCTAATAAAATATCGACAGGACGACTAATATAGAATTCAGGATCCGCTAAAGAAATATGATTTAAATATGGCCAATCGGGTTTCGCGAATGCTGAACTTGGTAAATTTTTAATTAAATTTTTGATAATATATGCATCTGTTTTAAATTCAAAGTCCGTTTTTAATGATTTGCATTCAATTGTAATTAACCCTTTGCAGTTGTTTTCCTTGGCACCTACGCCTGTAATCACTCCTTTACACCGCTGGCGAGGGAGTCTAAGCAATTGTGCGGCATTCTCTGTTATAAGGGATGTTTGCGACCCTTGGTCTAAGAGGGCCCGCATGATGTGATATTCACCATCAATTCCTTTTATTTGAATGAGGGCAGTGGGTAAAAGAATTTCTGATATGTCATCATGAAGTGCATGGCTGCTGCTTTGTACTTGCTGATTGTGCGGTATGACGGCGGCGGACGGGCCGGGCGTTGAACTTGATGACGATCGCACCGACACGTGCGGGTTATGTGACGTAAATGCCTCGTGTAACAGCGAGTTATGATCATTATGGCAAATACGACATTTTTTGTTTGAAATACAGGGTTTACCGTGATGATTGTAAAGGCAATTGGGGCATAATTTTAAGTTGTTAACTACTTGGCGTTTTGTATTATGAGGAATATCTATGAATTTTTTGCAGTGGTAAATCCCGTGATTTTCTTCATTACAAAAAGGACATGTACTTTTCTTTGATGTTTGTAAAGTAAATAATTTTGTGTTTTTGTGTGCATAATTAGTTGAATTTAAGTTTGATTGATTTTTATAATGATTGTTATGATTTTTTAAGAAATACGTATGAATTTTTTGCTGTTGATTAGTACTTGGCAATTTAGGTTTTTGATAATTAGTTGTGTCGCCTCTTCTGCGTGATGACTCTAAGGTGGTAAATTTTGTTTCCAAAAAATTATAAAATTCTGCAAGGGTTGGCAATTCTCTAGGGTTGCTCAAGGACTCCATATAATCATTATATGTCTCCGTATCCAACTTTTGCAACAACAGATGAACGAGCAACGGGTCCCAGGTGCTGATATCTACTCCCAGGTTCTTGATCGCGTTGAGACACTCCTTGGCGGTGTCGTGAACTCGCTTGATGTGGTTTAATGATTGGTGTTGCGCAATAGGTATATTTAAAAGAGTATTAATATGCGACGTGAAAATCATTTTTTTGTTGTCATACCTATGATTTAAAATTTCCCAGCAAATTAAATAATTGTCTGAGCTGATAGGTAAATGTTGAATCAACCTTTCTGCTTCACCCTTTATCTTTCCCTTTAAAAATTGCATCTTTTGTGCATTCGAAAGCGACGGATTTTCGTGAACTATTTCCGTAAACAAGTCTTTAAATGATACCCACTGATTATAATTCCCGTTGAACGTTGATAATTCCATCACAGGAGTGGATTTTTCCCTGTGAGCTACAGACCACATTTTCTTGTTTATGGCCTTTTTGATGTTATTATAATATTCCTCAAACTTAGTAAACTCTTTTTCGTACTCTTGATTCGAACTATCTAGCTCGCAGTCTAACTCCCAATGTAATACATCAATTGCTGACCAACGAGACTGGATAGTTTGTAAAACGTCTTCGAATTCCCATTTTTCGGTAATTAAATCTAAATTTATGCTTGATGTAGTTCTAGAGAAAGCTTTAAAGTTGGTCATTTGCCTTTTCAACATATCTTCCGTTTTGCTGTTAGTTGATTTATCGCTTAGAGCCCGAGAGGTACTGGGAGTGGGTGCTATTATGGGGTTGAGGGTTGGTGGCTTAATTACCGGTGACTTTGGCCTCTCCGGTGCTACTGATGGATAGTTTTGTATAAAGTCCCGAATTTTTGTATATTTTTGCTTTACTTCCTCGTATTGATTACTTCTAAAATAATAGTGAGACGCATCTCCGAATGATTTTAAGCTGCTATGATTACTGTGGAACTCATTCCAGTAAGAGTCTAGAGTATCCAATCTACGTTTTATGTAGTCTGAATTTTTTCTTACGGAACTATCTTTTTTAAAATTTGTAAATAGCTGATCTATGGCATTCACAATTTGCTCTTGAGTCATAAGTATTTCTTCCATGGTAGACATGATGATGACAGTACTAAGTTGACTGATATATAAAACAAATAGGAAAGATCTTACTTGATAGCTGCTACTTGATATGCAATATGATGATTTCCCAGCACAACTTGATGGTACAGGGAAGGGGTTGTGGACGATGTTCTTCCACGTGCCGCTAACCGGAACCGCCGACACTAATACAGGTTATTGCACTCGCGACGTGGTCCCGCCTAACGACGGCTCGAAGGACCAATGTGGGGGTTATTGATAGATGTAAATTGATAGAGTATGTAAATTGATAAAAGTCTACTGAGAATGTTTAAAATGCTTGATTTATTAGAAATAAACTGCTATATTAAAATGATTAAAATGATATGATATGATGTGAGCACGCCCGGGCTTCTTGCTTGCCGAATGCGAACTAGCCTAACTTTTAGAATAATAATCAATATATAATGGAATAAATGACGCGTCATGAGAAAAAATGATGAATTACAATATGTACGGTTGCACCGTACAGTATCTACCACTATCAAATTCTTGTAGAAAGAATTGTTGGACGTCTCGCCAAAATGAAGCTACTCACGAAGTTTTAGCTTGTTATTAATCATTAAAAAATCCGCTGGGGACTGTAGACTATTTATTAAAATTTTGAAAAAAAATACATATTAAAAATTATATACAATAAATCTTAGAGGAGACTTAAGTACCTACAAATATAATAATAAACAAAAAAATGTATTTAATTACCTACTTTCTTAAATAAAACAAAATATATTTACATATTATTAAGATTTAATAACATATTCACCTACCTACATTACTATTTTTATATGAAAACTGGCTTCAGCCTGTGGCTTCACTCTAGTGTATTACAGCCGTAGTTCTAGATCTATTTAACCAAATTTAGTAAAACTTAGCAATATTTTTTAAACGGTTTTGGTGTCCACTACAATTTATATTTTTCTTGTTAAAATTATACTTGAAAATACGATCATTGCTTTCATTAATGTGTCTAACATTATTCTGTGAGTTATTTCTTCCTTCTCTCAATCGTAATGTAATATCCAGACACCGGTTTCAGTAAAACATCTATTTTAGCTTGTAATTTTGTGTGGTCGCCCTTAACCCTGTAATGTCTGTACAGATGTGCTAACGTAGTTTTCATGGACATGTAAGCGTATGATTGGCCTGGAACAGAAAGTGATTTATATTAATGATACTTTGAAAATTATTTAAAAAATAATAGTTATGCTTTTATATTTATATAAGTGTTTCTGAATAATATATAATAATATATTCATGTTTGCATGAGGTATTATAGTGCACAAGTGCACTCTCTATTCCTGTCGCTCATCATCCGATGAGACGTCAATTCGACACAATTAGTGACAGATCAGGCGCAGGACCGACTTAACATCCACTCGAGGCAGTGGGGTGTAATTCCGCCAATTTATTTTTATTTTTTTTATTAGAAATGGGCTCACTCTTAACCTTCATCTTAGCTCGAAGGCACAGAGAAGGTCTACGATCTAGCGAGTTTGCCCAGGAGAAGCCTGTTAACACGCACCTTGAATAGGTTAAGGTTATACGCACTCGGAAAAACAGACGCAGGCAGCGCATTCCACATCTTGGCTGTACGCATTATAAAGGATGACGAATAGCGCTTACTGCGAGTGGTCGGAATGTCAACCAAGAAAGGATGGTATCCTGCAGTACGTCTGGTGTTCCGATAGAAGAATGGCGATGGCGGTATGAGACTGTGGAGCTCGTGGGCACACTCCCCGAAGTACAGTCTGTAGAAAACCGACAGACAAGCAACTTGGCGACGGTGTGCTAAGCTGTGAAGCTTAGTTTTCACAAGCTTTTCGTCGCCGATTAGCTTTTTAGCTCTGCGTTCCACCGAGTCAAGAGCGGCAAGTTGGTATTTTGCAGAGCCATCCCAAAGGTGACTGCAATACTCCATGCATGATCGGACTTGAGCTTTATATAATGTGAGAAGCTGTCCAGGCGTGAAGTATCGCTTAACCTTGTTAAGGATGCCTAGTTTCTTGGCAGCAGTCTATGCCTTCGACTCGATGTTGTCGCCAAAGTTAAGATTTGCACTTAACCTTATGCCGAGAAGGTCTAGACTGTCGGAAATCTCTACAGGTGTACCACGAAAAGTAGGAGTCAAGCTGAACGGACTCCTTTTTGCGGAAAATAGACAGGCTTGCGTTTTGGCGGCGTTGAAATCGACCAGATTGTCATCACTCCATTGTGAGACAAGACTTAAGGTCGCATTTGTACGTTCTACCATGGCCTCTCTCAAAGTCTCTATGACTCTGTCTCTATGACTGTGCTGTCATCTGCATATGCAACAATACCTGGTGAAAGTAGGTCATTGATGTGTAGCAGGAAAAGAGTCGCTGAGAGAACAGACCTCTGCGGAACTCCGGCATCAATAGCCATTAGAACGGAGGAGCAGCCGTCAACGACGACTCTGATCGACCGTTCGGTTAGGAAGTCTGATACCCAGTTGCAGAAGTCGGAGAGGATGCCGTAAGCACGAAGCTTGCTCAGTAGACTTGCGTGCCAAACCCTATTAAATGCCTTCGAGATATCGAGTGAAACTGCTAGAGCTTCACCACGGTTTTCGATGGCCTCACCCCAGTACTGTGTGACATACACAAGAAGGTCCCATGTCGACCGTCCCCTGCGGAAGCCATATTGATGGTCACTAAGGAGATCATTAAATTTCCAAACTTAGGTCAAGAAAACCCTATTGTAATTTGTCCGACTTGGGAGTTGAACCTAAGACATTCGGATCTACAGCCATACATGCCAGCCAATATAAATAGACCAACGAGGCAGATTCTTAATAACATGCCTTTGTCACATATTATAATCTATTTAAATCTATACATATAATAAAATCGTAACTAAGCCGAATCTGTATATTGAATATTTTGTTGGAAAATTTTATTGAAATAGACTTCATTATCGATACAGAGGCCAAATCTACAGTTTTTAGAATTTTTGTCTGTCTGTCTGTCTTTCTGTCTGTCTGTCTACCTGTCTGTTACCGCATCACGGAAAAACCACTGGAGGGATAGCTGGTTATCCGGGTCAACATATAGGATACTTTTTACCGCGGGATATATCTCATTTCTGAGAAAAAAAACTGCAATGTAAGAGTATACTAATAATATGTAAAACCTAAGAATTAGGTTTTTCTCATTTGAACGCGAGCGGAGCCGCGGGCAATGCTAGTAATAAATAATATTGTATTTGAACGCGATAATGTTAATTCTAATTAAAAATACAAATGTGAACGGTACAAATAATACTGATGAAATTTGTCTCTCATATATATTTATTCCTAGATTTCAATAAAAATAATATAACAATGTAAAAAAAATATCACTTAATGTGATCTCTTCCAGGCAATCTATATTAAAAAGGCAACCGTATAGTTGCGTAGATAATGGTTAGCGAACACACCAAATGGAAAAAGTAAAGAAACAAAAAAGAAAACATAGTCTATGCTCTAACTACTTATATTGACTTAAAAAGTATATAGTAAATATTATCCGTAAGCTTTCATACGTAACAATACTGAGCAACAAAAAATATACATTTATAATATATTCGACTCGAATGTGATAGAACGAAAAATCGGGGGATTTTTGTTCGGTAAAAAAAATTGATTATAAAACACGTACCTATACAATTTCTTCTTCCCATACCAAAAGCAGCAAAAGCCGTCAGACATTTAGGTAAAGTAGTGGGGTCGAGCCATCGTTCAGGTTTAAACTCTTCAGCGTCGGGACCCCACATGGGGTGGCGATGCACCCCATAAACAAACAAAGAGCAAGTGCGACCTTTAGACAGCGTGCAGTTACCTGAGAAATTATAGGCAACATTTGAAAAAGGATTGTTTTAATTATTTTTATAGTGCGTCAACAAATTCCTACTGGGGCTATAAGTACATGAGTGATGATGTTCTCCTGACTGATTCCGGCCACGGCGGCCAATCTCATTGAGACTAGCCAACTGCGCAGGAGATATTATAGTGCACAAGTGTACGCGCAGACACAAGTGCACTCTCTATTCCTGTCACTCCGATGGGACGACTACTCGACACGACCGGTGAGAGATAAGGCGTAGGACCGACGGCTTTACGTGCTCTCCGAGGCACGGGGGTGAAACACCGCCAACTTCTCAACTCCGGGCTGTTACTGAGTCTTACTATACAAAAAGACTCAATAACTAAACTTGGCCCGACCCGGGACTCGAACCCAGGACCTCCAGGTGTGCAGCCGTACATGCTAGCCGCTACACCACCGAGGCAGTTGTAAGTAATTAAAGCCTACTTATTAAATACATACCTAATCAAATATTTTCGAAATCGGTGCCAGCCCATATAAAACAAAGCACACCGACTTCGAAAATATTTGATTAGGTATGTATAGTAAATGAAAACTACCAATCAGTTATTTTTTACTTTTTAGTGCTTTTGTTTGAAGTCGGTTTTTATTCTTTTGTTAAAAAGTTTTTATTGACTTCAACTGTCGACAATCTTAGACCGAATGCATCATGCTTAAAAGAATACGCACACACCGCTGTCTTATGTAAAGGGTTGCAAGGCTGTATGAAACGTTGTCTTTGTAGGTTAAGATGGTTATAAGCTAAACTAGAAATAGTGTATTTGATCTCTAAAAAGGGAAAATAAATGTACAGGTCAAAATTAAATCAGTATACCATACAATTTTTCCAGTTCCTCATTCCAGTCTCCTCCTTTGTTCTTCTCTTCTATGAAGAGGCTTCATCGCATCAAGCAGGTTTTATGTTTGTTAATCATACTTATCACATAAAAATGATATATTATATTAGTTAAATTAACAATAACACTTACGTAACTTCACATTCTTGTCTAGATGTCGAGCTGTGACTGGAATGATTGGGTAAAAACGCATTGTCTCTTTTAAAACAGCTTCCAAATAAAATAACTGTGACAAATCATACTTCGTTACGTCTCTATCGTCATCACCGAAAACATCATTTAATCTGTAAATAGACAAGCCTTTATAATGTTACTTTAGTCATATTCAAATTCATTTCTATTAAATAAAATTATTTTTATCTATTTTTTTATGACGTGATATTTCTCAAACAATTTTTTTATACATACGATATTCTAGCGATCGATGAGGAATAATCTTACTGCAAAATAAATCTATCAAAAAAGTTTACAAATAATACGTAAGTTTTTGTAATATTTCTATCCCACTTTTCTGGGCGAACAAGGTAACGTACAAATATTATACAATGGGATTACACTCACTGATTAATAATATAATAAAACTAGCGGCTCACCCTCGCTTCGCTCTGGTTCGCCTTTGGGAATAATAAACGGGAACAAACCATGGGAACCTACATTTTTTCGGTTTAAAAATTAACCTATGTGTAATTTCAGACTATAATCTATCTCTGTGCCAAATTTCATCCAGATCCGTTCGGCCGTTTCGGCGTGAAAGAGTAACAAACATCCATACTCACAAGCTTTCACAAGATTTATAATAATATACTAGCGGCTCACCCTCGCTTCGCTCGGGTTCGCCTCTAGAAAAACACGTATAGAGATCTATTAGTTCCCACGGGAACCGTTCATTTTTCTGGGATAAAAAGTATCTAAGATGTTGACCAGGCATATAAGGTACCACCATGCAAAATTTCATTTAAATCAAACAATACAAACAGACAGAGAAACAAAAAAATTGAAAAAAATCTGGATTTGTTCTATTTTTCTTCTTACGGGATGTAAGAAGATAACTGACTCGGGTTTTAGCATTTTTTTCTATATAGAGACATTCGATCTCTACAGTTTTATTATATTTATAGATAGAATAAATAACGTATAATAAAACAGTAATATATAACAATGAAAATAGCTATAGCGAGTGTACTTTAGGAGATAGACATAATATACTATTGAGAACTTTTCTATCGACCTTTTAAAGACTTACAATTTTCTTGTACAATGTTTTGATCTATCTCTTAAGGTTGAGCCAGCGTAAGCCATATAAATTTCTAAGGACAATTCGATGAAACCAGTTATTGTGTTTTCCCGTGGGAATGAATAATTTGCCTATCGTATAAGGTATCCTAAATGTTGACCCGAGTACTAAGTTGTCACTATACAAAATTTAGTTAAAATCGGTTCAATACTTTTTGCATGAAACGCGTACATCGATTTGACTAAGTTAGTTTTATTATAGGTATAGATAAGAATAGATATTGCTGAGATATACATATACTATTCAGAACTTTCCTCTAGATCTTTTCAAGACCTAGAATTTTTTAGTATATTGTTTTGATGTTTGTATGTCTTAAGGTTTAGCCAGCGGAAGGTTTCTAGGGAGGACTCGATAAAACCAGTTATTGTATCTTCCCGTCAGAAAGAAAGATTTTCTTGAAATAAAAGGTATCCTAAACGATGACTCGAGTAATAAGTTATCACTTCACCAAATTTCGTTGAAATCGGTTCATTACTTTTTGCGTGAAACGCGCATACAAAAACAGACAAACAGACATATAGGCAAACAGACAAACAGACAATTTTTTAAATAACTATTGTCTTGAGGTCTATGTTGTGTACCTATTACGTTACAAATAAATGAAAACATCTATCCCTCTGGAACCGTACATTTTTCCGGGATAAAAAGTAACATAATTGTTATTTTGATGTATGACCTATTTCTTTTTCTTTGTTATTTATTATTATTATTTTTTATTATTGTAAAGTTTCATCAAAATCCAATCAGTAGTTTTTGTGTACTAAACTGTATAAGTTACAATAGTTTTTGACTGTCCCACGGGAACCCTTTAATTTTCAGGGATGAAAAGAAGCCGATTTGTTACTGTCCTGTATGAACAATATTATTGTAAAGTTTTATTAAAATCCAATCAGTAGTTTTTGTGTACTAAGCTGTATAAGCTATTATAGTTTTTTAACTATCCCACGGGAACTATTTAATTTTCCGAGATAAAAAGTATCTAACATGTTGCCCGGGGATATAAGGTACCACCATTCAAAGGAGATTAGCCCGTACAAACAGACAGACAGAGAAACAAAAAAATCGAAAAAAATCTGGATTTGTTCAATTTGTCTTCTTACATCCCCCTGACTCGGTTTTTAGCATTTTTTTGCTATGTACAGACATTCGACCTCTACTGTTTTATTATAGTAATAGATATAGTCTGGCCATAAATACTATTACAATTAAAAATAAATAAACTATTACATTTGAATTTGGAATCTATCATTTTTATATAATTGTTCATTGTGTTTTCTCATTTGTGCGCAAATATATTGTAAAATATTTTGTGATATTAACATGGAGTGGGGTGATAAAGAGAACCGAATCGCTGTGATTGCATTACACAAAGTAGGTATGGTCAAATACAAGTTTTAAAACTCTCCGTACGCTTGGTATTAGTCAAATGTTTGTGTACCCGGACAAATGTGGTATGTTGTATTAGAGGTTCCAGAGATAAACATCTTCTTAGGTTGGAGACATATTTAATAATCATAATATCATAAGTACACTTATAATGAAACTTAGGTAGTGGGTGGTCGAGCATATATGGATAATACATGAGATTTACTAAAGTATGGCTTACAGTGGACTTAATGCTATACTATCGCTATACTGATGCTATACTATATTATGCTATAATATACTATAAACATTTTACACTTCACCTCCGGGGGTGAAAGAAAAAAAAATATTTTAATATATATATATATATATATATATATATATATATATATATATATATATATAATATTACATACTACCTAATAAATCGTTTTGTTCGATTCTTATGCACTATAGCTATTTTCTAAATTATTTCTAATCTTACTTATTTTTACATTTGGTCCCATATCTTCTAATACAACAAATGGTCCATTGATCAGTTCGTCCAACTTACCACCTGTTTCTAATTTTACTAAAATTAAGTCATTCTTTTGTAAGTAATAGGATTAACATACTTATCATATTTTATTTTACGACTACATTTACTTTCCAATAAATTATTTCGGGCATCCTTAAAAGCAATTTGCAACTTATATTTGAGTTCACTACTATAATTTTCTGGGTTATACATAGGTTCTATTGCATTAGATAATCTATTGGGAATATTGCACTGCCTACCAAATACAAGTTCACACGGTTGGTATTTTGTTTCGGTATGGACGGTGGTATTAAAACTAAAACACCAGTATGGTAGCCAATAAGACCAAGATTGTTTGTCTTTGTCGCAGTGAATTCGTAAGAATAAACCTTACTTTTTATGAGCATTCTCCAATGCTCCGATGGATTGATGATGATATGCTGTTGAGGTAATATTATCTATATTTAATAGATTACATACCTGGGTTAAGGTGGAAGATGTGAACTCTGTTCCTCTGTCTGTTGCTATTATTTTGAGTATGCCAAGTCTTAAAATAAAATTATTTACTAACGCTCTAGCTACTCTAATGGATTCTTTATTTTTTAGTGGATAAGCTTCTATAAACTTGCTTAACTTACATTGAACAGTTAAAATATATACATTATCGTCATAATCTTTTGGTAGCGGGCCCACTATATCCATAAATATTTTTTCAAACACGTATGACGCAGTTGTCGATAGAGTCATAGGTTCTTTAACGTATTTACAATGTTTAAATCTCTGGCAATTAGAACATTTTCTAACAAATACTCGTGGTCTGGACCGCTTCTTAATCGACTTTATTTCATCATTTAAATCGTTAATAAATCTCTCATTATTTTTATCTTTTATTATGCATATTTCTTCAATATTTAACTTTTTACAGAAATTACTCAACATTGTCACAAATTCGACGCGCGAGAATTGCGCCTTAAAGTTGAGTTTAATGTAAATCATCTTTTTACTGGGACAGTAAGAAAAACACTCATACTCATCACATATTCTGTTTCACATCACTTGTCCTTTCGTAATTTATCTAATTCGTAACCTACTATCAATTTCATGTCTACTGAACCACACGGCTTTCTTAATAACTCTACAGGCAAGGCTCTTGAGGAATCCTGTATGGCTTTATATAGACTGGACTAGTATGGGGCTTTAATGTAATTGTCTGTTCATAAATATCTGTCGTTGTTAGTTGGTCACCTGGTAAATGGAAAATATCTGCATATTTCCGACAAATAGTACTAATAGATTTATTTTCTTCGGAATTTAAATGATCTAATTTTAAGATTGATAATAGAGTATCGACTCTTTTAAAGTTTGCTACAGTTTTATTAAAATATTATAATACTCTAATGAATGAACCTCAGGGATGAATCTAGGTAATTTTATATCTTTTTCACTAGTATTCAAAATTTTAATTGGTATCTTGCCATCCTTTATTCTTACAATCGTACTTCCTTAAAACAATTCTTTACTTAATTCTTTCGCGCAAACCACGCAATCACCTTCCAAACCTGATTCTACAGCTACATAGTGTCTTGACTCACTTCAAGCAGGGATAAATAAATAATTCGTAGTATAATCCGGTATTTCATAAATTGGCATAAGACATTGTTTTTTATTAGAGTAAAGACTCAAAGTATTAGAATTTAAAAATATATCACATCTAAAATTACTTGAGAAATCTAATCCAATAATGCCATCTACTTTTAACGATAAATTGGTAAAAACATAAAATTTATGATGAAATGATTCACCATCTAATACTTTTTTAGATTTACGCGAATACTTGACATTTTAAATAAAACTATCTTTTCGGATTTTTTCGCGAATTTATTTTGATTTTTGGTTCCCGACGTTTCGAATGCTTTACAGCAATCATGTCACGGGAGAGACTGAGGTGTTATGTATATAGGTGAGATGTCCTTAAGGTATTATATAGTTGTTACAGACAGCCTACCCACAAATAATAAATTCACAACAACAATTTTCTTTTTGTTATTTGATACCTAAGTACATCGTGTAATTTGAGCTGGAATGGAATGTCACATCTTTCCTTCTCGGGTGGCGCGTATCATATTCGCGAGCTTACACTCACCGAATATAATTAAACACAGTTTAAACACTTACGTGGACCACAGTTTAGGGACGCACTTACACGACGTTTCTAATGCTTTACAGCCCATGATTCCTGTAAAGCATTCGAAACGTCGGGAATCAAAAATCAAAATAAATCCGTGAAATAATCCGAAAAAATAGTTTTATTTGAAAAGAATGGTCCTTTCAGCAAGACTCTTGGCACAGATATGACCTTTCTATGATTTTATTACAATTGCTACAAAATTACCCGCGACCCCGCGCGTGTTCAAATTATCAATAAAACAAACTTTTTGGCTTTATAAATTAGTAATATTTTGTTGGACGAAACAATTTTCAAATGTAAAGATTTGTAATTTTTTAATGTTTAGTAAATACTGTTAATGTTTGTAAATCTTTTAATATAAAAATTGGGCAAATGCTAGTCCAACTCGCGCATTATAGGTTCCGTATATAAAAATACTGTGTTGTTTTTCTTACGTATTTTGTAAGGTTAAGACTAAAATAAATACGAATAATATTAACGTTTCCACGATATCTACTCATTTTATCAACAGTTAAAATAAGTTCTTCTCATATTATTTTTTTAATATTTTATGGAAAGCAAGTTTGTGGTTGTTACGCTGAAAAAGCGGCTAACTAAAAATATTCCACATCTCAAAAACTATGAAACGTATATCCTGCAAAATAATTTCCGATAAAAGTATTTTAACAACTGTTATACCTCAACTTTTTCAGATTTTTTTGACGCCATTTCTTGAAAGGTGAGGAAGGACTTTAATCATATTAGCCGAGCCAAATGAAACAATAAAAAGCATTCGCTTAGAATTATTTACTTATATTTACCTTAATTAATATGTACTTCTGGAACTTTCACTTTTCCCATCTTTTCATTACAGACCTTTCATCCTTGTCGCGAGATGTACATACTCGTTTGTATGTCTCCGACTGCATAATACTATACTCCTTCGTGAACTTCTTTTTATCTTTTTAATTAGCTTTATGCAGTCGAGTCTTTTATTTGTATAATATATTTATTTATTTACAGCTTTTTAAGTACTTTTAAGTAGGAAAATTAGTGAGGATGGTTGTTAACCAACTTATATTCATTATATAACCTAAACTGTTATTTAAAATGAATAATATAGGGATGGTATACCTTTTCGGAATCCTTGTGATGAGCCCTTTAATTTGGTACCCATATTGCAGATAAAGAAGTTTTTTTTTTACTTAAACAGTGAAATCTAGCATCCCCTATATATATTATTTGTGTCACCTATCTAAGAACACTTGGACTAATGAGACAAATCTAACGATACCTTAATTAAAGAAATCCATCGAGTGGTTTGGAAGATATGAGAGAATAAAGAATATTACAAACAAACATACAAAGGTAGGCGCGAAAAACAACCCTTTTCTTGCAGTCGGGTAAAAAATTAACATTAAGAAAAGTTATTATTATGTAATTTAAATAATCAGCTAAATATAAATGTATCAATAGCTGTTATTAAATTAATTCAATAGTTTGAGAGTTTATCGCCCAAAACTAAACAAACAAACAAAACAGAAGTACCCTATACACATACTATAAATGTTATTTTTAAAACAAAAAGTGCAATATTACTAAATCAAATATGAGATTAACGGAGGAGTCTTTGTGGCATTGTCAATCACCACCATTATTTACCAATCAATGATGTGTAATGAAATTGGTATATGTATATTATTGTTATTGTATACTCTTAGTATAGTAATATGTAAAATCTAAGAATTTTCATCTGAACCCAGGCCGAGTCGCGGGCAATGCTAGTTGATTAATAAAATATTAACTCTTACTTACTCTTCAAATATTCTCTCTTGCACGTGTGGATAGGTACCGACCAACAACATATTGTACACGAGGACACTCGCGGTCGTATCATGGCCGGCTACAATAATGGCGTCAACGTGTTCTCTAATCTCACGATCATTGAACGCTCCTTCATCTATTGCTAGCTCTAGGAGTAGATCCATGAATGGCTTGAATTTCAGCCCTGAAATTTTTTTCAATCATTTTGATTAATTTCACTTGTTTTAATAAACAGTAATATTACCTAAAAATAACTGGTGGATAACAATAAACAACATATCGCGTAACTTACATACACAAGAAAACCGTCTCGTTTCTATAGTCAGTTTAATGTACCTAAGTAAAAATGGCAACATTTTTCTGTTTACATAGTTTTTCTAAATTGACATAATCTGGTTTGAATTTATTTGAATACAATTTGCAGTAATCAAATCAGAATAAATAATATTAAAAAATCTGCTCATGTTATTATGTTTTTTACTTTACAACATACCTTGCACCTTTTCTACCTTCTTTGGATTATTTAAATAGTCTGCTTTTCTCTTTTTTAAAACCTGTAACACAAAAATGATTAAATATTCTTTTAATGACAATTACAGATGGTGACATGTATTAAATTAAAAATAGATTAAGACTAATGTTATAAAAACCTCCTAACACTTAAAAAAGTGAGGTATGATAGAAATCTTTATTGACTGACTAGACCGGCGCGTGCTGTAGGTTGTACTGAGTAAGAGTTACACAGTGTGAAACTCTGTGAAATTCACAGTCACCTGCCCCTTAATAGTTACCCAAGCAACATAAAAAAAAAATGGACATGTGCGAGTCTGACTCGTAAACCGAGGGTTTAGTATAGTAGCACGAAACATTGAATTTTATTGAAGGTGCAAAAAAGTTTGTATTTGTATATGAAAGGAAGCTAAGTATGCGGTCGAACGCTTTGAACCGAAAATAATGGGATATTTCAAAAACCACTAAACGTACTTTATTCTAAGTAATTTTCGTTCAATGTTTTTTTAAAGCTACTATTTTCAGATTTATTTACTTCCCATATTTTAGAAGTTAAAAACTTAACTAAAATATATACCGATATTAAATAATCTGTATATACATCTGACCATAAATACTGTTACAATTAAAAATAAACAAAATATTACATTTGAATTTGGAATCTGTCATTTTTGTATGATTGTTCATTGTGTTTTCTCATTTTCGCGCCAATACATTGTAAAATATTTTGTGATATTAAAATGGAGTGGGGTGATAAAGAGAATCGAGTCGCTGTGATTGCATTATACAAAGTAGGTATTGAGCCAAATACAATTTTTAAAACTCTCCAACTAACACGCTTGGTATTAGTCAAATGTTTGAGTACCGGGCTATTGCAAGGTACAATGAAATCTCCTTTGTTTGTGACAGAAAAAGATCTGGCCGTCCACGTAGTGTTCGCATGAAATAGGTGATCAAAGCAGTAAGGGAAAGAATTCGAAGAAATCCTATCCGAAAGCAAAAGAGTTTATCTCGGGAGATGAAGATAGCACTTAGAACCATGTCGCGTATTTTAAAAAATAACTTAGGGCTTGCAGCCTATAAAAGACGCACTGGTCATTTCTTCACTGATAATTTAAAAAAGAATATGGTGGTAAGATCGAATCAACTACTTAAGCGGTACGCAAAGAGAGGTCACAGAAAATTTTTGTTTACGGATGAGAATTTTTTTACAATTGAGCAATATTTTAACAAACAAAATGACCATATTTATGCTTAAAAGCTCTAAGGAAGCTTCTCAATTAGTCAACAGAGTACAACGTGGGCATTATCCGACTTCAGTGATGGTTTGGTGGGGCGTTAGCTATGAAGGAGTGACTGAGCCATATTTTTGTGAAAAAGGTATCAAAACATCGGCACAAGTTATCAAGATACCATTCTTGAGAAGTAGTCCGGGATCCCTGGTCTATTTTTACAAGTGATTAGAATCAAGCTAATTTTTCGTAAGTAGCTTCATTTTAATGAGACGCCCAACTTCTACTCTTCCATCAACGTAGATTTTAGCCTATTAATATGTTAGTTAAAAAACCCATATTAACCGTGTTATATGATTCTAAAGTCGTAAAAATTGTATGAGATTGTATCATTGTACTCTCTTCCTCTAACTTTGGAAAGATGGAGTAGAAAAATGAGTAAAAAATACAAGTAGTGGAGCTTAGTAATTACCTAAAATGATATTTTTTTACAGAATATGTAATCTATGTTTAACATCTTTTAAGATCCTGGATATTTTGAGTTACAGTCGCTAAAATTAAATTTGCTTTCCTTATATCTTTATGAACACGAAATCTTACATGAACTTATTTTTGCAAATAATAAATTACGCGTAGCGAAAAAGTTTATTTTTTTCGTATATTTAATCGCGGGCGAAGCCGCGAGTTCTGCTAGTTCTAAATGTAAATTAAGTTTCATCTGAATCAATAGATACAAAATATATTTTACCGTTTCGGACATGTTGTGAAGAATTTTCAAATATCCATCTTGTTTCTTTCTTAATGAAGACCAGTTGTAGATGAAATTATTGTGTAGCCATAACTTCTGGAACCTTTCCACAATTACGTTCAATATTTGCTCTATAGCATTCAGATATTGGCTGTTTTGCATTGCCTTATCAGTTAAATCAACACCAAAAGCTGTTACTGAAATTTGATATATTTAATTTTTTGATTTAACGTATTTTCAAAACATATATAATTTTTTTTCTCCTTTCTTATATTTCTTTAAGATTTTTTAATAAAACTATGACTAAATTTTGTAAATATCAACTTAATTTTTTAAAATTATATTTTCGACTAATGAATAAACAAGATAAAGACTATGAATAATTTTCATTTCTTTCTATATATTACTTTAAAATCATTTTTTTTTTCAAAAAAAATCAATAAATTTTACTCCAAAATCGATCAAAAACTAATAAAACATCGATAAATTTGAGAAAATAATAACATTAATAGATTCTAAGGTAAAAAAATAAAAAGCACTGGTATACTTTACGTGAATTCCAACTTTTATTATTTTTTCACGACTCGTCAAATTGCAAAGTTGAAATGTATTAGTAGTACGGCGTGTAATATGGCAACATTGTATAAAAAATAAGCTTAAAATAAAAACTTCAAGTCGCCATCTTTTTCGTTTTATCCCGAAAAATACATTGTTGTAATCAGTTTATAAAAATTTAGTCATTAAAGTACACTTCTTCAATGATAATTGAAAAAAATGCAGTTTACCAAGTAAAAATTATAGATTTCTCCATTTTTTTTTTAATTTTAAGGGTGTTCTTGCAGGACGACTATACAATGATCTTTACAATGATGTTATTTTTTTTAAAAAGTAGAGTTCAAGACGAAAAGAACAAGACCTATTTGGAAATTGAACAAAATTTTTAAATGTAAACGTCTTGTAAACTTGAAGTTGGCGGTGATTTTCAGCCGCTTGCAACCATAAAACATACTTTTCTCGAAAATGGCTAAATATATCAATTTCAATTTTTTTTACTTATTATATGTATTTCGAAGATTACATTCCCTTAGTTTCATGAAAATCAAAAGATTAAAAACCCAAGAAAAAGTTAAAAACCGAGTTTTCTGCAAATATGTCGAAAACTTGGAGGTTATTGTAAAAATGTTTTTTTTTTTTTTATAAAAGTTGTAGATTTTTACTAGGCCTACAATATTTGTAGAAAACATTTTTCGATAGAACGTCACAGTAAGTCGGAAATTGATAAAAAGTATTTTTAAATGCTTTGCGTCCCGCCACTTCTCGGGGGTAGATGGGCATCGGGGGCATTTTACGAATTTCTATTCCTGATATACCAGTTAAAATTTTAAAATAAACGGATTCCGTATGGACTATATGTAGAAGTGACGCAACAAATCTGTATCAACTGTAATTGTATCTATACTTTCAATCATACTCAACCATTAATATTCACACTGCAAAAATCAAAGTCGTGACTTTCTCAGAAGAATCTGTAAACACACTACCATTTCAATTTCCATACTTCCTTTATTATCTAAAGTCCTCGAACATATAGTCCATCAGCAATTACATCTACACTTGAATAATAATAACATCTCCTTTTCAGTCCGGCTTCCGTCCTGGGCACAGCACTGTTAGTGTACTTAATAAGGTCTGTGATAATATTCGACACGGATTCGACAGTCAGTAAATTGCCATTCTCGCCCTGCTAGATTTCTCTAATGCATTTAATACTGTAGACTTCGATATCCTACTTGCCATTCTCAAGTCCATAAATATCTCCTCGAATGCTACTAAATGGTTTACTCCTACTTAAATAATCGTGAACAATGCATTAAGCTTGATGGCAAGCCTACTTCTCGCTCTCGTATCACTGCTGGAGTCCCTCAGGGTGGAGTGCTGTCTCCTCTACTCTTCTCCATTTTCATAAACACTCACTAAGCATCTTGCGTTATCCTATCAACTTTATACTGATGACTTGCAGATTTATACGACTACAACCGTAAATGACATATCTAAGGCTATTGGATTTATTATTAATTCCAATCTCGACATAATTAGTAACTGGAGTAAGTAATTTGGTTTATGTATAAATCCAAATAAGTCGGCGGTACAAGTAGCGGTGTTTGGCAATTCAAAACAATTATCTAAAATACATTTTCATCTCCTCCCTCCAATTTCATTTAATAATGTTCGCTTAGAATATAGTAGTAGTGTGAAAAATCTAGGAATCATAATGAATAGCACCTTCTCTTGGACACCTCAAATTGCTCAATTTAGCCGTAAGATATTCTTTGCTTTTCGCACTTTAAGAAGGTGGAAAAACCTGCTGCCGGTTAAAACAAAAATTTCTTTAGCGCACTATCTTCTCTTACCGATACTTGATTATGCTGACTCCTGCTACTTAGATCTATCTCAGCAACTACTCAATAAGCTCGAGCGCCTTCAAAATCTTATAATAAGATTTATTTTCGGACTAAGGAAGTATGATCACACCACACAGTATCGGACACAACTGAAATGGCTAACTGTACACAATGGACGTAATTTACACTTACTTTCTCTTCTATACACTGTCTTCTTCCATCCTAATACTCCTGCCTGCCTCAAAGAACACTTTGTGTTCCTAGGTGATAGTTCTCAGCTCGCTTAACAACTTCGCTCCCGCAGTGGAAGGTTATAGTAAGTCTTAAAACCATTAAAACAGTGAAACTTTGGAATGAGCTTCCAATTGAAATAAGAATGTCGAAGTCAGTAAGCATATTTAAAAAACGTCTCAAAAGACACTATCTATCACAGTAAGGTTATTCTGCCATTAGTGCCGTACTATGTATCTGTTTATGCATATATATACATACGAGTATATATATTTATATATGTTTATGTATATATAATAGAAATATATATGCTAAAATTAGTATAATACTTTCTTAGATTTACGCGAATACTTGACATTTTAAAATAAAACTATCTTTTCGGATTTTTTCGCGAATTTATTTTGATTTTTGTTTCCCGACGTTTCGAATGCTTTACAGCATCCATGGTCACGGGAGAGACTGAGGTGTTACATGTCTTGAAGGTATAGTTGTTACAGACAGCCTACGCACAATTAACAAAATGAAAATTGCACCAATTATATTACAATATTTTTTAACTTTAAAACATTTTTATAATTTTAATTATAATTGAATATGGAATATTATTTATTTAATTTTGCTATTATTTTTTATAATTATTACAATTTTAAAATATTAATTAGTAATCTATATTTAGTGTTGCCATTATTATATTTATAACCATAAAGAAAAATATAAAATATAGTATTAATTATTTAAGCCATATAATTGTTCTATGTGTAATTTAAAAAGTTAAAATTAATTAAGGATAATAATTTTAATTTAGTTTGCTGTTATTTAAAAACAACTTACTAAGCAACACTATTACTATATACAACAAATGAAAAATAAAAAATTTTAATCTGATAAACTGTCATTTTGATCTACACAGTAAGAACTTACTACATCTACCTGTCTGTTATGTTTATATTTATTATTTGATTTTATTATATTAATAACAGGATCCCATGACGATGGTAGTACCCAGCCATCTTCCCTATTGAAATTAGGATGTTTTTTTAATTTCTATGGCTTCTCGAATCATTCTAACTTGTAGCGAAAGTACTCTCAACACTCAGAGGACAAACATCAGCGTTCACAAGGGACTCATACCATTTTGTCAATGAGATAAAACACCTACAACTCATGGGCAATGAAACGATGGTCAGCTTTGATGTACAGTCTCTATTCACCAGCCTACCAGTAGAGGACTGTGTCAAAATAGTATCAAGAAAATAATTGAATTCAATTATTTTCTTGTATCCTTTTCTATCGATTGCCTGTAAGAGATCACTTTTAGTGATAAGGCCGCCTTTGCACATCTTTTTAATCGTATTTTTTTGTCAATGTACCATTTTCGTGTGTAATAAAGTGTTATAAAAAAATTATACACTCTATTTTTATAGATATTATAAAACAATGAATTTACTTACAGCATATAGTTTCCAACGCATTATGTCGTGTGTACACCCAGTGATCGAAAGGACCCTTTCCAACTTCTTTTTCCAAATTTTTAGCTAAACGTCGGGCTTGTTTGTTAAACACATCTAGGAAACTATCGAGTACCACTTGACTGAACGCAGGGTTTAGCAGTTTGCGGTGGTATTTCCATATAGGAACTGAAAAGACGATACTTATACTATTTTATTATATTACAGTAAGTCAGGAAGAGTTGCCTATAGTTTAAAAAAAACAATAATAATTATATACAGGGTCATTTTTAATTTACTGAAAACCTTTTGGGAATATACTATTTATATCATAACAACATCTGTAACAAGAAAAAATAATATTTCTTAAATTTTTATTTTCATACAAAAATAAAAACATTTTTATTGCACCTTCTAAACTTAAAAGTTCTAGCATCTGGCCAAGTTTAAATGAGTAAGCGCGGCTTCCTACAACCCTCCACCCCTCCCCCTCCACCGGACACGCAGTTTCTTTTGCTAATGCTGGACTATTATCGTTGATTATATTAATATATTTATGCAATTCAGATTAAATTTGGAACTATTGTGTAATATATTTTTCATTAAAAATAATTTTTTTAAGGAGCCTAATAATAGAAAATAGTTATCTCACCCAGACACGTGGGTTAGTTGCCTATATAAAAAAAAAACTTTTATTGACTTAAAGATTACATTCCAAGCTAGTCGCAAGGGCCCCTGTACTAGGTGTAGACCCGTATCACTGGGTGCCCCGCTCATCCACCAAGACTAGAAAGTCATCAAACAGAGTGAAAACAAAATAAAAGCTTACAATAAATTACATATATAAGTTTGCGTTTGTGTGTGTGTGTGCATGTGTATGTGTGTGTGTGCATGTGTATGTGTGTGTGTGTGCATGTGTATGTGTGTGTGTGTGCATGTGTATGTGTGTCTGTGTGTGCATATGTATGTGTGTGTGTGTGTGTGTGTGTGTGTGCACGTGTTACCTATGTGTACATTAAAGTGCGTAAATATGGGATGCTCGAACATGTATTGTATGACGTTTTGATTGATCATCAATTTTTCAGTCTCATCATAGTTTAATGTCAGTAGAGTTTTAGTTAGTATACGTTTTAATTCGGTTTTTGAAAGACTGTAAATGTCAAGTCTGCTGTTAAGCTTATTGTAAAGATATGTCGATTGACAGTTGAATTGAATTTTCTTAAATTTGGTTTTACTGGTAGGGATAGGACAACCGGCCTTACCCCTGCGTTTTTGGATCAGACTAGGAACAAAAGGTAAGTGACGGTGAACTTTAAGTACGCAATTTAATATGTAGATTTGGCGAGTGGTCAACAATTTGTAGTTATTATGTAAGTCGAAAGTTTGAAAAATATAAGGTTTGAAAAACATTACTTTTAACAGAGATCTTTGTGCCCTTTCTAAAGTTATTAAATGCGTTTTGGCTGTACCGTCCCAAACTGTAATGCAGTAGCTTAGTATAGATTGCGCTAAAGCTTTATAGGTGGTAATAAGAGTGGATTCATTCGCTACATGTCTAAGTTTTTTAAATATCCAAATAAGTTTCCTCATCTTCTCAACTGTGCTCTCTATATGATGTCGCCAGGTGAGATGCTGGTCAATAATAATTCCAAGATATTTTATCTTTTCGGTTTTAGAGATTTTGTCACAAAGGTAACTACTTGAGTCCGGATAATCACATGTATGTACTGTTAAACTGAAATGGAGGTCAGGTTGTGTAGTATTACGAATTGAAAATGTTACATAATTGGTTTTGTTTATATTTAACGTCAATAGATTCGATCTTAACCAGCAAGAAAACCGACGCATCCCAGATTCAGCAATGAGTTTTAGCTCCTCCCAAGATTTTGTATTGAAGATGAGGGCGGTATCATCGGCATAAGTATATATTTTACAATTTTGAATACTTTGGTTACAGAGATCGTTCACATAAATTAGGAATAAGGTAGGTCCTAAAACACTACCTTGTGGAACTCCATAAGAGATACTTGAAGGTTGGCTAACATGTTCCCCGAGTTTTAATAGTTGCTGACGATCGGTAAGGTAATCTGCCAACAATGCATGAGGCATACCTCTTATACCATAATTGTATAACTTGTCGAGAAGGATGAGAATGGATACGGTGTCGAAAGCTTTGGCCAAATCAATGAACACTCCAACGCACTTGTTATCTGAATCTAAATGATTGCTTATTTCATCAGTCAAAGCCAATACCGCGTCTTCAGTGGAAATGCCGTTTCTAAATCCGAATTGGTTCTTTGATAAAAGATTGTTATCAATAAGATATTGTTTTAAGCGATTGTTTATGAGTTTTTCCAGAATTTTGCTTAGTACGGTAAGTACAGAAATCGGCCTGTAGTTATCGACATCGTCCCCATTCCCATTCTTGTATATAGGTGTTACAATAGCACGTTTAAATGTTTTTGGAAAACAACCATTTGTGAAGCAAAGATTGTAGATATGACACAATATTGGTATGAGGGCATGCTTGGCCATTTTAATAAATGAAGTTGGAATGTTATCCCACCCAGAAGCAGAGTCATTCGATAGACTATTAATAATCATGTTTACTTCAGATGGATTGGTATGGGGGAGGGCAAAAGAATTTACAGGTGGGGATATTTTATGTGAACTACTATTATCCACTATAATGGGGGTAGAATCTTTAAGCTTTTCAGCCAAATGTTTGCCTAAGTTAGAAAAGTGTTCGTTAACAAGGTTCTGACTGTTCGGACTGTACAGGGGATGTCGAGAGGGTGATGATAAGCTTACGTGCATTTTCAGATTTATTCTTACTAATATAACATATGGATTTGATGGTTCTCCATAGGGTTTTTGAATTTTCTGCGCTATGTAGTTTATTCTTTTCATGACTAATTTTTAGTTTCCGTATAAGTTTATGAAAAAAAATCTATACCGCGTATACGTTATTTTTAAAATCTGATTATCAGGATTCTTTTTAAGTTTTAAATGAAGTTTAGCACGATTTCGAAGGCAGCGTAATACTCCAGGCGTAATCCAGGGCTGGAGGTGACGTTTTCTATTGGGTATCGTAGTTATATTTTTGTTATTATTAATGGCTACCGAAATTCTATTAACCAAAACTTCCGTAGCTTTAGTCGCATTTTCAATGCTCAATATATCTGAAAGGTTGTTCTTTATGTTTTGCAAAGCTAAAACATAATCTATTGTGACTTTCGTTTTTAAGGCTACTCGTTTGATGCGCTTGTATTCGAGATTTTAAAAAAACGGTAGAATGATCAGTGGGAGCGTTAGTAAGTACAATTGATTTTGCAGGTTTGGCCGTTTTAAGGATTATGTGATCATAACACATATTGTCACGAGTAGGAAGCCTATGCGCTGGCAATTTGAGTCTTTACTATCAAGCTTTATGTCAATATTAATGTCACCCGTTAAAATAATATTCTCAAAGTTATTAAATCGCTGAAGTAGAGTTCGAAGTGAAAAAATAAAATCATCTGTATTTCTTATGGAAGGTGTACGATATATACCGATTAAAACTATATCAGGGAGCGTTAGCACGAGACAAGAGGCATTTTTTATACAAGTCTCCAATACCTTACAATTCGGGTTCTTTTTCAACCGACTTCAAAAAGGAGGAGGTTCTCAATTCAACTGTATTTTTTTTTATGTTTGTTACCTCAGAACTCCGTCATTTATTTGCCGATTTGGACAATTTTTGTTTTGTTTGAAAGGGTATACTTCCAGATTGGTCCCATTTAAATTTTAAAAAAAAAATACTGCGCCTAAGGGTGGAAACATAGCTAATGATGAATTTAACCTACTTCTAATTGTCATATTGACTTGAAACTTTGCAAGTGTTTCTATTTCCGTTGATAGTACAGTGGTTCGGTATTGTTGACCTGATCTGAAGGTAAGACCAGAAGGTGGATAGGTGGAACTCTTCAACGACTAATAGTAGATACTTTGAGTTTGGGCTTATTTTGTTTGATTTGACAAGCCTAACACTTTAGAATTCTTACTTTGCTACTATTGTCTACACTAAAAAGGGAAAAATAAAAACTTTTTAACAAAAAAATAAAAACCGACTTCAAACAAAAGCACTAAAAAGTAAAAAAAAAACTGATTGGTAGTTTTCATTTACTATACATACCTAATCAAATATTTCCGAAGTCGGTGTGCTTTGGCTAAGTAATTAAAGCCTACCTTTTTTTTTAACGTTGGGAAATGCATTTACGCATGACATGTGGTTCTGGACTCACCGGCAAAGCCAGTACTACCCACTAAAACCCAACAAAGCCTTCCCCCGTCTTAATGGGGCGTCGCAGGATCGCTTACGCATTCAACTACGACGCCCCGACGGCAGGTCTGCCGAAGCAGACCACAACTGCCACGGGGTTGCTCCAAGGTCCACTCTGCTATCAGAGAAGTACCAGGAGCAACCCGCATGGTACACCGCCCTCCGAGGAGGGCCACCTCCCACCGCCCACCGAAGTGGGCCACCTCCCTGTGCGTTTCTTGGCTTTGCGCCCGGCTGTATTGCCGGGCACTACTGAGCCCCCCCACCACGACAAGGTGAACGCACGTTGGGGATGGGTTGGGATAAAGCCTACCTATTAAATACATACCTAATCAAATATTTTCGAACTCGGTACCAGCCCATACAAAGCAAAGCACACCGACTTCGAAAATATTTGATTAGGTATGTATAGTAAATGAAAACTACCAATCAGTTATTTTTTACTTTTTAGTGCTTTTGTTTGAAGTCGGTTTTAATTTTTTTGTTAAAAAGTTTTTATTACATATAAAATTACTCCATCACAACGATTTAGAGTATTTTTGGTGAAATATGAATTATAGTTGTTATCTAGAGTAGGAATGGGTTTATCTTTCGACAAATGACATTCTGTCATAACAAGCACATCGCATTCAAACTTAAATGATTTCAGGGTTGCTTGAAAAGTGTCAAAATTTTTGTAAATACTCCTTATATTTTGAGTAAAGATGGAAGATGATTAGAAGTAGTAACATGAGAATAACATTCCTCAGGCTTACATGCAAAGGCCTAGGCAATTTGAAAATTGTCTATATCTGTACTTGCTTGCAACGTATTATCCATTATTATATAAAATTGTGTTGTTAAATAAATTATCGCAGTAAGATGTCTGGAGATTTAGACTATTGAATATATCATTATAACACATATTATAGTTTAAAGAAAAAAATGTAAGGATCCTTAAGAAAATTTCATACAATAACATAATTAATACACAATGGGCGTGTAAAAGGATAGTGTGAGTGTATGAGTGTGTTGAGTAATTGTATACATAGTGTAAATAATAGAAAGTGTAAATGAGTATTTTATGTAATGTTAAGTATAAAGTTAAGCACACAACAATATTAAAATGAGAATAAATCTTAACTGCTTGTAAAAATAGTCATTTGTTAGATTCATACATATTCTTGATTTGTGATTCACTTATAATTTTTATAATTGGAGAGTTTTCATCCTTCCTTACTAACACGTCACCAAGGGATGTCCAGCAAAACGCATATTTATTTGCTCTGGTGAATTCTCTTGCTAAGAAGAACAGTCTATTGCCTTTTTGTGTTAAGTGGTCCGATAAAAATATCGGTGTATTATGGCTACTCAACCCCAGGTGGCGAGAGTTTAATTTATTGTTCTTGTTTTGGTTATTATATTTTTTAGCGGCACTCATTATATTCGTCTTCTTTATATATGAACACAGTTCCATAACAATAGGTTTTTTATCTCCCTTATTAGTCGATCTATACATGTCTTTGATTTCATTTGTTTGGAGTTCTATATTAAGGGTAGTAGATAATTGAGTTACCATATTTATAAGGGATGCTTTTGATTCACCGTTTAACTTAGGAACATTTTTAATCTCTAATGAGCACTTACGCTGCGACTTTTGTAGGTTTTCAATTTGATTTTAGTTTATAGATGATAGTAGTTTATAGATGTCAGGGATAGATGCCCACCAGTAATTAGTGCATAATCAGATGTTACACAATGTTACACGAATCTTTTTCAAATTCAAAATTCCGCATTTACGTATACTACCTGTAGACGTATAGGTGGTTATGTGCGATTCACCGACTAGAAAAGCTTGAACTTCTCACTAAACCCAACAAAACCTCCCCCGACTTAATGGGGCGTCGCAAAATCGCTTACACAATCAACCACGATACCTCGACGGTACAGACTACAAGCAACAGTAACCAGAGCAACCAGCATGGTACAGCGCCTAACGAAGTGAGCAAACTCTCTATGCTATTCTTGACTTCGCCTCCGGCTGAACTGCCGGACGCTAATGAGCTTCTCTACCACGACAAGGTAAACGCAGGGAGGGGGGGGGGGGGGGGGGGGGGTCGTTAGAGGGGGGGATCAATTAATATTTACTAGGCATCTAGCACTGAACATCATTGGGCATCTCTGCCAATCATTAGGGAGAGATGCCTATCGACTCTGGACACATTCTATAGCATTTACAATACAAAATAGTGGATTGTTAACAAAACAAGATCACAATATTACGTTATGAAATAATTTAATACTATTTAAGTGACTAATTTAGAAAAAAATACTGCGAACTATCTCAAAAATTATATATTCTACCAAAATATTAATTAAAAGTGCATAATTTGCATATATGAAAGTTCCACACCAAAATTAACGTTCGATTGAGGTATTGTGGATGCGTTCCGTATCACGCAAAATTTTCATTTTATTTTTTTTAATTTTGTAGATATTTATACCTCATAGGCCTCATAGGCATAACCTTATAAGATATTAATGCCTACAAATTTATAGTACGTATAGTCTACGTATAGTCTTAAATAATAATTTCACTACATAAATTAAGGGAAAACAACAGTTAAAGAAAAACATAAAGATAAGCAAAAGGAACTAAAAGCAAAGTAATCACTAAACTACGGCACGTAACCTGACCATCTAATACGTGTTCAAAATTTTGGAACGCGATTCATACGGTTTTTGTTTCAAACCTGCCAACCTGATCGGGCCAAAAATCTCATCGACCGAAATGATATGACTAATATTATCAAGGATACATAACAATCATCATAATATTATTTTATACTCACCAGTCCCAGTAACTAGACTCTCCCCTAACCATGCTTTCGCAAATTCGTAATAACTATCTTTTTCTAAACAAGTGTTGGCTACAGTCAAGAAGTCCTCTGGATCAGATATCACTACAAAGTAAAAATATCTCACTAATGAATTGTTTAAAAACTTCTTGATTTTGAAGAAATTTTACTAAGCAGCAGTAATGTATAAATTATGTTTATTAGTGTTGTAAAATTTATGTAAGAATAAACAATGTCATTATAAATTGCTCAGTCTTAATATCTTATCCGAACCTCGTATAAATCTTAATGGACACAATATGTAGTACATAAACTAGGACAAAATAAATAACGGGAATCAAAATTAGTTTATCAAAAGGCAGTGTAAGGACATGAAGAGTAATAGAACGTAAAATTATACCATAAATAGTTCTTGGACCAATAGACACAGAAATCACTCCGCCTGCTTTAAAACCTTCCTTGCACATCTCTTTGAAAGTATTCCACAGTTCTGAAAAAAAAACATATTTTAGATTTAGAACTGGATCTAATATCACAGGCAATATCGAGATTCGATTTTTTCGTCCATCTGTTTATTTTATCGAATATTCCACAAAAACTATCGTTCAAATCTTAATATGTTATGATAGGACTTACAAATTCTATAATATTAACTACAGATGGCTACAATATGGATGTTGACATTAATTGATAAGTAATACTTGTTCTTTTGTCCTTTATTAAATAATTAAATAAATGTTTATCAATACTATTATCACAAATATTGATTAAAATAATTTAAATATATCGTTGTAGTGTCGACTAAAACAAACCAATAACAGTAAATGGCAATGTAATAGCGGTGTACCTATCCAGTTTATATTATATTTTCGATTTGTTATTAATCTTATTAGTAAAATGACGTTAAACTATCTGTTCTTTCATTTGTGTTTATCTATTCGATATACATAAATCAAAACTAGACAATACTTTAGAATTTTTCTATTTGATTCTGTAATGGTAGCAAGGTTATTTCCACATTATCTCATACTAATTTGAGTATAAAGCGTTCATTTGGAAAATCCAGCGAACCTCGGGTTTTGCACCCCTGGTATTTTCATGTACGGATTATTTTTAATATGATTAATATGAGGAACCTTGCATGTCTTAAAGAACTTAACAAGTTTCCGAAAGACAGAGAGATGATGTAAAGTCCAGCAACCCGCACTTGGCCAGCGTAAAGGACTATACCTGATACCCATTGTATTGAAAGGAGATTCGTACACGGTGTGGAGCAGTTGAACATTAAAAACAAGGATGAATACATATATACATATTTTGTATAATAATTTTGTATAATAACCTACATCATTAAATTAAATTAGGCTGGAGATAACCCTATATCATTAAAGTTATAAAATTATCTACATTTTGATATTTAGTTCGTTCCGGAAAACGATACAAGAAATTAACTACTTCAATTTACCTGCTTATACCTGGATATCAGTTAATGTTGTTAAGTATTAGGAACGCAAACGTTATTCTTATATTGGTAAAAAAGAAAATATTGTGAATAATACAAGTTTTATTTCCATTTAAATATCAACAAATGTGTTCGAAAACGCCCGCTAAACGTATGATGGCATTTTCTACAAGTCTTTTACTTTCAATTGATACTAATTTGTCATAGAAAAGAGTTCTTGTACTTAAAAAAAAAAACAATTAAAAATGGCTTAAATCAAATTTTTGGTGACAACTTAAAAATATTGAAAAAAAACATTACTTACGCACACTGTCGCCATAAAATAAATGTGCATGACCTATGAAAGGCAGACTTCCGGGACAGACTGGGGGTTCATCTTTGTTACCATTCCTTCGACACCACGCCCAGAGACCGAATGCCACACAGATCAGTATTATCATCAACATGATCTTTAAGTTTGTTATGGAAAAAAAGTATTTAATGTTAGATTTATTTATTAAGAGACATTTGTTTTTTTTATTTAGATATATTAAAAACAAATAATAATGTTTAATTATAAAAAGTGGAGTTCAGATTTTTAGATTATTTCATCTAGCATAATTTAATAATTGAAGGACAATCTGTTTATTTTCTTTTTTTACTAAATATAGTTATACATATATCAAAAATATGAAATTAAAAAACAATATTTATACTTATGTGTTTTAACCCACCACCGCTACAAAAGTCAAAGGTAGTTTAAAAAGTCCTATAACTTAAATTAAAAATGCTTCTGTTACACAATAATTCGCGCACCATTAAATATTTTATTTATTTAGATTTTAGATCCTTCTATATAGGAGTGTAAAAATATAATAAAACAGGATATGAGTGGACATAGCTCTTTTATTTATAGTACGATTGAATTATTTATTATAAGTAGTTTTCACATTCACTGTAGTAAAACTGCTTATGAAGTTTCACAATGACCGGTTATTATCAATACAAAAAAATTATCATACATGAACAGAATAGCATTTTTTTAGATGTGTCTCCGCATGTTTGTGTATTTTCAATGAGCTAGAAAATTAACTCTATCTCTTTGTATTGGAATTCTCTATGACAAATTAAAATACATAATTGTTTCTTTCATCTCACTACTTTATAGCAAATGAAGTCTGAAGTATTCGTATTTATTAAACTTACGTAATATGCAGTAATAGCCCGAGAGCTGGTGACGTATTCTGTTTTTTTTTGTATTTGTTGTTATAGCGGCAACAGAAATACATCATGTGAAAAAATTTCAACTGTTTAACTATCACGGTTCATAAGATACAGCCTGGTCACAGACGGACAGACAGACGGACGGACAGCAGAGTCTTAGTAATAGGGTCCCGTTTTACCCTTTGGGTACGAAACCCTAATAAACTATTTTAAAATACTCTGTTGTGAACGCAGAATCCGAACCATACTCGAAACGCGCGGTTTCTCGATAACCAATCACACATCATAGCGCGAGGACCTTGGGCCCCCATTAGCTGCTGGCATAGCTCGATAAGCTATCTTTCTCGCACCTATGGCTACGCATAAGACTTTTTTATAGTACTCATTTGTAAACTTTATTTATGTCTGGGAATGGTTTAAAACCGGTAAATTCGTCTGGCCATTTGCAAGTATTATTGAAAATTACTCAATAAATACGTGATTAAAATTTCTGATTGCTAAAAGTATATTTTTGGGAATTTTGATAAAGTATCTTTGAAGAGGTCTGGCAATACTTTATAACCGACAAAAACGTCTGGGGTTTTTTTTGAATTATATGAACACTAAATTAAAGAAATCAAGTTGCCAAAAATATGTTTTTTTGGATACATTTTTTTGCAAATGTCATATACTGCGCAGTAATGAAATAATCGCTAACGCTATATCAGACTCGCGGGACTGGACTCGGCAATTCACGAAATTATATTTTTTCACAATTTCAACTTGCCAAAAGGACCTTCCCAAAATTCGCAGCCAGCTCTCGGAATATAATACCTGCTTCTTTCAACACTATTTCCCGGATACGTCTAAGTCAAAGGTAAAGAAAATATCTTTTTAACTTTTTCCTTTCCCTTCTCTTGTGACCTCTGAACTGGGCGGCTTTAATATTATGTATGTCTCCGACTGCATAATACTTGATCTCTTCTATTTGGTTCACTTTTTACGTATTGTTTTTTTTTTATTTTTGCTAATATTTTTTGTACAACATTTAAATAAAAGCTTGTTTTTAAAAATGTTTTTTTGACTATTATTTTTTTACTAGCAATGCGCGCAGTTACACCCGCTAGTAGATTTATGTGTAGGTAATTAGAATAACTCACAATTTGGTTTAGAGTTCGGGTAGTCTCGACATTCTCAAAGTCCCGGGACACGAACCACCCACGATCAAGTTCCCGGAAATCACGGGACTTCAAGACTTCTCAGAATAAAATCAGATAAATTTTTTAGTATATCTTACCAATAAATAAAGCAATTTTAGGAAAAAACAATGAACATATTATATGTATTGTATATTAAAAATTCTAACACGTTATTTATAGTCTTAAACAATTTGGATATTTTATTCTAATTCCAAACTAAAAATGCAAACCTTAAAATGCTTCAAACAACTTTAACTCGTTTTATAATGTTGGCATTGAGTTTTTTCTAGAATGTCTGTTATATTTTTTGCAATTTTGTTGGGTTGATTAAAGTCGTTTCAAAATCAAATGCTCGTCGGGTTTGTTGTGTACAGTAGTCGAGCTCGGTAATAGGTTCAGTTATTATAGTATATCGGTATTAAATAGAAATGTGGAAGAGAAATTTATTAAACCTGGTACGAAACAGAAATTTATTAAAGCGTGGATCCAGGGGGGGGGGGGTGTCATGAGGGTCCCCCTCCCCCCAAAGCCAAACATACTTTTTTAAGAAGTTTAATTTAAATAAGGGTGTTTTTACAGTACGACCATATAATGCTTTTATTTCTTCAAAAAGTAGAGTGCTAGATGAATAAAATGAGCCCTATCTGAAAAATGACCGTCAGTTTTTTTTAAATGTAAGCATCCACTTGAAGTTGGGGATGATTTTAAGCCTCCCGAGACCATAAAATATAAATTTCTCAAAAACGACTAAACATTTCAATTTAAAAAAAAATGGATATTATATGTATTGTCGAAGATTATATTCCCCTAGTTTCATAAAAATTAAAAAAATTATTGCAGAAATTTAAAAAAAACCAGAAAAATAAAAATCATTTTTTTTTTGGAAATATGTCGAAAACTTTGAGGTTATTGTAAAAATCGTAGATATTTACTAGACCTACAACTTTTGTAAAGAATATTTTCGATAAGATGTCACAGCAATCCAGAAATTGAAAAAAAACTATTTTTCAACGTTTTACATCCCCCCATTTTTCGGGGGTGGCTGGACAGCTGGGGTTTTACGGAATTTTGTTCCTTATATACCTGCTAAAGTTTTAAAGCCATAAAACTTAAGGTTTTGATTATTTATTTTTTAAAGTCATTGTTTTTAAAATATATTTCATGTACAGATTTTGCTAAATTACTGTTTTATTATATGTATATTTCAGCCTCTGATCCCCCCCAAAATTAAATTCTGGATCTACGCCTGCCTGGTCCACTGTGCTTGTTTTTCCCTACACACTACATGAAGACTAAAAAAAATCCGAATATCCATTTTTATTTAGCGAACACTTTTTATTATTGTTCAACAGATTGAACACTGCACACAATATCAACCAGATTTTTTAAATACCATACAGGTATTTCCATATAGGTAGACAAACGACTTATCCTCGATTCGCTCGGATGCATCCCTAGGTACCTACGCGGATTTTGTTCACAATTTCATGGATTTTAATTTTTTTTGCACCGAACATTATTTATTTAAAAAAAAATAAAATTAGTCGCGTTCTAGCTGTTACCAGGGTGCGCCGGCGTTCGGCAGAAGTGCGCCCAGTTTAAGCTAAACGCTGTTTAATATACTCAGCCATAACTTACATTGGCGTCTTTTATAATATTATCAATTTTTGATTTTGCTGTGTCCATATAAACTTTCAATCATCATCGTTTTACAAACTATATATAATATAATTAACCAAAGTTTCAGCCAATGCAACTGAACTGAGAGTGATTTTTACGATACGACAGATTTAGACTACAGTATGAAGTTAGTGGTTATTGACTACAGTGTAAAGTTAGTCGTTATTGGCTACAATGTGGAGTTAGTTGTTAAATCTCCCTTTAGTTTAGTGAGATGTCTATATTCAAAATATTTATTCCGGTAATTATATATAAACAATATCGATAAATATAAAAAATATTACAAGCTTTTATTTAGATTCACCTGTCTTGGTGTCTGTCTGTAATCAAAACTTACAAGTTAAATTGGACCTACTTCCAATTGTCCGATCCAGCTGAAATTTGGCACACACGTTTGACTCTCATGACTGCACCATGTGTAATTATACAATGTATTCAGCCCTTTTTAAAGTCCTACTGCTGGGTACGGGCCTCCCTTCAATACGAGGGGAATTAGGCTATAATGCACCACGCCGGCCAAGTGCGGGTTGGCGGGCTTCACATGTCTTTCGAAATTTGAGTCGAATTTCTATCTTTAATATTTATTTGTTATATAGATTTGAAGTTCAAATTTATGGTTTTTTGCATTTTTTAGCTAAACTGTAAGAGTTACAAAAAAATGTTAAATAGCAAATTTGTAGTACGTTTAAAATCCTATAAAAAATCCTTGTCAACTTTTTCATATCATCAATAACAACAAAGTTGCAGAATCACGAATATTTATTTTTTCAAATTTTTGCTCTTACGAACTCTAGTTTTTTAAATTTACCGCGCTATTTCAGGTTCAACTTTCATGTGCCAGACTCTATATATAGTAAAACAAAAAAAAAACAATTACTTTTGTTAATAAGCACAATTTATTTATTACATAAGAGAATTAGTTAATTTATTTCATTTGAGAATACATATATATTTATTAATGTCCAAATATATTTATTATTATTTATTATTTAATACACGGCTCTAGTTACTTTGTTTAATGTATATAGCATTATTCTGTCAGTTATTTCTTCCTTCTCTCAATCGTTATGTAATTTCCAGACACCGGTTTCAGTACAAAATCTAATTTAGCTTGTAATTTTGTGTGGTCGCCCTTAACCCTGTAATGTCTGTACAGATGTGCTAACGTAGTTTTCATGAACATGTAAGCGTATGATTTGCCTGGAACAGAATGTTCGGTTTATATTAATGATAGGTAACATTGTAAAAGTATTTTATAAAAAATATGTACTTGTATCATATAAATAGTCATAATTCTATATTTATAATTCTAGGGGTTTTTGAATAATAATAAATTCATGTGCGCATGAAATATTATATTTAGTCCCGTCAAATAAGGTCTGTAATCAGAATTTTGGCACTCAACTTTGCATTTTTGACATAATTTAGTTATAACGATACAAAAACAATGTGTAAAAGTTTCTCGAAGAAGTTACTCGAAAATAGTAAAAATCAGATAAAAAAGTCTTAATAAAAATTTGTAGAGCTTAAAATTTTACATAAAAAAAGTTTCATGACTTTTTTCCATTCGGTCTAAATTAATCGAGTTAGGGAGGTTTTAAGTTTAAGGGATGAACGTATATTAAAAAAAAATCGTAGGTAGTAGAAAAAAAGCGATTTTTTTAAATTGCTTAGAAAATCTAATCTTTAATTTTTTATGTAAAATTTTAAACTCTACACATTTTTATTTACAACTTTTTTATCTAATTTTTGCCGTTTTCGAGTATAACTGGATTAAGTTAAAAATAAAAAACCCTCACATGTAATTCGCCATTTTGTGGCGGCGGCTATCTTGGGTTTGAAACTTATCATAGTGTATAATATTCTACATACCCCTACAACCCTTACCATATAAGATACAACTACTCTAAAGCAAATTATACAGCAATAAATAATTTTCTAGACAATGTTGACTGGCCGGAAAAGCTTTCAGCGCATGATGATGTTAATAAAATGGTGGAAATCCTGTATTCTGTCATAAGATCATCAATAGAACTTTATATACCCAAAATCTCAAAGAAAAATAATCATAAGTACCCTCCTTGGATCAACAAAACCCTTATTAAACTAATTAATGAAAAGGAAAAAGTTAGACTAAGGCATAAAAAATATAAAAATCCTATGGACGAGATATCTTTGAAACTTCTAGAAATAAGATGCGATAAACTTTCATTAGAATCTTATAACTCATATATAGAACGCTCAGAAAACAATATTAAAGCTCATTCTAAGTATTTTTGGTCGTTTATGAAATTTAAAAAACAAAACAAAGCTCATGCATTACCGGCTACAATGACGAGAAATAACGTCGAAATTTCTGGTGGCAATAAGATTTGTAACACTTTTGCGTCACATTTTTCGAAGATTGCTAATATTAATACAGGTAAGCAATTTAACGTCAATGACATCCTAGCCTATATACATGATAAAGTAAATATAAGCTATGTTTTATCACAGATTCAGATAAACGAGCATGATATTTTAAATAAATTAAAGGGTCTAAATCAGCATAAAGGAGCAGGACCAGACGAGATACCTCCAGTTTATTTAATTAACTGTGCATCGTCTCTAGCAGTACCACTCAAAATGATTTACAATACATCGTTAAGTCAAGGGTCCTTTCCAACTAAGTGGAAGACGGCAAAACTTGTCCCCATTTTTAAGAATGGTGACAGGGTAAAAGTTGAGAACTACAGGCCTATATCTATTCTATCGGTGCTTGGCAAGATATTTGAGTCCTTAATTTACCCGTACATATATGCCCAGTTTAAGAGCTTTATTAGTGATCATCAACACGGTTTTATTACTGGAAGATCTATAAACACGAATTTAGTTAATTACTCTGAGATGTTAATCGACACTATTGATAAAGGAAAAAGAATTGATGTTGTTTACACAGATTTTAGCAAAGCATTCGATTTGGTACCAATTTCAGTTCTACTTATAAAATTATCAGCATATGGCGTGACTGCATCAATTTTGGACTGGCTAAAATCATACCTCAATGATAGAAGTTTCTATGTCGTTGCCAATGGTCATGAATCTATTGAATATAAGGTAACATCAGGAGTTCCTCAAGGTTCACACTTGGGTCCTTTACTATTTAATATATTCATAAACGACCTTCCCAAATGCTTTATGTATTCGACCCCTTACATGTTTGCTGATGATCTTAAGCTTCTTCAAATTATTAACGATAATAAAGACACGCTCCACTTACAGGAAGACCTAATAAGGTTGTATAACTGGTGTAAAGTGAACGGAGTGATACTAAACACAGATAAGTGTTCTTGCATATCCTTCACTCGGAACAATGTTAAAGTTAACACCCAGTATTTTATTTCTGATTTACCTTTAAAACGTGTAAGCACTATCAGGGATCTCGGCGTGGTTTTTGATGAGAAGCTGACATTTGTACCACACATAGACCATATAGTCACTAAAGCCACAAAAATGTTGGGTTTTGTTCTCAGGAATAGCAAAATATTTCGAAATGCTCAAACTAAAATAATTTTATATAACAGTTTAGTAAGAAGTGTTTTAGAGTATGGTAGCGTAGTGTGGAGGCCGCATTATGCGACACACTGCCTAAGAATAGAGAGGATACAAAGGCAATTTCTTTACCATCTGACATTCTCTCAGGGTAAGGCCAAAGAACTCTGTTCTTATAGCGATAGGCTAGCATTTTTCAAAATGCATACCCTAAATAAAAGAAGAGATTTGCTAAAGTTTTTATATAAAAGTCTTACCAACACTTTAGATAATCCAGATTTGGTATCCAAATTTAGGTGCAACGTTCCTACTCGATATCGTCGCAAAACAGTTACTCCTCTTGTTAGACCTTTTCGAAGAACTGTCTTGGGCTCAAACTCGCCAGTTTCCCGACTGTCCAAATTACTTAACGAGAATAGTGACCACTTAGACCCATTTAGGGACTCATTGCGAAAGTATCGAAATAAAGTATTCTCTTGTATTGTAAACAAATAAGGCTGTACATAGCTTAGCTTTAGACTGACTGAGACTTTAACATCTCAATTTGTTATACAATTTAATTATTTTTAGGGCATTTGCAATGTAATTTATACAAAATTAATAATGTCTCAATATTTTTTTTTAAATTATTCAATTATTCAATTAATTATTTTTGAAGTTTGATGCTTCCATATTATTTGACAGGCTTTATGTATGTCTTTTATTTTTCAAATTCCGATTATTTATATGTAGTGATGTTATTGTGATTTTATTTATATTTTAATTTATCAAAATTTAAAATTGTGAATTAAATTAATGCATGCTGTATCCACTTTAAAAGGTAATGCATTTAGGATTAAGTTAAATTGTGTAATTAATTTAAAAATGTTTCAATGTAATTATCACTAGTGAATCCAAATAAAATAAAATAAAATAAAACTAGTCAAGACCTTTGATTTGATAACTACATATATTGTGAAAAATATGTAATCCGCCATTTAGTGGCGGCGGCCATCTTGAACCGATTTTAACACTCCCGACTAATTCACCTTTCAGACAAAAAAAACCAAAATCAAAATCGGTTCATCCGTTCGGGAGCTACGATACCACACACAGACACAGACACAGACACGTCAAACTTATAACACCCCGTCGTTTTTGCATCGTGGGTTAAAAACTACATTATATCAAAAATGCAAAGTTAAGTGCCAAAATTTTGATTTAAGACCTTATTTGACTGGACTATATAGTGCACACTGTACATGTGTATGTGCAAACATAAGTGCACTCTCTATTACTTTTGCTCTTATATTCCGGTGGGACGACAATTCGATGCAACCAGTGAGAAAGCAGGCGCAGGACCTACTTAACGTCCACTCCGATGAATGGGGGTGAAACACAGCCAATTTATTAACTCCGGATTGTTACTGAATTTAACTTCACAGATCACCCAATTAATTATTTTGTCCGAACTGGGAGTTGAACCCAAGAACTTTAGATCTACGGCCATATCTACGCATGCTAGCCACTACAAATAAACCGACGAGTCAGAATCTAAATATCAGACCTTTGTTAAACAATCACATATTTAAATAATAAATAATATTTCGTTTGAATGCAATAATGTTAATTCAATTTTTTTTTAAATCGGAGTCTACATAATGTCTACATATTAGTCCTTTATAAAATATGTAAATTATAAGGAATGACGAATAGACTAATAAATAAGTAAGTAGAATAAGTAGCCCGGCTCAGCTCGGTAGGTTGAGTTTTTTTTTGCATATAGTAAAAATCACTTATTTTTCATTATAAATAAAAAAAGTGCTAAAAATTCGTAGAAACCGACAGACGAATAGGAACAGCCTTAATTATTATTTTTTATTCGTCCTATTAAAGTATGAATATAATTATTCTTTATTCGTTATTACTTTAAGTACAAATAGCAACAGCCTAAAAAAATACGCCATAAATATAACATTTAAAAAAAACTTAAAGGGATCTTCCAGGCAACTCATATTAGAAAGGAAAGCGTAGGGTTGCATGGATAATAGTTTGCGACCACACCAAATGGAATAAACATAAAAAAAATATTAAAACCGACTTCAAAATAAAACATTAAAAAGTATAAAATAACTGATATTTTATTTTTTAAGTTTTTATTTTTCTCTTTTTAGTGTAGACATAGTAGTAACAAAGTAAGAAGAAAGTATTTTAATAAAATATTCGCTTAATCCGTTTAAATTAGTTTGATGCCAATTTTTATATATGAAGACTGAAAAACTAAAATTCGCTTTGATTAGTAACACTAAAAAATCTAGCTCTAAAATCCAATTCTAACGTATTGGGCTTGTCAAATCAAACAATATAAGCCCAAACTCAAACTATCGTTGAAGAGTTCGACCTATCCACCTTCTGGCCTTACCACAAGGTTGACGATACCGAACCACCGCACTATCAACGGATATAGATACACTTGCAAAGTTTTAAGGCAATATGACAATTAGAAGTAGGATAAATTTTTATTAGCTTTCTTTCCACCTTTAGGGGTGGTATTTTTTTTCAAATTCAAATGATACCAACTTGATAGTATACACTTTCAAATCAAACAAAAATTGTCCATTTCGGTTTAATAAATGACGAAGTTCTAAGGTAACAAACATAAAAAAACATACAGTCGAATTGAGGACCTCCTCTTTTTGAAGAAGTCGGTTGAAAAACGAAGAAACAAAAAAGCAAACGTTGTCTCTAATCTAATCTCTAAATATTTACTCAAAAAGTATATTCTATAAATTATCCATAAGGTTCATAAATACCAATACAGTATAACAATAAATATACATCCATACTAATATTATAAATGCGGAAGTAACTGTCTGTCTGTCTATCTGTCGGTTACCTTTTCACGCTTATTCCGCTGAACCGATTTAGTTTTAATGTGTTATAAGATAGTTTGAGACTCTAGGAAGGACATAGAATAGTTTTTATCCCAAAAATCATCCATTAAGAGGGTGAAAAAGTGGGTGGAAGTTTGTTTGGGGAATCAATCATTTCTCAAGTAAGGGATATAAAATTCACCTTACTTATATAGCGTATATATTCCATACTAAGGGTCAAAGTTTATAATATTACTCTATTGTAATACTAAAAATAAAAAAAAATCATATATACGAGCCCCGATGCACAATTGTTCGTCTAGTATGAAAAGTAGAGCATAGCGTAAAATATAGAAAGTAAATATTGGTTGAGGAACATTTTAAAGTTTATTTTAACGTAACTGAAATTCTTTCATGACTTTACCTAACATAAAAAATTTAAAAAAATATTCTAAAAAACATAACGCAAAAGTATTCGTCTACCCTTGTCACTCACGCAAAATAGTTCGTCTACCACTTAGTTGTGTCGCCTTTGCTCTCAATGACAGCTTTAATGCGAAGAGGCATGGTAGCAACCAACGCTGCACACTCCTCAGGCGTAATTGACTCCCAGACCGCCGAGAGTTTAGCCTTTAAGCTCGCTCTTCGATCTTGATGGATTTTTACGGAGAACTTTTTTCATTTTCCACCATAGAGTTTCGATTGGCGACAAGTCCGGGCTGTTAGATGGCCATTCGATTGTAGGGATGCTTTTGGCCAGTAGCCACGTCTTTGTTGTCCTTGCAATATGGCAGGAAGCACCATCCTGTTGAAAAATGAATGAATCTTGATGCTTAAGTGACGGAATAGAGGGCAGTAAATTCTCTTCCAAAAGGTTTTGATACCTTGCAGCATTGATAGAACCATCCACAAACTGCATACCACCAACACCTTGTGCAGACATGCAGCCCCATATCATAAGAGACGCTGGAAACTTCACTTTGCGTTTGAGACAATCAGCATGCCTCATTTTTGTTCCGAATCACTTTTTTCCTTTCATCGCCGACTGTCACTTCAAATTTGGACTCGTCACTCCAAATGATACTACGCCACTGATCGGAAGTCCAATTTAAATGATCACGAGCAAACTTCAACCTCTTTTTCTTTTGTACAGCAGTCAACAGTGGTTTCACCTTAGCGGTGTAAAATCCGTAACCCATTCTTTTTAGAACTCTTTTGCAAGTATCAACTGAGACGTCTTTGTGAATCATATCCTTCCATTGCACCGTGAGTTCTGCAGCTCGAGTACGACGATTTTTTTTGATAATTTTCTTCAGGATTCTGTTTTCTACTGCACTTGTGATGCGTGGTCGACCAGTTTTCTTCAAACAAGAATTCGTTCTATTCTTTTTATAGTGCTGAATGATAGATTGGATTGTAGACCTGGGAAGTATCAAGTCTTTAGATATTTGGTAACTTGATTTGCCAGCATCGACCCCACAAACTATTCGCTTTCGAAGCTCTTCACACACGGGTTTGCCACGACCCATTGTTCTTTGAAAAGTAATGAAAAAATCTGAAATTTTCAGAATTTATACTGTCTCACTTGACAAATGACACAGAATTACTTTTACAAATTTAAATTATGTAACATTTAACTCACCGATAGACGAATTCTTCAGGAGCCCAATAGGGGATTTCGGGATTTACTCAAGCGCGGTAGATTAACATAAGGGGAGTATAACCTTGCACTCTGTTGAGTACGTCCACCGTATATAAGTCCTCTGTATAAGGTCGCGCGTTTAGGACAAACTAATCACAAAATTTAAAAAATATTTTGATAAGTTACAAATACTTAAGAGCGTCAAATTAAGGTGTGGTGGGCTAATTACATGCTGAAAAAGTGTGCATTTCAACAACCTACAGATTTCCACAAGCCGAACTAATAAAAATTGAGAACAGTTGCAGGTGCAATGAAGCATGTATTCTCCACTTCTCATTCTTTCACACTTTCTCTATCTTTCACTTTCTTGCACCATTATCACTACTTTATGTCACCATGACGACAATACAGAAAGAAATCGTAAAAAAATTAAACCGTCGTATTAATTCCCTCCAAATAATCATCAGATTATGGCTCAGCACTATTAGGAATTCAAACTGAACTGTATGTATGATAATCTGCGTGCTCAAGTATTTCAAAATAGGGATTTATTTTGCGTTTTAAAAAAACCACCACTACGTCTTGCGTCGCATCCTGCGTCCTTTTGAATGGGAGCTACTAAATTTCAGGCTCACTTAACATCCACTCTGAAAATCAGACGCGCTCGAATAATTTTTCCACGAATACAGAGATACTTATCAGGTAATCTTTGTATCGTTCTTACAATATTTTTGTAATTATAATAGTTGCTTTATTGCTTTATTATTTTAATATTTTAAAGTATAAAGTATTATTTTGAAGTACGTTCAATATTTTTAATTATTTGTTTTTTTTATAGTAATTATATAAATTATTGCTATTAATAATAGAATAATGTATTATTGTTATAATAAAATGTATATTTTGAAAATGGATGCCTATTCTTTTTCTATCAATTTCCTACATATGAATACGCTTTCGAGTATTTTCATGGGACTGTTTTTTTTTACATTCTTTAAAAGTCTGTTGATGCTCCTCCCACCGGTGAAAGGGTATATATCATACAACTTTATTTTCTTTCCACCATCTAATCTTCCCTGGTAACCGGTCTCCGCGTCGCTCAAGTAAATCCCCATATAGCATCATAGGCTCCTCTACTATAACATTTTATATTATGTATATTATGTATTAGGTTATGTTAATCGCTTACCATCAAGCAGGCTTTATATTTGTTAAACATCTCTACCACATAAAGAAGTTATTTATGTTAAATTCTCTCATGACACTTACGCAACTTCATATTCTTGTCTAAGTGTCTAATGATGATTGGAACGACTGGGTAAAAACGCATTGACTTTTTAAAACAGCTTCTAAGTAAAATAACTGTGATAAATCATGCTTTGTTACGTCTCTATCGTCATCACCAAAAACGTCGTTTAATCTGAAAATAAAGTAGCCTATAATTTATTAAAATTCAATATTAATTCGTTTTGAATAAAGTTTACGTTTTAAACAATAATTTTCATTTATTTGACTCGAAAGTCACGAGTTCTCTTCTTTTAAAGTGTGCGTCATATTCATGGCATTTAGTAGAAATATATAATAATTTAACGCTAAAGAAAAATGTTTGAATTGGAACGGATTCGCCCTACCACATAGTAAGGGATTTTTGGATAAAAAATAATCGTATATTTTTCACATAATTGTATGCATCTTTCACATTAAAAATGAATTGTTATTCAGTACACATAGACGAATCGGAATCAGTTTATTTTTAAGAGAAAAAAATTATGAATTTTTATGGTTTTAAAACGTTAGCAGGTACCTATATAAGGAACAGAAATTCGTAAATTGATGCCCAGCTACCCTCGAATAATGGGAAAACGCAAAGCGTAGGAATAAATTGTAAAAAAAAATTACTAAACTCTTTACGTCGATTTTTTCCTGAAATATTCTTTTTTAAAATTACATTTAGACAGTACATTAAGGGGTAATATTAAAAATTTAAATCAATTTTCTACAAGTGTCTATCATAGTTTTTTATTGTGTTTATTTTTCACCTTTTAGACATTTTTATGATTTTTTAACAAAACTATTACAAAATTTTGTAAATGTCAACTTAATTTTTTTAAATTATACTTTTAATAAATAAATATACAAGATTAGACAATGAATAAATTTCATTTCTTTCTGTAGTTATTTTTCAGAAAAAAAATGAATAAACTTAACTCCAAAATCGATCAAAAATTAATAAAATATCGATAAATTCGAAAAAATAATAACATAAATAGATTTTACGGGAAGAAATACAAAAGAAATTTTATACTTTACGTGAATTCCAATTTTTATTATTTTTTCACGACTATTCAAATTGCAAAGTTACTGCGACATTGTATACATAATAAACGTTCAATTAAAAACTTAAGGATACCGTTTTTTCGTTTTATCCCGAAAAATACATTAGTTTAATCAGTTTATATAAATTTGGTCAATAAAGTACATTTTTTCAATGATAATTAAAAAAAATGTAGTTTACAAAGTAAAAGTAAAAATTATCGATTCCTCCAATTTTTTCAATTTTTAAGAGTGTTTATACAGGGCGACCATACAATGTTTTTATTTTTTCAAAAAGTAGAGCTTAAAACGAAAATAATGAGCCCAATCTGAAAATTAAACGATTTTTTTTTAAATGTAAACGTACACTTGAAGTTCCTCTCGAGATCATAAAATATACTTTTCTCTTTATTATATGTATCTCGAATATTACATTCATTTAGTTTCATGAAAATCAAAAGATTATTCTAGAAATCAAAAATGAAAAAAAAAACAAGAAAAAATTAAAAACAGACTTTTTGGCAAATATCTTGAAACTTAGAAGTTATTGTAAAAAGTGTTATTTATAAAAGTTGTAGATTTTTACTAGAACTACAACATTTGTACAAAACATTTTTCGATAGAACGTCACAGTAAGCCGGAAATTAAAAAAAAAACTATTTTTTACGCTTTGCGTCCCCCCAATCCTCAGGGGTAGATGGGCTTCATTTTACAAATTTCTTGTTGCTCCCTACCTCAATTAGAAAATCTAGAGGGTTAAAATAAAAAATGTGAAATCTTCTGGATCTCCGTTATTCTCCTTTGAATATCATATTTTGTGCCCAAAGATTCTCAATGGGATTTAGATCGGGACTTTTTGCTGGCCATTGAAAGATTTTGATATCAGGATGACGTGACAATTATTAATAATAAATTTGACTCTCATTTCCGCGACACTCATTTTTCCAATGTATTGATAGTGACATCTCTCAGTCACGCCTAAAGGATTTCATTTTTATTTTTATGGATTTACTTTACTATTAATCTACTTACTCTTCGAATATTCTCTCTTGCACGTGTGGGTAGGAACCGACTAACAACATACTGTACATGAGGACACTCGCTACCGTATCATGGCCGGCTGTAATAATGGTATCAATGTGTTCTCTAATCTCACGATCATTGAACGCTCCTTTCTCTATTGCTAGCTCTAACAGAAGATCCAAGAATGGCTTGAATTTTTCCCCTGAAATATTTTATCACTCATTTATAGTACGCGCCACGAAAGATGATATTTGACATACCACGTGGTTTAACTTGGGCATAATGGCATGACGGCCTCTTTAGCGTTACGAGGCGCCTCAGAAGGCGAGAAGGGATCGGGCGTCATCAGGGCGTCGAAAGGAGAGCGGGAGGCGCGGTACATGTACACTCACGCCATGCACGCCCCGCTTGACTCCGCGGTACAGACGAGTGCAACTTGTGTTTATAAATTTCTACTTTGTTTAGAGTTGTGTTGTATATGAGTGCAATTTTGAAAAAAATTGATTATGCCTTGAGGTAAAACATTAAGAATACAATGTAGGAAGATGGTTTACGACGTGTACAGTTATACTCGTATGTTAAAAGAAGCAAAGGAAGGTGTACAAAATTTGAAGCAGGTACATATGCGTACCATTGCGTACAATGCGTATCATGTCGTAATAAATATTGTTAATAATTTGAATATAACATTGCTATACATACACCTTATTCCGAATTAAATCGAAAAATCCCTAAATACTGTACCTGCGCAGGATCCCCACTACTGACGCTCGTCAAGTCTCATCTTGCGTGGCGCGTACATTACATAATTTGTTTTGTTTTAATAAATAATGATTTTTTTGCTAAAAATACAATTCAAATTAAATCTACTCAGTATTTTTTAAGCAAGTTTTTCATACTTTATATATGTATAACATACCTTGCCTCTTTTTTACGTTCTTTTGATTACTATTATTAAAATAGTTTGCTTTTCTCTTCTTTAAGACCTGTGACATAAAAATACTTAGTAGACTAAGTTGATTATGTATACATAATTAGATATGCATTAAAGTAAAAATTCATTAAGATTATTGTTCAAAAATCGGAAGAGAGTCCGAGTCACATACGGCACACCGAGGGCTCCGTAGCATAAAATATTTTTTCTTCTTCTCTTATAGTACACACACAACATATCTCGCGTCATTTCTTCTCCCTACCATCTGTATGCAGATGACTTACAACTCTATCGCCATTTTGAGTTAACTGAGTTGCCCGATGCTGTTGAAGCTTTAAATAATGATCTTGTCGCTATACAAACTTGGGCCGAATCTTACGGACTTTTAGTTAACCCTAATAAGTCTCAAGCCATAATTATTGGCAGCAGTAGGCTAAGATGTAAGATAGATTGGGAGTCAGTCTCTGGGATTATATACTCTGGGGTCCAAATACCTTACTGCGATAAAGTAAGGAACTTGGGTCTTATCTTAGATTGCCACATGACATGGACACCTCATATCAATGAGGTTAGTAGGCGTATGCACTTCACTTTCCATTCTCTGAAGCGTCTCCAATACTTTCTTCCCTTCAAAACCAAAATTATGCTTGCGCAGTCTCTTCTACTACCCATACTTGACTACGCCGATGTATGCTATTTGGATGTGACGGAGGAGCTACTGAATAAACTAGAGCGTCTTCAAAATCTCGCCATACGCTTTATCTATGGTCTACGCAAGTATGATCATGTTTCCGACTTTCGAGCTCGTCTTAAATGGCTCCCTATCCGCCTTCGCCGTGATATGCACCTCCTTTCGTTTCTGTTCAACATCCTTCATAACCTCAATTTTCCCTCTTACCATCGTTCCCGGTTTAACTTTCTTTCCACTCCATCGCGTTCCAGGCGGCCCTGCATCTCATCGATGCTTGACATACCAAGAAGCAACACTAAGTTTTTCCAAAACTCATTCTCGGTACAGGCTGCAGTGCTTTGGAACAGACTTCCCAAAGTCCTACAAGAGAGCCCTTCTAATGATGCGTTTAAAATAAATATGAAAAATTATTTTCTAACTCATCATTGAAAAATGTGTACATTTCTGTTTTGTAATAATATAAGTATGTTTATGTATATATGTATGTTTATGTATATATGTATGTTTAAGTATATATGTATGTTTATGTATATATTATATTTATTTTGTTTTACTTATGATTATTCTTATATATTTTCTTATCATTTCTCTGCACTTTCTCTTTCTGTCCCGCCCGCTACTTGACACTATTTCCCACATGCATGGGTTGACTGGAAGAGATCTCTTATAGAGATAAGTCCACCTTTGTCCACGTCATTTTCTATCGACTATTTTACTATCTATAGTCGTCTATTTTACTAACGACAAAATAAGTTTGTATTTCATAGTATTGAAATAAGACTTTCGCGATCGAACGCGTAAAATAATAACAACCCTGAACATATGTAGCCGATGCAAAGCAAATCTAATAAATTTCACTTTTTTTACTATATTAGAGTGCATACCTAATCATATTTACCTATTAAATATTTATATTCTAAATGAAAGCCCCCGTTTAGTAATTTTTTACATTTTAGTGCCTGGAAGTTGGTTTTTTTGAGTTTTTATTTTTCTATTTTTAGTGTAAACGTAATAAGCAGGTAATTTGTAAGAAGAAAGTTCTTTAATAACATATTCAGTTAAGCAATTTATTCAAAAAAATAATTTGTTGTTGATTTTGTAAAAGACCGCTCGACCGATTTCGATAAAATTTAAATGGAACCACCTGGGAAGTATACCCTTCAAAACAAAAAAAAATCCAAATCGGTGAACATACATAAAAAAAGATTCCGACGAATTGAGAACCTCCTTCTTTTTGGAAGTCGGTTAAAAGTATTTACCGTATTGGACACGTTCTGAAGTATTTTCAAATATTCATCCTGTTTCTTTCTTAATGAAGACCAGCTGAAGATGAAATTATTTTGTAGCCAGAACTTCTGGAACCTGTTCACAAATATGTTGAACATTTGGTGCGTAGCATTCACATATTGGCTGTTTAGCATTGTCGTATCAGTGAAATCGAGACCTATAACTGTCACTGAAATTTGAAATATTCTAATCTTAGATTTTCCATGTTAAAAACAGGAAGTCAAAATCATTTATTTTACTCATTTACACGTATAGTGAAACTACAAGTATATTTAATTAACTAGCGACGCACCCTCGCTCCGCTCGGATGCGTCCCTACTTGCATTTAAAAGTTTAGTATAAATTTCTCAAAGATGAGATATTTTCCAGCAATAAAAAGTAACCTATATGTTGGCCCGGACATCCAGCTATCATCATACCAAACATCAAAATCCCTCCAGTGTTTTTTCCGTGATGCGGTCACAGACAGACAAAAATTCTAAAAACTATAGATTCGGCCTCTGTATCGATAATAATGGTTATTTCAATAAGATTTTCAAAAAAATATTTAATGTACAGATTCGGCTTAGTTACAATTTTATTATATATGTATAGATGTTTAGATTATATTGCATATATACATTTATTTATATATCCATACTAATACTATAAATGTGAAAGTGTGTTTGTTTTTCTTTCACGTTGAAGCGGCTTGTCGGATTGACGTGATTTTTTGTGTGGATAGTTGGAGGGCTGGAGAGTGACATTTTTACCGCGGGAGATTATCGCTTTCCCACGGGAAAACACATTATAATACAATCCAAAAAATATTTATGATCAGAATTACTTGAAACTTGGTATTAATGCTCTTCAATAGAATTAAATAAATACGTGTTTTAGCATTTTTCGAAATTCATCTCATAAGGGGGTAAAATAGCGGATGAAAGTTTGTATGAAACCTACCTTTTTGAGTTTTTTTTTGTAGTTTTAGCGCCTGGGTTCTGCTAGTATATATATAATGAATTTACTTACAGCATATAGTTTCTAAAGCATTATGTTGTGTGTACACGCAGTGATCAAAAGGACCTTTTTCAACTTCTTTTTCTAAATCTTTAACTAAACGCCGGGATTGTTTGTTAAACACATCAAGGAAACCATCGATTACCACGTGACTGAACGCAGGGTTTAGCAGTTTACGGTGCTCTTTCCAAATGGACACTGAAAAAGTATATTTATATTTTATATAGTTTTAAATAATGACTTCACGAAGAAAATCAAGGGAAATTGATGACGATCATCATATTATTTTATACTTACCAGTCCCAGTAATTAGACCGTCCCCTAACCATGGTTTCATAATTTCGTAAACACTGTCTTTTTCTAAACAAGTGCTGGCTACAGTGAAAAAGTCCTCTGGATCAGATATAGCTAGAAAGAAAAAATATCTCACTAAGTTATTGTGTAAAAATTCTCAATTTCACAGAAATTTTACTAAGCGGCAGTAATGTATAAATTATGTTTTATTGATGCGAATGTAACAAATAACCAATGTCATTATATAGATTATTCAGTCTTAATATCTTACCCGAAGCTCTTATCAATCCTAATGTTCACAATATTTAGGACATAAGTTACATAATAACGGAAAGAATAAAGGCAGTGCAGATTGATAAAGGTAGTGCGGAAATAACAAAGGTAGTGAAGAGTAATAAAACGTAAATTATACCATAAACAGTTCTTGGACCAATAGACAAAGACACCACTCCGCCTGCTTTCAAACTTTCATTAGAGAACTTTTTAAAAGCATTCCACAGTTCTGAAAAAAAAAACATATTTTTAGCCCCCGACGCGAAGAGTGGTGTTATAAGTTCGACTACTTTGTGTGTGTGTATGCGCGTGTGCGCGTGCGTGCGTGCGTGCGTGCGTGCGTGTGTGTATGTGTGTGTGTAGCTGTGACACCGCAGGTCTTACACGGGTGAACCGATTTTGATGCGGCTTTTTTATTTGAAAGGTTTTCTAGGGGTGGTTCTTAGACATGTTTTATCAAAATCGGTTGAGCTATTTTTGTGTGTGACGTTTTTAGATTTTAGTTAAAGTTTCTTATGTTTATAGATATAGAACTGCATTTCATATCGCACCAAAGGAATGTCAAGATTGGATTTTTTCGTCTTTCTGTTTGTTTTCTCGAATATCACACAAAAAATACCGTACAAATTGAGTGTTACTTAGGAAATACACTCATGTTATCGTGGACTTTTCAGTCGGCCTATCCAGGGTCTCAAACTATCTTCTTACCTTTCACCTAAATCGGTTCAGTAGATCCAGAGATTAACCCCTACAACCTCACAAACTCGCAAACTTTACCTCTTTATAATATTATATTAGGATAATGATTTGTTGTAAATAGCAAACTTTATCTACATTAAATGTCCAACTTAACCATTAAATAATACTAATTAGATAAGGATGAATATTAAAATATGGTCGAAATAAATTCGAAAATTTAACCCACAAAAAAACAATCATATAAAAATGGTTACTTTAGATTATCCGTAAGAAATAGAAATATGCCACCGCGGAATTATCTTTTATACTTTGTTTCGACGTAAAAGGACAAACACACAAACATACTTTAACCTATATAATATTACTTTAGTAAAATATTTTGACATAACTGAAATATGTACTTATTATAAGAATAATAATAATAAATAGACAATAGTTTAATTTTTTCTATTTGATTCTGTAATGGTAGCAAGATTTTTTGCACACAGTCTCATACGAATTTGAGCTACTGTATACGTTGTAAAGACATCAAACTAGTTAAAAAAAATAAACAGCGAAACTAGGCCGACTTATTAGTAGTAGGTATAATAAAATACAGTCTTAGTATATGAATATTATTTTTCACACAAAATATAAGTATTTATTTTGATAATAGTCTAAGACCCCTATTCTTTATGGTGAACTCCTCATTCTTTTCCACACGAAATATATTTTTTAAAACATAAAATATAATAACAAAAACGACTCAGGGGGGTTGTCGCCAAAAATATGCTTCAGGTTACTTTTTACTAAAAAAAAAGACTCTAGTCTGGAGATGTTTTGGAATGATAACCCTATATCATTAAATTTTTTATAAAATTATCTACATTTTGATACTTAGTTCGTTCCGGAAAGCGATGAGAGAAATTAATTAATTCAATTTACCTGTTTATACCTGGGTGTCAGTTAATGTGTACGAAAAAGGCCGCCAAAAGTATGATAGCATTTTCTACAAGTCTTTTACTTTCGATTGATACTAATTTGTCACAGAAAGAGTTCTTGTACTCAAAAAAAAAACCAATTTAAAATAGCATGGAGCAAATTTTGTGATTGATATCTTAAGAATACTGAAAAAAAAATTAAAATCATTACTTACGCACACTGTTGCCGTAAAATAAATGTGCATGACCTATTAAAGGTAGACTTCCGGGACAGACTGGGGGTTCATCTTTGTTACCATTCCTTCGACACCACGCCCAAAGACCGAATGCCGCACAATGTCGCACATGATAATAGAATCTACAAATAACAAAATTTACTTGAAATTAGCGTTCTGAGTGCATTATTTATGTTAGTGTATACATAAATTTGACCCGCTAGTGCTATGTTCAGATCATCTCAGCCCAAACACGTCCACAGCTGGACATAGGCCTCCCCCAAAAAGTTCCACGACAACCAGTCTTGTGCCATCCGCATCCAGTGGGCTCCAGCGACTTTGACCAAATCGTCCGTCCACCTTGGTCATGATATGTTTAATTAGGACTATTTAAAGTAGTAGACTCATATGTGATTATGTTTCCGTGCGATGGCCAAGTCATTCTATTAATTAAAGAAATAAATATATCTAATATTAATACGGTCACTATAAAATGTTGTAACTTAACTAATTCGGTAACGATTTATGACAAAGTTGTCGGATATATGCTTCCATAGATAGGTAATGAATAAATTAACCGACTTGGTTTTACATTACATCTCATAGCTTTTTGCGGTAGAAGAAATGCGTTGCGAGACTTGCAATTTTTTACAGAATGTTTTTGATGGGATTTCATTTACTATACATACCTGATCAATTATTTTCGAAGTCGGTGTGCTTTGCTTTGTATCGGCTGGCACGAAGACTTACAAACTAAAATTCGCTTATTAGTAACACTAAAAATTCTGGCTCTAAAATCCGATTCTAACGTGTTAGGCTTGTCAAATCAAACAAAATAAGCCCAAACTCAAAGTATCTACTATGAGAAGTTGAAGAGTTCCACCTATCCACTTTCTGGCCTTACCATCAGATCAGGTCAACGATATCGAACCACTGCACTATCAACGGAAATAGAAACACATGCAAAGTTTCAAGTTAATATGACAATTAGAAATAGGTTAAATTTATCGTTAGCTATTTTTCCACCTTTAGGGGTGGAATTTTTTTTGAAATTTAAATGGTACCAATCTGGAAATATATTCATTCAAACGAAACAAAAATTGTCCAAATCGGTTAATAAATGACGGAGTTCTGAGGTAACAAACATAAAAAAAAAAAAAAACATACAGCCGAATTGAGAACCTCCTCCTTTTTGAGGAAGTCGGTTGAAAACAAATAATAATGTTTTAATTCTTAAAAGTGGAGTTCAGATTTTTAGACTATTTCATCCAGCATAATTTAATTTTTATAATTGAAAGACAATCTGTTTAATTTCTTTTCTTTACTAAAAATACTTATATACGAAAAATATTAAATTAAAAAACAATATTTATACTTATGTATTTTAACCCACCACTGTTACAAAACTTTACAATAATCACCTTTAAAAAGTCTTATAACTCAAATTTTAATTGTTTTTTTGTTACACAATAATTCACGCACCATTAAATATTTTATTTATTTAGATTTTAGAATCCTTCTATATAGTAGTGTAAAAATATAATAAAACAGGAACTGAGTGGACATAGCTCTTTATAGTACGATTTTACTATTTATTATAATTAGTTTTCACATTCACTGTATGAAGTTTCTCAATGACCGGTTATTATCCATACAAAAAAATTAACATTAATGAACAGAATGGTATTTTTTGGTTTTTAGATGTGGCTTCGCATGTTTGTGTATTTCCAATGAGCTAGAAAATTAACTCTATCTGTATGTATTTGACTGAGGCATTTGGAGCCTCTGTGACAAATTAAAATGCAGCCATGCTTGATCTCACTACTCTATTGCACGTGAATGGTCTGAAGTATTCGTATTAATTCAACTTAAAATAAATTATGCAGTAAAAGCTGCTTCTTTCAATTATATTTCCCGGATACGTCAAAGTCATCGATCAAAAAAGTACTTTTTACCTGTGTATACAAATTACAATATGTAATTTTAAATAAAACTATCTTTTCGGATTTTTTCGTGAATTTATTTTGATTCTTGGTTCCCGACGATTCGAATGCTTTACAGCAATCATGGTCACGGGAGAGACCGAGGTGTTTGATGTCTCAAAGGTATTATATAGTTGTTACAGACAGCCTACCAACAAATAACAAAATGAATTAAAAAAAATGAAAAATGGCATCAAAGTACCTTATAACATTTTTTAATTTTAAACATTTTTATAATTTTAATTAGTTTTATATTTGAATATGGAATATTAATTTATTTTAGCTGTTATTATTATAATTATTACAATAGTAGTACTAGCATTGCGCGCAGTTACACCCGCTAGTAGATTTATGTGTAGGTAACTAGTTAGTAGATTTATGTGTAGGTAACTATCTCACCATTAGGTCTAGGGTTTGGGAAGTCTCGGATACGAGACCACCCACGACAAAATTCCCAGGACATCCCGGGGCTTCAAGATTTCTCAGAATAAAATAAGTTAATTTTTGGCGAGATGTACCAATAAATAATGTAATATTATTAAAATCAACATTTATTGAACATATAAGTATTTTATGTTTCAAATTCTAACATCGTTATTTGTAGTCTAAACAATTTGTATATTTCATTCTAATCACTCAAATTTTATAATTATAGAGGAACTTAAAAATCTTTCAAGCAGGTCTAACTCGTTTTATATTGTTGCCCTTGATATTTTTTGCTAGAATGTCCGGTACATTTTTAGTGTAGACGTAATAAGCAGGTAATTTGTTAGAAGAAAGTTTTTTAATAACATGTTCGATTAAGCAATTTATTTAAAAAAAAAATTATTTGTTGAATTTAAAAGAAACCGCTTGACCGATTTTGATAAAATTTATATGATTATATATTTCACTTTTATATACAACTAGCGGATGATTTCCAGGATAAAAAGCATTATATGTCCTTCCCAAGGTCTCAAACTATCTTCTTATCAAATTGCGTCTAAATCGGTTCCGTAGATCCAGAGATTACCGTCTACAACGTTACAAACTCACAAACTTTATCCCTTTATAATATTAGTATAGACTAGCGACTTACCCTCGGTTCGCTCGGGTTCATCCCTACGTACGTTTTGACGGCTAGAATAGAATAGACTATATATAAATAGCAATTGATTTTTATATATATTTCTAAAATTTCTATACGACTTTTAAATTTCATTAATTTATAAACGACGGAACAAACATCAAATGTTTGACACACCAAAGGAATAGTTTCTAAGGGAAAGCGAAATTGTTTTTACTATATTCCAATATATTGTTGTTTTTACTATATTCCAACCATTTTTTTCATATTTACTCACCTTTTAAGCCTTCCCTGGGCTTACACAAATAATTCAAAACCAAAATTAGCCAAATCAGTCCAGCTGTTCTCGAATTTTAGCGAGACTAACGAACGGCAATTAATTTTTATATATATATATATATATATATATATATATATATATATATATATATATATATATATATATACGAGTATATAAAAAGCAAAAGTGATTGACTGATGTATCCACGCACAGGCCAAACCCTTAAGGCTAGAAAATTGAAATTTCGCACACGTATTCCTCATATGACGCCGTTTAATTAAGAGACTAAGCTGTTAATCGAACGGCTAATTAAGCTAGTTGGCTGCGACATATATAATAATAAAACAAAAAAATATATTATATTAACTTATTTTTTTAAATAAAACTATTTATTTACATATGATTTAAAATATAATACATATATTTATTACCTATATAATTATATACTATGTTTATTTGAAAACTGGCTTCTGCCTGTAGCTTTACTCGAATTTATTTCAACCGTAGTTCTAGATCTATTTAACCGATTTTAATAAGACTTAGCCAATAATTTAATAAGCTGAGGTTTTGGCGTCCATCTTATATCTTTTTTTTATATTTAATTCAAAAATACGACTTTTATTGCTTTCATTGTGTCTAACAGTATTCTATCAGTTATTTCTTCCTTCTCTCAATCGTTATGTAATATCCAGACACTGGTTTCAGCATAACATCTAATTTAGTTTGTAATTTTGTGTGGTCGCCCTTAACCCTGTAATGTCTGTACAGATGTGCTAACGTAGTTTTCATGGACATGTAAGCGTATGATTTGCCTGGAACAGAACATTGTTTATATTAATAAATAATTATACATTATAAAAGTATTTCGAAAATTAATACCAAATATGTACTTCCATAATATAATTTTATATTTATAATTCTAAAGGTTTCTAATAATAATGCCCTCCTGACTAATTTTGTTTTTTTTTTTACAGGAGGCAGGTGCGCAGGAGATATTACAGTGCACAGGTGTACTCTCATACACCGGTGGGACGAAAATTCGACACGACCAGTGAGAGATCAGGCACAGGACCAACGGGTTAATAATGTTCACTCCGAAACACGGGATGTAACACCGCCAACTTCCTTACTCCAGACTGTTACTAAATGTTACTTTAAAGACCCATTTCTAATATGCCCGACCTGGGACTTGAACCCAAGACCTCCGGATCTGCACCCATACATGCTAGCAACTACAGACACAATCTAAGCATACGACCCTTGTTAAGCATTCATGTATTTAAATAATAAGCATCTGGGCGCCCGAGCTTCGTTCGGAGTTTTTGGCCGAGAGTACAATTTTCTTTAAAAAAAAATTAAAACTTAAATATATGCAAAAAAAATTTAAGTAAAAATTTTGTATCCGACCGGGATTCAAACCCGGACACCTGTGATAGTCTATCATGCGCCTTGGCCGCTTGACCACGATGCTTATGGGCATAAGTGAGTGTTCGAAATTAGCGACCATATTTCGCGTGGAATAATGCGAAAGAAAACCGCATGAAAACTAGAAAACACGCGTTTTCCCAGACAACTAAACTAACTAGACTAAACTAGATCCATTTTTCGCCCCCAAAAACCCCCACGTACCAAATTTCAACGAAATTGTTAGAGCCGTTTCCGAGATCGCCGTTATAAATAAATATACAAGAATTGCTCGTTTAAATATATTAGATTAGATTATTAATTTGGCTCTCATACTCATACATACTCTACTGTTCTTTCATACATACATGATCTCTTCTACGCTACCTATATAGTTTGGTTAAAATCGCAATTTATATAATTACTAGCGGCCCATCCTCGCTTCGCTCGTGTTCGCGTCTAGAAAAGCAAAAATAAATCTATCCCTCGAGGACCGCATATTTTTTCGGGATAAAAAGTTGCCTAGGTGTTATTCCAGACTATAATCTATCTCTGTGCCACATTTCATGCAGATCCGTTCAACCATTCTGGCGTGAAAGAGTAACAAACATACATCAATACAATATATAATAATTCTTACAAACTTTCGCGTTTATGATATTAAGAGGATTATTACATAACTATTTTTATCGTAAAATGAGTCAGAAAGGAACGAGATGATAAAATAATAAAAATTCATAAAGAGCACGTGGAAATCTCTAAAATTACCAATTTTAATTCATTATTATAAAAAATCCGTTAGCAAATTTTATTTATTAACATTTATTTATCACTCAGTACACAAATTGTTATTTAAATACTGTATTAAAACATTATACATATATTATTTTGAAACAATAATTAGGGTTCCGTACTTCAAAAGGTAAAAAAAGGAACCCTTATAAGATCACTCTCTTGTCCGTCTGTCCGTGTGTCACCACCTATTTTCTCAGGAACGGGTGGACCTAGCAAGTTGAAATTTATACCAGATACTACGGTCTATATAGTCCTTATTAGGTGTATAAAAATGAAGGTCCTGAGTCAACACCATAAGAAGATATGGGCAAAATTTAGGTTTTCGCGAAAACTTGTAATTACCAAAATTTACCTTCAATTTCAATTTTTTTTATTTTTCAGAATTTTCCCTTTACTTGTGCTGTAAAACCTTGTTTTTAACCAAATTTGACAATTCTAGGTGAACCGGAAGTGACCTATAGGTTTTAGGTCGAAAACCTATATGGTAGTTCCCCTTGACCTAGAATCACGAAATGGCAAAAAGCAAGGTCTTACAGCACAAATAAATAAGAAATTCCCAAAAATAAAAAAATAAAAAATAAAATTGAACAGATTTCCTACAAATTTGTACGGAACCCTCGGTGAGCGAGTCCGACTCGCACTTGTCCGGATTTTTTTTGGTTTCATGTTTAGTTTTATGACATTGTTCTGTCTATGTTATTCTTTAGTCTATATATGTATTTTTTTAAAGTACATACTATGTATAAATTACACATAAGCTTACATAAATAACAATATAGTATAACAATAAGTATACATTTTTAATATACTCGTAGCTGTCCAGTACTAAAATTTAATTTCGGGACATTTTTATATTTCAGCTATTAAAAAATCATAACATACATACCTATACAAATTCTTCTCCCCATGCTGAAACCAGCAAATGCCGTCGGACATTCAGGTAAAGTAGCGGGGTCGAGCCATCGCTCAGGTTTAAATTCTTCAGCATCGGGACCCCACATGGGGTGGCGATGGACCCCATACACAAACATAAAGCAAGTGCGGCCTTTAGTCAGCGTGCAGTTACCTAAGAAATTGTAAGCGAAATTGTAAAAAAGATATTTATAAATATTTTATGCTGCCTCAAAAATTATTATTGGGGTTATAAGAATATGAGTAGATACATATACACATACTACAGCAAAGCTGTAGCGCAATAGTATGACGCATATAAGGCGGCGGTATGTGTGTGACAGGCCAACAAGTTCGCGTACGCATTGGCTGTTAACAAAACCGGTCTTTTACTTTGACAATCTCAGGCCGAATGCGTCACGCTCAAAAGAAAACGCACACACCGCTATCTTATGTAAAGTGTAACCGGTTGCAGCTACAATGGACCATAACTGGTCGACGTAGCTAGGGCCGACCTCGGCACCACACCCAAAAATAAATAATAATAATAACCGGTTGCACGATTGTACAACACTTGGTTTTTGTAAGTTAAGAGAACCATTTTAACCATAAGACCAATCTAGAGATAGTGAGTTCGATCTCTAAAAAGAGTATAAATGTATACAATTTTCCAATTCGGATCAACCAAGTCCTCACTATCCTCTTCATCCTCTCCTTCTTCTTTCCTCTTTTCAATGTACACGCTATGTTATATAGCATAATTTATTGCTAAGAAGGCTTTATATTTGTTAACCATCCTTACCGCATAAAAGGATATATAATTATGTAAGCTAAACCAATAATGACACTTACGCAACTTTACATTCTTGTCTAGATATCTAGCTGTGACTGGAACGATTGGGTAAAAACGCATTGTCTCTTTTAAAACAGCTTCCAAATAAAATAACCGTGACAAATCATACTTCGTTAAGTCTCTATCGTCATCACCGAAAACATCATTTAATCTGTAAATATACAAGAACTTAGAATATTACTTTAGTCATAGTCAAATTCATTTCTTATTAAATAAAGTTATTTTTATCCATTTTGTTGACTTGAAAGCCTGGAGTTCTTTTCCGACTCAAGTTCACGTTTTCCGTTCGGCAAAAAAAAAATCATACCTTAATGCTGAATAAAAATATTTGAATTTTTATCTGAAAATATGCTAAATAAAAATATTTGAATTTGTATCGACACAGTAAGGATTTTATCGAACAAAGTGCCATTTAATATTTGTAAAACTGTTTATTTTTTAGTAATTAAGATATTCTAGCGATCGACCCGATTGAAGAATTATCTTATTGCAAAATAAATCCATCAACACGTAAATTTTTCGTATTATTTCTATCCAACTTTTTCTGGGAGCGCAAGGTAACTCATAGACCCAGAATACAAAGAGAATACGATACGAGTCTATACACTCATTGTTTAATAAAATATTCATAAGTATTTACTTTACTATTAGGTGCTCTACTTACTCTTCGAATATTCTCTCTTGCACGTGTGGATAGGAACCGACCAACAACATACTGTACATAAGGACACTCGCTGACGTATCATGACCGCCTACAATCATGGTGTCAACGTGTTCTCTAATCTCACGATCATTGAACGCTCCTTTCTCTATTGCTAGTTCTAACAGAAGATCCATGAATGGCTTGAATTTTAGACCTGAAATATTTTGATCAATTTCATTTGTTTTAATAAATAATGTTATTACCTAAAAATAACTTTACACTACAGAAGAATAGTCATTAATAACAATAAACGACTTGGAATATCGCGTAACATACACAAGAAAACCGTCTTGATTTCTGTAGTCAGTTTAATATATGTAAGTAGAAATGGCAAACATTTTTTTGTTTCTATTTTTTTTTCTAAATTCACAAACTCTGTTTTGAATTTGATTGAATATCCAATTGGAAGTAATCAAATCAGAATAAATCCATATCATTAATCCATACTAATATTATAAATGTAAAAATTTTGGTTGGTTAGTTGGAGGACTGGAGAGTGACATAGGCTGCTTTTATCGCCGGAGATTATCTCACTCCCACGGGAAAACAAGTTATAATGCAACTAAAAAAAAAAATATCAGAATTACCTGAAACTTGGTATTAATGCTCTTCAATACAATTAAAGAAATACGTGTTTGAGCATTTTTCGAAATTCATCCCATAAGGGGGGAAAAACATGGGATAATAGTTTGTATGAAACCTACCCTTTTAGAGTCTTTGTTTTGTAGTTTTAGCGCGAGCGAAGCCGCGGGTTCTGCTAGTAATATTATAAATGTGAAAGTTTGTGAGTATATATGGATGTTTGTTACTCTTTCACGCTAGAACGGCTGAACGGACCTGGATGAAATTTGGCACAGAAATAGATTATAGTTTGGAATAACACATAGGCTACTTTTTATCCCGGCAAAATATACGGTTCCCGAGGGATAGATTTGTTTTTGTTTTCCGCTAGTAATACCTATTAATTACGCATATATTTGTTTCTTATATTTTACGACATACCTTGCACCTTTTCTACCATCTTTGGATTATTATTATTTAAATATTCTGCTTTTCTCTTTTTTAAAACCTGTAACATAAAAATGCTTAAATATGCTTTTGATGAATATAATACTCGTAGATGTATTAAAGTAGAAATTGATTTAGATTAATGTTATAAGAAACAGCTGAAACTTAAAAAAAGTGAAATATGATAGAAGTTTTTATTGACTGACTAGACTAATAAACTCCATTGGAAGTCGTAGAATCATATGTGTGTATATATAGTACGAACATTAACCAAATCAATGTCAATCTAGGCTGGGGAAAGGTGCGTAGTGTGGGGAAAATGCGCAAATGACCCCAAGCGTCCAAGCACGACATTAGGATTCTGCTGTGGGTTGTACTGAGTACGAGTTTCACAGTTCCCTGACCCATAATAATTTAAGCAACATGAAAAAAATTAGGTATGTGCGAGTATAACTCGCAAAGTGCGGGTTCCGTATCACGAAACATTGAATTTTATTGAAGGCGTAAACAAGTTTGTATTTCATAGTATTTGTATTATAAAGAAAATGAAGTATACGGCCGAAGGCATGATACCGATAAATATAATAAATGGGATATTTTTAAAACTTCTAAACGTACTACATTTTATTTACTTTAGAGGTTAAAAAACTTTACTAGCGGTTATACTGATATAAAACACTCTAAAGGTAAATTTAGTTTTATGTGTATCGATAGAAACAAAATATATTTACCGTATCAGACAAGTTGTGAAGAATTTTCAAATATCCATCCTGTTTCTTTCTTAATGAAGACCAGCTATAGATGAAATGATTGTGTAGCCAGAACTTCTGGAATCTGTCCACAAGTACGTTGAACATTTGCTCTGCAGCATTCACGTATTGGCTGTTTAGTATTGTCTTATCAGTGAAATCAACACCTAAAGCTGTCACTGAAATTTGAAATATTAAATTTTTTGATTTTACATATTGTCCAAAATAGGAAGTAGGTAAGTAATACCTATTTATATTTATTTTCGATTTGGAAATATCTTGAAAACTAGCATACATGCATTATTTGTTGTTTTTTTTTTATGAAATGCTAATTATAGTCGTGAAGGTCAAAAGTGCGCGCACTTAAGAATTGAAATATCATAAAAACAAAACGAAATGAATGAATCAAACTGTGTATATTATTAGATTTTTTAATAGTAAAAGGGGCAAACGAGTTGTTAATGCGTTGCCAGCCTTTAAGGGACCTGAATAAAATACATTTGAAGAGTCCCATATTGTACCACTCAAAGGAAACAACAGGAGTTTTTGTCCACCCCTATCTGAAACCTGCTCAAAGGAACTCTTTATTTTAAACACAAATCAGATTCTGTTCTTCTCATCCTTAGCTTAAGAGATGCCTTTTTTTAATGTTGGGAAATGCATTTACGAATACCACTTGTAAACATACGCAAAATCGAAGTAAACACTCAACAAAACATAACCTCAAAATATTAAAAAAAAATCATTTCCTGCACTTTTCCTTTGCAGGGGGGGGGGGGGAAGTGATCTACACCCTCCACCCTATTCTCACCCCCAAATATATACACTTGCTGCTACTCTTATTCTAAAGTCCTTCCGTAGGCTTTCCAAAGCAGACCATACAACCAAGTGGTTACTCCCACGGTCCACTCTGCTGTTAAAGAAGTACCAGAAACAACGCAGTAGGCCACCTCTCTGTGTGTCTCTAGGCTTCGCGCCCAAGTGGGTTGCCTGACGTTAATGAGCCCCTCCCCTCCCCGTCACGACAAGGTGAAAACACATCTGCCCCCCAAAATGGCCCGCTTACCCAATATTAGTGTTTAGATCCAGGGACGTCTCGTGTCTCGAAGTCCCGGGACTTTTTGTAAATTTTGTCTCGGGTCCCGAGACTTTCGGGTCGAGATTCGAGACACCTTTTTACTACGAATTTGAGTATAATTCAACGCTGGATTTACACTAAGGGCACTTGGAGCAAGTGTACAGAGCGGAAATTTTTTAGGGGTGGCAAAATTCGGAGGGTAGGAAAAACATTCTCTTCGCGTTATCGAAAATGCTTTTTTATTTTCCAAAACATGAATAATTAAAAAAATTAACTAGTACATATTTAGGAAAATTGAAATCATTTATAAATTAATTTTTTGCATTTCTTAAAAAAAATAATTCAAATTAAAAAATTATAACTTTATCGAAACTTTACCCATTTTATGAAAAATTTCAATAATTGGGCGGCATTTTTTACTAGGCCTAAGGGCGGCGGTAAGGTTTAATCAGGCACTGGTAAAACTGCACTTTTTGCGTTTGCGGAAGTAAGAATTTGTGATTATAAGAATGAATGATGTTGGAATTTGAACCATAAAATATGTTCAATACATGTTTATTTTTACTAAAATGGCTTTATTTATTGGTACATCTCGCCAAAACTTAATCTTATTTTATTTTGAGTAGTCTTGAAATCCCGGGTCGTCCCGGGTTCTTGGTCATGGGTGGTCTCGTGTCCCAAAACTTTAGTGAATGTTGAGACTTCTCAAACCCTATAGAGGCATAATCGAAAATCGAAATAGACATTATTATCGCTACAGAAGCCGAATCTATAGTTTTTAGAATTTTTGTCTGTCTGTCTGTCTGTTACCGCATCACAGAAAAACTACTGGATGGATTTTGATGAAATTTGGTATGGTCATAACTGATTATCCGGGTCAACATATAGGCGCAGAAAAATATCTCATTTCTGAGAAAAAATACAAAAACTGGTTAGAATAAAAAACGATGATACTATGACTGACATATTTAGTAAGTTAACTTGCTAAAATCTATAGATTTTAGCAAGTTAACTTACTAAATATGTCAAAAACTATTAAAAATAGCTAATCTTGAAAAAGTATATCAATAGCATTATTTTATTCATTAAAAAAATATTTTAATGAATATTTATTTTTGTATTATTTAGATATTTGTCAATAGATGTCGCCATGTGTCTTTAAAATACGTAGTATTAATTCCAAAAAATTGAATGTACAAATTTGACCTTTCTATGATTTTATTAGAATTACTACAAAATTACCCGCGGCCCCACCCCTGTTTAAATTATCAAAAAACAATCTGTTGGCTTGATAAATTAGTTACATCTATACTCGTAGATACATTACAATTTAATGAAGCAGTATCTGCGCTTTAAATATGTTTTGGAAAATTTTATTGAAATACACATTATTATTGCTAACAGAAGCCGAACCTATAGTTTTAAGAATTTTTGTCTGTCTGTGACCGCATCACAGAAAAATCACTGGAGGGATTTTGAAGAAATTTGGTTTGGTAATAGCTGGTTATCCGGGTTAACTAATATACTAATACGAGTATACTAATATATAAAACCTAAAAATTTGGTTATGGTCATATGAACGCGGGCGGAGCCGCGGGCAATGCTAGTTTTTAATAAAAAGTGTTATGCGGGTAATTGAATTTTAAGAAGTTATATGTTTCTTTAATTATTAAAATACACATATATATATATATATATATATATATATATATATATATATATATATATATATATCATCAATATAATGAGATAATACGCACATATCTAAACACTGCACACAGATGACCTATAGTACATTTATTATAAAACAATGAATTTACTTACAGCATATAGTTTCCAAAGCATTATGTCGTGTGTACACCCAATGATCGAAAGGACCCTTTCCAACTTCTTCTGCCAAATCTTTAACTAAACGTCGAGCTTGTTTATTGAAAACATCCAAAAAACCATCGAGTACCACTTGACTGAACGCAGGATTTAGCAGTTTACGGTGCACTTTCCATATGGAAACTGAAAAAATGATTTAATGACTTATATTTCATAAAACTTTAATAATGAACATCAACTTCACGAAGTAATCCAATGGAAAACTAATAAGAGTATTACAAAACTAACTTGCGAAGCAGTTGTGAGTGCACATATCTGTCATAAAAAATATTTTAATAATCATATCAAAATTCAAAGAAAAACTGAGGCCACTAGGAGCTATTAAATTGCATTTACATATCTTAGTAGGTACATGTTAAAGACATTTTAAAATGAGTTTCATACTCTTTCCATTTCAAAATTTCATCACTATAATATAAAAAGAAGTCAAAAATTTGAATGGATGGCGATAGCCTCTCCCTTTCAAGTATTTAATAATACTTAACAATCATTATAATTTATTTATACTTACCAGTTCCTGTAACTAGGCCCTCTCCCAGCCATGGTTTTGCAAATTCATAAAAACCATCTTTTTCTAAACAAGTGTTGGCTACAGTCAAGAAATCGTCTGGATCGGTTATCACTACGAAAAAGCAATATCAGTATTTAAGTGTGTCAAAGAAAATTAATTTTCAAGAAATATTACTAAGCGTATAGTCTATATATAATGTTAAAATAATAATATAAAAATTCTCCTATAGAATTTAATATCAACAAAATCTAATATCTAGTTAAACAAAGAAAATCAAAATTTGTTTATAGAAATAATTATATAGAAGTAAAGCAAGGATATGAATAGTAATAAAACGTAAATTATACCATAAATAGTCCTTGGACCGATGGACGCAGAAATCACTCCACCTACTCTTAAACTCTCATACGACAACTCTTTAACAGAGTTCCACAGTTCTGAAAAAAACCGTATTATAGATTTAAAACTGGATATTTTAGCCAATGTTGAGATGCGAGTTTTTCACCTGTCCTGTTTCTCCAATTGTATTCAGCCCTTTTTAACGTCCCACTGCTGGGCACGGGCCTTTTTTCAATACGAGGGGGATCGGGCCATAGTCCACCACGCTGGCCAAGTGCGGGTTGGTGGACTTCACATGTCTTTCGAAAACTTGCTAGGTTCTCTCAGACATGCAGGTTTCCTCACGATGTTTTCCTTTACCGTAAGGCAAGTGGTAATCATGTTAGAAATGATTCGCACATGAAAATATCAGAGGTGCGAGACCCGGGATTTGAACCCGCTTCACTCGGTTTCCCAAGCGAGCGCGTTACCACTGGGCTACCACTGTCTTATCTCTAATATAGCTTTTTTTTCAATAAACTATATCTCTAATATAGCTTATTGAAAACCGGGGCATGTATCCTACTGAGGCGACTATCCGGGTTTTACCCTATACAGTACTTATAAGAAAAACACAATTTTTAAAAATTTTGTCTGTCTGTCTGTCCGTCTGTTTGTTCCAGATAATCTCTGAAATGGCTGGGCTGATTTTCAGGGGACTTTCACAGGAACATAGCAGATGTTATAGGGAGTAACATAGGCTACTTTTATTTTAGAAAAAAGAATTGGGGTTCCGCTCAAAAAAACTAAAAGAGTGAGTCGCTAGTTGTATAATAAAATTCACTTTTGAGTGTAAAAACTATTTAATGTTTGCATAAATTATTTATAAAATTTTAAAATCATTACTTACGTTCACTGTCGCCGATTAGTAAATGTGCATGACCTATTAAAGGTAGACCTCCAGGAATGGCGGGGGGTTCATTCTTGTTAGCATTCCTTCGACACCACACCCAAAGGCCGAAAGCCACACAGATCAGTATTATCATCAACATGATCTTTATCAAGTTTGTCATGTAAAAAAATAAATTGAATATAAAAAAATAACCTCAGTGTAGATTTATTAGTCTAGCTCTAGATTTTTTAGGATTTTTAAATGCTTTTTTTTATGTTATTTTAAATAACGCAATATGCTTCATTATAAAATTTCATCTTACTGATAATATAAATGTGAAAGTTTAGATGATTTGATGTTTGTTACTTAATCACGCCAGAACGGCTGAATGGATCTGGATGTTTGGCACAAATATTCTATTTACTTTATATCCCGGAAAAATGTACGGTCCCCGTGAGGTACATTTCAAATCAAATCAAAATATAATTTATTTATTTATTTATTTATTTATTCAAACAAAATCCACACAGCTACATACAAAAAAAAATTGTAAGTACAAAAATAAAACCTTACATAAGCCAATTACGGATTTTCATTATTTAGGCAATATAGAAAGGTAGACTAAGTTTACATTTATTTAAGAAAAGGCAAAAAAAAACCATGCATTTATATAAAGAGCAAAACAAAAAATGAGAAAAAAAATAATAATAGAAAGAACACTAACAATGATGATACGGCCATTCATTATTTATGACTAATGGTGCGGGTGTGTGTGTGCGTGTGTGTGTGTTCGTGTGTGTTTGTGTGTGTTCGTTTGTGTGTGTGTGCGCACATATGTGCGTGTGTTATTTATTAAGTTCGTTAATGATAGCTTTCTTAAATCTTCCTCTAGAATTACTAAATGGATTAACATTACAGAAATATTTATTATACTGTTGAGGCAGTCTATGAGTTACTGAGTTGCTACTGTAGTTAGAAGGACGACAAGGTACATGAAATAAATTAGTGTGCCTTGTGCGCCTTCGAGGGGTACACAATTGCAAGGTTTCTGTAATAAGATAAGGATTATCTATGTTTCCATTACAAATGTCATACAACAGCATCATGTCAGTCACAGTTCTACGTCTTTCTAAAGTGGTCATTTTATAATGTAAGCAAGATGCAATATAGTCTGTTTTAGGTTCTTTAGTACGATAGTTAAGATAGCGTATAAATTTCCTCTGAATCTTTTCAATGGTCTCAATGTACGTTACGTATTGAGGATTCCAAATGGGACTGCAATACTCTAATACGCTCCGAACATAGTAAAAATAAAGCGTTTTGAAAATATTAATGTCTGAAAAAGGTTTCGAGACACGTAAAACAAACCCAAGATTATCCAGATAGACTTTCACAAGCACTTTTAAATTGACAAATTTACATTTTTACATTTGTTTTTGTTTTTCTAGAGTCAAAGTAACGTAGTGAGTGAGTTATTGAAATATACAGAAATCTGTTTTTCTTTCTTTTATTTGCTGAGTATAATTTTACATATTAATAATATTAAATTTAAAATATTTAAATTAAAAAAAACACTTTATACCCACCACAGCCACAAACGTTCACAATAATCACCTTTAAAAATCCTATATCTCAAACTAAAATTTCACCAAAATCTCGCACCATTAGATGTTATATTTAAAGCCTTGTTCATATATCATGTAAAAATATAATAAAACAGGAACTGAGTGTATTCATGCATAGGTCTTTATAGTACGATTTTACTATTTATTATAAGTAGTATTCACAATCACTGTTGTTAAACTGCTAATGAAGTTTCACAATTACCGTTTATTAACAATACAAACATGTTATAAAAGAAATAGGTACATAGATAAGCAAAATGGCATTATTTTTAAATTTCATATTATTATTTGCTAGCTAGCAAGGCAGTGGTAGCCCAGTGGTAATGCGCTCGCTTGAAAAACTGAGTGAAGCGAGTTCAAATCCCGGGTCACGCACCTCTGATATTTTCATGTGCGAATCATTTCCAACATGATTACCACTTGTCTTAACGGTGAAAGTAAAACATCGTAAGGAAACCTGCATGTCTAAGAGTACCTAGCAAGTTTTCAAAAGACATGTGAAGTCCGCCAACCCGCACTTGGCCAGCGTGGCCTGATTCCCCTCGTACTGAAGGGAGGCCCTTGCCCAGCAGTGGGACGTTAAAAAGGGCTGAATACATACATACATACATTTGCTAACTAGTAAGTGTGGATCTACTATTTGGTAGGTATGAGGTGGTAGGTATGAGGTGGATGCCCAAAAACGGGATTATTTACGTTGTATAGGGGAGGCTTTTGTTAGTTTAGGAGTTTTTTGTTAGTGTATTTCTATTGAGCTAGAATATTATGAACTCTAGCTGCAGGTTTGAATTCACTAATTAACGACAAAATAAAATTTAGCTATGTTTGATCACTATTTTAACGCACGTAGTCGCACGTAGTACGTAGAAAAACTCTAAAAAGTTAAGTTGGCATTTATTATGTTATACCATTTTTTTCAGTAAGATTTTCTGCTGCGATATGTTTTATTATAATAATAATTAAAAAGAATATACATACAAACGAAAATAGAACCTCTTCATTTTTGGAAGTCGGTTAAAATTGATATAGACAAAGAGAACATAGTAAGAGTTCATTCAATTAATCAAAGATAGCGGAAGGGCGGGCCAAAATTTAGCAATAGACCTTTCCGATTTCCAACCTTTGCGATCATGTTATAAAGTATCTCAAACTTTGAGAACCAAAAATTAAAATAAAACCTCGAAAATATAGTTTTACCTATTGAAAATATCACATTTTCGCGTAAATCCAAGAAATAATTAATTTAGAAATTATTTAAAGGGTCCATTCTATGTGAAAGAGCCCTAAACTAGCAAATAGGGCCATTTGCGTCACATTTCGTGTATACTTCAAGCTGAAAGCAATTCGTTTGAGTGTCTTTATGTTGTCATTTCCGTTTGTTTGCCTGAAGTAGGTCGATTATCGGCCGTAATAATCGTACGCCTACTCAACAGTGAAGGTGAAAATATTTCACCACGCCGCCGTCGCAGACGCAGTCATGTAAGAATGTAATTCATGCCTTACTACTACTTATAGATATTTTAATACTTGCTACTACCTTACATACCTATGTAAATTTTAATTATTAATTAATAAATTGCAATAAAAGGATTAAAATAGTTTTTCTTGTATATCAATGGTACAATAATGCTTAAATGTTAATTTGCGCCAAATTTCTAAATAAATGCTTTGATAGTCTTATATAATGTTATAATTGTTAAATTAATGCAACTGTGTACCTACTTATTGATTCATTTAAAAAATCACACTGTTTACTTCTAGAATATATTTTGTATAATATTTTAAGAAACTTTATTTCTGTGCATGTGTTTATTTGTAAACAATCACTACATTTAGTTCCTAGTTTTTAGTTCCTTTTTTTATATTTATGTATATTATCGTAAGTGATTGTAAATAAACTTAATAAATTAAAAAACTGTTGTTAACACCTCCAGGTCAATTTCTAAGAAATTAAAATTCTAAGAAATCTATTGTTAACTGTAACGCCGGCGTGTACGCGTTCGTTGAGGGATTAAACAATTTATATTATAAATAAAAATTTGCATTTTATATCATTCCAGATTTTAAATATACTTCTTCACAATAATCTGAATCTATAGTTTTTAGAATTTATGTCTGTCTGTCTGTCTGTCTGTCTGTCTGGGAACGCATCATGAGAAAACCTCTAGACACATTTTAATGTAGCTGATTATCCGGGTCAACATATAGGATACTTTTTACCACGGGAAAATATCTCATCTACAATACAATACTACGTATAATAATACAATATTACGTATGTATATGTAAACTATATAACGTAAGAACAAACATACCTACCAATTTTTCTACAAAGAATGGTATCAAAACAATTATTTTGAAATAATAATATATTCTTTATATAGATATATGAAAGAAATAATGCCGTCATTTCAAAGGAAAATGTAGAGTGTATTTAAAAAAAAAACACAAAATTTTACAATTTTTATTACTTTATTAATACTTTAAAATTTTCCTTCCAATAACTAAACAGTCTAGTAGTAAAGCTATATATATTGTAGGCCTAAAGCCGCGGCATGAGCTAGTATTGCTTCAGCCGCCTGTCTCGTTTCCACGTGCGATCGAGCCGCGTCATACCACGTCGCCGCGACGGCTCGAGAGGCCCCTTCTAAATAACTCACGTAGCGTATTGCTACTGCTAAGTTACCCCTTTCTATCCAAAATCTATGAAAATTTATTTTATTTTATTTCTCAATAAATAGGTGGTTACGTTCTTTACATACAACTAAAAGTTTTTTTATAAGTTCTCATATTTATTTACTAAAATTATAATTATTGTACGGTTAAGACTTGCGTGAAGGGTGGTCCTGGACTTTGTGAAAATCAAAACTGCGACAAACAGATAGACAGAGGTAGCACATATTATACATATTTGCAAGTTAATCTCTGTTTCTGGTTTTTAGTCGAAAAGATATTGTAGCGATATCACAACTCTCAAGCGTTCTAGGAGAGAACTCTTATCGTTATCGCTTATATGTATATCGTTACATCTTTGATATACCTAGACACTAGATAATAATCAGAGAAGCCGATAATTACTAGATTGAATTATAGTACAATTACCGACAAATAAAACACACTAGCGACCCACCCTTGCTTCGCTAGGGTTCGACCCTAGGTACGTTTTAATTTTTTAAGCGGAACCCTAATTATTTTTCTAAAATAAAAGTAGCCTATGTTACTCCCTATAACATAAACTATCTTCCAATAAAACTTCCGTCAAAATCAGTCCAGCCGTTTTAGAGATTATCCGGAATAAACAGACAGACAAAAATTTAAAAAATTGAGTTTTTCTTATAAGTATCGTATATAATTTCATATGCATTTAGTAAAACGCTGTTATTTTGATATTACAAACAGGCACTTCAATTTTATTTATCTGTCTAGATGTATACTCGTAGATACTCGTACCTTGCCCGTTGTAATAAATCAAAAGTATCCAAATCTTCAAATGGCTCTTGTGGCGGCTTGTCTATTTCTTGCTGTGGAATACCTGACAGCTAAAAATAATATATGTATTTTTGTTATTTTTTTAAACAAAGTAATTTTGCAGAAAGACTATTTATTTCACTATTTATATAATTTTTATGGTTAAATTCCAGTTTCATCATGAGATCTGCCCCGTGGAACCCTAATATTTGTATGCTTATTTAAATTGAATTAAATGACAGAAATTAGTTGAAAAATAATTTTGGATCGTAAATGCTTGGAAAAAGAATTACTTTCTTTTAACACTACCTTCATAAACAACAACGTTGATTGTAGCCAAGAAATAAAATAAATTGGCAGCGGTGCACCTTCTTGCTCTACCAAAGCTACTTTTAATGCAGTTGCCTCCATCTAAAGTGCAGAAATATTAAAACTAGCTTTTTATTAAATCTAAAATAAAAATATAAATATTTTTTATAAATATAGTGTCACCAAAACTTTAAATACATCTTTTAATTTAAATTAACGTTAAAAATTCAATATAAATCGTCCGTTCTAATGTGAGCTACCACTTGTTATACTGTAAATAGTAGTACAGTGAGCAGATGAACTGCTCTTTCCAAAAAACCCTAACTAGGGAAAGTGTCGAGACACTATCCCTAGTTGGGGTTTTTGGAAACAACAGCTTCGAAGTAACAGTGTTCAATAAAACTATTGGACAGAGGACATTTGAAAAAAATAAAAAAATACACCATTATGATGCCCTAAGATGTCACATTTCTGAGATATTTTCCAATAAATATCGCTTATGGAGATAGAGACTATTGTTTAAATATAATTAATGCAGGTATACATATAACTCTAGCACATTTTAATGATTGTCACCGTTTTATATGGTGATTTTTACCTTTAAATATCTCGGCCACTTAACATTTTAAAACACCATAATGCTGATATTTTTTATTTATTTCCTATACTACTTTCTTAGATTTACGCGAATTTTTAACATTTTAAATAAAACTCTCTCCCGCGACAATAAATCCAAAAAAAAAAAACAAAAAAAAACATTAGATTTTTTTATAGTGCGCCTGTTTTTGACTGTGCGCCACAAATTTAGGGAAAAAATAAATGACGGGAAGTTGGCAATGATAAAAAGTTTCTATCCCCTTTAATCACCATCGATGTTATTTATGATAATTTTTTGGCACAGATATTAAATGAGAGCCAAAATAAAAGCCACCCATAAAACGGCATAGTATGAAAATAAAACAGTCCTAACTTACCTTCTGATATCTTTCTCGTAACACGCTCTCTGGCACCAATCCTTTTTCTTTTACTGATTCGGGTATTGCTTTTAATATTGTATCTACTAATTTATCGCCACCCCCTAAAATTTGTGACCCAAATAATTAAATGTTGCCAACAATTATGATATTTGTGTTATATTTTATATAGTTTAGTACACATTAATAAAATTATTTAAATAGTTATTTGTAATGTCTTGTAATTATTTAAGGTATATTGTCTTGTTTTCTTTAAATGATTTTTCATTTAGTTTTGAAGATTTTTGCCTTACTCATTTGTGGTTGTAAGTTGTATTGTATAGTGTGTACAGTTCATTTTTTGTAATAACAAGATAAATCATATAAGTAAAGAAATACTATATATATATATATATATATATATATATATATATATATATATATATATATATATATATATATATAGTTAAGGGTGCACAAGTGCACGCACAGACACAAATGCGCTCTATTACTGGCACTTTCTCTTCCTGGCACTCTCATACTCCGATGGAACGACAATTCGACACGACCAGTAAGCCTCCGAGGCACAGCGCCAACATCCCAACTCCAGGCTAATACTAAGATTTCTTAACAGAAACGTACTCAATAACTAAATATGACCCGACCTGTGGCCCGAACCGAGCACCTCCGGATCTGCAACCGTACATACTAGCCACTACAAAGGCAGTTTACCTAATTCATATATTTAATGTAGTTAAACTAATGTTATTACCAGATGCTTTTTCAATTGCCTTCAATTCCTTATCAACTTTAACATACGGCTCTCCCTTTTTAGTTGCTGCTAACAATGCGGCTCCAGCGCTCCAAAGCTCTTGCGAAAGCTTTTGGTCTCTTTCTGCTTTCAATCGGGCTGAAAAAGATTATGTTTCGTAGAAGAAAAAAGAATAGAAAAATATAAAAAAATTATTCCTCACAAATGATTGTATAATTTTGTAGGTAGTTAGATACTGTCTGTAACAACTATAATAACTTTTGAGACGTCTTAAAGCCTAGTCTCTCCCGTGACCATGATTGCTGTAAAGCATTCGAAATGTCAGCAATCAAAAATAAAAATAAATCCAAGGAAAAATCAGAAAATATAATTTTGTTTAGAATTTCAAATATTTGCATATATCTAAGAAAGGATTAACCTCTAAGAACACAGAACGTTAGATTCAGAATGACACAAAAGCTTATAATGGGTAACTTTTGTATTCATCTAATAAAGTAAATATATAAGTCCAAACCTAAATTAAATTACCTAATTTTTAATTGATTTTCATCTTAGTAAACAGTCCTGTTGCCAAAGGTACAAAATATAAAGTAATTCATGTGCTTTCCTTACCATTAAGTTTATCTTCAATAACTTTCAGTTTAGCGGCCATTTCTCCCAACTGTTGCTCAAATATTCCCTTTTCATAAGCAACCTTTTCCGCAACTAGCACTTCTAATTTTTTTGTTGTCTTTATATTGGCAAGAAATATTAAAACGGTTATTATTCGTCAATTCAATTCAAATATATTCAAATTAATATAAGAAACGTAAGTTGATACCTCTTAGTCAATCACACAAAACAAAGGAGGCACGTAGCATAAAGAGATTAATTCACAAAAAAATTAATTAGTAAAATAAACATGTGTACGTACATGAATGGGGAAGCAACCTAGGGACGAAGCCGAGCAAAGCGAGGGTAAGTCGCTAGTATTTTATAAATCGCAATGTGCGATGTTTAACAAAAAGTAATGTATATTTGAGAGCTAAGCGTTGGGGAAAACTAATCTGGGATCTATTTTTTTCTTTTTTAGTGTACAATTTCAAATATAAAAATCTTTGATTTACGTCAAATTATGAGTTTTAGTGCAGTTCATTCTTGTCTAAAACCAAATAAAATCTTATGTAAGAAGGGAGAGGGGGAGTCCAAGAGATCTTATGTGCTCTTACATGGGGGTAGGGGAGGTTCAAAATGGCCAAAATTGTCCTTACGTAATTAATGAATGGCACCCAAGGTTGCTTGGACGAGATCGTTTATAGCGATATGTGCATCATCGTTGTTGTATTGTTTATTTCTCTTTTTGTGTATTTCTTTTGTGGTGTACAATGAAGTATTACATCTATATTTAGATATATCTAAATATAGATGCAATACTTCATTCTTCTTCTTCTTCTTCTAAACGAGTCTTCGACTTCTATAGAAGGCCCAATTGAATGCCCAATAATTTATATAGATCGGTGATTAATTATTGACATGCCCCATTTACCTCTTTTTCCTTTTGTGCTAATCTTTTTTCCAATGTTTCCTGATGTCTCTCTAGTTGGTTATTTAATGAATCTTTTAATCGTTTATCGTTAGCAAGTTTTTGATCATTGTACTGTAAATATAATATAATATGTTGGGACATTAACACACAGCACCATCTAGTTACGCAGTAAGCTACGAGGTTTGTTCTATGAATACCTGATAGTTGATACACTACATATGTCTAATGTACCTACATATAACTTTAAATACATATGTGCATATTATAAATATAAACATCCTTAACTGGGGTACAAACATTCGTGCTCATCACACAAATGAATGCCCCCAGCGGGATTCGAACCCGCGACCGCTGGCACACCAAGTACGGTCACTACAAACTGAGCCAAACGTATCGTCGAACAAAAAAAGGCAAAAGAAGAGAAAAGGTCAGATTTTAACGAATGTTTTATGTGTGCGTGTGTGCGCGCGTATTTGTCACTCCTGCACACTAAGACGACTTAACGGTTTTGGATGAAAAGTGAAAAAATTACGGGAATAACACATAGTCTACCGTTACAATAAAATGGCGCTAACTGTATATAATATTTTATAAATGCAAATGACATATAGGAATGTCCTTTTGCGATGCAACTGTGCCTCTAGTAAAAAATCTAGTATAAAATAATTGTACTTAATTATTCATGTAAGTACCCGCTTTTGAAACTCTTTATCCATTTGGGCCCTCTTCTCCTTTATAGCACACTGTATCGTTGCTTCCCATTGTTTCTTTTCTTTTTCTCCCACTGGTTTTAGCATAGCTACAAATGTTATATGAAATATATGAATTAAATATGTAATAAGCTTATATATAAGCAGACAGTTGTCTAATAATAATAATACTGGAATATTATAAATATTCCATAACTTTTGGCTACTATTCAGTTCAGTTTTCAATCTTATATAGTAACTAGCAACTCACCCTCGCTTCGCTTGGGTTCGTCTCTAGCTTGATTCCCCATACAAACTTTCTTCCCCATTTTCACCCCCTTCAGAGATGATTTCCTGGATAAAAAGTATAGGATACTTTTTACCAGGGTCCTTCCCTGTGTCTCAAACTATCTTCCTACCAAATTGCATCTAAATCGGTTCAGTAGATCCAGAGATTACCCCCTACAAGATTACAAACTCACAAACTTCAAACTTTTCCTCTTTATAATATTAGTATAGAAAAGTATTTAGCCCTTTTTAGCATCCCACTGCCGGGCACAAGCCTCATATGTAAATCCGCCAACCGGCACTTGACCAGAGTGGTGGACTATGGCCTGATGGGCCCCCTGGTATTTAAGTAAAAGTATTGCTTATAAAATATTTTTTCTACAACGCGAACATTAATAAAGGGTGTTAAGATACCAACTTGCATACGCTCGGTCGACTCTATCTGTCATTGAAGCTGCAATATCATTCAATTGGGCCTTCAATTGCTGCGACTAGAAATAAAATACAACTACATTCTCGTAAGCGCAACGATACTATAAGTGTAATGAGAAAGTTGTAAGTTGATAAAATATAAATATTAATCATCATCATTTGTATAAATAATATACATACAGCACTAAAACTACAAAAAAACTCTAAAAAAATAAACTTTCATTCACACTTTCATCCCCTATTTTACTCCCTTATAGGGTGAATTTCGAAAAATGCTAAAAATATATTTATTTAATTGTATTTTAGACCATTAATACCAAGTTTCAAGTAATTCTGTTTTTTTTTTGTTTTCCCGTGGGCATGAGATAATCTCCTGCGGTAAAAAGTAGCCTATGTGACTCCCCAGCCCTCCAACTATCTCCACACAAAATAACACTCTGTTTCATTGTGAAAGGAGGACAAATAAACAAACAAATACACTTTCATATTTATAATATTATAGAAGTATGGATAGTATGGAAGTATGGATTCTCACTGCCTCAATGCAGTGGCTAGCATGTACGGCTGCAGAGGTCCTGGGTTCAAGTCCCGAGTTGTGCCAAGCTCAGTCATTGAGTCTTTTAAGAAAATAGGGCTTAGAAAGAGTCTAGAAATTTTCAGTAACAGTCCGAAGCTAGAAAGTTGACGGTGTTTCACCCCCTTCGGAAAGTACGTAGAGCCATCAGTCTTACACATGATCTCTCGAGTCTCACCGGTCGTGTTAAGTTGTCGTCCCACCAGAGTATGAAAGTGACAGTTGAGAGTGCACTTGTGCTTACGCGTGTACTTGTGTTCTATAATATCTCTTGCACAAATCGCTAGTCTCAATGATGTATAACGATAAAAATATGAGTCAACTATATATTTGAGTCTAATAACAACACCTTTATGTTTTTATTATTTTTTTAGTTTTCCTTCCGTATGTAGCCTAAAAAACCATTTATGTACACTTTGTGTTCACATAAAGAAAAACATATAATTCATTTACTCTCCTATCGAAATTTATAAGACCTGTTACATGAGAGTAGGACAATCGCAGCAATAGTTATTAAGTAATTTATAAGATATTTACTCGGAGACTTATACGGGTTCGAGTCCCGCTAGGGTCATGCAGTTGTGTGATGAGCACAAATTTTTGTAGTCCAGTCATGGATGCTTATATTTATAATATGTACATATGTATTTAAAGTTATATATTTATAGTGTATCAACTATCTGGTATCCATAACACAAGCCTCGTAGCTTACCATGTAACTATGTAGATGGTGCTGTGCATGAACATATTTTTTATTTACATAAAATAAATATACAAACTTAACCTACATATCTACTAGTATGGTAGAGAACCAAGTCCATATCACCACTGACTTGTAATTTATTCTCTTCGTACTTTAATTCAGGAAACATCGTCTCATTCTCTTTATAATATTTATTTACTAGTGATTCTACCTGAAACATTAAAATTCTTATAAAAGCAATAACGACTACAATAAACCTAAATCATAAAATTTATGTTAGGTATTAAAAAGAATATATTTTATTCTTAGACCATATTCACGTCATTTAAATAAAGAAAATCATCATATAGAGGTTATACTCATGTAAAAAGTTACTAACTTTCTGCCACTGGCTATCCAAGGCAACAGATTTAGCGTTCTCCAACTGATACTGAATAAAGAATGCCTTTATTTTCTGAAGATAATCGCTCATAAGCTGTTTGGCACTTTCGATATCCTCTCTAGATCCTGTTACTCCACATTCCAAATAACGGGTTAAACTCTCTAAAAACAACATAAATAATAATTATTACTTTTTCTGTTTTTATATATATATTATAAATTCTCCTAAAATAATGTTAAAAAATGCATTTTGCACATACTACCTGTACGAGTATACATACAGGTGGTTATGCGGAGACTCATCAGCTAAAATACTAGTACCCATCAAATGATTTAAACTCAGTGTTACTTTATCTGTCTTAATGGGGTGTACCAGGATCGCTACTACTCAATCATGACGCCCCGAGAGCTGGTTTACCGAGGCAGACCACCATAACCATGGGATTGCTCCCACGGTCCACTCTGCTATCAGAGAAGTACCAGGAGCAACCCGCACGGTATACCTCGTGTCTCCAAATTCGTTTCTTAGCTTCACGCCCGGTTAAATTGCCGGACGCTATGACCCCCCCCCCCCCCCCTTTTTAACGTTGGGAAATGCATTTACGCACGAGGTGTGGGACTCACCGACAAAGCCAGTACTACCCACTAAAACCCAACAAAACCTTCCCCCGTCTTAATGGGGCGTCGCAGGATCGCTTACGTATTCAACTACGACGCCCCGACGGCAGGTCTGCCGAAGCAGACCACAACAACCACGGGGTTGCTCCAAGGTCCACTCTGCTATCAGAGAAGTACCAGGAGCAACCCGCATGGTTTACCGCCCTGAGAAGAGGGCCGCCTCCCACCGCCCACCGAAGTGGGCCACCTCCCTATACGTTTCTTGGCTTCGCGCCCGGCTGTATTGCCGGGCACTACTGAGCCCCCCACCACAACAAGGTGAACGCACGTTGGGGGGGACGCTTATGACCCCCCTGCAACTCCAACGGCTAGACGGATTTGGATAAAATTTAGTGTACAAAGTATTTCCTGGAATAGCATATATTTAGGCTATTTTTAGTAATAAAATTTCCTAAAAGATGGCGCTAGCAACGCACCCAAGCAAAGCGAGGCTAAGTCTTCTCATATTACTTACCAATAGCCGCAGTAGCCTCTTCTGCTTGTGGAATGTGTTCATTAATTAATTTCAATCGCTCGGCCATATGACCATGCAACTCTTTTAGTGTTGAAATCGAAAAATGGTGCATAGTATCCGTTACAATCTGTAAGAAATGCTTATTTTCAATATGAAGTAGATATATTTCATAAGTATTAAGCCAATAACCGCGCTTCGAAACTGAACCAGTTTTTAACAAAACATTTACTTGTATAGTCAGTCGTTAAGTAATCTAAGATACTCGTAGCATCAAAAATATCCAGTTCTATTTGTAACGTGTAATAGACAAATTTTCTGACGGCAGCTTAATAACTTATTTCTTTGAATTTCAATTCAATTCAATTTTCTTGTTAATGTTTTCATATATATTTAAATAAATAATCCTCCAAACCTTGCCGATTGAGCACAAATTACTTCGCCAATGTCACGTAGAATGGAGAAGACACGAAAGAAATCTTATCTTTAGCTTATTAGATATAAAAATTCGACATAAGGCCCATAAAAATTATGTCAAATATCTGTCTCCAGTATGGAATATCACAGTTAAATAGATTATTGTGCCAAACCGTAAGACAAGTGTTCCTATTATTTTTTGCTTAAGTAAATAAATAAATATGTTGAGACATAAACACAACACTATCTAGTTCCATGGTAAGCTACGAGGCTTGTGTTATGGATACCAGATAGTTGATACACTACACATATATTATAACTTTAAATACATACATATTATAAATATTATCCTATTTAGTGAGATGTCTTCGGATAACAAGTACCTAGTATTATTTTTCGGTTCATAAACAAAAACAAAACAGTTCAGTACCTTTTTCTTCTATTTGTCAACTGATTTCCTTTTTTTCTTGGTTAATATCTCTCTCTCTCAAAAGGAGAGAGAGAAAAACTTAGCAATAAAAATATTTAGAAAGATTTTTTTTAAATAGACAGGTAAATTATAATGATCTGTTTTCTTCAAATTTTCTATAATAAAACTAAAATAAGATACAAATGTTAATACACAAGTGTAAACATTTTTTTTGAGAAAATAAAGTATTATTATTATTATTAAATGATCATGGGCAAATTTGGACCACTTAGCGAACACTATTATTAAAAGATAACATAAGTACCTACCTCAGTCTAAGATAAAATTGTAGTTGAAATATTTTGAAGATATACCTATATAAGTACCTTCATATATAATATATAAGTACGTTTTAGCTTAAATTACATAAATTTCATTGATTTTATTTTGTTTTTAATAAAAATGTTATGTTAGAAATATTTCCAATGTCATGCTCTTATGATTGTTTTGTTTAAAACACTCATTATCAAATGATTAGCTATTAGATGTTATATAATTATTTCATCCTCGTAATTATTATGTAAGTCAGAGAATCTCAAAGTATTTACATGAGAATTAACTTGTAATATATCTCATTAATAATGAACCCTTCGAAACTACGGAATAAAATCAACAACTTGGTCATGACAAATCGAGTGCGCATATTACTTACATATTTAAATAAAACCTAAACGTTACGTTAAGATCGATGCATTATGAAATAAAACCAGACAAATTTAAAGCTATTCATTTTAGTTCGGTAACCTTTAATTAACAATACTTGCTAATCAAAAGTCAAAAATTATCTTGCGAATTCATAGATATGGATTACTATGAGAGGCTACAAGTTTGAGAAAGTCTGGTAGCGTTATACAATTTTAATGGTATTTTAGCAAATGCACCTTGTGATACGTGGTATTAAGCTAAGTACTCAATAAGTTATGATTCGTTGTTCTGTCATTTTACCAGACTCGTGTCTTGTTATATTATGTATCAATATCAAGGCAGATTCAGATATTTTCTTGGAGAGAGATCCTATATCCAATTATCTATGGGGGCAATTTTTACATCCCCAGGTAAATCAACTCTAAGTTGAATGTAACTCAAGCCGGTTTCTCATATTTAAACAATTAAAAAAAAATTGAGGATACTTTACAATTAATTTTACAATTAAATCGGTTCAGTAGATCCAGGGATTACCCCTTACAACCTCACAAACTCACAAATTTTACCTCTTTGTAATACTAATATATGTATATTATAGATTTATGGACCAATTGCTCATTTAATATTATAAAATATAAGTTTAATTTTTGCTATAGCTACCTGATTATAAAGAGTACACGCTGTGATCACGGTACAGTAATTGCTAAGAGCTTCTTCACCACGGTCTTTGAGACGTTCAACAATTTCGCACACAGTTTTCGAAACTACATTAGACGGTGTCTCATCGCATGGTGGCTCCGGCTCGATAGATTCTAAAACCAAAAACATTCTGTACAAAAAACTCTTTATATAAAAAAAATGTGTACATACGTAAGATAGCAGACACGTACCACCTTTTTGACACACTTCACATTCCGTTGACGCGGCTTGGAGGTGAAAAGTAAATTTAGTTGTTTCAGTAATTCTTACAAGTATGTGCTTTTAATTTTTTATTATCGAATGCAGGAAATTTAAGGCGCCATCGGTTCGTATAATCGATTGCTTTTGGAGACTTTTATTTTCAAAGATTTTATTAGAGTTGTTATACTCTCCAAATAGTTAAAAAAACGCGTAAATCTAACATATAATTACAGAAAAAAGATATTTTCTTAAGGCCTACAGAATAACTGTATACGTTCTACAATAAAAATTTCAAATGATTTTTACTTTTATAGAATATTAGACTTACTTTAACTATTTTTTTATTTATTGATGTATAACTCAACAAAAGAGCTAACTCATGAAAGGAAAAATTCTAATTTTATATTATTACATTTTCAAACAAACAAATTAGTATTTGAGTACACCGGGCGAAGGTTCGCAGTGGGGACCTCATCAATGTTAGATGTGTACCGGATTTTACGATTTCTGCATGCTTGTGGCCTTACGATACAGAATTACTAAAAATTGTAATTACAAAGAAAAATATCTTGAGAAAATAAAAAAAAAAGGAAGCTAATTTGAACCTGAAAGTTTAACACCTCCAGATAAATTTCTAAGAAATTAATTAAATTTCTAAGAAATCTACTCGTATTGTTAATTGAAACGCCGGCGTGTCTGCGGTCGTTGAGGGATTAATAAAACATTTTATACTTCATAAAAAATTTCTCGAAATCGATGGCGCCTTAACTAACAGAGCAATAAGAATCTACTTCGGGATCGAAAATTTACTGAGTGATAAATTTAGAAGATTATTTTTTTTTACACATAGATATATGTAATATTTTTTTTTATTTCTCCTGTTTCTTAGCACTCCCTAAAACAATGCTCTCATTTTATTAAACAAAATATTTCAACCATATTATGAATTTTATATAACCTTACTTATGATAGGTTTCGGCTCAATGTCCAGAGAACATGGTGTCGGTTCACCTGCCTTTTTTAAAGTGTTGAAGTAATTCTTAACATAATTTACACATTTCTTCGCAAACTCTCCGTAAGTCAGGTTTTCTTCATACGCAATGGCTATTATATCGTCGAACCATGGCGCATGGATGGTCAGCCAGTCCCGAATTTCAGGTGAACGTCTGAAAAAAAACAATTTCACATGCCATTTTTTAAATGATTGCGTTCTTAAAATGTCATTATTAGACTTGCAACGAATAATCGTCTACTATTCAGTACTCGGCCTTTCATTCTTTTCGGCCGAGTACCGAATATCTAGATAGGTACTAATCAGCCTAATGCCGAATACTTATTGAGGTAATATTGTTTTGTTGTAATCAGATAATTGGTAATTGGTAGGCTCACAACGTCACAAACTTTACCTCTTTATAATCTTAGTATAGATTATCAATATCTCCTTGTGGGATATTTTGACTTTTACCTTTACAAAACCAATACCAACTTAGCAATAACAACGAATCCGCCTGCCAAAAACAAAACTGCCATCGCTCCCCAGAAAGCGCTATCGTCTTTTGGTTTCGGCGGTGGGGGTGGCGGTTTTTGAGGACATTTCTCTCGGACTTGAACCTTGTATTGTGATGGGTTGTACTGATGCAGAGATGCGACGTATCTATCTATAGGCTGGTGGCGTTGCTGTAAATTCCTGTTGCTTTACTTTAAGAAACTGCGATTGTGATAATCGAACTACTATAATATTATAAACGTGAAAGTTTGTATGTGATGAAACAACTGAACATAATCGCTAGTGAATTTAAATTTTCAATTGAAGTAAACATAAAAATATCTTCAAGCAGTAATCGAATCTATTTGGGACTGCATTAACGATGAAAACTTTAATTTTTACAATGAAATCTTTCTTTTTTGAGGTAAGTAGGGAAAACAGTGCAACTCTTCACACATCACCACATAGATTAACTGACTGACAGAGCTGTTAAAGCTACTCATAAAATATATTGCAAAGAAGTTCATGTTTTTAAACCAATTATTTTCGTTTTTATAGTATAGAGGCCGAATTAAAAACTTGGAAGTAACTAATAATCGATCTTAATAACTAAGCAAATCAGTCGATTTTGAGTTAAGGAAACCTATCATCTGTCTATACATATAATAAAATTGTAACTAAGCCGAATCTGTACATTAAATATTTTTTGGAAAATCTTATTGAAATAAACATTATTACCGATACAGAGGCCGAATCTATGGTTTTTAGAATTTTTACCTGTCTGTCTGTTACCGCGTCACAGAAAAACCACTAGAGGGATTTTGATGAAATTTGGTATGTTGATAGCTGGTTATCTGGGTCAACATATAGGACACTTTTTACCCTGGGAAAATATCTAATTTCTGAGAAAAAATACAAAAACTGCAATGTAAGAGTATACTAATATGTAAAACCTCAGAATTTGCTTTTTGGTCATATGAACGCGGGCGGAGCCGCGGGCAATGCCAGTCAAATAAATATAATAGTAAATCATAATTTAATTTCTTTTTCTCGTCATAAAGGTAAGTAAATACCTATAATATAATAATAAATTAGGTAATTAATCATAGGATGCGCTGTTTAAACAAATTATTACCAGAGTTCCGCAGATTCTTCATTCGTTTTAAGTTGCATATTTATTTAGTACCTACACAGATCATATAATAACTACGGTACCTACATACATTTTGCTTGCACAATCTGAACTAAATTCATGGGCTATTGCATTTAGATATGCATCAATTATGTACTCACCAATAGACACCTTATATTAAATAAGTTACTTCTCATTCGAAACATATTCTGCATTAAGGAAAATTTATTTTTATGTGCGATATATTTTGTGTTTTATAAAAGTTTCTTTTGACGTCTATTTCGTTCTTACTTATTTCTGTTTACGTCTTGCCAGTGTCATTTGTAAGAATTTTCTATGACTTTAATACTTTCTTAGATTTACGTGAATATTAGATATTTTAGCTATACATATTTTCTATCAGATCATTTTAAATTATACATATTAATTATCTCCAAATAAACTAGTATTTAAACAAACGGACATAAAGAAATTATAAGGGTGATTTTTGCCTTTTGGCTACAGTTATTCTAAAAGACTTCTAAGTAAATTTAGATATATGTACTATTTTAAATAAAACTATCTTTTCGGATTTTTTGGCGGAATTCCGCGAAATCCGAAAAGATAAGATAGTTTTATTTAAAATGTCAAATATTCGCGTAAATCTAAGAACGTATTAGATATACTATATTTTCTGTTTTTTTTTTTGGAATTTTGTAACAATGTCTAAAAATTATTTATTATAACCATTTTTCAAACTTTTTAAACCAGTGCTAATACTAGTTTCTCGCTCACTTTACTTTACACATTATTCGGTACATTTATAATGCATTAACATTCAAAACCTAAATGAAATGAGAATGGAAATAGACAAATAAAACAAAAAAATTAAATAATAATCTAACTTTTAATTACATACATATTTCATATTTACAACTCACTACAGATCAGTGTTACTTTTTGACCAATTTCAACACAAAGAGGTTGTGTTGACTTGATAAATGCCGACATTTGTCAAATAAATTTGAAACTACAATATAAGAAAATAAGGTACATTTTTGAATAACTTTTATAAAAGTTGATGTCATTTTTGAATGAGAAATAAGAGCAACACTGAAAGAAATATAAAAACTAACAATTAAGTATTGCCGTCTTTTTATAATACAATAAGTTAATATATTAAATAAAATAATGTATGAAGTCGAAATTTACTCTAGACTCGCTCAAATATTATGCCCAAAAAACAAAAAATCGGCAGTAAAATCTCAGTATAATAATTGCCGAAAAAAAACCAAAAAAATTAATTAACAATTTAATCAATATTGGCTTTACAATTTTTTTGCAATAAATTAGACACAGACTATAAAGACATTTTACAGATAGAGTAAGCCGGAAACGGAAGCGTGCGCCATTACTGCTTCCGCTGCTTGTTTGATTTCAAGATGGCGTCTCGCCGCGTCCAACCAAGCCTTTGCTGCGGCTCGAGGAGCTCCTTGCAATAAGTTTATATATCGGAGGGCAGATGCTAAATTCCCATGATCCATATGGTATCTGGAAAAATGTATGGTTCATAACAAGGTATACTTTTTATGTTTGTATGTAAGGGTTAATCTCTGAAACTATTAATCACATTCTGGAAATTATGTTACCAATAGAAAGCTATATTACCACTTAGTTCTATACGTATAAAAATGTTTTATTGTCAGAAATAACTTTAGTAAATTCGTAATAACTTGTACTTGACTTGTACTTGTTCTTGAATGTAAGTCAGAAAAAAAAATATTTTCTTAGATTTACGCGAATATTTGACATTTTAAATAAAAGTATCTTTTCAGATTTTTTCGCGGATTTATTATAATTTTTGGTTCTCGCCGTTTCGAATGACCTTAGAGACGTCTACACCCTTAGTCTCTCTTTTATTGCTGTAAAGCATTGGAAACGTTGGGAAGCAAAAATCAAAATAAATCCGCGAAAAAAAATCGAAAAGATAGTTTTATTTAAAATATCCATGTACATTAAATAACATTATCGGATAATGTGTTGTTGCCGTGAACACATACAAACACACGCACGTCCAACGATTTTGACTCACTAATCTATACTAATATTATAAAGAGAAAAGATTTGTTTGTTTGTACCGAATAAGCTCCGAAACTACTGAACCGATTTAGATGAAATTTGGTAAGAAGATAGTTTGAGACCCTGGGAAGGGCATATGATAATTTTTATCCCGGAAATCAATAAGGGAATGAAAATGGAGATGAAAGTTTATATGGGGATGCAACCTAGGGCGAAGTGAGGGTGAGTCGCTATTACTTTATAATATTGTAGCTAATATTTATAGTTTATATATGTGTATATATTTGTAACCCCTTTACTCGGAAACCGATAGACAGACAGATTTGGATGACATATAGACTATAGTACATAGATAAAAAATAGAATAAAAAGTAATATATAACACAAATTACCTCGCCCTCTGAATTATATCAAAGGTGTCTAACGTAGTGAAGTCTGTGGGCTGATTGTCTAACTCGTCTTTGGGAATTTCAGCGAACTGAAAAAATACATAATTGTACTATTAAAACATTATTTTATAACATACAGTACCTGGACGACCGATATTGACTACACGTTTAGCTCAGTTTGTAGTGAACCTATTTGCTGTGCCAGCGGTCGCGGGTTCGAGTCCTGCTGGGGACATTCATTTGTGTGATGAGCTCCAATGTTCGTACTTCCGTCATGGGTGCTTATGTAATATATTTAAACGAGCAATTCTTATATATCTATACCGGCGATCTTAGAAACGGCTCTAATGCATTTCGCGGGGGGGACGTGGGTGTTTTCGGGAGCGAAAAATCTATCTAGATTGGTCTTATATCTGGGAAAACGCGTGTTTCCGAGTTTTCATGCGGTTTTCTTCGCATCATTCCACGCAAAATATGGTCGCTAATTTCGCACGCTTGGGGATAAGCATCGTGGTTAAGCGGCCAAGGCACAAGATTGACAATCACAGGAGTCCGGGTTCGAATGTTTTTGTTTATTTATTGAGGTTTTTGTTTCTTTTTGTTTTTAAGCCAAATTAAAAAGGAAATTGTGCTCTCGGCCAAAAACTCCGAGCGAAGCTCGGTCGCCCAGGTACTATTTATAATATGTACGTATTTAAAGTTATATATAATGTTTAGTGTATCAACTACTTGGTATCCATAACTCAAGCCTCGTAGCTTACCATGGAACTAGATGGTGCTGTGTGTTAATGTGCCAAAATAATTATTTCATTTACTTATTCGCTCGGCGTAGGCGCTCGTTGAGTAGGTTATCATCCATTAGCTAACATTTACGAGATGGCGCTATATGGTATTGTCGGCATGAGAGCAAATAGAAAGAGGCTTAGATCCTTTTAATAATTATAACTATTAGTAATAAATAAACATAACGTACCTTTTGGAACAGTAATTTAGATTGCAACCACGAAAGAAAGTATACTGGCAACGAAGCTCCGTCGCGCCCTATCAGAGCCACTTTCACTGCGGCCTTTTCCAACTGTAAGAAATTAATACTTTTTAAGATAAATGATTATATTTATTAAAAGGGAGTAGTAACTGGTATCCCAGTGGTAAAGGTGAAGCGAGTTCAAATCCCGGATCTCGCACCTCTGATGTTTTCGTGTGCGAATCATTTCCAACACGATTACCACGTGTCTTAACGGTAAAGAAAAACATCGTGAGGATACCTGCATGACTGAGGGAAGCTAGCAAGATTTCTAAAGACATTCTCAGTCCGCCCGCACTTGGCCATGCATGGTGGATTACAGCTTGATTCCCTCGTATAGAAGGAAGGCCCACCCCCAGCAGTGGGACGTTAAAAAGCGCTTAATACAATACATATCAGAAAAAAATATATTACCCTATCAAATCTTTCCCGTAGAGTCTTCTCGGTGAGTATTCCCTTCTCACGCACCTCTTGTGGAATACCGTTTAGTACAGTTTGCACTAACTTGTCATCTTTGCCTGCAAAAAAATACAAACCACCCATCTCAAAATAAACAATTATATACATATATAGACGGACTCCGCCAAAATGAACGTCAAAGTCAAAAATAGTACCGTAATTTAGTGTTTATACTACTAATCTCGTTTTTGCCATACATGTCGTTTACTTTCTTGAAAAAATAAGGCAATTTGTATGTATGTATTAGTTGTTAATTTACAATTACTGAGAGAAAAATATGAAGTCATAAAAAATACTATATCCTTTTATGTTTTTAAAAATATGTTATCTTGCGCTTGAAATAGAGATACTGTAATATTATCTTACTTAATATTATTTTCTCTTTTATTATAATACTAGCATCTCCGGGTACGTTTTAAATAGATATGAATAGTTATAAGCCAGCGTTAGCCATATAAATTTTAAAGTCTCTTTTTTAGGTTTGCTATCTGTAGAGACAACTGCTGCCAGTAGAGCCAATTTATTTTATACGGCTCACTCAAATTATACCAAATCAAATTTTATTATACAAATTAACAAAACTGTCGAGAAATAGTATGTGATGAAGAAAAAAATCAATAAAAATACGTAAATAACTTAAAATGAAATATACATAAAATAACCATATTTTACAATTTTCGTATCCAATTATATGATCTGGCAGCCCTGGCTATAAGTGAGAAGAAATTATATATTATCTATTCTTACCAGCAATTTCCAGAGCCTTGATCTCTTTCTCCAGCTTAGCTTCCGAGCTCTCACACCTGGTGGCCGCGTGAAGCGCCTCCGCCGCCGCCCAAAGAGACTGGGACCTACGTGCTTCTGCCTCTGCTTTGGTTCTCGCTGGAATGTGCATTTTTAAGCAATCACAAAAAAATAAAAATAAAATTCGCAGATATTTTTACTACCTATGATTTTTCAAAATTGATGTTCATCCCTTAAATTAAAAACCTCCCTAACTCGGTTAATTTTGACTGGATGAAAAAAGTCATGAAATCTTTTTTATGTAAAATTTTAAGCTTTACATATTTTTATTAAAACTTTTTTGTCTAATTTTAATCAAATTTGAGTAATTGGGAAAAAAACACTTGACCATTTTTTTTCTACCCTTGCCGGGGTTGCAGACACGAAAACCTTTACACATTATTTTTGCATCATTAAAACTACAGTACCTGGGCGACCGAGCTTCGATCGGAGTTTTTGGTTAATAATATAATATTATTTTTTTTAAACTAAAAACTTGAATATGTACAAGAAAAAAAAACAAAATTAAAACTTTGTATCCGATTGGGATTTAAGCCCGTACACCTGTGATTGTCAATATTGCGCCTTGGCCGCTTGACCACAATGTTTATGCCCGAGCGTGCGAATTAGGGACTATACTTTGCGTAGAATCGCGAAAGAAAACCGCATGAAAACTCGAAAACCCGCGTTTTCCTAGACAAGACTAACCAAATTTCAGCGAAATCGTTAGAGCCGTTTCCGAGATCGCCGGTATAAATAAATACATAAATATACCAGAATTGCTCGTTTAAATATATTAGATAGATTATATCAAAAATGCAAAGTTGAGTGCCAACATTTTGATTTCAGACCTTATTTGACTGGAATATATAAGAAGAACACGGCTTTTAATTTTTTTCTATCTGTCTGTTTGTTCCAGATAATCTCCGAAACGGCTGCACTGATTTCGGCAGGACTTTCCATGGCAGATTCAGACTCACCCGAGTAATTTAGGCCACCTTTAATTTTAGAAAAAGAATTAGGGTGCCGATCACTTAATAAAAAACAATATACATTACATTTGAGTGTCTGTTCAATGGCCTTCAGTTTTCCTGCCATCGCTGCCAACTCCTTCTTGAATGCCACTCGCTCTTGTTCCACTTGCTCAGAAACAGACCGACTGAATTTACTCAACACCTGTCGAAACGTTCATTATTAAAACAAAACATAGTGTACGGTTTCACGTACATTTTTAGTTTTGCTTACTTTTCGCAATAGATTTTTGAGGCAATATATCGCTACATTTTTTTACGAGTGCATTTCAAGACACCAAGCCGTACAGACGCGGCCAGTTGGTGTCGTCAAAATTATACTGTAACTTCAGTAATTAAAGTACTTAAAACTTATAAATATTTAAATGTGTGCACTCTAAACTCTAATAACAACTACATTGTACTGTTCTAACTGGGACGATACACATAGAATTTTCCAATAAAACTATCTTTCAGGATATTTTAGCAGATTTACTCTCATTTTCAGTGACCATAATTGTTGTAAATACGACCCGTCGATAACATAAAATCACAAGAAAGGACAAAAATCCGAGTAAAAAATAAATGGGTGCGTGTAACGTTTACGCGCGGTAGAAGTAAAACTTCTTTGGCAAATATAGCAATTAAATAAAAACAAATCAATAATTAAATAAAACATATTACACACATATATTTACAGAATATCATCATATACGGAAAGAATATAATATTATAATATATTTGTCAGACAACAACGGGTACAACGGCAACATGGCAATGTATTCTATCTCATTCTCTCGCCGGCTTAATCTTATTATAATATTTATATGTTTATCTCTTTTTAGTTTCATCGAGTTTCAAATCGCAACGATTCTAAAGAAGTTTCACTTCAAAAATTTGAACAAATAGTACAAACCTCCTTTTCCGTCCTAGCGAGTTTCTCCTGCATCACTTCTTGTTGGATCTCAAACTGTTTCTTCAGTTGGTCTTTCAGTTTTCTATTGGCTTCCGCTTGAATTTGTAGACTCTGATGAAAATATATCACATTAATAATATTTATTCCTAACAAGACTATCTAATATTATAGAGGCAGAGTTTGTTTAAACCCGCTAATCTCAGGAACTACTAATCAGATTTAAAAAAAATATTTTTGCATTAGATAGCCCGTTGATTGAGGAAGGCTATTGGCTATATCAAATAATATATAGTCTATCTATTCCACATACTAATCGTTAAAACGTACCTAGGGACAAACCCGAGCGAGGGTGAGTCGTAAATCCTACTAAAAACAGAAAGTTGTAAAGATTATTTGTCTTTTGTATGTTTGCACACTAATCTCTGAAACTCTCTTGTGAGTCCCAAAAAAGTTTAGTTTTGGAACGAACTTATCGCGTTATACTCGGCACATTAGCGGATAGACTTAGATGTGTAATACTTCCACCGTCACGATACATTTTATTATTTACTAGCGACTCACCCTCGCTTTGCTCGGGTTCGTCCCCAGCTTGCTTCCCAATACAAATTTTCAACCCCTTAAGGGATGATTTCCGGGATAAAAAGTATCCTATGTCCTTCTCAGTGTCTCAAACTATCTTATTACCAAATTGCATCTTAATTGATAGAGATAGAGATAGACTAAGAGCGCCCCGAATGACATCATTATAATTACCAGGAGAAGTGCATTAGTGTTAAAGAATTCGTATATAATGGGTACTCCTTGAAGTTCACGGTGCCGTGACAAAAGTACCAGGCGACCATGTACATATTATGTAGTGTTCGTATGCACTCTTATGATCCGTCATAAGAGTAGAGAGTCAGTAGTCCAGTCATTTAGATTTGTGGTATCCCAGCACTCGTGGTATTCGTGACAATTTTTATGACCCAATATATAAAATACCCCCCCCCCCCCCCCCCCCTCCCGTCATGCTGTGTCATAATGACATTACAATTATTTATTATTTAATGGCACAAGTAACAATTAAAATAAACATTAGTATTACCTTTAACTGAAATTCTCTTTCTTTTTCTTGCCTCTCCCTTTTCAACGTGTCTTCCACTTTAGCTTCAATGATGGCCTTTTCATCATGACCTATACATATTAAAATCTCATTAACATTATAAATGCAAAAGTTTGCATGGACGTTTGTTACTCATTCATACCAGAACGGCTGAACGGATCTGGATGAAATTTGGCACAGAGATAGATTATAGTCTGGAATAGCACATAAATACTTTTTATCCTAGAAAAATGTAAGATTCCCGTGCGATGGATTTGTTCTTGTTCGTGACAATATACATAAATTCATACATCTATTCTAACTAATACGTTTTACATATTATAAAGATTTTACACGGTTTTTTTTATATTTTTTTTTATTTGAACGCTCTGAAACTACCGACTCTCATTAGAAAAATCCTTTTGACATTTTATAGCTTATTTATTAAGTTATAGACAAACTATTACACGTCGCTGGTTCGAGTCATTAAGCATAACACAAGCCTCATAGCTTACCATGGAACTCGATGGTGCTGTGTGTTAATGTCCCAATATATTTATTTATATATACTTACATTCAATAGCTCTATTAATTTTCAATTCCCTTAGCGTTTGTAATTCGGCTATTTCATTCTGCAGATATTGAATCTGAAAACAAAAATGGACATAACAATATAATATCGTCAAGTATAAGTATTTTGTGGCCACTTAAAATTTAATGTGACCACTTCAAATTTTTTGTGACCATTTAAAAATTGACCACTAAAAATCTTTATATGTGACCATATAAAAAGATAATTTTTAGGATTCCATGGCCAAAATTTAAAGAACCCTTCAAACGAAATGTATGTATGTCACAGCCATCTTACTCAGTAATTATTGGAGCTTTACTGATAAAATTTAGAAAGTCTAGTGTCTAATGAACTGCTAGACAATTCTAGTTGTATATTCAACTGTAGTAGTATACGAAAAAAAAGTGAAACTTCTTTGGCAAATATCGCAATTAAATTAAAACAAATTAAGGGATTGAGTGCGGGCGGACTGAGAATGTCTTTCGAAAACTTACTAAGTTCTCTCAGACTTGCAGGTTCGATGTTTTCCTTTACTTGTCGTACAAGTAGTAATCATGTTAAAAATTATTCATACATGAAAATATCAGAGGTGAGAGACCCGGGATTTGAACCCGCTTCAATCGGTTTTCCAAGCGAGCGGATTACCACTGGGCTACCATAGCCTTTACAATAACCGCTTACATATAATAAATAAAATCCTCGTATACCTGTTTCAATGTATACATAAGCAGTATATCAGTATCGCCTCGTACATCTAGCTGTCTAGCGTTCAGGTCGATGCCTGGGAATAGCATTTGCAGTTCCTCTTTATACGCCATACGAGCTGCCTCAACCTGGAATAGAGATTTACAAGTATTTATGTGGTATTATATCATTATTTATAATATGTATGTATTTAAAGTTATATAATATGTGTAATGAATAACTATCTGGTAGCCTCGTAGCTTACCGTGGAACTAGATGGGCCTGTGCGTTAATGTCCCAAAAACAAATCTATCCCACAGGGACCACACATTTTTTCTGGATAAAAAGAAACCTATGCGATATTTCAAACTATAATCTATCTCTGTGCCAAATTTCATCCAGTTCCGTTCAGCCGTTCTGGCGTGATTGAGTAACAAACTTCCATCCGTCCTCACAAACTTTTATATATAACAAGATTTTTCCTACAATTAATATTAAATTACAAACAAATACAATAACACAATACCTTATTCCAATACTTGTCACTCAGTACGGCTTTCTCCAAGCATTCTTTATATGCTGTTTCTGCTTCACTTAGATCTGCTCTAAACTGCTTTATATATCTGTTAGTGGCTGCTACGCTTTCTGGCGGCGCTTGAACTCCAGCTTTTATCATACGGTCCAGGGTTTCTGAAAAGAATAATATACAGTATAGGAAGTGTTTAGTATTTTTTATATGGTATCATCTTAGGTCGGGTTTGAAATGACAGTTGTCAATGGCATTCGGTATTCGTCGGTCGGTGGGACGAGAGCTCCCCTTTTGAATTGTGTCGGTTACAAAGAAAATCAAAGTATTGCGGTCGGATGGATTAATGGGCTTATATATTATATTCTACATACACACAAAACACCCCTAGTGATCAGTGTCTACGCAGGATTAAGGATTCCGGGCCCGGCAACGCTTCCACGGCTAAGTCCACGTACAAGGTACACAATATATATTATAATTTATTAGCGTTAGTTTTATATATTTTACTCCGCGTAACGCGGATCATACAGGAAGTATATGACGATAGTATAAGCCTTACTTGAAATTAAACTTAGACCTTAAGTAAGCACGTAAAAAGTTATATTTGTTTATTTTTAGAACATTTAAATAAAAGATTGATTTTTTTAATTCATTAATCAAATGACGTCATTTTGCTTTGAACGAAACGCTCTTTCATTTTATGCACATATCGTAAGAGTCACTATGGAAAAGATAAATCCGCCATATTGAATTAAAAATGGCGGCATTTAAGAAATCGTGCATTGTCAGGAGAACAATACGTGTGTGCCAAATTTCAGCTCAATCGAACACTGGAAAGTGGGCCAAATTTAACTTGCAAGATTTGATTACAGACAGACACTAGAACATATGAAACTAATTAAAAGCTTGTGTAATAAAAGATAGTTCACCACGCTGGCCAAGTGCGAGGCGGACTTCACATGGCTTTCGAAATCTTGCTAGGTTCTCTCAGACGTGCAGATTTTCTCACAATGTTTTCCTTCACCGTAAGAAAAACGGTAATCAAGTTGGAAATAATTCGCACATGAACCATATCAGAGGTGTGAGCTGTTGACTTTTTTACATACAAAAAATATACGTACCAATAGCCAATTTCGCCTTAGATGCAGCTTCTTGAGCCTTCTTTATGGTTGAATCTCTCTCAAGGTTTGCGCCTTGAAGAGATGAAAAGTGCTTTTTATCCAAGTCGCCGATGGGAGATTCTATTATCTGTAATTAGAGTAGTCGTTACATACAACAACGTATTTATTAAACGCACGTTTAGATATTTTCTAACAATCCCCTCCATCTTTTAGAAGACAATTATCAAAAATGTTCACCAGTTAGAATTGCCTCATATAGTTTTTAATGTTGTATGTGTGATGTTTTTTTATTTTTTCTTCATATAATGAAATATATTATAGTTCATATTGTGTATGTACATTTTAGTTGTTTATTATTTTTTGGTTGTTTTAATTTTTATAATTTTTTATTTTTAGTATTTTTTAGTAATACTATGTAAGTTTTTAAAATTACTAATTCAAAGAATGTATTGTATTGTTTTTCCGGTATTTTTTATATATTCATTATGATGTTAAATTAGCCTGTAAGTGTACAATTGTGTGTAGGTATACAATTTCTATCATAGAAACTTAAGAGTGTGCTCTAGAATAAGAATTAATATTGTATACAACTAGCTGTTAGTTTCCTATTAAATAAATAAATAAATAAAAATAATAAATTAAAATAAATAAATAAACTGTTATACTTATATATGTTATACTTAAATTTTTTTTTATATTTGTATGTTAGTCCTTCACACTGACACAGCTAGACCGCTTTAGGCTACCGTCAGTAATGAATTTTATGAAAAGATGGCTTTGCCTGTGTATACAAATATAATGATTTGAATACAAAAGCCACTTAGTAAAGCTAGTAATACATATAACTCTATTGACCATGAGGTTTTAAATAAAGAATTGTGATATTGATATGTGAAATTAAAAAAAACTATGATTTTAAAAAAACCGGTCAAGTACGAGTCGGACTAGCTCACGAAGAATTTCGTACCATCTTACAAGATATAATAGTATGTACTTTTTTTATAGACTTTTGTAAAAGAAACATTTTTTTTAATTTGCATGGCGGCTACTTTTAAATTAGCCATCTTGGTTTTTTATGATTTGTTGCTATAGCGGCAATTCAAATACTCTCTGTGAAAATTTCAACTCTTTGCCTATACAGTTCATGAGATACACCCCGCTGACAGACAGACGGCAGGACAGCAGGGGCTTAGTTATAGGGTCTTGTTAACTCCCTTCAGATACAGAACCGTAAAAACAATCAATAAACAATAAAATGTACAGTTGTATTATCATTAAGATAATAATTTACTAAATATTCATAATTTTACAATTTCATTTTGTTCATGGACTATACAAAAGCTTTAAAAAATATACAGAATATAAGAACTCAACGCTCACCTTATACAACGCTTTATTATAATCAGCACAATGTTGTGTTGCTTTCTTATAGTTATCGATGGCTATTTTGGTGTTTACATGCATATCGTGTTCTAGCTCCACCATGTCTTTGGTTATTCTTATGGGAGCCGGACTTTCAGGATCACATTTCTCAGTTTGGACGAGAATAGCTGAAAATTATAAAATTTCAGTCTCTTAGGACTTAGAATTAAGAAAAATGATATGTTATGGGTCTTCTCCGTTCCACGCATCGATCAAAAAACGCAGCGACCAAAAATGTCCTCGCCGAATGAGCTCATTTGAACATTTGGGCGCGCTTTTATTATGTTTATGTGAAAACAACTTAAAGCAATGCACTTAAGGTTTAATTTACATTGTTGCATATTTATTTCAGCTAGAATGATTACCTAAACACAGAAGTGACAGTTTTAAGAGAACTTTTGTATGGGATTGTGTATCTAGTACTTTTTTGATTGATAATTCCACGTGACATTGGCAAAGTAATCTGTGTTCAACTGGCACGAAAAAAAGAGAGTTAAATAATCTTAAGGGGTTTTCAATTTCCATAATTTTACAATTTTACTAACGATTAAAAAATCATTATCTTTTTTATACAATTTATCGCAACATTAGTAAGCAATATATGTGTTTTTTTTTTTGGATTATGCTATATTTACAATTTCCATTAAATAGTTTTTGCAGTTTTTGTAAACGCCATCTATCGTGTATTCAGGAAAATAAAATAACTCAAGTAATAGCCTGTGTTAGGACCATCCATTTTCATAGTAAGGAATATTATATTATAGATAGATATATAGATATTTATAGTAGTATAATAATTGGCGCAATAATGTCATAGGGTTGAAACGTATCAGTACAGGCTTTGATAATGGATGTCTTCATAAATAAAATGGAAATGCTGTTAGTTGATAAACGCATCACTTGCTACAAAGGCTGGGTCGGTTTAGCCAATTTTTATTTTAAAATGTTCGCAATGCTCTGGATAGTTATCAAAAAATTGAGAAATTCGAGAAAAAAACTAAAGTATCAGTTTTTCAATTTTTTTTTCTCTTTTGAATTCTGTTACATGGCAATCTGTTTATAAACAATGAGCCAATCCTTTGTCTTTTCTATAAAAAAAAATATGAATTTATTTCTTTAGTCAGGATAATGTCTTTAGGGTATTACTTTAACATTAACAATGTCATATACCTGGTGTTTCAACTTCGGGTGTCTCCAGCTTCTTCTCTTCAACGTACAACGGTTCGAATGTGGGCGGGGGTACTGTTAGAATGACGTGGTATCTATGTTAGTTTAAGTTAAGTTTTATTATTTATTCCCCTAAGTCTAAAGTATTGAAAACAAACATGTTTGATGTAAATTAATCTGAAATCATGCTTTTTTTAAATGAAATTAGTTTCTGTGACAATGGACAAATAAATTATTATTTAAATCTAATTATGCATATAAGTTATTTTAATGGGAAGTTGGAATTTGAAAAAGACATGGTCAGATACTTTATTACAAGAAAATACTTTAAAAATAATATTTTACATAACAACAAAAAATATATATTTTTAAAAAATATTTATATTATATAGAATAATTTGAAAGGCATCATAAAGGTACAATAATTATTTTGTTTGGATTAAATAGAACAAAATTAAAAAGATTCACAAGCTTTCAAACAAATATGCTAGCTTTTTAAAACAAATACCTTTACCCTTAGATTTGTCCTGAACAGTTTTTTTATCTGTAGCTGCTTGTAAAAGAATTAAAGTCATATTTATTACATTTTTACTTTATTCAACACTATTTTTATTTAATAATACCTATTGTCTTTATATATTTCTTATTGTCAAGTATAAGTAATAAATACTGTTACTCATAGTTAACATTAAAGATTAAACTTCAAAACAATAAGGATGTACCCTACAAAAAACATCTACACTTTACAACACTAAACATTGGTATACTCCCATAAAACAATCTAGACGAAATGTATCCCACAAGAGAAAGAAATTGCTCTAATGTTAGTAATACAAATTTTAATAGAAAATTAAACTCACGTTCATAAGTCTTCTTATCGAAGAATTTCTTAGCATCTTTTTCTAAATTTTGTTCTGATCTTTGTTGGAATTCGAGTGGAGAAACGCCTTCCTACAAAAAAATCCATAAATATTATAAATGCGAAAGTTTGGGTGGATGGATGTTTGTTACTCAATCACGCCAGAACGGCTTAACGGATCTGGATGAAATTTGACACAGAGATAGTCTATAATAGCACACAAGCTACTTTTTATCCTGGAAAAATTTATAGTTCCCGTAGGATAGATTTGTTTTTGTTTTTCAGTTTTTCTATTCAGTACCAAGCGATAAAACGACCTAGGGACGAGGCGGAGTCGCTACTAATATATAAACTTGGTGGGGACTTTGAATAGCACTAAAGTCACATAATGCTTACTAGACAAGGAAATCCATATAGTTAATTTTTTAAATTTTCATATCCAATGTTACATTACAATAAAAGAGAGATATATACGAGTAGATAAAATATTCCAGCAAAAAGAAGCAATCAAGGTCTTGTTATTTTCATCTATTTTCCATGTAAGGGTAAAAACAGAGTAATATACATTTTTTTTTATATAGATACAGGGGTTAGTAACAGTGGTTCCCATGGAATATTAGTCTTATACAAATAGCTATATAGAAACACAGATAACACAACATTTGAAAAATTACCTTTCCAAACATAAAGTTGCTAATACTTGTAGTAGCTTTATTAAACTGGTTCAAGGTAAACTTCCAATATGAAGTATTTTCTTGGTATACTAAAGCCACAAAGTCATTAGCCCAGGGTGCGTTAGATTCTAACCAATTGCGAGCCTCAGGACTAGATCTGAAAAGGACATTATAGCATTTGTGTACATTAACATAGTTTTATTATTGTATCACTGCCTCAGTGGTATAGTGGCTAACATGTACAGCTGCACATCCAGAGGTCCTGGATTTGAGTACCGGGTTGCGCCGAGTTAATGAGTTTTAAGTCACAGTAACAGCACAGAGTATGGAAGTTGGCAATTTTTGGCAATGTTTCACCCCCGTGCCTCAGAGAGCATGGTAGTAAGCCGTCGGTACTGCGCCTGATCTCTCAAAGTCGCGTCGAATTATCGTCTCATCGTAATTTGGTAGGTATAATTGTGCTTGTATCTATGCATGTACTTGTGGACTATAATATCTCCTACACAGAGATAGCAAACAGCTAATCTATGTTTATAAGCAAATCTGTATTATTTTATGAGTACTGTTATTATTTTTATGTGACTATATGAATAATAATATTATAAAATATACACTGGGCTGACCTAATTGCACTCACATCACAATAACTAATACGAGTGTGGCTGGGATATCATCAATTTATATTATTGTTCAATGCTTTAATAATACCTCGAATGTTTCCAAAAGGAGACTGCCTTTTAACAGAATACCCATTAAGCCTCAAAATTGCAATTGTAATGGTATACTTTAATATATATATACAGTTTTAATTAAGACTAATAAAAAAAAAATCTATGAAAAGTAAAAAAATGAAATTAACTTACTTAGCGTATACAACAGCTGCACCAGTCAAAACAGTTGCACCAACAGTTCCCCAGAACAATTTTCGAGACTTTGGTTTCTCTTTATTTGGTGGGCAGTTCTCCTGTTCAAACTTAGCATACCGGCGCCTTGGGGCTCGCATTACTATCAGTGCAGCACATGATCCATCCCCTATTTGTTTTCTAACCTGTAAGTTTATTATGTAACAAAAATAGTTTTATTATTATAATGTACTGCAATAATCTTAAAGAAATATAAGTATTTCAATAAGCAGTATGTTTTCTTCCCTTCTGTGTTGACAAAAATGTTATTTATATATTATATATATTGTTATTTATAATAAATTTGTTGATGTCAAAATTGTATCATTTCAGATTTTGTCCATGGCAACTATGTATTATTAAATTAGTCATTTAGTTCATTAATGAATATCTTATTCATTCTAAAGCTGTCTATATCCAATTATCTTCAAATTGGTGTTGTAATGTTAATTTATAACAAACTTTTAAATCTCAGCTGATTGTCATTGACCATCAAAATACTAAGTGTATTTATAGGTTATTTACAAAAATGACGTCCATAGATTGTTATGTAAGGTACAACAATAACAAAGTTTGTTGTGCTACACAACTTAAACAAGAAAAGATACATTAATTAATATTTTTAAAGCTTTAAAACAATTTGATAAATTCTAAGTATAGATAATTCAGAAAACAAAAATAAAAAGTCCGATTTCTATCTAAAGGCGGAGTAAATAAATATCTGGTTCACATTTACTGATTAAATGTTACAAAAAATACACTTACCAAAACTAAATTAGGATTTGTTAAATGATTTGTAAATCTATACATTTTCGGCACTCAATCTCTTCCACTCGGGCTGTCAAAGCAAGACCAGATAGATAGCCATAGACAATAGTCAAGCAACTAGGGCTTGCCTTAAGCTTATGAATTATGATTACCTAGTGTGACATAATATTTAAATATACAAATTAAACATGTCGTTAATATTAAATGTGTATGCGTTTCTCATTAATTTTGTACGTAGATGATAATTGTTGATATTTAAAATAACATAATTTAAATTTACTAAAATATCGATATACTGATATAATCGATATGTTATCTATGTATTATTTGTCAAGCTAAAACTGTTCAACAAGTACATCTCTAGGGCACAAATATTTAATATTCATAAATTTTCATTTTTCAGACAAAATGTTTCGTTTTGCGATATCAGGTAAATAAAATAACTTACTAAGATTATATATTTCTTTTTTGTTGCTTTATTTATTTTATGTTTATTATTGCTTGATTTTTGAAGTGTCCTAAATATTGAATAACGTTTGTTAACTTAGATTTTAGACTGATTTAAGGTTATTTTTTTTCAGCATTTCGAAATATACGACCTCTAACGATACCATATTATAATGCTGCCAGAATCATCACTAATGAATCGAAGAATTTTTCTACCCTAAACTCGTTAAATATAAATGCAATAAAAATTACAGGATTTCAAGCAAATTCTTTATTAAATAACACACAAATATTGGACATTTCTAAGACTGTAGTTGTACCAACAAGAACAGTGACAAAATTTAGTTTAAAACGAGGCAAAAGGAAGACAGTTAAAGCAGTCGTCAAGAGATTCTTTCGATTACACTGGGGTGGATGGATCAGGACTAAAATTGGTCGTCACAAGAAACTATGGAAAAAATCAGGGCCAAATAAGCGACGCTTAAGGCAACATGTATTCTGCAATTCCACTCAAACTACGTTATTAGATAAAATGGTTACAAACTTTTGGAAAAAACCTAAATATTATGTGGATGACCCTTACGCACCATACCATACACGAGAAGAATTTCACATAACAAGAAAGAAACCAAGAGATAATTATTAATTAGTTATGTAATAATTAATACAAATAGTAAATAAACAAGTTATAGTTAATATATATATTTCATTTAAATTGGACAGATATTTCCTAATAGCAAGGAATAACATTGAATTGTGCGAGAGTTCTTCGAACATATTGAGCCAACAAATTTGTTGACAGTTGAAATGAAACTTTTTTTTTTAACAAGCTTATTATCTACAGATAATTTTAATACGATGTTTATTGTACACAATAAACATCGTATTAAAATCATTCCAGTTATAATATTCAAGAAAAGTACAATTAAACAGAAACAAATTTTAAAGGGTATATACTTACTATAAATATCTTAATTATATGGATTTGTTCTGTCCGTTTTCCATTTATTCAAATATCTGTAAAGGTTGTCTCAGGTACTGCTCATAGCAATAAGATCACCATAGGCTTAGGTTTTGACTTTTGCCTATTGTAATTTGTCTTCTTCTTTCGAGAGTACCGTGTACTCTGAAATCATAGTGTTTATTACAGAGATTACCAAATACCGAGTCTATCTATCCATCCTCATATATTAGAAAAATAGTTCATGTGGGACAACACACATGAACCAGAAGTTAAGAAGAGATACATCAAAACAATGTATGTACATACCTACTAGAAAATTGTAGGTCTTAAAAAGGCTTACAGAAAAGTCCACAATAGCATCTGTCTATTTCCCAAGGTACACTAGCAATAAGTATTAAATGTATTTAAAACATACCCGGGGTTGCACTTGTGCGAAGTGTGGATAAATCGCTAGTCTGTAATATATTGTATGTAAATACTATAATTATATATTAATATATTAAAGGGTTTTAATTTGTTTGCGTGAAACCCTGTTTCTTTTTCTTAAATAAAAGTAGCCTAAGTTACTCCTTATACCATCAACTATCTGTCAGTGAAAGCCTCGTCAAAATTGGTCTAGCCGTTTCGGAAGTTTAGCCGAAACAAACAGACAGATAAAAAAAATAGTTTTTTTTCTTATTGGTACCATATATACATACTTTCATAAGCATTTAATAAAAAGCTATTATTTTGACATTATAAACAGACACTTCAATTTAAATTATCTGTATAGATAATTTCTTCGCTCTTAATATTACCAATTTTATACTAATACTAGCGACCCACCCTCGCTCCGCTCGGGCAGCGTCCCCAGGTGCGTTTTAACGGTTAATAATTAGTATAGGTTCCTCAGAGATATGAGATATTCTCCTGCAGTAAAAAGTATTCTATATATTGACCCGAACAACAAACTATCATCATACCAAATTTCATCAAAATCTGTCCAGTGGTTTACTCGTGATGCGTTCCCAGACCGACAGACAGACAAAAATTCTAAAAACTAAAGATTCGGCCTTTGTATCGATAATAATGAATATTTCAATAACATTTTCCAAAAAAATATTTATTTTACAGATTCGACTCCGTTAGAATTTTATTATATGATAAATTAACTCCCCTATATAAAAACTCCAATAGGATCCTATCAAAAGCGACAAAAGCCAAATAGAAACCAATAAATATTTATTGTTATATTTTTAGATTTACGCGAATGTTTGACATTATTAAATAAAACTATCTTTTCAAAGCATTCGAAACGTCGGGAACCAAAAATCAAAATAAATCCGCGAAATAATCCGAAAAGGTAGTTTTATTTAAGTGTTTATTGGTTTCTATGTGGCTTTTGTCGCTTTTGATGGGATTCTATTGGAGTTTTTCAACAGGGTCTTCATCTTTATATCTGTAATATAAAGCTGAAGAGTTACCTAATTTGATTATCTAAATGAAAAAATGATTTTGCATTTTATAATCTTGTTAGCTTCGATCAACAATACTACTAGATAACGTGTCACATACAAAATCAAAGCTAAATTCTGTCCGCGCGAATATGCACTTATACAGCTTCATTTGTATACTAACGACCAAGACAAAGTTCTATAATAGTTTTATTTTCAAGCTAATCAACACCATAGCACCTTGTAATAAAGTCACAAATCTTTGAATTATCATCATACACTTACGATCATTTCATAAGTTTTATAATCTGTATTGTAAAATCAACCTTATTCTAAAAATATAAAGCACTTTTTCCCGTTCTTGCTTTGTGAGCTAAATCATTGTTTTGTTTCTGCTTGCTTCTTTGTATTGGCGCGTATATTGGCCGACCTGGGACAAACGTTCTTAGGGGATTTAAAAATGTTCAAAATTTCATTTTTATGTTATTTCGTAGGTTAAATCTTAAAATATTGACTTAATCTTCACGTATTTACCGAAAATAAGACACTCCGTCTGAAAAATTTCTTCTTCGCGCATTATTTTTTCAACTTTTAAATATATATTGCGGCATTGTAAACGTGTTTACGTTGGCAGTGTTTCAATAGAACTAATCGAAATATACGCTCACTTTGCAAGTGCGCTTATATTTACCTAGACGGATTTTTTACGCCGCCGCGCCGACCCGATATCTAGTAGTATTGTTGATCGAAGCTTGTTAGTAAATACAAATGTTAAAATCTATAGTCTATCTTTACAATTTTGAGAAGAACCTCAATAATGTTTAATTTAATGAATTATGATCCATTTTCAAACACGGAAAGAACACTATTATTAAATGAACACTGTTAAATAAAACAAATAAAGAAGTTCACAATAATTTTATTTACGTAAACACAATCATTCAATTTTTAGATTTTTTTAGAAATGAACAGTTTAGTCGTATATAAAAGATAGAAACAATATTATAATATATTAGTTCCTATTTGAATAAATACCCAAAAAAAGTGTATTTTTTTATTGTTCACAGATTATTATTTTTTAAACATAAACTGTATAAGGTCTGTCATTTATTAAAAATGCGAGGAAATAGTAAAATATGTTCACATATAATTTAAAATGGAAAAATAATTTACAAGACACTGGGTTTAAATAAATTAAAAATATTTTTTTGGTACTTGGCAGTGGATTAAGGAAGATATTTTTAAGGGAAGAAATAAATAAAAATTGAAATTCCTTTCACACGTTCACAGGTAAATCATCTAACTTTAAATATTTATCAGTAACCTGTAGAGGAAAACACAAACGTACTATAAAGTTTAATATATTTTAATTCAAAATCTCATCAGTATTTAAAAAGGTAACAGATTAAAACTGGATTTAAGATCCATATTTATTTTATAAACATCAATACTTCTTACTAGTCTATTTCACAACATTTGAATTCTAAAATCGCTAATAATTTACACAATAGTAGTTAACAGGTAAAATGACAGTAAAATTTAAATATAAAATACATATTGCCCAAGGAAAAGGAAGTTTGTATGGAAGGGAAAAATTAGATAATAGATTATGGATAGATATTTACACAATAATTTAAAACTAACGGCCCTCTTTGGTTCGTCCGCTGTCCGTACGACATAGTACGATTTTTTTACATATTATATGTATATAATAATAAAAATTACAAAAAAATATAGCAATTTTCCGTAAAACTTGTTAAAATAAATAATTCATTACAATACCTAAATTATCGTTGTACATATTGTTACCAATAAGTATCTTCAAAAGAAAATACGTTACTTAACCATAATAAAATAAATTATACATAATTACTACAGATAAATTAAATCTCTGGATAAAATGTCAAATGTCAAAATAAATAAAAAAGTTATAAATATTAATTGTCTCTTTAGTATTATTATTGCACAAATCTTCATAAGAGAAGTGGACGTAATAGCCATATAACAGTAAGTTTAAATAACTCGACTAGCATCATAATACTTTCTGCTTAAACAAACAAATCAATTGACAACTTATGTTCGTAACTCTCATGTAAAAAAGCAGTCATGAGGACTGCCAACAGAAGTGAAAACTTAAAACTATAAAAAAACAGTTGTTATTTTTGGATATTCAAATTGTTTGATCTTTAATTAAAACTGTTTACATTTATCTGGTTTTGACATCTATCGGCACTCTGAGTGTTAGCGTTAACACGTCACGTGACCATGTCGATGACGACTTACATGAATTTACTCCCCATCCAAACCTGACTATTGAAGCTTTCACTTCAAAAAACTTTAAACTTATTTATAGGGCTTATCTATGAAATAAAGCTGGTGATACACAAAAAAAATATAGCATCAAAGGCAACGGAAGAGATAATATACGAGTAACATGATAATATATCATGTCATTAAATTAATTGATCGATGAAAGTTTATGAGTTATTAAATGACAAAGTGTTAGTTCAGTTTCAGAAAAGAAATTAAAACGAAGGATGTTGAATACATCAGATAGAGATGCATAGAAATATATGTACAGATAAATAATATTTATAATTATATCAAGAGTAAAAAGTAATATATAATAGTACATGTAATTTGTTCTAATAAAAAATGTTATTTTAAAACATCCCCGGCCATATGTACAGAGTTTAAAATAGAAATCTCGTGAAGTAACACTAGATCACAGTCTATATTAAATACGTCAACATTTATCTAAGAGTTTTACGGGCAACCGTTAACGTCAAAACGACGAATAGATTAAATAAATGCCCCCTATAAGTCGTCTGATTGAAAAAAACAATATTGTATCTAAAAAAAATCTTTCATACCAAATTGAAAAAAAAAACACAATATTTTATCCGGCTCGAAGGACTAATGATAATTTCTGATATTTCGGTATAAATATTCGCTTTTCTCAATCAGACGTGATAAATTCTACAAACTACTAAGTAGGTTCATTCTAACAGCAACTAATAACCTGAAGAAACAGCACTATTAAAGAACGTCCATGAATTTCTTGGGTTAGTCAATTGATTTGGACGGTTTCACTTTGTCCTTTTTGTCTGAACTGCTTTGGCTGCTCCTAAAAATATAAGCTTGTTAGAAGATATTGTTACAGAATTTTAAATCACTTGTATATGAAAACTCGCTTACCAGTTGAAACTTAACCGTCACAACATATGGCATAACCTGTAAAGTAAAAGAAATATATTTATATGAATTTAGTTTAAAAGAAAGTAAAATATTTTAAAATTAATGGACTATATTTTTTTGCTCGACTACATGCGTTACATGTACGGTAACGGTAATATTTATGTACCGATAGTATATTTTATATGTGTAAGTCAGATATTGCTAAAATATAGTACCAAAAGTCACATTGCAAGGCACATGCAAACTTTCATCCTCATTTTCACCTCCTCAAGAGATGATTTCGGAGAGAAAACAATTGTCTCAAATTATGTTCTTAGCAAATTTCATCTAAATCGGTCCAATAGTTTCAGAGTTTATTCGGCACAAACAAACAAAAAATCTTTCCTCTTTATAATATTAGTATAGATTTAATAAAATGCACAAAGGAGCAAAAAAAAGTCAGTCAGTGTTTTGGGACGCCCGGTAGGAAGAAAGTTCCTTTCGCTGTCTGCCCTCCACTCATAAATACTGTCACGAGTACTATAGAGTGTCAAGAACATCCAGGAACGTATATTGTTCATGTTATAGCTAATTGAAGAAAGGTGCACAGAGGTCAGAGTGCAAACGAATTTCTTATAACATACACTCCTCAACACTTATGCTCGCCTGGTAATTATGATGACGTCACATGGGGTGTATACAGTAAACAAAAAAAAGTGTCGTGACGGTAAAAACTACAATTCTTTCAGTCTAGGCGAATGAGAGCTTTAGCCCAGTGTGCAGAGTCTAAAGTGCGATAAATAAACTTCGTTTCAAAACGCGTCTATATTTACAACACTAATATTATAAGTCTTTGTATGCTTGTTACTTTCAAGCTGTAAAAGCTCAATAAATTTGAATCTTAGATTAACAACACAGACTACTTTTACCCGACTGTGGCGAAGCAAAAAGGATGGTTATGTATTTGACATGTGTCCGACCCTATAATCTCTTACAATTACGAAACAACTTAACCGACTTTGATAAATTATGCAAACGCAAATAAAATATCCACTGCAAATACTATGCTCCTACGTGGAATATTACTATATTTTTAGTTCGCAGTCGAGTTTTTTCTTTTTCAAATTTATTTTTTTATTATCAATCTAGGTACTACACGATTTTGCTAAGGGCATACATTTTACTCATCACTTAATAGTGTTGTGTCTGTATATATACTGTATGCCTGTATGTATGTTGTGTGTTCGTTTGTTTATCAACTCACCGCCCCTTATGTTTAGATGTCTTGTGCACGGGAGGCGGTTCCGTCTCCCTCGTCTCTTCGCGTGTGCTTGGCGCGTAGAGGGATCTGTAGAAAACTTCGCGTTCACATCGATTATGTTGTGTTTTAATGATTTTTGTATTTGATTATATTTGTTTTTATTTATTAACCGACCTCAAAAAAAGAGGATTCATTCTCTTATTGTGAATCGATTTTATATTATAAACATATTTATACTTGAGAGTATATTATATTAGGCCAAGTTTTCTAGAAGAAATGTACCGGTATTTTTTAAGGCTATTTTGAAGTCGGTTTGTTTTTTCTTATAATGTCATTATATTATTTATTCTTCTTTATTAATTAGTGCTCATAAATTATAATACTACATATTACACTAAAGTAAATATTTTCCTTTAAAATGATATTTTATTTATTTATAAAATATGATTAGGTATATTATGTCTAATTTATTTAAACGGATTTAGTCATAGATATTTAGATTTAGATGAAACGTGCATTACCTACATATGTATATATAAAAAAAACCATTGAAGCCTTTTACTCTGGAAAATTTACCTTGCATTTACAGAGTAGCCAAGTTGAACAATATTTATTTATATTGATTTTCTTGTAATATTCATATTATTAATTATTACATATATTATTAATATATGAAATTGTAATGAATTTTTTTTCCCTTCACTAATAAAATTGTAAAAAAAAGTAATAAAAAATGCATACTTTATACATGTATACATATTTAATACAACTTATAAGTAAAAAAAAATATTTGACTATCTATCTGATAATTAGGCTCACGCTTATGCACAATATTTGAAATTTCACAAGCTTCAAGAAGTAATTGAAAGTGAGCAAAAATTGATTACACTGTTCTAATAATAAAAATTGGTAACAACATAATTATTTTCAAATATAAATAAGGATATATGTTATGTCTGTTTGTAAATTTTAAGCGCCACCGTTTCCCGTCACACCACGTCGTTTTTACTGCCAAAGCGCCAATAGATGTTTCACATCAAAAACTTTTAAAAACTAATGCTTTTAAAACACTACAACGTACCTAGTAAGTTTACTTCGAGCCGGTCTATTGAAATTGCCACTTTTGCCTCGTCGCAATGAATGGAAGGATGTCTTGATCGGTTTGACGAGCGCCATACTGTCTGACGCGGGACGTGCGCAATTCAGTGTAGTTACTGTTAACTCTACGTCTTTGATTGGCTCGTTCGATGCTGTTTTAGAATTTATTTATTTATTAGGGAACTTTAACAGATGTACAAAGCGGCCGCTCAAGTATTACGTAAGTATATTTTTAAGGATTTTAGACCCTCTACTTCTCTATGTCAGCAAATTTAAGAAAATATTGGATCAATCTACTTACGTAATACTTGAACTTAGCTCATATTAAATTACAAAAAAATACAAGTTTAATGGATAGTGTTTAATGTGCACTAGAATAGTATTGATAACATTACTTTAAAAAAATAAAAAAACTAAATCTAACTAATCTGATTAACAGAACTAAATTATGTATCAGATTGAGGTTTATTGCTATTATGTTATAATTAGAATAAATTATAATTATTTATACATTATACATATATGTATAATAAATATATCAGTACTCGCGGCTTCGCCCGCGTTTAAACTTCCCATATAAACTTCAGTTTTACAATTATGTATCCACTCCCTTGGATAGTAGCGTGATGTTATATAGCCTATAGCTTTCCTCAATAAACGTGCTATCTAATACAAAAAGAATTTTTCAAATCGTATTAGAGGTTCCTGAGAATAACACGTACAAACAAACAAACTCTGCATCTTTATATTAGTATAGATTGGATAACTGAAAGTTTGTAATGTGCGACTGTATGTTTGTTTCTTTTTTACGATAAAACGGCTGATTGGATTTCGATGAAAAGTACAGTTATAAAGTACTAGCAAAACTCGCGGCTTCGTTGGCGCTAAAACTACAAAAAACTCGAAAAAAGTAGCTTTTATACAAACTTTCATCCCCTATTTTACCCACTTATGGAATGAATTTAGAAAAATGCTAAAACACGTATTTATTTAATTGTATTGAAGAGCATTAGTACCAAGTTTCAAGTAATTCTGATCATAAATATTTCTTTAGATTGTATTTTAACGTGTTTTCCCGTGGGAATGAGATAATCTCCCGCTGTACAAACTCTATCTAGCCTATGTCACTCTCCAGCCCTCCAACTATCTCCACACAAAAAATCACACCAATCCGCCAAGCCGTTTCGGCGTGAAAGAAAGACGAACAAACAAACACACTTTCACATTTATAATATTAAAGTATGGATTATGTAACCTGGAGTAATACATAGGCTACTGTTTGGCACTTAGGGACGTACCCGAGCGGAACAAGGGTAAGACGCTAGTCTATGAATATATGCAAAAGAATCAGTCGCTATGTGAGAAAAACAGACCAACAAATAGACTGTACACCCTACTAATATTTTTACTTTACGTATTAGTTATATAAGTAAAAGAAATTACCTTCTACATATACGAGTACATACGTAACTACCAAAAATCACACCATTATCTTAAAATATTAAATGAGCAATTCGTGTGTATATTTCGTGTATCTCAGAAACGGCTCTAATGATTTGGATCAAATTTTTTATTTAGACAAGGTTTTGCTTTTTAATACTTAATACTAAACGTACAAACATACAGACCTGTGAACTCTTCAATAGGCTTGTCAATAGTGTCATGGTCTATCCATGTCAATCCCATTTCGACTTTTTCAGCTAAATCTTGCCACCTCTGCCTATTTTCCATAGTTCCGGTATACAGTGGTTGTATCCAAGGGAATGTGTCTGAGAGTACTTTGTATAAAGGCAGGCAGATCATATCTATGAAACCGACTTGCATTTGGGGTAACTCGTCTTTTTTCTCTCTGAAATTTTTAGGACATAGAAATAAGATTACGGTTTTCTTTATCTGGATATTAGAAGTAAAACCAACAGCACGACGGCACGTTTGGCTCAGTCTGTAGTGTTACTTGTTGTGCCAGCGGTCGCGGGTTCGAGTCCCGCTGGTGGCATTCATTTGTATGATGAACACGAACGTTTGTACATCAGTCATAGGTGTTTTTTATTTATAATATGTATGCATTCAACAGTTATATATGTGTAGTGTATCAACTGTCTCGTATCCATAAAACAAGCCTCGTAGCTTACCATGGAATTAGATAGTGCTCTCTGTCCCAACATATTTATTTATATTTATTGTAGCTTTTGTTGATAATTCAATGAACCAACAAACAAACATAAATAATACCTGTCCATCATAGCAATAGGCTGTTGGTTGAGCTGTAACTTCTCCAAGTCGCCCTGGTCGAAGAACTCATCAGCAACCAGTTTGGCAACTTTGTGCTGAACCTCCCACGGCTTGGCGATGGCGGACACGTCGCACGCCGTCATCATCATACCGCATAACACTATAAAATGATAGAAATTTGCATATATTTTATGGTGTGATGATTTCAAAATCGATTTAGTGTTTTCCTTGATGAAATAATGATACAAATCTGCACACATTTTAAGATTCCAAATTAAAAATAACTTTTGTCACTTCTTTGAAGTCGCGTCGGTGAAAAATTTTGTATGTTTTATAAATACTTTTGCTAAAAAGGTATAAGAACTTCAAAATCTATTAAAAGAAATTATTATATGAATAGGAATGAATATTTTAAAAGTTTGTATTAACACTTAAAGTATAATCCTAATAAAAATAAAAAATATCATGATATTAATTATCAAATCGTTATTTACATTTTTTTTTCTTTTAAATAAGACTCTTAATTAACTCTAGGTATTAAATATTGCAAATGACCAGAGATTAAGTAATAATCCTGCCAATTTCCGCAAAGTAAAATATTTTTGGTACAAAATACATACTCTATCCCGTGGGACCGTTTCTTCTACAAATAAGCTATATTAAATTTCATAAGGATGGGGTACGCAGAAAAAATGTAACAAACAGACAAGTCATCTCGTCACAATGTATATTATATGTTTAATACTCACATTCCTTCTTTTCCTGACTTTGCCAATCGAATTCGCCATTTTCAACCAACTCTAGGAATTTGGATTTCTTTTTGAAGTACATTGCTAGGTCTGTTGACAATATCGCCGTTTCCACAACACGCATTACATCCTTATAATCGCATGGGGAGAGCGCCTGTAATCATATTCAGTTATTTATAATTTATGAAATAATATTATTGTTTAATATAGCTGATAAGTATGTGTTTTTTTGTTTGTTTGTTTGCTAGTTTGTTTAAACGAGCTAATCTCAGAACTAACAGTCCGGTTTGAGTAAACCTCTTTGCATTATATAACCCATTTATTGAGGTTCTTAGGAAGGCTATAATAAGTTATATAAATACATATTTAGTCCCTAGTGAGTAACTCTTAATGAAATACGTTGTCTAATCTTATCCCATCCTATATGAACCCCTGAGGTATTGAAAACTCAATGTCTTTAAACTACAACAATGGATTTTATTGTAATAAAAATTAAAAAAAAATATTCCTTTAAGAAAAACAAATATACCTAATGAATAAAATACAAAAGAATATAATATTAGTCTTACTATTTTACTCATTATTATTCACATTATATTATTATCTGAAGAAAGTAAATAAGCTTTATGGCAACATTGAAAATAATAGCTTATACAGCAAAATCACGCTACTATTTTCGACATTGACATTTCTTAGGCGGGCTCTATATAATTATTTAGTCGTCAATCAACCTACAATATAGTATCTACAATACATCATACAAAACCTACCTGAAATATGTTATTGCTTTCGCTATTTAAAATCATGACACATTGATCGAAATGGTGATGTTCCATCGTCGATGTCGAATACAAAATGGCTAGTGGGCTCTCTGTTTTTGTTTGGAAAGCGTTATTAGTCCCTCTATGGTCTAAATCATGACATAAACAAGCTACGAGAAGACCAAGAATTTCCAAATCCGACATAAATCGTTCCATTTTGCCAGTTTTCAACATCGCAAACATTGTTTGCGCTACGTTTAGAGCGTGTCGCCAATTATGGTATTTCACTGGACGGTAGTTCTTTTTGACTGATAAAATCCATCGGCACAGAACCTGTTGTGGAATTTTAATTATTTTGTTATAACGCAGTATTATTACACATACATACATACACGCAGTATTAGTTCTACAAATTATAATAGGTAGGTTTTTAATATCACAAAAAGCTTAGTCTTAAAATATTTTAGGTTTCATTAGAATCAGGAGGTACCCAATTGTTTAATATGAGTAACCAAAATATTAAGATTTAGCCGTTAAATAGATGGTTATTAAAGTCGCAGAGAGATATTTTTCAGTATCCTACATGTTGACCCGGATAGCCAGCTATCATCATACCAAATCTTATCAAAATCCGTCCAATGGTTTTCTCGTGATGCGTTCCCAGATAGACAGATAGACAGACAGACAAAAATTCTAAAAACTATAGATTCGGCCTCTGTAACGATAATAATGACTATTTCAATAACATTTTCCATAAAATATTCAATATACAGAATCGGCTCAGTTACAATTTTATTATAATATATTTACAGATTATAGATGACAAAATTTTAGTGTGAGCTTTCATGACTCGGTTAAGTAACTTTACTTATCGAGATAGGAATAAAATACTTACATCGTAAGGTATATGGAATTTCTCGACTAGATTACACTGTAAGAACATTCGAAGCGTCGCCCTACACGTGTCTTCGTCAGATAAATCGAAATCTACGGCAAATTGATGAGATTAAAAATAATAATAATATTATTTATACTACAATATCTTGTATTAAACATCAAAAAAGGCTTCTCCTTTTTGTACTGAAAAGTTATTTTAATTATGAAACAAAAAAAATGCTTAAATAAACTAAATTATTTGGACAGAAATTGCAACGTGACATTGTTGATTGTGATATTTTTTCTTTTTCTTATATTATTCTTATTATATTACGTCATATTTCAGTAAAACTTCAGTTTATCGCCATATAAAATACAGGTCTTTTTAAATATCAAACAGATGACAGTCGAGTTTTTCGTATTCCCAAGGAGGGTTGACGTCAGGCAGGCGGCCGGTCGTAAAACTTTTGCCAAATCCTATCAGCAGTACAGAAGAAGTACTGCGCCGACCCCAAGTGATTGGGAAATGGGCAGGGAGAAGAAGAAGAAGATGACAGTCGAGTTGTATAATGAATGAATCCAATAACCTATCTATCTGTCGCAGGTCAATCACAGATATACAAGTTGTTATAAGCCTTAATAGTTAAGTCCCGCACTCTTTAGGTAAGTCAGAGTTGGATTCAGGGGAGGGAAACCATGGCATCCCCGGGACTATCACAGCAGAAATTTCTAGGCATTCCATTTTTTTTTGTAAAATTTTTTTATTAAAATTTTTGGACCCCATAAATTTGATAACAAAAAAACAGACAATCCAAAAATTCTCTCTTAACTCCCAAATAGTGCCGGAACTTCTCCACTAAAAAATATTCAAATTTATCAAAAATAATATAAGTTAAAGGTCAGACAACTTACCGTGAAACTTAAAGCTATATAAATTATACACCTCGGCCGATGGTATGACCTCTTGGCATAATTTACTCGTGTCTTCAGTTGACGCCGTTGCATGGTACGACAGACATTCTAACGCTACCTTTAAAATAAACATTTATATGTAATATTATTTATTTATTTATGTACCATAAAATATATGTTATCTATACATTCTATTCTAAGTCGAATCTGTACATTAAATATTTTTTGGAAAACCTTATTGAAATAGTCATTATTATCGATACAGAGACCAGATATATAGTTTTTAAAATTTTTGTCTGTCTGTCTGTTATCGCATCATAGAAAAACCACTGGATGGTGATAGCTGTTTATCCGGGTCAACATATAGGATACTTTTTTACGGGGGAATATATCCCATTTTTGAGAAAAAATACAAAAACTGCAATGAAAGGTATTGTACTAATATGTAAAACCTAAGAATTTGGTTTTTGGTCATCTGAACGCGGGCGAAGCCGCGGGCAATACTAGTACAAAATAAAGTAACAGAATGTCAACAAAGGATAACTTATCTCTTTAAGAGATTTCTTCTAGAAACCCTTAAGAAGTTAGAAAATAAGTTAATTTAATGCAGTGTAGGTACAGTACAGCATTAAATGATATAAACTTAATATTAAAATATATCAATTAAGTATTTTAATTACACAAAAATAATATAAGTGAGCTTTTAGTATCTTTTAATACATACTTTATGTTTCGAAATAAAAAGTAAAAGATACTTTAGTATAGAAATCTCAACAATCATCGTTAAATACAATCTGGTACTAATATTATAAAAAAATTTTGTTTGTTTGAATGCGTTAATCTCTGGAAGTTACAGTCCAATCTGAGAAATTCTATACTGCAGTATTTTATAGCACACTTATTAAGAAAGGCTATCTAAAAATTTATACTAATAAATAAGTTTTTGTAATGTCAAAATAACAGCTTTTTACTTAATACATATAAAAGTATAAATGGTATTTATAAGATAAAAACAATTTTTAAAACTCTAACTAATCTTCAAAACGACTGGACCGATTTTGAAGGGAAATAGCTGATGTTATAAGGAGTAACTTAGGCTATTTTTATTTTGGTAAAAGAACTATGGTTCCGCGCAAATTACGTCCCTTGAAATTGTGAAAAAATCCGTGTACTTAAGGACTCATCCGGGTGAAGCGAGGGTAAGTCGCTAATATATAAATAAACTACACAAGCGAAGTTGCAGGAAAAACCTTGTACTTATAAACTAATAATTTACCTTTTGCTTGGCCATCAACTTGCACGCATTTTCGTACATTTGCGTATTATGGATTCCAAGACCACAAAATATTGCGAAAGCTTCAAATATTGAAATATCGCCATCAGTGAACTGAGATCCGTTCTCCTATAACATTAAAATAAATATTTATGAGGACGTCATGGCAGATCTCTTATAAAAATTCTATGTAGAATGAAATATGTTTATGTAAAGTTAACATATAAAAATCTGTAGATGTTAAAATTGCTTATAAAATCAAATAAACTATATTGCATAAATCGCGTTTGACATACATATATGTATGTACATTCGAGGGTAATAACATCGTAACGGAGACAGTTATATATTTTTTTTTTATTAATTAATCTTCTGTTGGTAAACTACTGGTTTTTTATTTTCAGAAAAAGCTCAACGACCTTTATATAAGAGTTTGTTTTATCATACAAAACTCAAAAATGGCTAAACAGTGTCAAGAGAACCAAAGTGAAGTAAAAGAGAATGGAGAGGAAAGTTTGTACTAAGGTTTTCTTACCTTATTTATTAGCTGTGCAACACCAATAACGTCCTTATTGGCATTGACTATCGGCATACATAACATTGTACGGACGTTCGCCGCATCGTCTGTAACGCTGTCGTCTACGACCATGCCATTCTCTTTGCGCCAATCGTCCACATCAGATATGTTTAGGGCTTTGTTTGATTGTGCTACCTGGGAAGAAAATAATAATATTATTCTAAAATTAGTATAACAATGGTTCTTTCTATAGGGGTGGAGTTTTTTAAATGTTTATGGGGCCGCTGTGGAGGTTGAACCGACAATATATTAAAAAAATATCTATGTAATTCAGTTGTGAGTTTACACATATACTTATTTAAGAGTTATATACTCAACTATGGATGTTTTTAACAACATCAGAATTTATATTTTAGGATAATAAGTAAAGTATAAATGCTTAAAAAATTTGGTTTAAAAATGATTAAGAAAACCAATACAAATATTTAATGTTCGTAGTAAGTACTGAAACCATAAACTACATAAACATTAATCAGACAGTTTAGATTCACATTGATTCACGACATTTATCAAAATATAAAAGATAACAAATGAATATCACTTAGGTAATATTTGCTTGAATATATGACAAAATGAACATTAAAATAACACTAAAGCCGCAAATGCACTTGAAACGTTCAAGAAAAGAATAGATAAAAATAACTTTTCTAGCTTTTGAACTAATAGAAGACCTAAGATGTATTATAAAAGTTCATTGAAATTTATGTGGATCTAGACCGATCGTTAATTTTGTCCGTAATAGATTGGCTTCTCAACGTAAAACCCTAAAACGTTAATTCTAGGAAATGGACAGAAAGTTCTTACCAAAAATACGACATTAAAACATTTCGCGAAGTAAAAACCCTAAGAAAAAGAAAAATGTAGCTAAATATAATGAAATTAAAAAAATACACTCTACCATATTTCATACATTTTTTCATAAAGCACAAACAGATGTATCCCACGGGTACTCTTTAATTTTCCTGGATAAAAAGTATCTAAAATGTTGACCGGGGATATAAGGTACCATCATGCAAAATTTCATTTAAATCGGTCCAACAGTTTCGGAGTTTAGCACGTACAAACAGACAAACAGACAGAAAAATAAAAAAAATCTGGATTTGTTTTATTTCTCTTGTTACATCATCCCCCTGACTCGGTTTTAGCATTTTTTTCTATGTACAGACATTCGACCTCTACAGTTTTATTATATGTATAGGATAACCAATAACCAATTAAATATTGAAAAAAAAAATGTTTATATAATATATAGATATAGAATACAAGGTAAATCAATACATTTTAGAATCATTTATGCCTGTATGATTTTCTAATTGCGCATTTCGAAAAGTAGTGCTGTAAGAACTTTTGGGTTACTCGAAAGCTGAACCCACGAACATTTATTTCATCATTCAAGTATGTTAGCGGATTCAGTTATTCAGAATTTCAATATGGAGTAGATTCAAAGATACAGCTTAAAATTCGCTCTCAATATATTCCCAGAGAATTATATTGTGAACAGGGCGTTTATTAGGTATCTACTAACTGATCAGACGAATAAACAAATATTAATATTTTGGGCAGGAGAACCTGTCCAAAATTTTAATATTTGTGTTCTTTGTGTTCATATAAAAATCCTAAAGAGGGTAATTGTAATTTTACAATTTTCTGTGAAAATGCAACTTTCACCCTAACAGTTTTTAAGCTATTAAGATATTTAAAAAAAATATATGCTTATTCAGTCCAGCCATTCTTAAGCGATGCGCTTACAAGCGATAGCATTTTTTTTAACGTTTAACTTTTATAGATTAGATTAAATAAAACATGAATCGAGTCGTAACTAGAATTCAGTAATAGAAAAATATAAAATATTGTATTACTACACCAATTAACTAAATGTTTTTTAATAAATAAAATAAATAAATTCTTTATTGACATAATTTTATACATACACAGGTGATAAAGATTTATATCTTTATCTTTTAATTTAATATCTTTTAAATATAATAACTCTAACATATATTAATAATAATCTATGTTAGAGTGATTTAAAACATATAACAATTAAGTTAGCATTAGCAGTTATCCATTATCGTATTAAAATCTAGACCTCGTATTTTAGATTAGATATTACAACTTATTAAAAGTTCAAGGGAAACATGATTGCGTTTCAACTCACGACCTCTAAGGTATTGCCGAAAATAAATTACGTTGCAAATTACGTCTAACGCAATAAAGTACGTATAAACTTATTATTAAAGTCTGAGTGATTTACACGAAATGGAATATAATATTTTATAACCTTTAGACCTCTTGGGTTATAACTTTAACTGTGATTCCCTATATCGACATAGATAACCATTATGAAGCAATGAATATGTTAATCATTTATATTATGTGACTTTGTAAAAACTATATGAATTTATTATTTAATAATTTAATTAATATTATTATAATCATATGTTTGACACCGTTTTTGAAACATGGAACCGTGTTTGAAACATTTTTGGAACCCGTATGTACATAATATGTAGATCGAATTCGTGTCTGACCAAATTTACATTTTTTTATTTCTTAAATTTATCTGTACTAATACTAATAATATTATAAAGAGGTAAAGTTTGTGAGTTTGTAAGTTTGTGAGTTTGTGACGTTGTAGGGGGTAATCTCTGGATCTACTTAACCGATTTAGATGAAATTTGGTAAGAAAATAGTTTGAGATCCTGGGAAGGACATAGGGTACATTTAATCCTGAAAATCATCCCTTAAGGGGGTGAAAATGGGGATGAAAGTTTGTATTGGGAAGCAAGCTGGGACGAAAACGAGCGAAGCGAGGGCGAGTCACTAGTGAACATATCAAGAATATAAGTTAATAAGTTTATCTCAATGCTTAAACTGAGTAAATGAATGGAAACTCCTTTTTCATCAATTGTTATGAATAATCTTAACTTATTATAATTTTTGTCTTAGCTATGATATACTAAATATAGACTACTAGCGTTGCCCGCGGCTCCGCCCGCGTTCAGATGACCAAAAACCAAATTCTTAGGTTTTACATATTAGTATACACTTACAATGCAGTTTTTGTCTTTTTGTATTTTTTTCAGAAATGAGATATTTTCCCGCGGTGAAAAGTAGCCTATATGTTGACCCCGATAACCAGCTATCATCATACCAAATTTCATCAAAATCTGTCCAGTGGTTTTCTCGTGATGCGGTAACAGACAGACAGACAGACAGACAGACAGACAGACAGACAGACAGACAGACAGACAGACAGAAAGACAGACAGACAGACAAAAATTCTAAAAACTATAGATTCGGACTCTGTATCGATAATAATGTCTATTTCAATTAGATTTCCCAAAAAATATTTAATGTACAGATTTGACTTAGTTAGAATTTTATTATATGTATAGATAAGTCCATAAGGAAGCTATCACTGGCTCGGAAAAAAATCTACTGAGAAATTCGAGAATTCCTTTTTCAAAAAAATATTTTTGTATAGGTACGTACAATAATAATTTTATACTTATCCTGCACAAGTATTAACTAGAATTAATTTCACACATAACAAAGTATTCCATGGCGAAACAAGGTTTTCATAAAAATTTACTTTTTACAGAATTGTATCTGTATACTGAAATTTTAATTTTTCAATCAAACTTTAAAATTTTTAATCGTGTCATCTACATATTTATTGTTTGGAAAATCAATTTATCCTAATTGGACTTCAAAAACATTTACCGCAACAGCAAACACAAAGTTCTTTTTTAATTCTTAACGTAAAGTGGTTTTAGAACAAAATATTAGCACTAACTTGCTTAAGATGTTCTCGAACATACTCGTAACTTATTTAGCAACAAAGTTGGAATAATAAGTTACAATGAAGTTACTGCAAGTGCAGCATAGACTAGGGAACGATTCTCACATGTAATAAACTATAGATATAATAGTATTCCAACTGAGTTGAGTCTGTACATTAAATATCTTTTGGATTTTTTTTATTGAAATAGTCATTATTATCGATGCAAAAGCCGAATCTATAGTTTTTAGAATTTTTGATTTTCTGTCTGTCTGTCTGGGAACGCATCACAAGAAAACTACTGGATAGATTTTGATGAAATTTGGTATTAAGATAGCTTGTTATCCGGGTCAACATATATGATACTTTTTACTGCGGGAAAATATATCATCTCTGATAAATCTATACTAAACGTTAAAAAAGTAAACGTTCGCTAGTAAACTATAAAACCATAAAAAATTTACAAAAACTATCACGATTCAGTCAATTTAATCTTAGTTAAATTACGAGTGCGAAATTTTGAGTTCGTTATTTCTTCATACTATCGATTAATTAAAGCATTGTACAGTAATAATTAAGTGTACATTTCTTTTGTATATATAATTAAGTATATTTGTAATTTCATTCGTTTCATATTTTTTTATTGAAAATTAATAAGTTTTATTGCGCGTTTGTGTACAAATAGTACAAATTGATTTATTTTAACTTTCTTCAAATTATTGATTTTAAACTTCATAACTATGAGTTTGTGTCTATGTGAAAACCTGATAAGGTCACCATAATTTGATACCATCAGGCTGGTTTTGTGATAGAGTAGGGAGGTGGATAGTGTACAACTAGTCAGTTCATTTGTTATAAACAAAATCTTTCATCATACAAAACATATACAAGATTTATTTACAACTAGCAAGTTACCTTCGCTTCGCTCGGGTTCGGGATTTAGGATCATAAAAGACAAACATCCATAGAAAAAGTTTTTTTTTGTATAACCCACCAGAATTTCATCACAACCGAATCAATGCTATAGAAACGCATAGAGGACACACATACGAACATTCATTTTTATTTATATAGATAACAAAATACTTACAGCAAGCGCGATACACGCAAGAGTAGACTTATTATCATGTCGTGGTGTGAGAGTAGTTCGGGAGTGCTGGGCTCCTAACTCGAACAATGTGTGGAAGCGGGTCGGTGCTGGTGGAGGCAAAGCGGGGGTCCCACTAGGTCTACCGCCCGGCCTTTGCACTATACGCTCTAAATGACTCTGGAAGAAATTGTTCACATTAATAATAATTAAAATATCGGAAGAAACCTGCACGTCTGAGAGTACCTAACAAGTTTTCGAAAGATATCTGAAGTCTGCCCGAACTTGGCCAGCGTGGTGGACTATGGCCCACGTATTGAAGGGTGACCCATGCCAAGCAGTGGGATTAACAAGGGCAAGGTTAACAAGGGTTGATTACAATAATAATTTAATAATATTTTATATTGTTTTTCTCATAACAAATAACTAATACGAGTATATCAAAGTTTGTTACATCATAAACTTAACAAATAAAAGTGATAGAAGCCTTTGTAAGATATTAGTGTCTTAACTAAGAAAAAAAACCTGTATAGCATACTAATTCTTATTAATATTATGTTTGTGTGTGTATGTTTGTTACTCCTTCATGCACGAAACGGCTGGACAGATTTGCAAAAAGTACTACAATACCTATAGCGTGATTTTTTGACAATAAAACTTTTATAGCACAAAATAAAAAACAAACTATATAATGTTTATTAATTGTAGAAAAATAAATATTTCAGAATATATTTAATCATCGTCTAATTTTACACTATTCGAAAAAAAAAGACTTTAGAATTTAATGAATTTTACATACAAAAACTTCACTTTCGCCACTTCTATTTGAATTTAAACATTTTCAATCATTTTCGTTACAGTTTAAAGCGAAAAAATAGTAAATCTACAAATCTGCTGTATCACCTGTATATTTCATATCGATATATATTTATACACGTTCATACGAAAAACATCACCCTCCTTCTAGAACAATTGGGTAAAATGACAGTAACCGCACCCGCAAATGACCCGCAAAAGTGTAGGTAACACTAGATAAATCTATACATCTAATAAAATTCTAACTAAACCGAATCTGTACATTAAATATTTTTGGGAAATCGTATTGAAATAGACATTACCTATTATCGATACAGAGGCCGAATTTTTTAGAATGTTTGTCTCTCTGTCTGTTACCGCATCACAGAAAAACCACAGGAGGGATTTTCATGAAATTTGGTATGGTGTTAGCTAGTTATCCGGGTCAACATATAGGATACTTTTTATCCTGGGAAAATATCTCATTTCTGAGAAAAAAATACAAAAACTGCAATGTAAGAGTATACTAATATGTAAGTAAAACCTAAGAATGTAGTTTTTGGTCATCTGAACGCGGGCGGAGCCGTGGGCAATAGTAGTAAATAATAATTTCAGTCGTAGACACTAACATGTTTGCGTTTTGGAACAGAAAATTGGTAAACTTTTAGAACCCTCATTCAAAATGTATTCAGCATCGTTGATATAAATCCAAGTATGAGGTTAGAACGTTGATTTCATATTGGAGTCACGTTTTCACCTAACAGTAAAGGTATTTTTCTCTTTTCTGTATCTGATTACGCTATCTTTTTCGTTAATATACTATCATAAAGTTTAATGGTCTACAAAATTTTATTATTTTCGTTTTCTTTTTGAATTTAAAGTAGCATATTAACCAACTTCATATAAGCACGTAGAAGAGTCAATATTGATACGTTTTGCTTGAAATATCTAAGCAAATTTATTGGAGGCATGTAGACGTAAGTATAAAGTATAGGCAATAAAATATAACTTAATCTCTGTTTTATTAATAAAAAAATTAAATGTAATATCAATATGTTCCTATAAGTAATACCTATATCTTGCAAATCTAAAGCTTACAGTGTTATATTATAACTCTTTGTATAGAAATAAATAAAATTATGTAATATATTTAAAACACTAGCAAGGCAGTGGTAGCCCAGTGGTAGCGCGTTTGTTTGGGAAACTGAGTGAAGCGGGTTCAAATCCCGGGTCTCGCACCTCTGATATTTTCACGATCGAATCATTTCCTTCATGATTACTACTTGGCGTACGGTGAAAGAAAACATCGTCAGGAAACCTGCATATCTAAGAAAATCTCACAAGTCTTCGAAAGTCATGCGAAGTCCGCCAACTCGTACTTGACCAGTGTGTTGGACTATAGCCTGATCTAGTATTGAAGGGAAGCACGTTCTAACAGTAGGACGTTAAAAAGGGCTAAATACGAATACGATTATATGTTTTAAAATCTAAATTTCAGCCATTTAAGCGATATAAGATAACCGGCAGACATACACAGTTAGTTTTAAAATATTAATAATTTTAACATCAAAAAATCTTACCGATTCACAGTGATCTGTATCCAAAATGAAAACAGCGCACCTCTCACATTTGAGCAGTTCTCGAGCTTCTGTCATAATCTTCGTCACTAAGCATTCTAAATTGCTCTGCTCTTCAAATATACTTCTCGCCAAAGCTAAGAGAATTTGATTTCTTTTGTATTCCAGTACTGATGATTCAAATAACTGAGCATTTTGAATGCCGATGCCACAAAATGTTAGATATCGTCGGAACACTTCAACGTCACGCGGCGAGAATTCTTTTGATCCTAAAATAAAAATTACAATACAATGTAGATCAATTAAAAAATTATATATATATATATATATATATATATATATATATATATATATATATATATATATATATATATATATATATACTTGTATGTGTTATATTTTAATATTATAAAATATTTTTAATCTATTACACTAACCGTCTGTTTTATTTATAATCTGTGCAACTCCAACCACATGTCCTTCGCAGTTACAAATCGGCATACATAAAATCAACTCTGTTTTATATCCTGTTCGCGCGTCGATTTCACTGTTGAACCTAAAACATATATTTCAGTAAATTAATACTAATGACTTTTTTGAACTATTTCTTATCCTATATTAATTTAAAATATTTTAAAAAAGTACAAGCATTATAAATGTAGGTACGTAAGAAAATGTTTTATTCAATAATATTTTTAAAAGATGATTAGATTAGAATATAAAATAAAGCAAAATGTCAGGTTTACAATACATATATACATGTAATATAAATTTATGTTTTTTAAGTGTAACGACTAAGTGGTCACAATAAAATTTACATTCAGGAGAAAATCTGCAGGCAAAAGTTGATCACTGATATGTATACAACAAAAAGTCATTAGTCAACCCCTAAAATAATTTATTATTAACTGTTTTCAAACCTCCCAGAGTGTATTGCCATGTTTTGCCATCTGCCAATTAAGGCAAGCCAAGTTTTCACATTTGAAATTTTATAGAACTCGTGGCCTAATTGGCATGAAAACTTACACCGAGGGAGTGTCATTGCGAAATTAGAGAACCCAGTGATATATTAGCTTCGTTTCCACAATTTTAATTTAAAACAAGCGTTTCCCCGCGGTTTTGTTCACGTAGTTATATGTAATTGTGTAACAAATATAATGATATCCTTAAATCAATTCCTGGCATTGACATTTTTTTATGACTCTCCATCAATTTTAGAAATAAGTTTTTTCAATTATTATAAAATGCATGATTATTAATCCTAATTATTGTATTTTTTTTGTTTATAATGATTATTTTAATTTTACTTCTTATTATTATGTATTATTATCAATTTCTTTTGTAATATGACATTTATCTATAATAATAATTATTATTATTTTTAAATCTTTGTACTTTTAATTCATGAATATTTAAATGCTATGTACACTTATAATTGACATTGCATATAAGGTACATTATTATTACATTAATTAAATTGAAAATGTTTCATATCTATGTTGTAAGTGTGCTTTTTACAAATAAATAAAATAAATAATTTATCTTATTAATTATTAATATATTATTATATTAATAATTAAGAAAAAACTATCGGATTTTCATTCAAACTTCTAAGAGGGTTTAATTTTCATAAAATCCTTTCTTAGCAGAAGCAGATTTTATCCTCCTGAGGAATTAGTAGCTTTAGTACTACCTAAGATTTCATTATTAATCACTGATTGTGAGTGGTATTTCGCTTTTATACCTAAGCTTTATGTAAATACACTTTTAAAAGAAGTTTTAAATCGTCAATTTCAAAGCAAACTTAGCTAGACTAACATTCCAGACTATAACGTGCATAAAGAAAAAACGAAAAACGAAAATAAGTCCGTTTTCGACTGTTCTGAATTCGACAGAAAAATCCAAGTCTAAAAATTGTTTATTTGGCTTCCTTTCCAGTCATACCAAAAATATGTTTTTCTTAGAATAGCTCAAGTACAATTTTTAGTTATAATTTTGTCTTAAAGAACTTTTGCTGATTTCATTTAATATCTCTTTGGATTCTAACCTAACTTAACACTTTTAAGATGACTTTAATTAGTATTATATTAGATTCAGTATATACTAGATACTGAATCTAGTACAACTATAATCTGAAACACAAGTTTTTAACTCAGTTCGAAATTAACTATTCGTTCTAATTTAACCGTTCATCATTTACCTAATTTAAATTGAGTTAATTTTTGATTTAAGGATTTATTCATAATTATTTAAGTTATCGTATCTTGTATATACTAGTATTATGTTTCTTTGTAAAATAAAATAAATAAATTATTAATTAATTAAATACATAAATAATTAATTGACAATCTATTAAATGTTTATCTTGAAGCGGAGAACGGTAAAAACTTTTTAACAAAAAAATAAAAACCGACTTCAAACAAAAGCACTAAAAAGTGAAAAATAACTGATTGGTAGTTTTCATTTACTATACATACCTAATCAAATATTTTCGAAGTCGGTGTGCTTTGGCTAAGTAATTAAAGCCTACCTATTAAATACATACCTAATCAATTATTTATGAAATCGGTCCCAGCCCATACAAAGCAAAGCACACCGACTTCGAAAATATTTGATTAGGTATGTATAGTAAATGAAAACTACCAATCAGTTATTTTTCACTTTTTAGTGCTTTTGTTTGAAGTCGGTTTTTATTTTTCAACCGACTTCAAAAAGGAGGAGGTTCTCAATTCGACTGTATGTTCTTTTTTTTTTATGTTTGTTACCTCAGAACTCCGTCATTTATTAACCGATTTGGACAATTTTTATTTTGTTTGAAAGGGTATACTTCCAGATTGGTCCCATTTAAATTTAAAAAAAAAAATACCACCCCTAAGGGTGGAAAAACAACTAATAATGAATTTAACCTACTTCTAATTGTCATATTGACTTGAAACTTTGCAAGTATTTCTATTTCCGTTGATAGTACAGTGGTTCGGTGTTGTTGACCTGATCTGATGGCAAGGCCAGAAGGTGGATAGGTGGAACTCTTCAACGGCTAATAGTAGATACTTTGATTTTGGGCTTATTTTGTTTGATTTGACAAGCCTAACACGTTAGAATCCTTACTTTGCTACTACTGTCTACACTAAAAAGGGAAAAATAAAAACTTTTTAACAAAAAATAAAACCGACTTCAAACAAAAGCACTAAAAAGTAAAAAATAACTGATTGGTAGTTTTCATTTACTATACATACCTAATCAAATATTTTCGAAGTCGGTGTGCTTTGGCTAAGTAATTAAAGCCTACCTATTAAATACATACCTAATCAAATATTTTCGAAATCGGTGCCAGCCCATACAAAGCAAAGCACACCGACTTCGAAAATATTTGATTAGGTATGTATAGTAAATGAAAACTACCAATCAGTTATTTTTTACTTTTTAGTGCTTTTGTTTGAAGTCGGTTTATATTTTTTGTTAAAAAGTTTTTTGTTAAAAAGTTTTTATTTTTCCCTTTTTAGTGTAGACAGTAGTAGCAAAGTGAGGATTCTAACGTGTTAGGCTTGTCAAATCAAACAAAATAAGCCCAAACTCAAAGTATCTACTATTAGCCGTTGAAGAGTTCCACCTATCCACCTTCTGGTCTTGCCATCAGATCAGGTCAACAACACCGAACCACTGTACTATCAACGGAAATAGAAATACTTGCAAAGTTTCAAGTCAATATGACAATTAGAAGTAGGTTAAATTCATCATTAGTTGTTTTTCCACCCTTAGGGGTGGTATGTTTTTTTGAAATTTAAATGGGACCAATCTGGAAGTATACCCTTTCAAACAAAACAAAAATTGTCCAAATCGGTTAATAAATGACGGAGTTCTGAGGTAACAAACATAAAAAAAAAAAAAAAACATACAGTCGAATTGAGAACCTCCTCCTTTTTGAAGTCGGTTGAAAAGTATAATTACTATAACAAATACTCTCTGTAATGAGTACTTACCGTGGATCAGCATAAGCGTTTTTGATGTTGATGGGATGCTTAGTCTGGGCGGCCAATCCTGCGACTCCTACTCCGAAGTTAATTTTTATCTCCTGTGTCCTTGCTATACGTAGCGCGTCGTAGAGGTCTAACAAGTGAAAATTTCAGCAATTATAAAAAATATATAACAAAATTGTTCAGGTATTTGGTATATTTAGAAAGTGGGTTTTATTTTCCCTATAAAATTATGTTGTATAACATATTTTCAAAATATATTTTGTATTTTTCTTTACTAATAATATTATAAAATATTATAAAGAGACAGAGTTTGCTCGTTTGTTTTTTTGAACGCGCTTATCTCAGGAAATAATCTTAATACTTTATTATATTAAATTATACTAATCTTAATTTGAAAAAAATCTTTCTGCATTAGATAGCCCGTTTATTGAGGAAGGCTATACATAGGCTATATATCATAATACCCAAGGGAACGGAGCGATAACCATAAATGTCAACAAATCAGGAAATTTCCATACGTTATTGTAAAACTATATACATAATACGTATATTATAAATATATACCTACATATAGAATTTTATATATATGCAATAATTTAATATACAGTAGGAAGACAAATGATGTCCCGAGGCAGATGTTTGTTATTGATCTAAATCGCTTTATAACAATCTTAGGGTTGATTTTTCAATAATTAGATAAAATTCCTTTTTCTTCAGTAGAAAAACCAGTAACTTTTTTTCACTTTTATATGTAGTACCTAATATAAAACTTTATTTAACCTAGAACCTCATTTATAAATAGACTATAAGTAGCAAAAAAAAAATCAAATCAGACCGCTAGTTCCCGAGATGAGCATTCAAACAAACAAACTCATCAACATTACATTATATTATTAAGTAGATTAAACATATAATATTTATCCGATATCAAAAACCAGTAATTTACAAAATTCATTAAATTATCTATAGATAAACTAATTGAAGCTCAATTTCCCTTATTGGTTAATATAGGAGTTCCGGGAAGTGGTATCGGTATTTAGTAATGCATATACAATATATAACAAACAGCTTCACTTATGCCACAAAATTAATTAAACAGCGACTGCCACAACCGCACTTTGTCCCTTGGTTGTGGTCGATTAATTTCTACCAACTTTAGCTTCGAGTACCACCTATACCTTATAAGAAGATCTTGACATATAATATTCCATTTTCTGTCTGTCCGTCTGTGCGCTTATTAGTCGAAAACTAGTAAAATGTTACATAGTTAGATTTCATACATTAGGTTTGGGCAAAATAGTGTCTATATCTGACTTGTAACTTACTCTATATAACCTAGCTTAGCTCGGGTCTTTAACAGTAGCCTAGATACACAGAAGACTAGGAAAAAAACGTGTGTGTACCAACTTCATCATGTCGCTTTTTAGCTGTCGTTGTGCGCGCGCATCGTAAAAATTTTACTCTCATATTTTTTTCCAAACGTGCCAAAAGTATAACTTCAATTTAATACATAAACTATTAGTAATAAATTATTCATAACGGTGGTACCTACTGATTATTTGCCAAATATAAATACATACATACATATTATATAATATTAATATTATAAAGAGGAGAAGTTTGTGAGTTTGTGAATTGTGAGTTTGTGAGGTTGTAGGGGGTAATCTCTGGATCTACTGAACCGATTTAGAAGCCCTGGGTAGGTCATAGGATACATTATGCATAGATTTTTATCCCGGAAATCAGCCCTTAAGGGGATGAAAATGGGGATGAAAGTTTGTATTGGGAAGCAAGCTAGGGACGAACCCGATCGAAGCGAGGGTGAGTCGCTAGTATAATATTCATTCAGACATTATTAATATTTAACACTATTTCCCACAACATTAGTTGACTGAAAGTGATCTCTTATAGAGTAAGTCTGTCTTAGTCCACGTCACTTTCTGGGTATTTTTTTTTATTTGTTTGCACAATAAAGAATAGACGAAGTCAATATTTTTGTACAAGTTCGCAAGAGCAAAATAACATTTCCGAAAAAACCCTTTAAACGAATTTTGTAAAAAACAAAAAGTCACAGAGGATGAAGCTTCATACCAAACGAATCTTTTAGAAATAATTTCTAGCTGCAGATCATTTCGCAAGTCCACTTAACCTAGTTTTGCGCGAATCTTTTTAAAAGCTGTAATGTTCCGAACATTTAAATATAGTAGAAGATTGAATCTCGTAATTTTGATCTTGATTACTTATATTCTCTCTTGTGAGAACTATATTTTGCACAAGAAAATTCTAAAACCTTAGCCATGGACGAATTTTAATTCGTTCATGGCCTTAGCTATTCACTTTCTATCTATTTTTAAGTCGAAATGTTTTTCTATTATTTTCAGTATATATAAGTTACGGTAACAAACATTGTGACATGGAAATTTTATATATAAGATAGTAATCAAAGTTTATAGTCAGGAAACGAAAATTGATATATTATATAGATTGTAGGTATGTATGTATGTATATACTATGTAACGGCAAACGACCATCATACACTGTTATTAAGGAAAAGCTCAAACGGCAGTGTGGGTCCTCCATAACACTTTGTTTGGGTATATTTACTTAATAAGGCCTTGACTGACTAATAAACAAAGTACACCCTAAGCCGGTGAGTTTAGAAGGAAACATTTTTTTCAGCAGAAGGATTACTAAAAATGTGGGATAAGCTTATAGGGATGTAATGAAAATTTCAAGTCTTTTAATTCACAAAATATACGAAACCTTCTTTTCGGCGAATCCGGCTTGTATTTTTTTTAATTACTTTATTTTTTTAAATATATTACTGGAATAATTTTTAACATCGTAGAGTCTATATAATCTGTACCATGTCTTTTCTAAAACCTATTTTGAAATTCATTTTCTACGGCTTTTTATCCCTGAAAATAGATTAAACATCGAACGAACTGAAACCATTAAATAACAAATAACTCTATCTCCTCCGCAATATTATAGGCAGACATTATATACTTTTCGTTTAGAAAGATTTAACGGTGGTATAAACACTTTTTACGTTTTGTTTACTGAAAGAGCTTTTAAAATGATAATTTAAATCATCCCAAGGCAAATGAGATAAAGCTAATAAGATGGAGTTTTTGTAACAATTTCTCATTAGGACTTTCAAATAATAACTGAAGTTTATTGTTGTTTCTTTGCAAATTTTATTCCAGTAGATTGTTATACGTTCTCTTGAGAGGTATTTGAAAAGTTTTCTGTATTTGTTATATTAAAAATGTAATAAAAATGAAAAGGAAAGTTTTTTAATCGTCATTCTGAGATGTAAATATTTTTTATTTATTCTTGTTATTCCTCATTTTGTTTATTAATATTTATTCGGAATGAAAAAGTTCGTAACTGGTAAAAGATTGCTTGAAAATTCGTTAAGAGATTTGAAAACAATATAAAAAGCAGAGTTTCAGAACAGAATCAACTTTTCACTTGCATCGAATCTCGGCCACTTATTGATATTAATGCAATGAATGTAAATTAAAGAAATCTACTCTATATTCTTGTCACTCTTAAAAGTTCGGTGGATTGACTACCAGATATGACCGACGAGAGATCAGGCGCCGGGCCAACGGCTTCACATGCCCTCTTAAGCTCCGAGCCTTTTTAATACTTAGTAATGGATGTTCTCTGAATATTATTAATTTGAGACGAGTTTCAACCCATTCATTAAAAAAATAATCATCAAAATGGGATTTTATTTTGCAAAGATATCAAACTAAGCAAATATCGGACAGAAAATTAATCGAAATTTTACCTAAATATGTATGTATTGATCTAAGAATACCTTTGAAGATGCTACAACCAATATAAAAAGAAATTTATAGCCAGTACGATTTTATTCACCTTCCCATATTTAAAGGCACCATTAGCTTAGTAACGTATGCTCTATTATTCGAAGCATTTCTTATTCAGTTAGAATTATTAAAAGGGTGTTAGAGTTAACTGAAAGGCAAAAGGAAAGCCGTTGGGATAACGCATTTTCGTACTTTCAACATTCATAAAATATTTCAAAGGTATTTTATCATGGATGATACTTGTAGTTATTCCTTTATTTTGTAGAGTAATATGCGTTTAATTTTACAAACGAAGTGCTTTTTATAAGTATACTGAAATTATCTAGATTTGTATAAAGAAAGTTTCTGTGATTAGCGCGCAGAAACGCACACAAATAGACAAACATTCTAAAAATCATTGTTTTAGGTTCTATTGCTTTAAAAAAAAAAATAATAGTTTATCTTTTATGTACAGACAGCGATCACATAAACTTCTATTATATGTATAGATAAATTATACAATTAGTGGGTGTAAAGCCAAGCCACAATTATGAAAGTTTGGTAACATCAAGTTCGAACGTCCTTTAGTTACAATTTCTGGCATGTACATATAGCGACAAACAAATATGACTGCCTCTTTCTAATATTACGTTTTCAGGGTTAAAATAATACGAGACAATGTCACATATTATTGTTCGAATATCAAAAACGAAGGCTTCTTATAAATAGATAACCATTGTATGAAATCTTGATATACAAAAGATTTTATAAGATAATATTTACCTTTTATGAGCGTAATGGGGAATAAAAGACGTTTAATGTTTGCTTTGGAGAAAGTACGTCAGATGTAAGACCTAGCTTTTGTTTATACAGCCTCTATGATATTCAAGATCAGTTCTTATATAACAATCTTAATACAGAATACATGTGTACTTTTAGTCGCGTAACAGAAGGAACTCTAGTGAGGTACCAGCGAGAACTTCAAACAAAATTAATCTACAAAAACAAAAAATCCGACTACGTAAAAAGCGAACTAAAAACAAGTTGACGAAGGTCAAAGTATTATGCAGTATTACATACATACATAGTATACATATAAGTCAAACACATAACCCTCCTTCGGGCTTCATCGTAGTCGGGTAAAAATATACGTGATTTTTTTCCTAATTAGTTGCCAAATAATTGATCTAGCCAGGTAACTTTGTTAAAAAGAGTAAATTCTTCATTAACATTCTAAGCAAATGAAAAATCTTCACTGTCTCAGATTGAATGATTTCAGCTGACATCAAGTGGAAAAGTCGATGCTGTTAAAAAATACTCTCCAATTTTTTGTGGATACTTTATTTTAAACTAGCTTGCTTTCCAATACAAACTTTTATCCCCATTTTCAACCCCTTAAAGGATGATTTCCAGGATAAAACGCCCTATGTGCTTCCCAGAGTCTCATACTATTTTCTTACATCTAAAACGGTTCAGTAGATCCAGAGATTACCCTCACAAAAATCACAAACTCACAAACTTTACCTCTTTATAATATTAGTATAGACAAAACAATTATGTTTGAGATATTTATTTATTTATTTTATTTTACAGTTTTATTTATGATAATTTTTTTGATTTTAGGTTTCTGACGTTGCGAATGTTTTACAGCAAATATGGTCACGGGAGAGACTAAGAAGAGACTTTATGATTTAGTAGATGTCTTAAATTCATAGTTATTGCAGACGGTGTCCAACCACAAAATTTTAATATATCAGGGGGTTTCAAGATTAATTTATAGTTTTATTTACATATAAGGCAACAACCATATTTTTCCCTCCATTTAGTGTTTGTGTGAAGTTTTATTTTGTGCAAATTGCCTTAAGACCACCAAATGCTTTTGTATTAACAGCCTAATGAGTAATCAATATGCAATCATATTTAATGGCGCTATTGAAACAAAGATCAACAAAGGGTCATCAAGGAGTTATAAAGCTATGTTTGTAAGACAGAGGAAAAATAAAACCATGTTTAGGTATTCGACAGTGGAATAAATAGAAATTACAGCGTAAGTCAAGCCGTACACGAGAGATTGCTAAAATATTCGCTAATACTACTAGTATATCTACATATATGAGTGTATATATTACCGGCAAACCCCTATTTCCTGGCCTAGGCCAAACTAATTAAGCTTAACGTATTTAGGCCAAACTAGATTGTCCTGGGCTAAGCTAGTATATCCTGACACACTTAGGATGAGTCGGTTTGGCCTAGAACAGACTAGTTTGGCCGGTAACATATATATACCTACTCAAAAGCTGGTAACAACTTAAAAAATAAGTTAATCGCTATCAAAGGCCGCCCAAAAACTCAAGACTCAATAATTTATAAGTACTTGATAAATTAATATAATTATTAAGAGAGCGTCTTGAAAAAACTTTAGACTTTTATTTCAATTTTCCAATACATTATATAGGGTATTTCAAAAATATATGAAGCTTATGGTTGAAATTATTTTGGAATGTTTTGATTTGGTTTATTGAAATTATAAAAATAAGTTCACTTTTATTTCTTTTTTATATCACAAAAAATCTTTATGTCATATCAGCCATTTTACAATAGATGACGTTTTGCGAAGTTATAATCTCTCAACGACCGCGGACGGGCACACCGGTGCAGTGTTACAGTTAACAATTTATTTCTTAGTACCTGGAGGAGTACAAACTGGCGATTCACCCTCGCTTCGCTCGAGTTCTTCCCTAGGTGTTTTTAACGGTTAGTATGGAATATGCATAGGTATGATGAGTTCTTGTGGTTTGTATTATAATGTGTTTTCCCGTGGCAATGAGATAATCTCCCGCGGTAAAAAGTAGTCTATTTCACTCTCCAGACCTCCAACTATTTCCACACAAAATATTTCACTAATCCGTCACTCTGTTTCGACGTTAAAGAACGACAAACAAACAAACACACTTTCATATTTATAATATTAGTAATATGGATTTAACTAAACTTCGTAACTAACCTGTATCTCTGGTCACGTCAAATAGCTTAGCTTGTAGATATCTATTCGGCGGCGTACCTTTCGCCAAGAACAGACTGCCTCTATCAGCTGCAGTTAAGAGACAGACGTTCACGAGGATCTGAAATAGAACGGAATTATTAAATCTTATTTTCAAATAAATACTAGCGATTCACCCTCGCTCGTCTCGTCCCTAGGTCCTAGGGTGGACTATCCTTATCACTTAGGGGTATAAAAAATTTTTAAGTCATATTCTCAGAGCTGCTGAAAATACACACAAAATTTCATAAGAATCGGTCAAGCCGTTTCGGAGTTTTGTTACAAACACAGTGACACAAGAATTTTATATATTAGAATTACTTGCCCACGCTTCACTCGGATGCGTGCCTAATGGGACCGTTCATAAAATGCGTTCGCATACAAGGGGAGGGGGGGGGGTCAAAAAAGCTGATTTTAGTATGACGTATTTTATGAACGGCCCCTAACAGTAAGTAGCCTTAATGGTACTCCAGATGAAAACCTATCCGTGTACGAAATTTCACCATAATCCGTCCAGCCTTACAACGGCTGAAAATGGATTAAGAAACATACACTTTGAAAAATATATTTGTAATCCGATATTTCTAATAGGTATGTGTATTGTGTATGTATGTATATAGTAAGGTATAATTTTTTATAAACTTCTTACTGGATATGGTTGTATTTCCTAGGTATTCACTTCTATTTTTAGTCGAAATACATTAATTTCTTTGTAGTAGCTTTTGCTCGTAAATTTCTTTGGAAAACGTGGCGAGTTATGAAAAGGGTTCGTCCTTAAAAGTTTTAATGACGGTGTTCAGATTATTATTAGTAGTATATTACGTACAGAGTATATATAAAAAATATATAAAAAAAAAAACTTCATTGGACACGTTTTAAAGATTACTTATTATAAAATTATGTTTGATAAAGACTGTATCGTCATTAACGCCCACCTCCGCATTATATTAAGATACATTTGTTCCAATTTCAGATTTAAAAGTTAAATTAAGATATTAGTTATTATGACATGGTGTATAAAGTATATTGACAGTATGTGCGTGTGTGTGTGTGCGCGTGTGTGTGTGTGTGTATGTGCATGTGTGCGTGTATGAGTGTGTGTCGCGTCAGCCATATAAAATGTACTTTATTTTAGTAAGTTATCGGTATCCTCATATATCAAGTCTAGCAACCAAGCTGTAATTATATTTTTGCATTTATATATAATACTTACATATTATAACAAAATTGTAACTGAGCCGAATCTGTACATTAAATATTTTTTTGAAAATCTTATTGAAATAAACATTATTATCGATACAGAGGCCGAATTCATAGTTTTTAGTAGTTTTTGTCTGTCTGTCCGTTACCGCATCACAGAAAAATCACTGGAGGGATTTTGATGAACTTTGGTATGGTTATAGCTGGTTATCCGGGTCAACATATTATAGGATACTTTTTACCGCCGAAAAATATCCCATTTCTGAGAAAAAATACAAAAACTGCAATTTAAGAGTATACTTATAAGTAAAACCTGAAAATTTGGTTTTTGGTCATCTGAACGCGGGCGGAGCCGCGGTCAATGCTAGTCTAATATATAAATATCTCGTGTCACGGCGTTTGTGGTCGCATTCCTCCGAAACAACTCAACCGATTTTAATGATTTTTTTTGTATATTTGGTAGGTATAAGGACGTAAAGTATTTTTCACCTTCCTACTCCCACCACCAATTTTTAAGCAGCTAAGGGCGAACCCGAGCAGAGCCAAGGTGAGTCGCTAGTTTAAATATAATATTTAAACTAAAAGTACTTTTATCGTATATGTCGATAAAAGCAATATAACGAGGCGTTAAGAAAGCAGTTTTCAAAATGTTTTATCAATTCAATTCCACTTTCTTGTTAACGGCTTTTTAAGCGTTCCGTTCCGTGTTTTGCCTAAAAATGCGAAAATTAATTAATTTGTTACCTACATATATAACTTTTTACGTATTCAAGTACCCCATAAAGTCATCATCGAAAGATATGTTATACACGCTTTGACGACACGCTTGGCTCAGTTTATTATGACCCTACTTGCTGTGTATTCGTTTGTGTGATGAGCACGAATGTTTGTACTCGTCATGGATGTTTACATTTATAATATGTATGTATTTAATGTTATATATGTGTAGTGTATCAACTATGTGCCTCGGTGGTGTAGTGGCTAGCATGTACGGCTGCACACTCGGAGGCCCTGGGTTCGAGTCCCGGGTCGGGCCAAGTTTAGTTATTGAGTCTTTCTGTATAGTAAGTCTCAGTAACAGCCTGGAGTTGGGAAGTTGGCGGTGTTTCACCCCCGTGCCTCGGAGAGCACGTAAAGCTGTCGGTCCTGCGCCTTAACTCTCACCGGTCGTGTCGAGCAGTCGTCCCACCGGAGTATGAGAGTGACAGGAATAGAGAGTGCACGTTGTGTCTGCGCGTACACTTGTGCACTATAATATCTCCTGCGCAGTTGGCTAGTCTCAATGAGATTGGCCGCCGTGGCCGGAATCGGCTAGGAGAACATCATCATCATCATCCATAATACAAGCTTAGCGTATCTTACCATGGAACTAGATGGTGCAGTGTGTAATTAACGTCCCAACAATTTATTTATTTGTTAGCAGTAATATTTCGGTCTTGTAATATAATTACCTACCATTTTAGGGAAATGAAAAACAACAAAAAAATATATAATCTAGACCTTTCAAAGCTATAAATAACATTCAAAGTAAATTGGAAAGCTTAATAAATATTTTTGATTAATTAAAAGTAAGAAAGAATAATAGCACGTTTCTAAAACGGTGAAAAGATTTACGAGTAAGATTGCTGCGAGACAATTAAGTAAAATTTATTTTAATTTTTCAACCGGTGTCTAAAAGAAATTCATTTTAAAGTTTTCCGACTTATTTAATTAAAATATTACAACCTCTTAAGTTTAAAAACTTAAGTTATAGTGAAAAGTTTAAATTAATTCTTATTCAGTAGTGGCAAAATTTTTAATAAGAACTATTTTTTATTCCCTCCGCTTTTTAATTCTTAGATGCTTAAATAAAATATTATATACTCTATGCAACATTCCCAAATGAGAAGGATTTATCCAAACCTCGTGGGATAAAATTCATCAAACATTAAGATTAAGGGTTACCTATAAAGCTTGTCAAATAAGACACATTGCACAGTGTATCCCAAACATTATTTAGTTATTCGTAAAAATACAAAAACCTATTTATTATCTACATAATACGTACATATATAAACTTTTTACTATAAAGTGACTTCAATTTTTTTATATCAAGTACTAGCTTACTTACTTTATACTTTATAGCAAGCTAGCGACTTGCCTCTCTTCGCTCGGGTGCGTCCCTAGGTAAGTTTTAATTTTATTGAGCGGAACCCTAATTCTTTTTCTAAAATAAAAATAGCCTAAATTATTCTTTAGAATATTAGCTATCTGCCAGTGAAAGTTCCGTCAAAATCAGTCCAGCCGTTTCCGATATTAGCAGGAACAAATAGACAAAAATTTTAAAAGCTATGTTTTTCTTATAAGTAAATGTATATAATTTCATATACATTAAATAACACGCTGTTATTTTGACATTACAAACAGACACTAACTTTATTTATTCCTAATAGATAAACCTTGGTGCCTTACTATGGTAATTATTAATGGTTACCTCCAGAGTCCAGGCATTGTTTATATGTATACTTTTCACCCAAACCCATTTGTGTATGTACATATATACATCTAGCCGTTACAGCGTTAAGGAGTAACACATATACATACACACTTTCGCATGTACAATTTTAATATTATAATATTGTATTTTAGATGATTTTATATCAAGCAACAAGAGGAAGAAAAGGAACGTATTTCTTGACAAACCTCAAAGGCTGCTTTATCCCTGTAGTAACATCAAGTTGGTCGTAGGATATGAAGTATATAGTCAATTTTATTTAACTTTAATAGCATGAAAACGTATTTAAATATTTGGAGCAAAATTAGTGTTATTTATTATCTTACTAGCATTGCCCGCGGCTCCGCCCGCGTTCAGATGATCAAAAACCAAATTCTTAGGTTTTACATTATTTTACATTAGTATACTCTTACATTGCAGTTTTTGTATTTTTTCTCAGAAACGAGATATTTTCCCGCGGTAAAAAGTATCCTATATGTTGACCTGGATAGCCGGCTATCACCATACTAAATTTCATCAAAATCCCTCCAGTGGTTTTTCTGTGATGCGGTAACAGACAGACAGACAAAAATTCTTAAAACTATAGATTCGGTATAGTTACAATTTTATTATATGTATAGATTTGTGAAAACTGTCAACAACGTTATACATATCGTTATATATTGTTACATATCTATTCACCTTGAAAATAGGTTCGAATTCGGTCACTAGGTCTTATTTCACAATTTACATAATAAAAGTATTGATTATCTCATATTTAGATCGGTCAAGATCACGGTTAAAATATTCAGGAATAATATTTTAATAAAAATCATGATAAAGACTTTTTACCTTTGTTTTTAAGCTCCGATTCAAAAGAGGGTGTTATAAGTTTAACGTGTGTAGTTATGTGTGTCTGTTTGTGGCATCGTAGCGCCCAAATGGATGAACCGATTTCAATTTAGTTTGTTTTGTTTGAAAGGTGACTTAAACGAAAGTGTGTGTGTTAGGGTCTCGTAATTCGTACTCAAAGGGTCGAGATGAAATCCTATCTGGCCATTCGTTTGTACTACTCTTAAAGGACTGTATCTTTAACCGCAACAAAGAAGAGGGTGTTATTTATGAAGATACCTAAACAAATAATAAAACAGTAAAAAGTAATAAATCAAGGAGGTTTATACGAAAACTTGATTTTAGGGTGCTTGGTTTGTGATCTATCATAATTTCGGTGATAATGGTAACAAACAGAGCTCATATAGTTAAAAATAATAAAAACATATTAAACTAATCACACTAAAACTTTTAATTTTTTAATTCACACAAATTACACATAATAACGTTTTATTATATCAGACTAGCGACTCACTCTCGCTTCGGGTTTGTCCCTAGGCAAACTTAAATCTATCTCACGGGAATCGTACATTTTTCTGGGACAAAAAGTAACCTATGTGCTATTCTAAACTATAATCTATCTCTGTGCTAAATTTCATCTAGATCCGTTCAGCCGTTCTGGCGTGAAAGAGTAACAATTATCCATCCATCCATTCTCACAAACTTTCACATTTATAATATATTTTATTAAATCAGATAAATACGTATCATAAATATGTATAGTATATTGTAGGGTATAGGGAGCCCTCTGTGTTTCGTTTATTTCCACTCCATTTTTTAAATATTAGCCATTTATATTATTTCTGTAACTAAGCAAAAAGTGTATAATTAATTAAACTTCCTAATGAATCATGATATCTATTGTTATGATAAATCATTGCTCATAAATATTCTTATAGACCATCAGATAGTTATATCGTAATGGTTCTTTAATATATCTAACTGGAATGTATAAAAATGTATACTATAGGTAAATGTCATACTTCGTAATGAAAATTTATTCTATAATAGTCCAAGATCCCGATCTATGTGGTCGATAGATACTAAGTTGTCACAGGAAAGGAGTTCTTGTAGTTAAAAAAAAATCAATTAAACATAGCCTGGAGCAAATTCTTGGTGACCACCCCCTGGGTTGCGTTTGTCATTGTTTCATGGTTTAAAAATATATTTTGCCTGGAAAAAGACTGAGGGGGCCCACCACATATATCTGGATCTTAGACTATATCGCTAATACTGACATTTAAAAAAAAGGATCTTTTTGGATTTTTGCGCCGTTTATTATTGGTTCTCGAGGTTTTAAATGCTTAAAGCCAATCATGGCCTAGACCAATAAGGTTTTTAACGTCTCAGAAATGATAACGTCAAAAGAATTTAAAAATTTTGTGGGCCAATGTCGTCTGTATTATTTATTTGCATAATTTCTATAACATAAGAGCATGTGTTAAGCCAATATTCGCAGCAATTACATTGATTTATAACACAGCGAACATATTTAGAACATCACGATCTTAAATCAGCGCTAATTACGTGGTATACTGTCGTAAGATAACTGTAATTAATTGCCTTATTAAATTTGGATAGATTTATGACCAGGTTTAGTTAACACAGAAATAAGATATGCGTAATTACGCATTTTCTCATCGTAAGGATCTTGAAATTTAATGAAAATATTTCTTGAGAAGAAATGTTCTAGATTTAACTAATACACTAGTGATTCACCCTCGCTTCGCTCGGATTCGTCCCTAGGTAGGCAATGTAAGCGCACTATACAAATCTTTGAATTTCTCGGCTTTTCTGTACGGCTTATATGCATGTATATTCTACGTATAAATATTATATGTAAAACCCGTCCTCTTAAATCACTCTATCTATTACTGAAAACTGCATCAAAATCCGTTGCATAGTTTAATTGATCTAAGCGTACAAACAGCGGGAGCGACTTTGTTTTATACTATACAGATTTGCAGTGTAACGTCTATCTACACTCGCCGGCATATTTAGCGGAACACAAAAAAAAGGTCCATTATTAAAAAAATATGGTTTTATTTTAAAATCTACTTACTACACTTCTTTTGTTATTTAAAGTTTCATTTGTTTTATTTAAAATGAGATCACATTAAAAACAGAATTTTGCGAGTAAAGGCTATTTGTGAAAAATGGTACATTTTTGAACTTTTCATATAACCGGGAAAAGTGAAAATTAATATTAAAATAACAATTAATTAAATTAGAAAAATGGTGATTAATATCGAGTATTTCCTCCACGTGCTCTTATTACAGTTTCTACCCTTCTAGGCATACTGAGAATGATGTTATCGATGGCCTCCTGGGATAGTCTCCGCCATTCCTCAACTACGGTGATTCGCAGTTCACCCACGTTGGCAGGAGCTGGAATTCTGGACTTAACTTTTCTTTTCAGCAAGTCCCAAACGTGCTCTATTGGGTTCATATCTGGTGATCTCGCCGGCCACTCCATAACAGTGATATTCATATCATTAAGATAAGCTTGAGTTACCCGAGCGGTATGCGGCCGAGCATGATCCTGCATAAAAACAAAACCGTTACCGATATATGGGGCAAACGGTACGACATTTTCTTCTAAAACTTCTCTGATATAGCGGTCTGCAGTCAGACTCTCTCTGTCAATCACTACCAAGTCTGTGCGAGCTCCCAAACAAATGCCCGCCCAAACCATTATTGATCCACCACTGTATGCAACTGTAGTTTCAAAGTTTGTCTGAATGTATCGTTCTCCTTTGCGTCTGTATATTCTTTGCCTGCCGTCAATTTGATTTAAGAGAATTCTACACTCATCACTAAACAATACCTTACTCTATTGGTCCGCGTTCCAAAGTCGATGTTCCTGAGCAAAAGTTAACCTGTTTCTACGATGATTTACCTCGAGCCTTGGAGCCTTGGCGGGCACAAATGAACCCAAACCAGCTTCTTCGAACCTTCTTCGTACCGTACGCTTACTTGCGGTTACACCCCGCACTGCTTCTAACTCATGTCGGGCTTGGAAGGCTGTCAAACGGGGGTTCCTACGTACACGAAGCCGAATGAAACGGTCATCCCTACTCGAAGTGCGTCTTTTTCTGCCTTGTCCTGCTTTTCTCACATAAGTACCGGTCTCCCTGAACCGTTGGATACTGCGATGGATCGTTGAAACTGGTCGACGAAGACCTCTGGATATCACTCTGTAGGTTTGACCATTTCTTCGCATTTCGAGTGCCCTGGCAATCTCCGTTGGGTCTAAGTCAGGCATAATTCAGTCCTCAACTCCAAAAAGATACGCGATTAAAAAAAAACTAACAAAAAACAGTATTTCAATGAAATTTTAAATCAAACTCAGAAGGAAGAAATACTCGAAGTTCGCTCCAGATAAGGTGTATTTGAATAAAATTAAAACAATTGCATAAAATGTGATGTTCAGTTGTTTTCTTAATTTGAAAATATTTCTTTTTAAATTAAATGACGTATAAACCAGCCAGCAACCTTATATGATACTGATATCAAACCTTTATTTTATGTTCTGCTAAATATGCCGGTGTGTTTATTTGTCTCGGAAGGTGATATTCCTTTAATATTTTTAAGCTTTAGTTCTCTTACCCTTGAAAGTGAGATAGCATTTTTTTAATTCTAATAAAATCCGTTAGCTATTTTTATTTATTAACATTTATTTACTCATAATTCAGTATGTGTATTCAGCCCTTTTTATCGTCCCAGTGCTGGGCACGGGCCTACCTTCAGTACGAGGGGAATCCACCACGCTGGCCAAGTGCGAGTTGGCGAACTTCACATGTCTTTCGAAAACTTGCTAAGTTCTCTCAGACATGCAGGTTTCCTCACGATGTTTTCCTTCACCGTAAGACAAGTGGTAATTATGTTGGAAATGATTCGCACATGAAAATATCAGAGGTGCGGGACCCGAAATTTGAACACGCTTCACTCGGTTTCCCAAGCGATCGCGTTACCACTGGGCTACCACTGCCTAATTCAGTATACGAAGTGATATTTGCGTACTTTTTTAAAACATCATTGTTTAACTTCATGTTTAGTTCTATGACACTGTCTATATTATTCCTTAGTCTGAGGGTAATTAATAACTACGTATGTATAGGTAGGTATGTTTTAAATCTCATAGCATTCAGTGCTTGTCTAGTAATATATTTTCTATATCTCTGTATTGAAAATATATTATACTAATAATTTAAAGAGGCAGAGTATCTTTGTTTGTTTGTTTGTTTGAACGTGCTAATCTCAGGAACTCCTAACCAGATTTGAAAATATGTTTTTGAATTAGATAGCCTCTTTATTGAGGAAGGCTATACGCTATATTATATCATCTATACTAATATTATAAAGAGGTTAAGTTTGTGAGTTTGTGACGTTGTAGGTAATCTTTGGATCTACTGAACCGATTTACATGAAATTTGGTAAGAAGATAGTTTGAGAGTCTAGGAGGGACATAGCATACTTTTATCCACGAAATCATCCCTTAAGGGGGTGAAAATGGGTTTGAAAGTTTGTATGGGGAATCAACTTAGCGACGAACTCGAGCGGAGCAAGGGTGATTCGCTAGTATTATATTTACTCAATCTATTCCATACTGACCGTTGAAATGTACCTACCTAAGGACGAACCCGGACCAAGCGAGGGTGAGTCGCTAGTATGTAATATTTGGTGAAAGTCTTCAACATTTTATTTAATATACGCGAACCAATTTGATTGACACGTTGCTTTTTACAGTCGTTACGATCCGAGAGTGGCTACATCTATTGCGACTCTATCATAGCAAATCGAATATTCCAAAGTGAAACTCAAGAGCGAGACTTCTAAGAAAGGTAGGTGTAGGAATCGAAATAGCATTTTATTTAACTTTTGATATGAACTGTATAGTTGTATTAATTTTTATATACGTATTAACGCAGAATGAAATAAAGCTTATATATATATATATATATATATATATATATATTATATATATATATATATATATATATCCAAAAGAACATTTATACATATAAAAAATTAAATGTATGTAAAATTATAGTAAAATAATTTTAAGGTAAGACGTCTTGTATGGACGCTTCGCCACTGATACATATGATGATATTTGAGCGTCTCAGTTTTCAGTAAAAACTTCATAAATTTTCATAGAAATATTTTAATTAGACGTTCGCAACGTCTTATTTCAATGGATTTCAAAGTTTTAAGACTTGCAAAGCTATGACATAATATTTAAAATTGTAAGGCTAGTAGAAAACTGTGTTACAGTTACACATGATGAACTACACTAGATACACTAATAAATAACGCTGAAGAAAAGTTTGTTTTTTGTTAGTTTGTTTTCGTTTGCCCTAAAACTTGGAACTACCCTTCTGATATGAAAAATATTTTTAAACTATATATTAAGGGAGGTTACTGACTACGAGTATGTACGAGTAACAGAGCGGAGCATAAATAACCTATGCTAGCAGCTGTGGGCACTATCATAACAAAATTTATATACAAGTGTAAGCGCCAGAACAGATGCACCTTACATTCCCTTGCTTCTAAAATTCAGTAGGACGGAAAGATCAGATACGGTCTACTTTACTTGTTCTATAACACCATTTCCAAATTTTAAATAAAACTATCTTTCCGGATTCTTTGACGAATTTATTTTGATTTTATTCTTATTTTATAGGAAACCAAAAATCAAAACAAATTCGCGAAAAAAATCCGAAAAGATAGTTTTATTTAAAATGTCAAATATTTGCGTAAATCTAATAAAGTATCATTTCCAAACTTCGAGATGATATTGAAAATATTTCCATGGATTTTTTAACCCAATTCGGACTACACCCGCGTAACGATATTAAACGATAATAATATTCTCTCAAACATGGCTTACTGTTCACTTTTTACAAATACAAATATCACCGTATATTAATCCACGGTTTTCAATTCTACCTATACTTTCGTTTTATGCGCCTACCCTACACCCTTTTAAGTACGTGGTCGACATTATGATAAACCAGACGTTTTCATTGCCGCTCATTGAGCACCCGTCTACGCTACGGTACCCGGATATATATAAAATTTAATTACGTTCAGGGTTTGTTGCTCCTTTTATGGTTAAATACTTAAAAAGATATACATATATTATATACATAAATAATGATGTATGCTTATAATTATATGTTTTGTAACGTATGCGTCCCCAAATAATTTATCCAATTTACAAGGAAATTCCGGTAAGTTTTATCTAGGCCAGTGGTAATGAGTCAGATTGGTACTGCTAGTGAAGCGGGTTTAAATCACGAGTCTCGCATTTGTGATATTATGTGCAAATATTTTTTTTTTCAAACTTTTACGAAATTTTTTGACATTTAGAGATTTGAAAAGTTACAACAGGTGCAAACTGTAAATAATTAAGGTATGCACTGTGCGTGTTTGCCTCTTTTCAATTGGGATTTAAAATAAATAATTACATATTGAAATGATTTAAATGCATTTAATTTTCCCTTAAAGATACATGAATGCAGAATAGAATGCAGACTACAAAGTAGCGAACCATGAAATTACTTTTATTTGACATTTTAAATAAAACTATCTTTTCGGATTATTTCGCGGATTTATTTTGATTTTTGGTTCCCGACGTTTCGGATGCTTTACAGCATCCATGGTCACGGGTAATGGTGATACTGTAAAGTATTCGAAACGTCGGGAACCAAAAATCAAAATAAATCCGCCAAATATTCCGAAAAGATAGTTTTATTTAAAATGTCAAATATTCGCGTAAATCTAAGAAAGTATTACTTTTATTTGCTCTCAAATAATGGAATTATGCTTGAGTGTTCGACCAATTTCTACCAGAAGTTATTTCGTACTACGAGTATGTGGAAACACTGAGATTTTGAGGTGCCTTTATATTATAAAATTTTAGAAGGATTTAAAAATAAAGATATTCACATACTAAAGCTACAGTTAGAGTAGATCCGTTAGAGCTGTTTTTAATGAATCCTCTATAAAATGATATGCACACACATTAACATAAAGACAGACAAAAATTCCAAAAGTTCGAATGATTATCCTAAACATTATCTGAATGCAAAGTAAAAAAAAAATAATGAGCAACCAGGATATTAACAATGTCCTAGACTGTACATTTTACTATATTTTCAGAGTAATTTGTGTTTTATGGCAACTCTCATAACTTGTTATTGGGTTTTTTTATGGTTGACATAAATGCGAATGTTAACTCCGCCCGCGCACTAAGCGAGCACGACTGCGACAACGGTCACCGGCGACCAACTATCTATGTACAATGTACATTACTATGAGTTATTTAGCTTCACTTCACTAGAAGGCACCACTAGTTGCCTTTTTCGTATAACATTATATACACGCAGCGCCATCTTTTGTAAATGTTATTTACTAACAGTAGCCTATGTTACTCCATGTTATATATCCAAACTAAAATCCATCCGTAGCCATTCTAGTAAGTATTTTGTTTACACGATTCATTCGCATTCGAATTCATCGATAGATACGTAGAAGATAGTGCTACAAGCTACGGGAATGACGCACGAAAATTTTTGTTTTTAACCGACTTCCAAAAAGGAGGAGGTTCTCAATTCGTCGGAATCTTTTTTTTATGTATGTTCACCGATTACTCGAAGACGCCTGAACCGATTTGGAAAATCCCAGGTAATCACATATAAATTATATCGAAATCGGTCGAGCGGATTTTTTAAATCAACAAATACCTATTTTTTTTTTTAAATAAATTGCTTAATCGAACATGTTATTAATAAACTTTCTTCTAACAAATTACCTGCTTATTGCGTCTACACTAAAAATGGAAAAATAGAATCTTACAAAAAACCGACAATATTTTAAGATATGATACGTCTGTAGGTGTGTCTGTTACCGCATCACCGCAAAACCACTGGAGGGATTTTGATGAAATTTGGTATGATGATAACTGGTTATTTGGGTCAACATATAGGATCCTTTTTACCGCGGAAAATATCTCATTTCTGAGAAAAAAATACATAAACTGAGATGTAAGAGTATACTAAGTAATATGTAAAACCTAAAAGTTTGATTTTCGGTCATCTGACGCGGGTGGAGCCGCGGGCAATGCTAGTCTTGTAATAAAAAAAATAGATAAATATTATTTACCGCCAAACCCTGTAAGGGATTAATCTTGTGATTTCCAGTCAAATATTAATAAATAAGTTAAAAACTCACCTTATGGCAAAGTACATCAATATCCAATTCGTTGGCGACATCTTTGATGAGGTCCATAAACAGATCCGCTTCATCGAGCTGCCTTTGTGCTGAACTGCTTGGAGACCGTGATCTCTGAAAGAAATAAGAAAAATGAATAATAAAATATTACATGACTTGTTATAAATGTGAAAGTTTGTGATGATATTTAGATGATTAACAGTCTTATTGACAATTTGATTAAATCTATACATATAATAAAATTCTGAGTTGAATCTGTACATTAAATACATATATTTTTTTGGAAAATATTATTGAAATAGTTTGTTTTACTTCTTAGAATTTTCTGTCTGTCTGTCTGTCTGTCTGGGAAGGCATCATTAAACCACTGGACAGATTTTGATGAAATTTGGTATGATGATAGCTGGTTATCTGGGTCAAGATATTGGATACTTTTTACCCAAGCGGAAAGAGAGTGAGTCGCTAGTGAATTAATAAGAATCCAATATGATTTTACATATAAGAAACTATTTATACTCATTATAAGTACCTGCGGTATTCACTTCATATTCGCGGTATACACTTCAGTTCAAAATTTCAATTGTATTTGTCAACATAAGAAAGAAAATACATGATGCATGAAAGAAAATACAGATGCAGACACAGTCCTGGTAAAAACTACGAATCATTACTTTAAGTAAAATCAGATTCTATATCAACATTTCATTTTTCTTATGCTACACTTTAATTTATAGATTTTTCACATAAATAGAATCAAAACATAACAAAATAAGAGAAACGTTGTTGTAAGCAACGTTTTTCAATTCGGAAATTGGAACAGACCCCAATTCAAGAATATCTGATATAACAATTTGTTAGATAAGACTTATTGAGAAACAAATTATAATATACACCAATGTACATATATAAGTTTATATAAAACTATTGTTAAAAAACACATAAAAAAACATATGACTATAAAACAATTGCAATAAAATTAAGTATATGTATATTATATTATATAAGATACTAGCAGAACCCGCGGCTTCGCTCGCGCTAAAACAATAAAAAAATCTCTAAAAAGGTAGTTTCATACAAACTTTCATCCTCTATTTTACCCCTTTATGGGATGAATTTTGAAAAATGCTAGTACATATATTTATTTAATTGTAATGAAGAAATACCTAGTTTAAAGCAATTCTTATCAAAAATATTTTTTTGGGTTGTAATAAAGGTTCCCGTGAGAATGAGATTATTTCCCGCGTTAAAAAGTAGCCTATGTCAATCTCCAGCCCTCCAACAATCTCGACACAAAAAATTACTCCAATCCGTCACTCTGTTTCGTTGTGAAAGAAGGACAAACAAACAAACAAACAAACAAACAAACAAACACACTTTTACATTTATAATATTAAGTATGAAAGTATGAATGTAATGCCTACATAGGTATATTATATATAAGTATTTCCATTTTCTACGGCATTGCTTTCTTAGTTTTACTTACTAGCTATTACCCGCGGTTCTGCTCACTTCGTTTATGTAATTGCTAGAGAATAAAAAATGAATTTTAAACTGGGCTTCGTAATTACAATGATTTACGTGATCAAACAAATAAAAAAAAAACTCAAACTTCCCAACTCTGAGTATTTTATAAAGAACTTATTAAATCCGGTCTGGGATTGAACTGAATTGAAATGAATTTATATTTAAAAAGAAAAAAAAAATTGAAATGAAATTGAACGCGGCAGTCATTTATTTTATTAATATATACATTATACTCGTACATATCCTTTATGATATCTTTTTATTATGTGGCTATACTTAAGCACTGAAAGCTCGCAAATAGCACGCAAATGTAAGTAAAGCAATGATTATATGTTTCGAAACCGTCCCCGTGGTTTCCTGCAAAATAGGGGATGACTAACTTTAAAAGTTTTTCACTCATACGTAATGCATATATTTATGACAGTGAGGCATATATTTATGAAAGTATAAAGCAAGCCAGTGTAATAAATCTATACTTACATATGATAAAATTGTAACTAAGCCGAATCTTTACATTAAATATTTTTTGGAAAATCTTATCGAAATAAACATATTATCGATACAGAGACCGAATCTATAGTTTTTAGAATTTTTATCTGTCTGTCTGTCTGGGAACGCATCACGAGTAAACCACTAGATAGATTTTAACTACCAAAGTGTGTGATTAGAAATATTACATTTCTTAAAAGGTATCGTATCTTATCCAAACAATTGTCGTTGAAATTATTGGAAATTCTATTATATTACGTATTTTTTAGTATTTCATCCCGGATATTAAAAGTGAGATTTATAATCAATAAATAAAATCTTTTGTAAAATGTGTCTTACGGACACAAATAATTATAAGAGATCCGGTTTCATATTTTGGCTACGAATCCCCTAAGGTAAATATTGGTCTGTTTTTCTAAAATTGTACAGATTCGACTCAGAATTTTATTATACTCGTATTGTATAATCTTAGACTGATTTAAATCGGGCTTTTTATAAAAAATAAATGAGTAGTCCGATTTCCCATTTAAATTCTTGCTAAGTCGCCGTTATAATATAAGGTTTACAGACTGATTGAATAAACACGAAATCAAAGCCGCAAGCTGAAGCTTGTTGTTAATTAAATAAGGACTTCTAAGCTAGTTGTAAACCATTCCCACTACAAAGTTTAGATGCTTACGCTTTATCTCGAATAGAAGACGCTGTACCACGTTTGCCTTTTGTCTAAAGTAGGTCATTAATTTGATCTGCTTCTTACAAGCTATCTATGTATAATCGATTTCGCTCGTAAAAAACATACTTAATAATATTATTTTTTTATTAAAAAAGACACCTTTCAAAATCGTTTCAAGGTAATTTTATCTATGCATATGATGATGATGTTCTCCTGGCCGATTCCGGCCACGGCGGCCAACCTCATTGAGACTAGCCAACTGCGCAGGAGGTATTATAGTGCACAAGTGTACGCGCAGACACAAGTGCACTCTCTATTCCTGTCACTCTCATAATCCGGTGGGACGACTGCTCGACACGACCAGTGAGAGAGTTAAGGCGCAGGACCGACGGCTTTACGTGCTCTCCGAGGCACGGGGGTGAAACACCGCCAACTTCCTAACTCCGGGCTGTTACTGAGACTTACTATACAGAAAGACACAATAACTAAACTTGACCCGACCCGGGACTCGAACCCAAGACCTCCGAGTGTGCAGCCGTACATGCTAGCCACTACACCACCGAGGCAGTTAATAAAATTCTAAATTCTTAATAAAATTCTAAAATCTTAAATCTATGCATATAATAAAATTCTAACTAAGTCAAATCTGTACATTAAATATTTTTTAGAAAATCTTATGGAAATAGACATTATTATCGATACAGAGGCCGAATCTATAGTTCTTAGAATTTTTGTCAGTCTGTCTGTCTGTCTGTTACCGCATCACAGAAAAACTACTGGACGGATTTTGATGACATTTGGTATGATAATAGCTGTTTATCCGGGTCGACATATAGGATACTTTTGACCGTGGCAAAATATCTCATTTCTGAGAAAAAATACAAAACTCTAATGTAAGAGTATACTAATATATGAATCCTAAGAATTTGGTTTTTGGTCACCTGAACGCGGGCAGAGCCACGGGCAATGCTAGTTATATATAAGGGGGTTAAATAGAGGATAAAACTTTGTATGAAACTACTTTTTTAGAGTCGCGGCTTCTGCTAGTTGTTTATATTGTTATACCTACCATATAATAATATTTCTTTTAATTTTGCAGATTTTATATCTAAAATAACCAATGCGGATTGTTATTTGACTAAAAATAACCAAGTACTCTATAGAATCCCATCTTAATCTACCAAAGGGCAAGTGAAGTAAGTATTGTATATGATGAACCAATTTTTATACTATTAATTTTTTAGACTTTTGTCAAAAAATCGATTATTCCTTATAACCACATTCATTCCCATCACGTACAGAACACAATGGCGGGACAAAGGAAATTCAATCTGGCAGTCTAATTTCGCCGATGGCAGGAGGCTATTATTTATTACTCTTTTATTTGATGAAAGCATTACTTAACATTCTAACTAACTGTATAAGCAATATATGTATTTTATATGCTGAATTCATAGAAATTGATGAAAATAGACGCACAACAAGATAACTTTTATTTCCGGGTTAAAAGAGCTTACTTATTAGACGTTCGCAGTTTTTAATATTTTTCATTATTTTACTTTAAATAAATCTATAGGCAGTGGTAACCCAGTGGTAACGCGTTCGCTTGGGAAACCGAGTGAAGCGTGTTCAAATTTCGGGTCCCGCACCTCTGATATTTTCATGTGCGAATCATTTCCAACATAATTACCACTTGTCTTACGGTGAAGGAAAACATCGTGAGGAAACCTGCATGTTTGAGAGAACCTAGCAAGTTTTCAAAAGACATGTGAAGTCCGCCAACCCGCACTTGGCCAGCATGGTGGACTAAGGTCTGATTCCTCTCGTACAGAAGAGAGGCCCACCCCCAGCAGTGGGACGTTAAAAAGGGCTGAATACATACATACAAAAAAACAAAATTACAAAAATATATCAGAAGAACGAAATGACGAAATATTAGTGAAGTTAATAGATATATTAGTATAAAGTATTGACAAATCATGTGGCGCATCCAGTTACAGTTAAAGTCTTTAGCGAAACAAGCAGGTCGTTAATAACTTTTTTACATCTATAAAAGTTTGCCACAACTTCGCACTTGCGAGCGTCCCCGCAATTTTCACGTCGGATTTAAATAACGTTTTGTCATAAAAAAATCAACATTGCAAAGAAATTTTAAAATATTATAAATATAAACATAATTTATAATAATAATAATAAAGCCATTTATTCCATATTTCCAAGATACAAATCAAACGTAGTTAGTAAGTTGTTAGTAAATTTACTTAATTATTATTATACATATTATGTTAGTATGTTTAGTCTTCTTTGAAATTATATATCTAATTTGAAATATGGACCCCTTTTTGGGTAAAGGCCTCCTCCAACTTCTTCCATGTTTCCTTGTCCTTGCTTAAGTCTAACCAGTTGTTCCCTACCCTCCACCATAAACATAATTTATGTGCGTTGAAATATAATCTGAACTAACCTATATATAATTACTAAATCGCCCAAAATTCAATAACTTTAAACTTTGAACGTTATTTAAGTTTTTTATTGAAGTTACATAGCTTTCCTCAATAAAAAGCAAAAAGATTTTTTAAAACCGGAACTGTAGTTTCAGACATGTGCACTAGCAGATAAACAAACTCTAGAGCTTTTTATATAAGTATAAAATTGAATACGCTGCAACTATTAGGTGTGGAATAATTAAATATAATAAACTACGCGAGCGGAGACGCGACTAAAAGCAAGTCAATAAATTTAATTTCTACAGTTCTTCTCCATAGAAACTATTTACGCCAAAGCTCATAAAGGCAATATGCTTAAAAAGCCGTACAGTTTTCTCTTCACGAATTAATATACATATAGATAGTATCTGATTAAGTACACAGACACAATTTTATAATCGATGTCAAAGATTATAACATTACTAGCAGAACCCGCGGCTTCGCTTGCGCTAAAACTACTAAAAAACTAAAAAAGTAGGTTTCATACAAACTTTCAACCCCTATTTTACCCCCTTATGGGATGAATTTCGAAAAACGCTAAAACACGTATTTATTTAAATATATTGAAGAGCATTAATACCAAGTTTCAATTAATTCTGATCATAAATAATTTTTTGGGTTGTATTATAACATGTTTTCGCGTGGGAATGAGATAATCTTCCGCGGTAAAAAATAGCCTATATCACTCTCCAGCCCTCCAACAATCACCACACAAAAAATCACGCCAATCCGTCACTTTGTTTCGATGTGAAAGAAGGACAGACAAACAAACAAACACTTTCCATTTGTAATATTAGTATGGATTATGTAAGAATAGCTATGTTACAATAAGAACAGCCATAACATTATTATCATGTAGACAACAATAATAATAAAAATCGGGCAAGCGCGAGTCTGACTCAAACGTCGAGTGTTAAGCATAAAACATTCCAAGTATGTCATGTTTGAACATATTATGTAATTTATTAAATTGAAGTACCTAATACTTACATAGATTTACTCGAATATTTGAAATTTTAAATAAAACCGTTTTCGGATTTCGGAGCCTCATCCGCGACCATGTTTGCTGTAAAGAATTCGAAAAATCTAATTACCTATATCTGTGAAAAGCTTCGAAAACATACTTTTATTTAAACTTTCAACTAAATTAAAATATTTATCAGATGGATATTAATTTTAACGACTGCAAAAATATATTTGTATTTAAATGAGAAACAAACTTAAATTTTGCTTTTGTTTAATGTATGAATTACCAGCAATATTTTTAAACCTAAAACTCCCAAAAACGAGGAGGTTGTGCTTATAATATCTTAACAATTCATATGAGACCCCTATTTACCTAATTTCAGACATTTACTAGCGTCAATAGTCTCTAAATGAAATGGCTATAACATAATAATGGACATGACGAAATAATAAGTCCCAGTTTTGCCTTTTGGCTACGGAACCCTAAAAATTTTCTAAGAAAAGTGATTATAAAAAAAAACTTAAAAATGAACAGTTAAACGTAGAGAAATTAAATTCAAATGCTTATTAAAACACCAGCCGTAATTAATGGATGGAGCTAGCGAAAGAACTCGCAGTTCAAACTTCAAAGAGTAAAGCCGATGAAAATTTAATAATGTTCGTCGAAGCGTCATATTAATTTTATCGACTTATCAGCTTGTATAAAGAATTAAGGATGACAATGGAAAAACATTATCTAGATATTTATTGGACGGAATACGTAATATGTAATTTAAAAAAATGACTAAGTTTTTTTCCCTGTTTCCTGCTTTTGTACAAAAGGTGCAAAAGTTTAGTCGTTCAATGTTAAAAACATAGCCCAGGTGAGGCCGAGAAGAGGAGTGATGTATTAGTATAATTTATAAATACCTAGTCGTATACTTTTTTTTTATTATAGATAGATATACAAATATTTCTAACAAAGAAAAAATAAGCTCCATTTTTGGATTTTCTCGCGGTTTTATTTTGTTTTTTTTTTTTTGACGTTTTGAATATTTTACAGCAATCATGTTCTCTTTTGTGACATAAAAATAGTTTTATTTAAATAAAACTAAACACAATCGTCGCGTAAATTTATGAAGTGTTTTGAGATAAATACCACATGCGAATATGGGGATTTTATAAAATATTTACATTACATCTATATTAGTACAATATTAAATTAATATTATAAATTAAGTATTAAGTAATATATAAAACAAATTAAAATAATAATTTTATTTGAAAAAGATTACAATTCGATTAAAAAACAACAAACATTACAAACCAAAGATTTTTTTGCATCTTTTTGGAATTTAGGCAGTAATTCACTGAATAGATCCTAGATGCCACGATTATATATTAAGAAATTTACAAAAACACATGACATAGGTGATTACCTAAAACAGATCTGCGACCAGGCACTACGAGAAGGTTATTCGGCTTGCGTGGACACGTCTTTTAGATTGAAAGATGACACTAGCGATGCGTTGGATTGTCGTATATTACTGACTAGCATTGCCCGCGGGTCCGCCCGCGTTCAGATGACCAAAAACCTAATTCTTAGGTTTTACATATTAGTATACTCTTACAATGCAGTTTTTGTGTTTTTGTATTTTTTCTCAGAAATGAGATATTTTCCCGCGGTAAAAAGTAGCCTATATGTTGACCCGGATAACCAGCTATCATCATACCAAATTTCATCAAAATCTGTCCAATCTCGTGATGTAGTAACAGACAGACAGACAGAAAGACAGACAGACAGACAAAAATTCTAAAAACTATAGATTCGGACTCTGTATCGATAATAATGTCTATTTCAATTAGATTTCCCAAAATATATTTAATGTACAGATTTGACTTAGTTAGAATTTTATTATATGTATAGATAATAACTTTATATACGAAATTTTAATTCAATATATTGTTACGCGCCGCTAGTTTAATCGAAGATATCGAGCACCTTTGTAAAACCTCTGGTTTATTCGTCTACGCAAGTATCAGGCTGGCAGGAAAAGTATGATAACCAATTTTTTGACGTTTGGCAAGGAACGTAAGATTTTCTCTTTTGTGCATAAAATTTTATTAATTATTGACAATATACCGATTAATAAAGGAAAAGTTTTTCATTGTTTTACAATACCTCTTCTATTTTGCTTTCCATCTTAAAATTTCCCAAGTTGAATTTATCTCTGACTACATATATATTAAATGCTAAAATTGCTAAAATTTGAAAAACCATTTGAAATTGTTCATGTTTCAAAAGACTTAAAATCTTAAGTGAACTGTCATCCTCGACCTATATTTAACTTTCACAGTGAAAACATTTACTGTATTTTAAATCTAGCAACGAAATAAGTATTTAGACCTTTGATACGACGAGAATTTACTTTTTATGTTTATTTATAAAGTAAATGGGTCAAGCGTGAGTCAATGTTGGTTGACGTTTTAATTCTATTTTCTTCAAATTGTTAGGATAAGTTGGTGCGTATAATTTTTTCCTGTCAAGGGGATTAGAAAAAATAAGCTATAATAGACAAGTGGACAGCCAGACGGACAGACATACGAATATATCAAATAAATACTGGTACAAATGCAATGCACTATGGGATTCCATACAAAATACAGTATGAATATTTACACGTACAACATAAAAAGGGCTATCAGAGGTGCCTTTATGCGGCACCTTACGTGCGGTAGAATATTTGCGCAGTGGAAAAGGTAAAGATTGTTTATCCGGATGTTTGTGAAGCAGAATCGGCTAAAATGGTTCCAATCTACAAAATACGAGGCCGTAGGGCTGCTATTATTATCGTTAACTGACGCATTTTGTTGAATCAGTGAGAGAAAGATTATATATTTAAATACTCATATATATTAAAACTAGAGATCTTTCCTCGCTTTGCTCGGGTGCGTCCCTGGGTGCCTTTTCTATACCTACATGTAATAAAATTGGAACTAAGCCGAATCTGTACATTAAATATTTTTTGGAAAATTTTATTGAAATAGACATTTTTATCGATACAGAGGCCGAATGTATAGATTTTAGAATTTTTGTCTGTCTGGTTGTTACCGCATCACGGAAAAACCACTGGAGGGATTTTGATCAAATTTGGTATGATGATAGCTGGTTATTCGGGTCAATATATAGGATACTTTTTACCGCGGGAAAATATCTCATTTCTGAGAAAAAATACAAAAACTGCAATGTAAGAGTATACTAATAAGTAAAACCTAAGAATTTGATTTTTGGTCATCTGATCGCGGACGGAGCCGCGGGCAATGCTAGTGTACTTATAATTTAATATACGGGCAGCATGAGCTTTAAGCAGATTCATTACTAACATTAGCGCAATACCTTCTTAGATGTACGCGCATACTTAACGTTTTAAATAAAACTATCTTTTCGGAGTTTTCCCGCGAACATGATCGCTGTAAAACATTTAAAACGTCAGGAACTAAAAATAAATCAAGGAGGATCAGAGGATAGTTAAGAAACCCTAATGTTACTTAATACATTGTTTACAGAATGAACTTTATCTATATAAAACTAATACCTTCTTAGATTTACGCGAATATTTGACATTTTAAATAAAACTATCTTTTCGGATTTTGTCGCGGATTTATTTGCATTTTTGTTTCCCGACGTTTCGAATGCTTTACAGCATCCATGGTCACAGCATATATGGCTTAAATAATTAATACTATATTATTAAATAAAACTATCTTTTCGGATTATTTCGCGGATTTATTTTGATTTTTGGTTCCCGACGTTTCGAATGCTTTACAGCATCCATGGTCACGGGAGAGACTGAGGTGTTACATGTCTTGAATGTATAGTTGTTACAGACAGCCTACCCACAATTCATTCATCATACAAAGCAAATATAAAAGCAATTTCACATCATACAAAGCAAAGCACACCGACTTCGAAAATATTTGATTAGGTATGTATAGTAAATGAAAACTACCAATCAGTTATTTTTTACTTTTTAGTGCTTTTGTTTGAAGTCGGTTTTTATTTTTTTGTTAAAAAGTTTTTTATTGTGGGTAGGCTGTCTGTAACAACTATACCTTCAAGACATGTAACGCCTCAGTCTCTCCCGTGACCATGGATGCTGTAAAGCATTCGAAACGTCGGGAAACAAGAATGCAAATAAATGCGCGACAAAATCCGAAAAGATAGTTTTATTTAAAATATATAAAACTACTTTTATACACATTTTAAAGTCCGACAGATTTCTAATATTGTGGTTAGTTTATTTAACATTGAGAGTGGAGTGAGATCTTTAAGTGAATAAGTATGAATATTTCGATTTGATAGCTTATTGTCTTGAACAAATATGTGTATTGTGGATCTCTATCTAACATACTGAAAACATTTACGGTTTGTCTTGTTTTAGCTCTTAAACTTTGATAATAAGGACTATTTCCGAAAATCAAATCAATGACGATAACTTTTGTATTTAAACGTTGTTTTAATAATACGTACATGGCTCTGGTGAAAGCGATGCTTTAAACGTTATAAAACAATGCCTTATCAAGCAAATCTTTTGTATGAATAATATTTTACTATACTTAATTAACTGACCCCGATAACCAGCTATCATATCAAATTTCATCAAAATCTGTCCAGTGGGTTTCTCGTGATGCGTTCCCAGACAGACAGACAGACAGACGGACGGACGGACGGACGGACGGACGGACGGACGGACGGACGGACGGACGGACGGACGGACGGACGGACGGACGGACGGACGGACGGACGGACGGACGGACGGACGGACGGACGGACGGACAGACAGACAGACAGACAGACAGACAGACAGACAGACAGACAGACAGACAGACAGACAGACAGACAGACAGACACACAGACAGACAAACATTCTAAAAACTATAGAATCGACCTCTGTAATGATAATAATGAATATTTCAATAAGAATATCAAAAAAATATTTAATATACAGATTCCACTCAGAATTTTATTATAGGTATCTATAAGATTATTACGAGAAAACCCATTAAAATGTCAAATGTTCAATTGCATAGCAAAACATATTATAATAAAACATAACCTCATTCATGTGGGTATAATTCAACAGAATTTGTTCAGAAAACTTGCTTCAAAAGCATGTGTGAAAAAGAGAAGAGAAGGGTGAAAAATATTTTACGACCTATTCTCATACCTACCAAATATACAAAAAAAACATTAAAATCGGTCGAGCCGTTTCGGAGGAGTGAGACCACAGACACCGTGACACGAGATAATTATATATTTAACATATATTATTTAATTATATATTAATACTAACATCAATTTCATAGAAAACTGAAAACCGATAAAAGCATGTCTAAAACAACCATAGCTGTATTAAGCTGCAACGTGAAAGTACGTAACCCAATTTCATGTCAACACTGTAGTGTCAATATTCCTTTTTTACGTTGCCTGTCCCTATTGAAATAGTACGCCGCGCAAATTACTTTGTTGTTCGTCCAAAACCCGATAGTAATTGCGATGAATTTCAGGCCTAAAACAAACTAGAAAATAGCTAGTCTATTTTTTAATAACTAGACAAGACTAACGGTCAATGGCAGATTTTTAGTCTGTGATTTTTTCAATTTAATTCATATTTCTTGGCTTTAAAGCGTGCCAATTAAGCGCCGATTACCATAATCTTTTTAACTTCCGATAGGAATTTAATATAATTTAGTATAATTTCTGTATCAAGTAAACAAAACTTCCGATAGATAGGTTATTGAGAACCGTCGTAAATCAGTCGATTAATTTAAGAAATAGATGAAGAGTACGGTACGAAATAATCTCGCTCATAAAAAAAAAACTGATTGAAAAGTTTACATTTGCACTCTACTTAATGTGGATATGTTTATGTTTTTTGATTCATCCTTCTTATATTAAGAAACAGACGAAAGGAATGACAAGTGTTGAGTGAAAATGTCATGTCCCCATGGAGTATAATTTGTTGCAATTATTGAATTACTTTAACGTGTCTCTGGCCACATTTTTATACTATTATAATAAATGAGAGAGATTTTGCTTGTCGTGTGTTTGTGTTACTTCATACATAGATATAAAAAATAGTTTTTCATACAAGAATAATATAGCTTTTGGAAAGGGTAAACATTTTTAGAAGTTACGTCTTAGAAGCTTTTTTTTCAGAACTGTTTATTTTGTACCTCCGTATATATAATATATACAATATCTATTCCATGTATTCAGCACTTTTTAACGTCCCACTGCTGGGCACAGGGCTCCCTTCAATACGAGGGAAATCACTGCGCATGTCTTTCGAAAACTTACTAGGTTCTCTCAGACATGCAGGTTTGATCATGATGTTTTCCTTTACCGTAAGTGGTAATCATGTTAGAAATGATCAGACACACGAAAATATCAGAGATGAGAGACCAGGGTTTGAACCCGCTTGACTCGGTTTCCCAAGCGAGCGTGTTACCACTGAGCTATCACTGCCTACATTCTATTCCATACTAACCGTTAAATCGTCAAAAGGAGTCGCTAGTTATAAATAGTATACGTTGTAGTTATAACTCAACTTGTAGTATTTCATTTAAAAATAAAGTCATGCAGGCGAGTGAAGTAAACTTGGTCAGATACAAGAAAGTGCTTTCTATGAAGTATGAAAGAATCGTTAAGTTTAAAATGTTTCTATTGATATTGAAATCTATTACGACTCGCATAGATAGGAGTGATAGTGAGTGTAATAAGCATTATGTTCTCACTGCCCATCCCACAAGGGAAAAGTTATACATAGATTAAATATAGTGAAGGGCAAGTGGATATTTATAGTTTATGACATTAGCTAAGTGCACATGGATTCGAGTTGCATATGTATATCTGTACTCCACTTTAACTTATGGGACAAGGATTACGTATGTATGTAATAGTTGTGATAATGAGTAAGCCAATTAAAAAAAATATTAAAAAAATTGTATTATTGAGCAAAGCTTGTTTTTCCTTTATTCCGTAAAGGTACTATGCAGTTAGTGTGGCAGTAATTTCTAGTTGGGTCTGTAGTAGATTAGGAGAATTATTGTATTGAAATATTGTAAACAAATATTATTTTAAAAGAGCAACACTTTCTCGCCGGCTTTTCTCAGCAGAACCGCATTCCAAGCCGGCGTCCGGTGACATATTATATGACGATTCAAAAATGCAAAGTCTATTTGAATAAAGTATATATATATATATATATATATATATATATATATATATATATATATATATATATATATATATATTTATGACTAGTCTCTGTGAGCTAGGCCACAGATAATTATTTAATTTGATTTTCAAATCTGTTAATTTAATTTTTTAATTATCTGCGATTACACAGACACAGTTGGTACATTACTACCTATAGGTAACCTATCTCTATCATTTCTAAAGCACGTTTATATAAGAATTAAATGTTATTAATTATAATTATAATAAAAAATCTCTAAAACCAAACCATATTCAAATTAATATACGAAATTCATCCGCATTCCTACAGCTGTTTGGGAGTAAATTAAGTAAGCTTATTTATTAACAGGTTTATCTAATTTATAATTAGGTTTCACTGTGGGATCTCTTATATTAGGTTCTAGCTTTTAATGTCCAAATTCTTATATTCAGGTTTTATAGACGTAATTTTTATTATAAATTACTAAATTTTGAGATCCTTTATGAATGTAATTAATTAATTTATTAAAAATATAATGTGAAAATCGTTTTACCATATAAAATCAGGCGTTTTACAATAAATAACTGTCGCATCTTTACATAGAAAATGAAGTCGCTTCCGCTGTCTGTTCGCTTAGATCTTTTAAACTCCTCAACAGATTTTAATGCAGTTTTCAGCAACAGATAGAGTGATTCATGAGGAAGGTTTATATGTATAATACATGCATATTATAATACAGAAATACGAGAAATTTAAAGATTTATATTTTATACCTACTAACCGTTAAAACGTACCTAGGAACAAACCCGAGCAAAGCGAGGGCGAGTCGCTATTTTATAATATAAATATAAACAATAGATCAATCTGACCTACATCACAATGGTCGATGTAACAATGATGTGATACAATAGTTATTTCTAAGCTATAATAAATTACTTCATACAATTTATAAGGTTCGCTCTACGATTGTTTCTTGAATCGCAAAAGCACTATACTTTTTCTACAATGTGTCAGTATTACTTTTGAAGAATAATGACTGTTCTTAGACCGAAATGCCAGTCTTTTATTATTTTGAAAGAAAATAAAATACTTTGTTCTCTTGATATTTTGTACTTTAGATTTAATCTTTGTTGTTTAAAATTTCCTTTAGGAGCTTGTGAGGCTTCCAGTTCATTTGTGCAATTTTGAAAATAAAATTGGGACAATAATTCATTTATCGTTTGGTCTTTAAAAAAGGAAGGAGTACTCAATTAGGTAGAGTATATTTATGGATACAGCAAGTATTCGCTAAGACCAAAATTCGATAATAATTTGAAATTTGACGAAAATATGCCAATGTTACATAAGGCAATGTGAACTTGGCACCCGACTTTGGAGAAATTGTTCTTTTTTAGGTTTATTTGAACGATTTCCGTTAGTAGTAGATAGTAGTGAAACTAACTTCGTTTGTAGTAGTGCCAAAAAAAATACAGACAACAAAAAAAATGTCATCCCCCGAAGTTGGTAAAAAATTTTTTTTCCGCTTGTAGTGGTTTGTAGTGCAATATTTTCGTTTGAAGTAAAACAAAAAAAAATTTTTTTCGACTATTTTTACAGAACGATTTTTACTACATTCATTGTTTCGTTTGTAGTACCATTATTTAGTGTGTACTTGTTTGTGGTAATGTTAATTTCGTTTGTAGTACCATTATTTCGTTTGTAGTTGTTTGTAGTAACGTTGTATATAGATAGGTCCCATTTTTTTTTATTGATAACAACTAAAGCTCGTCAATAATTAGTAAACAAAAAAACTTTTTAACAAAAAAATAAAAACCGACTTCAAACAAAAGCACTAAAAAGTAAAAAATAACTGATTGGTAGTTTTCATTTACTATACATACCTAATCAAATATTTTCGAAGTCGGTGTAAGTAAGGATTCTAACGTGTTAGGCTTGTCAAATCAAACAAAATAAGCCCAAACTCAAAGTAACCTTCTGGCCTTGCCATCAGATCAGGTCAACAACACCGAACCACTGTACTATCAACGGAAATAGAAATACTTGCAAAGTTTCAAGTCAATATGACAATTAGAAGTAGGTTAAATTCATCATTAGCTAACTTTCTTTTGCGAGTGTAAATGATTTAGTTAGACGAAAGGGAAAATAAAAGCTGGCTGGAGACGAGCGTTGGCGATTAATTATGATAAAAAAGTTTACCACAGAAAAGGGGACAAAAATGATATGTTATTTTGTTATTGTGCGGAATCTTTTTTATGAATATTGATGTTAATTGCCTTTGTTTTCAAGTGAAACTTCTTTAGAATCGTTGTGATTTGAAACTCGATGAAACGGAAATGCAACACTAAAATAGACAAACACATAAATATATAGGGTTAAGCCGGCGAGAGAATGAGATAGAATACGCGTTGCCATGGTAACCGTTGTTATTTAAGATAGAATACATTAAACAGAAAGTGAAAAATAATAAAATTAATTACTGAATAATATGTAATGTATATTTATTTCACATAAAATGTAAAATATCTTTTAATTTTTAATGTTGATAAACATATTATTAAAAAAAAATAAACCTGACAACTATCCTACTCCTGATACTCTATGTTCATCTCATTCTCTCGTAGGTTACTTTTCTGAAGTTTCACTTTTTTTTCAATACTTAAGGTTAACTTTATAATATTTCGAGAATGAGTACTTAACTCTAGCAAGTAGCAAGCTCTTTATATTTACATATATAGGTATAATATCTTTAAAGTATCATTTTATAGTAAATACACCATATCAAGTTCATCAACTACGCCATATCACTGTATTTGCACGATATCAAAAAACCCAAAAAAATAAAATAAATTTTCCATATAAAATTGCTGAAATAGCTAAGCCAATTTTAATAACATTTACTGGATAGATGATTTTTAAAGCAACTTTCAGTACCCGGGAATAAATAACAGAAGAATATCTTGTGCCAAACGTAGATTTACAAGCGCACAGTTTCTCTTTATAACAAAGTTGTGGATCACTTTTATAATTGAAATACTTAGATTTAAAATACCTTTGTTTTTAGCATTTTCCTTTTAAATGTTTTCTAATATTCATTCAAGAGAAATATGATGAGAATTTGATAAAGAAAATACGATTTTCGTAGTCACAACTCATTTCCTGTTTTTCCGAAGGGACGAGACCAGGAAATTGTAGCGAGGGGCTGCGGGTACCGTAGTCTTATCTTTGGTTTCAAATTTTATTATAAAAGTAAAAATTATATAAACTGTTAAAAATTTCTATGTACTGTAATTTTACAAAAATGTGTTGGAAGTATATTTTTTTAAGCAACTTTGTAATTTAATAAATCAGCTGTTGTAAATTTACAATACATCAAAGTTTTAAAAGGAATATAAAGTTTTGTAAACTTCAAATATTTTCGTTGTAATATGAATTATAATATTAGCTTGTGATTTTAGTTAAAATCCTGATAAATAGAATCGCAAACAATGCTTGTAAATAAGGAACTTTCTTGATGGGCAACCAAAAAACTGATTTGTAAAATTACAATTAATTTTTGTGAATTTCCTTACATGTTTTAGAAAATTACTTGATCTAAGTAGTAGTTTGCATTAGTATACGTTAGTTTGTAATTTTGCTTAGCCATTATTTTGTAAAAATATTGTAATTTCATAAAATAATTTTAACAGTGCAGTACCTTTTCTTATACATACATATGTATGACACCGTAAAATTGTCAATACCGTTAGATTATAATCTATCTTGCGAGATTGTAAACTGTCGAAAGATTGTAAACCGTAACAGACTGCTTACAATTTAACGCCTTATTTTTCGGTAGATTATAATCTGTCGAGGTGAAACCATCAAATTTTGAAATGGAATAATTTACCATAGAGTTACAAAAATATTACAGTGGGTATAATGAAAATAGTAAAAAAAATGAATGGACAAATCAAAGTGGTGCCAGTGAAATAAAATAAATTACTTTATTTTCATATGACCTTGACTAATTAATAGGCGCTAGTATACGTATATAATGATCGAATTAATCTTTCTAAGTTTAAAATAATCAATAAGCCAGATAATAATCATTGTTCTTCTTTTTTTTACGATAGTAAAGAAAAAAATATATTTTCGTTTTAACAGGTAAGAAAGAAGATATTTATGAGAAAAAAGCCTAATTATTAAAGAAACCGTCAAAATCGATTAACAATTGGCGAAGAAGGCATAAGTTGTACCATACGCACATTAAAACACGATCGAATTGAGTAGGTACATTATTTTGTAGTCGGTCAAAATTACATTAAATCTTAATGCGTCAATAATTTACAAAAAAAAATACACTGCAAAAAAGCGAACTTACACGAAAAAAACATGTTGAACATGTTTTATACTAGCTGCAAATCTTGCTATGACGCTCTATGCGTTAAAGACGAACCTAATGACGTATGAACCGTCAAAATCGAAGTTAGTAATTACGTGGGAAAATAGGATCGGACATACATATTATGTACATACACACATACAGATCAAACACATAACCCTCCTTTGGACATCACTGAAGTTGGTTAAAAAAGAACAAGCTATAACTTTTCATTCCTGTTCCGTTATTTTCTTATTGTTTTTTTCTTATATGTGTATTGTTTTCAATATACATATATATCTTGATTGTTTATGAAATAATAATTAGTATACAGCTAAAAAGGTAGTTTGATTTATATAATAAAAGGATATTCAAAATACCCTCATTATACCTACATTAATCACCACAGCGATATTGTGTCGCCCGCTGCGAGCTCTATGAACATTATTTCACTAATAATGACAAAGCTCTAACGACTGGTCATTTATTATTCAAGAGACGTCACAAACTGGACTGCTACATTTACAGCCACTGTGCTATAATGAAAACGTTTAAATTTTAACCCATCTTCGATCCTCCCCCTAAACAAGTTGATTTTGTAACGGTAGAAATGTAATAGAAAACAATATTTAAATTATCTATACATTCTCACCACGTAGCATGACGCTTAGATTACGTCCTTATCGTACAGTTTTTAGATTTCTATTAGCCATTTTAAATTGTCTTCTCGTCTTAGTCCACATATATTATTTTCCATTTTTAACCCCCGACGCAAAAGGAAGGGGAGGGCGGGGGGTGGAGGTGTTATAAGTTTGTGTGTCTATTTGTGGCATCGTAGCTCTTAAACGGATGGACAGATTTCGATACGGTATTTTTCATTTGAAAGCCAGTTTCCTTGCCTTTGCTTGAGTTTTTAAAATTTTTAATTTATATTATTGTTTCAAAATCAAGATTTAGAAAGAATGTACTTCGCTTCAGTAGATGCATGCAGTCGAGACATTGCAATGTCTCAATTCAACTCTAAACTCAGAAAGCTATACTGTGATCTTAAGACTAAATGTAATTCTACCTGCAATCATTGTTAATAGAAATATAAAATTATAATGTACAAATTATAATCGACGACACGTTTGGCTCAGTTTGTAGTGACCCTACTTGCTGTGTCAGCGGTCGCGGGTTCGAGTTCCGCTGGGGGTATTCATTTGTGTAATGAGCACGAATGTTTATACTCCAGTCATGGGTGGAACTAGATGGTCCTGTGTGTTAATTTCCCAATATATTTATTTTTTATTTTATATTTTATAAATATGACTACGATTTTATAAAAAGCATAGTTGTGCGTATTTGTATGTATGTATATAGGTATATACATATATCAGCGTACATAATTAATAGATAGAAATAATGACCATTCAAATATACGTAAATAAATATAGTCAAATGGACACCTACGAGGAACAATATTGTAACTCATTGTCATACAAATTTTGAATTTAAATTTTAAATAAAATGAAAAATTCATTACACCTTTTAAATAACCTTAATATGAGTTTTACAATTTTGTTCTTTGTCTTTTGTTATAGTATACATTTCCAGAGATTCGCGACTGAAATTATGCTAAATAACGCAGCATCCATGAATAAAAGGTGAATATATACATGCAAATATAGAAGATGTGTTTTGAAAGGAAATCCTAAAGACCGGCAGTGCATTCAAACGCGCACGTTTATTCTTCTAAACTGTGTTACATATATGAAACTAGGTTAAAACTTAACCCAATTACCTGTAAGAACAATAGCGTATTTAACAGTATACTAATTAAGCATTCTGATATTATTAAAATATGTTCAAGTTATTTAAATGATCTTGGGTGATACTTGATAACATGTTGCCAATTTTGCTCCATGATCTTTATTTACTGTGTTATAATTTTTTCCGTAATTTCAAACCGCTAACATCCGTTAAGCTGGCTTACGAGGAGTCTTCAAATTATACATAAGAAAATAATTTATATAATTAAAAATAATCAATAATAATTTAATTAAAAAGTCTTTAATAATAAATTAATATAATAGAAAATGATTTGATTACTTCAAAATTAAAATGGAATACTAATTGACTTCGATCAACACATCTTTCTTATGAATCCTGGGTGAACAAGTAGAGAAAGCTTTAAGCTTTACTTAATTTATTATGGAAGTTTGATGCTTTTAAAGCAAAACTTTTAAATAAATATCATCACATCATCGTCATCATACTTTTACGATACTTATCTAGTACTAGCGATTCACCCTCGTTTTGCTCGGGTTCGTCCTTAAGTTGCTTCCCCACACAAACTTTCTTCCCCATTTTCACTTCCATAAGGGTTGATTTCCGGGATAAAACTATTCTATGTCCTTCCCAGAGTCTAAACCATCTTCTTACCAAATTCATCTAAATCGGTTCTGTAGTTTCGGAGCTTATTCGGTACAAACAAACAAAAAATCTTTCCTCTTTATAATATTAGAATAGACATGTAAATAAATACCTGGTTTATTACGAGTATATATCTACACCTAGCATACACTATACATATATAGATTATACCTATGCGTAAATTTTGGAAGGCGTTCTTAGTTCAAATGGAAAAATTTCTCGAAATCTTTTAAGTAACTATAATCCACGTTTAACTTATAGATTGAGCATAGCTCTACATTCATCTTCATATAATCTAGATCCAGTTAACGAATGTTGTCGACATTTCCAGCTCAAAACATTGTTATGCATCGAATACAAATGCCCACGTGGCAAGGTGAATGACTCTTATTTACTACATAGGATATTTTACGCGCAGAATTATATATAACACTAGCAAAGAGGCTTTTGTCAAAATTTATGGAGGCCTTAAGCCGATGACGTTACGACGACGAAAATAACACAATGGGCCCACTGAACGAGCTTAGTGTTAATGGATTTTTCTTTGACAATTAGGTATATATACTTTATATACTTCCATATATTAAGATTTATCATTAGCATTGTCAATCGTAGCTAGTTTTCTTTTTATCACTTTACTAGCTATGCCCCGCGGTTTCACCCGTGTTAAATATAAATGTGATTATACATAATAAGTGTTCCATATACCTAACCACTAGACGATGAGTATTTGAGTGAAGTTTCTGATCTTAAAGCAATCAAAACATATTATAAACATCAGTTTTACAATTTATAAATAACTAGCAGAACCCGCGGCTTCGCACGCGTTGAAACTACAAAAACGTCTCTAAGAAGGTAGTTTCATATAAACTTTCATCCACTATTTTACCCCTTTATAGGATGAATTTCGAAAAATGCTGAAACACGTATTTATTTAATTTTATTCAAGAGTATTAATAAAAATTTTCAAGTAATTCTGATCATAAATATTTTTTTGGATTGTATTATAGCGTATTTTCCCTTAGGAATTAGATACTCTCCCGCGGTAAAAAGTAGCCTATATCACTCTACAGCCCTTCAACTATCTCCACACAAAAAATCACGCTAATCCGTCATTCCATTTTCACGTGAAAGAAGGACAAATAAACAAACACACTATATAATATTAGTAAGGAAGTAAAGATGTATGGAAGTCTGACGGATTTGGTGACATTTTTGATTATTCCGCTCTTTAGGTTGTAGCATGATGATATATACCTTCCTTAATGAACGGGCTAATGCAATTTTTTTTAATTTAAAAAAAAAAAGAATGTTTCAAAGCGGATTACTTAGTAGTTCCTGAGATTAACGCGTTGAAACCAACAAACAAACTCTTCCTCTTTTTCTTTCATTGGTATAGGCATAAGCAATTTTAATATCACAAGTGCAAAAAACTTAGATAAATTAACTCTCAAATATCATATTTAGTTTAAAAATAAAATATTCTTTTAATTTTACATTTTATTCAACCTAGCTCATTTAAAAAAGAAATTGTTTCTATCAAGTTTCGCATTAAATCGATATGGATTTATGACTGTACAAAGATTAATGAATTAAAAATTAAAAAATAACACAATTACATATTTTAATAATAAATCGAAAAAAAAACATAAATTTTAATAAAATAATCTAAAAAGTTAAAATCAAAAAGCCTTTGACGCATCGATCGCGTTAACAGGTTTTGTTTGGCATATCCAAACATCCAGGAGCGTGGCTGCATAAACTACGACCCATGTTAGGCAAGCAAAATCAAGTGTGTAACCTGAATCTATTAACTAAGCCCTCATCTAAATTAATTTTAGATAAAGGCTCGGTACCTTGGTATAAAATTATAGTGGTAGAATTTTTGTAAAATTTCATATCTCAGTTATGACTGCAGGAAAGATATCTATCTATTATGTTCCGAGAGCTGGCGACGAATTTTGGGAAGGTCCTTTTGGCAAGTTAAAATTGTGAAATAATATAATTTCGTGAATTGGCGAGTCCATTCCCGCGAGTCTGGTATAGCTTTAGCGGTTATTTCGTTACTGCGCAGTAGGTATCTAACATTTGCAAAAAAAATATCCAAAAGGAACATATTTTTGGCAACTTGATTTTTGTTTAATCTTTTAATTTAGTTTTCATATAATTCAAAAAAAAGAACCCCAGACGTTTTTGTCGGTTATAAAGTATTGCCAGACCTCTCCAAAGATGATTTATTAAAATTCCCAAAAAATATACTTTTGGCAATCTGAAATTTTAATCACGTATTTATTAAGTAATTTTCTATAATACTTGCAAATCGCCAGACGAATTTACCGGTTATAAACCATACCCAGACGTAAATAAAGTTTACAAATTAGTACTACAAAAAAGTCTTATGCGTAGCCATAGGTGTGAGAAAGATAACTTATCGAGGTATGCCAGCATCTGATGGGGGCTCAAGGTCCTCGTGCTGTGACTGGTTATCGAGAAACCGCACGTTTCGAGTATGGTTCTGGCTCTGCGTTCACAACAGACTATTTTAGAGTAGTTTATTAGGGTTCCGTACCCAAAGGGTAAAACGAGACCCTATTACTAAGACTCCGCTGTCCGGCCGTCTGTCTATCCGTCTGTGACCAGGCTGTATCACATGAACCGTGATAGTTAAACAGTTAACATTTTCACACATGATGTATTTCTGTTGCCGCTATAACAATAAATACAAAACAATAGAATAAAATAAATATTTAAGGGGGCTCCCATACAACAAACGTGATTTTTTTGCTATTTTTATAGATAATTTTGAGACCCTGGTAAGGACATAGGATACTTTTTATCCCGGAAATCATCCCTTAAGGGGGTGAAAATGGGGATGAAAATTTGTATGGGGAATCAAGCTAGGGACGAACCCGAGCGAAGCGAGGGTGAGTCGCTAGTAGTTTATAGTTTGATGTAACTGATAGTTATGAAGAGTTCGAGAGGCTTTTTAAACCTTATCAACTCGAGTGTTAAAGTACGATATCGTATCAAATGTACTGTCATTCTCAGTACGATTATGGAATCAATAACAATTGTGGTTTAACCTTGGCGTGTATGAGTGACAGTGTGAATGGATATTGGATTTTATTTCAATTGATTACGTCTTTATGCTTCGTCTATACATATAATAAAATTTTAACTAAGCCGAATCTGTACATTAAATATTTTTTGGAAAATCTTATTGAAATAAACATTATTATCGATACAGAGGCCGAATCTATAGTTTTTAGAATTTTTGTATGTCTGTTACCGCATCACAGAGAAATCACTGGAGGGATTTTTATGAAATTTGGTATGGTGATAGCTGGTTATCCCGGTCAACATATAAGATACTTTTTCCAGCGGGAAAATATCTATAATTCTGAGAAAAAATACGAAAACTGCATTGTAAGAGTATACTAATAATAAACCTAAGAATTTGGTTTTTGGTCATCTGAACGCGGGCAGAGCCGCGGGCAATGCTGGTATATTATATAAATACTATTGTTAAACGACTAGCTAACTAAAATTATAACTTGATAAATTTGATAATTTCAATATTTGAGGTACTTTTCTTCCAAGCAAGGTTTTTGCAGGTGGTTATATTACAAAGGATAAAATGACTATATTATCACCTACCTTAGGACAAGGCGCTGCATACTTGTGAGTGTATGTGATGTAAAACCTAAGAATTTGATTTTTGGTCACCTGAATGCGGGCGGAGGCGCGAGCAATGCTAGTTTTGAATAAATCTTTGATGAAAATTATTGATTCGCTTTTGTTATTTACAATAATTATTTCACGTGTTGTTCAAGTCTTGGATTATTTGGAGTTTTCACGTTAATTAAGGTTTTGTTGTTGTTTGATTTGTGTTTTCAATTTGATTTATATTATTATTGCCACAATTAATTATTTTCTAATCTATGTGTTTATATAAAAATCAATTGCCGTTCGTTAGTCTCGCTAAAACTCAGAAACGACTGGACCGAATTATTTTTTTTTGTTTGTTGTGGCTGTGTCAAGGATAGTTTAAGTATAAAAAAAATAGGGGAACCCCATAAAAATAGCTAGAAAATCGAATCGAATCCCTCGGGAACCGTATATTGTTTCGGGATAAAAAGTAGCCATGTGTTATTCCAAACTATAATCTATCTCTGTGTCAAATTTCATCCAGATCCGTTCAGCCGCGAAAGAGTAACAAGCATCCATACATACTCACAAACTTTCACATCTATACATATAATAAAAGCGTAACTGATCGCTGTGTACATGGAATATATTTGAGAAAAACTATCATTGGGGGTCTTTATTTACGCAATAGAACTCAAAATAATGATTTTTAGAATTTTTGCCTGTTTGTTAATCAATCTCAGAAACGGCCAAACCGATTTGGATGAGGTTTTCACTAATATATTGTGGTAAGCTTCACTTAACGTTTAGTATTTGTTTTATTTCAATCGGTTTATATATAAAAAAGTTACGTCAATTTAAAGAATCACCTAGGGACGAACAAGAGCGGAGCGAGGGTGAGCAGCTAGTATAATTATAAAAAAAAATATAAATATAAAAAACAACAAGTCTAATACATAACCCACCTTTGGGCATCGCCGCAGTCTGGTAAAAAGTCAAATTAATGGCCCAAGGCGTAGGAATTGGAATAAACTTAATGAGTCATATTATAAGCAAATAAATAAAACATTGTCAAGTAGAAGAGTGGCTTGCCCTTTAGTGGAATCACATTCTGATCTCCAAGGCGACGGCAGCATCCTCACGTACTGATAACATTGATATCATTATCTAAAATAAATTTTCTTAATAATCGTAAACTTTTACTTGGTTATTATTTTTTTTTTAATTTATATTTTTTGATCGGACTACTATAAACTTATAAAGACGAAAATTTTTATGTGTACACATATTATGTATTGTGTATGTTTGTTCCTCCTTCATCTTAGATTTTGATATTTAGTTTACAGACTATGACCTGGAATAACACATCTAAAACTATCTAGAACCATCTAGAGATAAACTTCAGCGAAACGATGCCTTCGCTAATTAATTTCATAAATCTATAATGATAAATAAAATTTAAGTGACTGTTTGTAATGTTAAAATAACAACTTTTTAATACATGCATATGAACTTATATAATACGGTACTTACAAGAAAAACACAATTTTTGATTTTTTTGTCTCTGTTTGTTCCAGCTAATCCCCGAAATGGCTGGTCTGATTTTAACGGGACTTTCACTGGCTGATAGCTGATGTTATGAGAAGTATCTTAGGCTGCCTTTATTTTAGAAAAAGAATTAGGGTTCCGCTCAAAACAATTAAACGTACACATGGACGGACCCGAGCGCAGTGAGGTTGAGTAGCTAGTATATATCATAAAATGTTAGTTTTTTACGCGCGAAACTTCCTTATAGAATAAACCCGCATATTGATACCCACTATGATATAATCAGCCTAATATTGACAAGTGGGTATGAAATTAACCCTTTATCCCTTGACGAGTAAGGTTAAGTCGAAAGACCTTTCGGATTGTTTCGTTATATTACTTTGGCTTTGTTACTTTATAGGTTTTTTAATGTGATTTATCATCATCTAAGAAATATAAAGCTCATAAAATGTATTGTTGGAAACTTTCATAGAATGGTAAATATTGGGATTCTTTTATGTTTAAAAAAATATAGTTTTATAACTTTTGTTAGTTTATTTACATACTAGTGTAATCTATACTATAATAAAAGAGTAGAGGTCGAATGTCTGTACATAGCAAAAAAATGCTAAAAACCGACTCAGAGGGATGTAAGAAGGCAAATAGAATAACTCCAGATTTTTTTCAAATTTTTTGTTTCTCTGTCTGTTTGTCTGTTTGTACGGGCTAATCTCCGAATCTATTGGACTGATTTAAATGAAATTTCGCATGATGGTACCTTATATCCTCGGGCAACATCTTAGATACTTTTCATCCCGGAAAATTAAATAGTTCCCGTGGGATAGTTAAAAACTATAGTAACTTATACAGCTTAGTACACAAAAACTACGGATTGGATTTTGATGAAACTTTACAATAATATAGTTCATATATGATAATAACAAATCTTCTACTTTTCAACTAGGAAAATTAAAGGGTTCCCGTGGGACAGTGAAAACCAAAGTAACTTATACAGCTTAGTACACAAAAAACTACTGATTGGATTTTGATGAAACTTTACAATAATATAGTTCATACATGATAATAACAAATCGGCTACTTTTCATCCCGGAAAATTAAAGGGTTCCCGTGGGACAGTCAAAAAACTATAGTAACTTATACAGCTTAGTACACAAAAACTACAGATTGGATTTTGATGAAACTTTACAATAATATAGGTCATACATCAGAATAACAAATAGCTTACTTTTTATCTCGGAAAAATGTACGGTTCCCGTGAGATAGATGTTTTCGTTTATTTGTAACGTATTATGTACACAACATAGAACCCAAAACAATAGTTATTAAAAATTTGTCTGTATGTCTGTTTGTCTGTTTGTGTATGCGTGTTTCACGCGAAAAGTAATGAACCGATTTCAACGAAATTTGGTGAAGTGATAAATTATTACTCGAGTCAACGTTTAGGATACCTTTTTCTTCAAGAAAATCTTTCTTTCTCCGGGAAGATACAATAACTGGTTTTATCGAGTCCTCCCTAGAAACCTTCCGCTGGCTAAACCTTAAGACATACATACATCAAAACAATATACTAAAAAATTATAGGTCTTGAAAAGTCGTACGGGAAAGTTCTGAATAGTATATGTATATCTCCTAAGCAATATCTATTCTTATCTATACCTATAATAAAACTAACTTAGTCAAATCGATGTGCGCGTTTCACGCAAAAAGTACAGAACCGATTTTAATTAAATTTTGTATAGAGACAACTTAGTACTCGGGTCAACAACATTTAGGATACCTTTTACGACAGGCGAACTATTTATTCCCTAGGGAAAACACAATAACTGGTTCTGTCGAATTGTCCTTAGAAATTTAAATATATGGCTAACGCTGGCTCAACCTTAAGAGATACATCAAAACATTGTACAAGAAAATTGTAAGTCTTAAAGTGGTCGATACAAAAGTTCTCAATAGTATATGTCTGTCTCCTAAGGTACACTCGCTATAACTATTTTCATTATTATACATATATTACTGTTTTATTTTACGTTACTTATTCTATCTATAAATATAATAAAACTCATCATAGGTCGAATGTCTGTACATAGAAAAAAAATGCTAAAAACCGAGTCAGTTATCTTCTTACATCCCGTAATTATTAAAAAAATTGTCTGTTTGTCTGCTTGCCTGTATGTCTGTTTGTCAGTTTGTATGTTTGTATGGGCTAATCTCCGAAACTGTTCGACCGATTTAAATGAAATTTTGCATGGTCGTACCTTATATCACCGGTCAACATCTTAGATACTTTTCATTCCAGAAAATTAAAGAGTTCCCGTGGGACAGTTAAAAAACTATAGTATATTATACAGCTTAGTACACAACAACTTATGCACCTAATTTAGTAAACTTTAACATTCTGATACCTTATATTACCGGTCAAACAACAGGTTACTTTTCATCCCGGAAAAATGAACGGTTCCCGTGGGAACTAATAGATCTATATATAGATAGAGTTTTTCTAGAGGCGAACCCGAGCGAAGCGAGGGTGAGCCGGTAGCGTATAATAAAGTGAGTAATAATTTATGTACATTGGTAGGAACTAGGAATATTAATAATATTAAAAAAAATTGACAACGTCAAAACAAAATTTATTTTAAAACATATCCGAAAATAACATTAAAAATTTCAGTAATAGTATAAAAATTTTTTTAAAAGGCAAAAAAATGAAAGTGCATATTACAAGACTTCCGCGATACCATTGAGACAAAGAGAGACAATAGCATTCCCAAGGAGGGTTGACGTCAGGCAGGCGGCCGGCCGGAAAACTTTTGCCAAATCCTATCAGCAAGCAGTACGGAAGATGTACTGCGCCGACCCCAAGTGATTGGGAAATTGGCAGGGAGAAGAAAGTAGGAACTAGGGAGACCAAATCGTCTATAATGTGATTCATACAATTTTTATTCGTAAGAGGAATCCGCTTTACTCAGCATAGTGAGGCAATGACAAAAGTACATTATTTGGACCAGTCTACAGCATAGCATTTGTAGGGTTCCGTAACCGAAGGCCAGCTGATGCAAATCAAAGCACACCGACTTCGAAAATATCTGATTAGGTATCTATTCTAAATGAAAACCCCCGTTTAGTTATTCTTTACTTTTTAGTACCTGGAAGACGGTCTTTTAAAGTTTTTGTTATATTGAATATATATTGATACACTTCCAGTGTTTGTGTTGTATTGAAAATATTGGTCTACATACAAATATTAATACAGCTAAATGTTTACGCAATTTATGTAGATATTAAAAAGCGAAATTTTGTCTGGTTTATGGAAAAAGAAAAAGAAAGAATACTCCAAACCTACACCAATACTATAAAGTGTTGTAAAGTATGTAAGTTTGTATGTACGGAGTAATCTCTGAAACTACTAATACTATTCTACAAATTCTTTCAGTAATAAAAAGCTACGAGTATATTACCGCCGAGTGTTATAGAGCATTTTAAATTCCGATAAAAATGTGTTTACTGACAGTATTCATAATTATTTTAATTGAAGTCCGGAAAAAATGGCCATCGAGTCACTTTATCGGCTATTGTTAAGCACCTAGGGGTATATCCCAGCGATGCGAGGGTAAGTGGCTAGCCGTTAATAAAAATATACATAGTTGATGAAGATGAATATATAATACTAGCGACTCATCCTATGTAAGGTACACCTACGTTACTTTTTAACGGTTAGTATGGAATAGATAGACTGTACATTATTATATTATATATGTATTTATACATAGGTATGATGAGTTTTATTTCCCTTACTTAAGAAAGGATTCATTCCCTATACAAATTTTCATCCCCTTTTTCACCCCCTTAACGATTGATTTCCGAGATTAAAATTCTATCCCAAGTCCTTCCCATGGTCTCAAACTACATCAAAATCGATTCAACGAAGTTTTAGTTTATCCATCGCAAACTAACATACAAACATCCAAAAAACATTTTTTTTTCTCTTTGTAATAGTAGTATAGATTTATGAATTAACCAACAATTATTTCAGGCTTTAACAATAATAAATCGTAAAAACAATATTCGCGCTTGAATTTATATCTTCCAGAAAACTTATTCGTAAGCTTTTTGTGCTCTCACGACTGGCTTTAAGAAGAACATAATAAATTTTCATCTGCAATGTGGTAATCGTAGGTTTTGCCGCAATATTTTCGCAGGGAATACAAAATTGTGCCAGACTTACCTACTGAAAATGTTTTGGTATTTCTAGTTTTACATATTAATTGTATCTGCCGTGTAATATAAAACATGATTAAAAATTGCTTTTATTAATACACTAGCGACTCGATTTCGCTTCGCTCGAATTTGTCCTTAGCTTGCTTCCCAATGCAAACTTTCATCCCCATTTTCACCCCCTTAAGGGATGATTTCCGGGATAAAAAGAATCCTATGTCCTTCCCAGGATCTCAAACTATCTTCTTACCAAATTTTATCTAAATCGGTTCAGTAGATCCAGAGAATACCCCTTACAACGTCACAAACTCACAAACTTTACCTCTTTATTATATTAGTATATATTAAAATATATATTTTAAATTAATTATAAATTTTCATTTGAAAGATTTTTTGCTCTTCGCCTTAATACTGAAGTTTTTAATACGAATAAAAACATACTGTAGTATAGTATACATGATACTTGCGACTTTCTTTAAATTTAATAAGCGCACGTACTCAGGCTGCAAATAAAATATACGAGTATTTCTACGTGCCATGATTATAAATCTTTTTATGTCAGTGCAGATTCGAATGACGTTTTTGAGTAAGACGGAGTTTTATAAGCGCGCCTGCTGATTTTACCCCTTTACCTAGGGAAATATTTTTTTTGCGTCACCGAAATTCCGTAAAAATCCATCCAATCATTGTAAATATAAATATGTTGAGACATTAACACACAGCACCATCTAGTTCCATGGTAAGCTTCGAGGCCCGTGTTATGGATACCAGGTAGTTGATACACTACACATAACTTTAAATACATACATATTACATATTATACCATGACTGGAGTACAAACATTCGTGCTACACAAATAAATGCCCCCAGCGGGATTCGAACCCGCGACCGATGGCACAGCAAGTAGGATCACTACAAACTGAGCTAAACGTGTCGTCATTATGATTGAATTATCCTGAACAGAGAGGCAGACGAAAACCTTTGTTTGATCGTTGGTATCGACTATCGTGCAAACAACATGAGCTCCATGTAGGTTAGCTAATCATAGACAATCACTTTTTAATTTATAAGAACAGATTTAGTATTTTAAAATACTATTTTATCACTCACCTTGACTGGTGATGAAGACAACCAAAGTTGAAACAGGTCAGATGTAACCGACGTACTTCGCGCTTCATGCCGTGGTCTGGGAGACAAAGGACCACATGAAGTCAAGTTATGAAGTCTATTTACTTCATCTACTGAAGCGCACTCTCTTATATAACGATCCAGTAACTTTGGCTTGGTTTTCAAAATATTTTCAAGTTCTAACAAGTCTTCATCAGTTGTGTCATCTGGTGAAGTCCTATCAATTACCTCTTTGAATTCATCAGCACATTGCATGATCAGTTCATTAGTAGCTAACACGTCGTATACGACCTTATTGCCTAAATCATTAAGACTAGACTCTTTAAAGTAATCACTATCACATCTCGCACTATCTAAATCTGTTTCACAACCATTCTGTTCCGTAATCTCAACTATAGTCATCGGTGGGTTTTCTTTCAGCATATTATTGTTTTCGTTGATACTTGGATCAATGTCTACTAACTGAACTGAAGTTTCTATCTCCACTGGTAACTCGTAAACTAGGTGCATCAACTCATGGGAACGCTTTAAATATTCTTGTTGTTTATCGACTTTGGTATCTGAGTTTTCGTCCGGCGTGTCTTTCTTGTCTGCTTTTTTTGCGACCACATCGATTGGTTTTTCAGATGTCATGGCAGATTTAGTGGGTGTAAGTGAGGTTATACACAAATTCGCACAGCACTGAGATCATTTTTCTTTTCTTTTAAAAATAAGTGCGCCAGTTTTACCTGAAAATAAAAGATAATATATTTAATTATTTTAAAATTTTATTACTAAATTTATTCTAAACTACAACAAAAATTCGAAAAGATTGTTTAATTAAAATGTCAAATATTTGCGTAAGTCTAAGAAAGTATTATTATAAAGTTTAAAATCTTTACATTATAATTTTTTTTGAGCTGATAAAAATGTAAGAAAGGTCTAAAACATTGAGATATTATGTAAAGATAGTGAATACACTCATACTTGTAAGATGTAAAGACATAAAGGTATCTGTGATAGGTGAAAATTATAAGTATGAATAAATAATCTACATGTCTGAATTTTTTTTTTGCCAAACTATATATTTTTGGCCAAAATCTCCAATAATATAAAATTTTATTCTAGTTATTATTTAACATAAGAAATGACAACATTCTTATAAAAATAGCTTTTATTTTACGCTCGCAATCCATAGGGAATGTCTAGTTTGCGATAGATTATTCTTTCAATAGATTCGTCAATCTGTCGGCCGATAAATCTCCTGTGGATATTGGTTTTCAGCGTACCAATAATTTCTTTTAACCGATTCCAATCCGAATCCAAAATTGATTGGTACATACAAACACTAATGCGTATTAGATTCTATACCATGTCAAAATTGTAGGTAATATAAACAAGGACTTAAAGAAATATTGCCTTGCAGAATTACGAACAAATATATCCCACGGGAACCGTACATTTTTCCGGGATAAAAAGTAGCCTATGTATTCGGATAGCTCATAGCTATATTGTAAAATTTCATTCAAATCTATTCAGTAGTTTTTGCGTGAGAGAGTAACAAACATCCATACATGTATACATCCATCCATCTTCACAAATTTTCGCATTAATAATATTAGTAAGATTTACAAAAATATCGATTAAATACATAATTTTCTTAGATAATACTGTTTTTTCGAAGCTTTTGTATATATACATTGTGCTAATCTAAAAATCATTCTATATAAGGGGCAAATAGTATAGGATCTATTACATGCTGTAGACGGCGTGCGTGTCAAATTCAATAAACTAGTAGAAAGAACAAACCAAAGAAACTTTTTCGCACTTACAATATTATTAGTTTATATTACAGCCTAGTTTTATCAACTGTAACGTGTGTTACAAATATATGTATATGTTTATTTTACCATGAAATGACTTTTTAAAATGGTACATCAACTACAAAACCACTTTCCGCCATTACGGGCGGAACTTTTTGGTGATAATTCATACTACCATTAATGTATAATCTATTTATTAAAAATAACAATGAAAATCCTTCAGTTATATATAAAAGAGCAAATATATATACAAACAAACAACCAATTTGATTACCTCCTGCCTCTTGAAGACTGATAAAAAATATGAGCCGCCCCGTTTTTTCCATTAATGAAGAGCTGTTTAAACAAAAATATCTTTTGATAAGGTTTTGTGACCTCAGAAATCATCCATCATGATTATTCGAAACGTTTTTATCGATATTAATTGCGACCCTTACGAGCTATATTGCGAAAAGCGTAAATAACATCAAATATAAAAATGTTTACTCGGTGATTGATGGATTTGATACCACGAAACGAAAGAAAAGTTTATAAAAATTTTCGCTTACTTTTCAATACTTCGATGATTTTTTTGCGAAAACGTTAATATAAAAGTCTTAATTTTTACTTATTTCATTCATTAGAATTACTTTCAGAATAGCTTGTATAAGGTAAAGATAATAACAATGTAACAAATGAATTTCATACTAATTAGACGACACGTTGGCTGTTTCTAGTGATCCTGCTTGGTATGCCAGCGGTCGCGGGTTTGAGTCCCGCTGGGGACATTCATTTGTGTGATGAGCACGAATGTTTGTACTCGTCATGGGTGTATATATTTATAATATGTGTGTATTTAATGTTATATATGTGTAGTGTATCAACTATCTAGTATCCATAACACAAACCTCGTAACTTATCACGGAACTTTGATACAAAAACATATATTTTTAAAAATAAACCATTTCGTTCTCTAACCATTAGGGGCAAAACAAATATATATAACCATTAGTAGCAAGTCAGATAAGAAATGATTAAATGAAGTCGCTTGAGTAAACAATAAAAAACGAAATTACATAAATAACATCAAATCTAAAAGCTTTTACTTAATAATGAATATGAAATAGACGTGAAACAAACAGTTCTAAATAGCAGTTAAGAAGCCAATTTGTTGGTAGATTTCGGCTAACAGTTGAATAATTTTATTTTCACAATAATCTAGAAACAAATTGCAAGTGGACTAAGTCTAATAGCATTCGTTTTAGTTAATGTAATGAAGCGGATTGCTTCGACTTTAAAATATTTCAAACGAGCTAGATATTTATTCTAGACCTAATTTATTTTTTCGTGTAATTAGATTTTTACTTTCAAGCTGAAATATAAGAGATCTTTTAAGCTATTTAGTTATTTATATGTAGTTTGTTTTCGCTTTAGCATTTTAAATGCCATTTAAATATACAATGTGATTTTAATATATACATAAGTTGGTAGTAATGCGTTTTTTCTGAATAATGAAATATTTATATTCATAAGCCCATGCCACGTATTATATACGTAATACTTACGTATTGTATACGTAAATGCCAAAATAAAGAGTAGTGACGGCGGGTTTGGTTTGTAAGACATGCCGTAGATTCGATTTACGGTAGATTTTATAGTTTGGGATCATTATTTGCACACATATAAAAACGGATAAAGCTTACATTTTCTCCATTTTACGTATAAAATTCGGTTAAATTTAACGTCAAAGGTGGTGGGATAGCATACTTATTAACTTTTTAATGATTAAAATCTGTTCACAACATACACATAAAAAGTATCGTTAAAAGTCGTCGAAAGCGTAAAGTCAAAGTTGGTTTTACATGATATTTATAATTATTCAACGATAAGCTCGTGTAGCTTTTACGTGGCAGTGTGCCAGAATAACTGCACCTTTGATAACATAAAGGGATCCGTCCACTTTACGAAGCTTTTTAGAGCGCAAAGCTATTACCGCTACTGATGGAAACACAACATGCATTTCATTATGATCCAATGTAAAATGTCAGGCCATTCGTATGGCACTAACTATCTGTTTCAATAATACTTTAAACTTTTAAATTTATTATAAAGTAGTGTGTATCCCGGATTTGCCTAGGTGGGTTTAGTAATTAAATAAATGTTGCCTATAGTAATATATAAAACTTAAAAAATTATTTAAGCGAGTTGATCTCTGAACTTACTGGTAGGATTTAACAAAAAATGTGTTTTATAGCCTACTAGCAGAACCCGCGGCGTCGCTCGCGCTGAAACTATAAAAAAAACTCTAAAAAGGTAGGCTTCATACAAACTTTCATGCCCTATTTTACCCCTTTATGAGATGAATTCCAAAAAATGCTAAAACCCGTATTTCTTTAATTGTATTGAAGAGAATTAATACCACGTTTCAAGTAATTATGATCATAAATATTTTTTACGGTTGTATTATAACGTGTTTTCCCGTGGGAAGTAGGTGATCTCCCGCGGTAAAAAGCAGCCTATGTCACTGTCCAGCCGTCCAACTATCTTCACACAAGAAATCACGCCAATCCATCATTCCATTTTCACGTGAAAGAAGTACAAGCAAACAAACAAACAAAGAAACAAACAAACAAACAAACATACAAACAAACACACTTTCACATTTATAATATTAGGATGGATTTATTGAAGAAGGTTATAGGCTATTGCATCACACTTCGAACTACAATATCGAAATAATTCTACAAAATTATACGACGCGAGCGGAGCCGCGAGAAAGCTATGGTATTCTATATAAATAAAAAAGAAATTCTGTTCGTTGCTAAGTGCATCACTTTTGAAAGGGTGGACCGATTTGGTTTTTAAATGTTTAAGTAAGTTAGTAAAAAGTATTTAAATCTTTTTTTAAATGTTCGTTGTAGTCTGAATAAAGTATTAAGTAAAAATTGGCTGAAAAAATTGACAAATTCGGGAAATTTGGACACAACAACATCTGTCATACCTAGTTTATTATAAAATTGGCCACCCTTTTAAGGATTTAGTATCAAATTTTGAAACACCCTTATATCCATATATTTAAAACTATTTAATATGATATGTGTGTATATGTATATATGTGAACCTATTATTGTATGCAAATGTAATGTAAAGGTCTGGTTCGTTTCATTTTCAATTCCGATCCATCCATATAAAGTAGGTGCCAATATAGTCTAATATTATTTTCACCCCTAACCTGTGTGGTATATATCCATACGTACTAATATACCTATGCAGTATAAAGTTTAACAGTTTTTTTTACTAAGCGTGTTAATCTCTAGAGCCACCAACTTATTTATTGAGAAAGATTACAAGAAAATACGCTACATGAATGACTCTTAGAAGCGGGGTCATTATGTATCAATTAACTATCCGGACAAAGCCGGATCCGGATAAGGTATTTGATTTTTTTTTGTGTATTTTTTTTTAAGTTGTACTTTTTTGTAGTAGTACTTTTTTTACTGGTAGTACTTTTTTGAGTAGATATGTTTAAAAAAAAAGTTATGTGTAAGTTGAACTAAAAAAGTCGCTCAAACAGCCAGTCATACGTTTTATAATATATTCTATAAAACAGATAACGAAAGTCCCGCTGAGTTTCTTTAAAAGTCAATGGATTTTTATGTAATAAAATTTTGTTTACTGTTAAAATTTATTTATTTATATACGGAACTATATTACACAAATAATTGCAGTATAACGCCAATTATATACAATAGCCCAAATGTCAGTTCCATCGGTGAGCGATGACACGTTCATGACAATGGTACGAAAGTGATGTTGAAGCGATATATGTAATACTAATGAACATGCTATAACGATTATTTCTATTGAAGAACTAAGCTAATACATATAATAAAATTCTAACTCCGCCGAATTTGTACATTAAATATTTTTTTGAAAATCTTATTGAAATAGTCATTATTCGATACAGATGCCGAATATATAGTTTTTAGAATTTTTGTCTGTCTGTCTCTTACCGCATCACGAGGAAACCACTGGAGGGATTTTGATGAAATTTGGTAAGGTGATAGCTGGTTATCCGGGTCAACATATAGGATACTTTTTACTGCGGGAAAATATTTCATCTTTGAGAAATCTATACAAACGTTAAAACGTAAGTAGGGACAAACCTGAGCAAACCGAGGGTGAGTCGCTAGTATTATATACTATTGAAAGGAAATCGTCAAAGTTGGTATGGACGTATGAAGAGGAAGGATGGAAATGAATTGAAATGGATGAAGAGGTAGAGGAAGACCGAAAAAAGACGCATAGATTGATAAAGAAAAAAATAACACAAGTAAACATAGTTCACAAAGGTGGACTTATCTCTAAAAGAGATCTCTTCCAGTCAACCCCTGGTTGTGGAAGATGTCAGCGGGCAATATAGTGCAAAAAATATACTAAATATATACTAGAAATAAAGGTAATAATAATCACATATACATACATATATACATACATCAATACATATACATATATTACTTATAAAAATATATAATACTATACATATATAATATCTAATGTAAAGACTCTACTTATACATACATACATACTTAATACATAAAATATGAAAATAGATTTACTTTCCCAAAAAGAAAAACATCAGATTTATTTGTCACAGTAATTCCCAATGTAAACTGGCTCTTAGGCATTGCGTCAAAGCCGGGCCCAATCCAGAAATAAACTAGACAATATCAGGTAATTGGTGGCAATGTGTTTACGCGTCCTCGGCTAAGTTAAGCGGACAACGGTTATAGTGAATGCGGCGATCGAATTTGGTGCGAAAAGTACACATGCTAGTGACAGCCTGTTTTCATTGCAAGTACTCGTATTAAGCTGGCGTAAATTTTTATGCCTTAGTCTATTCTAATATTATAAAGAGGAAAAAATTGTTTTTTTTGTTTGTTTGTTTGTATCGAATAGGCTCCGAAACTACGGAACCGATTTAGATGAAATTTGGTAAGAAGATAGTTTAAGACCCTGAGAGGGGCATACAATTTATCCCGAAAATCATCCTTTAAGGGGGTGAAAATGGGGATGAAAGTTTGCATCGGGAAGCAACCTAGTTCGCTAGTTACATAAATATTTTAAGTGTTATCCCTATGTATTAAGTTTTTCATTATATTCTTACACCATTGCCGGTCGGTTTATAATATGATACTTAGTCTTCTTATAAACATGTACATCGTTTCGATGGAGCACATTAATGTGTATGATTAAATGGTGTTAATATGCAAAAATCAAAATAAAGTAGTAGACCTAGACATTAACAAGCAAAAAAATCTATTTCTTAAGATTTATAATAGAACAAAGCAATATACGATGAGTAATTACTTTTCAATCTCAAATTAAAAGTAATGCTAATCATATATGAAACACTAAATACTCTAACTCACCCTCGCTTCGCTCGGGTTCGTCCGTTGGTGCGTTTTAACTGTTATGAAAAAAAAAATGTTATGAAATAGATAGACTATATAAGTTATATAGTCTATAGCCTTCTTCAATAAACGGGATATTTAATGCAAAACGATTTTTTTAAAATCGGATTAGTAGTTCCTGAGATTCGCGCGTTCAAACAAACAAGCAAACAAACAAACTCTGCGTCTTTATAATAATATTAGTATAGATTAAACAACCATTTTCTAGGTACATAGTAAAGTACCTGTTAATAGGTAAGTTAAACACCTAGTTAACAATTCATGTGGCTTGAAGGATAATACCTATAACTAATCTCGACTAAACTATTTGCATACAAATTAACTCGCTATTGAAAATACGAGATGTTTTACTGGAAAAAGTTTAAAGTATTTTTCTTATTCAGTCTTTACTTGATTTTCCTGTGGTTTAGCACATGGCTGTTTTCATTTACTTTGCAACCACTAACTTCACCGCGTTCTATATTAGATTTCGTTGTACGAAGAGCTCAAGTTTTATAAATAGACTAGCATTGCCCACGGCTTCGCCCGCGTTCAGATGACCAAAAACCAAATTCTTAGGTTTTACATATTAGTATACTCTTATATTGCAGTTTTTGTATTTTTTTCTCAGAAGTGAAATATTTTTCCGCGGTAAAAAAGTATCCTATATGTTGACCCGGATAACCAGCTATCATTTTACTAAATTTCATCAAAATCCCTCCAGTGGTTTTTCTGTGATGCGCTAACAGACAGACAGACAGACAGACAAAAATTCTAAAAACTATAGATTCGGCCTCTGTAACGATAATAATGTTTATATCAATAAGATTTTCCAAAAAATATTTAATGCACAGATTCGGCTTAGTTTTATTATACTCGTATGTATAGATCTTCCTAATCATATTAAGACGAAACACGACAATGGTTTTAAGTTAGAATGTTATCTGTGCTTTAAATGAGTCGAATAGAGATAGATAAAAATCATATAGAGAGATATGAATTATAGTTTTAATGAAAACTTTAAAAAAAATAACCGACTTCCAGGCACAAAAAAATAAAAAATAACTAAACGGGGGTTTTCATTTAGAATAAATACCTAATCAGATATTTTCGAAGTCGGTGTGCTTTGATTTGTATCAGCTGGTATCGACTTCGAAAATATCTGATAAGGTA